>ML058445.1:1249724-2499448 GCA_003013855.2 Liriodendron chinense | reverse complement strand
TTTGAAAGAGAGTTGAGTTTCGGACGATTAATTTGTTTCATGCATGTTTTGCTCGGGACTAGCAAAATGTTGGTTGGGGAGTGTGTTGAGCTCTGAACTGTGCATATTCTAACCCCAATTCATCACACATTATGCATGATTAAATTATTAAAAGACCCATCTAATATGTGTATTTGTGATTGTAGGAATGATAGAGAGACCTCACTAAAATAATGCTAAAGACCCTTCTTAGTATACATTGAAGATCATGGAAGAAGAGCCAAGTGGTGGAGAAAAGAAGCTGAAAATTTCATCCTGACCGATTGATTACCAACCTGACCGATTGATCAACCACTCTGGCCGATTGATCGTTCACATGGGATTTGTGCTGAAGTGTTGTTGGACTAAAAGTCAGATTTGCGATTGATCGGTTTCCCTAACCGATTGATCGCCCAAAATACAAAAAATTTAGATTTTTGCAAATTTTCTGCTGGACCTTGCTGGACAAAAAAGACCACCTAATATTGATCCCCCGGCTAGTTGTGATTGATCCCTCAAACATAACCGATTGATCGGCAATCACAACCGATTGATTGCCTGACCACCTAAATATCCAAAATTCAATTTTTACAGTTGGTTTGAAAAACTGATTGATCGCCCAAATCAACTGATTGATCAGCCACCATCATACTACGTAAGTATTTCGTAAAATTCAGAAGATTCTGAGGCGGTGGAAGATTTTTACTATAACAGGACACCTCTACGTTCTTCCTAAGGCATCCTAGAAGAGTTCTAAACTTATTGGAGGTGGAAAGGATCATCGTGGAGAGTCTACAACTCCCTCGACCTAAGGTTTTTTCTTATTTTCTCAATTTTAATAGTTTTCTCTTGTTTTCTAGTTCAATCATGACAATGCTTTGCTAGAACTCTTAGCTAGGGCTAAAAGGTGAAGCTTGTAGTTACTTTTGATGTTCAATTTGTTTATGCAAGTACTCTAACTTTGGTTTTAGATTTTAAAGTTCTAGTTTGAATAAAAGTTGAGATTTTTAGACTATTTTGAGAGCACATGTACTCCAGACACATGTTGCTTATGAGTTTCTGAGAATTGTCATTGTGATTTGATGATATTTGAGTAGTTGTAACCCAGGAGCATGCCATTATCTCTTAATATGGTTGTTACTTCAAAGGCTACAAGTTCATCTTCTCCATGCTTCATTAGAACTAGAAGTTTTAATTTCCATATTTGAGTTAGTTTATGTGTTTGAAAGCAATATCTTCCAATTGGATGAGAGATAGGACTTCAATTCCAATTGTGTTTGTGCTTGATGAATGAATTGACATTGATCTACTACAAGTGGATCCTAGGCGCTCTAGTTACCTCTTAAATTCTCAAATTTCTCTTATTTACATATCTGTTTATACTTAGTTCTAGATTTCTGAATTACTCAACTTCTAAGTTCAAGTTATTAGAAGGTTTGGAATTAGTTTATCCCTAACCCGTGTGGATTGATCTCGGTCTCACAATCGAGTTATTATTACTTCGCAAACTTGCACTTGGGGCTAGCGAACAACCACCTGATTGGGCATTCCTTTTGAGATCATGTGCGACGCTATCGACTATGCTATTGGGGCGGTTCTAGGCCATAGAAAAGAGAAGAAGTCCTACGTCATCTACTATGCGAGTAAAACTCCAAATTTTCCCCAAGAAAATTACACTAGTACCGAGAAAGAACTCTTAGCCGTTGTATTTTCTTTAGACAAGTTACAATCCCTCTTGATAGGATCTAAGATTATTATATTCACCGACAATGTAGCGGTTAAGTACCTTCTTTCTAAGAAAGATGTTAAGCACCGCCTGCTAAGTGGATCATTCTACTCCAAGAATTTGATTTAGAATAAGAGATAAAAAAGGAGTAGAAAATGTAGTGGTTAGCCATCTCTGTAGACTTGTCTTCACCAATTCCATGGAGACGACGCTGATCAATGACATGTTCCCTGACAAACAACTTTTTAAAGTCTCTTAAGTGTCATGGTTTGCGAACATTGTTAACTATCTTGCTATAGGTACAATTCCAACACATTGGTCAAAGTAAGATAAGAATAAATTCTTCACTAAGGTCAGAAAGTTCTTTTGGGATGACCTATACTTGTTTAAGTATTGTCCCGATTAGATTGTGAGGAGATGCATGCCAGACAATGAGAAAAATAGTGTTATCTCGTTCTGTCATTTTCAAGCATGTGGTGGCCATTTTTCTGCCAAAAAGACCACCACCAAAATTCTGCAATGTGGGTTTTATTGGCCTACCATGTTCAAGGATAATTATGAGTTTTCTAAGGCTTGTGAGCCTTATCAAAAATTGGGAGGAATATACCGTCGGAATATGATGCCACTAATCCAATCTTACTTGTTGAAATATTTTATTGTTGAAGCATCGATTTCATGGGACCATTCCCCTCTTTTTTTGGAAATTTATATATTTTACTTACCATGGGGTAGAGGTAATTTCGTGCCAAAATAATGACCATAAAATAGTCATTAAGTTCTTAAAAGAAAACATTCTTTTTCGGTTCGGAACGTTTCGAGCCATTATAAGTGATGGAGGGTCACACTTTTGTAATAGACCATTTGAAGCATTAATGAAGAAATATGGTATTACACATAAAGTGAGCACCCCCTATCACACATAAACAAGCGGACAAGCCGAGATATCCAATCAGAAAATCAAGCACAATTGGAGAAAACACTAAACTCCAATTGCAAGGATTGGTCGCTCAGATTAACCGATGCACTTTTAGGCTTACTGTATAGCTTTTAAGCCCCCTATCGGTATGCCACCATATAGACTCGTCTATGGAAATGCTTGTCACTTACCCATGGAGTTAGACAACAAAGCCTACTGGGCGATTAAACGACTAAATTTCAATTCTGACAAAGCAAGCATGCTACGCAAGCTTCAATTAAATGAACTCGTAGAAATTCGAAATGAAGCTTATAAGAGTTCGAGAATTTACAAGGACAAGATGAAGGTGTTTCACAATAAGAACATCCTTCGCAAAACTTTCACGATCAATCAGAAGGTCCTTTTATACAATTCTCGATTCATCTATTTCTGGAAAAATTAAGGTCTCGATCAACTTGTCCCTTCATTGTTGAAACTGTTTATCAATATGGGACTGTCAAGCTATTAAATCCAAGGAATGGTAACATCTTTAAAGTGAACGATTAGCATTTAAAGCCATTCTTTTAGAATTTTCCTTCAGAGGATATGTCCATACCTCTGAAAGATCATGTGTATCAGGATAGTTGATCTCCTATTCTGATGGAGGTATAGAGTAGTTAGGATAGGTTTTGTTTTTTTTCCTTTTGTTTAGTTTCCTTAGTATAGCTGTTGGAGATTAGAAGAATAATTTCAAATCCTCTAGGTAATCTCTTTCTCACTCTCCTTAATGTTATTATTGCTCTTATGTTGTTACATATTGCATATGTTTCATACATTATAGACAATGTAAGATTTCGTTTAGGGGTGAGATTCCTGTAGAATCTACTAGTATTTGTGACATTTCGAGCAATTTTGTGGAAAATTTTCAAATTTCTATCTTTAAAACTCTTTTGGAAAATTTGATTTCTTAAAAATTGAGTCCGCGTGAATATGAGATGATAAGATGCGAAGTGGTTTGATTTTGAATAACTTAAAATTCTTTTGATATAGTAGTTTTCTATGTGAATCCCCTCATTATTTGACCGATAGAAAATTTAAACATTATTGAAGTCTAGTACACATTACACATCTCTCATTTGTAAGGATTGGGAACGATACTTTGATTGATTGGACTATAGTCTAAAGTGTTGAGGAACCAAGTTGGGGAGTTTTGTCCATCACATTTATAAAGAAAAGAATGGGAAGTAATCTAGGATTAGGATTTTTAAAAATCCTAAGCCATTGCCATGATGTCCTTAATGCTTTTGTACGAAGTAAGCCTTTTGGAACATTCTGTTATTGATATAAAAGAAGAACAGAGCAGAATTGGAAATCAGTTAGAAAACGATATCGAAAAGGGCTACCTATTACCAATCAGGGGAGGGGTGATCACCCAAGATGGCAATGGAAAGTAGTGTGAAAGTCGTCGATAGAATGGTAAGGTAAACTCTTGTCATAGGCTGTGGTTGATCAGTACACTTTTGGATTGGTAGCCCAATTGGTCCATGTGAAATTGCGTTGGGTAATCTAACACGACACCCTATGCATACACGTGCGGAAGCTTAAAGAGCAACTAGAATTATGGCAAAACCTATAGGAGGGGGTGATTAGGACCTTTTCAAAACTCTTTTTGCCTACTGAAACAATTTAGCAAATTAAACTACGTAAGCGATTAACACTTCGGCTTCCAAGCCTAAGTGGGTCCAATCAAAAGACTAGCAAATGATAATTGCAATCAGCAACCTAGTCTAAACAACTCATGTAGACTATAGAAGATGGATCAAGAAATGCTCAAGTCAACATGAGGTAGTGAAAGTACATCTTGTGTGTGTGGATGTGCTTATCAAGTGCCTAGCATACATTCCTATCAAGCATTCATAATTAAACAATTAAACTTACAATGTTAAGATATCAATGTGCTCAATTCAATCACAAACACAAGCATGTATAGTGGTTCGACTACTTGTCTACTCCACTCCCGGTTCAAGTACTCAACCCCTTTGAGCACACCGGCATTCACTGGGGAGTTTAAATCTGGTTCCTCCCAACCAAGGTGTTTTAAATCGGATCCACCCAACCGGGGAGTTTATAGGTTCCTCCCAACCTCCACATTTACACCCGTGTTGGTGGCTCCCCCTTGGAGACTTTGTTTAGGCCTGACAAACGTGCCAAGGAACGGCTAACGTCCTTGGATTTTAGGCCCAACTAATAGGCCAAGGATCGGCTAACGACCCTAGTTCGAGTTTGTCAAACAAACTTTACACTCAACCCCCACAGGGAATTGAGTGGATGGACTCTTAACAAGACAACCTTACTTGTCGGATTGAGCCCCTTTGTAGCGCCGCTTTGGGTTGCTTCTTCTCGCTCTCCCGTGCTTGAATCAGCTCCCCTTGTGCTCCCCCGATCTTTGACGCCGCTGCTTTGCCAAGGCTTCAGCTCAAAGATTAGCTACCTTGTATGTGATGCTTCATTGGAGATGCCTAAGGTGCTAGGGAATTGTGAAACCTCTACAAATGGTAGGAAATGGGTTTCCTAGAGGAATACACCTATTTGAACTCCTAGGTAGTGTTTAGACAAGGGATTTAACTATCATCAAGGTGTCTAAACCCTAGAAATCAAGAGGGAACAAGTCCATTCTCAAGATGCCATTGAATGGCCCAAGCTTGTGATGAAAGCATAAGGAGAATGACTTACTTTGGGTTTGGAATAGAGCCTCTAATGATCTCTAGCAATGGTGGCTTCTATCTCCTCAAAATCCCCTCTCTCAAGCTCAAAAATGAATCCCCCTCTTTAAATAGATTTTCTTTCAACGGTAAAAAAACGGGCAGATTCATGCATCTCCGATTGATCGGAGGCATGTCCGATTGATTGAAAATCTATCCAGTGAAGTCTCTGGAAGATTTTTCGATTGATCAGAACACTGTCTGATTGATCGGACGGACCCCTTCCGATGGATCGAAAGTATGTCCAATTGATCGAAAATTTGTCTAGAGGATTTTCAAATTTTGCTGGAACAAATTCCGATGGATCGGAACATCTGTCCGATTGATCGGAGTCCTATCGAAACACTTGTCCAATTGATCGGAGTCCAATCGGAAACTGCTATTTGAGCTGTTTTGTTTACAGCAGCTTCCACCTTTTTAATTAGTCTAACTTATCATGTTTTTCATGGAGTTCGAAGATTAATGATGATGACCAAGGGTATACCTAGTTGGTCCAAGTCATCTAAGAGGTTATGGGTTAGGTTTTGGTCAAGGCAAGGCACACCAAGGCATCACTTTTACCTGTTTCTTCTTCCTTGATGCAGCAGGGCCACTTGAGTCTTCGGTCTTCGTTCTTCATTAAGCTCAACCGACACTAGACCCACTGACCTAAGTGATTGACAAACAAGGTGGACTAGTATGCCACAGAAAAGTGCACTGACACCATGAATAGAAGGGTAATCCTGAAAAATGATGAGAAATCACTAAGCACACTCAACCATAACTATTTGAATGAGTTCTATTTTTCAATTAATTGCTGGGAACTCTATTTGAATACTTGCTATGCCAATAAAATGTTAAGGTTTTCGATAACTACCGTTAATCATTTTTTAACTTCACTTTCACATGACTTGTGTTTTATGGAAGCTGCTTTCTGAGAGAGAGAGAGAGAGAGTTGAGATTGGAAAAGTGAATTGCTTTCATGCATGTTTTGCTCGGGACTAGCAAATTGCTGTTTGGGGGGTGTGCTGAGTGCTGAATTGTGCATATTTAGACCCCAATTCATCATTCATCACACACTTACACTGATTAAACCATTAAAACACCTTACTTATGTGTGTATTTTTATTTGTAGGAAAGAGAAAGAGATCTCATAATTTCAATGCTAATAGGACTACTTTGGAACTCCTTGAAAATCGATGGAAGAAGAGCTAAGAGGTGGAGGAAAGAAGCAAGAAACAAAGAGAAAAGAAAAAGAAGAAATCTCAAATAGATAATCTCTCAGATAGGTCATCAGAAGCTAAGACTGGTTACACAACCGGTTTGAAATTTAGGAGGCAGATGCTGACAATTTTTGGGCCACCAGTTGTCTGACCGATCGTTGAGTGGTAAGGACTAGTCGTTTGACTGGTCTGAAATTCAGAAGAGAAGAATTGTCTTGACCAGACCTTGCTGGACCAATTTTGTGCACCTACAACTAGTCATCCATGAAGAACTAAAGTCCATATTTCTGTTGTGTTCGTTGGTTCGTGAGCCACGATCGTTCGTCAGCCGCCTAAAACTGCGAAAGAGTTGCGCAAATTCTCGAAGATTCCAAGGCGGTGGCAGATTTTCTCTTTAAAAGGACACCTCCACATCCTTCCTAAGGCATCTTAGAAGAATCTTAATCGTGCTAGAGGTGGAGAGGATCTAATTGGAGCTTCTACAACTCCGATTTTATGGTTTTTTTTTGTCTACTTTTCATGTTTTTCTTTGGTTTTCGAGTTCAATCTTGTCTCTGATTAGCTAGACCTCTTAGCTAGAGCTAAGAGGTAATGCTTATAGCTATTCTTAATGCTTTGATTAAACTCTAGGTTTTATTTATGGATTTAATGATGAACATGGTTTATTTTAAGTTTGAATAAAGTTCTAAATTTTAGTTTTTCGTTGATCTCTTGATTGCTCCGGTTTCATGTGATGCTTAAAGGTTTTAAACTTAAATTCTTACCTATTTTGCAACGTTTAGACCTGTATAGTTCAAGGAATTGAATTTCCTGCGCTCTAAAACTTGATTCTTAAAGAGGGAACTATTTTAAATTGAAGCTCTAATCTTTTTATATAGATCTGCGATGGATGTTTGTTTATTGATATTGGTTTGATTGAAGTGCAGAAGATGGTTCTAATTAAGTCTAGTAAAAAAATTGAGGAAGATCATGGTTATGATCTTAACTTGTTGGAAGGAGGATTGGCCCGTACAATTGAGTGCACCTAATGCCTGAGCCTTGTTGAGAGAATCATATAAATGAACAAGTACCCATTTTAGATGTGTTATGATGATTTAACCACTCTATATTCTAGCTGGATAGGATTGAATTTCGATTCCAGTTGTGTAACTGAGGAACCTAATTGAATTTTGCATTGAGAATAGTTATGAGTGGATCATTGGCGCTCTAGTGCCTTTTGTATATTGATTTCATCTCGTTGATTGATTGTTTCACATTACTTCTTAAACTCAAGCTGTTAGACCTAGTTTCTTAACTCAATCTTAGTTTTAGATTAGTTTTAGAAGTTTTGTAAATTCCTATATAATCCTTGTGGATGATCTCGGTCTCACTGAGTTATTATTACATCGCAACCTTATACTTGGGGTTGGAAAACACTTGTCTAATCCACTCCCAGTTGTCGTACTCACCCCTTGAGTACACCTGATTTTACTAGAGGGTTTTAAATTAGGTTCACCTCACAACCTAGGAGTTTTAAATAGGTTCCTCCTAACCTTACAATCATACTCAATGACCGAGTCCTACAACCGAACCTACACGTACACACCCATGTTGGTGACCACCTACACACCCATGTCGATGGCCACCCTTGGAGACTTGACAATTTAGGCTCCACAATCGACCCAAGGTCCTACAACCAAACCTCAATTTAGACTCCACTCATGAGTTAAGGTCCTACAACCGAGCTCAATGGTTTTAGGCTCTACAACTGAGTCAATGTCCTACAACCGAACCTAGTGTATACCCATGTCAAAGGCTCCCCATGGAGACTTGATTCAGCCTTACAACCACACCTAGATCCTGTAATCAAACCTATGGAGTTTGACAATTCAAACTCTACACTTAATTCTCCATGAAAAAAGAGTGGATGGACTCTTACAAATTGACAACCTTACTTGTCAAATTTGAGCCCTGTTGATACGCTGCTTGGGTTGCTTGGTCTCCGTTGTCCCGTGTTTCAATCATCTCCCCTTTACTTCCCCAATCTTGCTGTTGATGCGTCGCCAATGCTCCAGCTACAACGATCAATCACCTTTCATGAGGTGCTCCTGAGATGCCTAAGGAAATGGGAGGTAGGCTTGAAATCTCTATAAGTAATGGATAATAGTTGCCTAGAGAATTTCACCTATAAGGATCTCTTTATAGAGTTTAGACAAGGATTTAACTGTCAAGGTTAGGTTCTAAATTCTAGAGATCAAGAGGGACAAAATCATCTTCTAAATGAGCTTTGAATACTCTATTCTTGCGATGAATGAAGATGGCTTGTATAGGTTAGGATTAGAGCCTAAGGGTGTATGCAATGAAGGTGGCTTCGAGATCACTAAATTCCTTCTTTTAAGCCCAAGGATCACCTCTTTCGCTTTTATAAATAAAGCTCTAACCGTCATAAAATGGGTAAAAAGGGTCACTTAAATGGCATTGAACTCTTCTTCGATGGCATCGAAGCATCTTCGATGGAATTGAAATCCCTCTTCAATGGGATCAAAAATTTATCCAAAGACTTTCTGATGTTGCTGGAAATCCAGTTCGATGGCATCGACCAAGCCACTTCAATGGAATTAAAAGGTTGTTTGATGGCATTGAAGAAATGTCCAGAGAGTTTACATTTGTTGTTGGACATGTTCGATAAAATCGGACTGGTCTTTGATGGCATCAAAGATCCATCGAAATGATGTTTGATGAATCGAACACCAATCGAAAATTGTTGTTTGGGCCAGATTGTTTACAGCAGTATCACCTCTTTTATTAGCCTTACTTATCATGTTTTTCTAAGTGTTCTAAGACTAATGAAGATGAATAAAGGTTTTACTATATCGTTCAAGTTATTTAGAGGTGTTTAGGTGTTTTGGTTTTAAGGGTTAGGGTCACGAAGGCATCTCTTTTACCTATTCTTCTTCCTTGATGCTTCTTGTCCACTTGAATCTTCGGTTTATAGCTTGTCAAGGCTCAACCGACATTACAATACATGGACACACATGATTGATAAGTAAGGTGCACTAGTATGCCACAGAAAAGTACACTAACAATATCCCCCTTTGTCAATTACATGAAAAAAAATAACCTAGACCTTGTCTTGGTCCACACCAATGACAATTTCAAAACAACAAATAAATTACATGTCAAATTAAAATATTACAACTAAAAATACACTAATTAGATATGTAACTGTAAGCAATGCTCCTCTTGAATTGCTCCCCCATAACTTGTCAATCCTGCAACACAAAACACATACAACTTGTTTTGGTAGGACTTGATCTTTCTCGTTCTTAATTGTTCGCAATTGACAAACTAATCTCCCCTCCTTAATGGTACACCAATTAAGGAAATGAAGGTAGAGATTAGAGTATCTCAAATTTTTCTATAAAAATATGCTAACTAGGAGAGTATAAGGGTGCATGAACATTAAAACATGGAACATGCATGAAAAATGATCAACAAGAAATTATTCATATATAAGCATATGTGATCATGCATCAAATGGTCATTATGAGATATAACTATAAAGCACTAATGACCAGGCATATGATAATCTAAAATATGATATTTAAAATAAGGATTATCATATAATATGGTCAATCAAAGATATACATGCAGCATAGATGACCACGGCATAGATTAGCAAGCAAGAAGCATAAAATTCAGCAAGATTATGATAATCTAAGCAAGATGATAGTTTAGCAAAGGAAAAATACCAATAAAAATGAAAAATAAACTATTCAAGGTGGGCTAATGAGCCTTGAATCCTCTAATATGCCCCTAACACGAAATGAAGCTAAAATCCTCTGATTCAATAATATGCTCAAAATGAGGCTCATTCCTCAGATTTTAACTATTGAGCACAACATGACCTCCTAAGGTCACCTAACCTAATTCACTACCCCCTTGTGTGTGAATTTCCTAGGACCCAGAATAAGTTCGGGAAAGAATGTTTATTATTTGAATATATCTATCTTAGGTGAACTCCTAGTTGGAGATCTATGTTTGGTAGGGGATTTAACTATTTGAGTCATACCTATATTAGTATTTCTCCTACTGAATAGATACTTTGGTTTTTAAATTTAGTAGGGCAATCTTATTAATTAACTCTCTCATATGATTTGTCATTTTAGTAGGTGATGGGAATCTTATCTTTTTCTCTGGTGATTTCTTTGGTGGACTCTGTTGAGCTCTTAATTGTGCATACTCTAACCCCAATTCATCACTCATTATGCAAGACTTTCATGATTTAAACACTCATTGAATGCATGATTGGTGATTGCAGGATTGAGAGTGGACTCCGCCTAATTGGTGACAAAAGGACCTCATTTAGAACTATTTGGATGAAGATCGAAGGAGGACCAAAGAAAGAAGGAAGCAAGGAAAGAAGAAAAGAAGAAAGAAAGAAGAAACTGAACCAGAAACAGGCCAAGACCGGTCATGACCGGTCGGCCAGGAAGGTCAGACCGGTCGCACGACCGGTCGGCCAGCGTTCCAAGCATGCTGAGCTTACTGGACCTAAGCCAAACATAGCCCGACCGGTCGTGACCGGCCGGCAAAGCCAGTCCGACCGATCAAGACCGGTCGGCCAGAAGTTCTTTCATAGTCCAGAGCTTTCTGGACTGATTTCCCATTGAGGCACGACCGGTCGTGACTGGTCGGCCAGCCAGCCCTATCGGTCGTCCGACCGGTCGGCCACGTGAAGAATCAGGACTTTCTAATTTCAGTCCGATTTTCTCTGCGCACTGCGTAACTCTTACTCAGATTCTCGATTCTTCTGAAGTTGCGGAGCCTCCCTACTATAAAAGAACACCTAGGGATCGTTCCAGGGTATCTTAGGAGGGTTTAAGCAAGCTAGGAGGCGGCGGAAGTGGATTTCGGAGTTCCACAACTCTTTCTAGTTTGTTTTACTATTTTTATGAGTTTTTTTGTTGTTTCATGTTTCCTTGGATCATGAGTAGCTAAACCTCTTAGCTAGGGCTAAGAGGTGAAGCTTGTAGTGAATCTAAGATGTTTTAATTCGTATTTAGTTGGTTTTGAGTTTGAAATTCATGTTTATGAACAATGGTTTGAAGTTTATACAAGTTTTAAGTAGTTTTTCTTAGTCTTATGATGACTCATGGATGTTTGGGAGAATTACTTAAATTCTTAACTGTTTTGTATAAGTCTAGACCTGTATGATCCGAGGAATTGGAGTACGCTCTAGTACTATGATCTTCATGTGGGGACTTCCTACAAAAGTTTTATTTTTCTGAATTTCTGTAATGTGTATGGACTGTGCATGTGATTTTAATCAAGTTCAAATCATGATCTAGCCTTGTCTTGTGACAGGACTTGAGGATGGTTATGATTGTGAACTGAGCCTTTTGGAATTGGGACTGACCTATGCAATTTAGCATGCTCAGCCTAGCTTGCATTGAGTGAATCCTATGCATTGGACTTACATATAACAGATTGTTTGGTTTAACAGCTCTATCATCCGACTAGATAGATCTTAATATTGATTCTAGTTGAGAGAATGAGAAACCACAGCGGATTGAACATAAAGGATTGCTACAAGTGGATCCTTGAAACCCTAGTGCCTTTTTATAATTATTTACCTTCAATTTAATTCAATTTTGTTACTCAAATCAAATCCATACAAAATCTGGTTGTTAGCTTTCAATAGACACTTTTGGATGTGTTTGTGAAATCCTACATAAGTCCCTGTGGATCGACCTCGGTCTTACCGAGTTTATTACTACATCGCAACCCTACACTTGGGGAAGCAAACAGACTCTTCCTTGTGTGTGCCACTTTCTCAATCATAATATATTTAACTATTAGGTTTGTGACTGAGGTAGATTTTTGACCTTAAGTGACCAACATCTCCACAAGTATGTCACACATGAGAGGATTTAAATTTGCTCCCTAAACCGATAGAGTCCTTTCTAATCACCGAAGTAAGAGATGAGGTTGCACAAATATACCTATTAGGCTCAAAACCTCTCTTGTTCCCATAAAAATTACCTGAAGTAATATTTTGCCTTTTGGGTTTAAATTTTCCTCTTGGGTAGACATTATGCTAGAGCTCCTTTTAAATCTACTCTAAAGGGTTAAGTCCTTCAAGAGAAACTCACACTTACTCTATCAAAGTAACCCAATCTGATACCAAATTGAAATTGCGTCTATAGTCTAACATGACACTGCTCGCTCACCTCAAGTGCAAGGCTGTAATGTAGTAATAATTCTCGGTAAGACCGAGGTCGATCCACAGGAAATTAGGTAAACCAATTCAAATTATACAGCAACTTTAATTTAAGCAATTTTGAAGTTTGATTTTATAAACTAAGTAAAACAGTAACTTTTGTAAAAATCTATTAATTAAAGGAACTAAGGCTTTCAAGGATCCACTTGTGATAGCCCTCATATGAATTCATTCATCCAAGCATAACACAACTAGAATTGAAGTTCTATCTCTCTTCTAGTTGGAAGATATAACATTCAAACACAAACAATCCCCACTTAAGTGGAAGAATAAGATTCTGGTTCTAATGAAGCACATAGAAGTCGAATATGTAGCCTTCAAAGTAACGGCCATGCCAATGGACTATGGTACTCTCTAAAAAAATGGACTATGGTACTCTCTAATTAATCCAAACATGATAATCTCAGAAAATTGCAAGGAACTCATGTCCAAAGCACATGAACTCTCATAAAACATCCAAAAATATCAACTTTTATTCAAACTAGAACTTAAAAATCTAATTTAAAGCAAAGTACTTGAATTAGAATGAATCCAACATGATACCTACTCACAAGCTTCACCTCTTAGCCTTAGCTAAGAGGTTCTAGCCGAGCATTATCATGCTTCAACTAGAATTCAAAGAAAAACTACATAAAAACATAAAAAACTAGAAAACAAAATCCTAGTAGGAGGAGTTGTGGTCACTCCATGATGATCTCCCTTGCTCCCCACGAACTTAGAACTCTTCTAGGATACCTTAGTAAGGATGCCAAGGTGTCCTTTTATAGGAAAAGTCACAAACCGCTTCGGATTGCGTAAAAACTTACGCACTTATGTCGGCCGTCGGACGCTGGTCGGGCGCCCGGTCATGTTTTGGTCGGGTCCCTGACCGTGCTTGAATTCGGTCAGCAGCTTTTTTATAAAAATCTACTTGAATATCGGGCGCTGGACCAGATGTTAATCGGGCGCCCGGTCATGTCCAAAAGTCACCAGCGGGTTCAGCATATTTTCATCCAATTTCGAGTGCCCGACCATGTTATGGTTGGGCGCCCGGCGGCCTTCTATTATGAATGCTGAAATTTATTTTCTTCTGGCCGATCCAGGTCTTTCTGACGTGATTCTTCAGGGCTTCTTTTCAATGTCTTCAATGTAGTTCCAAAGGACCCTTTTAACAACAAATTTATGACTTCTCTCTGTCATTCCTACATACACAAAACAAGCTTTAGATGGGTCTTTTAAGCATGCAAACATGCATGTAATGTGATGTAATGGGCTAGAAAATGTATAAAATGGAAGCTCAACACACCCCCCAACCAGCTTTTTGCTAGTCCCAAGTAAAACATGCGTGAAACAAGTTCAATCTTCCAAAATCCAACTCTCCTTCAGAAACGATGCTTCTATACATTCCAAGACATACAAGTGCAAAAATTAGAGAAATTGGGTGATAGAGGTTGCAACCTTAAACTCTCAAAACATAAAGAGTGTTCATATAGAATTCCTGCTGATTAGTTGATAAATAGAAGAACTTTGAACAAAATTCAACCTAATGTGCATAGTGATGGCTCATCTCATGAGTTTACAGGATCGTCTTCTTCATGAATCAACTAAACTATAGATCTCAAGGTGTACAGATCAACAACAAGCCTATGATAGGAATTTACCTTACCGTCCTTCCAACGGCGTTCACACTACGTCCTATTTCCGGCTTTGGTTATGGATAGACCATCCCCCGGTTGGTAATAGGTAGCCCTTTTCAAAAATTTTCCACCATATTCTCCATCATTCCCATGTTTTCATCCTTCCTTTTCCTTTTTCTTTTACATTAGATAGGATTTTTAAAAATCCATATCTTTCGTTATTTTCCCATGGACAAGGATGAACAAAGTACCCCGGCTTGGTTCCTCAACACCTCAAATCTAAGTCTGGCCAATCCACAAATCACATAATTCTTTCAACCCATGAAAATCGTGTAATGTGAACTAGGTGTAAAAGTGTTCAAATTTTCGATCAATCACATAAATAGGGGAATTCACATATAAAACCATTATATTAGAAGTAGTTTAAGACTTACAACATTCATCACTTCATATCTCCTTTTCTTATACTCATATCATCCCGAATGCATAGAAACAAGGTTTTCCAAACGAGTTTTGAATTTTCATAAAATTATAAAAAAAATTGCACATATGATGCTCGAAATGTTACAAACTGTTAGATGAGGAATCTCATCTCACCCCCCAACCAAATCTTGCATTGTCCTCAATGTAAAAAGTATGCAATGAGCATGAACATGAGAGCAATGGTAAAATACAAGAGAGTGAGAACAATAGTACTTGAGAGAGTCGATCATTGAAGTCTACAATTCCGACAACTAAACCCACTAAAGCAGTAGAACTAAAATAGAAAAAAAAATAACTAAACCTAATCTACGCTATACCTCCATCAGACTAGGAGATCAATCATCCTGATACACAGGATCATTCAGAGTGATGGACATGTCCTCTAAATCAAATTTCTCAACAAATGGTTTAAGGCGTTGTCCATTCACTTTAAAACAGTTACCATTTGCAGCATTCTCTCGACAGCCCCATGGGGAAAAACTTCTTTAACAATATATGGGCCGGTCCATCGAGATCGCAATTTTCTCAGAAAAAGATGAAGTCAAGAATTATACAAGAGCACTTTCTGACCTTCATGGAAGGATTGTCTGAAGATGTGTTTGTCATGAAAGGCCTTCATTCTACTCTTGTAAATCCTCGAGTTCTCATAAGCATCGTTTTGGATCTCATCAAGCTCATTAAGTTGGAGTTTGCGTGTCACGCCCCAAAACCCGGGGACCGGGCTCACTAAATTCCCGATCGCCGACCTTGGTGCCAACAGCCTCCGTAGTACCCCATTCTCGGCTCCTAGCCCTCATGTGCCAGGTTCCGATCCTGGGATCCTACCAGGAGGATTTTCAGGGTGATTTTTTTTGTACAGGAGCATAATCAAAACCATAAAACATCATCAAATATCCACTAATAAGTTCGTTGAGTACAGTACTGGAAAGGGAAATGCAACATGAATCAGAAGTCCAAAATATCAGGTACATGAACCGCATTCAACGCTGCTGATAGGCTCTAGTACCTGCAGTGTAAACAAACGCGCATGAGCTTCCTACGAAGCCCAGTAGAGTGCGTGTGTGCGCGTGTGATGCATATGACAAGTATACAGATATCAGAGTAAGAGAAAGTAGTAGAGGGCTAAGTTATTAAGTTCATGAATGCTGTCAGCCATCCCAAGGCTATGCAATGCAAGGGCCTACATGGCCGAGTGTTACATGCTAGAGATGCAATGCAAACACGTCAATCCTCAACTAATCCACATATCAAAATAGTTATCATCTGGGACATCACCGGGGTCTAGTATACTCTAATATTGGCCGCCGCACATCGCGCGCATAACCAAGCGAGTAGAAAAGACCTCACTATCCGCCTCGTCAGTGGTATGCCAATGCCCACCCGGCTCGCCGATAGCGGACCCATTCCATGAGCTGGTCAGACTCAACCTTGCTTACAGCCCACTTCACCCGGGCAGATAAGGTCACACCCCTTTCCAACCGACCTCGACACAGTGGGAGAGGCGGCCTACTGGTATTTGGCACACGGGCGCTCATGTTATCCACTCGGTCTCGACGCTGGAGCATCCTACTGGTACCACAGGGTTTATGGACTTTCACCCAAGGACATCCATAGCGCCCACGTACTAGAACAAGTTTCCGGTGTCCAATACTGCCAACCATGATGTGACTATGGTGGCCACCACCCTGATGCTGCTAGGGTGTGAAAGCGATCGTGACATACATAATGCGAAATGCATGAGTCATATAATCTAAATCATGCATCAAGCTTACGCATACTGCGCAATCATGTGGGGCGACCCTGTCTCGCACGGGTCCCCTAAGTATAACAAGCCTACTAGCATATGCTATGGTTAATCATGATCCATAACAGGCATACAAATGATGCGTATGGGCATATGAATGAGCATGGTATTCATTATACTAAGCATGTTATTAGTGTGACTTATCAAGCTAATCATACTAGCATGTTACCAACATATCATGTAACATTGGCCTTAAAAGGCCCAATATATATATAAAGAGAGTGGGACCCGGACTGTGGGTCCCATTGGAAATGTAAAGGTCTTCGTGGCATAGCCCACTTGAGACCACATCGGCCCCATACTTGGGCTTGCACATACAAGATAGGCCGCAAAATACGTGTACGGCATGGATAAAACATATACATCATGGTGGAGCTAATAGATACATCACGTTGGGACCCATAGGGTGGGCCACCTGCTGGGCAGCGTGGTACCCATCTAGTCCCAATAAGTTTTGAATCAAGCAGATATTTGTGTTTTCTCCTTCATCCATATCCATGTGATCTTTTGAACCGGTTGGATAGCAAATAAACATCACTGTAGAACCTAGAAAGGTTTCAATGTTGGAAATCATTATCCCTACTATAGCATGGTCCACTTGACATTAGGATATGCTTAAAATTTGGGCCCAGCCACTTATGAATAGGTTGGGTGACAAATAAACATCATTGTAGGACGGAAAAGGTTTCAATGGTGGAGATCATTATTTCCACTGTTGACCCGTGGCATGGCCCACTTGCCATTGGGATATGCTTAAATTTTGGGCTCGGCCACTTATGAAACAGGTTGGATGACAATTAAACATCACTGTAGGGCTGGGAAGGTTTAAACGGTAGAGATCATTATTCCCACTGTTGACCCTTGGCATGGCCCACTAAAATGAGCTGGAAAAACATATGGACGGGATAAGTAAAGCATATAGATTCTAGGTGGGCCCAGCGAGTGGGGCCCATGGGATGATGCCCATAAAGACCAAGATGCTGGGCAGCAGCGTCCCCTGGACGCTGTCTGTCCAGCAGCAGCATTTTATTTATTTATTTATTTTTTATTTTATACTCTTAACAAGTGGGGCCCACAGGAGTTCTCGATCAAGCTGATATTTTTGTCTTTCCTTCCTCCATGTATGTGTGAACTTATGAACAGGTTGGATCTCAAATAAACATCACGGTGGCCCATAAGAAGGTTTCAACGGTAGGGCCACTGTCCCTACTGTTTTCTGTGGTGGGGCCCCCCTCGGGACTTGGATCTGACTCATTCTTGGGGTCATGCCCTAAAATGATCTCCCCAACTGGATGGACGGTGTGGATACAGCACATGCCTCATGGTGGGACCCACGAGTGGGCCACCAGCCGGCCTGAGGGGCCAGCGTACCTGGACGCTGGTACGCCCAGCGTCAGAGGCGCTGCCTCTTCTTTCCTCTTTCTTCTTCTTTTTTTTTGTTTTCCCGAAGTTTTCATCAAGTGGGGCCCACATAAGAGTGATCCACTCCGTCTATCAGCTGGGCCATCTCATTGTGGGCCTAATGAGCCCAATATTGGGTATGCAAATCGGTCTAGAAACATAAAGGTGGGCCAAATGATTTCTGACAGTAGAAATCATTGTTTCCACTGTTTTGCGCGGTGCGGTCCGCTTAAGATTTGGATCTGGCTCATCCTTGGGCCCTGGCCCTAAAATGATGTGAGAAAACAAGTGGACGGCATGGATGGAACACAAACATCAAGGTGGGTCCCATGAGTGGGGACCCCAGTACGGCGTCCAAGTGACGCTGGACGTTCCAGCGTCAGAACGTCCAGACGCTGGATGTCCGTTGTACTTTTTTTGTTTCTTTTTTTCTGGGGTTATTTCCAGTGGGGCCCACATAGGTGTGATCCAATCCGTCCATCAGGTCCCCCAACTCGTGGGGAGCCCAGTAAGCCCAATATTGGGCGGCTGATTCGGTCCCCAAACACCACAGTGAGCCATGGAAGTTTCAATAGTGGACGTCCTTACCTCCACTGTTTTCCATGGTGTGGTCCACTTGAGATCTGGATCTTCTTCATTTTTAGCGTCCAGCCCTAAAATGGGCTGGAGAAACAGACGGACGGCGTGGATCGAATACATACATCAAGGTGGGTCCCACGTGTGGGGACCTGTCCACGCCCAAAAGGGGCTGTAACCCACGAGCTGCTGGGCAGCAGCGTCCCCTGGACGCTGACTGTCCAGCGGCCCCCCTTTCCTTCTCTTCTTTTTATTTATTTATTTATTATTATTATTATTATTATTATTATAATAAGGTGGGTCCCATTCATGGATGATCCAGTCCATCCATCTCATTGCCCATCACAAGGTGGGCCCAAAAGAAAAGGAAAGTGGAAAGAAATTAAGAAAATGGAGAGGTTTTGTCCCTTGCACTCACCTTGATGGATGGTTGGATGGTTGGATTGGATCGGGTTGACGATCGGATGATCCGGACGGTCCGGATGATGGTTAAGGTCCTCCAAGCTTGGATCTACACCCTCAATCTCTCTAATCTCTCTCTACTTTTCTCAAATCTTCCTCTTCTCTCAAATCTTTCTCTTTCTCTCTCCTTTCTCAAATCTCTTTCTCTCTCCTCTCTCTCTTAAATCTCTTGAACTTGCAAAATGGGAAGTGAGGAAGCCTCCTCTCCCCCTACGTATGGTATTGTATGGGGGGAGAGAGAGAAAATGAATCATGAGGAGTGATGATGGTGCATGGGAGGGGGTGTGGGAGGTATGGGCTATAGTTGACTTTGGGAGGAGAGAGAGGGATGGGGGGTATGGGTAGAGTGATGGTGAGAATGATGGTGATGGATTATATTGATGTGACATGGTCTTGGAATTTGTGCAAGTAGGGCCCATGACACACGCACGTTGCGCGGCCCACCTCGGATTATGCGATTGATCATAACTTTCACACCGGGTATCGCAATGGGGCGTGCCGCGCGGCGTTGGAATCGCAGCGCCTACGCGGTCGCCGGGTTATAGGTCTCGGGTCGATGTGGTACTAAAACAGGGTCGCGATCAAGGCTCGCTAATCTGGTCCGTTCGGGACGTACCGGTACCGAAAATTAAGCGTACGGAGGGCAAATAAGGGTACGAGTCTTACATTGCGAAACGAGCCAGCCTTGTCAGTATCAAAATTCAATGCCTGAATTGCCCAATAAGCTTTGTGTTCAATCTTCATAGGCAAGTGGCAAGCTTTCCCATAGACAAGTTTATAGGGGACATCCTAATGGGGGTCTTGTAAGCAGTATGGTGAGCCCAAAGTCTATTGTCTAATCTAAGCGACCAATCTTTGCGATCCGGCCTCACCATTTTTTCCAATATTTGTTTAATTTTTCGATTGAAAATTTCAGCTTGCCCACTTGTCTGTGGGTGGTATGGAGTACTCACCTTATGCCTAATGCCATATTTCTTCATTAAGACTTCGAAAGGCCTATTGCAAAAGTGAGAACTGCCATCACTAATGATGGCTCGAGGCGTTCCAAATCTGAAAAGTATGTTTTCTTTAAGGAACTTTAGAACCGTACGATGATCGTTGGTTCTACATGGAATAGCCTCTATCCATTTAGACACAGAGTCTACGGCAAGCAATATGTAGACATGTCCAAAAGATGAGGGGAACGGTCCCATGAAATCGATTACTCAACAGTCAAAGACTTCAAGATGTTGAATTGGGGTAAGAGGCATCATATTTCGACGGGACAATCCTTCTAACTTTTGGCAATGCTCACATGCTTTGCAAAACTCGTGGGTGTCTTTAAATAAGGTGGGTCAATAAAAACCACACTGCAGAATTTTTACAGTGGTTTTCTTGGTGGAAAAATGACCCCCACATGCTTGATCATGATAAAAGGAGATGACAGAATTATGTTCATCGTCAGGGACACATCTCCTAATTATTTGATCTAGGCAATATTTAAAAAGTAAAGGTTCATCCTAGAAGAATCTCTGCACTTCCTTTAGAAATTTTTGTTTGTCCTGCGCAGTCCAATGAATCGGCATCGCACCTGTGGAAAGATAATTAGCTATGTTAGCGTACCATGAAGGATGCATAGCAATAAAGAGTTGTTCATCAGGGAATGAGTCCTCAATAGGTGATTCGTCAATTGTATTAGGTAGGACTAGGCGGGATAGATGATCCGCTACCACATTCTCTACTCCCTTCTTGTCCTTGATTTCTAAATCGAATTCTCGAAGGAGTAAGATCCAAGCAAACGGGGCTTGGCATCCTTCTTAGAAAGAAGGTGTTTCAGTGCCGCATGATCTGTGTAAACAATGACCTTGGATCTTATTAAGTAAGGCCTGAATTTGTCCAACGCAAAGATGACAGCTAGGAGCTCCTTCTCCGTAGTCGAGTAATTGACTTAGGTGGGATTCAAGGTCCTACTCGCATAGCAGATAATGTGGGTCTTCTTATCCTTCTTTTAGCCTAACACCGTCCTAATAGCATAATCGCTCGCATCGCACATCAACTCAAAAGGTACGGACCAATCCGGTGGTTGCAAGATAGAAGCGGTTGTCAACATGTCTTTTAGCTTTAAAAAGTTAATTGACATTCGGCACTCCACTCAAATTGGTTCTCCTTTTGGAGAAGGTTACATAAGGGCCTTGAGATATGACTAAAGTCCTTTATGAACCTTCTATAAAAACCGGCATGTCCAAGGAAAGACCGCACATCGCGTATGCTTTTGGGTGGTGGTAGATTGGAAATTATATCGATTTTGGTCTAGTCTACCTCTATTCCATTAGACGAGATGATATGTCTAAGGACTATTTCTCTCTATACCATGAAATGACACTTTTCTCAGTTTAAAATGAGGTTCTTCTCCTCGCACCTTGTCAAGACCAACTTCAAGTGATTTAGGCATTCCTCGAAAGTACAATCGAAAACAGAGAAATCGTCCATGAATACCTCAAGAAACTCACCCACCATGTTTGAGAAAATACTCAACATGCATCGCTGGAATGTGGCGGGTGCATTACATAGTCTAAATGGCATCCTTCGGTATGCGAAGGTGCCAAACGAGCATGTAAAGATAGTATTCTCTTTGTCTTCCAGGGCTATCTCAATTTGATTGTAGCTGGAATAGCCATACAGGAAGCAATAATAGGAGTGACCCGCTAACCCCTCCAAAATTTAATCCATGAATGGGAGAGGGAAGTGGTCCTTCCTAGTGACCATGTTTAGCTTCCGATAATATATGCACATACGCCAACCGGTGGTCACTCTAGTCGGTATAAGCTCATTGTTGGCGTTTTCTATGATGGTAATACCAGACTTCTTAGGGATAACTTGGGTAGGACTCACCCATTGGCTATCCGAGATGGGGTAGATGATACCCACATCTAGTAGCTTTAACACCTCGGCTTTGACAACCTCCATCATGTTTGGATTTAACCTTCTTTGAGGTTGTCTAGTCATTTTTGCATTCACTTCGAGGTGTATACAGTGAGTACAGACTGAAGAGTTTATCCCCTTGAGGTCTGCTATCGTCCAACCTATGGCTCCCCTATGTTCTTTGAGTAGCTCAATCAACATTGAGCTCCTGTTCTTTTCCTAGGTGAGAGGCAATGACAACCGGGAATGTTTCTTCTTGACCCAAATATACATATTTCAGCTTGGATGGCAATGGTTTAAGGTCAAGCTTCAGCGGTTCGATATTAGACGATAGAGGCCTTGATGTGGTTGGTGGAAATCTTTCAAAATGGGGCCTCCACCAGCTAGTACCAACTACCGATTTCTCAATATTCAATGCTTGCACAATTTCATTAATAATGGGGTCTTTGGAATCCTCAAAATGTGCTAATAAGCATGTCTCCAAGCTTTCTAGTGGTTCAAGTTGGAGGAGCTCTTCTTCTTCAGAAGATTCGAGCATGTTTACCTCAAAGAGCTCATCGTCATCAACATCCCTATGCCTTTTGCCCAAGTGGAACACATTCACCTCTAATATCATGTTCCCAAAAGATAATTGCATCACCCCATTCTGACAATTTATGATTGTGTTTGATGTAGCAAGGAACGAGCGGCCTAAAATCACCGGTATTTGAGTGCTAACATTTATAACCGGTTGTGTGTCTAATACGATAAAATCCACTGGGTAGTAGATTTTATTAACTTGGACTAGAGCATCCTCAACTATCCCTCTCGGTACACGGATGGATCTATTAGCGAGTTGCAACGTGGTTTTGGTGGGTTTTAATTCACCAAGACCCAATTGCTCGTATACCGAGTACAGGATCAAGTTTACGCTTGCCCCCAAGTCTAGTAATGCACACTCAATCTGGTAGTCGCTAATGATGCAGGAAATTGTAGGACTACCGAGATCCTTGAATTTTTGGGGGGTCTTTTGAGTGAGAATGGCACTCACTTGCTCATTCAAAAAGGCCTTCTGTTGCACATTATATTTGCATTTAGTTGTGCATAGGTCCTTTAGAAACTTGGCAAAAGAGGGGATTTGTTTGATGGCATCAAGCAATGGAATGTTGATCTTGACTTGTCTGAAAATCTCTAAAATATCATGAGAGTTTGGGAGAGATTTTGGAGCAACCAATCTCGAAGGGAATGGTGCTACGAGCTTGTAAACACAATCCGTTTCTTGTGGGGCTAAGTTAGATCCGTCTTTATCATCATAATTTACCCGATCATTAGGCTTGTCGGCCTTCACCGGAATCGATATGTCAATTTGCTTACCACTTCTAAGAGTGGTGACGAATTTGTCTTGCTCCATATGTTGGTTGGAGAGATTAGGGATGCTTACTTCATGTACTTGCTTTGGATTGGGCTGAGGTTGGGTTGGAAAGGTTCCTTCCCTAGCATTCAAGCGTCCCTTAATCTCATCAAATGAGACTTTAAGCTCTTGAAACATTTGCTGATTTGATTGATTGATTTGTGTTTACCCTTGCATAAACGCTTTTAAAGTATCCTCCATTGAGAATTGAGGTGGGGCCATATTTTGCATGGGTGGACCCCCTTGAGAGTTGGTAGGATTGCCCGTGGGAGCATTCTTCCAACTGAAATTTGGGTGGTTCTTCCAAGTAGAGTTATATGTGTTACCCACTGGTCCATTAAAAGGCCATTGATAACCATATGTGGCATTTGCATGTTCTTGTAACACCTCTTAAAACGTAGGAATTGTAGGGCAATCTTGCGTAGCGTGTATATTAGTGAAACAAATCCCACACTTGTTCTCAATAGCTTCATTGGACTTTGAAACTCCACTCTTACTAAGTTCCATGGCCTCAATCTTCCTTGTGAGGTTGGCTAGCCTTGCATTCACATCATCTTCCTTCTTAAGGATATAAATCCCTCCTTTCTCTTTTTGTTGAGGAGGCTTGAGGTTATTATATTTGTCCGACGTATCCCATGATTGGGCATTCTCGGCCAACATATCCAAACAACTCCAAGCTTCATCTGGATTTTTGCTCATAAACTCGTCCGTTGCACATCATCTCTATGAATTGGCGCATATTAGAACTTAATCCATCATTGAAGAAGTTTATGATTCGCCAACTTTCGTAGCCGTGATGTGGGCAAGCAAGTAGGAGGTCCTTAAACCTTTCCCAACATTGGAAGAATGATTCACTCTCTTTAACCGAAAAATTCATTATGGCTCTTTGAAGGGTATTCATTTTATGAGCCAGAAAGAACTTTTTCAAGAATTCCCAGGTCATCTCATTCCATGACCCTATCGAGTGTGCTCTAAAGGAGTGGAGCCAACTCTTGGCTCTTTCTTTCAATGAGAAAGAAAAAATTTTAAGTTTAATGGCATCTTCTGAAACATTAGTGTATTGTAAAGTAGCCACCACTTCCTTAAATTCCTTTAAGTGTAAGTATGGGCTCTCTGAGTTTAGCCCATGGAACTTTGGTATGAGTTGAATTACACCCGGCTTTATATCAATGTTTCCCCCGGTTGGTGGTAAGACCACGCACGAGGGTGTAGTTGCATGGGCCGGTTGTAGGTAGTCCCGTAAAGATCTCATTAGAGGAGCATTGTGCACCTCATTCTCTCCTACTCCTTCATGGTTTGCATTTGTGGTTGGAGTAGGGTGGGGAGGATTCCCTAATGGAATCTGATCCATACTTACCAAATTTTCATGATGTTCTACAGATTTTCGGACTCGTCTATGAACGGAGAGTGGTCCAACTAATCCACCTTTGGATTGGAGATGATTGTTGTGGTCACGTTCCCAACGGGACATAAACCACACAATCCAAAATCGAAACTAATCCTAAATCTTAAAATCTGAAAATAAAAACTGAAAACTAAAAGAGTTTAAGTTGGAAGGATAGTACCTGATTTACTTGAACTAGAAAAACTTCTTACAAAACAAAACAAGCATTGTTAGTCCTATAATTCAGAAACACTATCCTAGGAAAATAATAAAACATAACTATTTCTATTCTATAGCCACTAAAACAATTTAGAACCGTTTAACCTAGCTTTCCCGGCAGCGGTGCCAAAAACTTGTTCGCTCGCCTCAAGTGCAAGGTTGCGATGTAGTAATAATTCTCAGTAAGACCGAATTTAATCCACAGGGAATTAGGTAAAGTAATTTAAATTATATAGCAACTTTAATTTAAGCAATTTTGAAGTTTGATTTTATAAACTAAGTAAAACAGTAACTTCTATAAAAATCTATTAATTAAAGGAACTAAGGCATTTAAGGATCCACTTGTGATAATCCTCATGTGAATTCATTCATCCAAGCATAGCACAACTAGAATTAAAGTTCTATCTCTCTTCTAGTTGAAAGATATAACATTCAAACACAAACAATCCCCATTTAAGTGGAAGAATAAGATTATAGTTCTAATGAAGCACATAGAAGTCGAATATGTAACTTTCGAAGTAACAACCATGCCAATGGACTATGGTACACTGTAGGGTTACTAAAATTTGAATCTAATCAATCCAAACATGATAATCTCAGAGAATTGCAAGGAACTCATGTCCGAAGCACATGAACTCTCATAAAACATCCAAAAATATCAACTTTTATTCAAACTAGAACTTAAAAAACCAATTTAAAGCAAAGTACTTGAATTAGAATGAATCCAACATGATAACTACTCACAAGCTTCACCTCTTAGCCTTAGCTAAGAGGTTCTAGCCTAGCATTACAATGCTTCAATTAGAATTCAAAGAAAAACTACACAAAAACATAAAAAACTAGAAAAAACCCTAGTTGGAGGAGTTGCGGTCGCTCCACAATGATCTCCCTTGCTCCCCATGAACTTAGAACTCTTCTAGGATACCTTAGCAAGGATGCTAAGGTGTCCTTCTATAGGAAAAGTCACAAACCACCTCGGATTGCGTAAAAACTAATGCACTTATGTCGGCCATCGGACGCTGGTCGGGCGTTAGTCATGTTTTGGTCGGGTGCCTGACCGGATGTTGGTCGGGCGCCCGGTCAGGTCCAAAAGTCACCAGTGGGCTTCAACATATTTTCATCGAATTTCGAGCGCCCGGCGGCCTTCTGTTATAAATGCTAAAATCTCTTTTCTTCTGGCCGGTCCAAGTCTTTCTGACATGCTTCTTCAGGACTTCTTTTCAATGTCTTCAATGTATTTCTAAAGGACCCTTTTAATAACAAATTCATGACTTCTCTCATTCATTCTTACATACACAAAACAAGCATTAGATGGGTCTTTTAAGCATGCAAACATGCATGTAATGTGATGTAATGGGCTAGAAAATGTATAAAATGGAAGCTCAACAGACACCCTACGCTATACATGCGGAAGCTTGGCGAAGCTACTAGAATTATGGCTAAGTCTTTGAGGGGGGTGATTAGGACCTTTTAAAATTTTTTTCACCTAGTTAACTAATTAAACAATTTAAATTAAGTAAGCAAGAACACTTCGGCTTGACTAGCAAATGATAAAGAAATAAGCAAACTAGTCTAAGCACATAGATTATAAAATGATTTAACTAATCAAACAACTAATCTAAGTGTAATGTCTGGACTATAAATGATTAAACATTCAAATAGATTATGAATAGTCTAGAAGTGAAACTACACCTTGTGTGTGTGAGTTAAACAACTAAGTGCTTAGCATACATTCTCATTAAGTATTCATAATTAATAAATTAAACAACAAAGCATAAATAGAAATATGCTAAAATACATCACAAACACAAGCATGTATAATGGTTCGACTACTTGTCTACTCAATTCCCGATTGTCATACTTTTAGGTCTTGAATTATGCATATTTATCCCTAATTTCATGCTTTAATTACACAAAACAATGAGTTTAAAGACTGACTTTAATGTGTTCTTGTGATTATAGGAGCAAAGGAGATAAGTGAATGAAAGGAGCTCAATATGAAACCAATGGACAGCAAAGTCCAGCTGCAACACAATAATTTCCATTGGTCCACCTTTCCAACACATCCAGGAAACCTAACTGATGGACCTCACCTTCAATCCATGTCGCTCATCCTCCAATGGACAGCAAACAAATCATCAACTGTCCATATTCAACGCGTGTGCATCTGCCAACGTCCAAGCAAAATTCAGTCGTGTCCCACTTTAATCACACGTGCATAAAATACAACCGTCCAGATGGTTGGACGACCAAGTACCTCCAACACAAGAAGTTGTCCCCATTCATCATCAACTTTCCAGCCAACAATCGAGCAAGTGGACTCCACTTCAGTCCAAAGTCTAGCCTGACATGCTGCAATCTCGTCCAGTACATGTGCAACCATTTATGGAGGAGCCAGCAGCCATGCATCATCTATTCCGTAAAGTGGACCTCCATTCAACCAACATGCATATACAACTCCATCTTCAGCCATCCATCATCTGTCCATCATGCACGTGTGATAAACACTCCAAATAAAGAAAAAAAAGAAACAAGAAAGAAAAAAAAAAGAAACAAACCAGCTGTCGTTTTGGAATTTCAGAAATTAGAAATAAGAAACAGCAAGGTTGTTCCCCTTTTTGGAACTTCAGTCCAGTTTGTGGGACCCACCTTGATGATTTGTGAAAATACGTCCCGTTCATATCAAAGAGGAGCTCGACGCCGAAATAATCCAAGTGGTTTCGTGTCGATCGAAGCTACGGATTGACCGTGGGGGCCAAAACAATACAAACTGTCAAGAATGTTTTTAGATTCCGCCTAATCAACTCTAGCCTAGTCTAGGTGGCCCCACCAGTACTGATATGAAAAATCCAAGCTGACAATCTTCTAGAGCACATCGATATATGAATAACCACAAAGTTTCATATCAAATGGATGTGTGGTTTGATCGAATTGGTAGAAGAAAGGTGGACCATCCAGAAAGATTCCAACTGCACAGATTTTATAAAAAGCTCTAAGTGTTTCAATCTTTGGACCACATTTTGAAATTTATTTGGACAATCTAAGCCATTTATCATGTAGAGCTTGAAGTTTTCTACCAATGTTCAAAATTTGAGACCAATCCGACCTCTTTACACTTTGTAGTGTTGAAAGAAAAATGACTGGTTCTGTAAGTGCCTAACTTGCGCGATTTTGAGAGACGGTCACTGATCTGATTAGTGGGCCCATTTAGAAGATAATATTGAAAATTTAAGGCATCAATGAGTAAGCTCATATGTCAGGGAAGCTACATATTAAATTTTCAAGGCAATCCAACCGTTGGTTAACCCGTGCCAAGCGAAACAAAATCCCATACGTTGCTGTCCTATTTTTTTAATTATAAATATGAGAGCTTCTCTCTCTCTTCTAGGATAAAAAAAAAACATGTAGAAGAGCTTTGAACGCTTGAAGGAGTTCTACATCAAATTTTCAGAGTTTTCTTCTAGTTCTAAGTTTTCTTTTATGCTTTCCTTAAAGATTTTAGTTCAAGGATGTTAGAGATGAACTCAAACCTCTTAGCTAGAGCTGAAAGGTGAAGCTTTTACTTTGTTTTTTTTATGGATTGATGTAACCTAGGTTTCATTTCTATTGTTTTAATTAATGAACATGGTTTGAGGAACTTTGAATAAATTTCTAGTTTAGTTCTTCTTTGATCTCTTGATGACTCCGGGCTCATATGATGCTTAGTGAATCTAAATCTAGTAACTTACTTGTTTGTATTGTTTATACTTATGTAATTCATTGATCTATCATTGACTCCGGGCATGATAGATGCTTTAATTGCCATGTGTTCAATGTCATGATCTTAATGTGGGAACTATATCAAGCTAAAGTTCTAATCTTTTATGATAATCTGAGATAGTTGTTTTTCTAGTTGATTTTGGTTTAATTGAAGTTCAAATCATTGGTTGTAAACAAATCTAATGACAGGATTTGATGAAAGCTATGATTATGATCTTAATTAGATTGGATAAAGGCTTGGCCTATACAATTGAGTGTGCCCAATGCTTGAGCATTATTATGGGAATCAAATTAATAAACAAGCAACTGTTTTAGATAATGTTGATTAAACCGCTCCATATTCCGATCAGATAGAGATAGAAATTCGATTTTGATTGAGTTGTGAGAGACCTACTTGTGTTGATGCATTGAAAATAACCAAATTTAGATCATTGGCGCTCTAGTACCTTTTAGATTACTATTTTACCTCTCATATTTACTGTTTAATTCCAAAATCCAGTTTTTCAAATTTAGTTCTTAATATAATTCTGATTATAAGTTATTTTAGATAAATTCTGAGAATATCCACATAGAAATCTCTGTAGGACGATACTCGGTCTTTCCGAATTTATTACTATTTTGCAACCCTACACTTGGGGAGTGAACAAGTACTCACCCCTTGAGTACATCAAATTTCACTAGAGGGTTTTAAATCAAGTTCACCTCACAACGTAGGAGTTTTAAATAGGTTCTTCCTAACCTTATAATCCTACTCAAGGACCGGGTCCTACATCCGTACCTACACATATGCACCCATGTTGGTGGACCATGCACACATCGGTGTCGGTGGCTCCCCTTGGAGAATTGATATTTTAGACTCTACAACCGAGCCAAGGTCCTACAACCGAATCTCAATTTAGACTCCACTCATGAGTCAATGTCCTACAAAACCTAAATGGTGTTAAGCTCTATAATTGTTCGCTTGCCCCAAGTGCAAGGTTGCGAAGTAGTAATAACTCGATCGTGAGACCGAGATCGATCCACAAGGATTAGGGTAAAGGCAATTCAAATTATTCCAATAACTTCAAGTAGTAGAGATTCAGAAATTTCAAGATTTAGAAACAGTATATTAAATAAGAAAAATCTTATAATTAAATAGAAAACTAGAGCACCAAGGATCCACTTATAGTAGCTCAATGCCAATCCATTCATCCAAGCACAAACACAATTAGAATCAAAGTCCTATCTCTCATTTAATTGGAAGCTATTGCATTCAAACACAAACAGTCCAAACTCAATATGAAAATCACAACTTGTAGTTCTAATGAAGTAGGAAGAAAATGAACTTGTTGCCTTTGAAGTAACAGTCATATCAAGAGATAATAGCATGCTCCAGGGTTACTACAATTCAAATATCGTCAAACCATAATAAAAAATTTCATAAACTCATAAGCAACATGTGTCTGGAGTACACATGCTTTCAAAATTGTCTAAAAATCTCAACTTTCATTCAAACTAGAACTTTAAATCCCAAAATCAAACTTAGAGTACTTGAAATAAATGAATTAAGAATTAAAAATAACTACAAGCTTCCCGGCTAAGAGGTTCTAGCCAACCATTATCATGATTAAGTAGAAATCAAAAGAAAAACCACTAAAAGCATATGAAAACTAGAAAAACCCTAAAAATTGGAGTTGTAAAAGCTCTAATTTGATCCTCTCCACCTCTAGCAGCTTTAGAACTCCTCTAGGATGCCTTATGAAGAACATAGAGGTGCCCTTATATAGCAAAAATCTGTCACCGCCTCGAAATCTTCTGAATTTTATGAAAGACTTACACAGCTACGTAGACAGTTCCGATTGATCAGAATGTGAATTTCGATTGATCGGACATGATTTTGATTGATAAAAAAAGTATATAGAGAGTGTTGAGCTCTTAAATGTGCATATTATTCGCTTGCCTCAAGTGCAAGGCTACGATGTAGTAATAATTCTCGGTAAGACCGAGGTCGATCCACAAGGAATTAGAAAACCAATTCAAAACTATTCTAGCAACTTGAACAATTTGGAGTTATGAATTAAGAGAACTACTTAAAATAGTAATTTAGGAAATTCAGTAATTAAAGGAACTAAGGCCTTCAAGGATCCACTTGTAGCAATCCCATGTCAATCCAATCAATCCAAGCATAAAACACAACTAGATTCGAAGTTCTATCTCTCATCTAGTTGGAAGATAAAGCATTGAAACACATTCAATCTCCCTTAAGTTGAACTTCCAACTTCTAGTCCTATTCAATCCCATAGCATTCAAAATCATATCCCTCGGAGTAACAGCCATGCCTATAGACTATGGCATGCTCAAGGGTTACCATAATTCGAATCTAATCAAGGCAAATATGATAATCTCAGAGAATTGCAAGGAATTCATTTCCGAAGCACATGAATTCTCATAAAACTTCTAAAAATATCAACTTTATTCGAACTAGAATATTCAAAATCCAAACTTAAAGTGAAAGTACTTGAATCAAACTGAATTAAACATGAAATTGGCTACCAGCTTCACCTCTTAACCCTAGATGAGAGGTTATAGGCGAGCATTGTCATACTACAATTAGAATCAAAAGAAAAACTAAATAAAAGCATGGAAAACTAGAAAAATCGAAATCGACGGAGTTGTGGACACTCCACGGTGCTCTCCTTTACTTTTCATGACCTCTAATCTCTTCTAAGATACCTTTAGACGAAGCCCTAAGTCCCCTTTTATAGAATAGTGCGGAAGATTCCAGATTGCACAAGAAATCACGGAGCTGCGCAGAGAAATTCGGAGCTTGTAGGACAAGATCTGTTACGCAGACGACCTGTCGGACGACCGGTCTAAGCTCCTGGACGACCGGTCATAAAACGGCAAAAACAGTCTAGTGACTTTTGGAATTTCCACCCCCCTTCTGTTGAGTGCTAGACTGGTTTGACGACCGGTCTAGCATGGTCCAATAACACGTACAACAAAGGGAGGTCCCTATTGAATTGCAGACCAGTCGGACGACCGGTCCTATGCCTTGGCAAACCGGGCAGGCAACCGGTCTTCACTGTTGTTTATTCTTCACTTATTCTTCATTCTTTCTCTTTCTCCCTTACTTCTTTCTCCCATCCTTTGGCACTTGATTCTTTGATCTTCAATGTGCCTTTGGTGACCTTTTTAGCCTTAAATCAATGAAATCTCCGCCTTGCTCCTACAATCACAAATCGTGCATTAGATGGGCCTTTTAAGCATGCAAACCATGCATATAATGTGATGTAATGGGCAAGTGAATGTATAAATTGGAGGCTCAACACATATTCTAACCCCATTTCATCACTAACTATGCTTAAATTACATGTTTAAAGACTATTCTAATGCATGTTTTGTAATTGTAGGAATGAGAAGGTGTTCGCTCGCCTCAAGTGTAAGGCTGTGATATAGTAATAAAACTTGGTAAGACCGAGGTCGATCCACAGGGAATTGGAGAACAAGTTCCAAACTATTCTAGCAACTCAGGTTGCAATAGATAAAAGATTCAATTGGAATAATTATGCTAAAACAATAACTTAATGAAAACCAGTAATTTAAGGTACCAAGGCATTCAAGGACCACTTGTAGTAATCCCATGTCAATCCAATCAATCCAAGCAAGGTACACAACTAGATTTGAAGTCCTATCTCTCATCTAGTTGCAAAATAAAGCATTAAACACATTTAATCCCACTCAAGTTGAACTTCCAAGTTATAGTCCCATTCAACAATGTAGAGTTCGAAATCATAGCCTTCGGAGTAACAGCCATGCCTATGGACTATGACCTGCTCAAGGGTTACCATAATTGAAATCTAATCAAGCTTAACATGATAATCTCAGAGAATTGCAAGGAATCCATGTCCGGAGCACATGAACTCTCATAAAACATCTAAAACTACCAGCTTTAAGAACTAGAACATTCAAAATCCAAACTTGAAATAGAATTACTTGAATTAAATTGAATCAAACATGAAATTAGCTACAAGCTTCACCTCTCAGCCTTAGCTGAGAGATTCTAGCCGAGCATTGTCATATTACAACTAGAACTCATAAAAGAAAACTAGAAAACGTAGAAAAACCAGAGTTTGGAGGGTTGCAGATGCTCCACGATGACTTCCTTCCTCTCCCACGACATCCCTTAGCTTCTATGATGCCCTAGGAAGAGCCCCTAAGTGTCCTTTTATAGTGGGGAAGCTCTGTTGCGTAAGAATCTTCTAGAACTTACGTAAGTTTACACACTGCGCAGAGAAAATCGGAGCTAGACTTGGAAATTTCTAAACTGGGCGAATTGTCGATTGATTGCTTAGACCAGACGATCAATCGCTAGTTCAAATAACTGTAAAAACTGCCTTTTTCGGATCTGACGATTAATCGACTGGCTGAGAGATCAATCGGTCACTTCTGGCGATCAATCGATCAGTGTCCAGCGATTAATCGGAGGATGCAAAAAGTGTCCAGAGAGTTTTTTCCAAATTTCTTAAAAATCTGCATTCTGGCAATTGATCTATGGGATGGGCGATCAATCGCTCAGGCTGGGCGATCAATCGCAATTCTTCAATTCACTCCAGCAACAATTTTGTCAAATTTCTGCTGTGAGCGATCAATCGCTCAAGTCTGTCGATCAATCGACGGATCAATCTCTCGATCAATCTTCAGAAACTGCAACTTTTTACATTTTACTTTTATGGCCCTGCAGCTCTGCACTTTGGTTTTTCTGGCCCTGCCAGGTCTTTTAACATGATTTCTTCTGTGTTTTTCTTTGTTTTTCAACTCCTATCCTCCATAGTTTCTTTCTTCTATACTTGGGCTTTCTTCCTTTGATCCTCAAGGTGTCCTAAAGCTGTCCTTTAACATTGAATTCAAAAGGTTTCTCTCTCATTCCTACAATCACAAAACATGCATTAGATGACCCTTTTAAACTGCAAACCATGCATATAATGTGATGTAATGGGCTATATCCTATATAAATTGGAGGTTCAATAGAAGGGGACTTCACCAATTCAATGCTTAAAAGGTCACTCTGTACACATTGAAGATCAAAAGACCAAGTGCCAAAGGGTGGAAGAAAGAAGCAAGGGAGAAAGAGAATGGAAGAAGGAAGAAGTGCAGAAGATTACACTGTAAACCGGTCGTCCGACAGGTCGGCCATAGCCCAGGACCGGTCGTCCAACCGGTTCGAACACTCAACAAGAAGACCCTGCTGCCAAACCTTGCTGGACCAATCACGACCAGTCGTCCACCACTCAGACCAATTGTTAGGCCGGTTATTAAATCAAAAGTTTGGAATGAATTGTCTAAAAACTCTCTGGACTATTTTTGGCCTTTTACGACCGGTCGTCAGACTGGTCGACCATGAGCTCAGATCTGTCGTCCGACTGGTCGTCTGCGTAATAGAATTTGTTCTTCAAGCTCCAAAATTTGCTATGCAAAATGCTATTTTTTGCGTTTTCTTGAAGATTCTCCGTGAACCGGAGGCCGAGATCTTTAAAAGGGCTCCTCTACCTTGTTCCTAGGGTATCCTAAAAGAGATCTAATACGGTGGAAGGTGATGAAAGATGGATTCGCAGTTCTACAACTCCCTTCTCTAGTTTATTTTTTTAGTTTTAATGTTTTTAGTTGATTTCATGTTTCCTTTGATCATGATCAGCTAAACCTTTTAGCTAGGGCTAAGAGGTGAAGCTTGTAGTGAATCTAAGATGCTTTAATTCGTTTTATGTGGTTCCAAGTTGGATTTTTATTGAAGAACAATGGTTATTGAAGTTTCAATAAAGTTCTAAGTAGTTTTTCTTAATCTTATAATGACTCATGGATGTTTGGAAGAATTGCTTTAGTTCTTAGTTGTTTTGCATAGATCTAGACCTGTACGCTCCGAGGAATCGGATTCAATACATTTTAGAACCTAATTCTTAATGTGGGAACTTCAAACCAAAGTTCTACTTTTTGTTCTAAAGTTTGAATTATGTGTTGCTTGTGCATGTGATTTGAATGAAGTTCAAATCATGATATAGTTAAACTTTGTGACAGGGTTTGATGATTATCATGGTTATGATCTTAAACTATTAGAACTAGGTTGACCTATGCAATTAAGTGTGCTCAAGTCCTAGAATTGAGGGAATCATGTTTATGAACAACACATGAATTGGATTGTTGTGTTGAATTAACTGCGCTGTCATCCGGCTATATAGGATTTGATTTCGATTCTAGTTTTGTAATTGAGAAACCACAGCAAATTATGCATTAAGGATAACTAAAAGTGGATCCTTGAACCCTTAGTGCTCTTTTATATTATTTACATTCACTTTTAATTCCAGATTCTCATCTATATCAAATTACCAAAATCTGTTTATCTTGTCTCAATTAGAGAATATTGGAAGTGAACTAAGTCCCTGAGAACGATCTTGGTCTCTACCGAATTATTACTACATTGCAACCCTACACTTGGGGAAGCAAATAGAGAGTTGCTATTTTTCATCCTTATTTCCAATTGATTGGACAAGACTCCGATTGATTGGAACACCCATTTTCGATTGATCAGAATTACACCGATTAATCGAAAATCTGTCCAAGAACTTTATTTAAAAAAATCTAATTTTTCTGGTGTCTGATCAATGTTCCGATTGATCGGAGATCGTATCAGAGCCATGTCCTCCAATTGATTGGAGACCAATCAGAGATTCATTGGAAATGTCTGTTTTATACTTTTTTCTAGTTTCGATTCGGTCTTTCTTCACTTGATTTCTTCCTCTCTTTCTTCCTTTTCTTGACTCTTCTCTACTTTATCTTCAAAGTGGTCCAAATGAGTCTTTTTAACATGAAATACATGAGGTCTCACTCTCATTCCTATAATCACAAATACATGTATAAGATAATTCTTTTAATAGTGAAATCAGTGTAAATGTGTGATGAATTGGGGTTAGAATATGCACAATTTGGAGCTCAACACACCCACAACCAGCATTTTTTCAGTCCCAAGCAAAACATGCGTAAACAAATCAACTTCTTAATTCAACTCTCTTAAAGAAACTATACTTCTATGGACTCCAAGACATACAAGTACAAAATTCAGAAAAATGTAGTGATAAAGGTTGAAACCTTAAACATCCTAATCATAGTGATTGTTTCCAATAGAATTCCCACTGATCGATTGATAAATAGAAGCATTCGAATAAGTGTGGTCTAGCGTGCATAATAAATGTTCCACTCATAAATTTCCAGGATTACTCTTCATGAATTGACTAGATTATAAATCCAAAGTGTACAGATCAACATAAGCCTAGAACAAGATTTTGTCTTTTCATTCCTTCGACGGCTTTCACAATATTTCCCATTACTAGCTTGGATTATTAGCCCTACATTAGTTGATGATAGGTAGCCCTTTTCGGAATTATTGCATCAGATTTTCAATTCAACTCTTTTCTTCTTCTTTCTTTTCTTTCATATGTTCTACACGATGCTCTCTTTCTTTTCTACCTGAGGTAGGATTTTTAGAAATCTATACCTTAAACATTATTTTCTTTTCTTAGTTCACAAATGTAATGAACAAAGATCCCCGGCTTGGTTCCTCAACACTTTAAATCATAGTCTAACCAATCCAAGAATCCTTCTTAATCCTTTTCACCATGAGAAATGTGTAACGTGAACTAGAATCCAAAAGTGTTCAAAAAATTTATCAATCATATAAATAGAAGAACTCACATAGAAAACCACTATATTAAAGAAATTCAAAAGTTTCAACATCAAACCGCTTCATCTCTATATCTTTCATATTCATATAATCTCAAGTACATAGAAACAAAGTTTTCCAAAAGAGTTTTAAATTCAGAAAATTCAAAAAAATTCACACAAAAATTACTCGAAATGTCACAAAAATACTAGATTCAGCTAAGAATCTCACCCCCAACCAAAACCTTACATTCTCCTCAATGTAAAACATATGCAATATGTTATGACATGAGATCAATGACAAAAATAAAGGAGAGTAAGAATGAGAGTACCTGAGAGAGTGAAAAATGGAATTCTACCTTTGTTGACTAATCCTAATGAAATAAAAAAAATAAAACTAAAAACAACCTAATCCTAATCTACTTCATACCTCTGTCAGACTAGGAGATCAATCATCTTGATACACAGGATCATTCAGAGTGATGGACATATCCTCTGAATCAAACTTCTAGATAAATGGTTTCAAACATTGTCTGTTCACTTCAAAACAGTTACCATTCGCTGGATTCTCTATCTCAACAGCCTCATGAGGAAAAACGTTTTCAATAATGTATGGGTTGAACCATCGAGATCGCAACTTTTCTGAAAAAGATGAAGTCGAGAATTATATAAGAGTACTTTTAGGCCTTGATGAAGAGATTTTCTTAAGATATGTTTGTCATGGAAGGCTTTCATCCTACTCTTGTAAATTCACGAATTCTCATAAGAATCATTCCGGATTTCCTCAAGCTCGTTCAATTGGAGTTTATTAAGCGAGCTAGCCTTTTCAACACTAAAATTCAATACCCGAATTGCCCAATAGGCTTTGTATTCAAGTTTCATGGGCAAGTGGCAAGCCTTCCTGTAGACAAGTCTATAGGGGACATTCCAATCAAAGTCTTATAAGCCGTACGGTAAGCCCAAAGTGCGTTGACTAATCTCAGCAACCAATCGTTGCGATTTTGATTCATTGTCTTCGCCAAAGTGTGTTTAATTTCCTAATTGAAAATTTCAGTTTGCCCACTTATCTATGGGTGGTATGGGGTACTCACTTTATGCGATATATTATATTTCTTCATTAAGACTTCAAAAGGCCTATTGCAAAAGTGAGAGTCACCATCACTTATGATGGCTCTGAGCGTTTCGAATTTAGATAGTATGTTCTCCTTTAAAAACCATAGAATCATTCAGTGATCATTAGTTCTACAAGGAATCGCCTCTAACCACTTGGACACATAGTTTATGGCAAGTAAAATGTAGACATATCCAAAAGATGAGGAGAATGGTCCCATGAAATCAATGCCCCAACAGTCAAATACTTCGATATGTTAAATTGTGTTGAGAGGCATCATATTCCTATGGGACAATCCTCCTAGTTTTTTATAGTGGTCACATGCTTTACAAAACTCGTGGGTGTCTCTAAACATGGTAGGCCAATAAAAACCATACTGTAGAATTTTTGCAGTGGTTTTCTTGGTGGAAAAATGACTACCACACGCTTGACCATGACAAAGGGAGATGAAAAATTTTACTCTTCATCAAGAACACGTCTCCTTATGATTTAGTTTGGGCAATACTTAAACAACAAAGGTTCATCCTAGAAAAATCTGCGCACTTCCCTTAGAAATTTACGTTTATCTTGCGCATTCTAATAAATCAGCACCGTACCTATAGAAAGATAACTTGTTATATCAGTGTACCATGGTGGATGCGTAGCAACAAAGAGTTGCTCATTGTTTGCTCGCCTCAAGTGCAAGGCTGTGATGTAGTAATAATTCTTGGTAAGACCGAGGTCGATCCACTAGGAAAGAGGTAAACAAATTCAAACTATTCTAATAACTAGAATCTAGAAAGTTTTGAAAATTGATTTCTAAGAACTAAGTAAGAAATCTGAGAAATAAGAAAGACTAGAGCATGAAGGATCCACTTCTAGTCTTAATCATGCTCAATCCATTGATTCGATTCAAATCACAACTGGAATCGAATTTCTATCTCTATCCAGCCGGTAGATATAAAAATCAAAGCACACAGATAATCTGAAATAGATAGGTGTTTACTGATTTGATTCCCTCAATAAAGCTCAGGCCTTGGGCACACTCAATTGTATAGGTCAAGCCTCTTTCCAATCTAGTTAAGATTCACAACCATAGCTTTCATCAAATCTTGCAACTAGACTTGACTACGACCAATGATTAGAACTCATTTAAACCAACTTCAACAAGCAACACTAACTATCTCAAATTTTACACAAGATACATGAATTTTCCATCATAGTTCTAATAAAGATTCCACTGTTTTGATCCATGGAGAACTCGAATCAAAAGCTTCCATCAATCAACAACCCATAAGCCATTCTGATTAATCTCAGAAATCCAAAAAGAACTTATGTACTTGGCACACAAACTCTATAAATCATCTAAAAATATCAACTTTATTTAAACTATAATGAATCATTCAAACATTAAACCATAATTCAAAATCAATGTATCAAAGTATGATTAAAAACTAGAATATTCCCCTCTCAGCTCTAGCTCAGAGTTAACTAAAGAAAACAATCAAAGAAAACATAAAATAGAACTAAAAGAAGAAGAACTAGTTCTAGGAGGCTAGGAATCCTCCTAGGTCTTGATCCCTTTGCTCCCCACGTTGCTAGATAGATTAGAAAGAGGCCGTAGGTGTCCTTTTATAGCTTGGAGGCGTCATTGCATGAGAAAAATTGTGAAATCGCGTGTCCTTCGCACACTAGGAAACCTGATTTTAGAATGCAGAAAATCTTCACTTGGTGACAATGCATGGCCGACCGATCTTGACTGATCTGACCCATTGTGGGCTGGTCCAGCAACATGTGAAGGTGGCAGCTTGGGTGGCTGACCGGTCTTGACCGGTCTGGCCTTCCTAGCCGACCGGTCTTGACCGATCGAACCTCTATATTGCCTGTGATTTCATCTTCTTCCCTTCTCTTCTTTCTTCATCTATTTCCTCCACCTCTTTAGCCTTTGTTTCTTTGTTCTTCAAGGTGGTTAACAAGTGTCTTTAAGCATCAATTAAGTGTAATCTCTCTCTCATACCTACAGTCACAAAAAACATATATTAGATAGGTCTTTTAGACATAGAAACCACCTTAAAGGCGTTCATGCAAGGGCAAAAGCAAATCAATCAATCAAATCAGTAAATGTTCCAAGACGTTAAAGTTTCAGTTAATGAAATTAAGGGACGCTTGAATGCTAGGGAAGGAACCTTTCGGCCCAACCTCAGCCTAATCCTAAACAAGCACAAGAAATAAGCATCCCTAATCTTCCCAACCAACATGTGGAGCAAGCCAAATCCGTCACCATTCTTAGAAGTGGTAAACAAATTGACAAATCTATTCCGGTGAAGGCCGACAAGCCTAATGATCTGGTAAATTCTGAGAATGAGGATGGATCTAACTTAACCCCACAACAAACGAAATGCGTTTACAAGCCCATAGCACCATTCCTTTCGAGATTGGTTGCTCCAAAATCTTTCCTAAACTCTCATGATATTTTAGAGATTTTTCGACAAGTCAAGATCAACATTCCATTGCTTGACGCTATTAAACAAATTCCTTCCTACACCAAGTTTCTAAAGGATCTATGCACAACCAAACGCAAATAAAATGTGCAACAAAAGGCCTTTCTTAATGAGCAAGTGAGTGCCATTCTCACCCAAAAGACCCCCCTAAAATACAAGGATCCCGGTAGTCCCACAATCTCATGTATCATTGGTGACTACCGGATTAAGTGTGCATTGCTGGACTTGGGGGCAAGCGTAAACTGAATCCCGTACTCGGTATACGAGCAATTGGGCCTTGGTGAATTAAAACCCACCAAAACCACGTTGCAACTCGATAGATCCATCCATGTACCGAGAGGAATAGTTGAGGATGTATTGGTCCAAGTTGACAAGTTTTACTACTCGGTGGATTTCATCGTCTTGGACATGCAACAGGTTATGGATACTAGCACTCAAATACCGGTAATTTTGGGTTGCCCATTCTTGGCTACATCAAATGCAATCATAAATTGCTGGAATGGGGTGATGCAATTGTCCTTTGGGAACATGACATTGGAGGTAAATGTGTTCCACTTGGACAAAAGGCATAGGGATGATGATGATATCCATGAGGTAGACTTCATTGAATCCATCGTGGAAGAGGAGTTCACCTTAAATCAAAATTTTGATCCTTTAGATGTTCTCTGCTTCGATCCCTTTGAGGATTGGGGCGATGATAACGGTCCTCATGAGATAAACATGATAGAATCTAAGGAGGGTGGGGAACCTTTCTAACCCAATCTGCCAAAACGCTTGGGGACATGTTTAATACATTCTAAGGATGAATTCAATTCTATTATTAATGAAACCTTGAAAGTGTCAATTTCTGAAAATTTACTTGACAAGTCACAAATTTCTAATTTACACAAATTTGTTATGTAGGAATTGAAAGAATTGGTGCTTGACTTGCCTACAGAGAGGCCAATTTCTGGAAGTGTAGAGGTTGAGGACCCACTCCAACCTACACAAAAGTCTGAGAAGGAAAAAGACGTAAAGGGTCCAAATCTGAAAACTTTCTCCCCTGAGGTCTCATACACTCTAGAGGAGTGTTTGACTTACTTTGAAGATTGGGATGATCCCATGATTCAGGACATAATGCACGCCTTGAGGGAGACCCCTCCGGTGCCTAAAAGCTTCCTTTCATAGGTGTCAAATTGAAAAATCGATTGTGGACGCACCGGTAAAAGATAATTATGTGGAGACCATCCCAATTTGTGAGGATAAAGCAATTGAAGTCTCCACATCTCTTTGGCTTGTTCAAACCGAAGAACACCACTTTGGGATGACCCATATTTCATAATTTTTTGCCCAAACAAGATGGAAAGGAGATCCATATTTAACGATTTCCAACTAATGTAATTCTCCTTTCCTAGTACATATGACAATTTTATTGAGAAACCTGCTGAAATTCTTCAGCAGGATTTTCAATGAATTAGAATGATTAATGTCACAATTGTACTTTCGAAAGCGGGATGGTGGATAGTTCTACTGAAAAATCTGTTACACCACCTGATGATCCTGCTCAATTTTATCCTTTTAGATGTTATAATAATGATCGATCTCGTAGTCTGATAGAGATTCTCTTTCTAAAAAGATAGCTTAGGTTTTGTTTATTGCTTTAAGTATGATTAGGTTTCATTTGTTTTCTGTTTTAGGTTTATTTCTTTAGTAAGATTTAGTTGCCGGAGGTAGACTTCCATGATTGACTCTCTAAGGTACTCTCATTCTCACCCTCTTTTATTTTTATCATTGCTCTCATGTTCATGCTCATTACATATCTTTTTACATTGAGGACAATGCAATATTTGGTTGGGGGGTGAGATTCTCGAATCTAACAATTTGTGGACATTTCGAGCAAGGTTGTGTAGAAATTTTTCAATTTTTGAAACACCAAAATTCTTTTGGAAAACTTTGTTTCTATGCACTTGAGATGTCATGATTATGAAAGGATGAAAGATAAACTGATATGATTTTAAAATTTCTAAATTATCTTTAAAAGAATAGTTTTATATGTGAATCTAGAATAGTTTTATATGTGAATCTCCTTATTTGTTTGATCGATAAAACATTTGAACACTTTTGAGTCTAGTCCATGTTAAGCTCTTAAATGTGCATATTCTAACCCCATTTCATTACTTACTATGCTTGAAATAAGTGATTAAAGACCCAACTAATGCATGGTTTTGTGGTTGTAGGAATAAGAGAGAATTCATCAAATGAGGGCTTAAAGATGTTGTTTACACACCTTGAAGATCAAAGGAATGAAGGACCATAGGTGGAGCAAAAGTGCATTGAAGATGAAGGAGGAGAAGCTGAGAATTCAACCAATTTCATGTCCACTGGCCGCCCGACGAAACCCTCCAGAAATAGCAAACTCTCTAGACACATTTTATGAGGACCAACCCCTTGACCGACCGGCCGGACAGACTAACCGACCGGCCGACTGAAAGGTTGGCTTATGCATTGTAACGTCCAGCGAAATTCAGCAGTTTGAAGCATAGCCACCGGCCGGTGGGCCGACCAGTCGGCTGATGGGTCGGACCGTGTAAAAAAGACTCCAGTGAGAATTGCATTTGCAAGCACTTTGTCCGATCGGCCGGACAAGGGGTCCGACCGGCCGGTCAACACTCAGGAACATCTGGAGCTCCGAAAATCTCTGCGTAAAAAGCTAATCTTGCGGGATTTCTCGAAGTTTCTTCGCACCTAGGGTTCCAAAGCTATAAAAGGACTCCTTTAGCTCGTTACTAGGGTATCCTAGAAGAGATTTACCATGGTGGGAGGCGGCGAAAGTCAGATCCGGAGTTCTACAACTCCTAGTTTGTTCTTCTAGTTTTTATGTTTTTCTTAGTTGTTTTCATGTTTCCTTGGATCATGAATGGCTAAACTTCTTAGCTAGGGCTAAGAGGTGAAGCTTGTAGTGAATTTAAGATGTTTCAATTCATTTGATTTGGTTTCAAGTTGGATTATTAGTGAAGAATAATGTTTGAAGTTTGAATAAAGTTCTAAGTAGTTTTTCTTAATCTTATGATGGCTCATGGATGTTTAGAAGAATTGCTTAAGTTCTTAATTGTTTTGAATTATTCTAGACCTGTACGCTCCGAGGAATCGGATTCAATATGCTCTAGACCTTTGATCCTCATGTGGAAACTTCATACTAAAAGTTCTACTTTTCTGGAATTTTTGCTTATGTTTGATTGTGTATGTAATTTGAATTAAGTTCAAATCATGATCTAGTTATACTTTGTGACAGAATTTAATGATGATTGTGATTGTGATCTTAACCTATTGGAACTAGGATTGACTTATGCAATTGAGTGTGCTCAAGTCCTAACTTGAATTGAGAGAATCATGTACTTGAATCACACATATGGCAGATTGTTGTTTTAACTGCTTTATCATCCGGCTAGATAGGATTTAATTTCGATTCTAGTTGAGAAAGTGAGAAAACACAGCGAATTAAGCATCAAGGATTGCTACAAGTGGATCCTTGAATCCCTAGTGCTTTTTATTATTGATTACATTCAGTTTTAGTTCAAAATATCTATCTACACCCAATTCCAAAATCCCGTTTAGTTAGTTCTTAATTAGAAACCATTGGAAGTGTTTTGTGAATTCCTACACAAGTCCCTGTGGATCGACCTCGGTCTTACCAAGATTAGTACTACGTCGCAACCCTACACTTGGGGAAGCGAACAAGTTTTTGGCGCCATTGCCTGGGACTTTGACGGTTTTTCACAAAATGTTTTAAAATAGTTCCTATTTGAGATTTTTAGGACTCCTTTACTAACTTAGTTTATTTGCTTTGTTTTGTTTTTTTAGGAATTCTAGGAGTCGAAGTAGTTACTTCAAATCAAGCTTTTCTGACCATTTTTCTTTTTATTTTTCTGAGATTTGCATGCCACATTGGGTTCGAGATTCTAATAACCGACTCATTAGTGAAGAGGGAATTGTTGAAGGGATTGATAGGGAGCCATGTGCTAAGAAATGTTTAGATTCTCCAATTTTGTCTGAAAGTATGGCTGAAAATCAACCTAACCCTATGGCCAATCAAAATCTGGGCCAAAACCTAACCGAAATGGGAGAGAATGTAGTTGAGAATGTTCCCCAACCTAGAACATTACGTGATTACTTGCAACCTGCAAGGGCGAGCACTCCGTGATGCATAGTTTTTCCACTAAATGCAAGGAACATAGATTTAAAACTAGGAGTAATCCAACTCATTCCAAAATTCCATGGACTAGACAATGAAAGTGCCTATCAACATCTTAAGGAATTTGATAAGGTGATAGTCACAATGCACTTTGCAAATGTAACTGATGATGTGGTGAGACTCAAATTATTTCCTTTTTCCCTTAAAGAGAAAGGTAAGGCTTGGCTTCATGCATTAAGGCCAAGATCAATTAGCACATGGACTGAAATGACTAGGGAGTTCATTAAAAAGTTCTTCCCTACTCACAAAACGATCACGTTGAGGCGCCTTATCATAAATTTTTCTCAAAAGGAGGATGAGACCTTCTTCCAATGTTGGGAGAGGTTCAAGGACTTGCTAAATGCATGCCCACATCATGGCTACAAAATTTGACGGGTAATAAGCTTTTTCTATGAAGGACTGACTCCACCCATGCGCCAATTCGTAGAGATGACGTGCAATGGAGAATTCATGAATAAGGAAGCCGAGGAAGCATGGGACTATTTTGATGAATTGGCTGAGAATGCACAGTCTTGGGATATATCTAGACCAACAAATTCCAAGACAAGCCAACAAAAGGAAAAATGAGGAATTTACGTCCTCTCAAAAGAAGATAACATAAGTGCACGTGTGGCCATCCTCACAAGAAAAGTCAAGGCTATGGAATTGAAAAAAGGAGAGACGATCAACTCAAAAGACATTGAAACTGTTTGTGGAATTTGTGCCGAAAATCAACATGCAACACAGGATTGTCCCACAATTTCTACATTCCAAGATATCTTACAAGAACAATCAAATGCCATAAACAGTTATCAACAACCATTTAGTGCTCCAAACCCAAACACATATAATTCTAGTTGGAAGAACCATCCCAACTTCAGTTGGAGGAATGGACCCATGTTGAGCTCTTAATTGCGCATATTCTAACCCCAATTCATCACTCATTATGCAAGGTTTTCATGATTTATAGACTAATCTAATGCATGGATTTGTGATTGTAGGGATGAGAGAGAGGATTCATCAATTGGAGACTTAAAGACGCCATTTACAAGTAAAGAAGATCAAAGGACTAAGCGTCAAAGGATGAAAGAAAGAAGTCAGAGAAAAGAAGAAAGAAAGCAGAAGAATGTGCCCAAGATCGGTCGTCCGACCGGTCGTCCACAACCAAGGACCGGTCGTCTGACCGGTCCGATCACTCAACAGAGGGGCCCTGCGGCCACAACTCACTGGACTGTCCAAGTTGTCATTGACGATTTCTCAGTATTTGGTTGTAGCTTTGATGAGTGCCTTGTGCACTTGAAATCTGTGTTGAAAAGATGTGAAGAGAAGAACCTTGTGCTGAATTGGGAGAAATGTCACTTCATGGTTAAAAAGGGAATTGTACTTGGTCACATCGTTTCACAAAATGGAATCGAGGTGGACAAAGCGAAAATCGATCTTATCTTTAACCTTCCACCACCCAAGCGCATACGAGATGTGCGGTCCTTTTTGGGACACGCATGATTTTATAGAAGGTTCATAAAGGACTTCAGTTCACTCTCTCGTCATTTATGTAACCTACTTCAAAAGGAGAATTCATTCGAGTGGAATGAAGATTGTCAAAATGCCTTTACCACACTTAAAGGTATGTTGACATGTGCTCCCATAATGCAACCACCTGATTGGAGCCTTCCTTTTGAAATTATGTGCGATGCCAATGACTATGCTATTGGGCACGTGCTAGGCCAAAGAAAAGAGAAGAAGCCATGTGTTATCAACTATGCAAGTAGAACCTTAAACTCAGCCCAAGAAAACTACACTACTACAGAAAAAGAACTTTTAGCCGTAGTTTTTGCCTTGGACAAGTTTAGGTCCTACTTGATTGGATCCAAGATCATCATATTCACTGACCATACCGCGCTTAAGTACCTTCTCTCTAAGAAAGATGCTAAACCACGGTTGTTAAGATGGATCCTCCTACTCCAGGAATTTGACATAGAGATACGTGATAAGAAAGAAGTAGAAAATATGGTGGCTGACCATCTCTCTCGACTTGTTCTCACCTATTCCCCTGAAACGACCGCGATCAATGACATGGTCCCTGATGAACAACTTTTTAAAGTCTCCCAATTGCCATGGCATGCAGACATTGCTAACTATCTTGCTACAGGTACAATTCCTACACATTGGAAAACGCAAGATAAGGATAAGTTCTTCATTAAGGTGCGAAAATTCTTATGGGACGACCCATACTTATTCAAGTATTGTCCCGATCAAATCATAAGGAGATGTGTGCCAGATGATGAAAAATAAAGTGTCATCTCTTTCTATCATTCTCAGGCATGTGGTGGCCACTTTTCGGCTAAAAATACCAAAGCTAAAATTCTGCAATGTGGGTTTTATTGGCCCACTATGTTCAAGCACACACATGAGTTTTGTAAAACATGTGAGCCTTGTCAGAAATTGGGAGGAATCTCTCGTAGAAATATGATGCCACTTAATCCCATCTTAATAATTGAAATTTTTTATTGTTGGGGCATCGATTTCATGGGTCCATTCCCATCTTCTTTTGGAAACGTATATATCTTGCTTGCCGTTGATTATGTGTCCAAATGGGTCGAGGCGATCCCAATCCAAAATAATGACCATAAAACAGTCATCCATTTCTTAAAAGAGAATATTCTTTCCCGGTTTGGAACACCTAGAGTCATCATAAGTGATGGAGGGTCTCACTTTTGTAATTGCCCATTTGAAACCTTAATGAAGAAATATGGCGTAACACACAAAGTGAGCACTCCCTATCACCCACAAACTAGTGGACAAGCTAAGATATCCAATAGGGAGATTAAACATATTTTGGAGAAAACGGTGAACCCTGATCCCAAGGATTGGTCGCTTCGACTTACCGATGAGCTTTGGGTTTACCGTACCACTTTTAAAACCCCTATTGGAATGTCTTCCTATAGACTTGTCTATGGGAAGGTGTTCACTTCCCAAAGTGTAGGGTTGCGATGTAGTAATAAACTCGGTAAGACCGAGGTCGATCCACAGGGACTTGTGTAGGAATTCACAAACACATCCAATAGTGTCTATTGAGAGCTAACAACCAGATTTTGTATGAAATTGATGTAAGTAACAACTTTGAATTAAATTGAAGGTAAACAATTATAAAAAAGCACTAGGGGTTCAAGGATCCACTTGTAGCAATCCTTGATGTTCAATCCACTGTGGTTTCTCATTCTCTCAACTAGAATCGATATTAAGATCTATCTAGCCGGATGATAGAGCTGTTAAACCAAACTATCTGCCATATGTAAGAACCATGTGTATGATTCACTCAATGCAAGCTAGGCTGAGCATGCTTCAATTGCATAGGTGAGTCCCAATTCCAATAGACTCAGATCACAATCATAACCATCCTCAAGTCCTGTCACAAGACAAGGCTAGATCATGATTTGAACTTGATTCAAATCACATGCATAGTCCCACATAACACAGAAATTCAGAAAAGTAGAACTTTGGTAGGAAGTTCCCACATGAAGATCATAGTACTAGAGCGTACTCCAATTCCTCGGATCATACAGGTCTAGACTAATACAAAGCAATTAAGAACTTAAGTAATTCTCCCAAACATCCATGAGTCATCATAAGACTAAGAAAAACTACTTAGAACTTGTATAAACTTCAAACCATTGTTCATAAACATTAAAACTAATCTTAAAACCATCTTAGCACGAATTGAAACATCTTAGATTCACTACAAGCTTCACCTCTTAGCCCTAGCTAAGAGGTTTAGCTGTTCATGATCCAAGGAAACATGAAACAACTAAAAAAAACATAAAAACGGCAGAACAAACTAGAAGGAGTTGTGGAACTCTGAAATCCACTTCCGTCGCCTCCAACCTTGCTTAAACTCCTCTAAGATACCCTAGGAACGATCCCTAGGTGTCCTTTTATAATGGGGAGGCTCCGCAACTTTGGAATATTCGAGAATTTGTGTAACACTTACGCACTGCACAAAGAAAATCAGCGCCAGAATTAGAAGGTTCAAATCTTACGCAGGCAACCGGTCGCAGTGGCTGGACGACCGATCGTGGATGCTGGACGACCGATCTCAAAATGGCCAAAAAGTGTCCAGAGAGTTTCGGCCCGAAAAAATAATTTAAGGATTGGTCGCAGAAGTGGACGACCGGTCACACGACCGGTCGTGAACAGTCCAGAGAGTTATGGCCTCTGGATCTCCTCTGTGCATGTGCGGACCGGTTGGACGACCGGTCCTTGGTCTTGGACGACCGGTCAGACGATCGGTCGTGGGCACCTTCTTCTGCATTCTTTCTTCTTTTCTCTAACTTCTTTCTTTCATTCTTTGACGCTTAGCCCCTTTGATCTTCTTTGCTTCTAACTAGCATCTTTAAGTCTTCAATTGATGCTTCCTCTCTCTCATCCCTACAATCACAAATCCATGCATTAGTTTAGTCTATAAACCATAACAACAAGCATAATGAGTGATGAATTGGGGTTAGAATATGCACACTTAAGAGCTCAACAGAAGGCTTGTCACTTGCCTGTGGAGTTGGAACATAGGGTATATTGGCAATAAAGAAGATGAATTTTGATTCTGACAAGGTGAGCTCGTTGCGCAAACTACAATTGAATAAACTTGCGGAACTCCGGAACAAAGCTTATGAAAATACGAGAATTTACAAGGACAAGACGAAGGTGTTCAATGATCAGAACATTCTTCGTAAGACATTCACGATTAATAAAAAATTCCTCCTGTATAATTCTCGCCTCCATTTATTTCCGGGGAAATTAAGATCTCGATGGACCGATCCCTACATTATGCAAACTGTCTACCCATATGGGACCGTCGAGTTGTTAAATCCAAGGAACGGCAACGTCTTTAAGGCGAATGGTCAGCGATTGAAGCCGTTCTTTAAGAAGTTTCCTTCAGAAGGTATGTCCATACCTCTGACTGATCCTGTGTATCAGGATGATTGATCTCCTAGTCTGATGGAGATATAGAGTAGTTAGGATTAGGATTTTGTTGCTTTTGTTTCATTTTTCATAGGTTTGTTAGAAGGAGGAAGAATTCCACTTTTTGTTCTCTCAGGTACTATCATTCCTCACTCCCTTTTATTTTAGAATTGCTCTCATGTTTTGCTCATTGAACATCTTTTACATTGAGGACAATGCAAGATTTGGTTGGGGGTATAGGATCACTAGGATGAATCCAGTGTGTTGTAACATTTCGAGCAATTATGCAGAAATTTTTTGATTTTTCTAAAATTTAAAACTCTTTTGGAAAACTCTGTTTCTATGCATTCAAGATGATATGAGTATAAGAAGAGGAGATACAAAGTGTACGAAGTTCTAAGTCTTGAACTTCTCTTAGCATAATAGTTTTATATGTGAATTCCCCTATTTATGTGATTGATAAAAAAATTTGAACACTTTTACACCTAGTTCACATTACACGATTTTCATGGGTTGAAAAGATTAGGTGATTTGTGGATTAGCTAGACTTTGCTTTAATGTGTTGAGAAACCAAGCCGGGGTACTTTGTCCATCCTTTTCCATGGGAAAACAATGAAAGATACGGATTTCTAAAAATCCTATCTAATTTAAACGAAAAAGGAAAAGGAATGATGAAATTGGGAATGATGGAAAAATGGTGTAAATTTTCGATTAGGGCTACCTATTACCAACCGGGGGATGGTCTACCAGTAACCAAAGTGGAAAATGAGACGTAGTGTGAAAGCCTTCGGAAGGACGGTAAGGCAAATTCCTGTCATTGGCTTGTTGTTGCTCTATACACCTTGAGATCTATAGTTTAGTTGATTTATGAAGAAGATAATCCTAGAAACTCATGAGATGAATTTTCACTATGCACACTAGATTGAATTTGTTCGATTTCTTCTATTTATCAAACAATCAGTAGGAATTTCATATGGACACTTATTATGTTTTGAGAGTTAACGGTTTTCAACCTCTGCCACCTAATTTTTCTGAATCTTACACTTGTGTGTCTTGGAATGTATAGAAGAATGGTTTCTAAAGGAGAGTTGGGTTTGGAGAATGAACCTTGTTTCACGCATGTTTTGCTCGGGACTAGTAAAATGCTGGTTGGGGGGTGTGTTGAGCTCTTAATTGTGCATATTCTAACCCCAACTCATCACTCATTATGTAAGGTTTTCATGATTTATAGACTAATCTAATGCATGGATTTGTGATTGTAGGGATGAGAGAGAGGATTCATCAATTGGAGACTTAAAGACGCCATTTACAAGTAAAGAAGATCAAAGGACTAAGCGTCAAAGAATAAAAGAAAGAAGTCAGAGAAAAGAAGAAAAAAAAGCAGAAGATTGTGCCCAAGACCGATCGTCCGACCGGTCGTCCACAGCCCAGGACCGGTCGTCTAACCGGTCTGATCACTCAACAGAGGGGCCCTGCGGCCACAACTCACTGGACTGTCCAAGACCGGTCGTACGACCGGTCGTCCACTGATCAGACCGGTCGTGCAACCGGTCGTCTGCGTAACTGGGCGTGTTCTACAAGCTCCGAATTTCTCTGCGCACTGCGTATCCTTACGCAAATTCTGGAAGATTCTGACACTGCGGAGCTTCCCCACTATAAAAGGACACCTAGGGATCGTTCCTAGGGCATCTTAGAAGGGATTGAGCACAGTGGGAGACGACGAAAGTCAATTTTGGAGTTCTAAAACTCCTCCTAGTTTGCTTTCTAGTTTTATATTTTTTTTAGTTGCTTTCATGTTTCCTTGGATCATGAACGGCTAAACCTCTTAGCTAGGGCTAAGAGGTGAAGCTTGTAGTGAATCTAAGATGTTTCAATTAGTTTGATTTGGTTTCAAGTTGGAATTCTATTAAAGAACAATGGTTTGAAGTTTAATTCAAAACCTAAGTAGTTTTTCTTAGTCTTATGATGACTCATGGATGTTTGGAAGAATTGCTTGAGTTCTTAATTGTTGTAAACTAGTCTAGACTTGTATGATCTGAGGAATTGGAATACACTCTAGATTTATGAACTTCATGTGGGAACTTCTTACCAAAAATCTACTTTTCTAGAAATTCTGAAGTATGGGAGACTGTGTATGTGATTTGAATCAAGTTCAAATCATAATCTAGGTTTGTCTTGTGACAGGATTTAATGATGGTTATGATTGTGATCTTAGCCTATTGGAATTGGGGCTAACCTATGCAATTGAGTATGCTCGTCCTAGCTTGCATTGAGTGAATCATATACATTGATCTTACATATGGCAGATTGTTTGGTTTAACTGCTCGATCATTCGACTAGATAGATCTTAATTTCGATTCTAGTTGAGAAAGTGAGAAACCACAGCGGATTGAGCATCAAGGATTTCTACAAGTGGATCCTTGAACCCCTAGTGCCTTTTTATTAATTGTTTACCTTCAATTTAATCACACGTTACTATTTACATCAATCGTTTACAAATCTGTTTGTTCTTTAGTAAAACTATTGGAAGTGTTTTGTGGATTCCTACATAAGTCCCTGTGGATCGACCTCGGTCTTACCGAGATTATTACTACATCACAACCCTACACTTGGGGAAGAAAACAACCCACTGTGAATGCAAACAATACCCCTCAAGCTCAACCTTTACTAGGTTCATCCCTAGTAATTACACCAAAAGCTACGCTAGAGGAGATGTTGGGTGCATTCGTATCGGTTCAAGCTTAATATAACAAAACTAATTCTTTAAAAGTTGATGGGTTCATGCAAGAGCAACTAAAATTCAATCAAAATTCATCTCAAGCCATCAATGACTTGAAAACCTCAATGGTTAGAGTTGAATCTCATCTTAGTGTTAGGGAGAAAGGCACACTTCCTGCCCAACCTCTTCCTAACCCAAGGACCCAATTTGAGATACAAGACGCAAGCTCATCCTCCCAACATTCGGAGCATGTTCAAGCTATCACCACTTTGAGAAGTGGAAAAATAATCGATAAATCTAATCCGGTGAAGGCTATTCGCTCGCCTCAAGTGCAAGGCTGCGATGTAGTAATAAATCTCGGTAAGACCAAGGTCGATCCACAGGGAATTAGAAAACAACTTCTAAGCTATTTCAGCAACTAAGATTGTAATAATTAAGAGATTCAATTGAGAGGATTATGTTAAAACAGTAACTTAAGAAAAATAGTAATTAAGGAACTAAGGCTTTCAAGGATCCACTTGTAACAATCCCACTTGTAACAATCACATTTAACCCACCAAAACCACACTCCAACTTGCTGATAGATCTATTCGTATACCGAGAGGAGTGATTGAGGATGTCTTGGTCCAAGTTGATAAATTCTACTACCCAGTGGACTTTATTGTCCTAGATACACATCCCATGATAGGTATCGGTGCTCAAATTCCTGTCATACGTGGTCGCCTTTTTCTAGGTACTTCAAATGCGATTATTAATTGTAGAAATGGGCTTGTACAAATGTCCTTTGGAAATATGACACTCGAGCTGAATATATTTGATTTATGCAAACTACCACAGGAAGTTGATGACGAGATCCACGAGATATATTTGATTAAATCATTCGTGGAGGATACATTCCCCTTGACACTCTATTCCGACCCTTTAGAGGCATGTTTGACTTACTCTCATGAGATGAATGATGACACAATACGAGAGATGGATGCCATTTTGGATGTTATGCCGGTACTTGATAACAAAAGATGGAGAGCACTATTTGAACCTTTACCCTTAAGCAAGAACAAGCCTCTTCCATCCAATATCAAGGCACCAAAGCTCGACCTAAAACCATTACCAAGTGATTTAAAATATGTATATTTAGGTCGAAACGAGACATATTCGATGGTGATTTCTTCCCACTTGGATGAGGAACAAGAGAGTAGGCTAATAGCCACTCTAATAGAGCATAAGAGCGCCATCGGATGGTCGATTGCGGATCTCAAAGGCATAGACCCATTGATTTGTGCTCATCACATACACCTTGAGGAAAATGCCAAGACATCTAGGTAACCACAAAGATGCCTCAATCCAAATATGAAGGAGGTGGTTAAGGCCGAAGTGGTGAAACTATTGGATGTGGGTATCATTTATCCAATATCCGATAGTCAATGGGTGAGTCCAACTTAAGTGGTGCCTAAGAAATCCGGAATAACCATCGTAGCTAATGCCAATAATGAACTCGTACCAACCAGTGTCACTACTGGTTGGAGAATGTGCATTGACTACAGGAAGCTAAACACAGTCACGAGGAAAGACCACTTCCCCCTACCGTTTGTTGATCAAATTTTAGAAAGGTTGGCGGGTCATTGTTGAGCTCTTGATTGTGCATATTCTAACCCCAATTCATCACTCATTATGCAAGGTTTTCATGATTTAAAGACTAATCTAATGCATGGATTTGTGATTGTAGGGATAAGAGAGAGGATTCATCAATTGAAGGCTTAGAGAAGCTATTCGCAAGCATTGAAGGCCAAAGGACTAAGCAAAAAGGATAGAAGAAAGAAGCAAAGGAGAGAATAAAGCACTGAAGACCGGTCATCCAACTGGTCGTCCATAGCCCAGGACCGGTTGTCTGACCGGTCCGATCACTCAACAGAAAGGGCCTTGAGGCCAAAATTCACTGGACCTGTTAAGACCGGTCGTGCGATTGGTCGTCCACTGCTCAGACCGGTTGTGCGACCGGTCGTTGAATTAAAATCCCGAGCTCAGAATATCCGAAAACTCTTTGGACATGTTTTACATTTTTTAGACCGGTCCTGCGACTGGTCGTCCAGGAGCTCAGACCAGTCGTGCAACCGGTCGTCCGCATAACAGTGCGTGTTCTACAAGTTCCGATTTTCTCTGCGCACAGCGTATACTTACACAATTTCTGGATGATTCTGACGCAGCAGAGCCTCTCCACTATAAAAGGAAACCTAGGGATCGTTCCTAGGGCATCCTAGAACAGATTGAGCATGGTAGGAGACGGTGGAAGTCAATTTCGGAGTTCTACAACTCCTCCTAGTTTGCTTTCTAGTTTTATGCTTTGTTTAGTTGTTTTCATGTTTCCTTGAATCATGAACGGCTAAACCTCTTAGCTAGGGCTAAGAGGTGAAGCTTGTAGTGAATCTAAGATGTTTCAATTCGTTTGATTTGGTTTAAAATTGAATTTCTATTGAAGAACAATGGTTTGAAGTTTAATTCAAGTACTAAGTAGTTTTTCTTAGTCTTATGATGACTCATGAATGTTTGGAAGAATTGCTTGAGTTCTTAATTTTTGTGAACTAGTCTAGACCTGTAGATCTGAGGAATTGGAATACGCTCTAAATTTATGATCTTCATGTGGGAACTTCTTACCAAAAGTCTACTTTTCTAGAAATTCTGAAGTATGTGAGACTGTGTATGTGATTTGAATCAAGTTCGAATCATGATCTAGTTTTGTCTCGTGACAGGATTTAATGATGGTTATGATTGTGATCTTAGCCTATTGGAATTGGGATTGACCTATGCAATTGAGTATGCTCGTCCTAGCTTGCATTGAGTGAATCGTATACATGGATCATACATATGACAAATTGTTTGGTTTAACTGCTCTATTGTCTAACTAGATAGAACTTAATTTCGATTCTAGTTGAGAAAGTGAGAAACCACAGCGAGTTGAGCATCAAGGATTGGTACAAGTGGATCCTTGAACCCCTAGTGCTTTTTATTAATTGATTACCCTCAGTTTAATTCAGCATTACTATTTATATCAAATCTGTTTGTTAGCTCTTTAGTAGAACTATTGGAAGTGTTTTGTGGATTCCTACATAAGTCCCTGTGGATCAACCTCGGTCTTACCGAGATTATTACTACATCGCAACCCTGCACTTGGGGAAGCGAACAATCATTTCCATTTTTGCTTCCTTGATGGGTATTCAGGGTATAACCAAATAGAGATCGCCCTAGAGGACTAAGAGATTACAACATTCACATGTCCCTGTGGCACTTTCACCTATTGAAAGATGTCGTTTGGACTATGCAATACCCCGACCACTTTTCAGTGTTGTATGTTGAGTATTTTTTCTGATATGGTGGGAACGATTCTTGAAGTCTTCATGGACGATTTCTCTGTATTTGGTTGTAACTTTGATGAGTGCCTTATGCACTTAAAAATTGTGTTGAAAAGATGTGAAGAAAAGAACCTCGTGTTAAATTGGGAGAAATGTCACTTCATGGTTCAAAAGAGAACAGTACTTGGTCACATCATCTCACAAAATGGAATCAAGGTGGACAAAGCTAAAATCGATCTTATCTCTTGAAATTGAGGTTTTACCGCTAGTGAGATAAGCTTGAAGGTATGCTTATGTCCTAGAGGGGGGGTGAATAGGACTTTTTAATTTTTCTTGCAAATTCAAAAGCTCAATTGCATTTATATTATAATCTACCAATTAAGCACATGTAAATGATAGCAATTGATCACCTAAGATCCAACTCAATTTGACAACTCTTCTAAGAGAAGCATTTAGTCAAACAGTTCATATGCATGCTTGTGTCAATCATTCAAAGATGGCATATGAGCATTTTGTCAAACATAAGATGGGCATACAGTTAAGCACTTATAAGATTGATCAACAAGGAACAAAATAGACAAAATGCATTCACCACATTGCACACGATGTATAGTAGTTCGGTTTCCCTACTCCACTCCCGGTTCCCTATCTCAACCTATGAGACCACCGAATTTCACTATAGTCGTAGTTTTAAATCAGGTTAACCATCAACCTTGACATCCTTTGATCTAGGACCGCGTTTACCATCCGCCGATGGCCCAATCCAGGGTCTTGACGAGTTTGGATCTCAAACTCTCACTAATCCTAATCCAATGACGGTCACGTACACTCCCGCCAGAGTTTCCCAATCCAGGGAATAGAGATTCAATAAATGGACTCTCAAAAACTAGACATACCTAGATGATTGAGCCCCGATTCAGCGCCTTTGATGAGTAGCTTCAGCTTCCACGAATGCCTTAGCTCCTCTCCAAGCTCCCACGATCAGCTATCAATGCATATGATGTTCCTAGACTAGTGCCGGGTAGGTGGGAGAAGGTATTGATGTTCCATATGCCTATTACAATGCAATGGATAATGAAGGAACCATCAATTGTATCATTCAATGGCTATAAATGACTTCAAGATGAAGATTGAATTATAGGGACAGCCATGAATGCCATGCTTGAGTTCATTGTTCAAACCGAGCTTTGAATACTCAATGTAGTGCCATTAATGGCTAGGTTTGAAGGATGAACTCAAGTCTATAATGAGCAAAAGAGATTAGATGAAAGCCTTAATAGCCTCTCTTAATGCTCTAAATGGGTGTGCAAGATCTACCCTCAAAGCCCTCGAAATATGCCTTTATAGGCTCCAAGAATTGGGCTCCAACGGATAGAAAACGGTCACGTGCGACCTGTCTAAACAGCTCAACGACCGGTCTTGACTATGCCTCTGACCGGTCTGATGAGACCGGTCTCCCTATATGAAAAAATCCCCTGAAGTCTCTGGACATATTTTGGTCCATTTGCGACCGGTCATGCGACCGGTCGTGGGAGGTCAACGACCAGTCGTGGGTAGTCAGCGACCGGTCTCACTTTTAAAACGTTTCTCCCATTTGGTCGCTGGACGTTTTTCGTCCAAATGCGACCGGTCGTGCCACCGGTCCTAGGAGACCAGCGACCGGTCCACAGACCAGTCATCAGCCAGAGAAATAAAATTGCTTTCCTTTCAACAGCTTTCTGACTGAATCCTGCTTCAACCGACCGGTCGCCCGACCGGTTGTCAGGCTCATTTCCTGGCCTGAAATGGGGTGAACTCCCTCGATTTTAACGGTGCACAAAGAGATGGATTTCCTATCTTTTTCAACTGATTGGCACCTACATAATGGAGGTCCAAGACTGATCATCTTGACCTTAAGCCCGTGGATCAATTGGCAAACATAAAATGCGATTCGAATGCCATGGACTTGGATGTTTTGGGATCCTATAGGCTGTCTATATGCAACTTACCTTCCGAGCTTGATCTGGCTTGAATTTGAGTGCGGAAAGCTGCTTTGGTCTTCAAGTCTTGAGTCTTCAATCTTCATCGGGGCTCACCAGACTTGACTGACTCAATGATCACGCAATTGACAATACAATGCATAAATCAGTGCACTAACAATCTCCCCCTTTGTTAATTACGTGACAAAACCTATCCTACTAAAACAAAATACATGCTCAAGATATAACATTGATAAAGCATTAAATACAGGACTCTTGACATGCTTAATCTAAGCTGCTCCTCTTCTGTTTGCTCCCTCATAATCTGTCAATCCCTACATCACATAGCAAACTAGTTTTGGTGGGATTTGATCGTTCTCCCCCTTTTTTTTAGCAATTGACAAACTATTCTCTCCCCCTTAATGATATATCTATAAGGCTAAGGTAAGAGAAGATAGTATGTCGCAATTATAACTATAAGCTCATGCTAACAAGGAGAGTATAGGGTGCATGAATTTAAAACATGGAGCATGCTAAGGGAACATGATTTAACCAGAAGATGTAACTATCTAAGCATAGTTAAACATGCAACATTGGTCAAGGATATACATTTGCAATGAAAGCACAAAGGGCTTATAGCCCAATCAACCATCCTCCCCTCATGGTATATCAAGACCAAAACTAAACAAAGATTAGCATTCAATGAAGCATATAACTCAAGATGATCAGCTAATCTAAGCCGGATGATAGCTAGCAAGCAAATATATAAATTTAAGCAAGGCTAAACTACCGAATTTGGACTAATGAGGCTTGAATCCTCTGATTTGCCCATAAGAACAAACATGAGGCTGAAAACCTCAGATTTTCTAATTGTTCCAAAGAGGCTAAATTCCTCAAGTTCATCAATTTGCTCAAAATGAGGCTTGATCCTCAGATATGTATTTGAGCTCAATATGGTCTCCTAAGGTCACCTAAAATAGATCACAACCCCCTTGGGTATGATAAATAGGACCCAACATGCTTGTTGGAGAGAATTCATTTATCCTAGATTTTTCTCCCTTAGGTTCATTCCACGTAGGAGAGCAATGTTTGGTAGGGGATATGACAATAGTTCCTACCCTAGTTATTGTTGACCTCAACTAATCATTTTACTTATAGTTCAACTTGAGGCAATAAGGATTCCGCTTTTTACTTCGTATCATGAACATCCCAAAACAGAAAAACACTTACACCCAATTGCATGTGAGAACATAATTTATAATAAAAACTCTACAGAGTGACATGTACTGACACGAAACATCTTCAATTTCTCCCCCTCAACATCTGCACCTAAGAAGGCCTACAAAACAAATTGGCTTCTTGGTGGGATATAGTTCTCCCCTTTATTGTCAGTCATTGACAAGGGTTAGCTTAAAAAAGATTTCCTTATAAGAGCAGCGAAGCTAAACCATGAATTAGGAGAGATAGATCATGAAACATATAGGAGAATAGAAGCAATACATAGAAACCTGATATACAATAATCATTACGCACAAGAGGGCCTTTCGCCCAATCAACCAACCACCCCAACTGGCATGTATATCAAGAGCAATGAAACACATTTAAGCTATATTAAACAGAACCATGAGCCATAAGGGCTTAATGCCCAAACCATCCAACCTCCCCCTATCAATATACTAAAAAGAAGTAATAGACTCATAAATATAGCACTCCAAAGCATAGAGAATACTACTATCTTTAAAAGATGAATCAATAAAGCTAAAAAAAAAAAGATCCAAATAAGTGATGACATCAATAGATATTGATATAACTATAAAGCGCAATCATCCAAGGGTCTAATAGTCATCTAAAATGTATAAATACAAAACATGACGAGCGACAAGTGTCTTGGTCACCCAAAAAGATACTCCTGACCAAGACACATGATACAATGATGCTAGAAATCAGTCCCGTCACCTAGATCTGGTGGCGGTGCATCGCCACGAGCAGCTCGCTCCCAAGCCCCCAAACGCCTATCAATCTGGTCAAGGCGAGCCATAATAGCCTCATGCTGCACGAGTAGAGTGGCATGTCCCTGAAACAGCTGAGACTCGGTCTACTCCATCCTCTACTCAATCCGTGTAAGATGGTCCTGAAGCTGGCGTTGCTCAACAGTATAAGCTGAAGAGTCCGCTGCAGGGGAGCTACGTCGGGAGAACGCCCGTGGGGGCGTACTGAAGCATCCAGGAGTGAAACGACGATCGATGGAGGGATCGGATGATGTCGCTGCTGCTCCAGGCTGTGATGGCTCAGAGGAACCTGGAGGGGCCTCACGCTGCAGCTGAGCCGCCTGAAGTCGACGCTGGAGATCCTCTTGTGTCTTGCGCATTTTGGTTATAATAGAACAATTTAGAATGGGAGGTTTTACGATCACATCTGAGGGATCAACAAGTCCTACTGCTTTGGCCAACCTACAGATGAGATGCCCAAAAGGAAGACCCGTCGACAGACCATCAGACACCAAGATGGCGGACCGAATGGCTTTCATAATACGCAAGGGAAGACACATCCTACAACCCTGACTGACATTATATAGAATAATGACCATGTCTTCGGGAAGGTCAGCCTTGTTGCTCTTCCTTGGGAATACGTTTTTGAAGAATATGTTATGAATAAGACGATAATCCCAAGACATTGACGAGGCACAAAGAGCATTGTTGTTAACCCATCTAGGGCACGCTCCATTGCATAAAGCTCTAGTCATGGTGTCTCGAGAGGCGGGTTTGGTCTCCTCATCATCAAAAAGCTCGTCCTCATCAACAATAGACACTCTAGTAGCCTCAGCTATTGCAGGAAGACCAAATGTTCAAATCCCGTTAGCGAAATGGACTTCGAAAGAAGAAAAGTCATCGGGAATGATGCGACAACAGGAATAAAATTTTCTGACTACTTCTTTCTGAACAGGACCCCCCATATGGAGCACAGGCTCCCAACCTATTGCATCTAAAAGCTGGACCACCCGATAAGGTTCCAAGTCCACAAGTTTGGCTGATTTTTCACAAAGCACATCATGATTTTTGAAATTGTGCCAATTGGTAAGATGTGATGTGTTTGATGTAGTAGGAGGGGGTTTGGAAGGAGATTTAGACAATGAAGCAACCCCTTTTCCTTTGGAAATCGTCTTTTTGGAGGTGGGTTGTGGGGGCCCCTCATCATGTTGGATTTTCGAGCGGCGTTCACGCCGAGGAGGGGATGCATCTTTCCTCCCATGAGAAGACATAGTGGAATCAAAAGAGAAGGATACAACAAGGAAGAACAAGAGTAAAACCCTTACCAATGAAGAAGATGATGATTGGAAGACAATGTACCACGTAGGAGGGCTTTAATCTTCGATTGGAGACCTAGGGAAGCTTGAGGAGGGCAGGTGAGACCTCTAGGATGAAGGAGGAGGAGAAAAAAATGGGAATAAAAGTGATTTGGGGCAGCTCGATTTCTTTTAAACACTTCCAACCCGCGCCCGCTGTTCGGTCCACGACCGGTCCCAAGACCGGTCGCACGACTGGTCGCCTGACCGGTCGTAGGCCCTAAACTGCAAAAACTGTGTAATTTTTTTTTCTTTTTTTCTTTTTTTTGAAAATTTGCACAGCTAGATTTACTTTTAAATCTTAAAAACGGGTTTGTTTGTTATGACATTATGCAATTTAGGATGACAAACGGTCCATCATCAGATCATATCAAAAGCACAGGTTTGGCCATATAATTTTATGAAATTTTGATGCCAAAAATGAATAAATTTTAAGCAAACTGTGATGATGGATCTTATATCCAGATATACCTATTTATGCTCATAATGATGAGGTTAAGAACCTCAGATTTTACTATAAAATGATAAACCACATTTATCTAAAGGCTAACAACCTGTAAAACAGATAATTTGTTAGCCAATCCCTAATGCACAGCCACCAATGAATTTCCATGATATTACAGATTGATCAAGTTCATGGGGCTTGCATAAGGCTATGAGATTACTTGCCATTCATGACCCTTTTGGCAATATTCTCTGTCTTCATAATTGGAGTATGTTTCTTTAATACTCAAGGTGTTATGGTCAAATGCTTTCTCCCAAATATATAGATGTAGGGAGAGAAGGGTGTTGGAGACTATCAAGGTTTGTATGATATCTAGCTCTTTATCACCACGGGATTTCGAATCTAGTTATCCCATTTTTCTACCAGAGTACTCCCAATATGTTATAATAAAGCATGAGGAAGCATGACCATAACCATCTAAATGTGGCAAAGATGTTTAATTGAAAGATTTTCATATAATTACACATGCCTAAAAAAAATTCATCAAACCACATCATCTCAGACATAAAGATAAGAAAATAATAACATATGAGATTGCTAACTAAAGAACTCAAGATTAGTTATGCTAATTATGCATACAAGGATAAGTTCGATAGATAGAAAATGTTTAAAGAGGCTAGATTTCCTCAAGTTTACTTATAAAGCACAATTAACAGAATTTTCTCGGCAAGATTAAACAATTAAGCTTTAATGATATTCAATCAATTCAAGATACACAAACTTAGCCGAGAATGTCACATACTACACATGAAGCATACAACATATATATGGTCACAAATGAATTTTAACTATTGAGCAAAATTGACCACAATAGGGATTAGCAAAGCACACAATCAATCCAAGTTAATCCAAAAGCAATTAGTTCAACAATCAAAATGATCTGAGCATGATACACAAGAGTTGGACTAATCAAAAGAGAATGAGGCTTAGTCCTCAAATTTACCAATATGCACATATAGCTAACTACTCGACTAGCACACAAAGCCACCCATGGATTTCCTAAAATCCAAAGGTCTAAAGATGTTAACTAGCCGTCTCATCTTGGTTGGTGCATAATATTGGTTTTGGGTATATGAATTGCCAATATGATTCCCAAAAACCCTTTGTTGTTTGCCCTTAGCCATATTCTGAATTTTCTGGTTCAAATGGGCAACCTACTTTAGCATCTCCCCCACATAATCATATCTTTTAGAAGGGGATGAAACTTTCCTTTTCTTGCCAACCTTGTGAGATTTTTCTTCATTCTCAACTTTGGTTGAGTTCTTCACAAATGTTGGAGCCTTCCCATGTTGGCTCTTCTTTTCTTGAGTCACTCTTTCAGTCATAATTGATTTAACTATTTGAGGTCGGACTGAGGTGCATGGCGGTCGTTTTGCAATTGGGCATTCAAATTTAAAGTGTCCCACCTCTCCACAAAAGTGGCATGAGAGAGCCGACTTGGGTTTGCTCTCAAGTGAAGAAGACTCAACCTCCACAAATACCAGAGAAGGGATTTTCTTGACATATTTGTAACCCCATTTTTCTCCCAAATCTTTACCCATAATACAAGATTTACTTATTTGCGCATTTTGGGTCTCTTGGTCTTTGTTCTCATTGGTGTAGGTCTTAAGTTGGTTAACCTCAAGTTTTAGAGCTTGATTTTCATGTTTAACTGTTTTAAGTTCAAGTTCAAGCTCTTCAATTCTTTTTAATGCCTCTCTCAATTCATTTTGAATATTTTTCTTTTCTTTAATTAGAGAGACATGGTCAATTTCCAACTTTTACTTTTCAATCTTTTCTTTATTGAGCTCTTTCATAACTTTTAAATTTTCACAATAGAGCTCATTATAGACATCTTGTAATTGGTCATCCTCATCATTATCTTCCTCTTCACTACTAGAGGATGTCTCATCATTGCTCATATTTTCCCTTAAATTGATACTTACAACTCTTTCAGTAGAAGTGATGGGCATGGATGAATCAGTTGTGCAAGAATGTTTATAAATAGATTCCAACTTCTCCCAAGCTTGCTTAGCGGATTCGCAAGTAGATATTCTATTTTGTTCATCTTGGGAGAGGGCACAACGGATTACATCAAGGGCTTCAAGATTGCTCATAGAATTGGCCCTTTCTTCTTTACTCCATTTTGATTCATCTTTTGGAGTGGAAGTGGTCGTACCCTTACTTTTAGTTTGAACAGTAGGGACCGACCAACCTTTCTCAATTATGTCACATATAGCTGGATCTAGTGACATTAAAAATATGCTCATTCTAGCCTTCTAATATGTACAATCGGATCCATCAAAGTGTGGAGGACTAGAAATCAAACTTGCCTCGGAGTTGGACATATTTACAAGCTTACTTAGGATCTACCTCTAGGCAATTAAGCCCTTAAAGAGGAACCCGCTCTGATACTAATTGAAATTGCAGTTTTACCGCTAGTGAGATAAGCTTGAAGGTATGCTTATGTCCTAGAGGGGGGGGGGGGGGGGGGGGGGGGGGGGGGTGAATAGGACTTTTTAATTTTTCTTGCAAATTCAAAAGCTCAATTGCATTTATACTATAATCTACCAATTAAGCACATGTAAATGATAGCAATTGATCACCCAATATCCAACTCAATTTGACAACTCGTCTAAGAGAAGCATTTAGTCAAACAGTTCATATGCATGCTTGTGTCAATCATTCAAAGATGGCATATGAGCATTTTGTCAAACATAAGATGGGCATACAGTTAAGCACTTATAAGATTGATCAACAAGGAAAAAAATAGACAAAATGCATTCACCACATTGCACACAATGTATAGTGGTTCGGTTTCCCTACTCCACTCCCGGTTCCCGATCTCAACCTATGAGACCACCGGATTTCACTATAGTCGTGGTTTTAAATCAGGTTAACCATCAACCTTGACATCTTTTGATCTAGGACCGCGTTTACCATCCGCCGATGGATCAATCCAGGGTCTTGACGAGTTTGGATCTCAAACTCTCACCAATCCTAATCCAAGGACGGTCACGTACACTCCCGCCGGAGTTTTCCAATCCAGGGAATAGAGATTCAATAAATGGACTCTCAAAAACTAGACATACCTAGACAATTGAGCCTCAATTCAGCGCCTTTGATGAGTAGCTTCATCTTCCACGAATGCCTTAGCTCCTCTCTAAGCTCCCACGATCAGCTACCAATGCATATGATGTTCCTAGACTAGTGCCGGGTAGGTGGGAGAAGGTATTGATGTTCCATATGACTATTACAATGCAATGGATAATGAAGGAACCATCAATTGGATCATTCATTGGCTATAAATGACTTCAAGATGAAGATTGAATGATAGGGACAGCCATGAATGCCATGCTTAAGTTCATTGTTCAAACCGAGCTTTGAATACTCAATGTAGTGCCATTAATGGCTAGGTTTGAAGGATGAACTCAAGTCTATAATGAGCAAAAGAGATTAGATGAAAGCCTTAATAGCCTAACTTAATGCTCTAAATGGGTGTGCAAGATCTACCCTAAAAGCCCTCGAAATAGGCTCCAAGAATCGGGCTCCAACGGATAGAAAACGGTCACGTGCGACCTGTCTAAACAGCTCAACGACCGGTCTTGACTGTGCCTCTGACTGGTCTGATGACCGATCGTGCGACCGATCTTGAGACCGGTCTCCTTATATGAAAAAATCCTCTGAAGTCTCTGGACATATTTTGGTCCATTTGCAACCGGTCGTGCGACCGGTCGTGGGAGGTCAACGACCGGTCGTGGGTAGTCAGCGACCGGTCTCACTTTTAAAATGTTTCTCCCATTTGGTCGCTGGACGTTTTTCGTCCAAATGCGATTGGTTGTGCCACCGGTCTTAGGAGACCAGCGACCGGTCCTCAGACCAGTCCTCAGCCAGAGAAATAAAATTGTTTTCCTTTTAATAGCTTTCAGACTGAATCCTGCTTCAACCGACCGGTCGCCCGACCGGTCGTCAGGCTCATTTCCTGGCCTGAAATGGGGTGAACTCCCTCAATTTTAACGGTGCACAAAGAGATGGATTTCCTATCTTTTTCAACTGATTGGCACCTACATAATGGAGGTCCAAGACTGATCATCTTGACCTTAAGCCCATGGATCAATTGGCAAACATAAAATGTGATTTGAATGCCATGGACTTGGATGTTTTCGGATCCTATAGGCTGTCTATATGCAACTTACCTTCCGAGCTTGATTTGGCTTGAATTTGAGTGCGGAAAGCTGCTTTGGTCTTCAAGTCTTGAGTCTTCAATCTTCATCGGGGCTCACCAGACTTGACTGACTCAATGATCACGCAATTGACAATACAATGCACAAATCAGTGCACTAACATCTCTAACCTTCCACCGCCCAAGAACGTACGAGATGTGCGGTCCTTTTTGGGACATGCCGGATTTTATAAACGGTTCGTAAAGGACTTTAGTTCACTCTCTCGTCCTTTATGTAACCTCCTTCAAAAGGAAAACTCATTCGAGTGGACTGAAGATTGTCAAAATGCTTTTAACAAACTAAAAGGTATGTTGACATGTGCTCCCATAATGCAACCACCTGATTGGAGCCTTCCTTTTGAAATTATGTGCGATGCGAGCGACTACGCTATTGGGGCTATGTTAGGACAGAGAAAAGAGAAAAAGCCATGCGTCATCTACTATGCAAGTAGAACTTTAAACTCGGCTCAAGAAAACTACACTACTACTACAAAAAAAAACTTTTGGCCGTAGTTTTTTCTTTAGACAAGTTTAGGTCATACTTGATTGGATCCAAAATCATCATATTCACTGACCATGCTGCACTTAAGTACCTTCTCTCTAAGAAGGATGGTAAGCCACGCTTGTTAAGATGGATCCTCCTACTCCAAGAATTTGACATAGAAATACGTGATAAGAAAGGAGTAGAAAACGTCGTGGCTGACCATCTCTCTAGACTTGTTCTCACCAATTCCCCTGAGACGACCGCGATCAATGACATGTTCCCTGATGAACAACTTTTTAAAGTCTCCCAATTGCCATGGTATGCAGGACATTGCTAACTATCTTGCTACAGGTACAATTCCGACATAGTGGAAAAAGCAAGATAAGGATAAGTTCTTCAACAAGGTAAGAAAATTCATATGGGACGACCCATACTTATTCAAGTATTTTTCCGATCAAATCATAAGGAGATGTGCGCCGAATGATGAACAACATAGTATCATCTCCTTTTGTCATTCTCAGGCGTGTGGTGGCCACTTTTCGACTAAGAAGACCACAACCAAGATTCATAGGCAATTGGTTGATCTATACACTCTTAGATCTTTAGTTTAGCTGATTTATGAAGAAGGTAATCCTGGAAAGTCATGAGATGAACATGCACAATGCACACTAAACCATTCATGTTCGGATTTGTCTATTTGTCAATAAATCGGTGGGGATTCTATGTGAACACTTATAATGTTTGGAAAATTTAGGAATTCAATCTCTCATCATTTAGTTTTTCTGATTTTTGCACCTATATGTTTTAAAGTCTATAGAAACATAGTTTCCAAGAGAGAGTTGAGTTTTCAGAGAAAGGGATTGTTTCACACTTGTTTTGCTTGGGACTAGCAAAATGCTGGTTGGGGTGTGTTAAGCCTCTAATTTATACATTTTCCAACCCATTACATCGCATTATATGCATGGTTTGCATGCTTAAAAGACCCATCTAATAAATGTTTTATTGATGTAGGAATGAGAGAGAGACTTCACCCAATTGATGGCTAAAAGAACACATTTAGGAGCCATTGGATGAAGACCCAAGGTGGGCCAAAGAAGGAGAGAAGAGAAGAAAGAAAGAAAGAAAAAATGGAAGAACAAGGGTCATGACCGGTCAAGACCGGTCGGCCATGTTGGAGCCCCCTTAAATTCACGTAGGACATACAATCATCTTAGTCTGACCAGTCAAGACCGGTCGGCCATGAGGTCGGCCATGAGCTCCCCCTCTCTATGCACTCTCTGGACGTCCAAACAAACAAGTCCGACCGCTCAAGACCGGTCGGCCAGTGAATTCTGCTGAAAATCAGCAGCTTGCATAGAAAGCTCTGAAATTCCATGTGCAACTGCATAAAGGGGTGAGAATTCTGGAAGATTCTGAGGCGGTAGAGCCTCTCTACTATAAAAAGACACCTAAGGTCTCTTCCTAAGGCATAATACAAGATCAGGGACTTCATGGGAGGTGAAGAGGATCGTCGTGGAGCATCTATAACTCTCTCGAATTCGGTTTTTTTTTTCTTTTAGTTAGTTTTTCATTGTTTCTAGTTAAAGCATGATAATGCTCGGCTAGAACTTCTTAGCTAAGGCTAAGAGGTGAAGCTTGTGGGTGGTTATCATGTTAAATTCGTTTGATTCAAGTACCTTGCTCTAAGTTTGGATTTTTAAGTCTAGTTTGAATAAAAGTTGGTATTTTTGGATGTTTTATGACAGTTCATGTGCTTCGGACATGGGTTCCTTGCAATTCTCTGAGATTATAATGTTTGGTTTGATTAGATCCGAATTGTATCAATCCCTAAGCATACCATAGTTTACTAGCATGGTTGTTACTTCGAAGGCTACATATTCGAATTCTATATGCTTCATTAAGACTAAAATTTTATTACTCAACTTAAGTGGGGATTGTGTGTGTTTGAATGCTATATCTTCTAACTAGAAGGGAGATAGAACTTCAATTCTAGTTGTGTTATGCTTGGATGAATGAATTCACATGCGGGCTACCGCAAGTGGATCCTTGAGGCCTTAGTTCCTTTAAATTATAGTTTTTAACAACTTTACTATTTTAAGCTAGTTTATGAATTTAAACTTCTAAATTAAGTGAATTTGAAGTTGCTGGAATAATTTAACTTGGTTTACCTAATTCCCTGTGGATCGACCTCGGTCTTACCGAGATTTATTACTACATTGTAGCCTTACACTTGAGGCAAGCGAACAGTCTAGAGCGTATTGAATCTGATTCCTTGAAGCGTACAGGTCTAGATCTCTGCAAAACAACTAAGTTACTAGATTTAGATTCACTAAGCATCACATGAGCCCGGAGTCATCAATAGATCAAAGAAAAACTAAACTAGAACTTCATTCAAACACAAGCAAACCATTGTTCAACATTAAATTCAAACTTGAAACCTTAAAAACGAATTAAACCATCTAAGAAAACTATAAGCTTCACCTTTTAGCTCTAGCTAAGAGGTTAACTAAAGAAAAACATAAAAACAAACTAGAACTAGAACTAGAAGAAGAAGAAAACTAGTCGTAGGAGGTCTTCCCCAATAGCATTTTCAATCAAAGGGAGGTCTTCCATAATAGAATTTTCAGTCAAATGGAGGTCTTCCATAATAGAATTTGGCATGTGTTGTTGGTGGAAGGACTCAAAAAGATTGACTTCAGCCATCTCTCTAGCAAGAATGTCTTCCGGCGACTCATAAACATTCGACCATTTGGAAGAAAAAATCATGAGCTCACAATCATCCATTAAACCCTCATTGCAGTTAATCATACTAGCACTTTCAGATTTTATAGATTCCTCGGGTTCGTCAACCATTATTGAAATCTTTTCATCATTCAAATCAGGATATCTAAAAGAGATAGTTGATTCACCATAATCGATGGTGATATTGGGATCCCTAGGATCGATATCCTCTAAAAGTTTAGCCATTAGATCTGGAGGAGGTTGAACTTAAATAGTCTCTTCCTCCTCATTGGAGAGGATTGATTCAGTGTTCCCAATGTCAGGTTTAGGATTTTCAGAAGTTGACGAAAGGTTTTGTATGCATTACTCAGTTATTTTCATAAACTCTCATAGCGTATCCTTAAGATTTTGACTCTGTTGAGGTTCATGAGATAAAAACTCTTGAAGATAATTGTTCGCATCCATGGTTGGCTCCTCTCCCAAATTGAAATTTTGATACTCCCACCAATTTGGATTATGCATGTCATATGTTAGACTATTGGTTGGTTGTTGATATGCATAGCCATACAAGTGATCATGCATTGTCCTAACCGGTGGAACATTATTCATCTCTTTTCGATACTCTCTTATTGTCTTACCCGGTGAAACGTTATGCACATTGTTCTTATTCTGGTAATCTCGCAATGTCTTACGTGGAGGAGTATTAGAAGTAGATTGAGTTTTAGGAAAATACTTATGCTTATAATGGTTTAAATCATAATGAGTTTAGATTCCATGGTCTCACATCTCATCTTTTAAAAGATACTTAGACAGTCCACCCGTCCAATCATTCATAATGAAATTTTAAAAGAAATTGGGGACTCCCCTAATATAGGAAAAAGAAAGGGAGATGTTACCTGTGAAGGTGAGAACTATGTCAGCAACTATGTTCCTACAAAATAAAGAAAAAAACAGAAAATTATTAATAATCTAAAAAAATTAGAAAACCTACTTCTAGAAAAACTGAAAATCCTACCTAACTAAGACTACTTTATAACTACTAGAACAATTAAAACTGTTTAACCTCTTCTCCAGCAATGGCGCCAAAAACTTGTTCGCTCGCCTCAAGTGCAAGGCTGCGATGTAGTAATAATGTCGGTAAGACCGAGGTCAATCCACTAGTAAATAATTCAAGCTATCCTAATAACTAGAATCTTAAAAGGGGTTTATGAAATCGGTTTTAAACATTAAACAGAAAAATCTAATAATAAGGAATAACTAGAGCATCAAGGATCCACTTATAGCTCTCATTGATGTATAATTCGCATAGGTTTCTCAATTACTCAATTAGAATCGAAATCAAATTCTATCTAGCCGGATTATAGAGCGATTATATTATCAAAACAATCAAACACATGTGTTGTTCATCGACATGACTCCCTCAATACAAGTTAGGACTCGAGCACACTCAATTGCATAGTTCAATCCTAGTTCCAATAGATTAAGATCACAACTATGATAATCATCAAACCCTGTTACTAGATTCAACTAAGATCATACTTTGAACTTGATTCAAATCACATCAACTTCCAATACATATCTCAGAATTTCTAGAAAAGATAGAACTTTGGTTCGATGTTCCCACATGAAGATCCAAGGTCTAGAGCGTATTGAATATGATTCCTCAGAACGTACAGGTCTAAATCTTTGCAAAACAACTAAGTTACTAGATTTAGATTCACTAAGCGTCACATGAGCCTGAACTCATCAATAGATCAAAGAAAAACTAAACTAGAACTTCATTCAAACATAAGCAAACTATTGTTCAACATTAAATTCAAACTTGAAACCTTAAAAAAGAATTAAACCATCTAAGAAAACTATAAGCTTCACCTCTTAGCTCAAGCTAAGAGGTTAACTAAAGAAAAACATAAACACAAACTAGAACTAGAACTAGAAGAAAAAGAAAACTAGTTGTAGGATGCTAGGAAGCCTCCTAGGTCCTGAATCCTTTGCTCCCCATGTTGCTAGATGCCTTAGGGAGAGAGTGGAGGTGGCCTTTTATAGGAGAAATCCCGCACAAAGTTGGAAAGTTCTGGATTTGGAAGTCTCCTTGCGCAGTCGGGACGCTGGCCGGCCAGCCAGAGGTTGCACTTCAAAATATAAAAGTCTCTGGACGTTTATTTGTATAGGCCGACCCACCAGCCGGCTGGTTAAGGGGCCGGCCTTCACAAAAATAGTCCAATGAAAATCGAATTTCTGGAGGGTTTGGCCGGCCGGCCGGTGATCATGTAAATTGCTGATTTTTCAGCTTTTCTTCCCTCATCTTCATTGCATATTTGCTCCACCTCTAGTCCTTTATTCCTTTCATCTTCAAGGTATGTAGGAAGTGTCTCTAAACATCCAAATGACGAAGACTCTCTCTCATTCCTACAAACACAAAACCATTTATTAAATTAGTCTTTAAACAATAAGAAACATGTATAATGAGTGATGAATTGGGGTTAGAATATGTACAATTCAGAGCTCAACACCAGTTCATCGAGATCTCAATTTTTAAAAAAAAAGTTGAAGTCCAAAATTATACAAGAGTACTTTTTGGCCTTGATGGAAAGATTTTCTGAAAATATACTTGTCATGGAAGGCTTTCATCCTACTTTCGCTTCCCCAAGTGTAGGGTTGCGATGTAGTAATAATCTCGGTAAGACCGAGGTTGATCCACAGGGAAGGAAGTAAACAATTCAAACTATCCTAATAACTAGAATCAAAGAGGTTTGTAAAATTGATTTTTAACGTAAAATAGAAAATCTGATAATGGAAAGATAACTAGAGCATCAAGGATCCACTTATAGCTCTCCTTAGATGCATAATTCGCTATGGTTTCTCACTTTCTCAACTAGAATCGATATTAAGATCTATCTAGTCAGATGATAGAGCTGTTAAACCAAACAATCTGTCATATGTAAGTTCAATGCATATGATTCACTCAATGTAGGCTGAGCTGAGCATGCTCAATTGCATAGGTCATTCCCCATTCCAAAAGGTTCAGTTCACAATCATAACCATCCTCAAGTCCTGTCACAAGACAAGGCTAGATCATGATTTGAACTTGATTCAAATCACATGCACAATCCATACATATTACAGAAATTCAGAAAAGTATAACTTTGGTAGGAAGTCCCCACATGAAGATCATAGTACTAGAGCGCACTCCAATTCCTCGGATCATACAGGTCTAGACTGATGCAAACCAATTAAGAATTTAAGTAATTCTCCCAAACATCCATGAGTCATCATAAGACTAAGAAAAAACTACTTAAAGCTTGTATAAACTTCAAACCATAGTTCATAATCATGAATTCCAACTTTAAAACCAATAAAACGAATTAAACAATCTAAGAAAACTATAAGGTTCACCTCTTAGCTCTAGCTAAGAGATTAGCTAATGAAAAGCATATTAAAAATAAAACTAGAACTAAGAAAAGGAAGAAAAACTAGCTGGAGGAGGCTAGGAAGCCTCCTATGACTTGAACTCCTTGCTCCCCACGTCCTTGGTTGCCCTGGAATAGAAGAGAGCACCTCCTTTTATAGTGCAGCAATAGTACAGCAACATAGCAGAATTTGTTTCGCTTGGTACGGCTTAACCAATGGTTGGATTGCCTTCAAAACTGATTTATAGCTTCCTTGTAATGTGATCTTCCTCATAGATGATTTAGATTTCCAATATTATCCTCTGAATGGGCCCACCAATCATATCACCGACCGCCTCTCAAAATCGCGCACTTCGGGTACCTTCAGAACCAGTCATCTTGCTTCCAACGCTCCGGAGTGTACAGATGTCGGATTGATCCCAAATTTTGAACATTGATACAAAACTTCCTCCTCTACATGATAGATGGATTAGATTGTCCAAAACGATCCCAGAATGTGGTCCGAAAATTAGAACAATTAGGGCTTTTATAAACTCTGCGCAGTTGGAGCTTTCTGGATGGTCCATCTTTCTTCAACCGGTACGATCAAACCACACATCCTTTTGATCTGAAACTTTGTGGTTATTCATATATGGATGTGGTCTAAAAGATGGTCAAAGTAGATTCTTCATATCATCAATGATGAGTCCTCTGGACTGGCCCGGAGTGGAGTAGGTAGAATCTGGAACTTTCTGGACAGTTCATATTGTTTTGGCCACCACGATCAATCCGTAGCTCCGATCAACACGAAACCACTTGGGTTAGTTCGGTGCCGAGCTCCTCTTCGACATGGATTTCCAAATATCATCAAGATGGCTTCAGAAAAGTGGTTCGAAAAACCAGAAACAAGAATGGCCTGCTGTATGCAATCTGGAATCTGAAACTTGCATGGCCGACCGGTCACGACCGGTCGGACAAGGCTGGCCGACCGGTCATGACCGGTCGTGACCTGTCTATTTTGGTCCAGCGTGCTGTGTAGAAGGTTGTAATGTTGGCCGACCGGTCATGACCGGTCGGGGCCTCTTTGGCCGACCGGTCTTGACCGGTCGGACCCCATTTTCTGCACTTTTTCTCTTTCTTTTCTCTCTTTCTTTCTTCCTCATTCTCCTCTCTTTCTTCATCATTCTTTGGTCCACCTTGGGCCTTCATCAAAGACTCCTAAATGTGCCCTTTTGGTCACCAATTGAGCCAAGCCACTCTCATTCCTACAATTGCAAAACATGTATTTGATTAGTCTTTAAATCATGAAAATCTTGCATAATGAGTGATGAATTGGGGTTAGAATATGCACAATTAAGAGCTCAACACCTACTATTGTAAATTCTTGAGCTCTCATAAACATCATTCCGGATTTCGTCAAGCTCGTTCAATTGGAGTTTGTGAAGCGAGCTAGCTTTGTTAATATTGAAATTCAATGCCCGAATTGCCCAATAAGCTTTGTGTTTAAGCTCCACAGGCAAGTGGCAAGATTTTTCATAGACAAGTCTATAAGGAGACATTCCAATCGGGGTCTTATAAGCCGTGCGGTGAGCCTAAAGTGCATCGACTAATCTCAACGACTAATCTTTGCGATTTGGATTCACCGTCTTCTCCATGATGTGTTTGATTTCTTGATTGGAAATTTCAGCTTGCCCACTTATCTGTGGGTGGTATGGGGTGCTCACTTTATGCGATATGTCAGATTTCTTCATTAATGCTTCAAAAGGCCTATTGCAAAAGTGAGAGCCACCATCACTTATGACGGCTTTAGGCGCTCCAAATCTAGATAGTATGTTTTCTTTGAAGAACCATAGAACCATTCGGTGATCATTGGTTCTACATGGAATTGCCTCGACCCACTTGGACACATACTCTACGGCAAACAATATGTAGACATATCCAAAAGATGAGGGGAACGGTCCCATGAAATCGATGCCATGTTCGCTCGCCTCAAGTGCGAGGCTTGCGATATAGTAATAACTTGATAAGACCGAGGTCGATCCATAGGGAATTAGGGTAAACCAATTCAAACTATTCTAGCAACTTCAACATCAACAATTTTGAAGTTCGATTTCATAAAGTAAGTAAACACAGTAACTTTAGTAAAAGTTTGTAATTAATGAAACTAAGGCCTTAAGGATCCACTTGTAGTAGTTCCATGTGAATTCATTCATCCAAGCATAAACACAACTAGATTCGAAGTTCTATCTCTGATCTAGTTGGAAGATTAAGCATTCAAATACAAATAATCCCACTTAAGTAAAAAAATAAGATTCTAGTTCTAATGAAGCACAGAGAATTCAAATATGTAGCCTTTGAAGTAACAACTATGTCAAGAGACAATGGTATGCTCTAGGGTTACTACAATTCGAATCTAATCAATCCAAATATGATAATCTCAGAGAATTGCAAGGAACACATGTCCGAAGCACATGAACTCTCATAAAACATAAAAAAATCCAAACTTTATTCAAACTAAAACTTAAAAATCCAAACTTTAAGTAAAGTACTTGAATCAAATGAATTCTACATGATAACTAACTACAAGCTTCACCTCTTAACCTTAGCTAAGAAGTTCTAGCCGAGCATTATCATGCTACAACTAAAAACAATGAAAAGCTAATGAAAAACATGAAAAACAGGATTTAGGAGAGTTGTAAACTCTCTACGACGATCCTCTTCACCTCCCACCAAATCCCAAGCCTTCTATGATATCTTTAGATCCACCCCTAGGTGCCCTTGTATAGCTTTGATTCTCTAACGACTCAGAAAGTTCGAGAAACTTGCTACAACTTACGCAATTGCACATGAAAATTCGGAGCTTCAATGAGAAGCTTGCTGTCCAAGTGTGGCCGACCAGTCTGACTCGTCTGGGGCTTATTCCAGCAAGCTCCATTAACTGCTGAATGATTTTCAAGGGTCTGTCCGACCAGTCAAGATCGATCGGACCCATCAGGTCCTATCCAGTGTATACAAGAGGAGGGCAGCAAGGTTGGCCGACCGGTCAAGACCGGTCGTGGCCATTTTCTTCATTTCTTTCTCTCTCTCCTCTCTTTGCTTCTTTCTTTCTTCTTTGGCCCACCTTTAATCACCATCAACTAGCTTCTAAATATGGTCTTTTGAACATGGATTAAGTGAAGTCCCTCTCTCACTCCTACAAACACAAAACATGTATTAGATATGTCTTTTAAACATGTAAATCATGCATATAATGTGGTGTAATAGGTCAGAATATGTATAAATTAGGAGCTCAACACACTCCTCAACCAGCATTTTGCTAGTCCCAAGCAAAACATGTGTGAAACAATCTACTTCTCTAAAAACTCAACTCTCTCTTGGAAACTATCCTTCTATAAGCTTTAAGACATATAAGTGCAAAATTCAAAAAAACTAAGTGATGAGAAATTGAAGTCCTAAGCCCTCTAAACATAATAAGTGTTCTCATAGAATTCCCACTGATTTATTGACAAATAGACAAATCCAAACATGCATGGTCTAATGTGCATTGTGCATATTCATCTCATAAATTTAAAGGATTACGTTTCTTCATAAATCAACGAAACAAAAGATCGAAAAATGTACAAAATCAACCAAATGCCCATAATAAAAATATGCCTTACCGTTCCTTTGACGGCTTTCACACTACTTCCCATTTCCAGCTTTGGTTACGGGTAGACCATCCCCTGGTTCGTAATAGGTAGTTTTTTTTAGAATTTTTCACAAATAATGAATGAACACCGTATCCTCATTCTCTTTTTTATAAACATTAGATAGAATTTTTAGAAATCCATATCTTTCATTCTTTTCTCTTATAAAACATGAACAAGGATGGACAAAGTTCCCCGGCTTGGTTCCTTAACACCTTAAATCTCAGTTTAGCCAACCTATAAATCTACATAATCCTTTTAAACCATGAGAATCGTGTAATGTGAACTAGACTCAAAAGTGTTCAAATGTTCTATCGATTACATAAATAGGGAAATTCACATAGAAAACGATTATGTTTAAGTTAATTTAGAGATCTCAAAATCATAGCAATTCATCTTTCGTCCTTTTATACTTATGACATCCCAAGTGCATAGAAACAAGGTTTTCCAAAAGAATTATGATGTTTAAGAAAAATTGAAAATTTTCACAAAACATTGCTCAAAATGTCATAATTTTCCAGATTCTAGGAATCTCATCCCCCAACTAAATCTTGCATTGTCCTCATTGTAAAAAGATATGTAATGAGCATGAACATGAGAGCAACGGGAAAAAAAATAAAAGAGGGTGAGTATGAGAGTACCTGAGTGAGTCGATCATGGGAGTCTACCTCCGACTTCTAAATCTACTAAAGCAATAAACCGAAAACAGAAAAATAAACTAAACCTAATCTACTCTATACCTCCGTCAGACTAAGAGATCAATCATCCTGATACACAAGATCGTTCAGAGTGATGGACATATCCTCTGAATCAAATTTCTCAACGAATGGTTTAAGGCGTTGTCTGTTTACTTTAAAACAGTTACCATTCGCCACATTTTCTATCTCGACAGTCCCATGAGGAAAAACTTCTTTAACAATATATGGGCCGGTCCATCGAGACCTCAATTTTTCTAGAAAAAGATGAAGTCGAAAATTGTACAAGAGTACTTTATGGCTTTCATGGAAAGATTTCCTGAAGATGTGTTTGTCATGAAAGGCCTTCATCCTACTCTTGTAAATCCTCGAGTTCTCGTGAGCATCGTTCTGGATCTCATCAAGCTCATTTAATTGGAGTTTGCGAAGCGAGTTAGCGTTGTCAATGTCGAAGTTCAATGCCCGAATCGCCCAATAGGCTTTGTGTTCAAGTTCTACAGGCAAGTGAGAAGCTTTCCCAAAGACAAGTCTATGGGGAGACATTCCAATGGGGGTCTTATAAGCGGTACAAGGACCCCAAAGAGCATTAACTAATCGCAGTGACTAATCTTTGTGATCCGGCTTCACCGTCTTCTCTAAAATTTGTTTGATTTCCTGATTGGAAATTTCAGCTTGCCCACTTTTCTGTGGGTGGTATGGTGTACTCACTTTATGCCTAATGCCATATTTCTTCATTAGGGCTTCAAAAGGCCTATTGCAAAAGTGAGAACCACCATCACTTATGATGGCTCGAGGCATTCCAAATCTAGAAAGTATATTTTCTTTAAGGAACTTTAGAACCATACGATAATCGTTAGTTCTACATGGAATAGCCTTTGTCCACTTGGCCACATAGTCTACTGTTCACTCCCCAAGTGTAGGGTTGCGAAGTAGTAATAATTCGGAAAGACCGAGTATCGTTCCCACAGAGATTTATGTATGGGTATCTTCAGAATTTAACTAAAACAACTAGTAATTAAGACTATATTAAGAACTAAAGCTGGAAAATGAGATTTGGGTTTAAACAGTAAATGAGTAAGGTAATTTCAATCTAAAAAGTCACTAGAGCGCCAAGGATCCACTCTTGATACGTTTCAACGCATCAACACAACTAGGTCTCTCGTAACTCAATCGGAATCGAATTCCTTCTTTATCCGATTGGAATATAGAGCGGTTCAATCACAATTATCTGGAACAAGTGCTTAATAACTGATTTGATTCCCACAACTACGCTCAGGCCTTGGGCACACTCAATTGTATAGGCCAAGCCTCTTTCTAATCTAGTTGAGATTCATAACCATAGCCTACACCAAGTCTTGTCACTAGACCTGATTACAACTCATGGTTTGAACTCTATTTAAATCAAAATCAATCACTAAACACATATTATAGATCATACATAAAAGATAAGAATTTCAGTTGCATGAGTTCCCACATGAAAATCAGGCCATTGCATACAAGGCAATCAAAGCGTCTACCATGCCCGGAGTCGATGGTAGATCAATGCATTACACATGCATGACAATGCTCAAAAGCTAAGATACTATGCTTAGAATCACTAAGAATCACATGAGCCCGGAGTCATCAAGAGATCAAAGTAGAAACCAACATAGTACTTGAATCAAACTCAAATTGAACTAAAATTTATCAATTAAAACACAAAAGGAAACCTAGGTTGCATTAATCCATCAAAAACGAATCAAGAGCTTCCCCTCTTAGCTAGGGCTAAGAGGGTTTAGTTCATCTCTAACATCCTTGAACTAAAAGCCTCTAAAAACATAGAAAAACTACAAAAACGGAAAGAAAACTAAAGATCTGAAGTAGAATCCTTCTCCTCAGCAATCTCCACGTTGTAGCCTCTCTTGGTATGAAGGGATGAAGCCCTTTTATAGCTTGGAGGAGTCCAATACGTAGGAACGTTCCAGAATTTGCGTAATCTTACGCTATTGCGCAGAAGAAATCGGAGTTCCAGGAATAGAAAGTGGCAATTACGCATAGCCGACCGGTCTGGACCGGTCGGATGGTGATTCCTCTTAGTTCAGCAGCCATGACCGACCGGTTATGACCGGTCGGATCTCCCTTGCAAGCATTCCAGCAGCTATGCCCGACCGGTCATGACCGGTCGGGCCTATGAATTCTCAATCCAGCAGCAACAGCCGACCGGTCATGACCGGTCGGACTGGCTGTCCATTGCAATTTGTGTTGTGGCCGACCGGTCTTGACCGGTCGGGCTTGCATTGAAACCCATTCTAAGCTTTCTCTTAGCAGGTAGTTGAGTGGCCGATCGGTCAGCTGACCGGTCTGGCTATTCTTTCTTTATTCTTTCTTCATTCTTTCTTTCTTTCTTCCTTCTTTTCTCTTCTCTCCTTGCTTGTCTTTCTTTGATCCTTCTTCATACTTCATCTAATGGTCTTTAACACTTGTAAGAAGCCTCATTTAGCCTTCAAATGGTGAACTCTCCATCTTGTTCCTATAATCACAAATCATGTATTAAGTTGGTCCTCTAAACATGTATATCATGCATAATGAGTGATGAATTGGGGTTAGAATATGCACAATTATGAGCTCAACACACCCCCCAACCAGCATTTTGCTAGTCCCGAGCAAAACATGCGTGAAACTAGTTTCATTTTCCAAAACCCAACCCTCCTCTGAAAGCTATTCTTCTATACATTCCAAGACACATAAGCGTAAAAATCAGAGAAATTCAGTGAAAGAGGTTGAAACCTTAAACCCTCAGAACATAACAAGTGTTTATATGAAATTCCCGCTGATTGACTGATCAATAGAAGATTTGAACAAATTCAACCTAGTGTGCATAGTGCAGGCTCATCTCATGAGTTTCCGGGATTATCTTCTTCCTAGATCAACTAAACTATAGATCTCGAGGTGTATAGAGCAACAACAAGCCTATGACAGGAATTTGCCTTACCGTCCTTCCGACGACTTTCACACTACGTCCCATTTCCGGCTTTGGTTACGGGTAGACCATCCCCCGGTTGGTAGTAGGTAGCCCTAATCGGAATTTCCACCATTTTTCTTTCCTTCCCGATTTCATCCTTTCATTCCTTTTTCTTTTAAATTAGATAGGATTTTTTTTTTTTTAGAAATCCATATCTTCCGTTATTTTCCCATGGACAAGGATGGACAAAATACCCCGGCTTGGTTTCTCAGCACCTTTAAATCACAGTCTAGCTAATCCACAAATTACATAAACCTTTCAAATCATGAAAATCGTGTAATGTGAACTAGGTGCAAAAGGTGTTCAAATTTTCTATCAATCATAAAAATAGGTGAATTCACATATAAAATCATTATATTAAGAGAAATTCAAAGCTTGCAACATCCCTCGCTTCATCTCTCCTCTTCTTATATCCATGCTATCTCGACTGTATAGAATCAAAGTCTTCCAACAGAGTTTCGAATTTCAGAAAAATCGAAAAATTTCTACATCTTTGCTCGACATGTCACAAAAGCTAGCAGATTCATCAGAGGAATCTCCCACCCCCCAACCAAAACTTTGCATTGTCCTCAATGTAATGATATATGCAATATGTATGACATGAGAGCAATGTCATAAAATAAAGGAGAGTGAGAAAGAGAGATATCACCTGAAGCATACAGTTCATGGCAAGATTAGCTTTTGGATATGGATTACTTTACAACTAAATGAACTGTCAAAGCAAATCCTAATGGGAAAGCATTCTAACAAATTATCCTCTGTCAGACTAGGAGGTTAATCCCAACAATTCATCCAAAAGCATAAAGTCAAGCAGAATCATTAGATGGATCAAGAGATTTCGCAGTAAAGTCATCCAATATCCTGCTTTGCAATGTACATGTGTGTAGGTGATCGAGATAAGCCACTTAAAATCCCAAAAAGGGATTTCAGCGGGTTCCTTAGTGTGCACATCACATGTATCAGGGGAGACACCATCATATTTATCAGAAAAAATATGTCTCTAATCAGATTTTCCTGGGCAATGATATTGCAAGTAAGGATCATCCCAGGGTTGGTGGAGTTCGGTATGCATGATCCACAAAGGTGTGGAAATCTGAATTGATTTTTTAGCGCAAAACGGTATTGTTTCCACACCCTTCTCTCGGCTAACGTCATGTGCCGATACCGACTCAAAAAGTGTGACCATATCCCTTATCATATCATCGTTCTCATCAAGGGAGTGAGTCACTTCTTCGTCGAAGGGACTGGAGTAAAAATGTGAGAGGGACTCATTTTCCACAACAGAATTGATCATGTTTATTTGGTGGACCTCCTCATCTTCATCCTCTTGTTGGTTGTCAATATTGAAAGCATTCAGCTCAATCGTCATATTGCCAAAAGACATTTGTATGACCCCACTCCTACAATTTATGATAGCGTTTGATGTAGCTAGGAATGGGCGGCCAAGTATGATAGGAATTTGAGGGCCAATATTAACCGTGGGTCGCGTGTCCAAGACAATAAAGTCCACCGGGTAGTAAACTTTATCAACTTGGACAAGGACGTCCTCAATTACCCCTCTTGGAATACGAATTGATCGGTCAGCAAGTTGTAATGTGGTTTTGGTGGGTTTTAGTTCACCTAAACCCAATTGTTCATAGACCGAATAGGGGATTAAGTTCACACTTGCCCCTAGATCAAGTAAAGCATGTTTCACCCGGTGATCTCCGATCATACATGATATGGTCAGACAACCGGGATCTTTGTATTTCTTGGGCATCCCGTGGTTGATAATGGCACTTACATTCTCTGTCAAAAATGCTTTCTTTTGCACATGTATTTTTCTTTTAACCGTGCAAAGGTCTTTTAAAAATTTTGCATATGACGGTATTTGTTTAATGGCATCCAACAATGGGATGTTGATTTTGACTTGCTTGAAAACCTCCAAAAATTCCTGATATTTATCTTGAGGTTTGGCTAGAATCAAGCGTTGGGGGAATGGGGCAACCGGCTTGTATTGCCTTTCTGGTTCCTTCTCTTGTGGGGTGTTGTTCATGTTATCATCCTCTTCGGAAATTTTCGGATCATTAGGCTGTTGGGCCTTCACGGGATTAGATTTATCAATTATCTTCCCACTTCGTAAAGTGGTGATAGCTTGAACATGCTCCATGTGTTGGGAAGATGGGCTTGCATCATGTATCTCAAATTGGGTTCTTGGGTTAGGAAGAGGTTGGGCAGGAAGTGTGCCTTTCTCCCTAGCACTGAGGTGAGATTCAACCCTAGCCATTGAGGTTTTCAAGTCATTGATGGCTTGGGTTGTATTTTGATTGAATTTCAATTGCTCCTGCATGAACCCATCTATTTTTAGAGAATTTGTCTTGTTATACTCATGCTGGACCGATACGAATGCACCCAACATCTCTTCTAGTGATACTTTTTGAGTGTTGTTTGCATTTGCATTGGGCCCATTCCTCCAACTGAAGTTGGGATGGTTCTTCCAATTAGGATTAAACGTGTTTGAGTTTGGAGCACCGTATTGCTGTTGATAACTGTTTATGGCATTCGTTTGTTCTTGTAAGATGCCTTGGACTGCTGAAATTGTGGGACAATCTTGTGTAGCATGTTGATTTCCAGCACAAATTCCACAAACAGTTTCAACGTCAATGAAGTTGATTGTTTCTCCTTTCCTTAATTCCATGGCTTCGACCTTTCTTGTAAGGCTAGCCAACCGTGCACTTATACTATCTTCTTCTGATAAGACATATATTCCTCCCTTTTCCTTTTGTTGGCCAGTCTTGAAACTTGTTGGTTTAGATGTGTCCCAAGACTATGCACTCTCAGCCAATTCTTCCAAATAATCCCATGCTTCATCAGCTTCCTTACTCATGAACTCCCCATTACACATCATCTCTACAAATTGGCGCATGGGTGGGTTCAGTCCTTCATAGAAAAAGCTTATAACCCGCCAAATTTCATAGCCATGATGTGGACACGTGTTTAATAGGTCCTTAAACCTCTCCCAACATTGGGAAAAGGTTTCATCTTCCTTTTGGGCAAAGTTCATGATAAGGCGCTTAAGCATGTTCGTTTTGTGAGTAGGGAAGAATTTTTTAATAAATTCTCTATGCATATCAGTCCATGCACCAATTGATCTTGGCCTCAATGCATAAAGCCAACCCTTAGCTTTATCTTTAAGGGTGAAAGGGAAGAATTTAAGTCTCACCACATCTTCCGTTACGTTTGCAAAGTGCATGGTGGTGATTACCTCATCAAACTCCCTAAGGTGTTGATAGGCACTTTCACTGTCTAAACCATGGAATTTAGGGAGAAGATTGATCACTCCCGGTTTCAAATCCACATTCCCTGCATTCTGTGGAAATATTATGCATGAGGGAGTGCTCGTTCTTGCAGGTTGCAAGAAATCACGTAAAGTCCTTGGTCGGGGAACATCCTCAACCACATTCTCCCCTGTTTCAGTTTGATTTCGGACTGGGTTAGGTTGATTAGCAGCCATATTTCTAGTGATTTCAGGAAAATTCTGAAGTTTTCTAGCACGAGGCTCTCTATCAATCCCTTCAACAACTACTCCGTCCCTTACAAGTCGGTTAGTATAAGTCCTAGCCCAATGTGGCATGCAACCAAAAAGAATGAATAAAAAAGGAAAAAGAATTCTTCCTTCCTTCCTTTACTCCTCTCTAAAACTTAAGCATAGGGTGTCTTGCTATGGCTGAGCCAGAAGCAAGGATAGAGACCGATTTCTCCTGGTCAATAGGGGTTCAAAGAACTCCCCACCCACTCTTTGAGTCTTTTGAGAGAAAGTACAGAAAAAGAAGAAAGAGGAATAGGTTGAGAAGAGAAATCTATGAGCACAAGGTGATCCAAGGCGGCAGAGCCGACCAATAGGAATCCAAGGTGGCACAAGGCCTACCTTTCAGAGATCCAAAAGGAGTCTCCACCCACTCTACAATAGATGAATATGATAGGAATGAGTAGGAGGAGAAGAAGAGTAAGGTTAGAATGATAAAACCTGATTTGTGACTTAAGATGCCTTCTTCTTCTTCAACTTCCTAAAAATCCCTGGATTAGTCCTAGGTTAGAATCCTGCAAAAATCAAAACAAACTAAGTTAGTAATTAGAAGAAAACCTACTCTAAAAAGTAAAACAAATCCTAAATCTATCTTAACACAATCTCAACTAAAAGTTATTTCAGAAAATTCTAAAAATATCCCATAGAAATCCCCGTCAACGGCGCCAAAAACTTGTTCACTCCCCAAGTGTAGGGTTGCGAAGTAGTAATAATTCGGAAAGACCGAGTATCGTTCCCACAGAGATTTATGTATGGGTATCTTCAGAATTTAACTAAAACAACTAGTAATTAAGACTATATTAAGAACTAAAGCTGGAAAATGAGATTTGGGTTTAAACAGTAAATGAGTAAGGTAATTTCAATCTAAAAAGTCACTAGAGCGCCAAGGATCCACTCTTGATACGTTTCAACGCATCAACACAACTAGGTCTCTCGTAACTCAATCGGAATCGAATTCCGTCTTTATCCGATTGGAATATAGAGCGGTTCAATCACAATTATCTGGAACAAGTGCTTAATAACTGATTTGATTCCCACAACTACGCTCAGGCCTTGGGCACACTCAATTGTATAGGCCAAGCCTCTTTCTAATCTAGTTGAGATTCATAACCATAGCCTACACCAAGTCCTGTCACTAGACCTGATTACAACTCATGGTTTGAACTCTATTTAAATCAAAATCAATCACTAAACACATATTATAGATCATACATAAAAGATAAGAATTTCAGTTGCATGAGTTCCCACATGAAAATCAGGCCATTGCATACAAGGCAATCAAAGCGTCTACCATGCCCGGAGTCGATGGTAGATCAATGCATTACACATGCATGACAATGCTCAAAAGCTAAGATACTATGCTTAGAATCACTAAGAATCACATGAGCCCGGAGTCATCAAGAGATCAAAGTAGAAACCAACATAGTACTTGAATCAAACTCAAATTGAACTAAAATTTATCAATTAAAACACAAAAGGAAACCTAGGTTGCATTAATCCATCAAAAACGAATCAAGAGCTTCCCCTCTTAGCCCTAGCTAAGAGGGTTTAGTTCATCTCTAACATCCTTGAACTAAAAGCCTCTAAAAACATAGAAAAACTACAAAAACGGAAAGAAAACTAAAGATCTGAAGTAGAATCCTTCTCCTCAGCAATCTCCACGTTGTAGCCTCTCTTGGTATGAAGGGATGAAGCCCTTTTATAGCTTGGAGGAGTCCAATACGTAGGAACGTTCCAGAATTTGCGTAATCTTACGCTATTGCGCAGAAGAAATCGGAGTTCCAGGAATAGAAAGTGGCAATTACGCATAGCCGACCGGTCTGGACCGGTCGGATGGTGATTCCTCTTAGTTCAGCAGCCATGACCGACTGGTCATGACCGGTCGGATCTCCCTTGCAAGCATTCCAGCAACTATGCCCGACCGGTCATGACCGGTCGGGCCTATGAATTCTCAATCCAGCAGCAACAGCCGACCGGTCATGACCGGTCGGACTGGCTGTCCATTGCAATTTGTGTTGTGGCCGACCGGTCTTGACCGGTCGGGCTTGCATTGAAACCCATTCTAAGCTTTCTCTTGGCAGGTAGTTGAGTGGCCGACCGGTCAGCTGACCGGTCTGGCTATTCTTTCTTTATTCTTTCTTCATTCTTTCTTTCTTTCTTCCTTCTTTTCTCTTCTCTCCTTGCTTGTCTTTCTTTGATCCTTCTTCATACTTCATCTAATGGTCTTTAACACTTGTAAGAAGCCTCATTTAGCCTTCAAATGGTGAACTCTCCATCTTGTTCCTGTAATCACAAATCATGTATTAAGTTGGTCCTCTAAACATGTATATCATGCATAATGAGTGATGAATTGGGGTTAGAATATGCACAATTATGAGCTCAACATCTACGGCTAGCAATATGTAGACATGTCTAAAAGATGAGGGGAATAGTCCCATGAAATCGATGCCCCAACAATCGAAGACTTCGAGATGTTAAATTGGGTTAAGAGGCATCATATTTTGATGGGACAATCCTCCTAGCTTTTGACAGCGCTCGCATGCTTTGCAAAACTCATGGGTATCTTTAAACAAGGTAGGCCAATAAAAACCATATTGCAGAATTTTTTTAGTAGTTTTCTTGACTGAAAAATGACCCCCACATGCTTGACTATGACAAAAGGAGATGGAAGAATTTTGTTCATCATCAGGGACACATCTCTTAATTATTTGATCTGGGCAATTGTTCGCTTCCCCAATTGTAGGGTTGCGATGTAGTAATAATCTCGGTAAGACCGAGGTCGATCCACAGGGACTTGTGTAGGACTTCATAAAACACTTCCAATGGTCCCTAATTGAGAGCTAACTAAATTGAATTTTATAGTTGATTGTAGATAGCAATTTTAAACTAAAAGTGAATATAAACAATATAAAAGAGCACTAGGGGTTTAAGGATCCACTTGTAGCAATCCTTGATGCTTAATTCGTTGTGGTTTCGCAATTACACAACTAGAATCGAAATCAAATCCTATCTAGTCGGATGATAGGGCGGTTATAACAAACAACCTGCCAAACGTGTGATTCATATACATGATTCCCTCAATTCAAGTTAGGACTTGAGCACACTCAATTACATAGGTCAATCCTAGTTCCAATAGATTAAGATCACAATCATAATCATCATTAAACTCTGTCACAAAGCATAACTAAATCATGATTTGAACTTCATTCAAATCATATACACAATCATACATAAACAGAAATTCCAGAAAGTAGAACTCTTGGCATGAAGTTCCCACATGAGAATCCAAGTCTAGAGCATCTTGAATCCAATTCCTCAGAGCGTACAGGTCTAGACTCATTCAAAACAATTAAGAACTTGAGCAACTCTTCCAAAAATCCATGAGCTATCATAAGATTAAGAAAAGTACTTAGAACTTCATTCAAACTTCCATAAACTATTGTTCTTCAATAAAAATTCAAACTTGAAACCAAATAAACGAGTTAAAGAATCTTAGATTCACTACAAGCTTCACCTCTTAGCCCTAGCTAAGAGGTTTAGCCAGTCATGATCCAAGGAAACATGAAATCAACTAAAAACATGAACTAGAAAGCAAACTAGAGAAGGGAGTTGTAGAACTCCGAATCCGCCTTTCTCCGCCTCCCACATTCGTAGATCTCTTCTAGCATACCTTAGCTACGATCCCTAGGTAACCTTTTATAGTAGAAAGGTCCTACTGCCTCATAATCTTCCAAAATTGCGCAACACTTACACAATTGCACATAAAACTTGGAGCTTGCTGAAGAAGTTGTTGAATTTCATTAGATTACACTGGCTGATCTGTTGGCATACCGGTCTTAACCGATCGAGATGGCTGGCCGACCAGTCTGGACCGGTCAGACCTGTCCAGTGGACAGTCCAGAGAGTGTAGAGAGGTCCTAGGGGCAATGGCCGACCGGTCAAACCTATTGGCACCGTCCTCCAGCAGTTGCTAGTGTGATTCATAAGGTTGGTCAACCGGTTAAGACAGGTTGGACCTTGTTTTTCTTCTTTCTTTCTTCTCTCCTCTCTTTACTTCTTTCCTTGCTTTCTTCTTTGTTCTTTGGCCCACCTTGGGTCTTCATCCAAGGGATCTAAATAGATCTTTTTAGTCACCAATTAGGTGAAGTCTCTCTCATTCCTACAATCACAAAACCATGCATTAGAATAGTCTTTAAACATGCGAATCATGCATAGTTAGTGATGTAATGGAGTTAGAATATACACTTTAAAGAGCTCAACACACCCCCCCAACCAGCATTTTGCTAGTCCAAAGCAAAACATACTTGAAACAAGTTCCATTCTCCAAAATCCAACTCTCCATCAGAAACTACGCTTCTATACACTCCAAGATGTGCAAGTGCAAACATCGAAAATACTTAGTAATAGAGGTTGAAACCTTAAGCCTCTCAAAACATAACAAGTGCTCATATGGAATTCCCACTGATTGATTGATAAATAGAAAAATTTAAACAATTTAACCTAGTGTGCTCAGTGAATGCTCATCTCATGGATTTCTGGGATCATCTTCTTTATAAATCAGCTAGATTAAGGATCTGAAGGTGTATAGATCAACAACAAGCCTATGACAGGAATTTGCCTTACCGTCCTTCCGATGGCTTTCACACTACTTCCCATTTCCAGCTTTGGTTATGGGTAGACCATCCCCCAGTTGGTAATAGGTAGCCCTTTTCGAAAATTTTCACCATATTTTCAATCATTCCCGTATTTTCGTCCTTCATTTCATTTTCACACACATTAGATAGGATTTTTAGAAATCAATATCTTTCGTTATTTTCCCATGGACAAGGATGGACAAAGTACCCCGGCTTGGTTCCTCACACCTCAAATCCAAACCTAGTTAATCCACAATTCTACATAATCTTTTCAAAGCATGAAAATCATGTAATGTGAACTAGGTGTAAAAGTGTTTAAAATTTCTATCAATCATAAAAATAGGAAAATTCACATATAAGACCAGTACCTTAGATATTGTTTAAAGTATTCAACATCACTCACTTTGCATCTCTTTTTCTTATACTTACACTGTCCTAAATGCATAGAAACAAAGTTTTCTAATGGAGTTTTGAATTTTCAGAAAAATCTGAAAAATGTTCTTCATATTGCTCGAGATGTTACAAAACACTAGATTCATCCTAGTGATCCCACACCCCCCAACCAAATCTTGCATTGTCCTCAATGTAAAAGATATGCAATGAGGAAAACATGAGAGCAATTATAACACAAAGGGAGTGAGGAATGAGAGTACTTGAGAGAACAAAGACTGGAATTCTACCTCCTTCTAATGAACCTATGGAAAAGCAAACCAAAAGCAACAAAATCCTTATCCTAAAAACTCTATACCTTCATCAGACTAGGAGATCAAATATCCTAATACACAGAATCAGTTAGAGGTATGGACATACCTTTTGAAGGAAAATTTTCAAAGAACGGATTTAATTGCTAACCATTCGCTTTAAAGACATTATCGTTCCTTGGATTCATTAACTCGACAGTCCCATATGGATAAACATTTTTCACAATGAAGGGATCGGTCCATCGAGACCTCAATTTTCCCAAAAATAAATGTAACCGAGAATTATACATAAGGACCTTTTGGTTTATCGTGAAAGTACGAAGGATGTTCTTATCATGGAACACCTTCGTCTTGTCCTTGTAAATTTTATGTTCTCATATGCTTCGTTCCGAAGTTCTGCAAGTTCATTCAATTGAAGCTTGCCCAACGAGCTTACTTTGTTAAAATCAAAACTCATCTTCTTTATCGCCCAATATGCCCTATGTTCCAACTCCACATGCAAGTGATAAGCTTTCCTAGCGATCGGGGTTTACTGTTTTCTCTAAGATATGTTTAATTTTCCTGTTGGATATCTTAGCTTATCCACTTGTTTGTGGGTGATAGAGAGTGCTCACTTTGTGATTGACGTCATATTTTTTCCTTAAAGCTTTAAACGGGCAGTTACAAAAATGAGATCCTCCATCGCTTATAATGACTCGAGGTGTTCCAAACCGGGAAAGGACATTTTCTTCTAAGAAACTGTTCGCTCGCCTCAAGTGCAAGGCTGCGATGTAGTAATAATTCTTGGTAAGATCGAGGACGATCCACAGGGAAAGAAGTAAACAATTCCAACTACTCTAATAACTAGAATCTAAGAAGTTTAGGAAAATAGTTTTTCACAAAAAATAGTAAAATCTGAAAATAAGAACTAGAGCATCAAGGATCCACTTGTAGTAGTTCAATGCCAATCCATTCATCCAAGCACAACACAATTAGAATTAAAGTCCTATCTCTCATCTAATTAGCGGATATAACATTCAAGCACCAACAGTCCCACTTAAATCTGGAAATCAGATTTCTAGTTCTAATGAAGCACATAAAACTTGAGCTTGTAGCCTTCGGAGTAACAGCCATGCCAAAAGACTATGGCATGCTCAAGGGTTACTACAATTCGAATTCAAACAACCCAATCATGGTAATCTCAAAGAATTGCAAGGAACTCATGTCCAGAGTACATAAACTCTCACAAAACTTCTAAAAATCCAAACTTTATTCAAACTAAAACTTGAAAATCCATAATTAAAGTAAAGGGTACTTGAAGAAACGAATTAAATCATTGAAACAAACTACAAACTTCACCTCTTAGCTTTAACTAAGACGTTAGCTAAAAGAAAACATTAAAAACTAGAAAGTAGAACTAGAAGAAGAAGAAAACTAGTTGTAGGTCTTGATCTCTTTGCTCCCCACGTTGCTAGATGCCTTAGGAAAAGAGTGGAGGTGGCCTTTTATAAGAGAAATCCTGCACCAACTTGAAAAGTTCAATAAAACACGGAATCCTTTCGTAATTTGAAAACTTGGCCTTAAAAATCAGAGTTTCTAGAGTACCTTAGACCTATCTGGCGACCGGTCTAAGAAGAAAAAAAATAGTCCAAAAATACACTGTAGACCTATCTGGCGACCGGTCTAGCAACCAGTCTAAGATAAAAAAAAATTAGATTTTGTTCTTTCTGTCTTCTCTTTCTTTCTTACTTCTTTCCTCCACCTTTTGGCACTTGTTCTATTGATCTTCAATGCATACAAAGTGACTCTTTTAACCATGAATTGGTGAAATCTTCCTCTCATTCCTATAATCACAAAAACATGTATTAGATTAGTCTTTAAACATGAAAATCATGCATATAATGTGATGTAATGGGTTGGTAAATGTATAAATTGGAGGCTCAACACACCCTCCAACCAGCTTTTTGCTAGTCCTGAGCAAAACATGCGTGAAACAAGTTCGATTCTCCAAGATTAACTCTCCTTCAGAAACTATGCTTCTATCCATTCCAAGACATACAAGTATAAAAATTAGAAAAATTAAGTGATAGAAGTTGAAACCTTAAACTCTCAAAACATAATAAGTGTTCATATGAAATTCTCACTGATTGATTGATAAATAGAAGAACTTGAACAAATTCGACCTAGTGTACATAGTGAATGTTCATCTCATGGGTTTCCGGGATTATCTTCTTCATAGATCAACTACACTATGGATCTCAAGGTGTACAAATCAACAACTATCCTATGACGGGAATTTGCCTTACCGTCCTTCCGACGGCTTTCACATTACATCCCATTTCCGACTTTGGTTACGGGTAGACCATCCCTCGGTTGGTAATAGGTAGCCCTTTTCAGAAATTTCCACCATATTCTCCATCATTCCCATGTTTTCATCCTTCCTTTCCTTTTTTTTTTTTTATATTAGATAGGATTTTCAGAAATCCATATCTTTCGTTATTTTCCCATGGATAAGAATGGACAAAGTACCCCGGCTTGGTTTCTCAACACCTCAAATCTAAGTCTAGCTAATCCACAAAGCTACATAATCCTTTCAAACCATGAAAATCGTGTAATGTGAACTAGGTGTAGAAGTGTTCAAATTTTCTATCAATCATATAAATAGGGGAATTCACATTTAAAACCATTATATTAAAAGTAGTTCAAGACTTTCAACATCACTCACTTCGTATCTCCTTTTCTTATACTAGTATCACCCTGAATGTATAGAACCAAAGTTTTCTAAAAGAGTTTTAAATTTTAGAAAAATTAAAAATTTTCTACATAATTGCTCGAAATGTCACAAAAGCTAGTAGATTCATCTAAGGAATCTCACCCCCCAACCAAAATCTTACATTGTCCTCAATGTAAAAAGATATGCAGTAAGCAAGACATGAGAGCAATGAAATAAAACAAAGGAGAGTGAGAACGAGAGTACCTGAGGTAGCAAATTGATCAATTCTAGCATCTACTATTGTCTCAATGAGACTTATTCAATCCTAAATGTAGAAAAATAGATCCTAACCTACCTACCTTTGATTAGTCTGATCGACTACATGATCAAATTTGAGCAGGATCTTCATGAATTTCAATAAATTTCTCATGAGGACCATCCAAAGTCCTGCTCCACAGTAGTCATGGGTGCTTGTCTTCATTGAAGTCCAATATTTATGTGCACCACATGCATGACAGGAGGAGATAAGAACAGCAAAAAGATCTCTTCAAATTTTGATATGGGTTATGATTGATTAAAAACGGGTCCCCCAATCAGAATTTTCAGTGGGCTGAAGGACTCATGATGGTGGAGAGACATTCATCGTGTATTCATTGGTTAAAGTTGTCTCCTCCACAATTTTAGAATTGTACGGTGCTTCCACAAACAATGGTAAAGAGTGTAAATTAGTGGAAAGGTGTTCTTCAGGCACCGACACCATGTCTAACAAAATATCAAACTCCTTAATCATCTCATCATCAAGATCATAAGAGTGAGCCAAGCATTTATCTAGGAAATTGAGATAGTCGGATGAAGGATCATGATCTTGCTTGAGTAAGTGCAAAAATTCAGTTTCGATGGTGAGGGACTCGCCCTCCATGGAGTGGAATTCTTCCAAACTAGGTTCTCCATAACTAAGTATGAGGCACCAAGTCGGAAGTATGCAAGGCTTTAACAATCTCTTGAATAATGGGGTCATTTGAATTCTCAAAGTGAGCTAAGCATTCGTCCAAAGAATCTGAATTTTTACTCATGGGACTCTCTTCTCCACATTAAAATTAAGCATGTCAAGTTGGTGGAGTGACTCAAAAATATCAACCTCGGCCATCTCTCTAGCATGCATATCCTCTAGAGACTTATAATCATTATGCCCTTGGGAAAAAGAAACCATAGGTTCATAAGCATCCACCAAACCCTCATTGTAAGCAACCCTACTATCGCTTTCAAATTTTATGGATTCCTCGGGTTTGTCAACCATCATTGAAATCTCTTCATCATTAAGTTCAAAGCATCCAAAAGAGATAGTGAACTTACCATAATTTATGATGACATTGAGATCATCGAGATTAATCTCCTCTAAAAGTCTATTCATTAAATCTGAAGAATGTGGGACTTGGATAACCCCATCCTCCTCATTAAAGGGGATTGATTTGATGCTCCCAAATTCAGGCTCAATGTCTTCACAAGATGGTGAGTAAGCTTGATTTGATTTTTCATCTACATACTCTTTCCATATTTCCTCCAGTATTTGTGTATACATGTCATCACAAGAGGAGGACGTTTTAGGGTAATTGTTAATAACCATGGTTGGTTCTTCCCTTGAACAATGAGAATGGTGGTTTCAACAATTAAGACCATACTCATTGTAGGATGAAAAGTTATACGATGGTTGATAGGCATATCCATACAAGTGATCACACATTGTCTTAACCGGTTGGCCATTATTCACCCGTTCCTTTTGTTGTTGCTCACCTCCTACCATAACTAGTGAAATACTCATGTTATTTTCAATCCGGTAATCACGTAATGTTTTTCCCGGATGATCATTATTCGATTTTGCTTCATTCCGGTATTCCCCCATCGTCTTACATTGTGTCTCAATATATGTATTTCTTTCATTAATGTAATCACGCATCGTCTTACGTTGGGGGGTAGTGGAGGTTCTTTGAATCTTAGAAAAATACTCATGCTTAGAGGGATCCCGATCACAATGAGTTTAGGTCCCCCAATCCGACGTCTCATCCTCCAAAAGATACTCATACGCACCATTCGACCAATCATACATGATGAAATTTTAAGCAATAGGAAACTACCCTAATCTAGAAAAAGGAACAAAAAGAAGGGAGATGGGAGAGATGTTACCCAATAGAGTGAGATTTATGTCAGCAACAATGTCCTACAAAATCAAACAAAAATTTATTACTAATCTAGAAAAAAAATCAGAAAATCTACTTCTATAAAAACTGAAAATCCTACCTAACTAAAACTACTCTATAGTTAGTAGAATAATTAAAACTGTTTAACCTTTTCCCCGACAACGGCGCCAAAAACTTGTCCGCTTGCCTCAAGTGCAAGGCTACAATGTAGTAATAATTCTTGGTAAGACCGAGGTCGATCCACAGGGAAAAAGGTAAACAATTTCAACTACTCTAATAACTAGAATCTAAGAAGTTTAGGAAAATAATTTTTCACATAAAATAGGAAAATCGGAAAATAAGAAGAACTAGAGCATTAAGGATCCACTTGTAGTAGTTAAGAGGTTAGCTAGTTGAAACAAATTACAAACTTCACCTCTTAGCTCTAGCTAAGAGGTTAGCTAAAAGAAAACATTAAAAACTAGAAAGTAGAACTAAAAGAAGAAGAAAACTAGTTGTAGGAGGCTAGGAAGCCTCTTAAGTCTTGATCTCTTTGCTCCCCGCATTACTAGATGCCTTAGGAAGAGAGTTGAGGTGGCCTTTTATAAGAGAAATCACACACCAACTTGAAAAGTTCGATAAAACACAAAGTCCTTTCACAATTTGGAAACTTCGCCTTGAAAATCAGAGTTTCTGGAGTACCTTAGACCTGTCTGGCAACAGGTCTAAGAAGAAAAAAAATAGTCCAAAAATACACTGTAGACCTGTCTGTCGACCTATCTAACGACCGGTCTACAAACAGGTCTAAGACAAAAAAATCAGATTTTATTATTTCTCTCTTCTCTTTCTTTCTTACTTCTTTCCTCTATCTTTTGGCATTTGTTCTATTGATCTTCAATGCATACAAAGTGACTCTTTTAACCATGAATTGGTGAAATCTTCCTCTCATTCCTATAATCACAAAAACATGTATTAGATTAGTCTTTAAACATGAAAATCATACATATAATGTGATGTAATGGTCGGCAAATGTATAAATTAGAGGCTCAACAGAAACGAATGACTGTTTTATGGTCATTGTCCTGACATGGAATTGCCTCGACCCATTTTGAAACATAATCAACGGCAACCAAAATATATAAGTTTTCAAAAGAAGATGGGAATGGCCCCATGAAATCGATGCTATAACAATAAAAAATTTCAATTGATAAGATGGGATTGAGTGGCATCATATTTCTATGGGATATTCCTCTTAGTTTCTGACAATGCTCGCATGTTTTGCAAAACTCATGGGTATCCTTGAACATGGTGGGCCAATAAAACCCACATTGCAGAATTTTAGCTGTGGTCTTCTTAGGCAAAAAGTGGCCACCACAAGCGTGTGAATGATAAAAGGAGATGATACTGTGTTGCTCATCATCCAGCACACATCTCCTTATAATTTGATCGGGACAATACTTGAATAAGTACGGGTCATCCCACAAGAATATTCTTATCTTTCTTGTTCCAATGTGTTGGAATTGTACTTGTAGCAAGATAGTTAGCAATGTCTGCGTACCATGGTAATTGGGAGACTTTAAAAAGTTGTTCATCAAAAAATATGTCATTGATCGTAGTTGTCTCGGGGGAATCGGTGATAACAAGTCTAGAAAGATGGTCAGCCATAACGTTTTCTACTCCCTTTTTATCTCATATTTATATGTCAAATTCTTGGAGTAGGAAGATCCTTCTTAACAAGCGTGGCTTAGCATCCTTCTTAGAGAGAAGGTACTTAAGCGCGGCATAATTGGTAAATATGATGATCTTGGATCCGATCAAGTAGGACCTAAATTTTTCTAAAGCAAAAACTACGGCTAAATTTTTTTTTCTATCGTGGTGTAGTTTACTTGAGTCGAGTTTAAAGTTCTACTTGCATAGTAGATGACGCATAGCTTCTTCTCTTTTCTTTGGCCTAACACAGCCACAATAGCATAGTCGCTCGCATCATACATAATTTCAAAAGGAAGGCTCCAATCAGGTGGTTACATTATGGGAGCACATGTCAACATGCCTTTAAGTTTGTCAAAGGCATTTTGACAATCCTTATTCCACTCGAATGAGTTTTCCTTTTGAAGGAGGTTACATAAAGGACGAGAGAGTGAACTAAAGTCCTTTATGAACCGTCTATAGAATCCGGCGTGTCCTAGAAAGGACTGCACATCTCGTACACTCTTGTGTGGTGGAAGGTTAGAGATAAGATCGATTTTATCCTTGTCCACCTCGATTCTATTTTGTGAGATGATGTGACCAATGACAATTCCTTTTTGAACCATGAAATGACATTTCTCTCAATTTAACATGAGGTTCTTTTCTTCACACCTTTTAAAAATAGTTTTTAAGTGCATAAGGCACTCATCAAAGTTACAACCAAATACCGAGAAATCGTCTATGAAGACTTCAAGAATCATCCCTATTTACGTCGGATTTTATAACAGGGTCCTCCAGATGTTCACCTTCCTTCCAGGTAGTTTCCTCCTGAACCTGAAAAAGCACAAAGGAAAACTAAGGGTGGCCAGCGTTTGGCGGTTAGCCCTCCGAAGCTTAAGTTAGATGGGATAGGATTATAGAGGAAAGAATGGGCTTTTGGGCTGAGAGATAGTGTACCTTCTTATCGATGAAGCCATCCATTTATATAGATCTAAATAACCCACTTTGTTACGTAAGACATCAAGATTACTGCTGATTTCCAGGGATAAGGTGCTTATCCTATTGATCCCTAAATAAGGGAACGGCATAATCCAATTAGACATCTAGTCGATTACGTTTCCTGATAGTGATCCCCTGAGATCTAGTGCCACGGGCAAGGATAAACCTAAAATCAGTCTATATGGGCTGCTAGAACTATAAAGCCGGAGAATGATTTGATTTGAAAATAACTGCTCGTATGTCGAGATGCGACCCCTTTCGGTGACCACGAGCCGAGCTGCTCGCATGTTGAGAAAGGTATTCCGTACTCTCCTAATATTCAAGCATCGACCATAAGGGCTCGATGACTTGGTAACTGTGTGTCATACTTGCCTAATATGCGAGTTTCGACCAGATGGGCTCGCAAGTCGAATATTGTTATAAGGGTGCTCGCACGTCTCGAGTCCTCGCGAGATCCTACGATCACCATAATTTGACTATAACAGATGCCCCCCAAGTCCTTGCCGCCGAGAAGTCTAAGGGAAGGACTTGCCTACTTGCATGCATAACCACCTAATACCTTTATCGGAGATGAAGCCGTACATGATTGGGCTAGCATTAATGAGCGCCAGCATTCCGCAGCTTTTCGGCAGAGAGGAAATGAAGGGACACTCGCCACGTGTCCGTGGAATTAATAGCCATGCCTGTTCGACTGCTGTGCCAAACAGGCGATCGCCACGTGTCGTTAAATCCTGCGGAATGATTACTTATAAATATACGGAGTCTGCCAAATCTTCAAATTTTCACAGAGGTTTTCGAAAATTCTTCCTCTTTCCATACTTTCTCCTGGTGTATCCTTCTTCTTCTGGTATAATTCTCTTTCTCCGGTGTTTCTGGTATAACTCCGCTCCTCATTCTTCTTTTCTTCCAGAGTATTCCTTTCCTCTCTCCTTTTTATCTTGAAAACTTTCATGGCTGGAGATTCTAATGAGGAAACTGTCCCCCTGGGGGATGCCACCTCGGCATCTTCTTCCTCCAACAATGCGAGGGTTCCGGCTGGTAGGTACTCCGCGTCCGGGTACCCGTCCATCCTGTCGGAGGAACGGCTGAGTTGCGGGAGAGATATCGAGTCCCTGACTCGGTCGTTCTCTGGTTACCCGGAGAGGGAGAAACCCCGAATTCTCCTCCCCCAGGATGCGTTGCTATCTATGAATACTTATTTATTCTTGGGGTGCGCATTCCTCTCCACCCCTTCATTCGCGGTGTACTCCGGAGTTATAAGATTGCCACTGGGCAACTTATCGTAAACGGATGGAGGGTGGTCCTGAGCTCCTTCTCTCTCTGGGCGCAAGCTGGGAACGTGGAGTTAACCGCCAAGGAGTTTCTCCGAATGTTCCGACTTAAGAAGGCACCCTCCAGAGAAGGCTGGTATTACCTATGTTACTGGCACCGGGATAACTTTGTCCTGGGGAAACCCTCTTCAAATTATCCCGGATGGAGGAAACGCTGGTTCTATGCTTCCGGGAGCTGGGAGTCTAAGTCAAGATCCGCTTCTGGGGGCCCTGGTGTGAACCGCTTTTTCTGTGAAGATGGGCACAGTTTCACATTCCGCAGGCTTTGCAAGCCAGTTTAGGGTTTTTGCGTTTCTAACCTCTGCTCGTATTTGCAGGTATCCCGACTTTGGGGAGGTCGAACCTGAAGGGAGGAATTCACGAAAAGATCGTGAGGGTGTACAAGTTGCCTGCTCAAGACAGGCATATCGAGGCTTGTCTGTCAGCCTCTCGACTCGCAGCAGCAGGACTAATATCTCGCGAGGAGGTCGCGATGACAAATGCTGAGGAGAAGAGAGGGTTGCTGCCTCGCCTCAAGGGCACAAATTCGAAGAGGCAGAAGAAGGCATCTGTCGGTCCTTCTCATCCGTCTAATCGGACGGGTGGAGCTGCCCAAACTCCTCTTCTTGAGGCCGCGGTGGCTGCGCCAGCGGCACCTGCACCAGCGGCACCTGCACCTATGGCTCCTCAAGTGTAAGGCTGCGATGTAGTAATAAATCTCGGTAAGACCGAGGTCGATCCACAGGGAAAGAGTAACAGCTTCCTAATTACTCCAGCAACTCAGTTTAATAGAGTAAATTCAAATTCAATGGGATGTTTAATTAAAACAGTAACTTAATGAAAAATCAGAGATATAATGTACTAAGGCTTTCAAGGATCCACTTGTAGCAATCCTATGTCAATTCAGTCAATCCAAGTAGAGAACACAACTAGATTTGAAGTCCTATCTCTCATCCAGTTGGAAAGTAAAGCATTCACACACATTCATCCAATTCAAGTTGAACTTCCAAGTTCAAGTCCATTCAATCAATGTAGAATTCAAATTCATAGCCTGCGGAGTAACAGCCATGCCTATGGACTATGGCCTGCTCAGGGATTATTATAATTCGAATCTAAACAAGCAACTTGTGATAATCTCAGAGAATTAAAAGGAATTCATGTCCGGAGCACATAAACTCAGATAAGACATCTCAAACTACCACCTATTGGACTGAAACATAAGAAAAACCAACTTTGAATTGAAAAATACTTAGATCAAACTGAAATTAACATAGAACTGGCTACAAGCTTCACCTCTCAGCCTTAGCTGAGAGGTTTTAGCCGAGCATAGTCATGCTACAACTAAAAACTCAAAAATAAAGCATAAAACTAGAAAAACCCGAAGATAGATGTTGCAGACGCTCCACAGTCGCCTTCAGCCTCCAAACTCACGTTCCTTCTCTTCTCTGATACCTTAGGGAGAGCCCCTAGGTGGCCTTTTATAGCAACAATCCTCCCTTGCGTCAGATTCTACGAAATCCTACGCCTTGCGCAGCAATTTTTGGAGTCCCGAATTAGAAAGGATTCTTCTTACGCAGGGCCGATCGGTCGTGACCGGTCGGACTAGTTTTTCAAACCATCCAGGGAGTCCAGCGTGCCTACCCGACCGATCATGAACGGTCGGGCATTGTTTCTGCTTTGGCCAGTGTACACAGCCGACCGGTCATGACCGGTCGGACATTGTTGTCCAACTTCCAGCATTCATCCAGTACACATGGCCGACCGGTCATGACCGGTCGGCCCCAATGCAATGTGGCCAGCCTTCATTCAGTGTTCATGGCCGACCGGTCATGACCGGTCGGCCTCTCTTCTACTTGATTCCTTTGATGTGGCTGACCGGTCGGACGACCGGTCAGCCTTGTATTTCTTCATCTTTTTCTTCTTTTCTTCATTCTCTTTTCTCTCTCTTTCTTCTTCTTTCCTTGATCCATCTTAGGACTTCCTCCAATGTCTTCAAATATCCCTTGTTACGCTCCAATTGGACGAAGTCCGCTCTCATCCCTAAAATCACAAAAACACGTGTTAGTTGGGCCTTTAACCCATGAAAATCATGCAAACTAAGTAGTGTAATGGGCAATGCAATGTATAAATTGGAGGTTCAACACACCCACCAACCAGCTTTTTGCTAGTCCCGAGCAAAACATGTGTGAAACAGTTTCAAACCTCCAAATCCAACTCTCTTCCAGAAATCATGTTTCTATCCATTCCAAGATGTATAAGTGTAAAATTTGGAAAAATTAGGTGTTAGAAGCTGAACCTTGGACTCTCAAAACATAAGAAGTGTTTACATGAAATCCCCGCTGACTGATTGATAAATAGAAGAATTCGAACAAATTCAACCTAGTGTGCATAGTGAAAGTTCATCTCATGAGTTCCTGGAACCATCTTCTTCATAGATTAAGTAGACCAGGGATTCCAAGGTGCACAGAGCAACAACAAGCCTATGACAGGAATTTGCCTTACCGTCCTTCCGACGGCTTTCACACTACGTCCCATTTCCGGCTTTGGTTACGGTTCGACCATCCCCCGGTTGGTAATAGGTAGCCCTTTTCGGAATTTTCCACCATTTTTCTTTCCTTCCCGATTTCATCCTTTCTTTCCTTTTTCTTTTAACTTAGATAGGATTTTTAGAAATCCATATCTTTCATTATTTTCCCATGGACAAGGATGGACAAAATACCCCGGCTTGGCTGCTCAACACCTCTAAACCAAAGTCTAGCTAATCCACAAATCACATAAACCTGTCACTCATGAAAATCGTGTAATGTGAACTTGGTGTAAAGGTGTTCAAATTTTCTATCAATCACAACAATAGGGGAATTAACATATAAAGTCATTATGTTGGAAGAAATTCAAGACTACAACATCACACACTTCGTTTCTCCTCCTCTTCTACTCATAGCCTCTCAAATGTATAGAAACAAAATTTTCTAAAAGAGTTTTGAGATGTTAGAAAATTCGCAAAAATTTTGTGCATATGAAGCTCGAAATGTTGCAATATGCTAGATGAGGGATCTCATCTCACCCCCCAACCAAATCTTGCATTGTCCTCAATGTAAAAAGATAGTTAGTTAGCATGAACATGAGAACAATGGTAAAATATGAGAGAGTGAGAATCAATAGTACCTGAGAGAGCGATCATGGAGGTCTGCAATTCCAACAACTAAATCCTACTAAAACAGTAAAACAAAACTAAACCTACCTATGCTATACCTCCATCAGACTAGGAGATCAATCATCCTGATAGACAGGATCATTCAGGGAGATGGACATGTCCTCTGAATCAAATTTCTCAACAAATGGTTTAAGGCGTTGTCCATTAACTTTGAAACAGTCACCATTCGCTGCATTCTCAATCTCAACAGCCCCATGAGGAAAAACTTCTTTAACAATATATGGGCCGGTCCATCGAGATCGTAATTTTTCCAGAAAAAGATGAAGTCGGGCATTATACAAGAGCACTTTCTGTCCTTCATGGAAGGATTTCCTTAAGATGTGCTTGTCATGAAAGGCCTTCATCTTACTCTTGTAAATTCTCGAATTCTCATATGCATCGTTCCGGATCTCATCAAGCTCATTTAATTGAAGTTTGCGAAGCGAGCTAGCCTTGTCAATGTCAAAATTTAGAGCCCGAATTGCCCAATAGGCTTTGTGTTCTATCTCCACAGGCAAGTGGCAAGCTTTCCCATAGACAAGTCTATAAGGGGACATTCCAATGGGTGTCTTGTAGGCCGTACGGTGAGCCCAAAGTGCATCATCTAATCTTAGGGACCAATCCTTGCGATCCGGTCTCACCGTCTTTTCCAAAATCCGCTTGATTTCCCTATTGGAGATTTCAGCTTGCCCACTTGTTTGTGGGTGGTATGGGGTACTCACTTTGTGCCTAATACCATATTTCTTCATCAAAGTTTCAAAAGGTCTATTGCAAAAGTGAGAACCACCATCACTAATAATGGCTCGAGGCGTCCCAAATCTAGAAAGTATGTTTTCTTTGAGAAACTTGAGAACCATACGATGATCGTTGGTTCTACATGGGATAGCCTCTATCCATTTAGACACATAATCTACGACCAACAGAATATAGACATGTCCAAAAGATGAGGGGAATGGTCCCATGAAATCGATGCCCCAACAGTCAAAGACTTCAAGATGTTGAATTGGGGTGAGAGGCATCATATTGCGACGGGATAATCCTCCTAACTTCTGGCAGTGCTCGCATGCTTTGCAAAACTTGTGGGTATCTTTAAATAATGTGGGCCAATAAAAACCACACTGCAGAATTTTTGCAGTTGTTTTCTTGGCTGAAAAATGACCCCCACATGCTTGATCATGACAAAAGGAGATGACTGAATTGTGTTCATCATCGGGGACGCATCTCCTTATAATTTGGTCTGGGCAATATTTAAACAATAGAGGTGCATCCCAGAAAAATCTGCGCACTTCCCTTAGAAATTTACGTTTGTCTTGCGCAGTCCAATGAGTCGGCATCGCACCTATGGAAAGATAATTGGCAATATCAGCGTACCATGGTGGATGCGTAGCAACAAAGAGTTGCTCATCAGGGAATGAGTCCTCAATAGGTGACTCGTCAATGGAATTTGGTAGGACTAGACGAGATAGATGATCCGCCACCACATTTTCTACCCCCTTCTTATCTTTGATCTCCAAATCGAATTCTTGAAGGAGTAGGATCCATCTTAGCAAACGGGGCTTAGCATCCTTCTTAGAAAGAAGGTATTTCAGCGTCGCATGATCTGTATAAACAATAACTTTGGATCCTATTAAATATGGCTTTAATTTGTCCAAGGCAAAAATGACAGCTAGGAGCTCTTTCTCCGTAGTCGAATAGTTAACTTGGGCAGGATTCAAGGTCCTACTTGCGTAGTAGATGACATGGGGCTTTTTATCCTTCTTTTGGCCTAACACCGCCCCAATAGCAAAATCGCTTGCATCACACATCAACTCAAAAGGAGTGGACCAATCTGGTGGTCGCATGATAGGAGCGGTTGTTAACATGTCTTTTAGCTTTGAAAAAGCTAATTGACATTCGGCACTCCACTCAAATTGGTTTTCCTTTTGTAGAAGGTTGCATAAAGGCCTTGAGATGTGACTAAAGTCCTTTATAAACCTTCGATAGAAACCGGCGTGTCCAAGGAAGGACCGCACATCGCGTATGCTTTTGGGTGGTGGTAGATTGAAAATTATGTCAATTTTCGCCCGGTCTACTTCTATTCCATTGGACGAGATGATATGTCCAAGGACTATTCCTCTTTGTACCATGAAATGGCACTTTTCCCAGTTTAATACAAGTTGCTTTTCTTCACACCTCCTCAAGACCAACTTCAAGTGCTCGAGACACTCATCAAAAGTACAACCAAAAACAGAAAAGTCATCCATGAACACCTCAAGAAACTCACCCACCATGTCCGAGAAAATACTCAACATGCATCGTTGGAATGTGGCGGGTGCATTGCATAACCCGAATGGCATCCTTCGGTAAGCGAAGGTACCAAACAGGCATGTAAATGTGGTTTCTCTTGGTCTTCCGGAGCTATCTCAATTTGGTTGTATCCGGAATAGCCATCTAGGAAGCAATAATAGGGATGGCCTGCCAACCTCTCCAAAATTTGATCCATAAATGGGAGAGGGAAGTGGTCTTTCCTAGTAACCGTGTTGAGCTTCCTATAATCAATGCACATACGCCAACCGGTAGTCACCCTAGTCGGTATAAGCTCGTTGTTGGTGTTTTCGATGATGGTAATACTGGATTTCTTGGGGACAACTTGGGTGGGGCTTACCCATTGGCTATCTGAGATGGGGTAGATGATACCCACATCCAATAGCTTTAACACCTCGGCTTTGACAACCTCCATCATGTTTGGATTTAGCCTTCTTTGAGGTTGTCTAGATGTTTTTGCATTTTCCTCAAGGTGTATACGGTGATTGCAAACCGAAGGATCTATCCCTTTGAGATCCGCTATTGTCCAACCTATGGCTTCCCGATGTTCTTTGAGTAGCTCAATCAACTTGAGCTCTTGGTCTTTCTCTAGGTGGGAGGCAATGACAACTGGGAACGTTTCCTCTTGACCCAAATATACGTATTTAAGCTCTGATGGCAGCGGTTTGAGGTCAAGCTTTGGTGGTTTGATGTTAGACGATAGAGGCCTTGATATGGTTGGTGGCAATTTTTCAAAGTGGTGCCTCCACCGGCTAGTATCAATTACCGGTCTTTCTATATTTAATGCGTGCACAATCTCACTACTGATGGGATCTTCGGAATCCATGATATGTGCTAAGCATGTCTCCAAGCTTTCTAGTGGTTCAAGTTGGAGGAGTTCTTCTTCTTCAAAAGTTTCGAGCATGTTCACATCGAAGAACTCATCATCATCGACATCCCTATGTCTTTTGCCCAAATGAAACACATTTACCTCTAGTGTCATGTTTCCAAAAGATATTTGCATCACCCCATTCCGGCAATTGATGATTGCGTTTGATGTGGCAAGGAATGGGCGGCCTAATATCACCGGTATTTGGGTGCTAGCATCCAAAACCGATTGTGTGTCCAAGACTATAAAATCTACCGGGTAGTAGAATTTGTCAACTTGGACTAGAACATCCTCAACTATCCCCCTTGGTACACGGATAGATCTATCAGTGAGTTGCAATGTGGTTTTGGTGGGTTTTAATTCACCAAGGCCCAATTGCTCATATACCGAGTATGGGATCAAGTTTACACTCGCCCCTAAGTCTAACAAGGCACGTTCAATCCGGTAGTCTCCAATGATACATGAGACTGTGGGACTACCGGGATCTTTGAATTTTGGGGGAGTCTTTTGAGTGAGGATGGCACTAACTTGCTCAGTTAAGAAGGCCTTTTGTTGCACATTATATTTGCGTTTTGTTGTGCATAGGTCTTTTAGAAACTTGGCATAAGAGGGAATTTGTTTGATGGCATCAAGCAAGGGGATATTGATCTTGACTTGTCTGAAAATCTCTAGAATATCTTGAGAATTTGGGAGAGATTTTGGGGCAACCAATCTCGATGGGAATGGTGCTATGGGCTTGTAAATGCGTTCCGGTTGTTGTGGGGCTAAGTTAGATCCATTTTCATCCTCAGAATTTACCGGATCATTAGGCTCATCGGCCTTCACCGGAATAGTTTTATCAATTTGTTTACCACTTCTAAGGGTGGTAATGGATTTAGCTTGCTCCATGTTTTGGTTGGAAGGATTAGGGATGCTTACTTCATGTACTTGCTTTGGATTGGGCTGAGGTTGGGCCGGAAAAGTCCCTTCCCTAGCATTCAAGCGTCCCTTAATCTCATCAACCGAGACTTTCAGCTCTTGGAACAATTGCTGATTGGATTCATTTATTTGCGCTTGCCCTTGCATAAATGCTCTCAAGGTATCCTCCAATGAGAATTGAGGTGGGGCCATATTTTGCATGGGTGGCCCTCTTTGGGGGTTGGTAGGATTGCCCGTAGGAGCATTCTTCCAATTGAAATTCAGGTGGTTCTTCCAACTCTCATTGTATGTATTACCTACCGGTCCATTGAAGGGCCGTTGATAACCATATGTGGCATTGGCTGTCTCTTGCAGCACTTCCTTAAATGCAGGAATTGTGGGACAATCTTGCGTAGCGTGTAAGTCGGTGAGACAAATCCCACATGTGGTTTCAACAGCTTCCTTGGACTTGAAAACTCCATTTTTGCTAAGTTCCATGGCCTCAACCTTCCTTGTGAGGTTGGCTATCCTTGCATTTACGTCGCCTTCCTCTTTAAGGACATATATCCCTCATTTCTCTTGAGTAGGCTTGGGGTTCTTGGGTTTATCCGAGGTGTCCCAAGATTGGGCGTTTTCAGCCAACATGTCCAAGTAACTACAAGCATCATCTGGATTTTTACTCATAAACTCGCCATTGCACATCATTTCCACAAATTGGCGCATATTAGAACTTAATCCATCATTGAAAAAATTTATAATTCGCCAACTCTCATAGCCATGATGTGGGCAAGCAAGCAGGAGTTCCTTAAATCTTTCCCAACATTGAAAGAATGATTTACCCTCTTTAGCTGAGAAATTCATTATGGCCCTTCGAAGAGTGTTTGTTTTATGGGCCGGGAAGAACTTTTTCAAGAATTCCCGATTCATCTCAACCCATGACCCAATCGAATATGGTCTAAGAGAGTGAAGCCAATCTTTGGCTCTTTCTTTCAAAGTGAAGGGAAAAAGTTTAAGTCTGATTGTATCCCCAGAAACATTGGGATAATGCAAGGTGGCCAACACTTCTTCGAATTCTTGCAAGTGTAAGTATGGGCGGTCAGAGTCTAGCCCATGGAATTTAGGTAAAAGTTGGATTACTCCCGGTTTTATGTCAAGGGTCCCACCGTTAGCTGGTAGAACTATGCAAGAAGGTGTAATTGTACGAGCAGGCTGTAGGTAATCCCGTAGTGATCTCATTGGAGGAACATTATGTACCTCATTCTCTCCTACTCCTTCCTGATTTGCGTTTGTGGTTGGAGTAGGGGGGGGAGGATTCCTTAAGGGTGTTTGATCCATACTCCCCAAACTTTCACAATGCTCTTGATAATTCCGGACTCGTCTATGGACTGACAATGGTCCAACTAAACCACCTTCAGATTGAAGACGATTTGAATGATTACGTTCCCAACGGGACATAAACCACTCCACCAGAAACTGAAACTAATCCTATTCTAGAAAACTAAAATCTGAAACTGAAAGAAAATTCTGCAGAAGCTAAGTTAGAAGGGTATCACCTGATGCGCTTGAACTAGAGAAAAACTCCTACAAAACAGAAAAACTTGTTAGTTCTAAGAAAATCAAAAAGCCTAACTATGTCTACTTCTACAGCCACTGAAATTATTTGAAAACCGTTATCTAATTTCCCCTGCAACTGCGCCAAAAACTTGTTCTCCCGCCTCAAGTGTAAGGCTGCGATGTAGTAATAAATCTCGGTAAGACCGAGGTCGATCCACAGGGAAAGAGTAACAGCTTCCTAATTACTCCAGCAACTCAGTTTAATAGAGTAAATTCAAATTCAATGGGATGTTTAATTAAAACAGTAACTTAATGAAAAATCAGAGATATAATGTACTAAGGCTTTCAAGGATCCACTTGTAGCAATCCTATGTCAATTCAGTCAATCCAAGTAGAGAACACAACTAGATTTGAAGTCCTATCTCTCATCTAGTTGGAAAGTAAAGCATTCACACACATTCATCCAATTCAAATTGAACTTCCAAGTTCAAGTCCATTCAATCAATGTAGAATTCAAATTCATAGCCTGCGGAGTAACAGCCATGCCTATGGACTATGGCCTGCTCAAGGATTACTATAATTCGAATCTAAACAAGCAACCTGTGATAATCTCAGAGAATTAAAAGGAATTCATGTCCGGAGCACATAAACTCAGATACGACATCTCAAACTACCACCTATTGGACTGAAACATAAGAAAAATCAACTTTGAATTGAAAAATACTTAGATCAAACTGAAATTAACATAGAACTGGCTACAAGCTTCACCTCACAGCCTTAGCTGAGAGGTTTTAGCCGAGCATAGTCATGCTACAACTAAAAACTCAAAAATAAAGCATAAAACTAGAAAAACCCGAAGATAGATGTTGCAGACGCTCCACAGTCGCCTTCAGCCTCCAAACTCACGTTCCTTCTCTTCTCTGATACCTTAGGGAGAGCCCCTAGGTGGCCTTTTATAGCAACAATCCTCCCTTGTGTCGGATTCTACGAAATCCTACGCCTTGCGCAGCAATTTTCGGAGTCCCGAATTAGAAAGGATTCTTCTTACCCAGGGCCGACCGGTCGTGACCGGTCGGACTAGTTTTTCAAACCATCCAGGGAGTCCAGCGTGCCTACCCGACCGGTCATGACCGGTCGGGCATTGTTTCTTCTTTGGCCAGTGTACACAGCCGACCGGTCATGACCGGTCGGACATTGTTGTCCAACTTCCAGCATTCATCCAGTACACATGGCCGACCGGTCATGACCGGTCGGCCCCAATGCAATGTGGCCAGCCTTCATTCAGTGTTCATGGCCGACCGGTCATGACCGGTCGGCCTCTCTTCTACTTGATTCCTTTGATGTGGCTGACCAGTCGGACGACCGGTCAGCCTTGTATTTCTTCATCTTTTTTTCTTTTCTTCATTCTCTTTTCTCTCTCTTTCTTCTTCTTTCCTTGATCCATCTTAGGACTTCCTCCAATGTCTTCAAATATCCCTTGTTACGCTCCAATTGGACGAAGTCCGCTCTCATCCCTAAAATCACAAAAACACGTGTTAGTTGGGCCTTTAACCCATGAAAATCATGCAAACTAAGTAGTGTAATGGGCAATGCAATGTATAAATTGGAGGTTCAACACAGGCTATCAGACGGATGCATCATAATCTGATTGTAACCAGAATAAGCGTCCATGAAACTTAGCAGGGCATGCCCTACCATCGAATCAACCAGCTGATCGATTCGTGGTGTCGGGAAACTGTCTTTGGGACACGCTTTGCTCAAATCAGAATAGTCAACGCACATCCTCCACTTGCCATTAGCTTTTCGAACGAGAACCACATTCGCGACCCATTCTGGGTAGTCGACTTCTTTTATAAAATTGACTGTGAGCAACTTTTCGACCTCGGCCTTGATTACCATTTGCCTTTCTGCAGTGAAGGCACGCCGGCGCTGGTGAACAGGTTTATACTTCAGATCAACGTTCAGACCATGTGCTATGATGCTGGGGTCGATGCCTGGCATATCTTTGTGAGACCAAGCAAACACATCTTGGTATTCGGTAAGGAAATGGACCAATTTTTTTCGAAAGACACTGCTTAAAGAGGATCTCACGTATACAACTTTGGACTAGTCGTCTTCAGTTAACTGGATTGCCACTATCTCTTCTCTGAGAGTTTCAGATTGGAGAGCATTCTCTCTTGGGTCCAACGAGGTTGTCGTCGGAAGACCTGATGGATCTTGTGCCACCATCATAACTAGCATCGTCTGGGCCTTTTTCCGATCTTGTACGGCTATCTCGTAACACGCTCAGGCTTCCTTTTGATTTCCTCGAACAATCTCGATGCCATTTGGCGTAGGGAATTTTATGCACAAGTATAGCAGATGCAACGCTACCCCTACCTTGTTAAGTGAAGGTTGACCCAAAATGATGTTATATGCTGATCTTCGATCTACCACAAGGAAATTTACGAAGATAGTCGTTTTCGCTGGGTTCTCACCAAAGGTAACTGGAAGGTCAATGCTTCCTTCAGGTGTCACCACTTCGCCCCCGAAGCCGATGAGAGGGGTTGAAATTGGTTTAAGCAGGCTCCTGGCGAGCGCCATTTTGTTGAAAGCCGCCAGGTAGAGAATATCAGCAGAGCTACCTATATCCACCATAATACGATGAGTCAGATAATTTGATACCTTCAGCGCGACCACGATGGAGTCTTCGTGAGGGAAGTGAATCCCCTCTGCATCTTCGAGGGAGAAAGAGATTGGAGGATGGCCAGATTCTGACGTGTTGGGCGTCTAGTTCCAACCAGTAGATATGCTGGGGCTTTTTAGATGCCTTAGGAGTGTATGCTTTTCTTGAAGCTTGAGAATCTCCCCCGCAAGCTGGTCCTCCGGCGATGGTCCGAATCTCCCCCGTAGGTTCAATGTCTTCTTGTGAAGTGTGATGGTGAGGTGACTTCTTCCAGTGTGGCAGGGCTTCCGCCCTTTTAGGTGATCGACCTTGTCGGACAACATAATCTTAAAGATGACCTTTTCGAATAAGAGCTTCGATGTGATCTCGTAAAGATATGCAATCTTGGGTGCTATGCCCATGGTCTTTATGGAAATAACAAAACTTGCTCTTATCTCTCTTTTCATGATCAGATTTGATCTTTACAGGCCATTTCACATATGGTTTATACTTGATCTACATTAGCACATTTTCAGGGGATCGGTTGAGAGGAGTGTAGTTATGATATTTACCAAAATAAATCTTCTTGAGAGAGCGGTCCCGTAGATCACGCCGATATTTCTTATCCGGGGGAGAGATTTCCTCTGGCTTGCACTTCTTGCCCTGTATACCATGACGTGCTAAAGCAACTTCTTCCGCATTGATATATTTCTGAGCTTTTGCTTGGAATTCCGTCATGGTTCTAGGAGGGTTCTTATCTAGGGCAAATCTAAATTTCTCATTTGTAATTCCGGCTATAAGGGCGGTGATGCCTTTTTCTTCGGTATAACCTTCAATTTGGACGGCTTCTGCAGTGAACTGTACTGTAAACTCCTTTATCGTCTCCTCATGCTGCTATTTCAAATCCATTAGGTGAGATGCTGGCTTTTTAGTACGAATGCTTCCCATGAATTGAGAGAGGAATAGCTCCGATAACTGTGCGAAGGACCCGATGGATCAAGGCTTTACCCCTCGGAACCATTTACGAGCTACCTCCTTTAAGGTTAGGGAAAAAGCTCTACACATGATTTCTGACTCATGTCCCTCCAGCTCCATAAGAGACCTATATGTTTCCAAGTGTTCGAGAGGATCGCCTGTACCTATATACAGGGTGATGACGGGCGTGCGATACTTCCTAGGTAAAGGTGCTTCCATGACCTTGCGGGTGAAAGGGGACTCGGATCGATGTATCGACGCCATAGCAGCAGATGGTCGATTTGGTTGATATCGTTGTTCCATATCAGCAAAACGATCATGGATTCTTTTAAGGTCTCTTTCCCATGGTAAGGTATAACCTGACGTTTCGATGGTGGACCCCTGAGAATGCTGTTGCCAGGAAGTACTAGAGTGAATGGAATGCGGGGGTAATACCGGGGCTTGGTTGCCAAGTGGCATTCGATTTGACGGAGGATGATGTGGTTGGACTTGCGGCTCGTCTGCGGAATGTCTAGAAGCCACTGGTATAAGTTGCACTGGCAACCCTTCGAAAGGTTGTCGTTGGGGCTCCCGGAAATGCTGATCAAGCCGATTAGACAAGGCGTGAAATCCGGCGTTGACGGTTAAGAGTCTATTTCCGAGGAAACGCATGACATCTTCTTGATTTTCGGAAGTATCAAATAACAGGTTTTGTGATTGCACGTTGGGGTTTCCCTGGGGGATGCCCGTCGAAGTAGTCGAAGGGATGAACCCTGGTTCGGTAATGTCAGGCGGAGGCAACGTCTGCCTTGAAGTGGAAGGATGAACTGTCTTTTTGGGAGGCATGGTGGGAAGACTTCGATCAGTTAATGAGAGCGGCTAATCTTGACGATCAAGTATTCCCACAGACGGCGTCAATTTGTTTACGTCGGATTTTGTAACAGGGTCCTCCAGATGTTCACCTTCCTTTCAGGTAGTTTCCTCCTGAACTTGAAAAAGCACAAAGGAAAACTAAGGGTGGCCGGCGTCCGGCGGTTAGCCCTCCGAAGCTTAAGTTAGATGGGATAGGATTATAGAGGAAAGAATGGGCTTTTGGGCTGAGAGATAGTGTACCTTCTTATCGATGAAGCCATCCATTTATATAGATCCAAATAACCCACTCTATTACGTAAGACGTCAAGATTACTGCTGATTTTCGGGGATAAGGTGCTTATCCTGTTGATCCCTAAATAAGGGAACGGCATAATCCAATTAGACATCTGGTCGATTACGTTCCCTGATAGTGATCCCCTGAGATCTAGTGCCACGGGCAAGGATAAACCTAAAGTCAGTCTATATGGGCTGCTGGAACTATAAAGGCGGAGAGTGCTTTGATTTGGAAATAACTGCTCGTATGTCGAGATGCAACCCCTTTCGGCTACCACGAGCCAAGCTGCTTACATGTTGAGAAAGGTATTCCATACTCTCCTAATGTTCGAGCATTGACCATAAGGGCTCGATGACTTGGTAATTGTGTGTCGTACTTGTCTAATGTGCGAGTCTCGACCAGATGGGATCGTAAGTCGAATATTGTTATAAGGGTGCTCGCACGTCTCGAGTCCTCGCGAGATCCTCCGATCACCACAATTTGACTATAACAATCCCCACCATATCAGAAAAAATACTCAACATACAACGCTGAAAAGTGGTAAGGGCATTGCATAGTCCAAACGGCATTCTTTGATAGGCAAAAGTGTCGAATGGACATGTGAATGTTGTCTTTTCTTCATCCTCTAGGGTGATCACTATTTGATTATATCCTAAATATCCATCAAGGAAGAAAAAATGGGAATGACCCACCAACCTTTCTAAAATTTGATCAACAAATGGTAAGGAGAAGTGATCTTTCCTTGTGATTGTGTTTAGCTTCCTGTAGTCAATGCACATTCTCCAACCGGTAGTGACTCTGGTTAGCACGAGTTCATTGTTGGCGTTGGCTACAATGGTTATTTCGAATTTCTTAGGCACCACTTGAGTTGGACACACCCATTGACTATCGGATATTGGGTAGATGATACCCACATCTAATAGTTTCAACACTTCATCTTTAACCACCTCCTTCATGTTTGGATTGAGGCGTCTTTGTGGTTTCCTAGATGTCTTCGCATTTTCCTCAAGGTGTTTGCAATGAGTACAAATCAGGGAGTCTATACCTTTGAGATCTGCAATTGACCATCCAATGGCGCTCTTATGCTCTATTAGAGTGGCTATCAGCCTACTCTCTTGTTCCTCATCCAAGTGGGAATAAATCACCACCGGATATATATCATCTCGACCTAAATAAACGTATTTCAAATCAGTGGATAATGGGTTTAGGTTGAGCTTTGATGCTTTGATATTGGATGGAAGAGGCTTGTTCTCGCTTAAGGGCAAAGGCTCAAATGGTGCCTTCCATCTTTCATTATCAAGTGCCGGCATAAGGTCCAAAATGGCATCCATCTCGCTTATCATGTTATCATCAATCTCATGAGAGTGGATCAAGCATGCCTCCAAGGGATCAGAATAGAATGTCAAGAGGTATGTGTCTTCCACGAATGATTCAATCGGATTTATTTCGTAGACCTCGTCATCAACATCCCGTGGTTGTTTGCATAAATTAAAAATATTCAGCTCGAGTGTCATATTTCCGAAGGACATTTGTACCAGCCTGTTTCTACAATTGATAATCGAATTTGAAGTGGCTAAGAAAAGGCGGCCAAGTATGACACGAATTTGAGCACCGGTTCCCATCATAGGATGTGTATCCAAGACAATAAAATCCACTGGATAGTAAAATTTATCGACTTAGACAAGGACATCTTCAATCATCCCTCTCGGTATACGAATAGATCTATCAGCGAGTTAAAGTGTGGTTTTGGTGGGTTTTAATTCAACTAATCCAAGTTGTTCATAGACCGAGTATGGGATGAGGTTAACACTTGCCCCAAGATCGAGTAATGCTTGTTTGATCCGATAGTCACCTATGATGCATGAAATGGTAGGACTACCCGGATCCCTCTATTTTTGTAGCACCTCTTGTTTGATGATGGCGCTCAAATTCTCAGTCAAAAGTACTTCATTGTGTACATTGTGCTTCCTTTTGACTGTACATAATTTCTTCAAAAATTTGGCATATGATGGTATTTGTTTTATTACATCCAACAACGGAATGTTGATCTTCACTTGCTTAAAAACCTCTAAGACTTTCAGATTTTTATCTAAAGGTTTGGGTGAAATCAACCTTTGGGGAAACGAGGTAACCGGCTTGTATTGCCTTTCTAGTTCTTTCTCGTGTGGAGTGTTGTTCGAGATATCATCCTTATTGGCAATTTTTTAATCATTAGGCTTTGAGGCCTTCACCGGATTGGATTTATCAATTGTTTGGTCACTCCTCAAAGTGGTGATAGCTTGAACATGCTCCGTATTTTGGGAGGATAGGCTGAGGTCTTATATCTTAAATTGGGTTCTTGGGTTAGGGAAAGGTTGGGCAGGAAGTGTGCCTTTCTCCCTAACACTTAGATGAGATTCAACTCTAGTCATTGAGGTTTTCAAATCATTGATGGCTTGAGATAAATTCTAGTTGAATTTTAACTGTTCTTGCATGAACCCATCGATTTTGTGAGAATTATTCTTATTGTACTCAGATTGGGCCGAGACGAATGTACCCAATATCTCCTCAAGCGTAGCTTTTGGGTTATTGTTTGCATTCTCTGATGGCCCATTCCTCCAACTAAAGTTGGGATGGTTCCTCCAACCAGAATTATACGTGTTCGAGTTTGGATTACTAAATGGTCGTTGATAATTATTTATAGCATTTGATTGTTCTTGTAGAACTTCTTGAAATGTAGAAATTGTAGGACAATCTTGTGTTGCATGTTGGTTACCAGAACAAATTCCACAAATATTCTCAACTTCCTTAGTCTTTTCCGCCTTTCCTAATTCCATGGCCCCAACTTTTCTTGTGAGGCTAGCCACACGTACACTTATGTTGTCTTCTTCAGAGAAGACATAGATTCCTTCCTTTTCTCTTTGTTGGGTTATCTTGGGATTTGTTGGTTTTGTTGTATAGCAAGATTGTGCATTCTCGACTAAGATATCAAAATAGTCACTTGCTTCCTCGGCTTCCTTATCATGAATTCTCAAGTGCACATCATCTCTACGAATTGGCGCATGGGCGAAGTCAGTCCTTCATAGAAAAAGCTTATTACCCGCCAAATTTCGTAGCCATGAAGTGGGCATATGTCTAATAAGTCTTTGAATCTCTCCCAACATTGGAAGAAGGTCTCATCCTCTTTTTGAGCAAAATTCATCATTAGGCGCCTCAACATGTTTATTTTATGAATAGGGAAAAACTTTTTAATGAACTCCCTAGTCATCTCAATCCATGTGCCAATTGATCTTGGCCTTAATCCATCAAGCCAAGCCTTAGCCCTCTCTTTCAGAGAAAAAGGGAATAACCTAAGTCTCACGACATCATCAAATACGTTTGCAAAGTGCAACGTGGCTATCACCTCATCAAATTCCTTAAAATGTTGATATGTGCTTTCATTGTCTAAACCAAGGAACTTGGGAAGGAGTTCGATTACTCCGGTTTTATATCAATATTCCCTGCATTATATGAAAATATTATACATGAGAGAGTACTCGCTCTTGTAGGTTACAAGTAATCGCATAAAGTTCTAGGTCGAGGAACATTCTCAACCTCATTCTCTCCCGTTTCAGTTTGGTTTTGGCCTAGATTTTGATTAGGCCTTGGATCGGGTTGATTTTCAGTCATAATTTCAGGAAAATTTTGGGAATCTAAACGTTTCTTAGCACGGGGTTCCTTATCAATCCCCTCAACAATCCCTCCTTCACTAATTAGTTGGTTATTAGAATCTCGAACCCAATGTGGCATGCAAATCTCAGAAAAGTAAAAGATTAAAAAGGGTTAGAAAAACCTATTTGAAGTGTCTACTTCGACACTTATAATCTCTATAAAAACAAAACAAAATAAAGCAAACTAAGTTAGTACAAGACTCCTAAAAATATAAAATAGAAACTATTTTCAGAAATTTTATAAAAAATCATCAAAAATCCCCGGCAATGGCGCCAAAAACTTGTTCGCTTCCCCAAGTGTAGGGTTGCAATGTAGTAATAATCTCGGTAAGACCGAGGTCGATCCACAAGGACTTGTGTAAGACTTCAAAAAATACTTCCAATGGTCTCTAATTGAGAGCTAACTAAACTGAATTTTAGAGTTGAATGTAGATAGCAATTTTAAACTAAAAGTGAATGTAAACAATGTAAAAGAGCACTAGGGGTTTAAGGATCCACTTGTAGCAATCCTTGATGCTTAATTCATTGTGGTTTCGCAATTACACAACTAGAATCGAAATCAAAATCTAATCGGATGATACGGCAGTTATAATAGACAATCTGCCATATGTGTGTTTCATATACATGATTCCGTCAATTCAAGTTAGGACTTGAGCACACTCAATTGCATAGGTCAATCCTAGTTCTAATAGATTAAGATCACAATCATAATCATCATTAAACTCTGTCATAAAGCATAACTAGATCATGATTTGAACTTCATTCAAATCATATACACAATCACACATAAACAGAAATTCCAGAATAGCAGCCTTCTTAAAAAGAAGATGTTTCAGCGCTGCATGGTCCATGAAAGCAATGACCTTGGATCTTATCAAATAAAGCATGAATTTGTCCAAGGCAAAAATGACGGCTAGGAGCTCTTTCTTAGTAGTCGAATAATTATCTTGGGTGGGATTCAAGGTCCTACTCGCATAGTAGATAACATGGGGCTTCTTATTCCTCTTTTGGCCTAGCACCGCCCCAATAGCATAATCGCTCGCATCGCACATCAATTCAAAAGGAACGGACCAATCCGGTGGTTGCATGATAGGAGCGGTTGTCAATATGTCATTTAGCTTTGAAAAAGCTAATTGACATTTAGCACTCCACTCAAATTGGTTTTTCTTTTGGAGAAGGTTACATAAAGGCCTAGAGATATGACTGAAATCCTTTATAAACCTTCGATAGAATCCGGTGTGTCCAAGGAAGGACCGCACATCACGTTTGCTTTTTGGTGGTGGTAGGTTAGCAATAATGTCGATTTTGGCCCGGTATACCTCTATTCCCTTGGACGAGATGATATGCCCAAGGACTATTCCTCTCTGTACCATAAAATGACACTTCTCCCAGTTTAATACAAGGCTCTTCTCCTCTGACCTTGTCAAGACTGGTTTTAAGTGATTGAGGCACTCCTCGAATGTACAACCAAAAACAGAAAAATCATCCATGAATACCTCGAGAAATTCACCCACCATGTCGGAGAAAATACTCAACATGCATCGTTGGAATGTGGCAGGTGCATTACATAGTTTGAATGTCATCCTTCGATATGCGAAGGTGTCGAACGGCATGTAAAGGTGGTCTTCTTTTAGTCTTTCGGGGCTATCTCAATTTGGTTGTAGCCGGAATAGCCATCTAGGAAGCAATAGTAGGAATGACCCGCTAACCTCTCCAAAATTTGATCTATGAATGGGATAGGAAAGTGGTCCTTCTTAGTGACCATGTTTAGCTTCCAATAATCTATGCACATACGCCAACCGATGGTCACTCTAATCGATATAAGCTCGTTGTTGGCGTTCTCTACAATGGTAATACCGGACTTCTTAGGGACAACTTGGGTAGGACTCACCCATTGGCTATGAGATTGGGTAGATGATACCCACATCTAGTAGCTTTAACACCTCGCCTTTGACAACCTCCATCATGTTTGAATTTAACCTCCTTTGAGGTTGTCTAGTTATTTTTGCATTTTCTTCGAGGTGTATACGGTGAGTGCATACCAAAGAGTCTATCCCTTTGAGGCCCACTATTGTCCACCCTATGGCTCTCCTATGTTCTTTGAGTAGCTCAATCAACTTGAGCTCTTGGTCTTTTCCTAGGTGAGAGGCTATGATAACCGAGTATGTTTCCTCTTGACCCAAATATACATATTTAAGCTCAGATGGTAATACTTCAAGGTCAAGCTTCGGTGGTTTGATATTAGATAGTAGAGGTTTTGATGTGGTTGGTGGCAACTTTTCAAAATGGGGCCTCCACTGGCTAGTATTAACTACCGGTTTCGTACTACTCAATGCTTGCAGAATATCACCTAAAATGGGATCTTCAAAATTTTCAAAGTGTGCCAAGCATGTCTCCAAAGTTGTAAGTGGTTCAAGTTGGAGGAGCTCCTCTTCTTCAAAAGTTTCGAGTATGTTTACCTCGAAGAGCTCATCATCCTCAACATTCCTTTGCTTTTTGCACATATGGAACACGTTTACCTCTAATGTCATATTTCCAAAGGACAATTTTATCACCCCATTTCGGCAATTTATAATTACATTTGATGTAGTCAAGAATGGGCGACCTAAAACTACCGGTATTTGAGTGCTAGTATCCATAACCGGTTGCGTGTCCAAGACAATGAAATCCATCAGGTAGTAGAAGTTGTCAACTTGGACCAATACATCCTCAACCATCCCTCTTAGTAAACGGATGGATCTATCAGCAAGTTGCAATATAGTTTTGGTGGGTTTTAATTCACTAAGACCTAATTGCTCATATCTCGAGTATGGGATCAAATTTACACTTACCTTTAAATCAAGTAATGCACATTCAATCTGGTAGTCACCAATGATACATGAGATTGTGGAACTATTGGGATCCTTAAATTTTGTAGGGGTCTTTTGGGTGAGAATGGCACTCACTTACTCATTCAAAAAGGATTTTTGTTGCACATTGTACTTGAGTTTGATTGTGCATAGGTTCTTTAGGAACTTGGCATAAGAGGGGATTTGTTTAATGGCATCAAGCAATGGAATGTTGATCTTGACTTGTCTAAAAATCTCTAAAATATCATGAGAGCTTGGGAGAGATTTTGGAGCAACCAATCTCGAAAGGAATGATGTTATGGGCTTGTGAATGCGTTCCGTTTCGTGTGGGGTTAAGCTAGATCCATCCTCATTCTCATAAATTACAGGATCATTAGGCTTGTTAGCCTTCACCGGAATAAATTTATCCACTTGTTTACCACTTCTAAGAGTCGTGATGGATTTTTCTTGCTCCACATGTTGATTGGGAAGATTAGGAACGTTTATTTCATGTGCTTGTTTAGGATTAAGCTGAGATTGGGCTGGAAAGGTCCATTCCCTAGCATTCAAGTGTCCCTTAATTTCATCAACCGAAACTTTAAGCTCTTGGAACATTTGCTGATTTGATTGATTAATTTGCATTTGCCTTTGCATAAACGCCTTTAAAGTGTCCTCCATTGAGAATTGAGGTGAGGCCATGTTTTACATGGGTGTCCCTCCTTGAGAGTTGGTAGGACTGGCTGTGGGGCCATTCCTCTAACTTAAATTTGGATGGTTCTTCCAAGTAGAGTTGTACGTGTTACCTACCGGTCCATTGAAAGGCCGTTGATACCCATATGTGGTGTTTGCTTGCACTTGTAACACCTCTTGAAACGTGAGAATTGTAGGACAATCTTGCGTAGAGTGTACATTAATAGCACAAATTCCGCATACGTTCTCAATGGCTTCCATGAACTTAAAAAGTCCACTTTTACTTAGTTCCATAGCCTCGACTTTTCTTATGAGGTTGGCTACCCTTGCGTTTACATCATCTTCCTTCTTAAGGATGTAAATCCCTCCTTTCTCTTTTTTTTTTAGGAGGCTCGAGGTTACAAGACTTGTCCAAGATATCCTATGATTAGGCATTTTCGGCCAACATGTCTAAGTAACTCCATGCCTCATTTGAATTTTTGCTCATGAACTCTCCATTACACATCATCTCTACAAATTGAAGCATGTTGGAATTTAATCCATCATAAAAGAATTTTATAATTCACCAACTTTCGTAGCCATGATGTGGGCAAGTGAGTAAAAGGTCCTTAAACCTTTCCCAACTTTGAAAGAACGACTCACTCTCTTTTTCCAAAAAGTTCATTATAGATATTCGAATGGTGTTAGTTTTATGGGTCGAGAAGAACTTTTTCAAGAATTCCCAAGTCATCTCACTCCATGTCCCTATCGAATGTGGTTTAACAGAGTGGAGCCAACCTTTAGCTCTTTCTTTCAATGAGAAGGGAAATAATATGAGTTTGATGACATCCTCTGACACATTATTATATTGCAAAGTAACAACAACCTCATCAAACTCTTTTAAGTGTAGATATGGGCTCTCAGAATCTAGCCTATGGAACTTAAGTAAAAGTTGAATTACCCCCAGCTTTATATCAGTGTTCCCCCTAGTGGTTAGTAGGACCACACATGAGGGTGTAGTCGTATGGGCCGATTGTAAGTAGTCATGTAAAGCTCTCATTGGTGGAGCATTATGCACCTCAGTTTCTCCTACTTGCTCTTGATTCGCGTTTGTAGTTGGAGTAGGAGGGATAGGATTCCTTAATGGTGTTTGATCCATACTCCCCGAACTCTCACAATGTTCTACGTATTTTCTAACTCGTCTATAAACGGAGAGTGGTCCAACTAAACCTCCTTCAATTTGGAGACGATTTGTGTGGTCACGTTCCCAATAGGACATAAACCATACAAACAAAAATCTAAACTAACTCCTAGATCCTAAAAACAAAATCTGAAAATAAAACTAAAATTCTAGTAAAGCTAAAAACTGAAAATTGAAAGAGTTTAAGTTAAAAGGATAGTACCCGATTTGCTTGAACTAGAAGAACTTCCTACAAAACAAAACAAACCTTGTTAGTTCTAGAATTCAGAAAAACTAGTCCTGGAAAAATAGTAAAACCTAACTACTTCTATTCTATAGCTATTAAAACAATTTAGAACCGTTTAACCTAGAATCCCTAACAGCGATGCCAAAAACTTGTTCACTCACGTCAAGTGCAAGGCTTGCGATGTAGTAATAACTCGGTAAGACCAAGGTCGATCTAGAGGGAATTAGGGTAAACCAATTCAAATTATTCTAGCAACTTCAACTTCAACAATTTCGAAGTTCGATTTCATAAACTAAGTAAAAAACAGTAACTTTAGTAAAAATATGTAATTTATGGAACTAAGACCTCAAGGATCCTTGTTCGCTTCCCCAAGTGTAGGGTTGCGATGTAGTAATAATCTCGATAAGACCGAGGTCGATCCATAGGGACTTATGTAGAATTTCACAAACTCATCCACAAGTATCTATTGAAATCTATTAACCAGAATGTTATATGAAATTGATATGAGTAACAAAAGTTGAATTAAATCGAAAGTAACTAATTATAAGAAGGCACTAGGGGTTCAAGGATCCACTTGTAGCAATCCTTGATGTTCAATCCGCTGTGTTTTCTTATTCTCTCAACTAGAATCGACATTCCTGTTTATCTAGTCGGATGATAGAGCTGTTAAACCAAACAGTCTGTAATATGTAAGTTCTATGCGTAAGATTCACTCAATGCAGGCTGATCTGAGCATGCTCAATTGCATAGGTCATTCCCCTTTCCAAAAGGTCTAGTTCACAATCATAATCATCCTCAAGTCCTGTCACAAGACAAGGCTAGATCAGGATTTGAACTGGATTCAAATCACATGCACAGTCCATACACATTACAGAAAAATCAGAAAAGTAGAACTTTGGTAGGAAGTTCCTTTATGAAGAACATAGTACTAGAGTGCACTCCGATTCCTCGGATCATACAGGTCTAGACCGTTACAAACGAATTAAGAAGTTAAGTAATTCTCCCAAACATCCATGAGTCATCACAAAACTAAGAAAAATTACTCAAAAACTTGTATAAACTTCAAACCATAGTTCATAATCATGAATTCCATACTTAAAACCACTTAACTACGAATTAAAACATCTTGGATCCACTACAAGCTTCACCTCTTAGCCCTAGCTAAGAGGTTTAGCTGCTCATGATCCAAGGAAACATGAAACAACTATAAAAAGCATGGAAACAACAAAGCAAACCAAAAGGAGTTGTGAAACTCCAATCTCCACTTCCACAGCCTCCAACCTCGCTTGAACCCTTCTAGGATACCCTAGGAACAATCCCTAGGTGTCCTTTTATAGTCTGGAGGCTCCACAACTTCGGACGAATCGAGAAATTGCGTAAGACTTACGCAGCGCAGAGAAAATCGGGCTGTATTTAGAAGCTTCTAACTGCTTACGCACGGCCGACCGGTCATGACCGGTCGGCCTCAATGAATGGTTACTCCAGCAAGCTTAGCCGACCGGTCATGACCGGTCGGGCTTGTCCAGCCTTGGTCCAGCAGCCATGTCCGACCGGTCATGACCGGTTGGACGTCTTCAGCAATCCTCCAGCAGCTGTGGCCGACCGGTCAAGACCGGTCGGTCATCTTCATTAGAACTTCAATGTGTATGGATGACCGGTCTAGACCGGTCAGGCTTCCTTGGCCGACCGGTCACGACCGGTCAGCTTCTTTTTCTTCTTATTTTCTTCCTTTCTTTCATTGCTTTCTTCCTTCTTTACTTCCTTCTTTGCTTCGGCCCTCCTTTGGGTCTTCATCCAAGCTCCTAAACATGCTCTTTTCATCTTCAAGTGGGTGGAGTTCACTCTCAATCCTGTAGTCACAAAACATGCATTAGATTCATCTATAAACCATGCAAACCTCGCAAAATGAGTGATGAATTGGGGTTAGAATATGCACAATTAGGCGCTCAACACACCCCCCAACCAGCATTTTGCTAGTCCCGAGCAAAACATGCGTGAAGCAAGTTCAATTCTCCAAAAAAAAAAAGCAACTCTCATTCAGAAACTATTCTTCTACACATCCCAAGATTCATAAGTGTAAGATTCAGAAAGATTAGGCGTCAAAGGTTGGAACTGTAAATCCTCAAAACATAATAAGCATTCATATGAAATTCCCGCTGATTGGTTGATAAATAGAAGGACTTGAACAAATTCAACCTAGTGTGGGTAGTGAAAATTCATCCCACGAGTTTCTAGGATTACCTTCTTCATAGATCAATTAGACTATAGAACTCAAGGTACATAGAGCCATCATGCCAATGACAGGAATTTGCCTTACCGTCCTTCCGACGACTTTCACACTACGTCCCATTTCCGGCTTTGGTTACGGGTAGACCATCCCCCGGTTGGTAGTAGGTAGCCCTAATCGGAATTTTCCACCATTTTTCCATCATTCCCAATTTCATCCTTCCTTTTCCTTTTTCTTTTTAAATTAGATAGGATTTTTAAAAATCCATATCTTTCATTATTTTCCCATGGACAAGGATGGACAAAATACCCCGGCCTGATTTCTCAACACCTTAATTCAAAGTCTAGCTAGTCCATAAATCACATAATCCCTTCAACTCATGAAAATCGTGTAATGTGAACTAGGTGTAAAAGTGTTCAGGTTTTCTATCAATCACAAAAATAGGGGAGTTCACATATAAAAACTATTATGCTATGAGAGATTCCAGACATCCAGCCCCATACACTTCATATCTCCTCCTCTTATGCTCATATCAACTTGAAAGCATAGAACCGGTGTTTTCCAAAAGAGTTTCGAATTGTTGAAAAATCGAAAAAAAATTCCACATGATTGCTTGAAATGTTGCAAAACGCTGGATTCATCCAGTGATCCTACACCCCCCAACCAAATCTTGCATTGTCCTCAATGTAAAAGATGTGCAATGAGCAAAACATGAGAGCAATTTGAAAATAAACGGGAGTGAGGAATGATAGTACCTGAGAGAGTGAAAAGTGGAAATCTTCCTCCTTCTAACAAACCTATGAAAAAGAAAACAAAAGCAGCAAAATCCTAATCCTAACTACTCTATACCTCTATCAGACTAAGAGATCAATCATCCTGATACACAGGATCATTCAGAGGTATGGACATACCTTCTGAAGGGAAATTCTCAAAGAACGGCTTTAATCGCTGCCCATTTGCTTTAAAAATGTTGCCGTTCCTTGGATTCAACAGCTCGACAGTCCCATATGGATAAACAGTTTGCACAATGTAGGGGCCGGTCCATCGAGATCTCAATTTTCCGAAAATAGATGTAAGCGAGAATTATACATGAGGACTTTTTTATTGATCGTGAATGTCTTGTGAAGAATATTCTTATCATGGAATATCTTCGTCTTGTCCTTGTAAATTCTCGCATTCTCATAAGCTTCATTCTGGATTTCTGCAAGTTCATTCAATTGTAGTTTGCGTAACGAGCTTGCCTTGTCAGAATTAAAATCCATCTTCTTAATAGCCCAATATGCCCTATGTTCCAACTCCACAGGCAAGTGACAAGCCTTCCCATAGACAAGTCTATAGGGAGACATTCCAATAGGGGTTTTGAAAGCTGTACGGTAAACCCAAAGCGCATCGGTAAGCCGAAGCGACCAATCCTTGCGATCAGGGGTTCACCGTTTTCTCTAAAATGTGTTTAATCTCCCTATTGGATATCTCAGCTTGACCACTAGTTTGTGGGTGATAGGGAGTGCTCACTTTGTGTGTTACGCCATATTTCTTCATTAAGGCTTCAAAAGGGCGATTGCAAAAGTGAGACCCTCCATCACTTATGATGACTCGAGGCGTTCCAAACCGGGAAAGAATATTTTCTTTTAAAAATCTAATGACCGTTTTATGGTCATTATTCCGGCAAGGGATAGCCTCGACCCATTTGGAAACATAGTCGACGGCAAGCAAGATGTATAGGTTTCCAAAAGAAGATGGGAATGGGCCCATGAAATCGATGCCCCAACAGTCAAAAATTTCGATTATTAAGATGGGATTGAGTGGCATCATATTTCTACAGGAGATTCCCCCTAATTTCTGACAAGGTTCACAAGCTTTGCAAAACTCATGTGTGTCTTTGAACATCGTGGGCCAATAAAACCCACATTGCAGAATTTTTGCTGTGGTCTTTTTAGCTAAAAAGTGGCCACCACATGCTTGAGAATGACAGAAGGAGATGATACTTTGTTGCTCATCATCTGGGACACATCTCCTTATGATTTGATCGGGACAATACTTGAATAAGTATGGGTCGTCCCATAGGAATTTTCGCACCTCTGAGAAGAATCTATCATTATCTTGCTTTTTCCAATATGTAGGAATTGTACCTGTAGCAAGATAGTTAGCAATGTCCGCATACCATGGTAATTGGGAAACAGCAAAAAGTTGTTCATCAGGGAACATGTCATTGATTGCAGTCGTTTCAGGGGAATCAGTGAGGACAAGTCGAGAGAGGTGGTCAGCTACTACATTCTCTACTCCTTTCTTATCACGTATTTCTATGTCGAATTCTTGGAGTAGAAGGATCCATCTTAACAACCGTGGTTTAGCATCCTTCTTAGAAAGAAGATACTTAAGCGCGGCATGGTCAGTGAATATAATGATCTTGGATCCAATTAAGTAAGATCTAAACTTGTCCAAGGCAAAAACTACGGCTAAAAGTTCTTTTTCAGTAGTGGTGTAGTTTGCTTGGGCTAAGTTTAGGGTTCTACTTGCATAGTAGATGACACATGGCTTTTTATCTTTTCTTTGGCCTAGCACGGCCCCAATAGCATAGTCGCTAGCATCGCACATAATCTCAAAAGGGAGGCTCCAATCAGGTGGTTGCATTATTGGAGCGCATGTCAACATACCTTTAAGGGTGGTAAAGGCCTTTTGACATTCTTCATTCCACTCGAATGAATTTTCCTTTTGAAGTAGGTTACATAAAGGGCGAGAGAGTGAACTGAAGTCCTTTATAAACCTTCTGTAAAATCCTGCGTGTCCTAAAAAGGACCGGATATCTCGTATGCTTTTGGGTGGTGGGAGGTTAGAGATAAGATCAATTTTCGCCTTGTCCACCTCAATTCCATTTTGTGAAACGATATGGCCAAGTACAATTCCCTTTTGAACCATGAAGTGGCACTTTTCCCAATTGAGCACAAGGTTCTTCTCTTCACATCTTTTTAGCACAGATTTCAAGTGCTCAAGGCACTCATCAAAGCTACAACCGAATACAAGAAAAATCATCCATGAAAACTTCGAGAATGGTTGTTCGCTCGCCTCAAGTGCAAGGCTGCGATGTAGTAATAATCTCGATAAGACCGAGGTCGATCCACAGGGAAGGAAGTAAACAATTCTAACTATTCTAATAACTAGAATCAAAGAGGTTTGTGAAATTGGTTTTGAACATAAACTAGAAAATCTGATAATGGAAAGATAACTAGAGCATCAAGGATCCACTTATAGCTCTCCTTAGATGCATAATTCGCTATGGTTTCTCACTTTCTCAACTAGAATCGACATTCCTGTCTATCTAGTCGGATGATAGAGCTGTTAAACCAAACAGTCTGTAATATGTAAGTTCAATGCATAGGATTCACTCAATGTAGGCTGAGCTAAACATGCTCAATTGCATAGGTCATTCCCCTTCCAAAAGGTCCAGTTCACAATCATAACCATCCTCAAGTCCTCTCACAAGACAAGGCTAGATCATGATTTGAACTTGATTCAAATCACATGCACAGTCATTACATATTCCAGAAAATCAACAAAAATAGAACTTTGGCATGAAGTCCCTTTATGAAGAGCTTAGTACTAGAGCACACTCCGATTCCTCGGATCATACAGGTCTAGACTGTTGCAAACGAATTAAGAAGATAAGTAATTCATCCAAACATCCATGAGTCATCACAAGACTAAGAAAAATTACTTAAAAACTTGTATAAACTTCAAACCTTAGTTCATAATCATGAATTCCAAACTAAAAACCAATAAAACGAATTAAACAATCTAAGAAAACTATAAGGTTCACCTCTTAGCTCTAGCTAAGAGATTAGCTAATAAAAAGCATATTAAAAACTAGAACCAGAACTAAGAAAAGGAAGAAAAACTAGCTGGAGGAGGCTAGGAAGCCTCCTATGACTTGAACTCCTTGCTCCCCACGTCCTTGGTTGCCCTGGAATAGAAGAGAGCACCTCCTTTTATAGTGCAGCACTAGTACAGCAATATAGCAGAATTTGTTTCGCTTGGTACGGCTTAACCAATGGTCGGATTGCCTTCAAATTTGATTTGTAGCTTCCTTGTAATGTGATCTTCCTCATAGATGATTTAGATTTCCAAGATTATCCTCTGAATGGGCCCACCAATCACATCACCGACCGCCTCTCAAAATCGCGCACTTCGGGTACCTTCAGAACCAGTCATCTTGCTTTCAACGCTCCGGAGTGTACAGAGGTCGAATTGATCTCAAATTTTGAACATGAGTAGAAAACTTCCTCCTCTACATGATAGATGGATTCGATTGTCCAAAACGATCTCAAAATGTGGTCCGAAAATTAGAACAATTAGGGCTTTTATAAACTCTGCGCAGTTGGAGCTTTCTGGATGGTCCGTCTTTCTTCAACCGGTACGATCAAACCACACACCCTTTTGATCTGAAACTTTTGTGGTTATTCATATATGGATGTGGTCTAAAATATGGTCAAAGTAGATTTTTCATATCCTCAATGATGGGCCACCTGGACCGGCCCAGAGTGGAACAGCGAAATCTGGAACTTTCTGGAAAGTTCGTATTGTTTTGGTCACCACGATCAATCCGTAACTCCGATCGACACGAAACCACTTGGGTTAGTTCTGCGTCGAGTTCCTCTTCGACATGGATGTGTTGGATTTCCAAATATCATTAAGATCGGCCCAGAAAAATGGTCCGAAAAACCAGGTGCGGGAATACATTGCTGTTTTAGAATCTGGAATCTGAAACTTGCATGGCCGACCAGTCACGACCGGTCAGGCCCTCTTTGGCATTACTCCAGCAAGCATGGCCGACCGGTCAAGACCGGTCGGGCTTCCGTGGCCGACCGGTCAAGACCGGTCGGTCTCTTTTTCTTCTTGTTTTCTTCCTTTCTTTCTTCTATTTTCTTCTTTCTTTGCTTCTTTCTTTGCTTCCTTCTTCCTTCAGCCCTCCTTGGGTCTTCATCCAAGGTTCTAAATCAGCTCTTTTGGTCATCAATTGGGCAAAGTAACTCTCATTCCTACAACCACAAAACATGTATTTGATCAGTCTTTAAATTATGAAAACCATGCATAATGAGTGATGAATTGGGGTTAAAATATGCACAATTAAGAGCTCAACACACCCCCCAACCAGCATTTTGCTAGTCCCGAGCAAAACATGCGTGAAACAAGTTTCATTCTCCAAATCCAACTCTCCTCTAGAAACTATTCTTTTATACATTCCAAGACACACAAGCATAAAAATCAGAGAAATTAGGTGATAGAAGTTGAAACCTTAAACTCTTAGAACATAATAAGTATTTATATGAAATTCCCACTGATTGATTGATAAATAGAAGAACTTGAACAAATTCACCCTAGTGTGCATAGTGAAAGTTCATCTCATGAGTTTCTGGGCTCATCTTCATCATAGATCAACTAAACTATGGATTTCAAGGTGCACAGAGCAACAACAAGCCTATGACAGGAATTTGTCTTACCGTCCTTCCGACGACTTTCACACTACGTCCCATTTCCGGCTTTGGTTACGGGTAGACCATCCCCCGGTTGGTAGTAGGTAGCCCTAATCGGAATTTTCCACCATTTTTCCATCATTCCCAATTTCATCCTTCCTTTTCCTTTTTCTTTTTAAATTAGATAGGATTTTTAGAAATCCATATCTTTTGTTATTTTCCCATGGACAAGGATGGACAAAGTACCCCGGCTTGCCTTCTCAACACCTTAAATCAAAGTAAAGTTAATCCACAAATCACATAATCCTTTCAACCCATGAAAATCGTGTAATGTGAACTAGGTGTAAAAGTGTTCAAATTTTCTATCACTCACATAAATAGGGGAATTCACATATAAAACCATTATATTAAAAGAAGTTCAAAGCTTGAAACATCACTCACTTTGTATCTCCTCTCCTTATACTCGTGTCATCTTGAATGCATAGAAACAACGTTTTCCAAAAGAGTTTTGAATTTTAGAAAAATCAAAAATTTTCTACATAATTGCTCGAAATGTCACAAAAGCTAGTAGATTCATCTAAGGAATCTCACCCCCCAACCAAAATCTTACATTGTCCTCAATGTAATAAGATAGGCAATATGCATAACATGAGAGTAATGACACAAAACAAAGGAGAGTGAGAACGAGAGTACCTGAGGTAGCAAGTTGATCAATTCTAGCATCTTCCATTGTCTCAATGAGACTTATTCAATCCTAAATGCAGAAAGAAATCCTAACCTACCTACCTACCTACCTTTGATTAGTCTGATCGACTACATGATCAAATTTGAGCAGGATCTTCATGAATTTCAATAGGTTTCTCATGAGGACCATCCAAAGTCCTGCTCGAATGTATACATGTGTGCGTTTCTTCATGAAAGTCCAATCATAGGGTGCACCACACGCATGTAAGGAGGAGATAAGAGCAGCAAAAAGATATCTCCTCAAGTTCTGAATTGGGTTGTAATTAATTAAAAACGGGTCCTCCCAATCAGAATTTTCAATGGGTTGAAGAACCCATGATGGTGGAGAGACATTCATTAAGTATTTTTCAGTTTGGATTGTCTCCTCCACAAATTCAGATTTGCATGGTGCTTCCACAAACCATGGTAAGGAGTATAAATCAGTGGAATGGTGTTCTTCAGGCACCGACACCATGTCTAACAAACTATCCAACTCCTTAATCATCTCATCATCCAGATCATAGGGGTGGGTCATGCATTCCTTTAGGAAATCGAGAGAGTCGAATGAAGGGTCCTCGTTCTCCCTAAGTGATTGAGGAAATTCTGTTTCAAGGGTAAGGAATTCCTCCTCTATAGAGGGGAGGTCTTCCAAAGAAAAATTTTCAGATTTAGTGGTAAGCACATTATCTAGCATTGGTTGATCTTTTGAAATTTCAGATTGTGCCACCCCATCATCCAAAGAAGCAGAATTTTCAACCCAAGGGAGTTCTTCCACAATAGAATCCGGCATGTGTTGTTGGTGGAGGGACTTAAAAATATCGACTTCGGCCATCTCTCTAGCAAGAATATCTTTCGGTGATTCAAAAACATTCGGCCCTTTGGAAGAAGAAATCATGGACTCACAATCATCCTTCAAACCCTCATTGTAGGCAATCAAACTATCACTTTCAGATTTTGCAGATTCCTCGGGTTCGTCAACCGTCCTTGAAATCTCTTCATCATTCAAATAGGAATAGCTAAAAGAGATAGTAGATTCACCATAATCGATGGTAATGGTGGGATCACTGAGATCTACATCCCTTAGAAGTTTAGTCATTAAATCTAGAGAAGGTTGGGTTTGAATAGCCTCATCCTCCTCATTGTTGGGGATTGATTCGGTGTTCCCAATGTTGGGTTCAATATTTTGAGATGGCGAGAGGTTTTGTATGCATTGCTCAGTTATTTCCATACACTCTCGCAGTGTATCCTCAAGAGTTCGTGTCGGTTGAGGATCATGAGAAAGAAACTCTTGAGGATAATTGTTGGCATCCATGGTTGGCTCATCCTCCATTGGACTAGAGGTGTGAGGACTCTCTTGATGAAGACCATACGTGTTATATGACGAAGACTGATAAGATGGTTGATAGGCATAACCATACCAGTGATCACGCAATGTCTTTACTGGTTGGTCATTACTCCCCCGGTCCTTTTTCTTATTCCTACCTCCTATTAAACTTGGTGGGATACTCATGTTATTTTCAACCCAGTAATCACGTAGCGTCTTACGTTGGGGGGTAGTGGAGGTTGATTTACTCTCAGAATAATACTTATGCTTAAATTGGTGCCAATCATAAAGAGTTTTGATTCCATGGTCTGTCATCTCATCTTCCAAAAGGTATGCATAAGCACCACACTTCCAATCAGCCATAATGAGATTTTAAAGAGTTGAAACTACCTTAATCTAGAAAAAAGAACAAAAAGAAGGGAGATGGAGAGATGTTACCCAATAGAGCGAGATATATGTCAGCAACAATGTCCTACAAAATCCAACAAAAAATTGTTAGTAATCTAGAAAAAAAAAATCAGAAAATCTTCTTCTATAAAAACTGAAAATCCTACCTAACTAAGACTACTCTATAGTTACTAGAACAATTAGAACCGTTTAACCACTTCCCCGGCAACGGCGCCAAAAACTTGTTCGCTCGCCTCAAGTGCAAGGCTGCGATGTAGTAATAATCTCGATAAGACCGAGGTCGATCCACAGGGAAGGAAGTAAACAATTCTAACTATCCTAATAACTAGAATCAAAGAGGTTTGTGAAATTGGTTTTGAACATAAAATAGAAAATCTGATAATGGAAAGATAACTAGAGCATCAAGGATCCACTTATAGCTCTCCTTAGATGCATAATTCGCTATGGTTTCTCACTTTCTCAACTAGAATCGACATTCCTGTCTATCTAGTCGGATGATAGAGCTGTTAAACCAAACAGTCTGTAATATGTAAGTTCAATGCATAGGATTCACTCAATGTAGGCTGAGCTAAACATGCTCAATTGCATAGGTCATTCCCCTTTCCAAAAGGTCCAGTTCACAATCATAACCATCCTCAAGTCCTCTCACAAGACAAGGCTAGATCATGATTTGAACTTGATTCAAATCACATGCACAGTCATTACATATTCCAGAAAATCAACAAAAATAGAACTTTGGCATGAAGTCCCTTTATGAAGAGCTTAGTACTAGAGCGCACTCCGATTCCTCGGATCATACAGGTCTAGACTGTTGCAAACGAATTAAGAAGATAAGTAATTCATCCAAACATCCATGAGTCATCACAAGACTAAGAAAAATTACTTAAAAACTTGTATAAACTTCAAACCTTAGTTCATAATCATGAATTCCAAACTAAAAACCAATAAAACGAATTAAACAATCTAAGAAAACTATAAGGTTCACCTCTTAGCTCTAGCTAAGAGATTAGCTAATAAAAAGCATATTAAAAACTAGAACCAGAACTAAGAAAAGGAAGAAAAACTAGCTGGAGGAGGCTAGGAAGCCTCCTATGACTTGAACTCCTTGCTCCCCACGTCCTTGGTTGCCCTGGAATAGAAGAGAGCACCTCCTTTTATAGTGCAGCACTAGTACAGCAATATAGCAGAATTTGTTTCGCTTGGTACGGCTTAACCAATGGTCGGATTGCCTTCAAATTTGATTTGTAGCTTCCTTGTAATGTGATCTTCCTCATAGATGATTTAGATTTCCAAGATTATCCTCTGAATGGGCCCACCAATCACATCACCGACCGCCTCTCAAAATCGCGCACTTCGGGTACCTTCAGAACCAGTCATCTTGCTTTCAACGCTCCGGAGTGTACAGAGGTCGAATTGATCTCAAATTTTGAACATGAGTAGAAAACTTCCTCCTCTACATGATAGATGGATTCGATTGTCCAAAACGATCTCAAAATGTGGTCCGAAAATTAGAACAATTAGGGCTTTTATAAACTCTGCGCAGTTGGAGCTTTCTGGATGGTCCGTCTTTCTTCAACCGGTACGATCAAACCACACACCCTTTTGATCTGAAACTTTTGTGGTTATTCATATATGGATGTGGTCTAAAATATGGTCAAAGTAGATTTTTCATATCCTCAATGATGGGCCACCTGGACCGGCCCAGAGTGGAACAGCGAAATCTGGAACTTTCTGGAAAGTTCGTATTGTTTTGGTCACCACGATCAATCCGTAACTCCGATCGACACGAAACCACTTGGGTTAGTTCTGCGTCGAGTTCCTCTTCGACATGGATGTGTTGGATTTCCAAATATCATTAAGATCGGCCCAGAAAAATGGTCCGAAAAACCAGGTGCGGGAATACATTGCTGTTTTAGAATCTGGAATCTGAAACTTGCATGGCCGACCAGTCACGACCGGTCAGGCCCTCTTTGGCATTACTCCAGCAAGCATGGCCGACCGGTCAAGACCGGTCGGGCTTCCGTGGCCGACCGGTCAAGACCGGTCGGTCTCTTTTTCTTCTTGTTTTCTTCCTTTCTTTCTTCTATTTTCTTCTTTCTTTGCTTCTTTCTTTGCTTCCTTCTTCCTTCAGCCCTCCTTGGGTCTTCATCCAAGGTTCTAAATCAGCTCTTTTGGTCATCAATTGGGCAAAGTAACTCTCATTCCTACAACCACAAAACATGTATTTGATCAGTCTTTAAATTATGAAAACCATGCATAATGAGTGATGAATTGGGGTTAAAATATGCACAATTAAGAGCTCAACACACCCCCCAACCAGCATTTTGCTAGTCCCGAGCAAAACATGCGTGAAACAAGTTTCATTCTCCAAATCCAACTCTCCTCTAGAAACTATTCTTTTATACATTCCAAGACACACAAGCATAAAAATCAGAGAAATTAGGTGATAGAAGTTGAAACCTTAAACTCTTAGAACATAATAAGTATTTATATGAAATTCCCACTGATTGATTGATAAATAGAAGAACTTGAACAAATTCACCCTAGTGTGCATAGTGAAAGTTCATCTCATGAGTTTCTGGGCTCATCTTCATCATAGATCAACTAAACTATGGATTTCAAGGTGCACAGAGCAACAACAAGCCTATGACAGGAATTTGTCTTACCGTCCTTCCGACGACTTTCACACTACGTCCCATTTCCGGCTTTGGTTACGGGTAGACCATCCCCCGGTTGGTAGTAGGTAGCCCTAATCGGAATTTTCCACCATTTTTCCATCATTCCCAATTTCATCCTTCCTTTTCCTTTTTCTTTTTAAATTAGATAGGATTTTTAGAAATCCATATCTTTTGTTATTTTCCCATGGACAAGGATGGACAAAGTACCCCGGCTTGCCTTCTCAACACCTTAAATCAAAGTAAAGTTAATCCACAAATCACATAATCCTTTCAACCCATGAAAATCGTGTAATGTGAACTAGGTGTAAAAGTGTTCAAATTTTCTATCACTCACATAAATAGGGGAATTCACATATAAAACCATTATATTAAAAGAAGTTCAAAGCTTGAAACATCACTCACTTTGTATCTCCTCTCCTTATACTCGTGTCATCTTGAATGCATAGAAACAACGTTTTCCAAAAGAGTTTTGAATTTTAGAAAAATCAAAAATTTTCTACATAATTGCTCGAAATGTCACAAAAGCTAGTAGATTCATCTAAGGAATCTCACCCCCCAACCAAAATCTTACATTGTCCTCAATGTAATAAGATAGGCAATATGCATAACATGAGAGTAATGACACAAAACAAAGGAGAGTGAGAACGAGAGTACCTGAGGTAGCAAGTTGATCAATTCTAGCATCTTCCATTGTCTCAATGAGACTTATTCAATCCTAAATGCAGAAAGAAATCCTAACCTACCTACCTACCTACCTTTGATTAGTCTGATCGACTACATGATCAAATTTGAGCAGGATCTTCATGAATTTCAATAGGTTTCTCATGAGGACCATCCAAAGTCCTGCTCGAATGTATACATGTGTGCGTTTCTTCATGAAAGTCCAATCATAGGGTGCACCACACGCATGTAAGGAGGAGATAAGAGCAGCAAAAAGATATCTCCTCAAGTTCTGAATTGGGTTGTAATTAATTAAAAACGGGTCCTCCCAATCAGAATTTTCAATGGGTTGAAGAACCCATGATGGTGGAGAGACATTCATTAAGTATTTTTCAGTTTGGATTGTCTCCTCCACAAATTCAGATTTGCATGGTGCTTCCACAAACCATGGTAAGGAGTATAAATCAGTGGAATGGTGTTCTTCAGGCACCGACACCATGTCTAACAAACTATCCAACTCCTTAATCATCTCATCATCCAGATCATAGGGGTGGGTCATGCATTCCTTTAGGAAATCGAGAGAGTCGAATGAAGGGTCCTCGTTCTCCCTAAGTGATTGAGGAAATTCTGTTTCAAGGGTAAGGAATTCCTCCTCTATAGAGGGGAGGTCTTCCAAAGAAAAATTTTCAGATTTAGTGGTAAGCACATTATCTAGCATTGGTTGATCTTTTGAAATTTCAGATTGTGCCACCCCATCATCCAAAGAAGCAGAATTTTCAACCCAAGGGAGTTCTTCCACAATAGAATCCGGCATTTGTTGTTGGTGGAGGGACTTAAAAATATCGACTTCGGCCATCTCTCTAGCAAGAATATCTTTCGGTGATTCAAAAACATTCGGCCCTTTGGAAGAAGAAATCATGGACTCACAATCATCCTTCAAACCCTCATTGTAGGCAATCAAACTATCACTTTCAGATTTTGCAGATTCCTCGGGTTCGTCAACCGTCCTTGAAATCTCTTCATCATTCAAATAGGAATAGCTAAAAGAGATAGTAGATTCACCATAATCGATGGTAATGGTGGGATCACTGAGATCTACATCCCTTAGAAGTTTAGTCATTAAATCTAGAGAAGGTTGGGTTTGAATAGCCTCATCCTCCTCATTGTTGGGGATTGATTCGGTGTTCCCAATGTTGGGTTCAATATTTTGAGATGGCGAGAGGTTTTGTATGCATTGCTCAGTTATTTCCATACACTCTCGCAGTGTATCCTCAAGAGTTCGTGTCGGTTGAGGATCATGAGAAAGAAACTCTTGAGGATAATTGTTGGCATCCATGGTTGGCTCATCCTCCATTGGACTAGAGGTGTGAGGACTCTCTTGATGAAGACCATACGTGTTATATGACGAAGACTGATAAGATGGTTGATAGGCATAACCATACCAGTGATCACGCAATGTCTTTACTGGTTGGTCATTACTCCCCCGGTCCTTTTTCTTATTCCTACCTCCTATTAAACTTGGTGGGATACTCATGTTATTTTCAACCCAGTAATCACGTAGCGTCTTACGTTGGGGGGTAGTGGAGGTTGATTTACTCTCAGAATAATACTTATGCTTAAATTGGTGCCAATCATAAAGAGTTTTGATTCCATGGTCTGTCATCTCATCTTCCAAAAGGTATGCATAAGCACCACACTTCCAATCAGCCATAATGAGATTTTAAAGAGTTGAAACTACCTTAATCTAGAAAAAAGAACAAAAAGAAGGGAGATGGAGAGATGTTACCCAATAGAGCGAGATATATGTCAGCAACAATGTCCTACAAAATCCAACAAAAAATTGTTAGTAATCTAGAAAAAAAAAATCAGAAAATCTTCTTCTATAAAAACTGAAAATCCTACCTAACTAAGACTACTCTATAGTTACTAGAACAATTAGAACCGTTTAACCACTTCCCCGGCAACGGCGCCAAAAACTTGTTCGCTCGCCTCAAGTGCAAGGCTGCGATGTAGTAATAATCTCGATAAGACCGAGGTCGATCCACAGGGAAGGAAGTAAACAATTCTAACTATCCTAATAACTAGAATCAAAGAGGTTTGTGAAATTGGTTTTGAACATAAAATAGAAAATCTGATAATGGAAAGATAACTAGAGCATCAAGGATCCACTTATAGCTCTCCTTAGATGCATAATTCGCTATGGTTTCTCACTTTCTCAACTAGAATCGACATTCCTGTCTATCTAGTCGGATGATAGAGCTGTTAAACCAAACAGTCTGTAATATGTAAGTTCAATGCATAGGATTCACTCAATGTAGGCTGAGCTAAACATGCTCAATTGCATAGGTCATTCCCCTTCCAAAAGGTCCAGTTCACAATCATAACCATCCTCAAGTCCTCTCACAAGACAAGGCTAGATCATGATTTGAACTTGATTCAAATCACATGCACAGTCATTACATATTCCAGAAAATCAACAAAAATAGAACTTTGGCATGAAGTCCCTTTATGAAGAGCTTAGTACTAGAGCACACTCCGATTCCTCGGATCATACAGGTCTAGACTGTTGCAAACGAATTAAGAAGATAAGTAATTCATCCAAACATCCATGAGTCATCACAAGACTAAGAAAAATTACTTAAAAACTTGTATAAACTTCAAACCTTAGTTCATAATCATGAATTCCAAACTAAAAACCAATAAAACGAATTAAACAATCTAAGAAAACTATAAGGTTCACCTCTTAGCTCTAGCTAAGAGATTAGCTAATAAAAAGCATATTAAAAACTAGAACCAGAACTAAGAAAAGGAAGAAAAACTAGCTGGAGGAGGCTAGGAAGCCTCCTATGACTTGAACTCCTTGCTCCCCACGTCATTGGTTGCCCTGGAATAGAAGAGAGCACCTCCTTTTATAGTGCAGCACTAGTACAGCAATATAGCAGAATTTGTTTCGCTTGGTACGGCTTAACCAATGGTCGGATTGCCTTCAAATTTGATTTGTAGCTTCCTTGTAATGTGATCTTCCTCATAGATGATTTAGATTTCCAAGATTATCCTCTGAATGGGCCCACCAATCACATCACCGACCGCCTCTCAAAATCGCGCACTTCGGGTACCTTCAGAACCAGTCATCTTGCTTTCAACGCTCCGGAGTGTACAGAGGTCGAATTGATCTCAAATTTTGAACATGAGTAGAAAACTTCCTCCTCTACATGATAGATGGATTAGATTGTCCAAAACGATCTCAAAATGTGGTCCGAAAATTAGAACAATTAGGGCTTTTATAAAATCTGCGCAGTTGGAGCTTTCTGGATGGTCCGTCTTTCTTCAACCGGTACGATCAAACCACACACCCTTTTGATCTGAAACTTTTGTGGTTATTCATATATGGATGTGGTCTAAAAGATGGTCAAAGTAGATTTGTCATATCCTCAATGATGGGCCACCTGGACCGGCCCAGAGTGGAACAGCGAAATCTGGAACTTTCTGGAAAGTTCGTATTGTTTTGGTCACCACGATCAATCCGTAACTCCGATCGACATGAAACCACTTGAGTTAGTTCTGCGTCGAGTTCCTCTTCGACATAGATGTGTTGGATTTCCAAATATCATCAAGATCGGCCCAGAAAACTGGTCCCAAAAACCAGGTGCGGGAATACATTGCTGTTTTAGAATCTGGAATCTGAAACTTGCATGGCCGACCGGTCACGACCGGTCGGACAGGGCTGGCCGACCGGTTAGGACCGGTCAGGCCCTCTTTGGCATTACTCCAGCAAGCATGGCCGACCGGTCAAGACCGGTCGGGCTTCCTTGGCCGACCGGTCAAGACCGGTCGGTCTCTTTTTCTTCTTGTTTTCTTCCTTTCTTTCTTCTATTTTCTTCTTTCTTTGCTTCTTTCTTTGCTTCCTTCTTCCTTCAGCCCTCCTTGGGTCTTCATCCAAGGTTCTAAATCAGCTCTTTTGGTCAGTCAATTGGGCAAAGTAACTCTCATTCCTACAACCACAAAACATGTATTTGATTAGTCTTTAAATTATGAAAACCATGCATAATGAGTGATGAATTGGGGTTAAAATATGCACAATTAAGAGCTCAACAATGGTCCCCACCATGTCAGAAAAGATGCTCATCATACAACGCTGAAAGGTGGCAGGGGCATTACATAGTCCATACGGCATCCGTCGATAGGCGAAAGTGCCGAATGGACATGTGAATGTAGTCTTTTCTTGGTCTTCACGGGCAATTTCTATTTGGTTGTACCCTGAATAGCCATCAAGGAAGCAAAAGTGGGAATGACCCGCCAACCGTTCTAAAATCTGATCAACAAACGGTAGGGGGAAGTGGTCTTTCCTCGTGACAGTGTTTAGCTTCCTGTAGTCAATGCACATTCTCCAACCGGTAGTGACTCTAGTTGGTACGAGTTCATTATTGGCATTGGCTACGATGGTTATTCCGGATTTCTTAGGCACCACTTGAGTTGGGCTCACCCATTGGCTATCGGATATTGGGTAAATGATACCTACATCCAATAGTTTCACCACTTCGGCTTTAACCACATCCTTCATGTTTGGATTTAATCGTCTTTGTGGTTGCCGGGATGTCTTTGCATTTTCCTCAAGGTGTATGCGGTGAGTACAAATCAGTGGGTCTATGCCTTTGAGATCTGCAATTGACCATCCAATGGCACTCTTGTGCTCTAATAGAGTGGCTATTAGCCTACTCTCTTGTTCCTCATCCAAGTGGGAAGAAATCACCACTGGATATGTCTCATGTTGACCTAAATAAACATATTTTAGCTCACTTGGCAATGGTTTTAGGTCGAGTGTAGGTGCCTTGATGTTAGATGGGAGGGCCTTGTTCTCAATTACAGGCAAAGGTTCAATTGGGGCCCTCCATCTTTTATTGTCAAGTACTGGCATCATCTCTAGAATGGCATCCATCTCTTGTATTGTGTAATCATTTGTCTCATGAGAATGGGCCATGCATGCCTCCAAAGGGTTGGAAAATAGTGATAAGGGGACTGTATCCTCCACGAATGATTCGATCATGTTTAATTCGTGGACATCATCATCAACTTCCCGCGGTTGTCTGCATAACTCAAATATGTTAAGCTCAAGGGTCATATTTCCAAAGGACATTTGTACAAGTCTATTTCTACAATTGATAATGGCGTTTGAGGTAGCTAGAAACGGTCGTCCAAGTATGACGGGAATTTGAGCACTGGTGCCTATTACGGGATGTGTGTCCAAGACAATAAAATCTACTGGGTAGTAGAATTTATCAACTTGGACTAGAACATCCTCTATCATTCCTCTCGGTATCCGGATGGATCTATCAGCAAGTTGGAGTGTGGTTTTAGTGGGTTTCAATTCACCTAACCCAAGTTGTTCGTAGACCGAGTATGGAATGAGATTCACACTTGCCCCCAAGTCGAGTAGGGCTTGTTTAATCTGGTAGTCTCCTATGATGCATGAGATGGTTGGACTACCTGGATCCTTGTATTTTTGGGGCACCTCTTGTTTGATTATGGCGCTCAAATTCTCAGCCAAAAGAACTTTATTGTGAACGTTATGTTTCCTTTTGACTGTACACAATTCCTTTAGAAATTTGGCATAAGATGGTATTTGTTTTATTGCATCCAACAGCGGAATGTTGATCTTCACCTGCTTGAAAACTTCCAGAATCTCCAGATTTTTATCTAAAGGTTTAGGTGAAATCAACCTTTGTGGAAATGGGGCAACCGGCTTATATTGTCTTTCCGGTTCTTTCTCTTGTGGAATATTGTTTGGGCTATCATCCTTTTTGGGAATTTCCGGATCCTTAGGCTTTGAAGCCTTCACCGGATTAGATTTGTCAATTTCTTTCCCACTTCTCAAAGTGGTGATAGCTTGGACATGTTCCGTATGGTGGGAGGATGAGCTTGCATCTTGTATCACATACTGGGTCCTTGGGTTAGGAAGAGGTTGAGCAAGAAGTGTGCCCTTCTCTCTAACACTAAGGTGAGCTTCAACTCTAGCCAGAGATGTTTTCAATTCATTGATGGCTTGGTTTGAATTTTGATTGAATTTCAATTGCTCTTGCATGAACCCATCTATTTTTAGAGAATTTGTCTTGTTATACTCATTCTGGACCGATACGAATGCACCCAACATCTCTTCTAGTGATACCTTTGGAGTGTTGTTTGCATTTGCATTGGGTCCATTTCTCCAACTGAAGTTGGGATGGTTCTTCCAATTAGGATTAAACGTGTTTGAGTTTGGAGCACCATATTGCTATTGATAACTGTTTATGGCATTTGTTTGTTCTTGTAAGATGCCTTGGACTGCTGAAATTGTGGGACAATCTGGTGTAGCATGTTGATTTCCAGCACAAATTCCACAAACAGTTTCAACTTCAGTGGAGTTGATTATTTCTCCTTTCCTTAATTCCATGGCTTCGACCTTTCTTGTGAGGCTAGCCAACCGTGCACTTATACTATCTTCTTCTGATAAGACATACATTCCTCCCTTCTCCTTTTGTTGGCCAGTCTTGGAATTTGTTGGTTTAGATGTATCCCAAGACTGTGTACTCTCAGCCAATTCTTCCAAATAATCCCATGCTTCATCAGCTTCCTTATTCATGAACTCCCCATTACACATCATCTCTACAAATTGGCGCATGGGTGAAGTCAGTCCTTCATAGAAAAAGCTTATAACCCGCCAAATTTCATAGCCATGATGTGGGCATGCGTTTAATAGGTCCTTAAACCTCTCCCAACATTGGAAAAAGGTTTCATCTTCCTTTTGGATAAAGTTTATGATAAGGCGCTTCAACATATTCATTTTGCAAGTAGGGAAGAATTTCTTTATGAATTCTCTGTGCATATCAGTCCATGCACCAATTGATCTTGGCCTCAATGCATAAAGCCAACCCTTAGCTTTATCTTTAAGAGTGAAAGGGAAGAATTTAAGTCTCACCACATCTTCCATTACGTTTGCAAAGTGCATGGTGGTAATTACCTCGTCAAACTCTTTGAGGTGTTGATAAGCACTTTCACTATCTAATCCATGGAATTTAGGGAGAAGTTGAATCACTCCCGGTTTCAAATCTACGTTCCCTGCATTTTGTGGAAATACTATGCATGAGGGAGTGCTCGTTCTTGCAGGTTGCAAGAAATCACGTAAAGTCCTAGGTCGGGGAACATTCTCAACCACATTCTCCCCTGTTTCAGTTTGATTTTGGACCGGGTTAGGTTGATTTGCAGCCATATTTTCAGATAAAATTGGAGAGTCTAGATGTCTCCTAGCACGTGGCTCTTTATCAATTCCTTCTACTATCCCCCCTTCACTTATGAGTCGGTTATTGGAATCCCGAGCCCAATGTGGCATGCAAAACTAAAAATAAGAAACAGAAAGAAAGAAGAATTCTTCCTCCCTTTTCTTAACTCTTCTCTAAGACCGAAGCACAAGGTGTCTTGCAATGGCTAGGCCAGAAGCAAGGATAGAGACCGATTTCTCCTGGTCAATAGGGGTTCAGAGAACTCCCCACCCACTCTTTGAATCTTTTGAGAAAAAGTGCAGAAGAAGGAGAAAGAGGAGTAGAGATGAGAAAAGAAATCTCTGAGCACAAGGTGATCCAAGACGGCAGCGCCGACCAATAGGAATCCAGGTGGCAAAAAGGCTGACCTTTTAGAGATCCAAAAGGAGTCTCCACCCACTCTACAAGAGATGAATAAGATAGGAATAAATAGGAGAAGGAGAAGAGTAAGGTTTAGAAAGATAGAACCTGATTCGCACTTAAAAATCCTTGTATCTTCTTCAGCTTCCTAGAAATCCCTGAAAAAATAAACAAACTAAGTTAGTCCTAAAATCCTAAAGATCCTAAATAGATACTAATTTCAGAAATTTGTGAAAACCGTCAAGATCCCCGGCAACGGCGCCAAAAACTTATTCGATTCCCCAAGTGTAGGGTTGCGATGTAGTAATAATCTCGGTAAGACCGAGGTCGATCCACAGGGACTTATGTAGAATTTCACAAACTCATCCACAAGTATCTATTGAAATCTATTAACCAGAATGTTATATGAAATTGATATGAGTAACAAAAGTTGAATTAAATCGAAAGTAACTAATTAGAAGAAGGCACTAGGGGTTCAAGGATCCACTTGTAGCAATCCTTGATGTTCAATCCGCTGTGGTTTCTTATTCTCTCAACTAGAATCGACATTCCTGTTTATCTAGTCGGATGATAGAGCTGTTAAACCAAACAGTCTGTAATATGTAAGTTCTATGCATAAGATTCACTCAATGCAGGCTGATCTGAGCATGCTCAATTGCATAGGTCATTCCCCTTTCCAAAAGGTCTAGTTCACAATCATAATCATCCTCAAGTCCTGTCACAAGACAAGGCTAGATCAGGATTTGAACTGGATTCAAATCACATGCACAGTCCATACACATTACAGAAAAATCAGAAAAGTAGAACTTTGGTAGGAAGTTCCTTTATGAAGAACATAGTATTAGAGCGCACTCCGATTCCTCGGATCATACAGATCTAGACCGTTACAAACGAATTAAGAAGTTAAGTAATTCTCCCAAACATCCATGAGTCATCACAAAACTAAGAAAAATTACTCAAAAACTTGTATAAACTTCAAACCATAGTTCATAATCATGAATTCCATACTTAAAACCACTTAACTACGAATTAAAACATCTTGGATCCACTACAAGCTTCACCTCTTAGCCCTAGCTAAGAGGTTTAGCTGCTCATGATCCAAGGAAACATGAAACAACTATAAAAAGCATGAAAACAGCAAAGCAAACCAAAAGGAGTTGTGAAACTCCAATCTCCACTTCCACAGCCTCCAACCTCGCTTGAACCCTTCTAGGATACCCTAGGAACAATCCCTAGGTGTCCTTTTATAGTCTGGAGGCTCCACAACTTCGGACGAATCGAGAAATTGCGTAGGACTTACGCAGAGCAGAGAAAATCGGGCTGTATTTAGAAGCTTCAAACTGCTTACGCACGGCCGACTGGTCACGACCGGTCGGCCTCAATGAATGGTTACTCCAGCAAGCTTAGCCGACCGGTCATGACCGGTCGGGCTTGTCCAGCCTTGGTCCAGCAGCCATGTCCGACCGGTCATGACCGGTCGGACGTCTTCAGCAATCCTCCAGCAGTTGTGGCCGACCGGTCAAGACCGGTCGGTCATCTTCATTAGAACTTCAATGTGTATGGATGACCGGTCTAGACCGGTCAGGCTTCCTTGGTCGACCGGTCACGACCGGTCAGCTTCTTTTTCTTCTTGTTTTCTTCCTTTCTTTCATTGCTTTCTTCCTTCTTTACTTCCTTCTTTGCTTCAGCCCTCCTTTGGGTCTTCATCCAAGCTCTTAAACATGCTCTTTTCATCTTCAAATGGGTGGAGTTCACTCTCAATCCTGTAGTCACAAAACATGCATTAGATTCATCTATAAACCATGCAAACCTCGCACAATGAGTGATGAATTGGGGTTAGAATATGCACAATTAGGCGCTCAACAATCCACTTGTAGTAGTTCCATGTGAATTCATTCATCCAAGCATAAACACAACAAGATTCGAAGTTCTATCTCTCATCTAGTTGGAAGATTAAGCATTTAAACACAAACAATCCCACTTAAGTCGGAAAATAAGATTCTAATTCTAATGAAGCACATAGAATTCAAATATGTAGCCTTCGAAGTAACAACCATGCCAAGAGACTATGGTATGCTCTAGGGTTACTACAATTCGAATCTAATCAATCCAAACATGATAATCTCATAGAATTGCAAGAAACTCATGTCTGAAGCACATGAACTCCCATAAAACATAAAAAAATACCAACTTTATTCAAACTAGAACTTAAAAATCTAAACTTTAAGTAAAGTACTTGAATCAAATGAATTCTACATGATAACTAACTACAAGCTTCACCTCTTAGCCCTAGCTAAGAGGTTCTAGCCGAACATCATTATGCTACAACTAAAAACAATGAAAAGCTAAAGAAAAACATGAAAAACTAGATTTGGGAGAGTTGTAGACGCTCCACGACCTCTTCACCTCCTACTAAGTCTCAAGCCTTCTATGATATCTTTAGATCCACCCCTAGGTGTCCTTTTATAGCGTTGATGCTCTACCGACTTAAAAAGTTTCAGAAATTTGCTACAACTTACACAATCACACATGAAAATTCAGAGCTTCAATGAGAGGCTTACTGTTCAAGTGTGGCCGACCGATCCTGACCGGTCGAACTGGGCTGGCCGACAGTTCTTAACCGGTCTAACCCATCTGGGGCTTATTCCAGCAAGCTCCAGCAACTGTTAAATGATTTTCAATGGTCTGGCCGACCGGTCAAGACCGGTCGGACCCGTCTGGTCCTGTCCAATGTATACAAGAGGGTAGTAAGGTTGGCCAACTAGTCAAGACTGGTCGTGGCCATTTTCTTCCTCTCTTTCTCTCTCTCTCTCTCTCCTCTCTTTGCTTCTTTCTTTCTTCTTTAGCCCACCTTTAATCACCATCAACTAGCTTCTAAATATGATCTTTTGAACATGAATGAAGTGAAGTCCCTCTCTCACTCCTACAAATAAAAAACATGTATTAGATAGGTCTTTTCAACATGTAAATCATGCATATAATGTGATGTAATTGGTTAGAATATGTATAAATTAAGAGCTCAACATGCCCCAACATTCAAATACTTCAATATGTTGAATTGGGTTGAGAGGCATCATATTTCTACGGGACAATCCTCCTAGCTTTTGACAGTGCTCGCATACTTTGAAAAACTCATGGGTGTCTCTAAACATGGTATGCCAATAAAAACCACACTTTAGAATTTTCGTAGTGGTTTTCTTAGCAGAAAAATGACCACCACACGCTTAACTATGGCAAAAGGAGATGAAAAAATTTTGTTCGTCATCAAGGACACATCTCCTTATAATTTGGTCTATGCAATATTTAAAAATCAAAGGTTCATCTCAGAAAAATCTACGCACTTCCCTTATAAATTTTCATTTATTTTGCACAGTCCAATTAATCGACATCGCACTTGTAGGAAGATAGTTCGTTATATGTTGAACCTCTAGTTTATACATGATATAGCCCATTACATTACATTATATGCATGGTTTGCATGTTTAAAAGGCCCATCTAATGCATGCTTTGTGACTGTAGGAATGAGAGCGGACTTCGCCCAATTGGTGACCAAAAGGAGCCATTTAGAGCCATTGGATGAAGATTGAAGGAGGACCAAAGAAAGAAGAAAGCAAGGAGAGGAGAGAGAAGAAGAAAGGAAGAAAGAAAATATGAAAAGAAGAGGTCCGACTGTTCACTTCCCCAAGTGTAGGATTGCGATGTAGAAATAATCTCTGTAAGACCGAGGTCGATCCACAGGGACTTATGTAGGAATCCACAAAACACTTCCAATAGTTCTACTGAGAAGCTAAGAAATAGATTTGTGGAAGATTGATGTAAATAGTAATTTTGAACTAAACTGAAGGTAATCAATTAATAAAAAGGCACTAGGGGTTCAAGGATCCACTTGTAGCAATCCTTGATGCTCAATTCGCTGTGGTTTCTCACTTTCTTAACTAGAATCGAAATTAAGTTCTATCTAATCGGATGATAGAGCAGTTAAACCAAACAATCTACCATATGTAAGATCCATGTATATGATTCACTCAATGCAAGCTAGGACGAGCATACTCAATTGCATAGATCAGTCTCAATTCCAATAGGCTAAGATCACAATCATAACCATCATTAAATCCTATCACAAGATAAAACTAGATCATGATTTGAACTTGATTCAAATCACATACACAGTCTCATATATTACAGAATTTCAGAAAAGTAGACTTTTGGTGAGAAGTTCTCACATGAAAATCATAAATCTAGAGCGTATTCCAATTCCTCAGATCATACAGGTCTAGATTAACACACAACAATTAAGAACTCAAGTAATTCTTCCAAACATCCATGAGTCATCATAAGACTAAGAAAAACTACTTTAGTACTTGAAATAAACTTCAAACCATTGTTCTTAAACATGAAACCAACTTAAACCAACTTAAACGAATTGAAACATCTTAGATTCACTACAAGCTTCACCTCTTAGCCCTAGCTAAGAGGTTTAGCCGTTCATGATCCAAGGAAACATGAAACAACTAAGAAAACATAAAAACTAGAAAGAAAACTAGGAGGAGTTGTAGAACTCCAAATCCGACTTCCGCCGTCTCCCACCGTGCTCAATCCCTTCTAAGATACCCTAGGAACGATCCCTAGGTGTCCTTTTATAGTGGGGAAACCCCGCAGCGTCGGAATCTTTCAAAATTTACGTAAGGATACGCAGTGCGTAGAGAAATCCGGAGCTTGCAGAACACGCACAGTTACGCAGACGACCGGTCGCACGACCGGTCTAAGCTCCTGGACAACCAGTCGCACGACTGGTCTCAAAAACGTGAAAAACGTCGAGAGAGTTTTGGTATTTTCAGACCCATAAAATTAATTCAAGGACCGATCGCACGACCGGTCTGAGCAGTGGACGACCGGTCTTGGACAGTCCAGTGAGATTTGCCATGTGGCCCCTCCTGTTGAGTGATTGGACCGGTCGGACGACCGGTCTTACGACCGGTCTTGGGCATGTTCTTCTACTTTCTTTCTTCTTTTCTCTGACTTCTTTCTTTCATCCTTTGACGCTTAGTCCTTTAATCTTCTTTGCTTGTACATGACATCTTTAAGTCTTCGATTTGATGAATCCTCTCTCATCCCTACAATCACAAATCCATGCATTAGATTAGTCTATAAATCATGAAAACCTTGCATAATGAGTAATGAATTGGGGTTAGAATATGCACAATTAAGAGCTCAACACCGACCGGTAGGGAGCCAGACTGGTCAAGACCGATCGGCCACACCACTGTCCCTCTTGTGAAGCCCCTGGACCAATGACCAACCTGGTCCGACTGGTCAAGACCGGTCGGCCAGCAGGTCAGGGCCCCTTGGATGTAAGCTGGACTAGGTTACAAACTTAGTCCGACCGGTCATGACGGGTCGGCCAGCCCAGTTCAACCGGCCGTGACCAATCGGCCACGCATTAAACAGCAAGTTTCCAAATTGGGATCCGATTTTCTCTGCGCAAGTGCGTAACCTTACGCAAATTCTGGGAGATTCCAACGTAATAGAGCTTCCCCACTATAAAAGGACACCTAGGGTCTCTTCCTAGGGCATCATAGAAGCTGAGGAAACTTCGTGGGGAGTGAAGGAAGTCGTCATGGAGCGTTTGCAACCCTCCCAACTCCGGGTTTTTATGTTTTCTAGTTTTCTTTTATGAGTTTTGGTTGTAGTATCACAATGCTCGGCTAGAATCTCTCAGCTAAGGCTGAGAGGTGAGCTTGTAGCCAATTTCATGTTTAATTCACTTTAATTCAAGTAGCTTCACTTCAAGTTCGAATTTTGAATGTTCTAGTTCTTATAAAGTTGATATTTTTAGAAGTTTTAGGAGAGTTCATGTGCTTCAGACATGGATTCCTTGCAATTCTCTAATATTATCATGTTTTGCTTGATTAGATTCGAATTATGGTAACCCTTGAGCATAGCATAGTCCATAGGCATGGTTGTTACTCCAAAGGCTATAATTTCGAATTCTATATGTAGTTGAATGGGACTAGAACTTGGAAGTTCGACTTGAGTGGGATTGAATGTGTTTAATGCTTTATCTTCCAACTAGATGAGTGATAGGACTTCAAATCTAGTTGAGTGTTATACTTGGATTGATTGGATTGACATGGGATTACTACAAGTGGATCCTTGAAAGTCGTAGTTCCTTAATTACTGTTTTTCTTAAGTTACTGTTTTAACACAATTCTCTCAATTAAATCTCTTCATTATTGCAATCCTAGTTGCTATAATAGTTTAGAAATTGTTCTTAAATTCCCTGTGGATCGACCTCGGTCTTACCGAGATTTATTACTACATCGCAGCCTTGCACTTGAGGCGAGCGAACATTATATCAGCATACCATGGTGGATGTATAGCAACAAAGAGTTTCTCATCAGGGAATGAGTCCTCATTAGGTGACTCATCAATGGAATCGGCCAAAATTAGGATGGATAGATAATCTGCCACCACGTTCTCTACTCCCTTCTTATCTTTGATCTCTAAGTCGAATTCTTAGAGGAGTAGGATCCATCTAAGCAAGCGGGGCTTAGTATCTGTCTTAGAAAGAAGGTGTTTCAGCGCCGCATGATCCATGTAGATACTAACCTTGGATTCTATCAAGTAAGGCCTAAATTTTTCCAAGGCAAAAAACAACGGCTAAGAGCTCCTTCTCCGGAGTCAAGTAATTGACTTGGGCGAGATTCAAGGTCCTACTCGCATAGTAAATAACAGTGTGGCTTCTTATCCTTCCTTTGTCCTAGCACCGCCCCAATAGCATAATTGATCGCATCACACATCAACTTAAAAGGAAGAGACCAATTCGGTGGTTACATGATAGGTGTTGTTGTCAACATGTCCTTTAGCTTTAAAAAGCTAATTGACATTCGGCACTCCACTCGAATTGATTGTCCTTTTGAAGAAGATTGCATAAAGGCCTTGAGATTTGGCTGAAATGATGAATCTTCAATAAAAATTGACGTGTCCAAGGAAGGACCGCACATCGCGTATGCTTTTGGGTAGTGGTAGATTGACAATGATATAGATTTTGGCCTAGTCTACCTCTATTCCATTGGAAGAGATGATATGCCCAATGACTATTTCTCTTTATACCATAAAATAACACTTCTCCTAATTTAAAACAAGGTTCTTCTCCTCACACCTAGTCAAGACCAATCTTAAGTGGTCAAGTCACTCATCGAATGTATAACCAAAAACTGAGAAATCATCTATGAAAACTTTAAGAAACTCACCCACCATGTCAGAAAAAATACTCAACATGCATCGTTGAAATGTGGTGGATGCATTACATGGTCCGAATGGCATCTTTCGATAGGCGAAGGTGCCGAACGAGCATGTAAATGTGATTTTCTCTTGGTCTTCTAGGGCTATCTCAATATAGTTGTATCTGAAATAGCCATCAAGGAAGCAATAATAGGAATGGCTTGCTAACCTCTCTAAAATTTGGTCCATGAATGGGAGACGGAAGTGGTCTTTCCTATGACCGTGTTTAGCTTCCGATAATCTATGCACATACGCCAACCAGTAGTAACTCTAATGGGTATAAGCTTGTTGTTGGCGTTCTCTACGATGGTGATACCAGACTTCTTAGGGACAACTTGAGTAGGACTCACCTATTGGCTATCTGAGATGAGGTAGATGATACCCACATCTAGTCGCTTTAACACCTCAGCCTTGACAACCCCCTATCATGTTTGGATTTAACCGCCTTTGAGGTTGTCTAGTCATTTTTTCATTCTCTTCAAGGTGGATGGGTGAGTACCAACTAAAGGGACAATCCCCTTGAGGTCCGCTATGGTCCATCCTATGGCTCTCCTATGTTCTTTGAGTAGCCCAATTAACTTAAACTCTTGGTCTTTTCCTAGGTGGGAGGCTATGACAATTAGGAATGTCTCCTCTTGACCCAAATAAACATATTTCAACTCGGATGGCAATGCTTTTGGGTCAAGCTTTGGCGGTTGAATATTAGACGGTGGAGGCTTTAATGTTTTTTGTGGCAATTTTTTAAAGTGAGGCCTCCACTGGCTAGTATCAACTACTGGCTTCTCATCATTCAATGCTTGCACAATTTCACACAAGATGGGATCATTGGAATCCTCAAAATGTGCCAAGCATGTCTCTAAAGTTTCAGGTGGCTCAAGTTGGTGGAGCTCCTCTTCTTCAAAGGATTCAATCATGTTTACCTCGAAGAGCTCATCATCTTCCTTATTCCTTTACCTTTTGCACATGTGGAACATATTCAGCTCCAACGTCATGTTCCCAAAAGACAATTATATCACTCCATTCTGGCAATTTATGATTGTGTTTGATGTAGCCAACAATGGTTGGCCTAATATAACCGGTATTTGAATGCTAGTATCTATGACTGGTTGTGTGTCCAAGACGATAAAGTCTACCGGGTAGTATACTTTATCGACTTGGACTAGAACATCCTCAACCATCCCTCTAGGGACACTTGCCCCCAAATCTAGCAAAGCATGCTCAATCCTGTAGTCGTCAATGATGCATGAGATTGTGCAACTATCGGGATCCTTATATTTTTGGGGGGGCGGGTTTGGGTGATAATGGTACTCACTTGCTCATTCAAAAAGGGCTTTTTTTCACATTGTATTTACATTTGGTTGTGCATAAGTCCTTTAGAAACTTGACATAGGAAGGAATTTGTTTGATGACATCAAGCAACGGAATGTTGATCTTGACTGGTTTGAAAACCTCTAGAATGGTGTTTGGGAGAGGTTTTGGAGCAACCAATCTTGAAGAGAATGGTGCTATGGGCTTGTAAATGTGTTTCTTTTCTTGTAGGGCTGAGCTAGATCCATCCTCAATCTAAAAAATTATCGGATCATTAGGGTTGTCGGCCTTCACCGTAATAGATTTGTCGATTTGTTTACCACTTCTAAGAGTGGTGATGGATTTTTCTTGATCCACATGTTAGTTGGGGGGATTAGGGGCACTGATTTCATATGTCTGTTCAGGATTGGGCTGAGGTTGGGCTGGAAAAGTCCCTTCCCTAGCATTCAAGTGTCCCTTAATCTCATCAACTGAAACTTTAAGCTCTTAAAACATTTGTTAATTTGTTTGGTTTATTTGTGTTTGCCCTTGCATAAACACCTTTAAGGTGTCCTCCATAGTGAATTGAGGTGGGGCCATGCTTGGTGCTACATTTTGCATGGGTGGCCGTCTTTAAGGGTTGGTAGGATTGGCCATGGGACCATTCCTCCAACTGAAATTTGGATGGCACTTCCAAGTAGAGTTTTACGTGTTACCTACCGGTTCATTGAAAGGTCGTTGATACCTGTATGCGGCATTTGTTTGCTCTTGCAACACCTCTTGAAACACAAGAATTGTAGGATAGTCTTGCATAGAGTGTACATTAGCAGCACAAATCCCGCATACATTCTCAATAACTTCAGTGGATTTTGGGGTTCCACTCTTACTAAGTTCCATGGCCTTGACTTTTCTTATGAGGCTGGTTATCCTTGCGTTTACATCTTCCTCTTCCTTGAGGATGTATATCCCTCCTTTTTCTCGTTGTTGAGAAGTGTTCGCTTCCCCAAGTGTAGGGTTGCGATGTAGTAATAATTCGGTAGAGACCGAGATCGTTCTCAGGGACTTGTAAGAAATTCACAAAATTACTTCTAATGTTCTCTACTTGAGAGTTAACAAAACAGATTTTTAAAATTGAATGTATAGAGAATTCTTAAACTAAAGATGAATGTAATCAATATAAAAAAGTCATTAGGGATCCAAGGATCCACTTGTAGCAATCCTCAATGCATAATTCGCTGTGGTTTCCCAATTACACAACTAGAATCGAAATCAAATCCTATCTAGTCGGATGATAGAGCGGTTGTATTTCACAATCTGTCATATGTGTGATTTTATACATGATTCCCTCAATTCAAGTTAGGACTTGAGCACACTCAATTACATAGGTCAATCCTAGTTCCAATAGGTTAAAATCACAATCATAATCATCATTAAACTCTGTAACAAAGCATAACTAGATCATGATTTGAACTTCATTCAAATCACATATACCATCAACACATAATTCAGAAACTAGTACAAAAAGGTAGAACTTTGGTGGAAGTTCCCACATGCAATTCCAAGTCTAGAGTGTATTAAATCTGATTCCTCTAAGCGTACAGGTCTAGAACTATGCAAAACAGTTAAGAACTAAAGCAATTCTCCCAAACATCCATGAGCCATCATAAGATTAAGAAAAACTACTTAGAACTTTATTCAAACTTCTATAAACCATTGTTCTTCAATAAATCCAACTTGAAACCAATATAAAATGAATTAAAGCATCTCAGATTCACTACAAGCTTCACCTCTTAGCCCTAGCTAAGAGGTTTAGCCGTTCATAATCCAAGAAAACATGAAAACAACTAAAAATATAAAACTAGAAAAACACAAACTAGGAGGAGTTGTGGAACTCCGAATCCAACTTCCGCCGCTTACCACCTTCGTAGATCTCTTCTAGGATACCTTAGCTACAATTCTTAGGTCCCCTTTTATAGTGGAGAGGCTCCACCGCCTCAGAATCTTCCAGATTTGCATAGCACTTACGCACTGCGCTAGAAAATCGAAGCTTCAAGAGGAAGCCGCTGGAGTATTGCTGAAATTACACTGGCTGACCGGTCAAGACCGGTCGGACTGGGCTGTCCGACTGGTCACGACCGGTCTAGCTTGTTCTGGGACAGTCTAGTGTGTATTTTGGAGGTGGGCGGGCTCTGGTCGACCGGTCAAGACCGGTCGGCCCTGTTGTATTCAACGTCCAGAGAGTTAGGAGGAGGTGGCAGACCGGTCGTGACCTCTTGGATGACCGGTCAAGACCGGTCATGGCTTCCCCTTTTCACATTTTCTTCTTTCTTTCTTCTCTCCTCTTCTCTCTTTACTTTCTTCTTTCTTTGGCCCACCTTAGGTCTTCACCCAAGGCTCCTAAATAGATCATTTTAGTCATCAAATGGGCGGAGTCCCTCTCATTCCTACAATCATAAAACCACGCATTAGAATAGTCTTTAAGCTTGAAAACCATGCATAGTTAGTGATGAAATGGGGTTAGACTATACACATTTAAGCACTCAACACACCCCCCAACCAGCATTTTTCTAATCCCGAGCAAAACATGCATAAAACCATTCATTCCCAAAACCCAACTCTCCTTCAGAAACTATGCTTCGATACACTCTAAGACATGCAAGTGCAAAAATTAGAAAAACCAAGTGATAGAGGTTGAAACCTTAAACTTCCGAACAAATAGCAAGTACTCATATGGATTTCCCACTGATTGATTGATAAATAGAAGTATTTGAACAATTTAACCTAGTGTGCTCAGTGAATGCTCATCTCATGGAAATTCGGGCTTATCTTCTTCATAAATTATCTAAGGTATGGAATTCAAGATGTACTGATCAACACAAGCCTTTGACAGGAATTTGCCTTACCGTCCTTCCAACAGCTTTCACACTACTTTCCATTTCGGGCTTTGGTTACGGGTAGACCATCCCTCGGTTGGTAATAGGTAGCCCTTTTCGAAATTTTTCACCATATTCTCCATTCATTCCCATATTTTCATCCTTCCTTTCCGTTTTCTTTTTCATTAGATAGGATTTTTAGAAATCCATATCTTTCGTTATTTTCCCATGGATAAGGATGGACAAAGTACCCCGGCTTGGTTTCTCAACACCTCGAATCCAAACTTAGTTAATACATAAATCTATTAATCCTGTCAAAACATGAGAATTGTGTGAAGTGAACTAGGCGTAAAAGTGTTCAAAAGTTCTATCATTCATAAAAATAAGAGAATTCACATACAAGACTAGTACCTTAAAGAATGTTCAAAGTATTCAACATCGCTCACTTCCTCTCTCTTTTCTTATACTTACATCATCCCGAATGCATAGAGCAAAGTTTTCCAATGGAGTTTTGAATTTTAAAAAAAAAATTAAAAAATCTACGTTGTATTGCTCGAGATGTTACAAAGCACTAGATTCATCCTAGGGATCCTACACCCCCCAACCAAATCTTGCATTGTCCTTAATGTAAAAGATAAGCAATAGGCAAAACATGAGAGCAATGATAAAATAAAGGGAGTGAGGAATGAGAGTACCTGAGAGAACCAATTGGAATTCTACCTCCTTCTAATAAACCTATGAAAAAGCAAACCAAAAGCAACAAAATCATAATCCTAACTACTTTATACCTCTGTCAGACTAGGAGATCAAATATCCTGATACACAGGATCAATCAGAGGTATGGACATATCGTCTGACGAAAAATTCTCAAAGAACGGCTTCAAGCGTTGACCATTGGCTTTAAAAATATTATCGTTCCTTAGATTCAACAACTCGACGGTCTCATAAGGATAAACAATTTTCACAACAAAAGGACCGGTCCATCGAGACTTCAATTTTCTCGAAAATAAATGTAACCAAGAATTATACATAAGGACCTTTTGATTGATCATGAAGGTCTTGCGAAGGATGTTCTTAACATGGAACACCTTCATCTTGTCCTTGTAAATTCTCGCATTTTCATATGCATCATTCCGGAGTTCCGCAAGTTCATTCAATTGAAGTTTGCGTAACGAGCTTGCCTTGTCAGAATCGAAATTTATCTTCTTTAGCACCCAATATGCCCGATGTTCCAACTCCACGGGCAAGTGACAAGCTTTCCCATAAAGAAGTTTATAGGGAGACATTCCAATGGGGGTCTTGAAAGCGGTACGGTAAGCCCAGAGTGCATCGGTAAGTTAAAGTGACCAATCTTTGCGATTTGGGTTCACCGTTTTCTCCAAAATGTGTTTAATTTCCCTGTTGGATATCTCAGCTTGTCCACTTGTTTATGGGTAATAGGGAGTGCTCACCTTGTGATTGACGCCATATTTTTTCATTAAAGCTTCAAACGGACGATTACAAAAATGAGACCCTCCATCACTTATAATGACTCGAGGTGTTCCAAACCGGGAAAGAATATTCTCTTTTAAGAAACGAATGACTGTTTTATGGTCATTATTCCGGCATGAAATCGCCTCAACCCATTTTGAAACATAGTCGACGGCTAGTAAGATATATAGATTTCCAAAAGAAGATGAGAATGGACTCATGAAATCGATGCCCCAACAATAAAAAATTTCGATTCGTAAGATGGGATTAAGTGGCATCATATTTCTACGGGATATTCCTCCTAATTTCTGACAAGGCTCACATGTTTTACAAAAGTCATGGGTGTCCTTGAACATGGTGGGCCAATAAAACCCACATTGCAGAATTTTGGATGTGGTCTTCTTAGCTGAAAAGTGGCCACCACATGCCTGAGAATGACAAAAGGAGATGGTACTGTGTTGTCCACCATCCGGCACACATCTCCTTATGATTTGATCCAGATAATACTTGAATATGTATAGGTCGTCCGATAGGAATTTTCTCACCTCGTTGAAGAACTTGTCCTTATCTTGCTTTTTCCAATGTATAGGAATTGTACATGTAGCAAGATAGTTAGCAATGTCCGCATACCATGGCAATTGAGAGACTTTAAAAAGTTGTTCATCAGCGAACATGTCATTGATCGCAGTCGTCTCAGGGGAATCGGTGAGAACAAGTCTAGAGATGTTTAGCAACTACGTTTTTTACTCCTTACAACGTATTTCTATGTCAAATTCTTGGAGTAGGAGGATCCATCTCAACAAGCATCGCTTAGCATCCTTCTTAGAGAAAAGGTACTTAAGTGCTGCATGGTCGGTGAATATGATGATCTTGGATCCGATCAAGTAGGACCGAAACTTGTCCAAAGCAAAAACTACGGCCAAAAGTTCATTTTCTATAGTAGTGTAGTTTTCTTGAGCCGAGTTTAAGGTTTTACTTGTGTAGTAGATGACACAAGGCTTCTTCTCTTTTCTTTGGCCTAACAAAGCCCCAATAGCGTAGTCACTTGCATCTCACATGATTTCAAAAGGAAAGCTCCAATCAGGTGGTTGCATTATGGGAGCACATGCTAACATGCCTTTAAGTTTGTCAAAGGCATTTTGACAATCCTTATTCCACTCGAATGAGTTTTCCTTTTGAATGAGGTTACATAAAGGACGAAAGAGTGAACTAAAGCCCTTTATGAACCGTCTATAGAATCTGGCATGTCCTAAAAAGGACTGCACATCTCGTACGCTTTTGGGGGGTGGAAGGTTAGAGATAGATCGATTTTAGCCTTGTCCACCTCGATTCCATTTTGTGAGATGATGTGACCAAGGACAATTCCCTTTTGAACCATAAAATGACGTTTCTCCCAATTCAACACAAGGTTCTTGTCTTCACATCTTTTTAAAACGGTTTTTAAGTACCCAAGGCACTCATCAAAGTTACAACCAAATACAGAGAAATCGTCCATAAAGACTTCAAGAATCGTCCCCACCATATCAGAAAAAATACTCAACATACAACGCTGAAAAGTGGCAGGGGCATTACATAGTCTAAATGGCATCCTTCGATAGGCAAAAGTGCCGAATGGACATGTAAATTTTGTCTTCTCTTGGTCTTCTAGGGTGATCTCTATTTGGTTATACCCTGAATACTCATCAAGGAAGCAAAAGTGGGAATGACCCGCCAACCTTTCTAAAATTTGATCGACAAATGGCAAGGGGAAGTGGTCTTTCATTGTAATTGTGTTTAGCTTCCTGTAATCAATGCACATTCTCCAACCGGTAGTGACTCTAGTTGGCACAATTTCATTATTGGCATTGGCTACAATGGTTATTCCGGATTTCTTAGGCACCACTTGAGTTGGACTCACCCATTGACTATTAGATATTGGGTAAATGATACCCACATCTAATAGTTTCAACACCTCAACTTTAACCACCTCCTTTATATTTGGATTGGGGTGTCTTTGTGGTTGCCTAGATGTCTTCGTATTCTCCTCAAGGTGTATGGGATAAGTACAAATTAGGGGGTCTATGCCTTTGAGATCCGTAATTGACCATCCAATGGCACTTTTATGCTATATTAGAGTGGCTGTCAGCCTACTCTCTTGTTTCTCATCCAAGTAGGAAGAAATCACTAGATATGTCTCATCTCGACCTAAATAAACATATTTCAAATCAGTGGGTAATGGTTTTATGTTGAGCTTCGGTGCTTTAACATTAGATGGAAATGGCTTGTTCTCGCTCAAGGGCAAAGGCTCAAATGGTGCCTTCCATCTTTTATTATCAAGTACCGGCATAGAATCTAAAATGGCATCCATCTCTCTTATCATGTCATCAACAATTTCATGAGAATGGGCCAAGCATGCCTCCAAGGGATCGGAATAGAATGTAAGGAGGGATTTGTCTTCCACGAATGATTCAATCAGATTTATTTCGTAGACCTCGTCATCAACATCCCATGGTTGTTTGCATAAATAAAAAATATTCAGCTCGAGTGTCATATTTCCAAAGGACATTTGTACAAGCCCGTTTCTACAATTGATAATTGAGTTTGAAGTAGCTAAGAAAGGGCGGCCAAGTATGACAGGAATTTGAGCACCGATTCCTATCACAGGATGTGTATCCAAGACAATAAAATCTAATGGATAGTAGAATTTATCGACTTGGACGAGGACATCTTCAATCATCCCTCTCGGTATACGAATAGATCTATCAGCAAGTTGGAGTGTGGTTTTGGTGGGTTTTAATTCACCTAACCCAAGTTGTTCATAGACCGAGTATGGGATGAGGTTAACACTTGTCCCAAGGTCGAGTAAAGCTTGTTTTATCCGATAGTCACATGCATGATATGGTAGGACTACCCAAATCCTTGTATTTTTTGGGGCACCTCTTGTTTAATAATGGCGCTCAAATTCTCAGTCAAAAGTACTTTGTTGTGAACATTGTGTTTCCTTTTGACTATACACAATTCCTTTAGAAATTTGGCATAGGATGGTATTTGTTTTATAGCATCCAATAATGGAATGTTGATCTTCACTTGCTTAAAAACCTCTAAAATTTCTAGGTTTTTGTCTAAGGGTTTGGGTGAAATCAACCTTTGTGGAAATGGGGCGACTGGCTTGTATTGCCTTTCCGGTTCTTTCTCATGTGGAGTGTTGTTCAAGATACCATCCTCATCGGCAATTTTCTGATCATTGGGCTTTGGGGCCTTCACCGGATTAGATTTATCAATTGTTTTGCCACTCCTCAAAGTGGTGATAGCTTGAACATGCTCCGTATTTTGGGAGGACGGGTTGAGGTCTTATATCTCAAATTGGGTTCTTAGGTTAGGGAGAGGTTGGGCAAGAAGTGTGCCTTTCTCCCTAACACTAAGATGAGATTCAACTCTAGCCATTGAAGTTTTCAAATCATTGATGGCTTGAATTGAATTCTGATTGAATTTTTGTTGCTCTTATATGAACCCATCTATTTTGTGAGAATTGTTCTTGTTGTACTTAACTTGGGCCAAGACAAATGTACCCACTAATTCCTCAAGTGTAGCCTTTGGGTTGTTGTTGGCATTCTCTGATGGCCCATTCCTCCAACTGAAATTGAGATGGTTCCTCCAACTAGAATTATACGTGTTCGAGTTTGGATTTCTGAATGGACGTTGATAGTTATTTATGGCATTTGATTGTTCTTGTAGAACTTCTTGGAACGCAGAGATTGTAGGACAATCCTGTGTTGATGTTGGTTACCGGAACAAATTCCACAAATACTCTCAACTTCCTTAATCTTAGGGTTATCAATGGCACGGATCTTGATCCGTATCCAATCCGATTTAATCGGATTCGGATCAATAATCGGATAATCAGGTCAGATACGGATATCCAAATATGATCCATTTAATAATAGGGTCGGATTCGGATCAACCTTGATCCGGCCCGTTAACGACCTGATCCCGACCCGATTAAAAAAAAAAGAAAAAAAAGCCGTCTCTTTCCACGCACGAGCATCTCTCTCTCTCTCTCTCTCTCTCTCTCTCTCTCTCTCTCTCTCTCTCTCTCTCGGATATCGGGTCGGATCATAATCGGATCGGAAACTGGATTTTAAAAATTTTAAACGGGTCGGATTTGGATCATATACTTGTGATCTGAATCGGATTCGGGTCGAATTCAGGTCAGATATATCCTTAATCGAGTTAGATACGGATCATCACTGATCCAGCCCGTATCCGACCCGTCGACAGCCCTACTTAATCTTTTCCCCCTTCCCTAATTCTATGGCCTCAACTTTTCTTGTAAGGCTAGCCACACGTGCACTTATGTTGTGTTCTTCGGAGAGGACAGAGATTCCTCCATTTTCTCTTTGTTGGCTTATCTTGGGATTTGCTGGTTTAGTTGTATCTCAAGATTGGGCATTCTCGGCCAAGATATCAAAATAATCCCATGCTTCATCAGCTTCCTTATTCATGAATTCTCCATTGCACATTATCTCTACGAATTGGCGCATGGGTGAAGTCAGTCCTTCATAGAAAAAGCTTATTACCCGCCAAATTTCGTAGCCATGATGTGGGCATGCGTTCAATAAGTCTTTGAACCTCTCCCAACATTGGAAGAAGGTCTCATCCTCTTTTTAGGCAAAATTCATGATTAGGCGCCTCAACATGTTTGTTTTATGAGTAGGGAAAAACTTTTTAATGAATTCCCTAGTCATCTCAGTCCATGTGCCAATTGATCTTGGCCTTAATGCATGAAGCCAAGCCTTAGCCTTCTCTTTAAGAGAAAAAAGAAATAGCCTAAGTTTTACAACATCATCAGATACATTTGCAAAGTGCAACGTGGCTATCACCTCATCAAATTCCTTGAGATGTTGATATGCGCTTTCACTGTCTAAGCCAAGGAACTTGGGAAGGAGTTGGATTACTCCCGGTTTTAAATCAATATTCCCTGCATTGGTTAGAAAAATTATGCATGAGGGAGTACTTTCTCTTACAGGTTGCAAGTGATCACGTAAAGTTCTAGGTCGAGGAACATTCTCAACCTCATTCTCACCCGTTTCGGTTTGGCTCAAATTTTGATTGGCCATAAGGTTGGGTTAATTCTCAGCCATACTATTAGACAAAATTGAAGAGTCTAAACGTCTCTTAGCACGTGGCTCCTTATCAATCCCTTCAACAATTCCCCCTTCACTAATGAGTCGGTTATTAGAATCCCGAACCCAATGTGGCATGCAAATCTAAAAAATTGAAATAAAAATAAAAATTTAAAAAGGGTTAGAAAACCTAATTGAAGACTTCTTCAATTCCTAGAATCCCTGCAAAAACAAAACAAATCAAAACAAACTAAGTTAGTAGGACTCCTAAAAACCTCAAATAGAAACTATTGTCAGAAATTTTGTAAAAAATCGTTAAAAATCCCCGGCAACGGCGCCAAAAACTTGTTCGCTTCCCCAAGTGTAGGGTTGCGATGTAGTAATAATTTGGTAGAGACCGAGATCGTTCTCAAGGACTTGTTAGGAATTCACAAAATTACTTCTAATGTTCTCTACTTGGGAGTTAACAAAACAGATTTTTAAAATTGAATGTGTAGAGAATTCGTAAACTAAAGATGAATGTAATCAATATAAAAAAAGGCACTAGGGATCCAAGGATCCACTTATAGCAATCCTCAATGCATAATTCGCTGTGTTTTCCCAATTACACAACTAGAATCGAAATCAAATACTATCTAGTCGGATGATAGAGTGGTTGTATTTCACAATCTGTCATATGTGTGATTTTATACATGATTCCCTCAATTCAAGTTAGGACTTGAGCACACTCAATTGCATAGGTCAATCCTAGTTCCAATAGGTTAAAATCACAATCATAATCATCATTAAACTCTGTCATAAAGCATAACTAGATCATGATTTAAACTTCATTCAAATCACATATACCATCAACACATAATTCAGAAACTAGTATAAAAAGGCAGAACTTTGGTGGAAGTTCCCACGTGCAATTCCAAGTCTAGAGCGTATTGAATCCGATTCCTCTAAGCGTATAGGTCTAGAACTATGCAAAACAGTTAAGAACTAAAGCAATTCCAAACATCCATGAGCCATCATAAGATTAAGAAAAACTACTTAGAACTTTATTCAAACTTCTATAAACCATTATTCTTCAATAAATCCAACTTGAAACCAACATAAAATGAATTAAAGCATATCAGATTTACTACAAGCTTCAGCTCTTAGCCCTAGCTAGGAGGTTTAGCCGTTCATGATCCAAGGAAACATGAAAACAACTAAAAACATAAAACTAGAAAAACACAAACTAGGAGGAGTTGTGGAACTCCGAATCCGACTTCCGCCGCTTCCCACCTTCGTAGATCTCTTCTAGGATACCTTAGCTACAATCCCTAGGTCCCCTTTAATAGTGGAGAGGCTTCACCGCCTCAGAATCTTCCAGATTTGAGTAGCACTTACGCACTGCGATAGAAAATCGGAGCTTCAAGAGGAAGCCACTGGAGTATTGATGAAATTACACTGGCCGACCGGTCAAGACCGGTCGAATTAGGCTGGTCGACTGGTCTAGCTTGTTCTCGGATAGTCCAGCGTGTATTTTGGAGGTGGGCAGGCTCTGGTCATGGCTTGACCGGTCGGCCCTGTTGTATTCAACGTCAAGAGAGTTAGGAGGAGGTGGCCGACCGGTCTAGACCGGTCGTGACCTCTTGGACGACTGGTCAAGACCGGTCATGGCTTCCCCTTTTCACATTTTCTTCTTTCTTTCTTCTATCCTCTTCTCTCTTTGCTTTCTTCTTTCTTTATCCCACCTTGGGTCTTCATTTAAGGCTCCTACATAGATCATTTTAGTCATCAAATGGGTGGAGTCCCTCTCATTCCTACAATCATAAAACCACGCATTAGAATAGTCTTTAAGCTTGAAAACCATGCATAGTTAGTGATGAAATGGGGTTAGAATATACACATTTAAGCACTCAACAAGAAGGCCTTGGATTATTTAATTTATTTGAGGTATCCCAAGATTGAGCATTCTCAGCCAACATATTAAAATAAGTCCATGCTTCATCTGGATTTTTGCTTATAAACTCGCCATGAGACATCATCTCTACAAAATAGAGCATGTTAGAACTCAATCCATCGTAGAAGAAATTTATAATTCGCTAAATTTCGTAGCCATGATGTGGGCCAGCAAGTAGGAGGTCCTTAACCCTTTCCCAACTTTGAAAGAATGTCTCATCTTCTTTAACCGAAAAGTTCATGATTGATCTTTAAAGGATGTTTGTTTTACGAGTCGAGAAGAACTTTTCAAGAATTCCTGTGTCATCGCAGTCCGTGTCCCTATCGAATGTGGTCTAAGAGAGTGGAGCCAACCCTTAGTTCTTTCTTTCAATAAGAAGGGAAAAAATTCAAGTTTGATAATATCTTCAATCACACTAGCATATTGTAAGGTAGCCACAACCTCATCAAATTCCTTCAAGTGTAGATATGGGCTCTCTGAGTCTAGCCCATGGAACTTCGGTAAGAGCTTAATCACTCCCGACTTTATATCAATGTTTCCCCCAATGGTTAGAAAAACCACACATGAGGGTGTAGTAGCACAGGCCTGTTGTAGGTAATCCTGTAATGCTCTCATCGAAGGAGCATTGTGCACCTCATTTTCTCATACTCCCTCTTGATTTGTGTTTGTAATTGGAGTGGGAGGGGGAGGATTCCTTAATAGTGTTTGATTCTCAACCACGCTTCCCAAACATTCACAACTTTGTAAATATCTTCTAACTCGTTTTTAAACCGAAAGGCCTTCAACTAAACCTCCCTCGGTTTGGAGACAGCTTGTGTGGTCACAGTCCCAACGGGACATAAACCACACAAACACAATCTAACGTTAAAACCTAAATCCTAAAAGTAAAATCTGGAACTAAATAAAAATCTGGAAAACTGAAAATTAAACTAGAGAGAGGTCTAAGTTACAAAGATGTTACCAATGGAACTTGAGCTAAGTTAATGAGATTCCTACAAAACAAATAAAAGAAACACTGTTAGTTCTAAAAAAAAATCAGAAAAACCTAATTCTAAGAAGCTGGAAATTCTACCTAACTAAGACTACTCTATAGATCATAGAACAATTAGAACCATTTAACCCATTCCCCAGCAACGACGCCAAAAACGTGTTCACTCACCTTAAGTGCAAGACCGCAATGTAGTAATAACTCGATGACACTAAGGTCAATCCACTAGGAAAAGGGTAAACCAATTCAAACGATTCTTATAACTTGAATTTACAAAGTTTAGGAAATTCAGCGTTTTAGAACTACGTAGAATCAATAACTTGAATATGGAAAATCAGAAAATTTAAAGAGAAACTAGAGCACCAAGGATCCACTTGTAGTAGCTCAATGCCAATCCATTCATCCAAGCATAAACACAATTAGAATCAAAGCCATATCTCTCATCTAATTGGAAGATATTACATTCAAACACAAACAGTCCCACTTAAATCTGAAAATCAGATTTCTAGTTCTAATGAAGTATACAGAACTTGAACTTATAGCCTTCAAAGTAACAGTCATACCAAGAGATTATGGCATGCTCCAGGGTTACTACAATTCAAATCTTATCAAACCAAGTATGATAATCTCATAGAATTGCAAGGAACTCATGTCTGAAGTACACAAACCCTCACAAAACTTCTAAAAATATCAACTTTATTTAAATTAGAACTTGAAAATCCATAATTAACTAAAGATTACTTAAATAACTGAATTGAACATCAAAACTAACTACAAGCTTCACCTCTTAGCCTTAGCTAAGAGGTTCTAGTCGAGCATTGTCATACTTGAACTAAAATTGAAAGAAAAACTACTAGAAAGCATAGAAAAACCTTAGTCTGAGGAGTTGTAGACGCTCCACGACGATCCTCTCCACCTCTAGCAACTGTAGATCTCTTCTAGGATGGGTTTAGATGAACCTAGAGGTGTCCTTTTATATCAATCGTGCTCCACCAACTTGAAAACTTCAAGAAATTGCGAAGTGTTTATGCAATCTGGGCAATGGCCGACCAGTCGGAGTCCCTTGGCAGACCAGTCGGCCTTGGTCCAGCAACTAGAATAATGGTCTGGACATTGAAATTACCCAGCCGACCTGCCTGCTGATTGGTTGGCTGGCCGGTCGTACACTCCATCTAATCGGTCAGACAGTGTATTTTTATGTCCAGAGAAGTTTTTCTAAAAGTCTAATTTTGAGGATTTTGGTCAACCCATCTGCTACAGTGGCCGACCAGTCGAACAGTCCATGACTTGTGATTTTTCATTCTTCTTCTCCATCTTCCTTGCATCTTTCCTCCAACTCTTGGCTTATCTTCCTTTGATCTTCAATGTATGTAAGAAGAGTCTTTTATCATCAAACTAATGTGGATCCTCTCTCATTCCTACAAACATAAAAACATGGATTAGATAGGTCTTTAAACATAAAAACCATGCATAATGTGTGATGAATTGGGGTTAAAATATGCAGAATTCAGAGCCCAACACAACCGAATTAACTCCAAAAATTGCATAACTTGTTGCCCTATTTTGTGCATGTTCGGTCACACCATATCCTCCTTTGGTCACACCGAATATGACTTTGGTGGCACCAAATTGTCTTTGAAAATTGACGTTCTCTACTGGACTGTTTTTGCCATGTTCAGTCGGACCGGTGGTCCCTTCGGTCGCATCGAACAAATAGTTTTTTTAGTTATTTGGTTCTCTAATTTTCCACTATTTTCTCCATCTATTGTATTTTATTTTCTTGGATCTTTGGCACTTCAAATCTTCAACATAAGTCCACTAAACATTCATCCTTTAGCTTGAACATCTTTAGAGCTTTTAATCATCACTTTAAGCACGAATTCGTCTTAGAACTTTAAATCTCTCCTTGGACATGAAACATATGAAACTCGAACTAGTTAGTATGATATATATATTGTTTACGTCGGATTTGGTAACAGGATACTCCAGATGTTCTCCTTCCTTTGAGCCAGCTTCCCTCCAAACCTGAAAGAATAAAAGACAGAACTAAGGGTGACCGCCGTCCAGCCGTTGGCCCTTCGAAGCTTAAGTCAAACGAGACACGGTTATAAAGTGAAAAGCTGGATATGAGCTTAAAGATTGTGTACCTTTATCATCTATGAGGCCATATATTTATATAGATCTAGGTGATCCAATCTTTTACGTAAGCCGTAAGGATCACTGCTGATTTTAAGGGATTAAGTGCTTATCCTATTAATCCTTAAATGGAGGGATGACCTAACGACCTTGGACGTCTAACTGATTACGTCTCTTGATGAAGATGCTCTGGAGTTATGGATGAGGACAAACCAAAACCGATCTGTACAGACTGATACTGAAAGGCAAGCGATTATTCGCCTCGAAGATAACCTCGTTCAACAACCTTGAAGTGGGTTGCTCGCAGGTGGATGTATGATCCCTTTCGACGACCACGAGCCGAACTGATCGCATGCGAAACCTTTGTTTTGTAACCAGGGAGTAAAAGCAGGCGAATTATAAGATGTCCTCATCCGATGACCAGCGACCAAGGCAACTCACAGACTCGGGAGTGTATACCGCACTTTTACGATCTACGAGCTTCAACCATAAGGGCTCGCGAGTTGAACACTGAAAGTAGAAAAGGCACTCACGGGTCTTGAGTCTTTGATATCTTCGACCACTGCTTATCTGCTATAACAAATGCCCCCCAAGTCTTTGCCGTCGAGAAGTCTAAGGGAAGGACTTACTCATCAACATGCATAACCGTCTAATGCACTCCTTGGAGGGGAAGCCGTACATGATTGGACTGCCATTAATGAACGCCAGCTTTCGGCAGCCTTTCGACAGAGTGGAAATGAAGAGACGCACGCCACGTATCTATGGAATTAATGATTGTGCCCGTTCGATAGCTGCGCCAAATGAATGGTTGTCGCATGTCACCAAATCTGGAGGAATGATTGCTTATAAATATACAGAGCTTCCGAAACTTTCAAAATTTCATCAGAAGTTTTCAAAAATTCTTCTTCTTCTCTCCTTGCTTCCATTTTTCCTTTGGTGTCCCAATCTTCCTCTAGTGTGACTCCGTTCCCCCAAATCTTCTCTGGTGTAACTTTGTTCTTCTTCTTTTCCTTTAAGGTATCATCCTTCTTTCATCCTATCTTAAAAAACCATGGCAAGAGATTCTGATGAGGAAATCGTCCCTCTAGGGGATGCTACTCCGGAATCTTCCTCCAACAACGCAAGGGTTCCGGCCGGCAAATACTCTGCGTCCGGGCATCCCTCAATAATGACGAAGGAACGGCTGAACGAGTTACAGGAAAAATATCAGGTTCCCGACTCCATCATTTTTCGGTTGCCTGGAGAGGGGGAGACTCAGGATTCACCTCCCCCCGGTTGCGTAGCCATATACGATTATCTCTTCATCCTCAGAGTACATCTTCCCTTCACCCTTTTATTCGTGACGTACTCCGTACCTATAAAATTGCCCCTAGACAACTTATTGTCAATGGGTGGAGGGTAATTCTTAGTGCGTTTGTTCTCTAAAAGCAAGCCGGCAATGGGGATTTAACTGCCGAGGAGTTCCTTAGAATGTTCCAACTTAAGAAAGCTCCCTCCAGCGATGGCTGGTATTATTTGTGTTACTGGCACCGGGATAATTACGTCTTGGGGAAACCCACTTCGAATTATCCCGGATGGAAGAAGCGCTGGTTCTTTGCCTCCGGGAACTGGGAATCTGAAACGGGATCCACCCCTAGAGGCCATAATGTGAGCCGCTTCTTCGGTGAAGGTGGGTGAAACTTCACTCTGACCTGGTTTATAAACAGACTTTGAATTTTTCATTTATCTAACTTGTGCTCATATTTACAGGTATTCCGACCGTAGGGAAACCGAGCCTGAAGGGAGGAATCCACGAGAAGATTGTAAGAGTTTACAAATTACCAGCTCGTGACAGGCATATCGAGACCTTTCTGTCAGCCTCCCGATTCGCAGCTGCTGGGTTGATATCTCTCGAGGAGGTCACGATGACGAACGTGGGAGAGAAGAGGGGATTGCTGCCTCGCTTAAAGGGCACTGGCTCGAAGAGGCAAAAGAAGACATCTGTCGGTCCATCTCACCCGTCTAATTGGTCGGGTGAGCCTGCCCAAAACCCGTAGCCGCGTGAACCCCTCCCTGACACTGCGGCAGCTGCACCAGTGGTTTTTGCACCGATGGTTCCTCCCGAACCACTGGTCATTGATATTGTTGATAACTCCCCGAGGAACGATGGGGCGGGGTCCAGTTGCCCCCTAGTTGAAGAACCTCGGGAGCCTGAAGGTGCTCCCGAGTTGATTCCTGCTCGCGAACAACCTGTTGCTCAAGATGCGAGCCCTGCTGGGCTAGTCGTAGCCCAACCTTCTGGAGTTGGGACGCTTACCGTTCCGAGCCATCTACACCCGATCTGAAAATTTCTTTTTTACAACATCTCCCCCCAGACCTTCGGCACTCTCCCCGAACCAAGTCGTGAAGACCTCTCTCTAGATGCAGGAGTGAGGATGGTCCAGGTAAAAAATACTCCGACTTTAACTTTTGTTTGCTTTCTTCATTGGTTTTTAAGTGAACATCTCATAATCCTTCTTCTCTTTGAACAGGGCCTAGATCTCATCATACGAACGAGGCATGACATCCTCGCCTCCCGTCGTATTATAGATGAGGCTGAAGGGAAGAGGGTTGCCCTGGAGAAGACAGTCCACGGGAGGGACCAAGTCATTAAATCTCGCGAGACCTTGATCGCGAAGATGACTGAGGAGAGGAAAATCCTCATTGAAAAGGTCCAAGTCCTGACTGACAGATATCAGGCCTTGGACACGAACTTCTCCAAGCTCGCGGAGATGAAGGAGAAGACACACACACAGAGAGAGAGAGAGAGAGAGAGAGAGAGAGAGAGAGAGAGAGAGAGAGATCTTTCGCCAAGATAAGATCTTACTGGAGGAGCAGCTCGCAGAAGGTAGGTCGCAGCTAAAGGAAGTCAGCGACAATCTAGAGAAATAGCGCTCCACCCTTGCGCAGCTTAAAGAAGACTCCATCCATTGGGAGGAGGAGAGAGTAGCCCTCGTCAAGATGCTCTCCGAAAAGGGACCCCGCGCTATCATGGAGTTCCGTACTTTGCAGATATACGACGATGAAAGATATAAATCGTACGATGCTGGTCACGACTTCACAGTGCGAGTGGTGCGGCGGATGTCTCCATCTTTTAACATGGGAGAGTTCGAGAAGGTCGTGGCTATCATAGTTGCAGAGGAGAGGGCGGCCGCTGAGAACGAGGTCACTGAGGTTACTCAAGCTGGAGGGGTCTCGGAAGCGGGCCCTGAGGTTGAAAGTAACGCTCCTCCTTCAAATGATGCGCAAGGATGATCATCTCCTTTCTTCTCTTTTTCTATCTTATGTAAAAAATTTCATTTTCCTTTTGTAAGCGATCTGACTATTTTAGTCAATGGAATGAATGAAAAACCTTTAATACTATGGCTTGTATGTTATTTCTCCTTCTTTTTATTTTCGTTGGTCGTACGTTGAATGCCTGAGTACTTAACTCATGAAATAATGAGTTAGGCTCAATCCAGGGGTCTTGGTGACCATGTCCACGTAGAGATAGACTGATCTATCGATTGAGGCTTTGACTCCGCCGAGAGCAGAAGATTTGGCCAAGAGAATGTATGTATTCCCTTCGAGGCTATTCGGGTCCAACTAATGGAGTAGCGACCAAAAGACAATCCATCTTTATTTGAATATCATTCAGATTTACATCAGGTTAAGGGAAATATCAGAGTAGATGCTCTACGTGCCAAGGGTGACGTAAGGGCCTTCCTTGCATATCTTCGAGATAATATGTACCTGGTCGCACTTTTGATAACTTGGTAAGGGCCTTCCCAATTCGAATCCAATGAGCGAGCAGGAATTCCAAGATTTTGTCTAAGGATCAAATCGCCAAGCTGGAAAGCTCGGGGTCGGACTTTGGTGTTACGATAGCGAGAAATACGTTGTTGGTAAGCTGCTGATCGAAGTTAGGATGCGTCCCTTCTTTCTTCCAGGAGGTCGAGATGAAGCCTCAACCCCTCTTAATTATTCGTGGAATCGTACTGCTCGATTCGATACGAGGGTCTTGGACTTCAACGGGGACAACTGCGTCAGTGCCGAATGCTAAAGAGAAAGGAGTTTCTCCAGTTGATGTGCGAGTTATAGTTCTATAGGCCCATAAGACTTCTGGTAGGAGCTCTGTCCACATGCCTTTACATTCATCAAGCTTGGTCTTTAGATGATGTTTGATGATCTTATTGACTGCTTCAACTTGTCCATTAGCCTGCGAATGATATGGGGAGGTACAAATACTTCGTATCTTCCATTTTTCGCAAAACTCCGAGAACGCGGCATTGTCGAACTACTTTCCATTGTCGGTGATTATAATGTGGGGGAGCCCATAATGGCATATGATGTTTCTCCACATGAACCTAGTGGTTTGCTTTTCGGTGATTGTGGTTAACGGTTCTGCCTCGACCCATTTAGTGAAATGATCGACTGCTACAATTGCAAACCTATTCTGACCTTTCCCGGTGGGCAAGGGTCTGATGATATCGACTCCCCATTGGGCGAAGGGCTAGGGGTCGTCCATCGGCGTCATCTACTTGGATGGTACATGAGGTATTGGAGAATATTGCTAGCATTTGTCACATTTTTTAGAAAATTCGATTGCGTCCGCCTTCATGGTGGCCCAGTAGTACCCTTACCTCATTGCTTTATATGCTAAAGAGCGTCCCTTATGATGGTTACCACATGCCCCCTGGTGTATTTCATCAAAAACGCGATGCACCTCTTCTGGATGAAGACACCTTAAGTATGGTAAAGTAAAGCTTTTATGTAGTAAAATTTCATTTTGTAAGGTATACCTGGCAGCACGATGACGAATTTGTCATGCAGATTTTTTATCATCTGGGAGTTGTCCATCTTTGAGGTAAAGGACGATGGACCAACATGGGGAGGAATGTACTGTGACTACTTGCTCTGGGGTCGTTTGACTAATACTCGGAGCATGAAGATGCTCGATGGGAACAGATTGCATTAATTTAGACTCTGGTACAGAGGCTAGCTTTGCCAAGAAATCTGCCAGCTTGTTCTTCTCGTGAGGGATGTGAATTATTTCATATTTGCTCAGCTTCTCGAGCAAGATAAGTACTCGGGATTTGTATAAAGCCATCCACTCTTCTTTCGCCGAGCACTTGATTGACTATGAGTTGAGAGTCACTATGAATAAGTTGAATCGCGAGTACGTTCGCTAGTTCGAGGCCGACGATCAAAGCCTCATATTCTGCTTCATTGTTAGAGATGTGAGTGTCAAATCGCAAAGCATATTGAAAATACGACCCATTAGGAGCAATTAAGATTAAGCCGGCTCCAATACCTATGGCGCATGAAGACCCATCCACAAAGAGCGAACAGGGGATCTGGTCGCTGGTCGCAGGGTCATTGTCGGAGGGAGAATATGTGAATTCAGCAATGAAATCAGCCACGGCTTAACCCTTAATGACGGTTCTTAGGTAGAACGATATATCATGCTCACTGATCTCAATTGCCCATTTAGTCAATCGCCCTGAAACCTCAGGTTTTTTAAGGACCTGTTGTTGGGGTCTTAAAAGGTAGGGACCCTCAAAACAAGCACAATAGCCGTGTAACTCAGAAAGAATCCCATAAAATGCCTTCCAGTGCACGCAAAACGGAGATTTACAAAAAATTCCCTTAACCAATTCTGGCTGAAATCTCCAGCGGGCCCCGCCAATCACCGTGATCAGAACCGTCCGGAATCGAACCCATAACTTCATTGTCATTTATGATGAACAATGCATGTGATCGCACAATCCAACGGGCCCCACAAACTCATCCAAATTCAAAACCCAATTTAAAGCGTTCAAAAGTCCGTCCACGCACCCATAAATTCGGGTACCCACGCACCCAAAAAATCAGCAAAAACAGGAATTCATTTAAAGGTATTTTGGTGCCCCACGCACCCTAAAAATGGGTCCACGCACCCTTAAATTCAACAGATTTCAGGATTGTCATTTAAAGGTATTTTGGTGCCCCACGCACCTCAAAAATGGGTCCACCTACCCTTAAATTCGACACATTTTATGATTCTCATTTAGAGGCATTTTGGAGTCCCACGCACCCTAAAAATAAACCCACGCACCCTGAAATTCCATACGTTTCAAGGCTTGGATTAAAGGTGTTTCGGAGTCCCACGCACCCGAAAAATAAGGTCCCACGCACCCAAAAAATCAGATATTTGCGGAACCTATTTCCGGGTGCGTCGGACCTCTGCAAGTCAATTTTAAGGTGTGTTGAGGGTATTTTAGGGGTGCGTGGCACGTGGCAGCCCCTCATTGGTGGGGTTTAGGTATCTTTGGCTATAAATACCTCGTCCAACGAGTCATTTTTACATTTTCAGAAAGAGAGAGAGCTGTCATCCTCTGGGAATTTGAAATCCCCGCCGGAAACCCTCGCCAGAATACTTTTCCGATTGTCAAAATACCCTCCGATCACCAACATTTTTTCCACAGGTCCGAATGCTGAGAAATCACAAGTGTGGCCACGCATCCATAAATTCGGTCCCACGCACCTAAAAATTGTTCCACGCACCTGAAAAATGGCCCACGCGTCCATAAATTCGGGTCTCACGCGTCCATTAATTCGACGTAAATCGGACAAGTGCATCGGACTCTCACGCACCCGAAAAATAGCCCATGCGTCCATAAATTAAGTCCCACGCGTCCATTAATTCGATGTGAATCGGACAAGTGCATCGGAATCCCACGCATCCGAAAAATGTCCCACGGACCCCTAAATTCAACAAAAATCAGGCATTTAATTTCAGGGTGCGTTGGAGCCCACGCATCCATAAATTAAGTCCCACGCACCCGAAAATTCAACCAATTACCAAAATATTGCGGGTGCTCCGGACTTAATTTTAGGTATTTGCAAGGTCCGTCTGAGCCTATTTTGGGTATTTCGAGCATTTCGGACGCAATGGAATGGTCGAATGGGCATTCTGGGATCTCTAAATGAGCAGAATTGCGCATCTTTGAGGTTTGACCCGATTCGACATGATGAATGAAATGACTTCTCGGAAGGAAGCCGCCAGTGTCCAGAATTATGCGAATATAGCATCATTTATATTTACTGTAAGATATGATCCGATTAGGGTCAAAACCTAGGCAAACGGGGCTATGGTTATCACGATAAACCATGTCAAAGAGTTTTAATTCTCTACGAAGCAATTGCTATAAACTGCCACAACACAACGGTCTATGCCCTACCCATTCAAACGTCATCTATTGGTTGGGCTGTTCAGGTACACATAACTGCGGATCAGTCTTCCCGAGGTCGTTGGTCCACACATGATAGCTGCAAGCCCAGAGTCGTACCCTTTCAGTTAAAAACCCTGACAGTCTCTGCCCGGATCTCCGGCCAAAACATGGGACATAGACATCTGACCAATACAAAGATGATTCAGTCCATAACAAAATAAATACAGGTCTCTACGACCACAAACTCTAAGACCACAGTCCCCGCTGACTAGTCTTCTGCCTTTTAATCGAGGGTCATCGATCATTCGATGTAATTAAGGGCTCGTGCCAGATCACGGCCTGGAATGTACAAGATCTCAAAATCTCTGAAATAAAATTCGCTTTCCGATATCTCTTCTTGTGTACCTTTCTGAATGCTTGTGATTGTCTATGAATGTTTCCATTACTCAGAACCCCAGTGCAACAAAACACTATTCAGAAAATGTCCTTGCTTCCATTTTCTAGTTCTAACAAACTGGTGACTCTGCTGGGGATCGAACAATACCAGAACCTCTGGTTAGCTCTGAGTATAGAAACGCTTTAAGATTAATCATTTGCAAACACAAACGTATACGTAAGATTTTTATCGCAAGGCATAATGTTTCAGCGCCCTCGGGCGCGAAACTGGCGACTCTCAATGGGAACATTCTTCCCTTCATCTTTGAGGTAATAGATGGTAAATTAAAGGTTTTCAAACCCACAAACTTCCACAAATGCACACGTATTTGTCTCCTTATTTCTTATTCATGTCAGTTTATGCACTGTGATCGGTGGGCTCAGGCTCCCGACCTCATTTATGAACTGTTCTAATGGTTGTGTGACACCACAGATAAGATTATCAAATTATTAACAAAGACATGAGAGATGGCACAGCTCATGTGTCTTCCTCACTATAGGGGGATTTAGCTTCCCCCACTTCGCCGCAACTGTGACAGTTGTTCTCGAATCAGACTAGCAGCTGGTTCATAAGTGCAAGCAAAAGAAGGGATTAAAGAAAGCAGTGACAAGGACCTCATGCAAAAAGAAGAATGTCGTTGAGCCACACCATGTGATCAAGAAACAGTAACAGTATATTCAGACTAACAAAGTCAATAAAATCAGTAGAACTACGACAACAAAGAGAGCTCAAAGTTTCATCTTTATAGCCCATGAATTCCTAGCACTGTCAAGGATAACCCATCCAGTCAAGAAGAGGACTAAGATTACAACTTGCAAGGCAGATGAAGAAATAACAGGGGCATCCATTACAAAGGTCGTCATGGTAGAGCAGAAACCACAACTAGCACAAGCTGCAATGGTCCAGGTCGTCGAGGAAGAAGAGCCAAGTGACCAGAAAGACGAATCACCAACTATCCAAGAACAGATTGATAAGTTGGCTCAGGCCCAAGAAGACATGAAAAGGGAAATGAGAGAATCAAGGAGATTCTAGCAGCACTAGTTGCACAAGGGGTAGTTCAAAGCACCGTTGTGCTCACTAAACAATCGATGGAGGAATCGCAAGGGGCAGCTGAGAGACCAATGGTTGTAGAGCCACAGGTTCGGCCTAGAAATGTCTCATTCGAGCGTACTACCGCACTACCATCACAGATGACAAGGGGAAGGTTATCTCAAACAGTCAAAGGAAAAAGACCAAGATGTGAAATGGGAGAGATGACCAGCGTTGATAAGAGAAAGAACCCTAAGGATCGAAAGCAACCAGGGTTAGGATGCAAGATAGAAATCAAGATATCAAAAGCTCAAGACAAGGGCAAGGGATTCAAGGACCCGCGACAGGCAACGATTGTTGAAAGAAATGGGGCAAACAGATCACACACATTTGATGCGGATGACTTGGTCCCGATTATGGAACAGTTAATCAAAGAAGGAGAGTTGCAATCACCAGAGCTCATCTGACCAAATGAAATAGGACATGTAAGAGACCCTAATTATTGTAAGTACCACCGGATTGTGGGACACAGAACTGAAAACTGTTTCACCCTAAAAGGAAAGATTCAGAGGATGATAAACCAAGGCATTATCGACTTGAGAATCGAAGAACTTAGGAAGAGTCTGCCCGGAATGGCTTCAACAGACACAACCCAAGAAAACACTTGCCTAGGGACTCCGTCTCCAGAACTTGAAAAATCATGAATGCTTACGAATAGTTGCGAAAAGCTAGAAGGGAGGCAGAGGTGTACACGTGTTCATGCATACACCTATTTATTCATGCACTACATTTCTATACATTTATGCATCTACTTACATTGTACCATTGCATATATAAAATATGAAATGTTAGTGTAGCTTTCCTTGACAACAGGTACAGTAATAAGAAATATCCTACCATTTAGAAATATCCTGTTTTTTCGGAGTCCCGATTTAGAAATATCCTGTTTTTTTATATGTGACCGATCGGTCGGACTGGCCTGGCCGACCGGTCACGACCGGTCGGATCTGCCTTGTAAACATTCCAGCAAGCACCCAGGGGATGGCGACCTGTTGGCCGACCGGTCAAGATCGGTCGGACCAAACTGGTTTTTGTTCTAGCAAGCTCCACAGCAGCACCGGCCGGTTGGCCGACCGGTCAAGATCGGTCGGACCAAATGGTCCTTCTTCCAATGGTGTCCAGAGGTATGGCCCACCGGTCGGACGACCAGTCAGACTTGCTTTTCTTCATCTTTTTCTTCTTTTCTTCATTCTCTTTTCTCCCTCTTTCTTCTTCCTTCTTTGGTCCATCTTGGACCTTCCTTCAAAGGTACTAAATGACCCCTTTTTGGTCTCCAATTGAGTGAAGTCCGCTCTCATCCCTACAATCACAAAACATGCGTTAGATGGACCTTTTAATCATGAAAACCATGCATACAATGTCATGTAGTGGGCAATGCAATGTATAAATTGGAGGTTCAACACACCCCCCAACCAGCTTTTTGCTAGTCCCGAGCAAAACATGCGTGAAATAATTTCAAACCTCCAAACCAACTCTCTTCCAGAAACCATGTTCCTATCCATTCCAAGACATATAAGTATAAAATTTAGAAAAACTAGGTGATAGAAATTGCAAACTTAAACTCTCAAAGCATAAGAAGTGTCTACATGAAATTCCCGCTGATTAATTGATAAATAGAAGAACTCGAACAATTTCAACCCAGTGTGCATAGTGAAAGTTTATCTCATGAGTCTCTGGGATTACCTTCTTCATAGATTAAGTAAACCAAGGATTTTAAAGTGCACAGAGCAACAACAAGCCTATGACAGGAATTTGCCTTATCGTCCTTCCGACGGCTTTCACACTACGTCCCATTTCCAGCTTTGGTTACGGTTCGACCATCCCCCGGTTGGTAATAGATAGCCCTTTTCGAAATTTCCACCATTTTTCCTTCATTCTCGATTTCATCCTTTCTTTTCCTTTTTCTTTTGATTTAGATAGGATTTTTAAAAATTCATATCTTCCGTTATTTTCCCTTAGACAAGGATGGACAAAATACCCCCGCTTGGTTTCTCAACACCTTTAAATTAAAGTCTAGCTAATCCACAAATCACATAAACCGTTCAACTCATGAAAATCGTGTAATGTGAACTAGGTGTAAAAAGTGTTCAAATTTTCTATCAATCACAACAATAGGGGAACTAACATATAAAACCATTATGTTGGGAGAAATTCAAGACTTACAACGTCACACACTTCGTATCTCCTCTTCTTATACTCATATCATCTCGAATGCATGGAAATAAGGTTTTCTAAAAGAGTTTTGAAATTTTAAAAAATTTAAAAAAAATTGCGCATATGAAGCTCGAAATGTTGCAAACTGCTAGATGAGGAATCTCATCTCACCCCCCAACCAATTCTTGCATTGTCCTCAATGTAAAAAGATATGCAATGAGCATGAACATGAGAACAAAGGTAAAATATGAGAGAGTGAGAACAATAGTACCTGAGAGAGCGATTATGGAAGTCTACAACCCAACAACTAAAACCTACTAAAACAGTAAAACTAATTAAAACTAAACCTACCTATGCTATACCTCCATCAGACTAGGAGATCAATCATCCTGATACACAGAATCATTCAAAGTGATGGACATGTCCTCTGAATCAAATTTCTCAACAAATGGTTTAAGGCGTTGTCCATTAACTTTAAAACAGTTACCATTCGCTGCATTCTCAATCTCAACAGCCCCATGAGGAAAAACTTCTTTGACAATATATGAGCCGGTCCATCGAGATCATAATTTTTTCAAAAAAAGATGAAGTCGGGAATTATACAAGAGTACTTTCTGTCCTTCATGGAAAGATTTCCTGAACATGTGCTTGTCATGGAAGGCCTTCATCTTACTCTTGTAAATTCTCGAGTTCTCACATACATCATTCCGGATTTCATCAAGCTCATTTAATTGAAGTTTGCGAAGCTAGCTAGCCTTGTCAATGTCAAAATTTAAAGCCTGAATTGCCCAATAGGATTTGTGTTCTATTTCCACGGGCAAGTGGCAAGCTTTCTTATAGACAAGTCTATAAGGGGACATTCCAATGGGTGTCTTGTAGGCGGTACGGTGAGCCCAAAGTGCATCATCTGATCTTAGGAACCAATCCTTGCGATCCAGTCTCACCGTCTTTTCCAAAATCTGCTTGATTTCCCTATTGGAGATTTCAGCTTGCCCACTTGTCTGTGGGTGGTATGGGGTATTCACTTTATGCCTAATACCATATTTCTTCATTAAAGCTTCAAAAGGTCTATTGCAAAAGTGAGAACCTCCATCACTAATGATGGCTCGAGGCGTCCCAAATCTAGAAAGTATGTTTTCTTTGAGGAACTTGAGAACCGTACGATGATCGTTGGTTCTACATGGGATAGCCTCTATCCATTTAGACACATAGTCTACGGCAAGCAAAATATAGACATGTCCAAAAGATGAGGGGAATGGTCCCATGAAATCGATGCCCCAACAGTCAAAGACTTCAAGATGTTGAATTGGGGTGAGAGGCATCGTATTTCGACAAGATAATCCTCCTAACTTTTGGCAGCGCTTGCATGCTTTGCAAAACTCGTGGGTGTCCTTAAATGGCGTGGGCCAATAAAAACCACACTGCAGAATTTTTACAGTTGTTTTCTTGGCTGAAAAGTGACCCCCACATGCTTGATCATGACAAAAGGAGATGATGGAATTATGTTCATCATCAGGGACACATCTCCTTATAATTTGGTCTGGGCAATATTTAAACAATAGAGGTTCATCCCAGAAAAATCTGCGCACTTCCCTTAGAAATTTACGTTTGTCCTGCGCAGTCCAATGAATCGGCATCACACCTGTGGAAAGATAATTGGCTATATCAGCGTACCATGGTGGATGCATAGCAACAAAGAGTTGCTCATCAGGGAATGAGTCCTCAATAGGTGACTCGTCAATGAAATTTGGTAGGACCAGGCGGGATAGATGATCCGCCGCCACATTTTCTACCCCCTTCTTGTCTTTGATCTCCAAGTCGAATTCTTGAAGAAGTAGGATCCATCTAAGAAAACGGGGCTTAGCATCCTTCTTAAAAAGAAGGTGTTTCAGCGCCACATGATCCGTGTAAATAATAACTTTGGATCCTATTAAGTAAGGCCTAAATTTGTCCAAGACAAAAATGACAGTTAGGAGCTCTTTCTCCGTAGTCGAATAATTAACTTGGGTGGGATTTAAGGTCCTACTTGCGTAGTAGATAACATGGGGCTTCTTATCCTTCTTTTGGCCCAACACCGCCCCTAATAGCAAAATCGCTCACATCGCACATCAACCCAAAAAGAATGGACCAATCTGGTGGTTGCATGATAGGAGCGGTTGTCAACATGTCTTTTAGCTTTGAAAAAGCTAATTGACATTCGGCACTCCTACTCAAATTAGTTCTCCTTTTGTAGAAGGTTGCATAAAGGCCTTGAGATATGACTAAAATCCTTTATAAATCTTCTATAGAAACCGGCGTGTCCAAGGAAGGACCTCACATCGCGTATGCTTTTGGGTGGTGCTAGATTGAAAATTATGTCAATTTTTGCCCCGGTCTACCTCTATTCCATTGGACGAGATGATATGTCCAAGGACTATTCCTCTTTGTACCATGAAATGGCACTTTTCCCAGTTTAAGACGAGCTTCTTCTCCTCACACCTCATCAAGACCAACTTCAAGTGCTTGAGGCACTCATCAAACGTACAACCAAAAATAGAAAATTCATCCATAAATACCTCAAGAAACTCACCCACCATGTCCGAGAAAATACTCAACATGCATCGTTGGAATGTGGCGGGTGCATTATATAGCCCGAATGGCATTCTTCGATAAGCGAAGCTACCAAATGGGCATGTAAATGTGGTTTTCTCTTGGTCCTCCGGAGCTATCTCAATTTGGTTGTATCCGGAATAGCCATCTAGGAAGCAATAATAGGAATGGCCTGCTAACCTCTCCAAAATTTGATCCATAAATGGGAGAGGGAAGTGGTCTTTCCTAGTAATCGTGTTGAGCTTCCGATAATCAATGCACATACGCCAACCGGTGGTCACCCTAGTCGGTATAAGTTCGATGTTGGCATTTTCTATTATGGTAATACCGGATTTCTTGGGGACAACTTGGCTAGGACTCACCCATTGGCTATCTGAGATGGGGTAGATGATAACCACATCTAATAGCTTTAACACCTCTGTTTTGACAACCTCCATCATGTTTGGATTTAGCCGTCTTTGAGGTTGCCTAGTCGTTTTTGCATTTTCTTCAAGGTGTATACGGTGAGTGCAAACCGAAGAATCTATCTCTTTGAGATCCGCTATTATCCAACCTATGGCTTCCCTATGTTCTTTGAGTAGATCAATTAACTTGAGCTCTTGGTCTTTCTCTAGGTAAGAGGCAATGACAACTGGAAAAGTTTCCTCTTGACCCAAATATACATATTTAAGCTCGGATGGTAATGGTTTAAGGTCAAGCTTCGGTGGTTTGATGTTAGACTGGAGAGGCCTTAATGTGGTTAGTGGCAACTTTTCGAAATGGGGCCTCCACCGGCTAGTACCAACTATCGGTCTTTCTATATTCAATGCTTGCACAATTTCATCTAATGATGGGGTCTTCGGAATCCATGAAATGTGCTAAGCATGTCTCCAAGCTTTCTAGTGGTTCAAGTTGGAGGAGTTCTTCTTCTTCAAAAGATTCAAGCATGTTTACCTCGAAGAACTCATCATCATCGACATCCCTATGTCTTTTGCCCAAGTGAAACACATTCACCTCTAGTGTCATGTTTCCAAAAGATAGTTGCATCACCCCATTCCGGCAATTGATGATTGCGTTTGATGTGCAAGGAATGGGCTGGCCTAATATTACCGGTATTTGGGTGCTAGCATCCAAAACCGGTTGTATGTCCAAGACGATAAAATCTATCAGGTAGTAGAATTTGTCAACTTGGACTAGAACATCCTCAACTATCCCCCTCGGTACACGGATAGATCTATCAGCGAGTTACAACGTGGTTTTGGTGGGTTTTAATTCACCAAGACCCAATTGCTCATATACCAAGTATGGGATCAAGTTCACACTCGCCCCCAAATCTAGCAAGGCACGCTCAATCCGGTAGTCTCCAATGATACATGAGACGGTGGGACTACCGGGATCTTTGAATTTTGGGGGGGTCTTCTGAGTGAGAATGGCACTCACTTGCTCAGTTAAGAAGGCCTTTTGCTGCACATTATATTTGCATTTTATTGTGCATAGGTCCTTTAGAAACTTGGCATAAGAGGGGATTTGTTTGATGGCATCAAGCAAAAGGATATTAATCTTGACTTGTCTGAAAATCTCTAGAATATCATGAGAGTTTGGAAGAGATTTTGGGGCAACCAATCTTGAACGAAATGGTGCTACGGGCTTGTAAATGCATTCCGGTTCTTGTGGGGCTAAGTTAGATCCATCCTCATCCTCAGAATTTACTGGATCATTAGGCTCATCGGCCTTCACTGGAATAGATTTGTCAATTTGTTTACCACTTATAAGAGTGGTGATGGATTTGGCTTGCTCCATGTGATGGTTAGAAGGATTAGGAATGCTCACTTCATGTACTTGCTTTGGATTGGGCTGAGGTTAGGCCGGAAAGGTCCCTTCCCTAGCATTCAAGCGTCCCTTAATCTCATCAACTGAGGACTTTAAGCTCTTGGAACATTTGCTGATTCGTTTGATTGATTTGCGTTTGCCCTTGTATAAACGCTTTCAAGGTATCCTCCATTGAGAACTGAGGTGGGGTCATATTTTGCATGGGTGGTCCCTCTTTGAGAGTTGGTAGGATTGCTTGTAGGAGCATTTTTCCAACTAAAATTTGGGTGGTTCTTCCAACTCTCATTGTACGTATTACCCAGAAAGGCCGTTGATACCCATATGTGGCGTTGCATGTTCATGTAATACCTCTTGAAATGCAGGAATTGTGGGACAATCTTGCGTAGCATGTAAATCGGTGAGACAAATCCCACATATGGTTTCAACAGCTTCATTAGACTTTGGAACTCCACTTTTACTAAGTTCCATGGCCTCAACCTTCCTTGTGAGGTTGGCTATCCTTGCATTCACGTCGTCTTTCTCCTTAAGGATATAGATCCCTCCTTTCTCTTGAATAGTCTTGGGGTTATTGGGTTTATCCGAGGTATCCCAAGATTGGGCATTTTCAGCCAACATGTCCAAGTAACTCCAAGCCTCATCTGGATTTTTACTCATAAACTCGCCATTGCACATCATCTCTACAAATTGCTGCATATTGGAACTTAATCCATCATTGAAAAAATTTATAATTCGCCAACTCTCATAGCCATGATGTGGGCAAGCAAGTAGGAGGTCCTTAAATCTCTCCCAACATTGAAAAAAAGATTCACCCTCTTTAGCCGAGAAATTCATTATGGCTCTTCGAAGGGTGTTCGTTTTATGAGCCAGGAAGAACTTTTTCAAGAATTCTCGGGTCATCTCAATCCATGACCCAATTGAATGTGGTCTAAGAGAGTGAAGCCAATCTTTGGCTCTTTCTTTCAATGAAAAGGGAAAAAGTTTAAGTCTAATGGTATCTTCTGAAACATTGGCGTACTGCAAGGTAGCCACCACTTCTTCAAATTCTTTCAAATGTAAATATGGGCGGTCAGAGTCTAGCCCATGGAATTTTGGTAAGAGTTGAATTACACCAGGCTATATGTCAATGTTTCCCCCGTTTGGTGGTAAAACCACACAAGAGGGTGTAATTGCACGGGCTGGTTGTAGGTAATCCCGTAATGATCTCAGTGGAGGGACATTATGTACCTCATTCTCTCCTACTCCTTGATTTGCGTTTGTAGTTGGAGTAGGGGGGGAGGATTCCTTAAAGGTGTTTGATCCATATTCCCCAAACTTTCACAACGCTCTTGGTAATTTCGGACTCATCTATGGACTGACAATGGTCCAACTAAACCACCTTCAGATTGGAGATGATTTGAGTGGTTACGTTCCCAACGGGACATAAACCACTCAACCAAAAACTAAACTAGTCCTAAATCCTAGAAATATGAAATTAATCTGAAAATAGAAAATTTGTAAAAAGCTAAGTTAGAAAGGTATCACCTGATGTGCTTTCAACTAGAGAAGAAATCCTACAAAACAAAACAATTTGTTAGTTCTAAAAAAAATCAGAAAACCTATCTACTTCTATTTCTACAGCCACTAAAACAATTTGAAAACCGTTATCTAGATTCCCCGGTAACGGCGCCAAAAATTTGTTCGCTCGCCTCAAGTGTAAGGCTGCGATGTAGTAATAAAACTCGGTAAGACTGAGGTCGATCCATAGGGAATTAGAAACAACTTTCAAACTATTCCAGCAACTCAGTTTTGCAAGAAATAAGATTCAATTAAGTAATTAAACTAAAACAGAAACTTGTGGCAAGGTACTAAGGCATTCAAGGATCCACTTGTAGCAATCCCATGGCAATCCAATCAATCCAAGTAGAGAACACAACTAGATTTGAAGTCCTATCTCTCATCTAGTTGGAAAATAAAGCATTCACACACATTCAATCCCATTCAAGTTGAACTTCCAAGTTCTAGTCCCAATCAATCAATGTAGAATTCAAAATCATAGCCTTCGGAGTAACAGCCATGCCTATGGACTATGGCCTGCTCAAGGATTACTATAATTCGAATCTAAACAAGCACCATATGATAATCTCAGAGAATTGCAAGGAATTCATGTCCGGAGCACATGAACTCTCATAAAACATCTCAAACTACCAACTTAAGAACTAGAATATAAAAAATCCAAACTTGAATTGAAAATTACTTGAATTAACTTGAATCAAACATGAAATTAGCTACAAGCTTCACCTCTCAGCCTTAGCTGAGAGATTCTAGCCGAGCATTGTCATACTACAACTAGAACTCATAATAGAAAGCATAAAAACTAGAAAAACCGGAAATTGGAGGGTTGCAGACGCTCCACAACAGCTTCCTCTCTCTAGAACCACGTCCCTTAGCTTCTATGATGACCTAGGAAGAGCCCCTAGGTGTCCTTTTATAGTAGGAAAGCTCCCTTGCGTCGGAAACATCCAGAATCCGCGTAAGGTTACGCACTGCACAGAATTTTCCGGAGTCCCGATTTAGAAATATCCTGTTTTTTTATATGTGGCCGACCGGTCGGACGACCGGTCGGACTGGCCTGGCCGACCGGTCACGATCGGTCGGATCTGCCTTGTAAACATTCCAGCAAGCACCCAGGGGATGGCGACCTATTGGCTGACCGGTCAAGACCGGTCGGACCAAACTGGTTTTTGTTCCAGCGAGCTCCACAGCAGCACCGACTGGTTGGCTGATCGGTCAAGACCGGTCGGACCAACTGGTCCTTCTTCCAATGGTGTCCAGAGGTATGGCCCACCGGTCGGACTTGCTTTTCTTCATCTTTTTCTTCTTTTCTTCATTCTCTTGTCTCCCTCTTTCTTCTTCCTTCTTTGGTCCATCTTGGACCTTCCTTCAAAGGTTCTAAATGGCTCCTTTTTTGTCTCCAATTGAGTGAAGTCCACTCTCATCCCTACAATCACAAAACATGCGTTAGATGGACCTTTTAATCATGAAAACCATGCATACAATGTCATGTAGTGGGCAATGCAATGTATAAATTGGAGGTTCAACACTTTCCTTGACAACAGGTACAGTAATTAAAAGGGAAATGAAAAGACAAACTCTAAAGGGTTTCCATAAGTGCCACAATTGCCACAGCCTCTAGGTTACGAGGATAAACTAAACCAATACAATTCTAGAATACCCCAAGCTTCGGGTATAAACCATCCAATACAATTCTAAAATACCCCAGGCTTCGGGTATAAACCAGCCAATACGATTCTAAAATACCCAAGGCTTTGGGTATAAACCAGCCAATACAATTCTAAGATACCCCAGGCTACGGGTCTAAACTGAACCAATACAGTTCTAAATCCAAGACTGAAGATCATAATCGTCGACCACAATCATATCTTCAGAATTTTGAATCGGTTTAGTCGGACTAGAGAAGCTCATTATATAGAAGACCTACATAAGATACAACACTTTCATATCATTACTCCATCAGGGGTTTTCTTACTATCTTATGGCCTTCTTTTACTCTATATGGGACAATTCAGAGTTAATGATCTCTTATACGTATATAGCTTCATATGAAGATGGTTAGGGCATTCTACTGTATATCATTTTGCGTCAAAACATCTTCAGCTCTCTCTTATGAATGGTTTCACAACGAGAGCATGCGATTGAAGATTATGATCAACTGACCTTCAATACGAATTCCTAAAGTAGAGAAGTGTTCATCAAAGTATCTTTATAAATTCAAATCTTGGTATATGATGATATTCCCTTGTATGCTTGGTATATGGTTTCATACAAAGATGGTTCGGACATTCAATTATATCTTATTCCGCATCAGAATATCTTTGACTTTTTCCTATGAATTGTTTTACAATAAGAGCATGCAATTAAAGATTATGATTGGCTGGCCTTCGATATGGATTCCTAAAGCAAGGAGATTTCTTCATCAAGTCCCGATATAATCTCCATGTCGCAAGTATAGACTGAATCATATGTCGTCAAGTAATGTCAGACTTAAAGATACATTCCTGGATTCTTGAAGATAAGCATGAAGCACAACAAGCTTATATATTCACCAAAGCAACGACATGCAAACGAAGATCAGGAAAGTTAAAAGGGAAGTAATCTTGCCAAATACTTATCCTCTTTCAATCCATTTACCACATCTCCTGATTCACTTATCACTTTGTTTGTGACTAACATAACAAAAATCATGAGAATAGTATACATATCATTACAATATCCGTTACAACATGTTTTAAAGTTACAAACAAAAACTGTCATAGTTCAGCCGTCTAAATTCTTCATACATTGTTCTAACATATCGATCGCAGAACTTTGGATACCCCTTTGTGCCGCCTCTGCTTCAGCCAAAACTTATGCAGGGTCAGGGACGTTCTGAAGAAACTGCTGCAATTCTGTGACCTGGGCCTTTATGTCATTGCACTTCGCCTCATGTTGATCAATAGACAACTGCAAGCGAGCTTTCTGACTAGTAAACTTGGAAAGTTCAGGTGAACAATCAGATGCTCAACCTGCAGCCGTGCTATTTCACTATCAATCTCCTCTAGACGCTCTATGGCCCATTGACACCCAGTACTAGCAACTTGCCAATTTTGCCTCGCCGCGGCCACGTCTGCCCTGTGAAGTTCTAGCTTTGGAAGAAGGGACTGCAACTGGCTTCGCTTCTCCTCAATAGGAGGATCAGGTTTGAGATGCTTTGCGCCAATGACATGAGCCATCCCCTCTTTGAACCGGACCACGTGATCGACCATCGAAGAGATGTCAATCCCGAGCCATGTGGCGTTATGTTCAAGAGCTTGTAGCCCTTCATCCAGAATACACTATTCATCCTCATTCTTCAAAGAATCGGCGATAATCATCAGAAGACTCTTCAAAAGGTTCGCTTTTATCTTTGATAAACCTCGAAGAGAAGAAGTGAGTGCTTCGGGCAAAACCTCAGGGGCAGGGGCAGGGGCATGGATCGGAACTGCTGTTGACGAAACAAACGATAAACATCAGTATAGGGAAATCACCGTCAGAAAGAAAGCAGTCAAGACAGTAAAAGCAAGTGATATACTAACAACTTCAGGAATGTCAACAGCAAGAGCACTGGATGAGGCAGTGGGCACAGATGACACTGAGGCAGGTTCCGTTACTCCCTCGGTCAATGGTTCAGATAATTCTGGAGAAGATAGCACCACGACCTTGGGAATATTGGCATCAGAGGTTAGCCCGGCGGCAGGGGGAACTTCAGCAGCAAGCTCGACTGGCGATGGCACAACGGCAGAAGGTGCATTCAGGACGGGCTCAGTTGATGATGGCTCAATAGAAGGAGGGGCTCCCACAGCAGGTTCTAACGCACTTGATTCAGTAGCAGGGGGTGCAATCCTTTCCACTGCAGCAATAACGATCGCTTTGGGAACCGTGCTCTGACCAACTTCAGCCTCTACCACAGGAGGATTAGGAGGAAGGACGGATTCAGCAGGTGCCTTATCATCCAAATCCATAAAGATTGCTCCCATGTTCTCCTCAAGGACAGATCTATCATATATTGGCTCGTTCTCATTGCTCCCCCCCGGTATGGCGGTCTTCGCTTAAGTTGGCCTGAGAGCTCAATTCACCCTTTTCCCTGGCCTCTCCTGCACTATCAGCCGGAGCGTCACTGATCTCTTTAGAGAGTCATTTCCTGCGAACATTCGGCTTTGTGCAATTTCCACGTATCCTTTATCTTCTTGCCCCCACAAACAACAGGAAGACTAGGGGCGGTTTTCACCAGAGGACCGGTGCATTCGGTCGGTACCCCTTCATCACCATCACCACCATCGTCATCACCATCATCATTGCCATCATCACCACCACTAGCACCGCCCATAGTGTTGTCACCACCTCTATCACCACCACCAACATCCTCACCACCTTCGCCCGTACCTTCACCACCATCGACAGCATCATCATCACCATCGTCATGGCCACCAGCATCGCCCATATCATTATTATCATCATCATCGCCCTCTTCATCAACATCACCTTCATTTCCCCCTCTCAGAGCATCGCCTTCTTCAGGCAACTCATTTATGGGCCCAAGTGGTGGGAATTCTGGCTCCTCCAATGTTACATTTCTCTCCCCATGAGTGACCCAACCTTCCAGAGTATGTTCAAGTTTTTCGTGGTCGATCACTATATTCAGGGAGGTCTTGAGTCTCTTCGTGCCAGGCACTGCAGGCTGATGAAGATTTTCTGATACATAACCAAGCCCGTCAGCAAGGGTGGGGGTAACAACAGGAGGCGTGACGAAGACGGGCTCAGTGACAAGCATCTTATTTAGAACCAGTGCATACTGGTGGGCCCACCACCTCATCCATCCGAAAGAAACCCCGGTGCAACACTGTGTCCCCGGGATGGCAAAAGAACAACTGGTCCCAGTCAATATAAGTTGTCGCCACATCCACTTCCAATGAATGGGCCCAACACCGTACACTCGTTGCTCGCGCGTCACTGACTCCAGCGTCTCGGGCACTCCTTGGTCATACCCGAATTGACGGGCGAAACGATTGGGATAATAGGGTTCCCTCCAAAACTCCAACCCTTCGCGAAGTGGCAACGACGACGGGCGAATCGCTGTCAAGAACAAACGCTTGTAGTAATCAATGATATCGTCGTTTGTGCACAGGATCGATTCTCTGCTTCGGGTGCCAGAGAAATGGTAGAAATATACATCATCGAACCGTGCTATGCTCTCTTCAATAGTGGTCAAATTATGACCAATCATCTTCTTCTTCTGAAAGAAATGCAGCGGAAGCTTCCCTTCTTTAATATAATCTCCATGCCACGCACCGTAGACCCAGGGGAAGTATACCTCGAGCCAGCAGGAGAAGAAATGCCACCCACAGTAGGCCGATTTCATCCCGTAAGCAGCACGCTCCTTATTGCTGATGATGTAGCCAAATGCCCGATAGATAGAGCACAAGACCACTGGAGCTAGCGCATACCGATGACCGTTCACCAGGGCTCCTGCGACGGCAAAGCATGATACTCTTATATTATCCGCTTGCTTGGAGCTCGGCAGCGCTACGCAACTGAGCCAGTATGCTAGGAAGCCGGCCAGCTCGCAGGTGGGGGAGAGCTTATTGGGACGAGGGAAGTTCTCTTTCATTCGTTTTTCCAAGAGTGCCTTGTCCTCACGACCTTCATCATAAGCCGCGTAGTCCAAGCTGAAAGAAAAGAAACAAGGTGTTAGCAAAAGAAAGAGAGGAATAATGAAGTAGTGATGTGCAGCTCATAACGAAACACTTACTTCAGGCCATGGCTAAAGTAAACCAGCCAATCCTCGAATAGAAGTTTGTCCTTGAAGCCCCAGAACTGAGGAACCTCTGCGAACAACTCGTAACAGGCCTTAGAAAAGAATCCTTCGTTGACACCCTTCTTCTTTCGTGACAACTCGTCGTCGCTCGGGGACCCACTCGTTGTAGATCCTCCCATGGATGGGGAGCTGTAACACCCGTACCTTAATTAGCCCTCAGTACACCTCTTTTCCGAACTCAGCATACCTGGAACAGTCCAAACCAGCGAGTTCCAATCAGACACCCTATTTTGGTACCGCAACGACCCGAGACTTGTACCCCAACGACCGCGCGGACACCACGACTCCAACGCCGCGCGGCACGCTCCGATTCGATACCTAGTTTGAAAGATGTGTTCATGTGCGTAGATCGAGGCGGGCCACGCTACACATGCATGGTGTGGGCCCCACTTGCACAAATCCCTAGGTTGTCCCATCAATCAATCAATATCCCATCAATCAATCAACATCCCATCAATCCATCAAGCATCAATCAATCAAGTACATCTCTCTCTCCTCACAAGTCAACTTAAGCCATACCCAAGCAATCCAATCTCATAATTACCCCATCCATCATCATTCCCATTTCTAATACCACTTATATCCCAAGCTCCCTACAAACAAGTGCCATACGTAGCCATTTTTGGAAAGAGAGAGAGAAAGAGAGAGAAAGAGAAAGAGAGAGTAAGAAAAGGAAGAGATTAGTGAGTGAGATTGGAGGGTTAAGAGAGTTCTTGTGGACTTAGGTGACTAGAGGAGGAGATCTACCACATCGAGCCGTCCGATCGTCTATCCGACCCAATCCAACCGTCCAATTTGTGTGAGTGCTAAGGGGGGGCATAAACTCCCCTTTCTTCCTTTTTCCCTTTCATTTTTGGGCCCACAAGTGGGCCATGTTGTGAGACAGCGTGCCCCGCACGCTGCCACGACATGGACCACCTTGTGTGGCCCACCATGATGCCTTATTTTCATTTTTCATATTCTTTGAAACATAAAAATCTTGATGAAGTATACTACAAGGATTATTTTGATCCAAAGCTAATTGGGCCCACCATGAGGTGGCCCAGCTGATGAATGGAGTGGATCCTACATGTGTGGACCCCACTGATCAAGGCACCACAAAACAAATAAAAAAAAAAGAGAAGAAGAAAAAGAAAAGAAAAAAAAAAGAAGGATGGGAGGCCGCTGGACAGCCAGCGTCCAGAGGACGCTGCTGCCCAGCGCTGCCCCTTTGAGCACTGGACGTGGGTCCCCACTCGTGGGGCCCACCTTGATGCAGGTATTCGATCCACACCGTTCGTCTGTTTCTCCAGCCCATTTTATTGCTGGACACAAAGAATGAGACTGACCCAGATCTCAGGTGGACCACACCATTGGAAATAGTGGAGATGGTGAAGCTTACTGTCGAGGTTTCTTGGACCCACCGTGATGTTTGTGGACCACATCACCTGCCCAATATTGGGCTTGTTGGGTCCCTAATGATATGGGGAATCTAATAGACGGATCGGATCTTCACTAAGTGGGCCCCACATGAAATGACCTCAAGAAAAGAAAAGAAAAAAGAAAAAAATAAAAATAAATAATATATATGTATGTGCTGGACGTCCAGCGTCTGGACGTCCTGACGCTGGAACGTCCAGCCTCACTTGGACGCTACCATGGGGTCCCACTCGTGGGACCCACCTTGATGTTCGTGTTCCATCCACGCCGTCCATCGGTTTTCCCAGATCATTTTAGGGCCAGGGCCCAAAGATGAGCCAGATCCAAATCTTCAGTGGATCGCACCGCTCGAAACAGTGGGAATAAGGATTCCTACTGTCAGAATCTCTTGGCCCACCTTAGCATTTCTAAATTGATTTCCATACCCCATATTGGGCTTGTTGGGTCCCCCATGAGATGGGGAACCTGATGAACGGAGTGGATCAGACCCATGTGGGCCCCACTTGATATGAATACAAAAAAAAAGAAAAAAAAGAAAAAGAAAAAGAAAGAAGAGTGACCAGCGTCACACTGCTCTCTCTCTCTCTCTCTCTCTCTCTCTCTCTCTCTGCGCGTCAGGGGCGCTGGACGCGTCAGGGGCGCTGGACGATTGGAGTGGGTCCCCATTCGTGGGACCCACCTTGATGATTTTGTTAGATCCACACCGTCCATCTGTTTCCCCGGATCATTTTAGGTCCAGGGCCCAAACTTGAAACAAATCCAAATCTCAAGTGGACCATACTACCCGAAACAGTGGAGATGATGACGTCTATGGTAGAACTTTCTCTGGCCCATCTTGTAGTTTGTAGACCCCGTAACATACCCAATATTGGGTTCGTTAGGTCCCCCATGAGTTAGGGAACCTGATGAACGGATTGGATCAGCCTTATGTGGGCCCCACTAGACCAAAACCAAGAAAAGAAAATAAAATAAAATAAAAGGGAGAAGAGGGAGAGGCGTGGCTTCTGACGCTCGGAGTACCCAGCGTCCGCTCGGAGTACCCAGCGTCCACGGACGCTGGGCTCCTCAGCCGTCCACCAGTGGCCCACCTCGTGGGACCCACCTTGATGTATTTGTTTTATCCAGCCATCCACCTGTTTTCTCAGATCATTTCAGGGCCCACCATTACGACGGTTTTCCATCTGAACCGTCTATCAGGTCACGTAGACCTATATGAATGGAAAACACAAATATCAGCTTGATCCAAAACTCAGTTGGGCCCACCTAGAACATACGTGCTTTATCTCTTCCATCCATAAGTTTTTTTTTCCAGCTCATTCTAGTGGCTGAGCCCAAAAGTTAAGCATATCCAAATGTCAAGTGGGCCATGCCACGGAAAACAGTGGGAATATGAATTCCACCATTAAAACCTTCCCAAGCCCTACAGTTATGTTTATTTAACATCCAACCTGTTCATAAGATCACCGGGATATGGGTGAAGGGAAATCATGAATATCAGCTTTATCCATAACTTCTATGACCCAGGTGGGCCCCACGCTCGTATAGCAGGTGACCCACCCTATGGGTCCTACATGATGTATGTGTCTGATCCAGGCCGTCCTTTCTTGGGCCTACCTATGATCTATATGTTTTATCCATGCAGTATACTATTTTTGTCTGCCTGTTTTGTATGTGCAGGCCCAAATATGGGGCCGATGTGGTCTCAAGTGGGTTATGCCGTGAAGACCTTTACATTTCCAATGGGGCCCACAGTTCGAGTCCCACTCTCTGTATATATATTGGGCCATTCAAGGCCAACAGTACATGATATGTCTGGTAATATGCTAGTATACTTAGCTGGATAGGTCACACTGATAATATGCTTAGTGTAATGAATATCATACCCATTCATTTGTACATACGCATCATATGTATGCCTGACTGTGGACGATGTCGATCATAGCATATGCCTTACAGCTTGAGATACTTAGGGGACCCGTATGAGATAGGGTCACCCTACATGATCGCGCGGTATGCGCAGGTTTGGTGCATGGCTTTAATAGTGTGACTCATGCATCTCGCATTATACATGTCATGATCAGATTCTCACCCCAGCGGCATCGGGGTTTTGACCACCACAGTCACATCGTGGATGGTAAGAATGGACACCGAAAATATGTTCTAGCACGTGGGCGCCAAAGATGTCCTTGGGTGAAAGTCCCTAAACCCTGTGGTACCAGTAGGATGCTTCAATGTCTAGACCGAGTGGATTTATGAGCGCATGAGGGCCAAATACCAGTAGGCCGCGTCTCCCACTGTGTCGGGGTCGGTTGGAAGGGGGTGTGACCTTACCCGCCCGGGGTGCAGAGGGCTATATACTAGGTTGAGTTTGACCAGCTCGTGAATGGGTTCGCTATCGATGAGCCGGGTGAATTTTCTTATATGTCATTGACGAGGCGGATAGTGAGGTCTCTTCCACTCGCTTGGTTATGCCGCGATGGGCGGCAACCAATGTCTGGAGTGTACTAGACCCCGGTGATGTCCCAGTTGTAAACCGTATGATATATGACAGTTGAGGATTGACATGCACACATGGCATCATTAGCATATGACACTCGGCCATATAGGCCCATTGCATTGCATAGCCTCAAGATGGCTAATGACATTCATAGACTTGGTAGTGTAGCCTGCCATCATTTCCGCTTACTCTGATATCTGTATACCTGTCATATGCATTCCGCACACACCACGCACTCTCTAAGCTTCATAGTAAGCTTATGCACGTTGTTTACGTGCAGGTCATACTATAGCACGACAGCAGTGAGACAGGGGCGCGCATTTGATTTTTCAGCTTTCAGTTATACCTTGTATTTCCTTTTCTACAGCATTGTACTCAAAAGATTATCTTAGCGGATATGTGATGTGATGCTTTTTGGTTTGGTATACTTATGTTTATGCTCATCTATAAAAAAATTTTACCTTGAAAATCCTCCTCGTGGGATCCCAGGATCGGAACCTGGCGTATGGGAGCTAGGGGCCGAGAATGGGGTACTACGGAGGATGTTGGCACCGGATTCGGCGGCCGGGAATTTAGTAAGCCCGGTCCCCGAGTTTGGGGCGTGACAGGGAGACCCGCGATCCGGTTAAGGTCCCAGAGCGAGATACTCATCTCACCACATGGCATGTGGAAAGAGTTGGTGATGGAACACCAATGATTGAGGAAGCCCTTGTAAACCCAGGGTTCCCGATAGAAATAGCTGGACGTCGCCTCAATGGCCTTATATAAGCCAACCGCCCGTAGAGTGGCCCTGCGCTGTTTTAAGATATGATTTGCCCATGCTTCGTAACCAGGGTGGAGAATCAGATGGCCGCGGGTTCGGAACGCTCCGGTCAGCCAAACTTCAGTATCCCCTAAATGATGAAACCGCTGGCGAAGGGTCTCAAAATAATGCTTGGGGAAAGGCTGATGAGGGCTGTAATTCGGCTCCAGGAAAATCATATCCTTCACACCAAGGACGGACTGACACTTCTCATTCTTGAATAAGGAGTAACTGAGAGATGGTGCCAGGCCAGATGTCCAAGTATCAACGTTCTAGAAGGAATTGCTCCGGCAAATGTCAGACGGTTCGATGCTTGGGAGGGAGCGCTGCCGTTGGTAACTCTTCGAATACCGAATGTATTCTCGGGTGTAAGGATTCCTTATTATGAGAGGCGCGGTGACGAGCTTGACAGTAGACCAGGCCACCTTCATCTTATCGGACTTGGACTTGGTTCGGTTCTCCAAGTACACTTGTTCGGCACCCTTGCCAGCTCGCTTTGGACGGCCACACTTAGCAGTCTGCACGGGAATTGACGAGCTCACTTCACCGTCCTCAGATCCTACGGTCCCATATGACCGAAAGCCAAGCAGGGGAGTATACCAAGCGTCCCATTGTTCCTGTGTGCCCCTGTCTGGAGGAGGCGGTACAACTCGGTCACAGAGGATCCTCTGTTGCATATCCTTGGATAGCGTTAGGATACACTCGTAGAAGTTAAATGTCTCCGGAGGGAGGAACCACTACGGATTCTGATCGGACGGCCTGGTAGCCTTCTTCAAAGTTGCGCGCTTACGCTTTGACGGAGTTAGTGGTGGGCCTGAAGGGCCAGCTTGCAATGGATCACTAGCCATTTTAATCTGCAAGAAGCACACAGAAAGATCAGATCCAGTTCGAAACAAAGCAGAGCACGCAAAGGTATGCTCGAAACTCTAGTTAAGTTAGATCACCAAGATTTCAGTGCCAGCCCAATGCAATCTGGATTTTCGAGCATGCAGAGGCCCAACACTATGAAATGACACATAAGATGTATGGTGAAAGTGTAAAACCCGGCATCCTCCAAAATCCAGATAGATTAAGCTGGGTTAAAACAAGATTTTCGATCTCAAAAGCCATGAAATATGAGTGTATGGGGCTCCATATACACTAAAACAATGAAATTCGCCAAGTTTGGAACCCAAGTGTATGGGACCCCACGCACCCCGAAATAAGTTGAATTTTCGGGTGCGTGAGGTCCCACGCACCCCAAAAATGTCCGCCATTCACAGACTTACAATCCGGGTGCGTGAGATCCCACGCACCCCAAAAGTCCACATTCTTCACAAAAGTCCATTAATTGGGTGCGTGAGGTCCCACTCACCCTTAAAAAATCTAATTTTTTTATAGCCCATTAACTAGGTGCGTGAGACCCCACGCACCCTTAAAATGATTTGAAACCCCATTGTTGGGTGTGGGAGGCAAAACCCTCCTAAAAAGGAGACGAGGGGTGTGTGCCGCCCCATGCACCCTTAAAATACATCAAAAACCCAATTTTTGGGTGCGTGAGGGGTAAAACCCTCCGAAAAATCTGACGAAGGGTGCGTGGAACCCCACGCACCCTGAAATACATCTCTAAGTTCAAAATTTTGGGTGCGTGCGTGAGGCCTCACGCACCCTAAAAAACACCAAAAATTACAAAGTCCCATTTGAGGGTGCGTGCCAGCCCACACACCATTAAAATCACAGTACCTCAAATTGTTGGGTGCGTGCAGAATAAAAGGGTGCACTGGAGACAATTTTTGGATGCGTTGGCGATTAAATGGGTGCGTGGGATGGGTCTGGAAAATCCAAAATGAAATGAGCAAATGACGAGAAAACGGCTATCTCCTTTATATATATAGTAGGGACCCAACGGTCCGATACATCACATTAAACAGTCATATATCCATCGCAACCCATCGAAGGGGCATCTGTTGGGGTCCCAAAAGGTAGGGGGCCTCAAAACAAGCATAATAGTCGTGCAACTCCGAAAGAATCCTACAAAATGCCTTCCGGTGCACGCAAAATGGAGATTTATAAAAAATTCCCTTAGCCAATTCTTGCTGAAATCTCCAGCGGGCCCCGCCAATCACCGTGATCAGAATCTTCCGGAATCGAACCCATAACTTCATTGTCATTTATGATGAACAGTGCATGTGATCGCACAATCCAACGGGCCCCACAAACTCATCAAAATTCAAAACCCAATTTAAAGCGTTCAAAAGTCTGTCCACACACCCATAAATTCAGGTACCCATGCACCCGAAAAATCAACAAAAATAAGAATTCATTTAAAGGTATTTTGGTGCCCCACGCACCTCAAAAATGGGTCCACACACCCTTAAATTCAACATATTTCAGGATTGTCATTTAAAGGTATTTTGGTGCCCCACGTACCTCAAAAATGGGTCCACGGACCCTTAAATTCGACACATTTTATGATTCTCATTTAAAGGCATTTTGGAGTCCCACGCACCCCAAAAATAGACCCACGCACCCTGAAATTCCACATGTTCCAGGGCTTGGATTAAAGGTCTTTCGGAGTCCCACACACCCAAAATATCAAATATTTGCGGAACCTATTTCCGGGTGCGTTGGACCTCCACAAGTCAATTTTAAGGTGCGTTGAGGGTATTTTAGGATGCGTGGCACGTGGCAGCCCCTCATTGGCGGGGTTCTGGTATTTTCAGCTATAAATACCCCATCCAACGAGTCATTTTTACGTTTTCAGAAAGAGAGAGAGCTGCCATCCTCTGGGAATTCGAAATCCCCGTCGAAAACCCTCACCAAAATACTTTTCCGATCGTCGGAATACCCTCCGATCGCCAACATTTTCCCCACAGGTCCGAATGCTGAGAAATCACAAGTGTGGCCACGCATCCATAAATTCGGTCCCACGCACCTAAAAATTGTTCCGCGCACCCGAAAAATGGCTCACGCGTCCATTAATTCAACGTAAATCGGACAAGTGCATCGGACTCTCACGCACCCGAAAAATGGCCCATGCGTCCATAAATTAAGGCCCACGCGTCCATTAATTCGACGTGAATCGGACAAGTGCATCGGACTCCCATGCATCCGAAAAATGTCCCACGCACCCCTAAATTCAACAAAAATCAGGCATTTAATTTCAGGGTGCGTTGGAGCCCACGCATCCATAAATTAAGTCCCACGCACCTGAAAATTCAGCCAACTACCAAAATGTTTGCGGGTGCTCCGGACTTAATTTTAAGTATTTTCAAGGTCCGTTTGAGCCTATTTTGGGTATTTCGAGCGTTCCGAACGCATGGAATGGTCGATGGGCGTTCCAGGATCTCTAAATGAGCAGAATTATGCATCTTCGAGGTTTGACCCGATTCGACATGATGAATGAAATGACTTCTCGGAAGGAAGCCGCCAGCATCTAGAATTATGTGAATATAGCATCATTTGTATTTACTGTAAGATATGATCTGATTAGGGTCAAAAGCTAGGAAAACGGGGCTATGGTTATCACGATAAACCATGTCAAAGAGTTTCAATTCTCTACGAAGCAATTGCTATGAACTGCCACAACACAACGGTCTATGCCCTACCCATCCAAACGGCATCCGTTGGTTGGGCTGCTCAGGTACACATAACTGCAGATTGATCTTCCCGAGGTCGCCTGTCCACACATGACAGCTGCAGGCCGAGAGTCGTACCCTCTCAGTTAAAAACCCTGACAGTCTTCCGCCCGGATCTCCGGCCAAAACATGGGACATAGACATCTGACCAATACAAAGATGATTCTGTCTATAACAAAATAAATATAGGTCTCTACGACCACAAAATCTAAGACCATAGTCCCCGCTTACTAGTCTTTTGCCTTTTAATTAAGGGTCATCGATCATTCGATGTAATTAAGGGCTCGTACCAGATCACGGCCTGGAATGTACAAGATCTCAAAATCTCTGGAATAAAATTCGCCTTGCGATATCTCTTCTTGTGTACCTTTCGTGAATGCTTGTGATTGTCTATGAATGTTTCCAATACTCAGAACCCCAGAGCAACAAACACTATTCAGAAAATGTCCTTGCTTCCATTTTCTAGTTCTAACACCTGTCTTAATGGATGATTCGTAGGTACCAATATAGCGTGGGCTTGGAAATATAGTCGTAGTTTTCGAGCACCAGTCGCTATGGCAAGAGCTAATTTCTCTATATCAGAGTATTGAGTTTCGGCATCCACCATCGCTCGACTAATATAATAAATGGGCCTTTGTACCTCGAAATCTTCTCTTATTAATGTGGCGCTAACAGCCGTAAAAGACACAGATAAATAAAGAAGGAGCTGCTCAGGTAAAATAGGTTTTGATAAAATTGGTGGCGTGTTCATATATTGCTTTAGTTGTTGAAATGCTTCTTCGCATTGTGGAGTCCACACCCAGTCGGTTTTTACGGTAGCTCGAAGAAGCTTGAAAAAAGGAAGACACTTATCAGAGGCACGCGAAATAAACATGTTCAATGATGCAATGCGACCAGCCAATCGTTGGACATCTTTGAGAGTGGACGGAGACTTCATTTCGATCAAGGCTTTTATTTTCTCGGGATTCGCCTCGATTCCTCGTTGGCCAACCATAAATCCAAGAAATTTCTCGGTGGAAACCCCGAAAGCACATTTTTCTGGATTTAACTTCATCTGATACTTCCTCATCAAGTCGAAGGCTTCTCGGAGATTTGCGAGGTGGTCGTTTACTACGATGCTTTTCACAAGCATGTCATCGACATAAACTTCCATATTCCTACCTATTTGTGCGATGAATATTTTATTAACCAGACGTTGATAGGTGGCTCCTGCATTCTTGAGACCAAAAGGCATTACCTTGTAACAATACAAGCCGCAGTCAGTGATAAAGGCAGTGTGTTGACTATCGGGCGGGTGCATCATAATTTGGTTATAACCAGAGTAGGCGTCCATAAAATTGAGCAGGGCGTGCCCTGCTGTTGAATCAACCAATTGGTCAATGCGCGGAGTCGAGAAACTATCCTTCGGGCATGCTTTGTTCAGATCAGAGTAGTCCACGCACATTCTCCACTTACCATTAGCTTTTCGAACAAGGACCACGTTCGTGACCCATTCTGGGTAGTCAACTTCCTCAATGAAATTGACGATCAACAACTTTTCGACCTCAGTTTTAATCACCATTTGCCTTTCTACAGTGAACGCTCGTCGACGCTGATGAACAGGTTTGTACTTTGGATCAACTTTCAGACGATGAACTATGATGTTGGGGTCGATACCTAGCATGTCACTATGAGACCAAGCAAATACATCTTGATATTCGGTGAGAAAATGAGTCAGATTTTCACGAAAGACATCGCTCAAAGAAGATCCAATGTAAACCTTTTTGGATGAATTTTCTATAGATAAGTGGACTGAGACTGTCTCTTCCCCCAAGGTACCTGATTGAAGAGCAGCTTTCTCTTAGGTCCAATGTTGTAGTTATCGGGAGATTCGATGATTCTCCTGTAATTGTCATAACAGAAGCTACTTGGGCTTTTTTTCAATCTTGTGCGGCGATTTCGTAACATGCTCGAGCTTCTTTTTTCTTTCCTCGTACAATCCCAACTCCGCTTGGAGTAGGAAATTTGATGCATAGGTATAAGGGATGTAAAGTTGCTCCTATCTTGTTGAGCGAAGGTCGGCCCAAAATAGCGTTGTATGCTGATCTCTGATCTAGCACGAGGAAATTAACGAAGACTGTAGTTTTGGCTGGACTTTCTCCGAAGGTGACCGGAAGGTCAATGCTTCCTTCTGGTGTTACAACTTCGCCCCCAAAGCCGACGAGGGGAGTGGAGACTGGTTTGAGCAGACTTCTAGCGAGTGCCATTTTATTGAAAGCTTCTAGGTAAAGAACATCAGCGGAGCTACCTATATCCAACATAATACGATGAGTTAAATAATTTGATACCTTTAACGCGACCACGATGGAGTCCTCATGAGGGAAATGAATCCCTTCTGCATCTTCAAGAGAAAAAGAGATCGGATGATGGTTAGGATTTGTCATATCGGACGATTTTTCCAGCCAATAAATATGCTGGGGCTTCTGAGATGCCTTGCGAGCATATTCTTTCCTTGACGCTTGAGAATCTCCTCCACAAGATGGACCTCCAGCAATGGTTCGGATCTCACCAGTGGGTTCAGCATCTTCTTGCGAAGGGTGATGCTGAGGTGACTTTTTCCTTTGTGACGGGGCTTCCGCTCTCTTAGGCGACCGACCCTGTCGCGCCACATAATCTCAGAGATGACCCTTTAGAATCAGGGCTTCAATGTGATCTTTTAATGATATACAATCTTGGGTGTTGTGCCCATGATCTTTGTGGAAATTGCAGAACTTTCTCTTATCTCTTTTTTCAGGATCGGACTTGATCTTTGAAGGCCACTTCACGTACGGTTTGTGCTTGATCTCCATTAATACTTTCTCAGGAGATTGGTTAAGATGTGTATAGTTATGATATTTACTAAAGTTGGGCTTCTTTGGGGAACGATCCCGTCGATCGCGCCGATATTTCTTATCAGGAGGAGAGATCTCCTCAGACTTACGCTTCTTGCCCTGTATACCATGATGTGCCAAAGCGACTTCTTCCGCATTGATGTATTTTTTTGCCTTTGCTTGGAATTCCGTCATAGTTTTAGGAGGGTTCTTGTCCAGGGCGAACCGAAATTTTTCACTTGTAATTTCGGCTATAAGGGCGGTGAGGCCTTTATCTTCAGTATAACCTTCATTTTAGATGGCTTCTGCAGTGAACCGAACTGTAAAATCCTTAATTGTCTCCCCATGCTGCTGCTGCTTTAGATCCATTAAATGAGATGCCGGCTTTTTGGTACGAATGCTCCCCATGAACTGAGAGAGGAAGAGCTCCGATAATTGAGAGAAGGATCCTATAGACCGAGGTTTTAGGCCTCGAAACCATGTACACGCTGCATCCTTTAGAGTTAAGGAGAAAGCCCTACACATAATTTCCGAACCATGTCCCTCCAGCTCCATAAGAGACTTATACGTCTCCAGAAGCTCGAGAGGATCGCCAGTGCCTGTATATGGGGCGATGATAGGCGTTCGGGATTTCTTAGGCAAGGGAGCCTCTATAACCTCGCGGGTGAAGGGAGATTCAAATCGATGGATTGATGCAAGAGCAATAGGTGGGAGGTTAGACCGATATCGCTGTTCCATATCGTTGAAGCGATCCTTGATTCTCTTAAGATCTCCTTCCCATGGTAAGGTGTAGCTTGAAGTTTCGACGGCAGACCCCTGAGATTGTTGTTGCCGGGAGGTACTGGAGTGTATAGAATGTGGAGGAGGTACCGAGACTTAATTGCCGAGTGGCATTCAATTTGAAGGAGGATTTGGTTGGGTTCGTGGCTCGCCTGCAGAATGTCTGGAAGCTACTGGTATAGGTCGTACCGGTGGCCCTTCTAGAGGTTGTTGTTATGGTTCCAGAAAGTGTTGATCAAACCGATTAGATAAGGTTTAAAGCCCAACTTTGAGAGTAAGAAGTGTGTTTCCAACAAAACGCATAATGTCATCTTGACTGCCGGATATATCATGAAATGGATTTTGCGATGGCAAATTGGATTCTACCGGGAGAACCCCTGTCGAGGCAGCCTGAGGGGGACTAGACGCTGGTTCAGGGATGTCAGGCGGAGGTAACGTCTGTCTTGAAGTGGAAGGATGAACCATCTTTCTTGGAGGCATAGTGGGAGATAACGATTAGCGATGAGAATGGTTTATTTTGAAAGCGTTCCCACAGACGGCGCCAATCTATTTACGTCGAATTTGGTAACTGGATCCTCTAGATGTTCACCTTCCTTTGAGCCAACTTCCCTCCAAACCTTAAAAAATAAAAGAGAGAACTAAGGGTGGCCGGCATCCAACCGTTGGCCCTCCGAAGCTTAAGTCAGACGAGACACGGTTATAAAGTGAAAAGTTGGATATGAGCTTAGAGATTGTGTACCTTTATCATCTATGAGGCCATATATTTATATAGATCCAGGTGATCCAATCTTTTACCCAAGCCGTAAGGATCACTGCTAATTTTAAGGGATTAGGTGCTTATCCTATTAATCCTTAAATGGAGGGATGACCTAACAACCTTGGACGTCTAACTGATTACGTCTCTTGATGGAGATGCTCAGGAGTTATGGATGAGGAAAAACCAAAACCGATCTATACAGACTGATACTGAAAGGCAGTGATTATTCGCCTCGAAGATAACCTTGTTCAACAACCTTGAAGTGGGCTGCTCGCAGGTGGATGTATGATCCCTTTCGACGACCACGAGCCGAACTGCTTGCATGTGAAACCTTTATTTTGTAACCAGGGAGTAAAAGCAGGCGAATTATAAGATGTCCTCATCCGATGACCAGCAACCAAGGCAACTCGCAGACTCGAGAGTGTATACCGCACTTTCACGATTTGTGAGCTTCGACCATAAGGGCTCGCGGGTTGAACACCTGAAAGTAAAAAGGCGCTCGCAGGTCTTGAGTCTTCAATATCTTAGACCACCTCTGATCTGCTATAACATATATGATAAAAGTTATACTAAATTAGGGATAAATATGTAATATTTATGCATTATCATATTTGGTGAGTGCAAATCAGAAGGTCTATTCCCTTGAGATCCGCAATACTCCATCCTATGACACTCTTGGGCTTTTAGAGAGTAGAAATCAACTTACACTCTTGGTTCTCATCCAGGTGGGAAAAATCACCACTGGATATATATCATCTTAACCTAAATAAGCATATTTTAGCTCAGATAGCAATGGCGTTAGTTCAAGCTTCGGTGATTCGATACATGATGGTAGAGGGTGGCAATTTTTTAAAAGAAGGCTTTCATCGATCAATTTCTAACACCGACATGGAATCTAACAATGCACTCACTATGTCTTTAATCATATGATCATCAGAGTCTGTGAAGTGAGCAAGACATACTTCTAATGGATCGGAGATTGTTGTTAAAAGAAGCTCATCCTCCACGAACGTATCAATCATGTTTATCTCATGGATCTCCTCTCCACCCCCGGTTGCTTACACAAGTTAAACACATTAAATTCTGGCGTCATGTTTCCAAAAGAGAGCTTCATGAATCATTCTATAAATTGATTATTATGTTTGAAGTGACCAGGAATGGATGTCTCAAGATGACTGAAATCTGAGTGCTGGATTATTAACTGGTTGTGTGTTTAAGACGATGAAATTTATTGGGAAGTAGAATTTCTCGACTTGGATCAACATGCCCTCGATTACCCCTCTAAGCATCTAAGTTAAACGATCGGAAAGCTATAATATTGTCTCAGGTGGGTTTTAATTCACCGAAGCCCAACTACTCATATATGGAGTAGGGTATCAAGTTTACGCTCGCCCCCAAATCTAAGAGTGCTTGCTCAATGCAGAAATTACCGATGATGCAAGAGATGGTAGGACTTCCAGGATCTTTATATTTTGGGGGAGCATTTTGTTTAATTATAGCGCTCACTTCTTCTGTCAAAACGGCTTTCTTTTACACATTCATCTTGCGTTTCTTTGTGCATAAGTCTTTTAAAAACTTGGCATAAGATAAAATTTGTTTAATTGCATCTAACAAATGGATATTGATTTTAACTTGCTGTAACACATCCAGAATATCCCGATTATCCATTAGCTGCTTTGATGTGAGAAGGCGTTGAGAAAACAGGGCTACAACTTTCTGACCAAGCTTGGTCTCTTTCTCTTTTGAAGTGTCGTTAAGTTCACCATCACCCTTAAACTTTCAAGATTCCTTAGGTTTTTCAATCTTCTTTAGAATCTCTTTGTCAATTGTTTACCACTTCTAAGAGTAGTGATGGACTTGACTTTTTCCATATGAGAAGTGGGGGGAATTGAATTAGCCACTTCATATTGGCCTTTGGGGTTCAGTTGAGGTTGGGCAGGAAATGTTCCTTTCTCTCTAACATTCTCTCCACTGAGGTCTTAAGTTCCTGCAAGGTTTGCATGGTTGTTTGATTTATTTGAGATTGTCCTTGAATGAATGTTTGCAAAGTGTCCTCAAGGGTCCTCTAAGGTGTTTGCACGTATGGTGTGCCTTGAGGAACATGAGGCCCTTAAGGAGGCACACTTAGATTTGCAGTTGGCCTGTTTATTCAACTGAAGTTAGGATGGTTCCATCAACTAGGATTGTACTGATTTGAATTGGGGGCAATAAAGGGACATTGGTAAGCATTCATGACATTTTCTTGAGCTTACAACACCTCTTAAAACGTGGGGATTGATGGACAATCCTTTGTTTGGTGCATTGGTCTCATATATGTCACAAACACTTTAAAAAGCCTTGTTGGGTTAAGGGGACCACTTCTACTTTCCTAAGATCCATGGCCTCAACCTTTCTTGTGAGACTGACAATCCTTGCATTCACATCATCTCCCTCCTTGAGTATGTACATTCCCCCTTTCTCCTTATGTTGAGCCTTAGTGGTACTTAATTTGTTGGAGGTATCCCATGACTGTGCGTTTTCAGCCAACATAATAAAATACTCCAACGCCTCTTCGAGATCCTTGCACATAAACTTGCCATTGCACATCATTTCTACAAATTGAATCATATTTGAGCTTAGTCCATCATAGAAGAAGCTAATCACATGCCAAATTTTGTAGCCATGATGTGGGCAAGTGAGTAAAAGGTCTTTGAACCTCTCCCGACATTGGAAAAATGTTTCATCATCTTTCTGGGAGAAGTTCATGATTGCTCTCCTTAGCGTATTAGTTTTGCGAATCGGGAAAAACTTTTTGAAAAAATCTTATGTCATCTTGGCTCATGTGCCTATAGAGCGTGGTCTCAAAGAGTGGAGCCATGACTTGGCTCTCTCTTTCAAGGAGAAGGGAAACAACTTGAGCTTAATAACGTCCTCGGAGACATTGTTGTAGTGCAAGGTTGTCATTATCTCATCGAATTCTTTAAGGTGAAGATATGGACTTTCAAAATCAAGTCCATGAAACTTTGGTAAGAGTTGGATCACACCCAGTTTAAAGTCAATATTACCTACATTCATTGAGAACACCATACAAGATGGTGCGAATGTTCTAGAAGATTAAAGGTAATGTCTTAAAGTTTTAACCGGAGGAGCATAATGTCCCTCATCATGTAACATCCTACCTGCTAGTTGTGTATTATGTTCAGCATTATCTCCAACATTCTCTTGAACATTAAGTTGATTGCCAGCCATAGTGATGGATTGTTCAGGAGTACTCAAAATTCTTCTAACACATTGATGGATGGTTAATCCTTCATCTAAACCAACCTCACTTTGAAGTCAAAGTGTATGGTCAGTTTCCCACTTGGGCATGAACCATACCAAATCTAAAATTTGAAATTGCACAGCGGGAGTCTAACACAACACCCTACGCTTATATGCAAAATCTTACGGATCTTGTAGAACTATGGCTAAGTCCTAGAGGGGGGTGATTAGGACCGTTTAAAAATCCATTTTAAAAACCTCTTGCCTAATTAAACTAATTAACAATTATAAACTAATCAAGCAAGAATACTTAGCTTCCAATCTTAAGTGGGTCCAATCGCAAGGCTAGCATACTAGAAGCAATAAAACCACCTAGACCAAGCATGCATAGATATTCAAATGATTTAACTAACTAAGCACCTAATTTATGCAACCTATGTAAACTATAAGAGAATGGATCATAAGGCTCATGTCTACACAACTTAGTGAACATACATCTTGTGTGTGAATCTACCTAATAAAGTGCATAGCATGCAAGCCATTCAAGCATTCATATAATCATAATAGAAAGATAATGCAAGAAAGGAAACGGCTCAAATGGCAATCACAAACACAAGCATGTATAGTGGTTCGACTATTTGTCTACTCCACTCTCAATTCAACTACTCACCCCTTGAGCACACCGGCATTCATTAGGGAGTTTACATCAGGTTCCTCCCAACCTAGGTGTTTTAAATTGGTTCCACCCTACCGGGGAGTTTGACAAGGTTCCTCCCAACTTATGACGAAGATTTTACTGGTTCATCTCTCAACCAGGATGTTTACGGGTTTCATCCTACCCAGGAGTTTAACAAGGTTCCTCCCAACCCTTCGGTTTCAATCCAAGAACCTAAAGTACACTCTCGTCAAAGGCTCCCCTTAAAAACTTGATTGAATTTGTAAATCCAAACTCTCACACTCAATCCTCCTCGAGGAACGAGTGTAACCGGACTCTCAACTTGACACTTACTTGTCGGATGAGCCCCTTGTTTAGTGCCACTTCAGGTTGCTTGATCTCCACTCTCCCGTGCTTCAATTATCTCTCCTTGCTCCCCCGATCGTATTGTCGATGCTTTACCACGGCCTCAACTCCAACGATTAATCACCTTACATATGATCTTTGTGAGATGTCCAAGGTGATGGGAGGTGGTGGGAATTCTCTACAACATGTAGGATTGGGTTGCCTAGAGGAATTCCACCCAATAGGATCTTTTAGAGAGGTTTAGGTGAAGGATCTACCTATGGTCGAGGTGCCTAAATTTCCAAAGATCAAGAAAGAACAAGAACATCTTCATATGAGCTTTGAATGCTCCATCTTATGATCAAACATAAGGAAGATGGCTTGGAATGCTTAGGATTATTGTCTAATAGTATGGGCAATGAAGGTGACTTCTAATGCACTAAATTCTCTCTCCTTACCCTAAAAATTGAGCCAAACCATTTTATAGAAAAAGTCTCAACGAATAGAAAATGCCTGCCAACGACTCTTAATAGACTGGTCGGCCAAGGGTCACCAACCAGTCAAATATTGAGGACCGACCGGTTGAGCAAGGCCTGGGTAGTGGGTTTGCTTGCTGTCCACTTTGGGTCAATCACGACCGGTTGTTTGACCGGTCGAATTAGGCCTGGGATCAAGCATTGCTTGTTGTCCCTCCTTGGGATCTGACGATCCGTCGACCATGGGTCGAGACCGGTCGGCAGCCCTAATATGATGTTATATGAAGTTGCATTTTACAACAGCAAGGGCAACCTCTATGGCCATTGTTTGGGTGGTCTTTTGGGACACCTAGGGCCAATCTAAGATGACTACAAGTATGCCTAATGGGTCAGGGTCATCTAGAGGTTTGGGTTTTGGTTAGGTTCAAGGTTCAAGGCTCACCAAGGCATTTTTTACATGTTTTCTTCTTCCTTAATGCAGTAGGTCCGCTTGAGTCTTCGCTCTTCGTCTTCTTTAAGCTCAATTGACACTAGACTCACTGACCTAAGTAATTGACAAATAAGGTGCATTAGTATGCCACAGAACAGTGAACTAACAAAATTAACCCTAACAAAATCCTACAACAATGCAAAAGAGTTAGGAATGAAGTTATCAAAATTGAAGAACAAGGATTAGAAGATCCTACAAAATTAGAGAACAGAAAATCAATGTTAGTAATGTAAAAATTCTAAGAAAACTTAGAACAAGAAATTCTAAAAATTAAAAATTCTAGAACTAATAAACCTTAGAAAAATTAGAAGACTAAATCCTAGGTTGATCAATCTAAAAGGATGACAACCCCAAGTGCAAGGTCACGATGTAGTTTTACTCAATGAGTCTGAGATTGATCCACCAGAAATTATGAAAAGACGATTAGAATTAACTAACTAAACTAGATCTAAACAAAGGTTTTAGATTTCTCCAATGATTTAAAAAGAAATAATATAATAATTAAGAAAGACAAAGGATCCAAGAATTCACTTATAGAAATCTCAATATCTAGTTCATCGACTCAACTTTTATAACTCAATTGGAATTGAAATTCTTACTCTATCCAATCGGAAGATAATTTTATTAAATAAATCTTAGACACTAATAAAACATGAATTCAGTTGAATGGATCTCTCATGAAGAAGTCTGATCTCAATCACATGGAATCAAAAGCATTTATCATGCTCGTAGTCTATGATATATCAATCAATTATACAAATTGATTCCTTCTCTAATAGACCAAGTAATTATTCAATCAATGCATTTGATGAAATCAGAATAAGCAATGAATCAAGGATCTAAACAACTCAAAAACTTTTATAAAATAGAATTGAAACTAATTCAACTTACTATCAACATTCAAATTATTGTTATTGAATCAAATAAACTAAATACTGAAATTAACTACAAGTCTCATCCCTTAGCCTTAGATACGAGATTAGCCTAACATGACTAACATCTTCTTCGCTCCCTAAGTGTAAGGTTGCGATTTAGTAATAATTCAGTAGAGATCGAAATCGTTCTCAGGGACTAATGTAGGAATTCTCTGAATTTCTTCTAACAATCTCCAATTGAAATCAAACTACAATAATCTATAAATATGAACGTACGAGAATAATCTGTAACTTGAGATGAAATTAACAATCTAAAGAAGCACTAGGGGGTCAAGGATCCACTTGTCACGCCCCAAACTCGGGAACCGGGCTCACTAAATTTTCGGCCGCCGAATCCGGTGCCAACAGCCTCCGTAGTACCCCATTCTCGGCCCCTAGCTCCCATACGCCAGGTTCCGATGCTGGGATCCCACAAGGAGGATTTTCAAGGTAATTTTTTTTTTATAGATGAGCATAAACACAAGTATACCAAACCAAAAAGCATCACATCACATATCCACTAAGATAATCTTTTGAGTACAATGCTGCAGAAAAAGGAAATACAAGGTATAACTGAAAGCTGAAAAATCAAATGCGCGCCCCTGTCTCACTGCTGTCACACTATAATATGACCTGCACGTAAACAACGTGCATAAGCTTACTATGAAGCTTAGAGAGTGCGTGGTGTGTGCGTAATGCATATGACAGGTATACAGATATCAGAGTAAGCGGAAATGATGGTAGGCTACACTACCAAGTCTATGAATGTCATTAGCCATCTCGAGGCTATGCAATGCAATGGGCCTATATGGCCGAGTGTCATATGCTGATGATGCAATGTGCGCATGTCAATCCTCAACTGTCATATATCATACGGTTTACAACTGGGACATCACCGGGGTCTAGTACACTCCAGACATTGGTTGTCGCCCATCGCGCGCATAACCAAGCGAGTGGAAGAGACCTCACTATCCGCCTCATCAATGACATACAAGAAAATCCACCCGGCTCGTCGATAACGAACCCATTCACGAGCTGGTCAAACTCAACCTAGTATATAGCCCTCTGCACCTGGGCGGGTAAGGTCACACCCCCTTCCAGCCGACCCCGACACAGTGGGAGACGCGGCCTACTGGTATTTGGCCCTCATGCGCTCATAAATCCACTCGGTCTAGACATTGGAGCATCCTATTGGTACCAAAGGGTTTAGGGACTTTCACCCAAGGACATCTTTGGCGCCCAAGTGCTAGAACATATTTTCGGTGTCCATTTCTACCATCCACGATGTGACTGTGGTGGTTACAACCCCGATGCCGCTGGGGTGAGAATCTGATCGTGACATGCATAATGCGAGATGCATGAGTCATACCATCAAAGCCATGCACCAAACCTGCGCATGCCGTGCCATCATGTGGGGTGACCCTATCTCATATGGGTCCCCTAAGTATGTCAAACTGTAAGGCATATGCTATGATCAACAGCATCCACAGTCAGGCACACATATGATGCGTATGCACAAATGAATGGGCATGATATTCATTACACTAAGCATATTATCAGTGTGACCTATCGAGCTAAGTACGCTAGCATGTTTCAATGGTGGGCATCAATAACTACTATTTACAACGGCGTGGTCTACCTGAAATTTGGATTTGTCTCATTAGGTGGGGTCCATAGGCTAAAATGACATGGAAAGACAGATGAACAGCGTAGATCAAATAGATACATCACGATGGGACCCACAGGGTGGGCCACCTACTGGACGAGCGTGGAACCCACCTGGGTCATAGAAGTTCTGGATAAAGCTGATATTTATGATTTCACTTCACCCAGACCTGTGGATCTGGGTGGCATATGAACATCATGTGGCCATAAGAAGGTTTCAACGGTGGAAATCATTATCTGCACCATTCCAAATGGTGTTGCCCACATGAGATGTGTACCCGGTTCATTTGTGGGCCCATGCCCTGAAATGATATAGTAAAATGGATGGACGACAGGGCATGGTGGGTCCCACGAGGTGGGCCACTGCTGGACAGAGTGTCCAGCACACTGCCATCAGCGTGGGCCACACTCATGGCCCCCAAAAGTTTTGGACCGAACTGATACATATATTTCCCATCCATCCAGGTCTGTGTGACCTCAGCAACAGGTTAGATGGAAATAAACCTCATGGTGGGACTCCACACGTGCACAGCAGCCCCAACGGTTTCCAACGGTGGCCGTTCATTCCCACTGCTTCCCAAGAAGTGGTCCATGAGGTATTGGACCCAGCTGATGCTTTTGTTTTCCATTCATATAGGTCTGCATGACCTGATGGATGGTTCAGATGGAAAACCATCATAATGGTGGGCCCTGAAAAGGTTTCAACCATAGGCATTCATTCTCACTGCTTCCTGTGGTAAGGCCCACCAAAGATTGGGATCGTCTTGTCTTGGGGCTTGGGCCCCTGAAATGATATGGGAAAACAGATGGACGGCTTGGATAAAATAAATACATCATGGTGGGTCCCAAGAGATGGGCCACTGGTGGACGGCTGAGGAGCCCAGTGTCCGTGGACGCTAGGTACTCCCAGTGTCAGAGGCTACGCCTCTCCTTCTTCTTTCTTCTTTTTATTTTATTTTATTTTATTTTCTTGGTTTTGGTCCAGTGGGGCCCACATAAGGCTGATCCAATCCGTTCATCAGGTTCCCTAACTCATGGGGGACCTAACGAGCCCAATATTGGGTATGTTACGGGGTCTACAAACATCAGTGTGGGCCGAGGCAGTTTCGACAGTGGACATCATATTCTCCACTGTTTCCTGTGGTGCGGTCCGCTTAAGATTTGAATCTGATTCAGATTCGGGCCCTGGCCCTAAAATGATTTGGGAAAACAGATGGACAGCATGGATTGATCTTAAACATCAAGGTGGGTCCCACAAATGGGGACCCCACTCACTGCCCAACGTCCAGACGCTGGACGTTCACAGCGTCTCAGACACTGGAATCGTCCAGCGTTGGACTTCTTTGCATATATTTTTTTAATTTATTATTATTTTTTTTATTTTCTTATGTTTATCTCAAGTGGGGCCCACATTAGTATTATCCCCACCATTCATCATGTTCCCCAGCTCTTGAGGAACGCTTAGAGTCCAATATTGGACAGGTTACGGGGTCTACAAATATTACAGTGGGCCTAAGAAGTTTCAACAGTGGGCTACATTATCCCCACTGTTTTCTATGGTGTGGTCCAACTGAGATCTGGGTCAATCTCATTTTTGGTGTCCAGCCCTAAAATGGGCTGGAGAAACAGACGGACGGTGTGGATAATACATGAACATCACGGTGGGTCCCACGAGTGGGCCCTATGGTTAACGCCCAATATTGGGCTTGCCCAAGTGCTGCTGGGCAGCAGCGTCCTCTGGACGCTGTCTGTCCAGCGGCAAAGCTTTTCTTCTTCTTTTTATTTTTATTTATTTATTTATTTATTTATTTATTGTTATCCTTGCATGGTGGGGTCCACACGTGCAGGATCCACTCCATTCATCAGCTGGGCCATCTCATGGTGGGCACAATTAGCTTTGGATCAAGATAATGCTTGTATTATACTTCATCAAGATCTTTGTGTCTCAAAGAATAGGAAAAAAAATGAAAACAAAGCATCATGGTGGGCCACCAAAGGTGGTCCATGTCGTGGCAGCGTGCGGGGCACGCTGTCTCACAACATGGCCCACTTGTGGGCCCGAAAATGAAAAGGGAAAGAAGGAAGAAAGGGGAGTTTATGTCCCCTTTTAGCACTCACACAAATTGGACGGTTGGATCGGGTCGGATAGTCGATCGGACGGTCCGGATGATGGTTGGGGCCCTCCAAGCTTGGTTCCTCCCTCTAATCTCTCTATTTCTCTCTCTTCTTAGTCTCTTCTCTCTCTCTCTCTCTCTCTCTCTCTCTCTCTCTCTCTCTCTCTTTCTCTTTCTCTCTCCTTTCTTGCAAATTATGGACGTGAGATTTCATGGGGTGTTGGGGGGGGTTTTTCTTAGGCGATGTAATGATGATGGCTAGCATGGGAGGGGGGGCAGGATGGCATGGGAGGTATGGGAGGTATGGGCTTTAGTTGACTTTTGAGGAAAGAGAGGGATGTACTTGATTGATTGATGCTTGATGGATTGATGGGATATTGATTGATTGATGCGACAACCTAGGGATTTGTGCAAGTGGGGCCCACACCATGCATGTGTAGCGTGGCCCGCTTAGATTTGCGCACATGTACGCATCTTTCAAACTAGGTATCGAAACGGAGCGTGCCGCGGCGTTGGAGTCGTGGCGTTCGCGCGGTCGCCGGGGTACAAGTCTCGGGTCGTTGCGGTACCAAAATAGGGTGTCTGATTGAAACTCGCCGGTTTGGACTATTCCAGGTATGCCGAGTTCGGAAAAGAGGTGTACGTCGGGCTAATTAAGGTACGGGTGTTACACCACTTGTAGTGATCCTTGATGCATAATTCACTTTGGCTTCTCAATTACACAACTAGAATCGAAATCAAATCCTATCTAGTCGGATTATGGAGCGGTTAATTCAGCAAAACAGTCTAATACATGTATTGTTCATCAACATGATTCACTCAATTCAAGTTAGGACTTGAGCACACTCAATTGCATAGGTCAATCCTAGTTCCAATAGATTAAGATTATAACTATGATAATTATCAAACCCTATCACAAAGCTTAACTATATCATGGTTTCAACTTGATTCAAATCACAAAAATAAACAACACATGTTTCAGACTTCTCATAAAAAGTAGAACTTTAGTTTGAAGTTTCCACATGAATATCCAAGTCTAGAGCGACTTGAATCCGATTCCTTGGAGCGTACAGGTCAAGAACTATGCAAAATAACTAAGAACTAAAGCAATTCTTCCAAACATCCATGAGTCATCATAAGATTAAGAAAAACTACTTAGAACTTTATTCAAACTCAACAAACCATTGTTCAATCAATAAAAATTCAACTTGAAACTAATAATACAAATCAAAACATCTTAGATCTACTACAAGCTTCACCTCTTAACCCTACCTAAGAGGTTTATCCAACCATGCTAAGGAAAAACAGGAAAATTAAAGAAAACATGAAGAACTAGAAAGAAAACTAAGAAGAGAAAGTATAGAACTCCAAAACCAACTCCCCACTATGACAGATCTCTTCTAGGATGCCCTAGGAACGAAGTGGAGGAGCCCTTTTATAGCTTTCAAGCCCTCTCATCGTAGAAGATTCGAGATTTTGCATAAAATTTTCGCACCTGCGTAGAGAAAATCGGAACAGAAATAGCAACTTTTGAATTTTACGCACTGTCGATTGATCTCTTGGGCTGAGCAATTAATCGCTTGTATTGGGCGATTGATCGTAGGTGGTGGGCGATGGATCGCACGGGACAAAAAGTGTCCAGAGAATCCAAAATTTTGCTGGCTTGGGCGATTGATCTCCCGAGCTGAGCGATCAATCGGTGATGCTCTTTTTTTTCCAGCCGCATATCTAGAAATCTTGCACTATGGGCGATCAATCGGTTTGAGCAACCAATCAATCGCTGGTCCATCCTTCAATCCAGCAATGTATGCACAGTGGCCAACCGATCAATCAGCCAGGCCAACCGATCAATCAGCCAGGGTGAATCTTCTTTTTTTCTTTTCTTCTTCTTGCTTCTTTTCTTCACTCTTTTTCTTGCTTCTTTTCTTTGATCTTCAATACGCATTAAGAGTGTTCTTTAATCATCATCTCGGTGAAGTCTCTCTCATCCTACAATCACAAAATCATTGCATTAAATAAGTCCGTAAGCATAGAAATCATGCAATGTTAGTAATGAAATGGGGTTAGAATATGCACATTTTAGAGCTCAACACATCTTAGAAAGAAAAATAAAAGAAAAACATGAAAACACAGACTAGAACCGAAGAAAAAGGAAAATAAGGTTGGGAAGCCTCCATCTTCAAGTAACCTTTCTCTCAAAACCCTAATTCATACTTAAAAGAGCTTAAAACCCCCTTTTAAATAGGAAAATCACGCACCATATCAAAATCGACTTCCAAATTATGTAATTTTGTTACGATTTGATCGCACCGACGAGGACCTTCATTCGCACAGAAGTCAACCGAAGAAAACTTTGACTGCAGCCGAAATACTCTTAAAAATCTTTAAACTTGCTATCTTACTTTGTGCCAGTTTGGTCGCACCAAACCCTCATTCAATCGCACCAAATATGACTTCAATGGAACTAAATTTTGCTTTGTTCGGACCAATTTATGTCTAAGATCTTCTCTGGTTGCTGGACTTTTTCTGCCTTAGTCAGATAGGTGATTCTGTTATTTGGACTTCAAATTTTTTAATCTTTTATCTATCTCTTGTACTTTGTTTTCTTGAATATTTGGCACTTCATATTTTCAATATAAGTCCACCAAACATCCATCCTTTAGCTTGAACATCATTTAAGCTTTAAACCATCACTTTAAGTACAAATTCATCTTAGATTTTAAAATATCTCCTTGCACATGAAACATACGAAACAAGGACTAGTTAATATGATATATATGATAAAAGTAATGCTAAAGAAGGGATAAATATACAATATTTAGGTTTTATTAGAAAGGAGTGGAATTTTCACCCACTCTCAACTTGTACTGCTGCTAAGGCACCCGATCCATTTTACATCGGCAAGAAAGACGAGTGCATTCAATTAAGTATCGTAGTTTTACATCTTCGGATGACTTAATTGAGGGTTTATGGCCAACACACCTACAAAGTCGCATGTTCCTTTTGTGCAATGCACATAGACCACGTATCATCTGACAGACTCCTTCGACCACAAGGTGGACCACATCCTCACGTTTTCCATAATTAATTTAGTTTGGGGTCTTATATTGCTCATAAAACCATGAGGGTGTGCTTCACCTCCCAACTATCTTAATCCCCTTCATGACTTCCAGGAACATGGAATATCCACCAGTTTTAACATCGAATTCCAATTAAGGTCATCTATTACGGTGCATTCAACATGAACAGGATTGTGGAACTTCCACCCGCACTTGACTATCAATAAGCTTCGGGCACCCGTATGATCAAGTGTTATTCATGCCCGATAAGGATTTGAAAAGCCCCCAATAAATTATTCCTACTGTAGTTTATGGTCTTTGAACCACTGGATTGCGACTCGAATGGTTGCGATCAATGGCAACTTTTGTTCGAAATACTTGGAAAATATTTTTTATTTTTGAAAGATGATCCAAACCATCGGATTGCGATCGAACAATCATGATTAATACCAGTTTTTAATTGAAATACTTAGAAAATACTTTTGAATTTTTTAATGATGATCTGAGACATCGAATCATGAATCAACGGTCATGATCGATGTTAGATTTTATTGCAATCACTTAGAAATATTTTGATATTTTTAAATGAAAATCTGAGCCATCGGATTGTGAATCGACAGTCATAATCGATGTCAATTTTTATTGAAAATGCTTATCCGAGCCATAGTATCGTGAATCGATGACCATAATCGATGTCGATTTTTATAGGAAATGCTTGGAAAATATTTTTATTTTTTGAATGATTGTGCTGACCATCTGATCGTGATCGAACGGTCGTGATCGATGCCAATTTTTATTTAAAATATTTGAAAATATTTTTTTAATTTTTCAAATGATGATCCGGACCATCAGATCATGATTAAATGATCAAGATCGTTGCCAGTTTATATATATATATATATATATATATATATATATATATATATATATATATATATATATATATATATGTATATATATAGAATTTTTATACCTTCTCTCTCCTCTATGTGTTTGTGTCTCCTTTATACAGCTTGAATCGTTTTGTAAGGCATGGATGCTTCTTGTACTTCTCTTAGAATAGCTTGGATGGCCCCAGTTAATGAAAATGTGTCTTTAGCCCATGGATGGATCCCTTGGATGCTTGGTGTTCACAACCCGAAGTGTAAGGTCGCGATATAATAAAAATCTCTGTGAGACCGAGGTCGATCCACGGGGAGGAATATAGGTTCAAACACTCTAAGGAAACTAGGATTGAAAACTAACGAATTAAACTAATCTGAAAATGGTTTAACGATAGATGAATTCAGTTATAAAAGAGAACCAATAAAAAGCAAACATAAGAGCATCAAGGATCCAATTCTAGTCATTAACAATGCCCAATTCAATTGATTTGATTAGCTACTCAACTGGAATCGAAGTTCTATCTTTGTCCATTCGAAAGATAAATTTAGTTAAATCACAATTAAACAATCTAACATAGATAGAATATCCATTGATATAATTTTCACTTTATAAGCTCAGACATTGGGTGCAGGGAATCCAATTCCTTGAATTCTACAAGCCAACCTTAATTCAAAACATGTAAGATCATAATCATAGCCTTCCTCTAATCCTGTCACTAGATTAAAGTAGAATTATAACTTGAATCAAACTAATCAACAAATAATTCTGCCTAATTCAGATTTCAACAAAAGATATGAACTTTCATTAATTAGTTCTAATAGAAATTCGATGCTTTAACTTATGGAGAACTCGAAGAATTCATCGTATCCGCTAAATCTTAGGGTTTCCACAAATCAAAACCCAATAAACAAATCTGATCAATCCATAAATTCGAAAGCATCCCATGTACATGGCACAGAGACCTAAGAATTCTCTAAAATTACCAACTTTAATCAAACCAAATAACGAATTGTACAACATTAAAACCAAAATTCAAAATCAATAAACTAGAAGTATCACCTCTCGGTCCTAGCTGATAATTAACTAAAGAAAAACTAAGAACTAGAACTAAAAGAGAAGAAAAACTAGAAGAATGATGGCCCGGAGCCTCCACACCTTGATTCCCTTGCTCTCCCACGTTCTTAGATTACTTAGGATGCAAGAGAACACCTACTTTATATAGAAAACCACAAGAACTGCCTCAAAATCGCGTAAGAGTTCACGCACTAACTTGCATTTATGCACTGTCAGACTGTCCCTCAGATTTAGCAGACTGTCCGACTATGAAAACTAAAAGTTTAGAAATTTAACTCCATTGTCATACCGTCCCTCAGACAGAAAATTTGTCCAGCAATCTGTGGGATGGTCCCTCAAATCTGTTTTTATGTTTTCTTGAACTTTGGCTTTCAATCTTTAATGACTTGGTTCTTCCACTTGTGAAACTTGTCTCTTTAACTTCCTAAAGTGTTCTTTTTATCCTTGAATCCGAAACATTCTCTCCATTACCTTTAAACATAGAAAAATGTTTAAGTTAGTGACTTAAAATATAAAATCAATGTAACTATGTGATGAATTTGGGGCTAAATATGCATAATTCAGAGCTCAACACTTGGTCTTGATAGTTTAATACCGGATGATGATGTGGATGGTGTAGGTCATACTTTCTTATTATTTCAACGGCTCAAATCATCGGATGCTTGGTCTTGATCGATGATTGCTCTTCTTAGGCTTGACAGACCCATTTTTGGCTACGTACTTCATGATTTCACTATCAAGGAGTACTCTGGACGGTCCAGATGAAGTTCAGAGCGAAGTAAAGGAGTTTTATAGGTGATGGCGCCCCTTAGGGGGAGTCAGATGACGTCATTGATATTCTTGCTAGTTGTGGCGCCCGAGACCAATCGCGTTCAAGTGGCGGGTAGAGCTTTACAGGCGGCGCCTTCCTGGGAGGCACCACCCGTGTTGTACACGAGCTGATTAAGTTCATTTTGATTCAGATGGTCTCATCACTTACTTACACATCCCTTTTGTCTCTTTAGATTCCAGCAACTCCTCTAATGGCCTACTTCGCATTATTCTTTCACTTTTTCTTTTCTCTCTTGTCATCTTCTTTAATCGTCCCCTCCCTTAAAACATATGATGGTACTTTGGGGGACATGGTAGCTAGATTAGGTGGCCCCTCAACATCGACAAATCCCACTCTCTTGGATTAAGTTAATTGTTCACTTCCCCAAGTATAGGGTTGCGATGTAGTAATAATTCGGTAGAGACAGTGATTGTTCTCAGGGACTTGTTAGGAATTCCCAAAATTTCTTCTAATATTCTCTAATTGAGAGCTAACCAAACAGATTTCTAGAATTAAATGTAGATAGAATTCTTAAACTAAATGTAAATGTAATCAATATAAAAGAGCACTAGGGGTCCAAAGATCCACTTGTAGCAATCCTTGATGCATAATTCATTGCGGTTTCCCAATTACACAACTAGAATCAAAATCAAATCCTATATAGTCGGATGATAGAGTGGTTATAACATACAATCTGTCATATGTGTGATTTATATACATGATTCCCTCAATTCAAGTTAGGACTTGAGCACACTCAATTGCATAGGTCAATCCTACTTCCAATAGATTAAGATCACAATCATAATCATCATTAAACTCTGTCACAAAGCATAATTAGATCATGATTTGAACTTCATTCAAATCACATACACAATCAACACATAATTCAGAATTTAGAAAAAAAAGGTAGAACTTTGGATTGAAGTTCCCACATGAGAATCCAAGTCTAAAGCATATTGAATTCGATTCCTCGGAGCGTACAGGTCTAGAACTGTGCAAAAAAATTAAGAACTAAGGCAATTCTTCCAAACATCCATGAGCCATCATAAGATTAAGAAAAAAACTACTTAGAACTTTATTCAAACTTCTAAAGCCATTGTTCTTTAATAAATCCAACTTGAAACCAACACAAATGAATTAAAACATCTCAGATTCACTACAAGCTTCACCTCTTAGCCCTAGCTAAGAGGTTTAGCCATTCATGATCCAACGAAACATGAAAACAACTAAAAACATGAACTAGAAAACACAAACTAGAGGGAGTTGTGGAACTCCGATTCCGTCCTTCTCCGCCTCCCACCTTCGTAGATCTCCTCTAGGATGCCTTTGGAACGAGCTAGAGGAGTCCTTTTATAAGTTTGATGCCCTAAGTACGAAGAAAATTCGAGAAATCCCGCAAGAATAGCGCTTTGCGTAGCAAAATTCGGAGCTTGTAGAAGAAGCTCTGTTACGCAGCCGACCGGTCGGACAACTGGTCTGAGCCCATGGACGACCGATCGGACGACTATTCTCAAAAGTGGAAAAAACATCCAGAGAGTTTTCTGTCCAAAAATTTAATTCAACGACCCGTCGGATGACCAGTCTGAGCAGTGGACGATCGGTCGTGAATGGTCCAGCAAGGTTTGGTAGCAAAGTCCTCCTGTTGGGTGTCTGGACCGGTCGAACAACCGGTCCTGGGCTATAGCCAACCGGTTGGACGACCGGTCTTCAGTGCATTTTTCTGCCTTCTTTCGTCTCTTATTTGCTTTCTTTCTTCCACCTTTTGGCGCTTGGTCTTTTGATCTTCAATGCTTGTAAGCAGCGTCTTTAAGCCTTCAATTGATGAATCCTTTCTTTCATTCTTACAACCACAAAACTATGCATTAGTTGGGTCTTTAATCATGTATTCCAAGCATAGTTAGTGATGAAATGGGGTTAGAAGTTACACATTTAAGAGCTTAACACACCCCCCCAACCAGCATTTTGCTAGTCCCGAGCAAAACATGCGTAAAACAAATTTCATTCTTCAAAACTCAACTCTCCTTCAGAAACTATGCTTCTATACACTCTAAGACATACAAGTGTAAAAATCGAAAAAACTAAATGATAGAAATTGAAACCTTGAACTTTTCAAAATATACCAAGTACTCATATGAAATTCCCGCTAATTGATTGATAAATAGAAGACTCCCAACAATTTAACCTAGTGTGCTCAGTGAATGCTCATCTCATGGGCTTCCGGGGTTACCTTCTTCATGAATTAGCTATGGTATGAATTCAACGGTGTATAGATCAACAACAAGCCTTTGACAGGAATTTGCCTTACCGTCCTTCCTACGGTTTTCACACTACGTCCCATTTCCAGCTTTGGTTACGGGTAGACCATCCCCTGGTTGGTAATAAGTAGCCCTTTTTGGAATTTTTCACCATATTTTCAATTATTCCCATATTTTCATCCTTCCTTTCCTTTTTATCCATATTAAATAGGATTTTTAGAAATCCATATTTTTCGTTATTTTCCCATGGACAAAAATGGACAAAGTACCCCGGCTTAGTTTCATAACACCTCAAATCCAAACTTAGCTAATTCACAAATCTAATAATCCTTTCAAAACATGAGAATCGTGTGAAGTAAACTAAGTGTAAAAGTGTTCAAAATTTCTACCAATCATAAAATAGGGGAATTCGCATACAAGACTAGTAGTACCTTAAAGACTGTTCAACGTATTCAACATCACTCACTTCGCCTCTCTTTTTCTTGTACTTATACCATCCCGAATGCATAGAAACAAAGTTTTCCAATGGAGTTTTGAAGTTTTAGAAAAAATCTAAAAAATCTTCTTCATATTGCTCGAGATGTTATAAAACACTAGATTCATCCTAGTGATCCCACACCCCCCAACCAAATCTTGCATTGTCCTCAATGTAAAAGATATGTAATAGGAAAAACATGAGAGCAATGATAAAATAAAGGGAGTGAGGAATGAGAGTACCTAAGAGAATAAAAACTGGAATTCGACCTCCTTCTAACAAACCTATGAAAAAGCAAACCAAAAGCAACAAAATTCTAATCCTAACTACTCTATACCGCCATCAAACTAGGAGATCAAACATCCTGATACACAGGATCAGTCAAACGTATGGACATACCTTCTGAAGGAAAATTCTTAAAGAACGGCTTTAATCGCTGACCATTCGCTTTAAAGATATTACCGTTCCTTGGATTCAACAACTCGACGATCCCATATGGATAAACAATTTTCACAATGAAAGGACCGGTTCATCGAGACTTCAATTTTTCCGAAAATAAATGTAACCGAGAATTATACATAAGGACCTTTTGATTAATCGTGAAGGTCTTACGAAGGATGTTCTTATCATGGAATACCTTCGTCTTGTCCTTGTAAATTCTCACATTTTCATAAGCTTCGTTCCGGAGTTCTGCAAGTTCATTCAATTAAAGTTTGCACAACGAGCTTGCTTTGTGAGAATCAAAATTCATCTTCTTTATCGCTCAATATGCCCTATGTTCCAACTCTATGGACAAGTGACAATCTTTTCCATAGACAAGTCTATAGGGAGACATTCCAATGGGGGTCTTGAAAGCGGTACGGTAAGCCTAAAGTGCATCGGTAAGTCGAAGCGACCAATCTTTGCGATCGGAGTTCACTATTTTCTCCAAAATATGTTTAATTTCCCTGTTGGATATCTCAGCCTGTCCACTTGTTTGTGGGTGATAGGGAGTGGTCACCTTGTGATTTACACCATATTTCTTCATTAAAGCTTTAAACGGATGGTTACAAAAATGAGATCCTCCATCGCTTATAATGACTTGAGGTGTTCCAAACCGGGAAAGGATATTTTCTTTTAAGAAACGAATGATGGTTTTATGGTCATTGTTCCGGTATGGAATCGCCTCGACCCATTTTGAAACATAATCGACGGCATGCAAAATATATAAATTTTCAAAAGAAGATGGGAATGGACTCATGAAATCGAGGCCCCAACAATAAAAAATTTCGATTGGTAAGATGGGATTGAGTGGCATCATATTTCTACGGGATATTCCTCCCAATTTCTAACAAGGCTCACAAGTTTTACAAAACTCATGGGTATCTTTGAACATAGTGGGCTAATAAAACCCACATTATAGAATTTTGGTTGTGGTCTTCTTAGCCAAAAAGTGGCCACCACATGCCCGAGAATGACAAAAGGAGATGATACTTTGTTGTTCATCATCCAGCACACATCTCCCTATGATTTGATCGGGATAATACTTGAATAAGTACGGGTCATTGCATAGGAATTTTCTCACCTCGTTGAAGAACTTATCCTTATCTTGCTTTTTTCAATGTGTCGGAATTGTACCTGTAGCAAGATAGTTAGCAATGTCCGCATACCATGGCAATTGGGAGATTTGAAAAAGTTGTTCATCAGAAAACATGTCATTGATCGTGGTCGTCTTAGGGGAATCAGTGAGAACAATTCTAGAGATATGGTCAGCCACTACGTTTTCAAATCCTTTCTTATCATGTATTTCTATGTCGAATTCTTGGAGTAGGAGGATCCATCTTAACAAGCGGGTTTAGCATCCTTCTTTGAGAGAAGGCACTTAAGCGCGGCATGTTCGCTCGCCTCAAGTGCAAGGCTGCGATGTAGTAATAATTCTCGGTAAGACCGAGGTCGATCCACAGGGAAAGAGGTAAACAATTCCAACTACTCTGATAACTAGAATCTAAGAAGTTTAGAAAAATAGCTTTTCACATAAAATAGGAAAATCTGAAAATAAAAAGAACTAGAACATCAAGGATCCACTTGAAGTAGTTTAATACCAATCCATTCATCCAAGCATAACACAATTAGAATCAAAGTCTTATCTCTCATCTAATTGGAGGATATAACATTCAAGCACAAACAGTCCCACTTAAATCTGGAAATCAAATTTCTAGTTCTAATAAAGTACATAGAACTTGAACTTGTAGCCTTCGGAGTAACAGCCATGCCAAGAGACTATGGCATGCTCAAGGGTTACTACAATTCGAATTCAAACAACCCAATCATGGTAATCTCAGAGAATTGCAAGGAACTCATGTCCGAAGTACACAAACTCTCACAAAACTTCTAAAAATTCAAACTTTATTCAAACTAGAATTTGAAAATCCATAAATAAGTAAAATGGTACTTGAAGAAATGAATTAAAGCATTGAAACAAATTACAAACTTCGTCTCTTAGCTCTAGCTAAGAGGTTAACTAGAAGAAAGCATTAAAAACTAGAAACTAGAACTAGAAGAAGAAGAAAACTAGTTGTAGGAGGCTAAGAAGCCTCCTAGGTCTTGATCTCTTTGCTCCCCACATTGCTAGATGCCTTAGGAAGGGAGTGGGTTTTCACTCCACCCTTTTTGTTTAGGCATATCTTTCTCTTTTTATTTTTTTCTTAATTTTCTTGATCTTCGCAGCAGTGGAGGGTTTACATTTCCATCATTGCCAGCCGATTAGCTCGCTTTTCTGACCTTGTTTTAAGTCACATTGGTAAAGTTGTCAAATTTACCTTGAAACCTTTCTTGGAGGGATAAGGGAGTTGAGATGGATATTATGCTTTGTTTTTTGGTCAATTTTTCTCTCTTTTTTCTATTTTTCCTTTTTCTTTTTTTGTCTTTCTCAAACTTCGTGCTCTTATTCGTTCTTATTTTCTCTTTTCCTTCTTTTATCTTTTTTCCTTTTTGTTTTTGTTTTCTCTTCTCTTTTTTTTCTTCTTTCGTTGGAGGACATATTGGGGAATGAGGGAGAATGATTCTCAAACAATTCAACTTTATTCACTTGACTTCGGCTTTACCAATGTAACTCTTGATATGGTTAGATTAACTTACCCGTGAAAGATTTTCTTGTTATCGACGTTAATTGACTCTGGAAGATCCTTGCCCCTCAAGTTGGTGAGTTGAAGGGCGCCTCCCAAAAGAACTTCTCTGCTATTGGTCCATCTCCTGTGAGCTTTGATCTTACCCCCTTTGAATCTTGATATATGCGGTCGTGCTTGTTGTAAACCCAATATGACTTTTCTTTCCTCGCTTTACTCTCCATCGACACTTGCATTGACAGGATTTTAACTTGAACTTGTAGGAGATCTTCCATTTCACCAGCTAACTTATAAAGAGTTTCACCCGTAGTTATGTACGGATGTCCGATTGGCCCAAGGTGTATATGGAAAAGTCTTCTGAGTTCGAGCTTCTCGAGGCCCTCATCCATCTTTAGCGTCCCATTGTTGATGTTGACGTCGTGTGAGAACCCTTGTTGACTGTGAGGTCATGATGTTGCCTCCATTGACTTTGCGAAGTAATAGACTACCACAAGTAGAGCTGGAGATCGAGCCAAACCGAGTTGAACTCGACATAACTTAACTCGGTTCGGTTGGACTTTGACCTAGGCTCGAAGTCGTTCGGCTCGGTCCTGAACTCGATCTACTCAGCTTGAACTCGGTTCGGTCTAAAATCCAAATGATCCGAACCAAGTCGAGTCGAGTTGAGCCTACTCCATTTCTTGAAACCTTGCTTATTAAATAAAATAACCACAGTAATATACACTAGTCCACAAGTTAGAGGTTATGATTGTACATACAAACACAAGTCCATAATAAAAAAAACCTAATGTCCTTTGTAGGAGTGCCTTCCCACCATGTAACTTCCCTAGCCGTGACCATAGTAGTTATCATCCCCTACATTTGAACCGGATCTATCACCTTCATCTTATAATCCATCATTATTTCTAGTTTCTTTCACTATAGGAGGAGATACATTAGTTGAGCCCAAGCTACTCTCCTCTCCAATATGCTCATTCACTTCGTTCGAATCAGATAGTGGTGAGACTTGTCCACATTTCTCTTCTATAGATTCAACTAGCTTTTCCAAGCTTTGTTTGTGAGCTGATCTATATGAAATACCCAACACCTTATAAAATGAAGCGAGTTTGGAGATAAACCTTGATACTTTCTTGGATTTTTTTATATGTTGTACTCGGTCCTACTTCAGCATCATGCTATCTTGGAGCAGTAAGACTTCATTGATATCTAGTTCTAGATGCCTCTATCTCTTCCCTGCTAAGTTTTAAGGCTAATTGCAACTGTTCTTCTTCTGAGGTGCTTAACCTGGCCTTCCTCTCTTCTTCTTCTATACTCATTCGTTAAGCACATTCTATGTCTGAATCTGGTTCAATTATGATAGGCATGTTACTGTATGTCTTGTGGTTCATTGTATTCGATGTAAATTGTGTAGATGTTTTCTTTTTAGAGTTTAAAATGGCCTTAAAAAGTAATTGAACTTCTCATGTAGCTATGCTACACAGTTCTGCATCTCCTCCTCTACATGCTAAGTGTATGTTGAGCTTTGAATTGTGCCAATTCTAACCCCAAATCATCACTCATTATGCATGTTTGCTATGTTCAAAAGACCTATCTAATGCATGATTCATATTTGTAGGAATGAGAGAGAAACTTCACCAATTTCAAGGTGTTAAGGAACCAAGCCAAGGGAACTTTGTCCATCCTTGTTCATGAAGAGAAAAGAATGGAAGATGTGGATTTCTAAAAATCCTATCTCATATGAAAAGAAAAAAAAAGACAAGAAAAAGAAAAGAAAAAGTGATTATATTGAATATTTGTTGATAAATTCCGAAAAGGGCTACCTATTACTGTTAAGCTATTAAATGTGTATATTCTAACCCCATTTTATCAGTAACTATGCTTGAAATACATGATTAAAGACCCAACTAATGCATGGTTTTATGGTTGTAGGAATGAGAGAGAGAATTCATCAATTGAAGGCTTAGAGACGCTATTTACAAGCGTTGAAGATCAAAAGACCAAGCGCCAAAAGGTGGAAGAAAGAAAGCAAAGGAGAGAAGAAAGAGGGTAGAAAAAATGCATAGAAGACCAGTCGTCCATAGCCCAGGACCGGTCGCACGACCGGTCTAAACGCTCAACAGGAGGACCCCTGCTGTTAACATTTCTAGACCAATCGAGACCGGTCGTCCGACCGGTCATTGAATTAAATTTTTTGTTTGAATTTCCAGAAAACTCACTGGACCGTTTTTAGCTTTTGAGACCAATCATCCGTGAGCTTAGACCGGTCGTCCATGAGCTCAGACTGGTCGTCCGACCGGTCGTCTGTGTAACAGAGCTTCTTCTACAAGCTCTGAATTCTGCTTTGCACAGTTTTGCGGGATTTCTCGAAGTTTCTTCGCACCAAGGGCTCCAAACCTATAAAAGGCGTCATTTAGCTCGTTCTTAAGGCAACCTAGAAGAGAATTACCATGGTGGGAGGCAGCAGAAGTCGGATCCGGAGTTCTACAACTCCTCCTAGTTTGTTCTTCTAGTTTTTATATTTTTCTTAGTTACTTTCATGTTTCCTTGGATCATGAATGACTAAACCTCTTAGCTAGGGCTAAGAGGTGAAGCTTGTAGTGAATCTAAGATGTGTTAATTCGTTTGTTTTGGTTTCAAGTTGGATTATTAGTGAAGAACAATGGTTTGAAGTTTGAATAAAGTTCTAAGTAGTTTTTCTTAATCTTATGATGGCTCATGGATGTTTAGAAGAATTCTTAAGTTCTTAATTGTTTTGAATGAGTCTAGTCCTGTACGCTCTGAGGAATTGGATTTAATACGCTCTAGACCTTTGATTCTCATGTGGGAACTTCATGTCAAAGTTCTACTTTTCTGGAATTTCTGTTTATGTGTGATTGCATATGTGATTTGAATGAAGTTCAAATCATGATCTAGTTATGCTTTATGACAGAGTTTAATGATGATTATGATTGTGATCTCAATATATTGGAACTAAGATTGACCTACGCAATTGAGTGTGCTCAAGTCCTAACTTGAATTGAGGGAATCATGTACATGACTCACACATATGACAGATTGTTTGTTTTAACTGCTCTATCATCCGGCTAGATAGGATTTAATTTTAATTCTAGTTGAGTAAGTGAGAAACCATAGCGATTTAAGCATCAAGGATTGCTACAAGTGGATCCTTGAACCCCTACTGTTCTTTTACATTGTTTACATTCTCTTTTAGTTTGAAATTACTATCTACATTCAATTCTAAAAATCCTGTTTAGTTAGTTCTCAATTAGAAACTATTGGAAGTGCTTTTGTGAGTTCCTACACAAGTCCATGTGGATCGACCTCGGTCTTACCGAGATTATTACTACATCACAACCCTACACTTGGGGAAGAGAACAAGTTTTTGGCGCCGTTGTCGGGGACTTTGATGGTTTTTCACAAAATTTCTGAAAATAGTTTCTATTTGAGATTTTTAGGAGTCCTTTACTAATGTAATTTGTGTTAGTGCACAAATCAGTGCATCGTTTGTCAATTCCGTGACTATGTAAGTCAGTCAAGTCTCGTGAGCCCCGATGAAGATTGAAGACTCTAGACTTGAAGACCAAGGCAGCTTTCCATACTCAAATTCAAGCCAGATCAAGCTCGGAAGGTAAGTTGCATATAGACAGCCTATAGGATCCCAAAACATCCAAGTCCATGGCATTCGAATCGCATTTTATGTTTGCCAATTGATCCACAGGCTTAAGGTCAAGATGATCAGTCTTGGACCTCCATTATGTAGGTGCTAATCAGTTGAAAAAGATAGGAAATCCATCTCTTTGTGCACCGTTAAAATCGAGGGAGTTCACCCCATTTCAGGCCAGGAAATGAGCCTGACGACCGGTCGGGCGACCGGTCGGTTGAAACAGGATTTAGTCAAAAAACTTTTGAAAGGAAGTCTACTTTATTGGCTGAGGACCTGTCTGAAGATCGGTCGCTGGTCACCTACGACCGGTCGCACGACCAGTCGCATTTGGACGAAAAACGTCCAGCGACCAAAAGGGAAAAATATATTAAAGGGAGACCGGTCGCTGACCTCCCACGACCGGTTGTATGACCGGTCGCAAATGGGCCAAAAACTGTCCAGAGACCCAGGTTTTTTTCTGTTCAAAAGGAAGACCGGTCTCAAGACCGGTCGCACGACCGGTCGTCAGACCGGTCAGAGACACAGTTAAGACCGGTCGTTGAGATGTTTAGACAGGTCGCATGTGACCGTTTTCTATCCGTTGGAGCCCGATTCTTGGAGCCTATAAAGGCATATTTCGATGGCTTTAAGGGCAAAACTTGCACACCCATTTAGAGCATTAAGAGAGGCTATTAAGGCCTTCATCTAATCTCTTTTGTTCATCATAATCTTGAGTTCATCTTTCAAACCTAGCCATTAATGGCACTACATTGAGTATTCAAAGCTCGTTTTGAACAATGAACTCAAGCATGGCATTCATGGATGTCCCTATCATTCAATCTTCATCTTGAAGTCATTTATAGCCATTGAATGATCCAATTGATGGTTCCTTCATTATCCATTGCATTGTAATAGGCATATGGAACATCAATACCTTCTCCCACCTACCCGGCATTAGTCTAGGAACATCATATGCATTGGTAGCTGATCGTGGGAGCTTGGAGAGGAGCTAAGGCATTCGTGGAAGCTGAAGCTACTCATCAAAGGCGCTGAATCGGGGCTCAATCGTCTAGGTATGTCTAGTTTTTTAGAGTCCAATTATTGAATCACTATTCCCTGGATTGGGAAACTCCAGCAGGAGGGTATGTGACCATCCTTGGATTAGGATTGGTGAGAGTTTGAGATCCAAACTCGTCAAGTCCCTGGATTAGGCCATCGGCGGATGGTAAACGCGGTCCTAGATCAAAGGATGTGAAGGTTGATGGTTAACCTAATTTAAAACCACGACTATAGTGAAATCCGGTGATCTCATAGGTTGAGATCGGGAACCGGGAGTGGAGTAGGGAAACCGAACCACTATACATCGTGTGCAAGTGGTGAATGCATTTTGTCTATTTTGTTCCTTGTTGATCAATCTTATAAGTGCTTAACTGTATGCTCATCTTATGTTTGACAAAATGCTCATATGCCAACTTTGAATGATTGACACAAGCATGCATATGAACTGTTTGACTAAATGCTTCTCTTAAAAGAGTTGTCAAATTGAGTTGGATCTTGGGTGATCAATTGTTATCATTTACATGTGCTTAATTGGTATATTATAGTATAAATCCAATTGAGCTTTTGAATTTGCAAGAAAAATTAAAAAGTCCTATTCAACCCCCCCCCCCCCCCCCCCCCCCCCCCCCCCCCCCCCACTCTCTAGGACATAAGCATACCTTCAAGCTTATCTCACTAGCGGTAAAACCGCAATTTCAATTGGTATCAGAGCGAGTTCCTCTTTAAGGGCTTAATTGCCTAGAGGTAGATCCTAAGTAAGCTTGTTAGTATGTCCAACTCCGAGGCAAGTTTTATTTCTAGTCCTCCACACTTTGATGGATCCGATTATACATATTGGAAGGCTAGAATGAGCATATTTTTAATGTCACTAGATCCAGCTATATGTGACATAATTGAGAAAGGTTGGTCGGTCCCTATTGTAAGACCACCTCCACTCCAAAAGATGAATCAAAATGGAGTAAGGAAGAAAGGGCCAATTCTATGAGCAATCTTGAAGCCCTTGATTTAATCCGTTGTGCCCTCTCCCAAGAGGAACAAAATAGAATATCTACTTGCGAATCCGCTAAGCAAGCTTGGGAAAAGTTGGAATCTATTTATGAACATTCTTGCACAACTGATTCATCTATGACCATCCCTTCTACTGAAAGAGTTGTAAGTATCAATTTAAGGGAGAATATGAGCAATAATGAGACATTCTCTAGTAGTGAAGAGAAAGATAATGATGAGGATGACCAACTACAAGATGTCTATAATGAGCTCTATTGTGAAAATTTAAAAGTTATGAAAGAGCTCAATAAAGAAAAGATTGAAAGGCAAAAGTTGGAAATTGACCATGTCTCTCTAACTAAAGAAAAGGAAAATGTTCAAAATGAATTGAGAGAGGCAGTAAAAAGAATTGAAGAGCTTGAGCTTGCACTTAAAACAGTTAAATATGAAAATCAAGCTCTAAAACTTGAGGTCAACCAACTTAAGACCGACACCAATGAGAACAAAGACCAAAAGACCCAAAATGCGCAAATAAGTAAATCTTGTATTATGGGTAAAGATTTGAGAGAAAAATAGGGTTACAAATATGTCAAGAAAACCCCTTCTCTGGTATTTGTGGAGGTTGAGTCTTCTTCACTTGAGAGCAAACCCAAGTCGACTCTCTCATGCCACTTTTGTGGAGAGGCAGGACACTTTAAATTTGAATGTCCAATTGCAAAACGTCCGCCATGCACCTCAGTCTGACCTCAAATAGTTAAATCAATTGTGACTGAAAGAGTGACTCAAGAAAAGAAGAGCCAACATGGGAAGGCTCCAAAAATTGTGAAGAACTCAACCAAAGTTGAGAATAAGGAAAAATCTCGCAAGGTTGGCAAGAAAAGGAAAGTTTCATCCCCTTCTAAAAGATATGATTATGTGGGGGGGATGCTAAAGCAGGTGGCCCATTTGAACCAGAAAATTCATAATATAGTTAAGGGCAAACAACAAAGGGTTTTTGGAAATCATATTGACAATTCATATACCCAAAACCAATATTATGCGCCAACCAAGACGAGACGGCTAGTTGACATCTTTAGACCCTTGGATTTTAGGAAATCCATAGGTGGCTTTGTTTACTAGTCAGGTAAATAGCTACATGTGCATATTAGTAAATTTGAGGACGAAGCCTCATTCTCTTTTGATTAGTCCAACTCTTGTGTATCATGCTCAGATCATTTTGATTGTTGAACTAATTGCTTTTGGATTAGCTTGGATTGATTGTGTGCTTTGCTAATCCCTATTGTGGTCAATTTTGCTCAATAGTTAAAATTCAATTGTGACCATATATATGTTGCATGCTTCATGAGTAGTATGTGACATTCTCGGCTAAGTTTGTGTATCTTGAATTGATTGAATATCATTAAAGCTTAATTGTTTAATCTTGTCGAGAAAAACCTGATAATTGTGCTTTATAAGTAAACTTGAGGAAATCTAGCCTCTTTAAACATTTTCTATCTATCGAACTTATCCTTGTATGCATAATGAGCATAACTATCCTTGAGTTCTTTAGTTAGCCATCTCATATGCAATTATTTGTATATCTTTATGTCTGAGATGATGTGGGTTGATGAATTTATGGTGGCATGTGTAATTATATGAAAATCCTTCAATTAAACATCTTTGCCACATTTAGATGGTTATGGTCATGCTTCCTCCTCATGCTTTATTATAACATACTGGGAGTAATCTGGTAGAAAAATGGGATAACTAGATTCTAAATCCCGGGGTGATAAAGAGCGAGATGTCATGCAAACTTTGACATTCTCCAACACCCTTCTCTCCCTATATCTATACATTTAGGAGAAAGCTCTTGACCATAACACCTTGAGTTTTAAAGAAACATACTCCAATTATGAAGGCAGAGATTATTGCCAAGAGGGTCATGAATGGCAAGTAATCTCATAGCCTTATGCCAGCCCCATGAACTTGATCAATCTGTAATATCATGGAAATTCATTGGTGGCTGTGCATTGGGGATTGGCTAACAAATTATCTGTTTTGCAGGTTGTTAGCCTTTAGATAAATGTGGATTATCATTTATAGTAAAAACTGAGGTTCTTAGCCTCATCATTTATGAGCATAAATAGGTATATCTGGATATAAGATCCATCATCACAGTTTGCTTAAAATTTGTTCATTTTTGGCATCAAAATTTTGTAAAATTATATGGCCAAACCTATGCTTTTGATATGATCTGATGATGGATCGTTTGTCATCCTAAATTGCATAACTTCATAACAAACAAACCCATTTTTAAGAATTAAAAGTAAATCCAGCTCTGTAGATTTTCAAAAAAATATACACAGAATTTTGCAGTTTAGGGCCCACGACCGGTCGGGCGACCGGTCGTGTGACTGGTCCTGGACCGGTCCTGGACGTCCAACGGGCGCAGGTTGGGTGTTTTAAAGGGCAAAAGGGCTGCCCTAAATCAGTTCTATTCCAATTTTTTCACCTCCTCTTTCATCCTAGAGGTTTCACCTGCCCTCCTCAAGCTTCCCTAGGTCTCTAATTGAAGATTAAAGTCCTCCTACGTGGTACATTGTCTTCCAATCATCATCTTCTTCATTGGTAAGGGCTTTATTCTTGTTCTTCCTTGTTGTATCCTTCTCTTTTGATTCCTAGGACATATTTGTGTGGATTTTTCGGCTCCACTATGTCTTCTCGTGAGAGGAAAAATGCATCCCCTCCTCGGCGTGAACGCCGCTCGAAAATCCAACATGATGAGGGGCCCCCACAAACCACCTCTAAAAAGACAGTTTTCAAAGGAAAAGGGGTTGCTTCATCATCTAAATCTCCTTCCAAACCCCTTCCTACTGCATCAGACACATCACATCTTGCCAATTGGCACAATTTCAAAAATCGTGATGTGCTTTGTGAAAAATCATCCAAACTTGTGGACTTGGAACCTTATCGGGTGGTCCAGCTTTTAGATGCGATAGGGTGGGAGCCTGTGCTCCATATGAGGGGTCCTGTTCAGAAAGAAGTAGTCAGAAAATTCTATTCTTGTTGTCGCATCATTCCTGATGACTCTTCTTCTTTCGAAGTCCATTTCGCTGACGGGATTTGGACATTCGGTCTTCTTGGCATAGCTGAGGCTACTAGAGTGTCTATTGTTGATGAGGATGAGCTTTCTGATAATGAGGAGACCGAACTCCCCTCTCGAGACACCATGACTAGATCCTTATGCAATGGAGCGTGCCCTAGATGGGTTAACAACAATGCCCTTCGTGCCTACTTCAATGTCTTGGGATTACCGTCTTATTCACAACATATTCTTCAAGAACATATTCCCAAGGAAGAGCAACAAGGCCGACTGTTCACTCCCCAAGTGTAGGGTTGCGAAGTAGTAATAATTCGAAAAGACCGAGTATCGTTCCCACAGAGATTTATGTATGGGTATCTTCAGAATTTGTCTAAAACAACTTGTAATTAAGATCCTATTAAGAACTAAAACTGAAAAATAGCGATTTGGGTTTAAACAGTGAATGGTTAAGGTAATTTCAATCTAAAAAGGCACTAGAGCACCAAGGATCCACTTTTGATAAGTTTCAATGCATCAACACAACTAGGTCTCTCACAACTCAATCGGAATCGAATTCATATCTCTATCCGATCGGAATATAAAGCGGTTAAATCAACAATTATCCAAAATAAGTGCTTATTCATTGATTTGATTCCCATAACCATGCTCAGGCCTTGGGCACACTCAATTGTGTAGGCCAAGCCTCTTTCCAATTTAGTTGAGATTCATAACCATAGCTTTCACCAAATCCTGTCACTAGACCTGATTACAACTCATGATTAGAACTCTAATTAAATCAAAATCAATCAATAAACAACTATTTCAGATTATAACAAAAGATAAGAATTTTAGTTGAATGAGTTCCCACATGAAAATCAGGCTATTGCATACAAGGCAATCAAAGCGTCTACCATGCCCGGAGTCGATGGTAGATCAATGAACTACATAAGCATAAGTAATGCTCAAAAGCTAAGATACTAAGTTAGGATCACTAAGAATCACATGAGCCCGGAGTCATCAAGAGATCAAAGTAAAAAACCAAAATAGTACTTGATTCAAACTCATATTGAACTAAAATTCATCATTTAAAACATGAAAGGAAACCTAGGTTGCATCAATCCATCAAAAATGAATCAAAAGCTTCACCTCTTAGCCCTAGCTAAGAGGTTTTAGTTCATCTCTAACATCCTTGAACTAGAAGCCTCTAAAAACATAAAAAAAATAACTAAAACAGGAAGAAAACTAGAAATTCGAAGTAGAATCCGTCTCCTCAGCAATCCCCACGTCCTAGCCTCCTCTGGTATGAAGGGAAGGCGTCCTTTTATAGCTTGGAGGTGTCCTTTACGCAAGAAAGTTCCAGATTTCGCGTAAAGTTACGCACTTGCGCAGAAGATTTCGGAATCCTAAAATAGAAAGTTGTTGTTTTGCATGGCCGACCGGTCGGACTGAGCTGGCCGACCGGTCTTGACCGGTCGGACTTCATTGAGAAGCACTCCAGCAGCTATGGCCGACCGGTCAAGACCGGTCGGACCTCCTTCCTGATCAGTCCAGCAAGTATAAGGGGTGGCCGACCGATCTTGCCCGGTCGGGCTTCCTTGGCCGACCGGTCTTGACCGGTCTAAGCCACTTTTCTCTTTCATTTCTTTCTTTCTTTCTTCTCTCCTTGCTTTGTCTTTCTTTGGTCCTTCTTCAACCTTCATCCAATGAACTTCAATGCTCATAAAGAGCTCTACTTAGCCTTCAATTTGTGAAATCTCCATCTTGTTCCTACAATCACAACTCATGCATTAGAGTGGTCCTTTAAACATGTAAACCGTGCATAATGAGTGATGAATTGGGGTTAGAATATGCACAATTAAGAGCTCAACACACCCCCAACCAGCATTTTGCTAGTCCCGAGCAAAACATGCTTGAAACAAGTTTCATTCTCCAAAACCCAACTCTCCTCTAGAAACTATTCTTCTATACATTCCAAGATACACAAGCGTAAAAATCAGAGAAATTCGGTGATAAAGGTTGAAACCTTAAACTCTCAGAACATAATAAGTGTTTATATGAAATTTCCACTGATTGATTGACAAATAGAAGAACTTGAACAAATTCAACCTAGTGTGCATAGTGAAGGTTCATCTCATGAGTTTCCGAGATTATCTTCTTCATAGATCAACTAAACTATAGATCTCAAGGTGTATAGAGCAACAACAAGCCTATGACAGGAATTTGCCTTACCGTCCTTCCGACGACTTTCACACTACGTCCCATTTCCGGCTTTGGTTACAGGTAGACCATCCCCCGGTTGGTAGTAGGTAGCCCTAATCAGAATTTCCACCATTTTTCCATCATTCCCAATTTCATCCTTCCTTTTCCCTTTTTTTTCTTTTACATTAGATAGGATTTTTAGAAATCCATATCTTTCGTTATTTTCCCATGGACAAGGATGGACAAAGTACCCCGGCTTGGTTTCTCAATACCTCAAATCCAAGTCTAGCTAATCCATAAATCACATAATCCTTTCAAATCATGAAAATCGTGTAATGTGAACTAGGTGCAAAAGGTGTTCAAATTTTCTATCAATCATAAAAAAATAGGTGAATTCACATATAAAACCATTATATTAGGAGAAGTTCAAAGCTTGCAACATCCCTCACTTCATATCTCATCTTCTTATACCCATGCTATCTCGAATGCATAGAATCAAAGTTTTCCAAAAGAGTTTCAAATTTTAGAAAATCGAAAAATTTATACATCTTTGCTTGACATGTCACAAAAGCTAGCAGATTCATCATCTAAGGAATCTCACCCCCCAACCAAAACTTCACATTGTCCTCAATATAATAAGATATGCAATATGCATGACATGAGAGCAATGACATAAAACAAAGGAGAGTGAGAAAGAGAGATATCACCTGGAGCATATATTTCATGGCAAGATTAGCTTTTGGAGATGGATTACTTCACAACTAAATCAACTATCAAAGAAAATCTTAATGGGAAAGCATTCTAGCAAATTATCCTCCATCAGACTAGGAGGTTAATCCCAACAACTCATCCAAAAGCATAAAGTCAAGCAGAAACTATTAGATAGATCAAAAGGTTTCGTAGTAACGTCATCCAATATCCTGCTTTACAATAAACATGTGTGTGATTAATGGAGATAAGCCACTCAAAATCCCAAAAAGGAATTTCAGCGGGTTCCTTAATGTTTTCACCACATGTACAAGAGGAGACATCATCATATTTATCAGAAAAAATATGTCTCCATTCAGATTCTCCTGGGCATTCATATTGCAAGTAAGGATCATCCCAGGGTTGGTGGAGTTCGGTATGCATGATCCACAAAGGTGTGGAAATTTGAATTGATTTCTCAGCGCAAAAAGGTATTGTTTCCACATCCTTCTCTCGGCTAACGTCATATGCCGATACCAACTCGAAAAGTGTGACCATATCCCTTATCATATCATCGTTCTCATCAAGGGAGTGAGTCACTTCTTTGTCTAAGTGACCGGAGTAAAAAGGTGAGAGGGACTCATTTTCCACAATAGAATTGATCATATTTATTTCGTGGACCTCCTCATCCTCATCCTCTTGTTGGTTGTCAATATTGAAAGCATTCAACTCAATTGTCATATTGCCAAAAGACATTTGGATGACCCCACTCCTACAATTTATGATAGCGTTTGATGTAGCAAGGAATGGGCGGCCAAGTATGACAGGAATTTGAGGGCCAATATTAACCATATGTCTCGTGTCCAAGACAATAAAGTCCACCGGGTAGTAAACTTTGTCAACTTGGACAAGAACGTCCTCAATCACCCCTATTGGAATACGAATCGATCGGTCAGCAAGTTGTAATGTGGTTTTGGTGGGTTTTAATTCACCTAAACCTAATTGTTCATAAACCGAAAAGGGAATTAAGTTTACACTTGCCCCTAGATCAAGTAGAGCATGTTTCACCCGGTAGTCTCCAATCACACATGATATTGTTGGACAACCGGGATCTTTGCATTTCTTGGGCATCCCGTGGTTAATAATGGCACTCACATTCTCTGTAAAAAATGCCTTCTTTTGCACATGTATTTTTCTTTTAACCGTGCAAAGGTCTTTTAAAAATTTTGCATATGACGGTATTTGTTTAATGGCATCCAACAATGGGATGTTGATTTTGACTTGCTTGAAAACCTCTAAAAATTCCTGATATTTATCTTGAGGTTTGGCTGGAATCAAGCGTTGGGGGAATAGAGCAACAGGCCTATATTCTTTCAATGGCTCTTTTTCATTCATGGTGATGCTAGGTTCATCATCCTCTTTGGAAGATACCGGATCATTAGGCGTTGAAACCTTCACCGGATCAGATTTTTCAATGATTTTACCACTTCTAAGAGTGGTGATGGCCTTAGCATGTTCCATATGTTGGTTAGAAGAACTAGGCATACTTATTTCGCATTGTGGTTTTGGATTTGGTATGGGTTGGGCTCGAAGCATCCCTTCACTTGCGTTTAAGCGAGCCTTAATTTCCTCCACCGAATTTTTAAGCTCAAGCATTATCGTATGGTTGGATTGATTTATTTGAGCTTGTCCTTCCATGAATGCTTTCAAAGTATCCTCTATAGGCATTTGAGGTGGGGCCATTTGCATTGGGGGCCCCCTTTGAGGATTATTTTGATTAGCCGTGTTTCCATTCGCCCAATTGAAATTAGGGTTGTTTCTCCAACTAGAATTGTTCGTGTTTAAATTTGGAGTACTAAAAGGTCGTTGATAACTATTCAAGGCATTCGATTGTTCAAATAAAAGTTCTCGAAACGCATAGATTATTGGACAATCCGGCGTTTGATGCACATTGGAAGCACAAATACCACAAATAGTTTCAACAGCCCCTCTTTGTTGGGTTGTGTCCACTTTCTTTAGTTCCATCTCCTCGACCTTTCGTGTGATTTTAGCCACTCTAGAACCTAGATCATCTTGCCCATCTAAAACATAAATTTCTCCCTTTTCCTTGGCTTGGGGTTGTTTTGAACTTGTTGGCTTAGATGTATCACATGCTTGTGTATTTTCAGCCAACATGTCGAAATAATCCCAAGCTTCCTCTGTTTCCTTATTCATGAACTCCCCATTGCACATCATCTCCACAAATTGGCGCATGGTTGAGTTTAATCCATCATAGAAGAAACTAATCAACCTCCACCGTTCATAGCCATGATGTGGGCATGCGTTTAAAAGCTCATTATACCTTTCCCAACATTGGAAAAAGGTTTCTTCTTCTTTTTGGGCGAAGTTCATTATGGCCCTTCTGAGTGCATTGGTTCGATGAGTAGGGAAGAATTTTTTAAGAAACTCCCTAGTCATCTCAGCCCATGTCCCAATAGACCTCGGCCTTAAGGAATGTAGCCACGATTTGGCCTTCTCTTTCAAGGAAAAAGGGAACAATTTAAGTTTTATTGTATACTTGGTCACATTGTCATAGTTTATTGTGGCTATAACCTCTTCAAATTCCTTAATATGTAGATATGCGCTCTCAGAGTCGAGTCCATGGAATCTAGGAAGAAGTTGGATCAACCCCGGTTTAAAATCAATATTTCCCACATTGTGAGGGAAAATTATGCAAGAGGGAGTACTCGTCCTAGCTGGTTGTAAATAGTCGCGTAAAGTTCTAGGTTGAGGTACATCCCCCACTTCATTCTCATCCAATTCAGTAAGGTTTGGGGCTAGATTTTGATGTTGATTCACCCCTTGATTTGGTTGATTTTCAGCCATCTCTCTAGTAATTTCAGAAAAATTTTGATGTTTCCTAGCACGAGGCTCTCTATCAATCCCTTCAACAATTACTCCATCCCTTACAAGTCGGTTATTATAAGTCCGAGCCCAATGTGGCATGCAAAACCAAAAAAGAATGAACAAAAAGGAAAAAGAATTCTTCCTTCCTTCCTCTACTCCTCTCTAAGACTTTAAGCACAAGGTGTCTTGCAATGGCTGAGCCAGAAACAAGGATAGAGACCGATTTCTCCTGGTCAATAGGGGTTCAAAGAACTCCCCACCCACTCTTTGAGTCTTTTGAGAAAAAGTACAGAAAAAGAAGAAAGAGGAATAGGTTGAGAAGAGAAATCTCTGAGCACAAGGTGATCCAAGACGGCAGAGCCGACCAATAAAAATCCAGGTGGCTTAAGGCCTACCTTTCAGAGATCCAGAAGGAGTCTCCACCTACTCTACAAGAGATGAATATGATAGGAATGAGTAGGAGAAGAAGAACAGTAAGGTTCGAACGATAAAACCTGATTTGTGACTTAAGATGCCTTCTTCTTCTTCATCTTCCTAAAAATCCCTTGATTAAACCTATGTTAGAATCCTACAAAAATCAAAACAAAGTAAGTTAGTATTTAGAAGAAAACCTACTCTAGAAAGCAAAACAAATCCTAAACCTATTTTAACACAATCTCAACTAAAAGTTATTTCAGAAAATTCTAAAAATACCGCATAGAAATCCCCCGCAGCGGCGCCAAAAACTTGTTCACTCCGCAAGTGTAGGGTTGCGAAGTAGTAATAATTCAGAAAGACCGAGTATCATTCCCACAGAGATTTATGTATGGGTATCTTCAGAATTTGTCTAAAACAACTTGTAATTAAGATCCTATTAAGAACTAAAACTGAAAAATAGCGATTTGGGTTTAAACAGTGAATGGTTAAGGTAATTTCAATCTAAAAAGGCACTAGAGCGCCAAGGATCCACTTTTGATAAGTTTCAATGCATCAACACAACTAGGTCTCTCACAACTCAATCGGAATCGAATTTATATCTCTATCCGAACGAAATATAGAACGGTTAAATCAACAAGTATCCAAAATAAGTGCTTATTCATTGATTTGATTCCCACAACCATGCTCAGGCCTTGGGCACACTCAATTATGTAGGCCAAGCCTCTTTCCAATTTAGTTGAGATTCATAACCATAGCTTTCACCAAATCCTATCACTAGACCTGATTACAACTCATGATTAGAACTCTAATTAAATCAAAATCAATCAATAAACAACTATTTCAGATTATAACAAAAGATAAGAATTTTAGTTGAATGAGTTCCCACATGAAAATCAGGCTATTGCATACAAGGCAATCAAAGCGTCTACCATGCTCGGAGTCGATGGTAGATCAATGAACTACACAAGCATAACTAATGCTCAAAAGCTAAGATACTAAGTTAGGATCACTAAGAATCACATGAGCCCGGAGTCATCAAGAGATCAAAGTAAAAACCAAAATAGTACTTGATTCAAACTCATATTGAACTAAAATTCATCATTTAAAACATGAAAGGAAACCTAGGTTGCATCAATCCATCAAAAACGAATCAAAAGCTTCACCTCTTAGCCCTAGCTAAGAGGTTTTAGTTCATCTCTAACATCCTTGAACTAGAAGCCTCTAAAAACATAAAAAATAACTAAAACAGGAAGAAAACTAGAAATTCGAAATAGAATCCATCTCCTCAGCAATCCCCACGTCCTAGCCTCCTCTGGTATGAAGGGAAGACGTCCTTTTATAGCTTGGAGGTGTCCTTTACGCAAGAAAGTTCTAGATTTCGCGTAAAGTTACGCACTTGCGCAGAAGATTTCGGAATCCCAAAATAGAAAGTTGCTGTTTTGCATGGCCGACCGGTCTGGACTGGTCGGACTGGGCTGGCCGATCGGTCTTGACCGGTCGGACTTCATTGAGAAGCACTCCAGCAGCTATGGCCAACCGGTCTTGACCGGTCGGACCTCCTTCCTGATCAGTCCAGCAAGTATAAGAGGTGGCCGACCGGTCTTGACCGGTCGGGCTTCCTTGGCCGACTGGTCTTGACTGGTCTAAGCCCCTTTTCTCTTTCATTTCTTTCTTTCTTTCTTCTCTCCTTGCTTTGTCTTTCTTTGGTCCTTCTTCAACCTTCATCCAATGAACTTCAATGCTCATAAAGAGCTCTACTTAGCCTTCAATTTGTGAAATCTCCATCTTGATCCTACAATCACAAATCATGCATTAGAGTGGTCCTTTAAACATGTAAACCGTGCATAATGAGTGATGAATTGGGGTTAAAATATGCACAATTAAGAGCTCAACACCGACCTTCCCGAAGATATGGTCATCATTCTATATAATGTCAGTCAAGGCCGTAGGATGTGTCTTCCCTTGCGTATTATGAAAGCCATTCGGTCCGCCATCTTGGTGTCTGATGGTTTGTCGGCGGGTCTTCGTTTTGGGCATCTCATCTGTAGGTTGGCCAAAGCAGTAGGAATTTTTTATCCCTCAGATGTGATCGTAAAACCTCCCATTCTAGCTCTATTATAACCAAAATGCGCAAGACACAAGAGGATCTCCAACTCGAGAACACAACTAGATTTGAAGTCCTATCTCTCCTCTAGTTGGAAAGTAAAGCATTCACACACATTCCATCACATTCAAGTTGAACTTCCAAGTTCTAGTTCCATTCAATCAATACAAAACTCAAACTATAGCCTACGGAGTAACAGCCATGCCTCTGGACTATGGCCTGCTCAAGGATTACTAAATCCGAATTTAGATAAACAAACATGATAATCTCAGAGAATTAAAAGGAATTCATGTCCGGAGCACATAAACTCAGATAAAACATCTCAAACTACCATTAATTGGAACTAAACCATGCAAAAATCCAAACTTGAATGTAAATTACTTGAATTAAACTGAAATCAACATAGTATTAGCTACAAGCTTCACCTCTTAGCCTTAGCTGAGAGGTTTTAGCCGAGCATAGTCATGCTACAACTAAAAACTCTGAAATAAAGCATAAAAATAGAAAAACCCGAATAAGAGAGTTGCAGACGCTCCACAATCACCTTCACCCGCCAAACTCACATTCCCTAGCCTCCCTGATACCCTAGGAAGAACCCCTAGGTGTCCTTTTATAGCAAACAACCTTCCTTGCGTCGGATTTTGCGAAAGACTACGCAATGCGCAGCAATTTTCGGAGTCCTAAATTAGAAAGGGATCTTCTTACGCAGAGCCGACCGGTCGTGACCGGTCGGACTAATCTTTTGAGCATTCCAGGGAGCACTGCCGACCGGTCAAGACCGGTCGGACAGACCTGTCCATTCATTCCAGCAAACATACCCGACCGGTCATGACCGGTCGGGCTGATCTATCAACCATCCAGCGTGTATGGCCGACCGGTCTTGACCGGTCGGCCTGTCTTCAATGTGAACAGCCATCATGTGGCCGACCGGTCATGACCGGTCGGCCTGTCTTCCACTTGATCCTTTGATGTGGCTGATCGGTCGGACGACCGGTCTGCCTTGTCTCTCTTCAGCTTTTTCTTCTTTTCTTCATCCTCTTTTCTCCTTCTTTCTTCTTCTTTCTTTGGTCCATCTTAGGACTTCATGCAATAGCTCCAAATGCATTCTTTTGGCTTGTAATTGAAGGAGTCCGCTCTCATCCCTATAATCACAAAACATATGTTAGGTGGGCCTTTAAACCATGAAAAGCATGCAAACCTTGTCCTGTAATGGGCAATGCAATGTATAAATTGGAGGTTCAACACACCCCCCAACCAGCTTTTTGCTAGTCCCGAGCAAAACATGCGTGAAACAATTTCAAACCTCCAAACCCAACTCTCTTCTAGAAACTATGTTTCTACCCATTCCAGGATGTACAAGTATAAAATTTGGAGAAGCTAGGTGATAGAAGCTGAACCTTGGACTCTCAAAACATAAGAAGTGTCTACATGAAATTCCCGCTGATTGATTGATAAATAGAAGAACTCGAACAAATTCAACCTAGTGTGTATAGTGAAAATTCATCTCATGAGTTCCTGGGATCATCTTCTTCATAGATTAGGTAAACCAATGATTTTAAGGTGCACAGAGCAACAGCAAGCCTATGATAGGAATTTGCCTTACCGTCCTTCCGACGGCTTTCACACTACGTCCCATTTCCGGCTTTGGTTACGGTTCGACCATCCCCCGGTTGGTAATAGGTAGCCCTTTTCGGAATTTTCCACCATTTTTCTTTCCTTCCCGATTTCATCCTTTCTTTCCTTTTTCCTTTAAAATTAGATAGGATTTTTAGAAATCCATATCCTCCGTTATTTTCCCATGGACAAGGATGGACAAAATACCCCGGCTTGGCTGCTCAACACCTCTAAACCAAAGTCTAGCTAATCCACAAATCACATAAACCTGTCACTCATGAAAATCGTGTAATGTGAACTTGGTGTAAAGGTGTTCAACGTTTCTATTAATAACAACAATAGGGGAATTATCATATAAAACCATTATGTTGGGAGAAATTCAAAACTACAACATCACACACTTCGTTTTTCCTCCTCTTCTACTCATAACCTCTCGAATGTATAGAAACCAGATTTTCTAAAGGATTTTTGAGATGTTAGAAAATTCGAAAAAATTTCGTGCATATGAAGCTCGAAATGTGGCAATATGCTAGATGAGGGATCTCATCTCACCCCCCAACCAAATCTTGCATTGTCCTCAATGTAAAAAGATAGTCAAGTAGCATGAACATGAGAGCAATGGTAAAATATGAGAGAGTGAGAACAATAATACCTGGGAGAGCGATCATGGAAGTCTGCAACTACAACAACTAAATCCTACTAAGACAGTAAAACTAAATAAAACCTACCTATGCTATACCTCCATCAGACTAGGAGATCAATCATCCTGATAGACAGGATCATTCAGGGAGATGGACATGTCCTCTAAATCAAATTTCTCAACAAATGGTTTAAGGCGTTGTCCATTAACTTTGAAACAGTCACCATTCGCTGCATTCTCAATCTCAACAGCCCCATGAGAAAAAACTTCTTTGACAATATATGGGCCGGTCCATCGAGATCGTAATTTTCCCGGAAAAAGATGAAATCGGGCATTATATAAGAGCACTTTCTGCCCTTCATGGAAAGATTTCCTTAAGATATGCCTGTCATGAAAGGCCGTCATCTTGCTCTTGTAAATTCTCGAATTCTCATATGCATCGTTCTGGATCTCATCAAGCTCATTTATTTGAAGTTTGCGAAGCGAGCTAGCCTTGTCAATGTCAAAATTTAAAGCCCGAATTGCCCAATAGGCTTTGTGTTCTATCTCTACAGGAAAGTGGCAAGCTTTCCCATAGACAAGTCTATAAGGGGACATTCCAATGGGTGTCTTGTAGGCAATACGGTGAGCCCAAAGTGCATTATCTAATCTTAGGGACCAATCCTTGCTATCCGGTCTCACCGTCTTTTCCAAAATCTGCTTGATTTCCCTATTGGAGATTTCAGCTTGCCCACTTGTTTGTGGGTGGTATGGGGTACTCACTTTGTGCCTAATACCATATTTCTTCATCAAAGTTTCAAAAGGTCTATTGCAAAAGTGAGAACCACCATCACTAATAATGGCTCGAGGCGTCCCAAATCTAGAAAGTATGTTTTCTTTGAGAAACTTGAGAACCGTACGATGATCGTTGGTTCTACATGGGATAGCCTCTATCCATTTAGACACATAGTCTACGGCTAACAGAATATAGACATGTCCAAAAGATGAGGGGAATGGTCCCATGAAATCGATGCCCCAACAGTCAAAGACTTCAAGATGTTGAATTGGGGTGAGAGGCATCATATTTCGACGGGATAATCCTCCTAACTTCTGGCAGCGCTCGCACGCTTTGCAAAACTCGTGGGTATCTTTAAATAATGTGGGCCAATAAAAACCACACTGCAGAATTTTTGCAGTTGTTTTCTTGGCTGAAAAATGACCCCCACATGCTTGATCATGACAAAAGGAGATGACTGAATTGTGTTCATCATCGGGGACGCATCTCCTTATAATTTGGTCTGGGCAATATTTAAACAATAGAGGTTCATCCCAGAAAAATCTGCGCACTTCCCTTAGAAATTTACGTTTGTCTTGCGCAGTCCAATGAGTCGGCATCACACCTGTGGAAAGATAATTGGCTATATCAGTGTACCATGGTGGATGCATAGCAACAAAGAGTTACTCATCAGGGAATGAGTCCTCAATAGGTGACTCGTTAATGGAATTTGGTAGGACTAGGCGGGATAGATGATCCGCCACCACATTTTCTACCCCCTTCTTATCTTTGATCTCCAAATCGAATTCTTGAAGGAGTAGGATCCATATTAGCAAACGGGGCTTAGCATCCTTCTTGGAAAGAAGGTATTTCAGCGCCGCATGATCTGTATAAACAATAACTTTGGATCCTATTAAGTATGGCCTGAATTTGTCCAAGGCAAAAATGACAGCTAGGAGCTCTTTCTCCGTAGTCGAATAGTTAACTTGGGCAGGATTCAAGGTCCTACTTGCGTAGTAGATGACATGGGGCTTTTTATCCTTCTTTTGGCCTAACACCGCCCCAATAGCAAAATCGCTTGCATCGCACATCAACTCAAAAGGAGTGGACCAATCTGGTGGTTGCATGATAGGAGCGGTTGTTAACATGTCTTTTAGCTTTGAAAAAGCTAATTGACATTCGGCACTCCACTCAAATTGGTTCTCCTTTTGTAGAAGGTTGCATAAAGGCCTTGAGATGTGACTAAAGTCCTTTATAAACCTTCGATAGAAACCGGCGTGTCCAAGGAAGGACCGCACATCGCGTATGCTTTTGGGTGGTGGTAGATTGGAAATTATGTCAATTTTCGCCTAGTCTACTTCTATTCCATTGGACGAGATGATATGTCCAAGGACTATTCCTCTTTGTACCATGAAATGGCACTTTTCCCAGTTTAATACAAGTTGCTTTTCCTCACACCTCATCAAAACCAACTTCAAGTGCTCGAGACACTCATCAAATGTACAACCAAAAACAGAAAAGTCATCCATGAACACCTCAAGAAACTCACCCACCATGTCCGAGAAAATACTCAACATGCATTGTTGGAATGTGGCGGGTGCATTGTATAACCCGAATGGTATCCTTCGGTAAGCGAAGGTACCAAACGGGCATGTAAATGTGGTTTTCTCTTGGTCTTCCGGAGCTATCTCAATTTGGTTGTATCCGGAATAGCCATCTAGGAAGCAATAATAGGGATGGCCTGCCAACCTCTCCAAAATTTGATCCATAAATGGGAGAGGGAAGTGGTCTTTCCTAGTAACCGTGTTGAGCTTCCTATAATCAATGCACATACGCCAACCGGTGGTCACCCTAGTCGGTATAAGCTCGTTGTTGGTGTTTTCAATGATGGTAATACCGGATTTCTTGGGGACAACTTGGGTGGGACTCACCCATTGGCTATCTGAGATGGGGTAGATGATACCCACATCCAATAGCTTTAACACCTCGGCTTTGACAACCTCCATCATGTTTGGATTTAGCCTTCTTTGAGGTTGTCTAGACGTTTTTGCATTTTCTTCAAGGTGTATACGGTGAGTGCAAACCGAAGGATCTATCCCTTTGAGATCCGCTATTGTCCAACCTATGGCTTCCCGATGTTCTTTGAGTAGCTCAATCAACTTGAGCTCTTGGTCTTTCTCTAGGTGGGAGGCAATGACAACTGGGAACGTTTCCTCTTGACCCAAATATACGTATTTAAGCTCTGATGGCAGCGGTTTGAGGTCAAGCTTTGGTGGTTTGATGTTAGACGGTAGAGGCCTTGATGTGGTTGGTGGCAATTTTTCAAAGTGGGGCCTCCACCGGCTAGTATCAACTACCGGTCTTTCTACATTTAATGCCTGCACAATCTCACTACCGATGGGATCTTCAGAATCCATGAAATGTGCTAAGCATGTCTCCAAGCTTTCTAGTGGTTCAAGTTGGAGGAGTTCTTCTTCTTCAAACATTTCGAGCATGTTCACATCGAAGAACTCATCATCATCGACATCCCTATGTCTTTTGCCCAAATGAAACACATTTACCTCTAGTGTCATGTTTCCAAAAGATAGTTGCATCACCCCATTCCGGCAATTGATGATTGCGTTTGATGTGGCAAGGAATGGTCGGCCTAATATCACCGGTATTTGGGTGCTAGCATCCAAAACCGGTTGTGTCCAAGACTATAAAATCTACCGAGTAGTAGAATTTGTCAACTTGGACTAGAACATCCCCAACTATCCCCCTCGGTACACGGATAGATCTATCAGCGAGTTGCAATGTGGTTTTGGTGGGTTTTAATTCACCAAGGCCCAATTGCTCATATACCGAGTATGGGATCAAGTTCACACTCGCCCCCAAGTCTAACAAGGCACGTTCAATCCGGTAGTCTCCAATGATACATGAGACGGTGGGACTACCGGGATCTTTGAATTTTGGGGGAGTCTTTTGAGTGAGGATGGCACTAACTTGCTCAGTTAAGAAGGCCTTTTGCTGCACATTATATTTGCGTTTTGTTGTGCATAGGTCTTTTAGAAACTTGGCATAAGAGGGAATTTGTTTGATGGCATCAAGCAAAGGGATATTGATCTTGACTTGTCTGAAAATCTCTAGAATATCTTGAGAATTTGGGAGAGATTTTGGGGCAACCAATCTCGATGGGAATGGTGCTATGGGCTTGTAAATGCGTTCCGGTTGTTGCGGGGCTAAGTTAGATCCATTTTCATCCTCAGAATTTACCGGATCATTAGGCTCATCGGCCTTCACCGGAATAGTTTTGTCAATTTTTTTACCACTTCTAAGGGTGGTAATGGATTTAGCTTGCTCCATGTTTTGGTTGGAAGGATTAGGGATGCTTACTTCATGTACTTGCTTTGGATTGGGCTGAGGTTGGGCCGGAAAGGTCCCTTCCCTAGCATTCAAGCGTCCCTTAATCTCATCAACCGAGACTTTCAGCTCTTGGAACAATTGCTGATTCGATTCATTTATTTGCGCTTGCCCTTGCATAAACGCTCTCAAGGTATCCTCCAATGAGAATTGAGGTGGGGCCATATTTTGCATGGGTGGCCCTCTTTGGGAGTTGGTAGGATTGCCCGTAGGAGCATTCTTCCAACTGAAATTCAGGTGGTTCTTCCAACTCTCATTGTATGTATTACCTACCGGTCCATTGAAGGGCCGTTGATAACCATATGTGGCATTGGCTGTCTCTTGCAGCACTTCCTTAAATGCAGGAATTGTGGGACAATCTTGCGTAGCGTGTAAGTCGGTGAGACAAATCCCACATGTGGTTTCAACAACTTCCTTGGACTTGGAAACTCCATTTTTGCTAAGTTCCATGGCCTCAACCTTCCTTGTGAGGTTGGCTATCCTTGCATTCACGTCGTCTTCCTCTTTAAGGACATATATCCCTCCTTTCTCTTGAGTAGGCTTGGGGTTCTTGGGTTTATCCGAGGTATCCCAAGATTGGGCGTTTTCAGCCAACATGTCCAAGTAACTCCAAGCATCATCTGGATTTTTACTCATAAACTCGCCATTGCACATCATTTCCACAAATTGGCGCATATTGGAACTTAATCCATCATTGAAAAAATTTATAACTCGCCAACTCTCATAGCCATGATGTGGGCAAGCAAGCAGGAGTTCCTTAAATCTTTCCCAACATTGAAAGAATGATTCACCCTCTTTAGCTGAGAAATTCATTATGGCCCTTCGAAGAGTGTTTGTTTTATGAGCCGGAAAGAACTTTTTCAAGAATTCCCGGTTCATCTCAACCCATGACCCAATCGAATGTGGTCTAAGAGAGTGAAGCCAATCTTTGGCTCTTTCTTTCAAAGTGAAGGGAAAAAGTTTAAGTCTGATTATATCCCCAGAAACATTGGGATAATGCAAGGTGGCCAACACTTCTTCGAATTCTTGAAAGTGTAAGTATGGGCGGTTAGAGTCTAGCCCATGGAATTTAGGTAAAAGTTGGATTACTCCCGGTTTTATGTCAAGGGTCCCACCGTTAGCTGGTAGAACTATGCAAGAAGGTGTAATTGTACGAGCAGGTTGTAGGTAATCCCGTAGTGATCTCATTGGAGGAACATTATGTACATCATTCTCTCCTACTCCTTCCTGATTTGCGTTTGTGGTTGGAGTAGGGGGGAGGATTCCTTAAGGGTGTTTGATCCATACTCCCCAAACTTTCACAATGCTCTTGATAATTCTGGACTCGTCTATGGACTGACAATGGTCCAACTAAACCACCTTCAGATTGGAGACGATTTGAATGATTACGTTCCCAACGGGACATAAACCACTCAACCAGAAACTGAAACTAATCCTATTCTAGAAAACTAAAATCTGAAACTGAAAGAAAATTCTGCAGAAGCTAAGTTAGAAGGGTATCACCTGATGCGCTTGAACTAGAGAAAAACTCCTACAAAACAGAAAAACTTGTTAGTTCTAAGAAAATCAAAAAGCCTAACTATTTCTACTTCTACAGCCACTGAAATTATTTGAAAACCGTTATCTAATTTCCCCGGCAACGGCGCCAAAAACTTGTTCGCTCGCCTCAAGTGTAAGGCTGCGATGTAGTAATAAATCTCGGTAAGACCGAGGTCGATCCACAGGGAAATAGTAACAGCTACCAAATCACTCCAGTAACTCGGCTTTTTAAAGGAAATCAGATTTAAAAGAGTGCTTACTTAAAACAGGAATTTAATAAAAAATCAGAGATACTAAGTACTAAGGCTTTCAAGGATCCACTTGTAGCAATCCTATGTCAATTCAGTCAATCCAAATAGAGAACACAACTAGATTTGAAGTCCTATCTCTCCTCTAGTTGGAAAGTAAAGCATTCACACACATTCCATCACATTCAAGTTGAACTTCCAAGTTCTAGTTCCATTCAATCAATACAAAACTCAAACTATAGCCTGCGGAGTAACAGCCATGCCTCTGGACTATGGCCTGCTCAAGGATTACTATAATCCGAATTTAGATAAACAAACATGATAATCTCAGAGAATTAAAAGGAATTCATGTCCGGAGCACATAAACTCAGATAAAACATCTCAAACTACCATTATTTGGAACTAAACCATGCAAAAATCCAAACTTGAATGTAAATTACTTGAATTAAACTGAAATCAACATAGTATTAGCTACAAGCTTCACCTTTTAGCCTTAGCTAAGAGGTTTTAGCCGAGCATAGTCATGCTACAACTAAAAACTCTGAAATAAAGCATAAAAATAGAAAAACCCGAATAGGAGAGTTGCAAACGCTCCACAATCGCCTTCACCCGCCAAACTCACATTCCCTAGCCTCCCTGATACCCTAGGAAGAACCCCTAGGTGTCCTTTTATAGCAAACAACCTTCCTTGCGTCGGATTTTGCGAAAGACTACGCATTGCGCAGCAATTTTCGGAGTCCTAAATTAGAAAGGGATCTTCTTACGCAGAGCCGACCGGTCGTGACCGGTCGGACTAATCTTTTGAGCATTCCAGGGAGCACTGCCGACCGGTCAAGACCGGTCGGACAGACCTGTCCATTCATTCCAGAAAACATACCCGACCGGTCATGACAGGTCGGGCTGATCTATCAACCATCCAGCGTGTGACCGGTCGGCCTGTCCAATGTGAACAGCCATCATGTGGCCGACCGATCATGACCGGTCGGCCTGTCTTCCACTTGATCCTTTGATGTGGCTGACCGGTCGGACGACCGGTCTGCCTTGTTTCTCTTCAGCTTTTTCTTCTTTTCTTCATCCTCTTTTCTCCTTCTTTCTTCTTCTTTCTTTGGTCCATCTTAGGACTTCATGCAATAGCTCCAAATGCATTCTTTTGGCTTGTAATTGAATGAAGTCCGCTCTCATCCCTATAATCACAAAACATATGTTAGGTGGGCCTTTAAACCATGCAAAGCATGCAAACCTTGTCCTGTAATGGGCAATGCAATGTATAAATTGGAGGTTCAACACCTTGTCAATGACTGACAATTAGGGGGAGAACTATATCCCACCAAGAAGCCAATTTGTTTTGTAGGCCTTCTTAGGTGCAGATGTTAAGGGGGAGAAATTGAAGATGTTTCGTGTCAGTACATGTCACTTTGTAAAGTTTTTGTTGTAAATTATGTTCTGACATGTAATTGGGTGTAAGTGTTTTTTTTTTCTGTTTTGGGATGTTCATGATACGGAGTAAAAAGGGGAATCCTTGTTGCCTCATGTTGAACTATAAGTAAAATGATTAGTTGAGGTCAACAATAACTAGGGTAGGAACTATTGTCATATCCCCTACCAAGCATTGCTCTCCTACTTCGAATGAACCTAAGGGAGAAAAATCTAGGATAAATAAATTCCCACCCAACAGCATGTTGGGTCCTATTTATCATACCCAAGGGGGTTGTGATCTAGGTTAGGTGACCTTAAGAGACCATATTGAGCTCTCATACATATCTGAGGATCACGCCTCATTTTGAGCAAATTGATGAACTTGAGGAATTTAGCCTCTTTGGATCTATAGGAAAATCTGAGGATTTCAGCCTCGTGTTTGTACTCATGGGCAAATCAGAGGATTCAAGCCTGATTAGCCCAAATTCGGTAGTTTAGCTTTGTTTTAATCTGTATATTTGCTTGCTAGCTATCATCCGGCTTAGATTAGCTAATCATCTTGAGTTATATGCTTCACTGAATGCTAATCTTTGTTGAGTTTTGGTCTTGATATACCATTAGGGGAGGATGGTTGATTGGGCTATAAGTCCTTTGTGCTTTCAATGCAAATGTATATCCTTGACCAATTTTGCATGATTAACCTTGTCTAGATAGTTTCATTTTCTTGTTAATCATGTACCTTAGCATGCTCCATGGTTTTATGAGTCATGCACCCTATACTCTCCTTGTTAGCATAAGCTTATAGTTATAACTGCGACATACTATCTTCTCTTACCTTAGCCTTATTGATATATCATTAAGGGGGAGAGAATAGTTTGTCAATTGCTAACAAAAAGGGGGAGAAAGATCAAGTCCCACCAAAACTAGTTTGCTATGTTTTGTGATGCAGGGATTGACAGGTTATGGGGGAGCAAACTGAAGAGGAGCAGCTTAGATTAGGCATGTCAAGAGTCCTGTATTTAATGCGTTATCAATGTAATATCTTGAACATGTATCTTGTTTTGGTAGGATAGGTTTTGTCACGTAATTGACAAAGGGGGAGATTGTTAGTGCACAAATCAATGCATCGTTTGTCAATTACGTGACTATGTAAGTCAGTCAAGTCTCGTGAGCCCCTATGAAGATTGAAGACTCTAGACTTGAAGACCAAGGCAGCTTTCCATACTCAAATTCAAGCCAAATCAAGCTCGGAAGGTAAGTTGCATATAGACAGCCTATAGGATCCCAAAACATCCAAGTCCATGGCATTCGAATCGCATTTTATGTTTGCCAATTGATCCACAGGCTTAAGGTCAAGATGATCAGTCTTGGACCTCCATTATGTAGGTGCCAATCAGTTGAAAAAGATATGACATCTCTTTGTGCACCGTTAAAATCGAGGGAGTTCACCCCATTTCAGGCCAGGAAATGAGCCTGACGACCGGTCGGGCGACCGGTCGGTTGAAACAGGATTTACTCAAAAAACTTTTGAAAGGAAATCTATTTTATTGCCTGAGGACCGGTCTGAAGATCGGTCGCTGGTCACCTACGACCGGTCGCACGACCAGTCGCATTTGGACGAAAAACGTCCAGCGACCAAAAGGGAAAAATATATTAAAGGGAGACCGGTCACACGACCGGTCGCTGACGTCCCACGACCAGTCGTACGACCGGTCGCAAATGGGCCAAAAACTGTCCAGAGACCCAGGTTTTTTTCTGTTCAAAAGGAAGACCGGTCTCAAGACCGGTCGTCAGACCGGTCGGAGACACAGTCAAGACCGGTCGTTGAGATGTTTAGACAGGTCGCATGTGACCGTTTTCTATCCGTTGGAGCCCGATTCTTGGAGCCTATAAAGGCATATTTCGAGGGCTCTGAGGGCAGAACTTGCACACCCATTTAAAGAATTAAGAGAGGCTATTAAGGCCTTCATCTAATCTCTTTTGCTCATCATAATCTTGAGTTCATCTTTCAAACCTAGCCATTAATGGCACTACATTGAGTATTCAAAGCTCGGTTTGAACAATGAACTCAAGCATGGAATTCATGGCTGTCCCTATCATTCAATCTTCATCTGGAAGTCATTTATAGCCATTGAATGATCCAATTGATGGTTCCTTCATTATCCATTGCATTGTAATAGGCATATGGAACATCAATACCTTCTCCCACCTACCCGGCACTAGTCTAAAAACATCATATGCATTGGTAGCTGATCGTGGGAGCTTGGAGAGGAGCTAAGGCATTCGTGGAAGCTGAAGCTACTCATCAAAGGCGCTGAATCGGGGCTCAATCATCTAGGTATGTCTAGTTTTTTAGAGTCCAATTATTGAATCACTATTCCCTGGATTGGGAAACTCCGGCGGGAGGGTACGTGACCATCCTTGGATTAGGATTGGTGAGAGTTTGAGATCTAAACTCGTCAAGTCCCTGGATTAGGCCATCGGCGGATGGTAAACGCGGTCCTAGATCAAAGGATGTGAAGGTTGATGGTTAACCTGATTTAAAACCACGACTATAGTGAAATCCGGTGATCTCATAGGTTGAGATCGGGAACCGGGAGTGGAGTAGGGAAACCGAACCACTATACATCGTGTGCAAGTGGTGAATGCATTTTGTCTATTTTGTTCCTTGTTGATCAATCTTATAAGTGCTTAACTGTATGCCTATCTTATGTTTGACAAAATGCTCATATGCCATCTTTGAATGATTGACACAAGCATGCATATGAACTGTTTGACTAAATGCTTCTCTTAGAAGAGTTGTCAAATTGAGTTGGATCTTGGATGATCAATTGCTATCATTTACATGTGCTTAATTGGTATATTATAGTATAAATCCAATTGAGCTTTTGAATTTGCAAGAAAAATTAAAAAGTCCTATTCACCCCCCCCCCCCCCCCCCCCCCCCCCCCCCCCCCCCCCCCAGGACATAAGCATACCTTCAAGCTTATCTTACTAGCGGTAAAACCCCAATTTCAGTTTATTTGCTTTGTTTTTGTTTTCTAGGAATTCTAGGAGTCGAAGTAGTCACTTCAAATCAGGTTTTTCTAACCCTTTTTCTTTTATGTTTCTGAGATTTGCATGCCACATTGGGTTCAGGATTCTAATAACCGACTCATTCGTAAAGGGGAAATTGTTGAAGGGATTGATAGGGAGCCACGTGCTAAGAAATGTTTAGACTCTCCAATTTTTTCTGAAAGTATGGCTGGAAATCAATCTAACCCTATAGCCAATCAAAATCTGGGCCAAACCGAAACGGGAGAGAATGAGGTTGAGAATGGTCCCCGACCTAGAACACTACGTGATTACTAGCAACCTGCAAGAGCGAGCACTCCCTCATGTATAGTTTTTCCACATAATGCAGGGAACATAGATCTTAAACCGGAAGTAATCCAACTCCTTTCCAAATTTCATGGACTAGACAGTGAAAGTGCCTATCAACATCTTAAGGAATTTGATGAGGTGATAGCCACAATACACTTTGCAAATGTAACGGATGATGTAGTGAGACTTAAATTATTTCTTTTTTCCCTTAAAGAGAAAGCTAAGGCTTGGCTTCATGCATTAAGGCCAAGATCAATTAGCACATGGACTGAGATGACTAGGGAGTTCATTAAAAAGTTCTTCCCTACTCACAAAATGATCATGTTGAGGCGCCTTATCATGAATTTCGCTCAAAAAGATGATGAGACATTCTTCCAATGTTGGGAGAGGTTCAAGGATTTGTTAAATGCATGCCCACATCATGGCTATAAAATTTGGCGGGTAATAAGCTTTTTCTATGAAGGACTGACATCACCCATACGTCAATTCATAGAGATGATGTGTAATGGAGAATTCATGAATAAGGAAGCGAAGCATGGGATTATTTTGATGAATTGGCTGAGAATGCACAGTCTTGAGATACATCTAGACCAACAAATCCCAAGACAAGCCTCACAAGAAAAGTTGAGGCCATGGAATTGAAGAAAGGAGAGACGATTAACTCAAAAGACGATGAAATTGTTTGTGAAATTTGTGCTAGAAATCAACATGCAACACGGGATTGTCCCACAATTTCCACATTCCAAGATATCATACAAGAACAATCAAATGCCGTCAACAGTTATCAATGGCCATTTAGTGCTCCAAACTCAAACACGTATAACTCTAGTTGGAAGACCATCCCAACTTCAGTTGAAGGAATGGACCAACTGCGAATGCAAACAATACCCCTCAAGCTCAACCTTTACTAGGTCCATCCCTATAATCACACCAAAAGCTACGCTAGAGGAGATGTTGGGTGCATTTGTATCGGTTCAAGTTGAATATAACAAGACTAATTCTCTGAAATTGATGGGTTCATGCAAGAGCAACTGAAATTCAATCAAAATTCATCTCAAGCCATTAATGATTTGAAAACCTCAATGGCTAAAGTTGAATCTTATCTCAATGTTAGGGAGAAAGGCACACTTCCTGCCCAACCTCTCCCTAACCCAAGAACTCAATTGGAGATACAAGACTCAAGCTCATCCTCCCAACATACGGAGCATGTTCAACCTATCACCATTTTGAGGAGTGGAAAAATAATCGATAAATCTAATCCGGTTAAGGCCCTAAAAAAGCCTAATGATCCGAAAATTTTCAAAGAGGATGATAGCCCAAACAACACTCTACATGAGAAAGAACCGAAAAGGCAATACAAGCCAGTTGCCTTGTTTCCCCAAAGGTTGATTTCACCCAAACCTTTAGACAAAAACCTAGAAATTGTAGAGGTTTTTAAGCAAGTGAAGATCAACATTCCGTTATTGGATGCTATAAAACAAATACCATCCTTTGCCAAATTTCTGAAGGAATTATGTACAATCAAAAGGAAACGCAATGTTCACAACAAAGTACTTTTGACTGAGAATTTGAGCGCTATTTTCAAACAAGCGGTGCCCCAAAAATACAAGGATCCAGGTAGTCCAACCATCTCATGCATCATAGGTGACTACCAAATCAAGCAAGCCTTACTCGATTTAGGGAAAAGTGTTAACCTCATCCCATACTCGGTCTATGAACAACTTGGGTTAGGTGAATTAAAACCCACCAAAACCACACTCCAACTTACTGATAGATCTATTCGTATACCGAGAGGAGTGATTGAGGATGTCTTGGTCCAAGTTGATAAATTCTACTACCCAGTGGACTTTATTGTCTTGGATACACATCCTATGATAGGTATCGGTGCTCAAATTCCTGTCATACTAGGCCACCCTTTTCTAGCTACTTCAAATGCAATTATCAATTGTAGAAACGACCTTGTACAAATGTCCTTTGGAAATATGACACTCGAGCTGAATATATTTGATTTATGCAAACAACAACGAGAAGTTGATGACGAAGTCCACGAAATAAATGTAATTGAATCATTCGTGGAGAATACATCCCCCTTACCATTCTATTCCGACCCTTTGGAGGCATGTTTAGCCCACTCTCATGAGATTGATGATGACACGATATGAGAGATGGATGCCATTTTGGATGTTATGCCGAGACTTGATAATAAAATGTGGAAGGCATCATTTGAGCCTTTCCCCTTAAGCAAGAACAAGCCTCTTCCATCTAATATCAAGGCACCGAAGCTCGAACTAAAATCATTACCCACTAATTTGAAATATGTTTATTTAGGTCGAGATGAGACATATCCGGTGGTGATTTCTTCCCACTTGGATGAGGAACAAGAGAGTAGGTTAATAGCTACTCTAATAGAGGATAAGAGTACCATCGGATGGTCAATTGCGGATCTCAAAGGCATAGACCCACTGATTTGTACTCATCGCATAAACCTTGAGGAAAATGCCAAGACATTTAGGCAACCACAAAGACGCCTCAATCCAAACATGAAGGAGGTGGTTAAGGCCGAAGTGGTGAAACTATGTGGGTATCATCTACCCAATATCCGATAGTCAATGGGTGAGTCCAACTCAAGTGGTGCCTAAGAAATCCGGAATAACCATCATAGTCAATGCCAATAATGAACTCGTACCAACTAGAGTCACTATCGGTTGGAGAATGTGCATTGATTACAGGAAGCTAAACACAGTCACAAGGAAATACCACTTCCCCTTACCATTTGTTGATCAAATTTTAGAAAGGTTGGTGGGTCATTCCCATTTTTGCTTCCTTGATGGGTATTCAGGGTATAACCAAATAGAGTTCGCCCTAAACGACCAAGAGAAGACAACAGTCACTTGTCCATTCGGCACATTTGCCTATTAAAGGATGCCGTTTAGACTATGTAATGCCCCTGCCACTTTTCAGCGTTGTATGTTGAGTATTTTTTCTGATATGGTGGGGACGATTCTTGAAGTCTTCATAGACTATTTCTTTGTATTTGGTTATAACTTTGATGAGTGCCTTATGCACTTAAAAACTGTTTTGAAAAGATGTGAATAAAAGAACCTCGTGTTGAATTGGGAGAAATGTCACTTCATGGTTCAAAAGGGAATAGTACTTGGTCGCATCATCTTATAAAATGGAATTGAGGTGGATAAAGCTAAAATTGGTCTTATCTCTAACCTTCCACTACCCAAGAGTGTACGAGATGTGCGGTCCTTTTTGGGACACGCCGAATTCTATAGACGGTTCGTAAAGGACTTTAGTTCACTCCCTCGTCCTTTATGTAACCTCCTTCAAAAGGAAAAGTCATTCAAGTGGACTAAAGATTGTCAAAATGCCTTTGACAAACTAAAAGGTATGTTGACATGTGCTCCCATAATGCAACCACCTGATTGGAGCCTTCCTTTTGAAATTATGTACGATGCAAGCGACTACGCTATTGGGGCGGTGTTAAGCCAAAGAAAAGAGAAGAAGCCATGCGTCATCTATTATGCAAGAAGACCTTTAACTTGGCTCAAGAAAACTACACTACTACAGAAAAAGAACTATTAGCCATGGTTTTTGCTTTAGACAAGTTTAGGTCCTACTTGATCGGATCCAAGATTATCATATTCACCGACCATGCCGTGTTGAGCTCTGAATTGTGCATATTCTAACCTCAATTCATCACATATTATGCATGAGTTGCATGATTAAAAGACTACTTTAATGCATGATTTGTGATTGTAGGAATGAGATGGAGATTTCACTAATTCAAGGCTTAAGAGAGCACTTTACATACATTGAAGACCAAGCTTTGATGAGCCAAAGAAGAGAAGAAAAACCTTTAAAAAATCATGTTAAAAGTCCTAAATTGTCCTGAAAAAGCAAAGTGCAGAGCTGCAAGGCCATAAAAGTAAAATGTAGAAAGTTGTAGTTTCTGAAGATTGATCCAGAGATTGATCCGTCGATTGATCGCCCAGCCTGAGCGATTGATCGACAGCCCTGAGCAATTGATCTCTCACAGCAGAATTTGAAGATTTGTTGCTGGACTCAAGTGTAAATTTGCGATTGATCTCCCAGCCTGAGCGATTAATCGCCCAGCCTGTAGATCAATCGACAGAATGCAGATTTTTGAAGAATTGTTGCTGGAACTCTCTGGACACTTTTTGGACCCAGCGATCAATCGCCCGACCACTTGTGATTGATCACTCGATCACATAATACAGTTTTTACAGTTGAATCGCAGGTGCGATTGATCGCCCAGCCCAATCGATCAATCAACCATGCGTCCAGTTTAGAAATTTCCAAGTCTGGCTCCGATTTTCTCTGCATAGTGCGTAACTTGTATGCAAATTCTTAAAGATTCTTCATTTTTGGAGTGTGAAAGCTATAAAAGGATACCTCCACTCCCTTCCTAAAGCATCTAGCAACATGGGGAGCAAAGAGATCAAGACCTAGGATGCTTCCTAGCCTCCTACAACTAGTTTTCTTCTTCTTCTTCTAGTTCTAGTTTCTAGTTTTTAATGTCTTCTTCTAGTTAACCTCTTAGCTAGAGCTAAGAGGTGAAGTTTTTAGTTTGTTTCAATGCTTTAATTCCTTTCTTCAAGTACCCTTTTACTTATTTATGAATTTTCAAGTTCTAGTTTGAATAAAGTTTGGATTTTTAGAAGTTTTGTGAGAGTTTGTGTACTCCGGACATGAGTTCCTTGCAATTCTCTGAGATTACCATGATTAGGTTGTTTGAATTCGAATTGTAGTAACCCTTGAGCAGGCCATAGTCTCTTGGCATGGTTGTTACTCCAAAGGCTACAAGTTCAAGTTCTATGTACTTCATTAGAACTAGAAATTTGATTTCCAGATTTAAGTGGGACTGTTTGTGCTTGAATGTTATATCCTCCAATTAGATGAGAGATAGGACTTTGATTTTAATTGTGTTATGCTTGGATGAATGGATTGGTATTGAACTACTACAAGTGGATCCTTGATGTTCTAGTTCTTTTTATTTTCAAAATTTTCTATTTTATGTGAAAAACTATTTTCCTAAACTTCTTATATTCTAGTTATTATAGTAGTTGGAATTGTTTACCTCTTTCCTTGTGGATCGACCTCGGTCTTATCGAGAATTATTACTACATCGCAGCCTTGCACTTGAGGCGAGCGAATAAGTTTTTGGCGCCGCTGTCGGAGAAAAGGTTAAACGGTTCTAATTGTTCTAGTAGCTATAGAGTAGTTTTAGTTAGGTAGGATTTTCAATTTTTCTAGAAGTAGGTTTTCTGACTTTTTCGAGAGTACTAACAATACTTTTGGTTTGATTTTGTAGGACGTTGCTTATATACATCTCACTCTATTGGGTAACATCTCCCCATCTCCCTTCTTTTTATTTTTTTTCTAGATTAGGGTAGTTTCCAATTCCTTAAAATTTCATCATCTATAATTAGACGAATGGTGCGTACAAGTACCTTTTGGAGGATGAGACGTTGGATTGGGGGACCTAAACTCATTGTGATCAGGATCCCTCCAAGCATGAGTATTTTTCTGATATTCAAAGAACCTCCACTACACCCCCCCCCCCCCCCTCCCCCCCCCCTCATAAGACGATGCGTGATTACATTAATGAAAGCAATACACATATTGAGACACGACGTAAGACGATGGGGGAGTACCGGAACGAAGCAAAATTAAATAATGATCATCCAGGGAAAATATTACGTGATTACCGGATTGAAAGTAACATGAGTGTTCCACCGGTTATGGTAGGAGGTGTACAACAACAAAAGGAACGGGTGAATAGTGGCCAACTAGTTAAGATAATGCGTGATCACTTGTATGGATATGCCTATCAACCATCATATAACTTTTCAACCTACAATGTGTATGGTCTTAATTGGGGAAACCTCCATTCTCCTTGTTCAAGGGAAGAACCAACCGTGGTTGTTAACAATCACCCTTAAACGTCTTCCTCTTGTTATGACATGTATACACAAATACTTGAGGAAATATTAAAAGAGTATGTAGATGAACAATCAAATCATGCTTACTCGCCATCTTGTGAAGACGTTGAGCCCGAAATTGGGAGCATCGAATCAATCCCCTCTAATGAGAAGGATAGAGCTACCCAAGTCCCACCTTCTTCAGATTTAATGAATGGACTTTTAGAGGAGATTGATCTCGATGATCCCAATGTCATTATCAATTATGGTGAGTCCACTATCTCTTTTGGATGCTTTGAACTTAATGATGAAGAGATTTCAATGACGGTTGACGAACCCAAGGAATCCATAAAATTTGAAAGTGATAGTAGGGTTACTTACAATGAGGGTTCAGTGGATGCTTATGAACCTATGTTTTCTTTTTTCCAATAGCATAATGATTATGAGTCTCTAGAGGATATGCATGCTAGAGAGATGGATGAAGTCAATCTTTTTTAGTCCTTCCACCAACAACACATGACAAATTCTATTGTGAAAGACTTTCCTCTGACTGAAAATTTTGTTTCTTTGGATGATGAGGTGGCACAATCTGAAATTTCAAAAGATCAACCAATGCTAGATGATGTGCTTACCACTAAATCTGAAGAATTTTTCTTAGAAGACCTTCTGTCTATAGATGAGGAATTTCTTGCCATTGAAACAGAATTTCTTCAATCATTAAGGGAGGATGAGGACCCTTCATCTGACTATCTCGACTTCCTAGAGGAATGCTTGGCCCACTCCGATAATCTTGAGGATGAGATGATTAAGGAGTTGGACATTTTGTTAGACATTGTGTCGATGCCTGAAGAACACCATTCCACTGATTTACACTCTTTACCATTGTTTGTGAAAGCACCATATAATTCTGAAATTATGGAGGTGACAAATTTAACCAATGAAAACTTGATGAATGTCTCTCCACCATCATGGGTCTTTCAGCCCATTGATAATTCTGATTGGGATGACCCATTTTTAATCAATCATAACCCAGATCAGAATTTGGGGAGATATCTTTTTGCTGCTCTTATCTCCTCCATTCATGCATGTGGTGCACAATACGATTGGACTTCAATGATGACAAGCACACATGTCTACTGTCGAGCAGGACTTTGGATGGTCCTCATGAGAAATTTACTGAAATTCATGAAGATCCTGCTCAAATTTGATCATGTGGTCGATCGGACTAATCAAAGGTAGGTAAGTAGGTTAGGATTTATTTTTCTACAATTAGGATTGAACAAGTCTCATCCAAACAATGGAAGATGCTAGAATTGATCAACTTGTTACCCCAGGTACTCTCGTTCTCACTCTCCTTTATTTTATGTCATTACTCTCATGTCATGCTTATTGCATATCTTGTTACATTGAGGACAATGTAAGATTTTGGTTAGGGGTGAGATTCCTTAGATGAATCTACTAGCTTCTGTGACATTTCGAGCAATTATGTAGAAAATTTTTAAATTTTTTTAAAATTCAAAACTCTTTTTAGAAAACTTTGTTTCTATGCATTTGGGATGATACAAGTATAAGAAAAGGAGATACAAAGTAAGTGATGTTGCAAGTCTTGAACTACCTTTAATATAATGGTTTTATATGTGAATTCTCCTATTTATATGAGAAAATTTGAACACTTTTACACCTAGTTCACATTACACGATTTTTATAGTTTGAAAGGATTATGTTGATTTGTGGATTGGCTAGACTTTGATTTAAGGTGTTAAGGAACCAAGCCAGGGTACTTTGTTCATCCTTGTCCATGGAAAAATAACGAAAGATATGGATTTCTAAAAATCCTATCTAATATATATAAAAGGAAGGATGAAAATATGGGAATGATGGAAAATATGGTGGAAAATTTTGAAAAGGGCTACCTATTACCAACCGGGGGATGGTCTACCCATAACCAAAGCCGGAAATGGGAAGTAATGTGAAAGCCGTCGGAAGGGCGGTAAGGCAAATTCCTGTCATAGGCTTGTTGTTGATTTATACGCCTTGAGATCCATAGTTTAGTTGATCTATGAGGAAGATAATCCCAAAAACTCATGAGATGAACTTTCACTATACACATTAGGTTGAATTTGTTCAAAGTTCTTCTATTTATCAATCAATCAGTAGGAATTCTATATGAACACTTATTATGTTTTGAGAGTTTAAAGTTGAAACTTCTATCACCCAGTTTCTCCGATTTTTGCACTTGTATGTCTTGGAATGTAAAGAAGCATAATTTCTGAAGGAGAGTTGGATTTTAGAGAATTGAATCTTGTTTCATGCATGTTTTGCTCAGGACTAGAAAAATGATGGTTGGAGGGTGTGTTGAGCTCTGAATTGTGCATATTCTAACCCCAATTCATCACATATTATGCATGGGTTGCATAATTAAAAGACTACTTTAATGCATGATTTGTGATTGTAGGAATGAGATGAAGATTTCACTAATTCAAGGCTTAAGAGAGCACTTTACATACATTGAAGACCAAGCTTCGATGAGCCAAAGAAGAGAAGAAAAACCTTAAAAAAATCATGTTAAAAGTCCTGAATTGTCCTAAAAAGGCAAAGTGCAGAGCTGCAAGGACACAAAAGTAAAATGCAGAAAGTTGCAGTTTCTGAAGATTGATCCAGAGATTGATCCGGCGATTGATCGCCCAACTTGAGTGATTGATCGACAGCCCTGAGCGATTGATCACTCATAGTAGAATTGACAAATTTGTTGCTGGACTAAAGTGCAGATTTGCGATCTCCCAGCCTGAGCGATTGATCACCCAGCCTGTAGATCAATCGACAGAATGCAGATTTTTTAAGAATTGCTGTTCGAACTCTCTAGACACTTTTTGGACCCAGCGATCAATCGCCCGACAACTTGCGATTGATCGCTCGATCATAGAATATAGTTTTTACAGTTGAATCGCAGGTGCGATTAATCGCCCAACCCAATCGATCAATCGACCATGTGCTCAGTTTAGAAATTTCTAAGTCTGGCTCCAATTTTCTCTGCGCAGTGCGTAACTTGTATGCAAATTCTCAAAGATTCTTCATTTTTGGAGTGTGAAAGCTATAAAAGGAGACCTCCACTCCCTTCCTAAGGCATCTAGCAATGTGGGGAGCAAAGAGATCAAGACCTAGGAGGCTTCCTAGCCTCCTACAACTAGTTTTCTTCTTCTTCTAGTTCTAGTTTCTAGTTTTTAATGCTTTCTTCTAGTTAACCTCTTAGCTAGAGCTAAGAGGTGAAGTTTGTAGTTTGTTTCAATACTTTAATTCGTTTCTTCAAGTACCTTTTACTTATTTATGGATTTTTAAATTCTAGTTTGACTAAAGTTTGAATTTTTAGAAGTTTTCTGAGAGTTTGTGTACTCCGGACATGAGTTCCTTGCAATTCTCTGAGATTACCATGATTGGGTTGTTTGAATTCGAATTGTAGTAACCTTTGAGCATGCTATAGTCTCTTGGCATGGCTGTTACTCCGAAGGCTACAAGTTCAAGTTCTATGTACTTTATTAGAACTAGAAATCTGATTTCCAGATTTAAGTGGGACTGTTTGTGCTTGAATGTTATATCCTCCAATTAGATGAGAGATAGGACTTTGATTCTATTTGTGTTGTGCTTGGATGAATGGATTGGTATTAAACTACTTCAAGTGGATCATTGATGTTCTAGTTCTTTTTATTTTCATATTTTCCCATTTTATGTGAAAAGCTATTTTCCTAAACGTCTTAGATTCTAGTTATTAGAGTTGTTGGAATTATTTACCTCTTTCCCTGTGGATCGACCTCGATCTTACCGAGAATTATTTCTACATCACAGCCTTGCACTTGAGGCGAGCGAACATGCCGCGCTTAAGTACCTTCTCTTAAAGAAGGATGTTAAACCACGCTTGTTAAGATGGGTCCTCCTACTCCAAGAATTCAACATAGAAATAAATGATAAGAAAGGATTTGAAAACGTAGTGGCTGACCATATCTCTAGACTTGTTCTCACTGATTCCCCTAAGACGACCACAATTAATGACATTTTTCTGATGAACAACTTTTTCAAATCTCCCAATTGCCATGGTATGCAGGACATTGCAAACTATCTTGCTACAGGTACAATTCCGACACATTGAAAAAAGCAAGATAAGGATAAGTTCTTCAACGAAGGTGAGAAAATTTCAATGGGACGACCCGTACTTATTCAAGTATTATCCCGATCAAATCATAAAAAGATGTGTGACGGATGATGAACAAGAAAGTATCATCTCCTTTTGTCATTCTCGGGCATGTGGTGGCCACTTTTCGGCTAAGAAGACCACAGCCAAAATTCTACAATGTGGTTTTTATTATCCCACCATGTTCAAAGATACCCATGAGTTTCGTAAAACTTGTGAGCCTTGTCAGAAATTGGGAGAAATGTCCCATAGAAATATGATGCCACTCAATCCCATCTTACCAATCGAAATTTTTTATTGTTGGGGCATCATCGATTTCATGGGTCCATTCCCATCTTCTTTTAGAAATTTATATATTTTTTATGCCGTAGATTATGTTTCAAAATGGGTCGAGGCGATTCCATGCCGGAACAATGACCATAAAACTATCATTTATTTCTTAAAAGAAAATATCATTTCCCGGTTTGGAACACCTCAAGTCATTATAAGCGATGGAGGATCTTATTTTTGTAACCATCCGTTTAAAGCTTTAATGAAGAAATATGGTGTAAATCACAAGGTGACCACTCCCTATCACCCACAAACAAGTGGACAGGCTGAGATATCCAACAGGGAAATTAAACATATTTTGGAGAAAACAGTGAACCCCAATCGCAAAGATTGGTCGCTTCGACTTACCGATGCACTCTAGGCTTACCGTACCGCTTTCAAGACCCCCATTGGAATGTCTCCCTATAGACTGGTCTATGGGAAAGCTTGTCACTTGCCCATAGAGTTGGAACATAGGGCATATTGGGCGATAAAGAAGATGAATTTTGATTCTCACAAAGTAAGCTCGTTGCACAAACTTCAATTGAATGAACTTGCAGAACTCCGAAACGAAGCTTATGAAAATGTGAGAATTTACAAAGACAAGACGAAGGTATTCCATGATAAGAACATCCTTCGTAAGACCTTCACGATTAATCAAAATGTCCTTATGTATAATTCTCGGTTACATTTATTTCCGGGGAAATTGAAGTCTTGATGGACTGGTCCTTTCATTGTGAAAACTGTTTATCCATATGGGACCGTCGAGTTGTTGAATCCAAGGAACGGTAATATCTTTAAAGCGAATGGTCAGCGATTAAAGCCGTTTTTTGAGAATTTTCCTTCAGAAGGTATGTCCATACCTCTGACTGATCCTGTGTATCAAGATGTTTGATCTCCTAGTATGATGAAGGTATGGAGTAGTTAGGAATAGGATTTTGTTGCTTTCAGTTTGCTTTTTCATAGGTTTGTTAGAAGGAGGTCGAATTCCAATTTTTATTCTCTCAGGTACTCTCATTCCTCACTCCCTTTATTTTATCATTGCTCTCATGTTTTGCCTATTGCATATCTTTTACATTGAGGACAATGCAAGATTTGGTTGGGGGGTATGGGATCACTAGGATGAATCTAGTGTTTTATAACATCTCGAGCAATATGAAGAAGATTTTTCAGATTTTTTTTTAAAAATTCAAAACTCCATTGGAAAACTTTGTTTCTATGCATTCGGGATGGTATAAGTACAAGAAAAAGAGAGGCAAAGTGAGCGATGTTGAATACGTTGAACAATATTTAAGGTACTAGTCTTGTATGCGAATTCCCTTCTTTTTATGATTGATAGAAATTTTGAACACTTTTACACCTAGTTCACTTCACACGATTCTAATGTTTTGAAAGGATTATTAGATTTTGTGAATTAGCTAAGTTTGGATTTGAGGTGTTGAGAAACTAAGCCGAGGTACTTTGTCCATTCTTATCCATGGGAAAATAACGAAAGATATCGATTTCTAAAAATCCTATCTAATATGTATAAAAAGGAAAGGAAGGATGAAAATATGGAAATAATTGAAAATATGGTGAAAATTTTTTAAAAGGGATACCTATTACCAATCGGGGGATGGTCTACCCGTAACCAAAGCCGAAAATGGAACGTAGTGTGAAAGCCGTCGGAAGAACGGTAAGGAAAATTCCTGTCATAGGCTTGTTGTTGATCTATACACCTTAGATCCCTAATTTAGTTAATCTATGAAGAAGATAACCCTGGAAATTCATGAGATGAACATTCACTATGCACATTAGGTTAAATTTGTTTGGATCCTTCTATTTATCAATCAATCAGCGAAAATTCCATATGAACACTGGTTATATTTTTGGAAGTTTAAGGTCTCAAATTCTATCACTCAGTTCTGCTGATTTTTGTACTGCATGTCTTGGAATGTATAGAAACATAGTTTCCGAAGGAGAGTTGAGTTTTGAAGAATGAAATTTGTTTCATGCATGTTTTGCTCGGGACTAGCAAAATGCTGGTTGGGGGTGTGTTAAGCTCTTAAATGTGTATATTCTAACCCCATTTTATCACTAACTATGCTTGAAATACATTATTAAAGACCCAACTAATGCATGGTTTTGTGGTTGTAGGAATGAGAGAGAGGATTCATCAATTGAAGGCTTAGAGACGCTGTTTACAAGCACTGAAGATCAAAAGACCACGCGCCAAAAGGTGGAAGAAAGAAAGCAAAAGAGAGAAGAAAGAGGGCAGAAAAAATGCATAGAAGACTGGCCATCCGACCGGTAGTCCATAGCTCAGGACCGGTCGCCCGACCGGTCCGAACACTCAACAGGAGGACCCCTGCTGTTAACATTGCTGGACTAATCAAGACCGGTCGTCCACTACTCAGACCGGTCGTCCGACCGGTCGTTGAATTAAATTTTTTGTTCCAATTTCCAGAAAACTCACTGGACCATGCATTTTAGCCTTTTGAGACTAGTTGTCCGTGAGCTCAGACCGGTCGTCCGAACGGTCGTCTGTGTAACAGAGCTTCTTCTACAAGCTTCGAATTCTGCTGCTCAAAGCGCAGTTTTTACGGGATTTCTCAAAGTTTCTTCACACCAAGGGCTCCAAACCTATAAAAGGATTCCTCTAGCTCGTTCCTAAGGCATCCTAGAAGAGAATTACCATGGTGGGAGGCAACGGAAGTCGGATCCGGAGTTCTACAACTCCTCATAGTTTGTTCTTCTAGTTTTTTATGTTTTTCTTAGTTGCTTTCATGTTTCCTTGGATCATGAATGACTAAACCTCTTAGCTAGAGATAAGAGGTGAAGCTTGTAGCGAATCTAAGATGTGTTAATTCGTTTGTTTTGGTTTCAAGTTGGATTATTAGTGAAGAACAATGGTTTGAGGTTTGAATAAAGTTCTAAGTAGCTTTTCTTAATCTTATGATGGCTCATGGATGTTTAGAAGAATTGCTTAAGTTCTTAATTGTTTTGAATGAGTGAGTCTAAACCTGTATGCTCCGAGGAATTGGATTCAATACACTCTAAACCTTTTATTCTCATGTGGAAACTTCATGCCAAAGTTCTACTTTTCTGGAATTTCTATTTATGTGTGATTGCGTATGTGATTTGAATGAAGTTCAAATCATGATCTAGTTACGCTTTGTGACAGAGTTTAATGATGATTATGATTGTGATCTTAATCTATTGGAATTAGGATTGACCTATGCAATTGAGTGTGCTCAAGTCCTAACTTGAATTGAGGGAATCATGTACATGACTCACACATAAGACAGATTGTTTGTTTTAACTGCTCTATCATCCGGCTAGATAGGATTTAATTTCAATTCTAGTTGAATAAGTGAGAAACTAAAGCTAATTAAGCATCAAAGATTGCTACAAGTGGATCCTTGAACCCCTAGTGTTCTTTTACATTGTTTACATTCTCTTTTAGTTTGAAATTGCTATCTACATTTAATTCTAAAAATCCTGTTTAGTTAGTTTTCAATTAGAAACTATTGGAAGTGTTTTTGTGAGTTCCTACACAAGTCCTTGTGGATCGACCTCGGTCTTACCGAGATTATTACTACATCGCAACCCTACACTTGGGGAAGCGAACAATTACCAATCAAGGGATGGTCTACCCGTAACCAAAGCTGGAAATGAGAAGTAGTGTGAAAGTCGTCAAAGGAACAGTAAGGCAAATTCTTGTCAAAGGGATTTGGTTAAGTTGTACACCTTTAGATCTTTAGTTTGATTGATCTATGAAGAATGTAATCTTGGAAACTAATGAGATGAACATTCACTATGCACACTAGATTAAACTTGTTCAGATTCTTTTACTTATCAATTAATTGGTGGGGATTCTATGTGAACAGATTATGTTCAGATTCTTCTAACCCCTTTTCATCATCACATTATGCATACTTTCTATAATAAAAGACCCATTTTATGTATGAATTTGTGATTGTAGGAAGAAAAGAGAGATTTCAAGGATTCGATGCTCAAAGACTACTAAAATACACCTTGAATATCATGTAAGGAGGAGCCAAAAGAGGAAGGAAAAAAGCAAGAAAGAGAGGAGAAGAGAAGACCAAGAATCGTGAAGAAACAACCCCTTAGACCTTGAATATCATGTAAGGAATAGTGCTTCGACCGGTCGGTAGACCGGTCGACAATTCAAGACTAAGGAGCTGCGCGCGTTGGACAAATTTTCACCATTCTCGATCGATCGGCCGACCGGTCGCTACAGTGTCTCGAAAGGTCAACAGACCGGTTGAAAATTCAGTGTTAAAGTGCAAACCTTACTGGACAATTTTTAGACCCGTTGCTACAGTGCTTCAACAGGTCGGTGGACGGGTCAAAAGCACACCCAGATTCAAAATTTAGTTAAAGTAGTTGGGTTTTTGAGCTATGACCAGCCGGAGCCCATCTCCGGCCGGTCGACCAACGTCTTAGCTGTGTAAGGAGACTGCAAATTCTCGAAGATTCCAAGTCGGTGCGGGATTTCTTCTATAAAAGAGCATCTCTTCTTCCTTTCCAAGGCATACTAGGACGTGAGGAACATCAAGGAGGCTTAGGAGACGGATTCCACTTCAAGTTTTCTTAGTTTTCTTCTATTTACTAGTTATTTTTATGTTTTTCTGAGTTCTTAGTTCAAGGATGTTAGAGATGAACTAAAACCTCTTAACTAAGGCTAAGAGGTGAAGCTTTTGATTCGTTTTTTATGGATTGATGCAACCTAGGTTTCCTTTTTATTATTTTACTTAATGAATTTGGTTTGATGAGAGTTTGAATAAAGTATTAGTTTAGTTTTTCTTTGATCTCTTGATGACTCCGGGCTCATGTGCTTCTTGGTGAATCTAAATCTAGTAGCTTACCCTTGTGTATTGTTTATACTTGTATAGTTCATTGATCTATCATCGACTCTGGGAATGATAGACACTTTGATTGCCTTGTGTGTGCAATGGCATGATCTTCATATGGGACCAAGTTCAAACTAAAGTTCTAATCTTTTATGATAATCTGAGATAGATGTTTGCTGATTGATTTTGATTTAATTAGAGTTCTAATCAATCATACAAAGGGAAACGGTTAGGAGAGGGATGTCATATATACTATTTCAAATTGTATATCCCACTTGAATCACATACAGATCTGTTTTTAGCACTATGGTTAAAATGGAGTGAAGCACCTAATCATTAGGAGTGGGTTTTATATAAACATTATGATAGGCCACATATGAGAATATTTTAAGCGTGCATGTATTCACGTAAGTGACTTTTTCATGAAAATGACATTAATTTGACTTCAAAAAATAGTAAGCCCTACCATGATGTCACTATTTTACATAAACATTACGTCAATGGCTAAAAAAATGAATTTTATTTAAATATCACACATAACAGCGGCAACGAGAGAATATTTTAGGCCTTCATTTATTCACGCAAGTGACTTCCGCATCAAAATGGCTTGAATTTTATTTCAAGAATTATTTATCTCCATCATGATGTTTAAGTGAAAATCCACCCCAATCACCAAGTGCATCACCTCATTTTAGCCATAGGGCCCAAATATCAACCAATTATATGATTTATGTGGGCTATACAAAGGGAAACAGTTAAGAGAGGGACTCCCGGTATATTATTTCCAATCATATGGTCCACCTAAATCACTAACCGCACTGATTTGTTTGCTCGACAACAAAAATAAAATGACGCACCTGGTGATCGGATAAATTTTATAAAAACATCACACATCACGGTGGTTCATGTGGGAGAATTTGTTAGGTGTGCATGTGTTCACATATGTGACCTCCGATTGAAAATGGCCTGCATTTTACTTCAAGAATTAGTGAACCTCGTCGTAATGTTTAAATGAAAATCCAATCACCAAATGTGCCACTCTATTTTAGTCGTAAGGCATAAAAACAATCCGGTCCATGATTTAGGTAGACCATACAAAGGGAAACAGTTGGTAGAGGGATGCCCCATTTACTGTTTTCAATAGTATGTCTAACCTGAATCATGAACAAAGCTAATTTTTTGTTACTATAATTAAAATGGAGTGAAGCACCTAATGATTAGAGTGGATTTTATATAAACATTACAATAGGCGGCATGTGAGAATTTTTGGGCATGCATATGTGTTCACGTCAGTGACTTTTTCATGAAAGTGGCATTAATTTGACTTCAAAAATTAGTATGCCCTTTCATGATGTGAGTATTTTACATAAACCTTACGGCAATGGCTAAAATAGTTGAATTTTATATAAATATTACACATCATTGTGGGCCACGAGTGCGAATTTTTTAGGCATGTATTCACGTAAGTGACTTCAGCATCAAAATGGCTCAAATTTTATTTTTAGAATTAGTTAACCCCACCATGATATCTAAGTTAAAATCCAACCAATGACCAAGTGTGTCACCTCATTTTAACCGTAGGGCCCAAAACTCAACCCATTCTTTGATTTATATGTGCTATACAAAGGGAAATAGTTAAGAGAGGGACTCCTTGTATATTATTTCCAATCATATGGTCCACCTAAATCACTACCCACGCTGATTTTTTTGTATGACAACTAAAATGGAATGACGCACCTGGTGATCTAATAAATTTTATAAAAACATCACGCATCACGGTGGGCCACGTGTGAGAATTTGTTAGGCGTGTATGTGTTCACGGAAGTGACTTCGCCCTTAAAATGGCTTGAATTTTATTTCAAGAATTCATGAACCCCATCATGATATTTAAATGAAAATCTATCCCGATCACCAAATGTGCCACCCTATTTTAGTTGTAAGGCTAAAAAACGATCCAGTCCACGATTTAGGTGGATCATACAAAGGAAACGGTTAGGAGAGGGATGCCACATATACTATTTCGAATTGTATGTCCCACTTAAATCACAGACAGATCTGTTTTTTGTACTATGGTTAAAATGGAGTGAAGCACCTAATCATTAGAGTGAGTTTTATATAAACATTACAATAAGCCAGCCACGTATGAGGATATTTTAAGCGTGCATGTATTCACGTAAGTGACTTTTTCAAGAAAATGACATTAATTTGACTTCAAAAAATAGTAAGCCCTACCATGATGTCACTATTTTACATAAACATTACGTCAATGGCTAAAAAAATGAATTTTATTTAAATATCACACATAACAGCGGCCACTGAGAGAATATTTTAGGCCTTCATTTATTCACGCAAGTGACTTCTGCATCAAAATGGCTTGAATTTTATTTCAAGAATTAGTTATCTCCATCATGATGTTTAAGTGAAAATCCACCCCAATCACCAAGTGCATCACCTCATTTTAGCCATAGGGCCCAAATATCAACCAATTATATGATTTATGTGGGCTATACAAAGGGAAACATTTAAGAGAGGGACTCCTGGTATAGTATTTCCAATCATATGGTCCACCTAAATCACCGACCGTGCTGATTTGTTTGCTCGACAACAAAAATAAAATGACACACCTGGTGATCGGATAAATTTTGCAAAAATAGCACACATCACAGTGGGTCATGCGGTAGAACTTTTTAGGCGTGCATGCATGTATGTGTTCACGTAAGTGACCTTTCACGTAAGTGACCTCTGAATGAAAATGGCATGAATTTTACTTCAAGAATAAGTGAACCTCGTCATGATGTTTAAATGAAAATCCAATCGCCAAGTGTGCCACCTTATTTTAGTCGCAAGGCATAAAACAATCCGGTCTGTGATTTAGGTGGCCCATACAAAGGGAAATAGTTGGAAGAAGGATGCCCCATATATTGTTTTCAATCCTATGCCCAACCTGAATCACGGACAAAGCTGATTTTTTGTTACTATAATTAAAATGGAGTGAAGCATCTAATGATTAGAGTGGATTTTATATAAACATCATAATAGGCATCGTGTTAGAATTTTTTTGGCATACATGTATTCACATAAGTCACTTTTTCATGAAAATGGCATTAATTTGACTTAAAAAATTAGTAGCCCTTTCATGATCTGAGTTTTTTACATAAACATTACGTCAATGGCTAAAGTAGTTGAATTTTATATAAATATTACACATCACAGTGGCCACGAGTGATAATTGTTTAGGCCCGCATGTATTCACGTAAGTGACTTCAACATCGGAATGGCTCAAATTTTATTTCTAGAATTACTTAACCTCACCATGATGTTTAAGTTAAAATACAACTAATCACCAAGTGTGTCACCCTATTTTAACTGTAGGGTCCAAAACTCAACCCAATCTATGATTTATATGAGCCATACAAACAGAAAGAGTTAAGAGAGGGACTCCCGTTATATTATTTCCAATAATATGGTCCACCTAAATCACTGACCGTGCTGATTTTTTTGTATGACAGCTAAAATAGAATGACACACCTGGTTATCAGATAATTTTTTTAAAAACATCACGCATCACAGTGGGCCACGTGTGAGAATTTGTTAGGCGCGTATGTGTTCACGTAAGTGCCTTGGCGCTAAAAGTAGGTTGACTTTTATTTCAAGAATTAGTGAACACCGTCATAATGTTTAAATGAAAATCTGCCCCGATCACCAAGTTTGTCACCCTATTTTAGTCGTAAGGCCAAAAAACAATCTGGTCCATAATTTAGGTGGATCATACCAGGGGAAACGGTTAGGAGAGGAATGCCACAGTATACTGTTCCGAGTTGTATGTCCCACTTGAATCACAGACAGATCTATTTTTGATACTACTGGTTAAAATGGAGTAAAGTACCTAATCATTAAAGTGAGTTTTATATAAACATTACGTTATGCCACGTAGTGAGAATATGATAGGCGTGTATGTATTCACGTCAATCACTTTTTCAAGAAAATGATATTAATTTGACTTAAAAAAATAGTAAGCCCTACCATGATGTGACTATTTTATATAAACATTATTTATTTAAATATCACACATAATAGATTATGGCCACGAGAGAATATTTGAGGCTTCATTTTCACGTTAGTGACTCAGCATTAAAATGGCTTAAATTTTATTTCAAGAATAAGTTATCTCTATCATGATGTTTAAGTGAAAATCCACCCCAATCATTAAGTGCATCACCCCATTTTAGCCGTAGGGCCCAAAAATCAACCCATTATATGATTTATGTGGGCTATACAACAGAAAATAGTTAAGAGAGGGACTCTCGGTATATTATTTCCAATCATATGGTCCAACTAAATCATTGACCGCGCTGATGTTTTGCTCGACAGTAAAAATAAAATGATGCACCTGGTGGTCCGATAAATTTTACAAAAACATCACACATCATGGTGGTTCATGTGGGAGAATTTTGTAGGCTTGCATGTGTTCACGTAAGTAACCTCGGGATGAAAATGGCCTGAATTTTACTTCTAGAATTAGTGAACCTCGTCCTGATGTTTAAATGAAATTCCAATCATCAAAGTGTGCCATCCTATTTTAATCGTAAGGAATAAAAACAATCTGGTATGTGATTTAGGTGGATCATACAAACAATCTGGTATGTGATTTAGGTGGATCATACAAAGGGAAACAGTTGGGAGAATTGTTTTCCATAGTATGTCTAACCTGAATCATGGACGAAGCCGATTTTTTGTTACTATAATTAAAATGGAGTGAAGCACTTAGTGATTAGAGTGGATTTTATATAAACATCACAATAGGCCGCATGTGAGAATATTTTGGGCATGCATGTGCTAACTTAGTAACTTTTTTATGAAAATGGCATTAATTTGACTTCAAAAATTAGTAAGCCCTTCCAGGATGTAAGTATTTTACATAAACCTTACCGCAATGGCTAAAATAGTTGAATTTTATATAAATATTACACATCATTGTGGGCCACGAGTGCGAATTTTTTAGGCATGGTATTCACGTAAGTGAAAATGTGCTTAAATTTTATTTTTAGAATTAGTTAACCCCACCATGATGTCTAAGTTAAAATCCAACCAATCACCAAGTGTGTCACCCTATTTTAACTGTAGGGCCCAAAACTCAACCCATTCTATGATTTATATGTGCTATACAAAGGGAAATAGTTAAGAGAGGGACTCCTGGTATATTATTTCCAATCATATGGTCCACTTAGATCACTGACCGCGCAGATTTTTTTGTATGACAGCTAAAATGAAATGACACACCTGGTGATCGGATAAAATTTTTAAAAACATCACGCATCACAATGGGCCACGTGTGAGAATTTGTTAGGCGTGTAATTCGCCCGGAAAATGACTTGAATTTTATTTGAAGAATTAGTGAACCCCATCGTGATGTTTAAATGAAAATCTGCCCCGATCACCAAGTGTGCCACCCTATTTTAGTCGTAAGGCCAAAAAACAATCCCATCCATGATTTAGGTGGATCATACAAACGGAAACGGTTAGGAGAGCGATGCCACGTATACTCTTTCGAATTGTATGTCCCACTCACAGGTAGATCTATTTTTTTGGTACTATGGTTAAAGTGGAGTGAAACACCTAATAATTAGAGTGAGTTCTATATAAACATTACGATAGGCCACGTGTAAGAATGTGTAAGAATATTTTAGTTGATAGTATGTATTCACGTCAATGACTTTTTCATGAAAATGACATTAATTTGACTTCAAAAAAAAGTAAGCCCTACCATAATGTGATTATTTTACATAAACATTACATCTGCAGTGGCTAAAATAAATGAATTTTATTTAAATATAACACATAACAGCGGCCACAATCGAATATTTTAGGCCTTCATTTACGCAGGTTACCTATGCATGGCTTGAATTTTATTTCAAGAATTAGTTATCTCCATCATGATGTTTAAGTGAAAATCCACCACAATCACCAAGTGCATCACCCCATTTTAGTCGTAGGACCCAAAAATCATCACATTATATGATTTATGTAGGCTATATAAAGGGAAATAGTAAAGAGAGGAACTCCTGTTATATTATTTCTAATCATATAGTCCACCTAAATCACTAACTATGCTGATTTTTTTGCCCGACAACTAAAATAGAATGATGCACCCGGTGATCAAGATAAATTTATAAAAACATCACACATCACGGTGGTTCATTTTGAGAATTTTTTAGGCGTGCATGTGTTCACCTCAAAATGTCCTTAATTTTACTTCAAGAATTAGTGATCCCCATCATGATGTTTAAATGAAAATCCACCCTGGTCACCAAGTGTATTGTCCTATTTTAGTTGTAAGGCCTAAAAACAATCCGGTCCGTGATTTAGGTAGACCATATAAAGGGAAACGGTTGGGAGAGGGATGCCCCACCTTTTAGGTGAGCCATACCGTTTCAAATCATATGTCCCACATGAATTATGGATAAAGATGATTTTTTTGTTCTAATAGTTAAAATAGAATGAAGCACCTAACGATTGGAATGGATTTTATATAAACATTACACTGCATGGGTAGGCTTGGATGTATTCACGTAAGTAACTTTTGCATAAAACTGATGTTTACTTGACTTAAAAAATTAGTAAGCCATTACATGATGTGAGTATTTTACATAAATATTGAGAATTTTTTAGGCGTTCACGTAAATGATTTTTTCATGAAAATTACGTTAATTTGATATTGAGAATTTGATAAGTGTGCATGTATTCAGTATTCACGTAAGTGACTTTTTCATGAAAAATGATGACTTCAAAAATTAGTAAGCCCTACCATGATGTGAGTATTTTACATAAGCATTACGTCAATGGCTAAAATAGCTAAATTTTATATAAATATCACACATCACAGGGGGCAACGAGGCCTACATGTATTCACGTAAGTGACTTCACCGTCAAAATGGCTCAAATTTTATTTCAAGAATTAATTAACTCCATCATGATGTTTAAGTGAAACTCGACCCTAATCACCAAGTGTGTCACCCCATTTTAGCCGTAGGGCCAAAAAATAGTCTAGTCCCTAATTCAGGTGAGTCATATAAAAGGAAACAGTTGGGAGAAGGATGCCTCATACACTGTTTCCAATCATATGGTCCACCTGAATCATGAACATGACTGATTTTTTTGTCATATGGATAAAATGGAGTGAAGCACCTAGTGATCAATGTAGATTTTTAATAAGCATTATGGTGGGTCATGTGTGAGAAAAAAAAAAATTAACATGCATGTACGTACGTGAATTTTGCACAAAAATATCATTAATTTTACTTCAAGAATTAGTTGGACCCACCATGATATTTAATTTAAATCCGCTCTGATCACCAACTATGTCACCCCATTTTATCCATAGGGCCCAAATATTAACCTAAACTGTGATTTAGGTGGGTCATACAAAAGGAAATAGATTAGAGAGGCATGTCCGGTGTATTATTTTCAATCATACAATGTACCTGAATTACTAATCATACCGATGTTTGGGCCCTACGGCTAAAATGGAGTGACACACCTGGTGATCTGTTGAATTTTACGTAAACATCACACATCACATTAGCCACCTATAAAGAAATATTTAAGTGTATATGTGTTCACGTAACTGATTGCATGAAAATTATCCGAATTTTACTTCAACAATTATTGGACCGTACCATGTTGTTGAAAATCCACCTCGATCACTAAGTGTGTCACCCCATTTTAATCGTAGGGACCCAAAATAGTCTGGTTTCATAGTTTAGGTGAGACATATAAAGGGAAACAGTTGGGAGAGGAATACCCTATGTACGGGGAGAGAGGAATACCCTATATACTGTTTTCAATCATATAATCCACTTGAATCACGGATAGAGCTGACTTTTTTGTCCTATGGCTAAAATAGAGCGAAGTAGCCAGTGATTTTATGTGAGAAATTTTTAAACATGTATATATTCACATACGTAACTTTTGCATTAAAAATGGCAATAAATTGATTTAAAAAATTTGTGGTCCTCACCATGATGTTTAATTGATATCCACCTCGATCATCAAGTGTGTCACCCCATTTTATCCATTGGGCCCAATAATCAACATAATATGTGATTTAGATGGGCCACACGAAGGAAAACATTTGAAAAAGGATGCCTATATATCATTTTCAATCATATGGTCCACCTAAATCACCAATCATGCTAGTTTTTTGGGCCATACGGCTAAAAAGGAGTGACACAACTAGTGATCGGGTAAATTTTACATAAACATCACCCATCATGATGGGCCATGTGAGAAAATTTGTAGGAGTGCATCAGGCAGGAATTTTATTTCAAGAATTAATGAATCCCATCGGGATGTTTAAGTGAAAATCCACCCCGATCATCATGTGAGTAACCCCATTTTAGCCGTAGGGTGTAAAAATCAGCCTCCTCCATGATTCATGTGGGCTTTACCAAGGGAAAGATTGAGAAAAGTACACATTTTATACTACTTCTAATAGCATGGTCCACCTAAATCTAATTTTTGAGCTATGCGGTTAAAATTGAATAACACATCTTATGATCGTTTGAAATTTATATACACATCATGCACCATAGTGGACTAGAATTTTTAAGCATCCAGTATTTACGTCAAAGACTTCTGCATGACTTTCTGCATGGAACTGTGCTTAATTTTACTTCAAAAATTAGTAAACCCACCATAATGTTTAAGTGAAATCTATTCCGATCACTAAGTATAACATACCATTTTAAAAGTAGGGTGTAAAAATAATCCCAATTCATGATTTAGGTAGGCCACAAAGGTAATAGTTGGGAGAGGTACGCCTTGTATACTATTTCAAATCATATGGTCCACTTAAATCACGGATGAAGTTGATTTTTGGATCGTAATATTAAAATGGAGTGATGCACATAATGATCGATGTGGATTTCACAAAAAAAAACATCACAATGGATCCCATGTGAAATTCATAGAATCCGCATTAGGTGCCTATCCAATGCAGAAGACCATGCAGAATACAAATTTTGCATGCACGTAAAATCATGCAAAATTTATCTGCATGAGTACCAAGGATTCCAATTAACATGGATTACGTAACTTGGGGACGTAGATACTAAGTCATATGGTATATATTCATTAAGCCAAACGACAGTAGTGATAACTGTCAAAGGTGGCTAACGCGAGTGTTCATTAATTCAGGGGTATGTACGTCATTTTCATTCCGATCTCCTGATTCGCGCTAAGCTTATTCCAGGGACACAACCGTAGTTCTTTCTTCATTGGAGGGTCACGTGGGACGATGAAAGATGGATGGAAAGAGATGCAGACGTTTGACAGACAGCCTAACGGCGTTAAATATAACGGAAAGTATAGCCGAGCAACCAAACGGAGTTTTTCGCCTATAAAGACCCTCTTCCATAACATCACACTCTTCTAAAACGAGTAGCTAGAAACACCATCTTCCTGCCGTTTCCTCTCCGTCTCTTCCGTTACATTTTCCGTCAGTCATGGAAGCCGCCCTCAACCGCATACGCTCCTATCTCCTCGAAGAACCCCACAGCGTCCATCCACCCGATTTCATCCCCTATTCGCCGTCCGATTCCTCTCTGACCGACTGCGGCTCGCCGGAAACCCCCCACCCTCCGGCGAAAAAGTGCGGCAGATCTGAAGGCTCCGATTCCTCCCTCGAGGAGGCCGAGGCCGAGGCCAAGGAGGACGAGAAATTCGTCCGGAGCGCACTGATGCTCGACTGTAACGAGAGGGTTGCTGACGTGGAAGACGAGGTGGTGGGTAAGATCCGCCCTCTCGCGCCGGACTTTACAGCTCCGTCTCTATGCGGTTTCAATTACAGCAACGGCGATATAGCGGCGTTAGATTTAATAGGGGGATCGGCCGTTAACTGTAACGGCAGTTCGAGCCCGTGCTTTTCGGGTTACTGGGAGAATCTGCCGTTAAACGAGAACGATTCGGAGGAGATGGTGTTGTACGGAGTCCTGAAAGAAGCGTCGTTGGGAGGGTGGGAGCCGGCCACTCCGACGGCTCATCCTGCTCCTGCGGAGCCGAAGTCGAAGCCGGCTCAGAAGAAGGCGAGTGATCGTGCGGCGGCAGCGCCTAAGAAGAAGCGCGGTACTGGCCCGCATTATCGAGGGGTGAGGGAGCGGCCGTGGGGGAAATTCGCGGCTGAGATTCGTGACTCGGCTCGGCACGGGGCGAGAGTATGGCTCGGGACGTTTGACACGGCGGAGGAAGCCGCGCTGGCCTACGATCGAGCGGCTTACAAGATGCGAGGAGCGCGCGCGCTGCTGAATTTCGCGCTCGCCGGTTGTGGGGACCGTGTTTGGCCACTGAAGGGCCGAATCGACGGTGGTGATGGCTCGGCCAGCGGTCCAGCAGGTCGCAATGCTGTTTTAGAGCCAAGCCGGTTGGCCGCGAAGGTTGAACCGGTTGGCTCTGAAGGTGAAAAGTCAACAAGGGGAAATTAGGGCAGATTTCTTAATATTGATCCTTATCCAAAATTGACCAAAATGCCCTTGGTTTGGGTCTTAATTTCTCTGTTTATAGCTGGGCATTTTGGTCAAGTGAGAAAGTTGGGGTTATTAAGTAGTGAGAACTGGGAGTCGGATTGCGTCCTTCCTCCATACCGAGCTGCGGAGGGCCCACCGTGATGTATCTGCTTATCCACTCCGTCCATCCATTTTATAAGATTATTTTTAAGGAATGAATCTAAAATTGAGAAAGATCCAACGATCAAGTGTGCGAACTTGGCGCTAATGTAGTGATGACATCATCAGTTTCAGTTCACTATTTGGTGTGGCCCACTTGAGCGTTGGATCTGTCTCATTTTTGGGCCCATATACTAACAGTATCTTATAAAATGGATGGACCGAGTGGATAAACAGATACATCACGGTGGGCCCCTCCACAGCTCACGGTAGGGACGCGAAGGACGCAATCCGCTTACTGAGAGGCTGAGGATTGTGGGGCCCACCATCTAAAAGAAGTCCAGTGTGTTTGTCGTGTTCGTCGCTGCATTCGTCCGAGGACTAGCTTCGTAGTTTAGCACCATTTAGAAAATGGCAGTGTACAGTCCTCCTCACATGGTACTGCGGCTATCCACACCATCCAAACTCTTGAGCCCCAATTACGGATGGAGCATATCTTATCACTATCATCATACTGATCAAGAAATCGAATGGCTATTAAATGGATGCTTCAGAGTAACCAATGGGTGGTCCAAATTCTATGGGGAAAATCAGACGGTTAATACTATCCTACCAGTGCAGTTCTTTGGCCATGATCCATCACCATTTGGGCCAGCGATTTGGGTGGTTGGATTCGACCCACCACTATGCCATGTGTACGGTTGAAGATTCAACACCATTTCTTAGGTTGTGCAGAACTACTATTAGGAGCCTTGTATACAGGTGTAGAGAGCTAGGGCAAGATTTGGTAATCGGTGAGGTTATTCCACGTGGCAGAATCTTGGCCAACGATGGAAATGGTTTTTGTTTGTCTTCTTATGTGTTTTGTGTATAGTTGGTAGGGCGACGATGTGATTTGCTACACTTGTATAGCTGAGACTTCTATGTTGATAAGTCATATATATATATATATATATATATATATATATATATATATATATATATATATATATATATGTTACTCTCTCGTTGTGTTGGTGGGGCCTACCCGGCGATTTTTGAGCAAAATCAATTTGCGTGGTCCACTGTAATATTCTTTATGGTTCACTATGAGAAAATCATAATGATCAGAGGATCTTTTCCATCATATCAATGCCCCTAACAAAATGAACAGTTGCGATGATCGTTTACAGCAAATAGGTATGATCATCGATTGGACTGTCCATTTGGCAAGACCCAACTTGGATATAGCCAATGCCTCTATAAGCATTTCGAACATATGATCCTGGCCATCCAATCTGTGGTTCAGAAGGTTTATAAAATTGACGCCAACTATCGTATGGTAAGGATCATACGATCAATGGACGGTCCACATCTCTTTTCTACTGCTCGTAAATATCAAATACACACAGGTGCACGTAAAGCTTAAAATGGCACGGTTGTACTTGAGCACTTCTCTAAAAAGAAGCTTGCTAACATGGCTCTCCCCTCTTCTTCCCTGCCATTTGATGATCCAAACCATTCATCACTCGATCATCAACCAGACAAAAAAAAAAGTGACTTAGATGAACGGTCTGGATTATCACTTTGTGGAGCAGTAAGTCGCGAGCAGATTCCAGAGAGCTTTCAGCAGGGAGAACATGGGTGGCAAGTCAATAAAATAAGAAAAGATCTCAAGTACTCCAACTGCTTGGACGACAAGTTACCGTCCATCACTGCATAGCTTCCAACCTTTCATGTGCTTGCAAAATCCAATCCGTCCAATAGGTTGGCCCCATCATAAGGATTTTCCTATGAAAAGATCAGTTACATCAGCTAATTGAGCGGGTGATCCTTCAATTTTGTTACTCATGTCCGATCCACATGACGAGTAGATAAGATAGGTGATCCTCATGGTGGGCCCGACCTTGGATTTTGCATTCACTTCATAGGCTTGGAAGTTATCCACTGGGCGGAACATAACTTGTTGTGGTCCAACCGGTTGGACTTAAACCCTCTCATTAAAAAATTAATGAGAGCGAAGGAATTATACAGGGTTTTATTCGTGAATGTGGGGCCCATGGTTAGGTGATACAAAGCTGTTGATCATCTGATGATATCCACCGTAGATTGAAGATGCGCAAAAATATCCCAGACCCAACTCTTTCCATCCTTCTATATTGCAAAAGGAGTCGGTGACACTCCATTTTCAATGGACAAGTGTGCACGAGCTTCATTTTTAGTACATAAGATGTTCACAGAGCCCACTACCTGATGAATGGCCCGGATCTCTGACACTTGTAGCACCCAAAATGTGAACCAGTCATAGATGATATCAAAACCGTGCTAGACATTCGTGATGGATTTCGACCCTTAAATAAGTGACTCATCATCCTCACGTTTGGTACTCATGTACAGTTGTCCATACCATCCAAAATGTGCGGCACATTGTGGATGGAACATATCTATAAGACCACATTGATAAGCAATCCTGACCATCCAATCCATGGCCATCAAATGGCTTTTTAAAAATAAATTAATGGGTGGTCCATATTCTAAGAATGAATCATATGAGTACTATAATCTTCTCGGTAAAAATTTTTACCCATGTTGGGCCGCAAGGCGTGAAAACCATCAAAGGATACTTCTAGCCCAGCACACATGCATGTACAAAGCAGTTCACGTACTGTATATGCCTGTATGACGTGTACGTACGTGATCTAATCCAGACATCAGGGTTCCCTCCATACAGATGACCTTTCCCAATAATCAAATTGGTCCACGGTTAATGAAACAAATATTGTATGGCTGAAGATTTCTAAGCTGCCCATCGGTTTCCAACATCGAGGCCCACATGATGAGTACGGCCAGCGTGAGTTTTTTTTTTTTTTTTTTTTTTCCTCGTAAGAACATTTTCAAGGTGGAACTCACTGGTAGACAGATTGGCAACGGCCCGGATGAAACAGTACAACTTGCATGGGAGGGTCACTTGGCAGTTTACATCAGCACGTTAAGGGTCACTTGGCAGTTTATATCTGGTATGAGTCAGAATTCATTAAGTTGGAATCTTCAGCTGTGGTTTGCATTGGTAAGATGAAATCTAGGGCAACTAATTCTTCAGGCCAGTTTCAGTTGATTTTCATGCAGAAGTGCCTACGTGAACCACGTGCATAACTAATAAATTTTTGCATGTGGACCACCATAATGTTTGTGTAAAATCCATCCCAATCATCAGGTGTGTCATCTTATTTCAATCATTAGAGTTAAAAATCAGCCTTATCCATCATTTAAGTGAACCACACACTTAAAAATAGTATATGAGGCAACACTGATACTCTAAATAGTTTTCCTTTGTGTGGCCCATTGGAATCATGGATGGGCCTTAGTTTTTGTCCCAGGCCTAAATTTCAGCTTGACATCTAATGGTTGGAGTATATTTGGTATAATAATCATAGTGGGCCTTAAAAAATTAAGGGTTGGCGTCCCTTTTTCCGAGTGTTATCCTTTATATGGTGAAACTAAATCATGGGTCAGGATGATTTTTAGGCCGTATAGTTAAAATAGAGTGATACACCTGGTGATTGAGATGGATTTCACTTAAACATTATAATGAGGCCTACTAATTTTAAAGTAGTTTTTGGATGATTTCCATGTAGATTTTCATGCAGAGTAACTAACGTGAACGTGAACAGCCTGCACAGCTAAAAAATTCTAATAAATGGCTCATCATAATATTTATGTTAAATCTACCTAATTATTATATGTATCACCTCATTTTAGTTATAGGACCCAAAAATCAGCTTGATCCATAATTCAAGTGGACCACATGATTAAAATATTACACAGAGCAACGATCACCGTTCAAAGTGTTTTTCTTCGTGTGGCCCCATTTGAAACACGAATGGGCCTATTTTTTGTCCCAAGTCCTAAATTTTAGCTTGGCATCTAAGGGATAGAGTGGATTTCATATAATCGTTATGATGCCTTAAAAAATCAAGTGTGGGCACCCCTTGACAGCTTCCTTCGATGTGGCCAACCTGAATAATGACTAATGTGATTTTTGGGCCATATGGCTAAGATAGGATGATGCACCTGGCATTGAGGTGTATTTTACTTAAACATCTTGGTGGGGCCACTAACTCTTAAAATAGATTTCATATAATCTTTATGCAACAGTGACTTACGTGAACACATGTACTGCTAAAAAATTCTCGTACATGAGCCACCATATGTTTATGTGAAATCTACCCGGTCATCAGGTGTGTCACCCCATTTTAACTATAAGGCCAAAAAATCAACTCGATACTTGATTTAAGTAGACCGTGTGATTGAAAACAGTATACAGGGCAACGCTTACCATTTAAAGTGTTTCCTTTCGTGTGGCTCACCTAAATAAGGAATGTGCTTGATTTTTTGTCCCAATTCTTAAATGTTAGCGTGTTATCTAATGGTTGGAGTGGATTCTATATAATCATCGCGGTGGACCTGAAAAATCAAGGGTATGTGTATCTCTCCCAATGTTACCCTTCCATATCCCACTGTAACACTGTAATCAACCGACCAGGATGATTTTTAGGCCTTACGGTGAAAACAGTGTAACACACCAACTACTAGGGTGGATTTAACTTAAACATAATGGTAGTGGCAACTAATTATTAAAGTGGGGTTCAAATGATTTTCATGCAGATGTGACTAACGTGAATCGGGCTAAAAAATTCATAGAGTATATTTTTTGTCATTTTTATGTAAAAGTGACTTACCAGAACCACATGAATAACTAAAAATTCTCACACGTGGCCCACATAGTATTTAAATGAAATCCATCCCGATCATCAAATTTGTCACCCCATTTTGGCTGCAAGGTCCAAATATCAGCCCAGTTCATGATTTAGCAGGACAACATGATTATAAACAATATATGGGGGCAACACATACACTCTAAACCGTTTCCCTTCGTGTGGCCCACTTGAATCATGTATGGGCCTGATTTTTTTTCCAGTGCCTCAATTTTATCCTGGCATCTAACAGTTGGAGTAGGTTTCATATAATTATCACCATGGGCTATGAAAAAATTAAGGATCGACATCTCTCACCCATTGTTTTTCATTAAGATGGGTGAGGCACACGGTGATTAAGCTGGATTTCACTCAAACATGGGGGCCAGTAATTGTTGAAGTAGATTCGACGCTTATAAAGCAGAAGTGACGTAAACCACATACCTAGCTAAAAAAAATCTCACATATGACCCACCATGATATTTATGTGAAATTTATTCGATCACTAAGTGTGTCACCCCATTTTAGCATTAGGGCCCAATAATCAGCTCAATCCGTGATTTAAGTGGACCACACGGTTAAAAACAATACACGGGGCAACGATCACCATCCAAAGTGTTTCTCTTCGGGTGGCCCCATTTGAATCACGAATGGGCCTGATTTTTTGTCTCAAGTCTTAAATTTTAGCTTAGCATGTAACAGCTAGAGTGGATTTCATATAATCATCATGATGGGGCCTTGAAAAATAAAGTGTTTGCGTCCCTATCCTCAGTATTTCCCTTCCTATAGTTTACCTAAATCACGGATGAAGCTGATTTTTGAGCCCTGCGATTAAAATGAGGTGATGCACATAATATAAAGGTGGATTTCACTTAAATATCATGGTGGGGTCACTAATTCTTAAAATGGATTTCAATCCATTTCATGCCGAAATAACGGACGTCAACCACCATGCATGGCCAAAAAAAATCAAACATAGCCCACCATGATGTTTATGTAAAATCTACTCGATCACAAGGTATGTCACTCTATTTTAGTCATATGGCCCAAAAATCCACCCAATCCGTGATTCAAGTAGACCACATGATTGGAAATAGTATATGGGGCAACACTCACCATCCAAAGTATTTTCCTTTGTGTGGCCCACCTAAATCATGTATTAGCCTGATTTTTTGTCCCAATGGTTAAATTTTAACTTGGCATCTAATGGTAGGAGTGGATTCCATATAATCATTAAGTTGGGCCTTGAAAAATCAAGGGCGGCATCCTTCTCTCAACTGTTTTCTTCACGGGCCCACCTAAACTATGGACTAGATATCTTTTGGTCAAACAACTAAAATGGTGTGATGCAGTAGGTGGAGGTGGATTTCACTTAAACATCAAGATGGTGACTATTAATTCTTAAAGTACATTTTAAATAATTTTTTATTTAAAAGTAACTGACATGAACCACGTTAACATCTAAAAAGTTCTTAAATGAATTTCATGCAATTTTCATGCTAGAGAGACTGACGTGAACCATATAATTTTATGAAAAGGTGCTTCACGTTAAAATTATGAGTAGTTGACTTTTAGGCAATCTTCATGCAGAAGTGACAAACGTGAAGCACGTGAATCATTAAAAGTTATTAAAGTGGATTTGACATGAACCACGTGAATAGAAAAATAATCTCACACATGGGTCAATATGATATTTAAATGAAATCCACTCGTATCACCATGTGTGTCATCCCATTTTAGTTGTAAGGCTCAAAAATCAGCCCAATTCATAATTCAAGTGGACAGCATACACAGATGTAAATAGTATATGTGGCAATGCTCACCCTGCTAACTATTTTTCTTTGTGTGGTCCACCTAAATCATAGATGGACCTTCTTTTTTATCCCGATGTCTAAATTTTAGCTTGGCATCTAACATTTGGAGTGGGTTTCAAATAATCATCCCAATGGGCCCTAAAAAATCAAGAGTAGGCATCATTTTCCCTTCATATGGCACACCTAAATTACAAGCAAGGCTGACTTTTTAGCCCTACGGCTAAAATGAGGTAAAACACCTAGTATTGAAGTTGATTTCACTTAAATATCATGGTGGGGGCTACTAATTCCTATAGCGAATTTTAAATGACTTTCATGCTGAAGTGGGGGAAGTAAGCCATGCACAGCTAACAAAATTTCACACCTAGCCGACCATGATACTCATGTGAAATCCACCCAATCAGTAGGTGTGTCATCTCATTTTAGTAGTAGGACCTATAAATCAACCCAATATATGATTTAGGCAAACTACACAATTGAAAACAATATATGAGGCAACACTCACCATCTAAAGTGTTTCCCTTCGTGTGGCCCACCTGAATCACAGATGGGCCTATGTTTTTATCCCCATGCCTAAATTTTAGCTTGTCGTCTAACAGTTGAAGTGGATTTCATATAATTATCACGTTAGGCCTTAAAAAATAAGGGTGGGCATCCATTTCCCAACTATTTCCCTCCGTGCCCCTCCCTAATCACGGGTCCCTATAACTAAAATGGGGTGACGCACCTAGCATCGGGGTGAATTTCACTTAAACATCTTGGCCGCCCCTCCCTAATCATGGGGTCCTTATGACTAAAATGGGATGACGCACCTAGCATCGGGTAAATTTCACTTAAACATCTTGGCCGCATCCACTAACTCATGAAGTAGATTTTTAAGTAATTTTCATGTAGAAGTGACTGACATGAACCACGTGAGCAGCTACAAAATTCTCACAGGTAGCCCGCTAAAATTTTTATGTAAAAACCAGCCCGGGTGTGTTACTACGGCGACACTTACCATACAAACTATTTTCCTTCGAGTGGCCCTCCTAAATCACGGATGGACCTGTATTTTGTCCCGAGACCTAAATTTTAGTTTAGCATCTAATGGCCAGAGTAGGTTTCGTATAATCATGTGGGCCCTTCAAAAAATAAGGGTGGGCATCTCTTTAATAATCCACACAGTGGGCCCTTCAAAAAATAAGGGCGGCGCGTCAAAAAATAAGGGCGGCGTCCCTTTTGATAGGCAATCATAGCCATCCCATCGATGGCTTGGGAAAAGAACGGCTATAAAAAATAATGCCAAACGATGGATGGAGTAGATCATGGGATCAGTGCAACTTTTTCACAGCAGCCCATGAAATGTATTTTGAGCTTAATAGACAGTTCAGATTGGACCGTCCAAGTGAACCTATGCAACTAGGAGCACCCTAACATTCATCAGGGCTATGAGAGCGGAAGCGGGTTGGCTGGTGTCATGAACACCCGCCAGCAAGCTGATGTCAAAGCTCTGTGGGTCCCACCATGATGTATTTGTTTTATCAACACCCTCCATCCATGTGTACAGCTCATTTTAAGGAATGAAACAAAACATGAGGCAGACACAAAGCTCAAATGAACCACACCACAGGAAACAGCGGAGAGAATGATGTCCGTTGAAACCTTCCTAGAGCCTACAATGATTAATAAATATCGGATTGATCCAAAACTTCTTTGACCTCCAAAAATTTTCCTATGGTGTGGTCCACTTGAGCTTTTTATATGCCTAGTATTTTTTATCATTCCTTAAAATGAGTGGTAAAAATGAATGGACGCGCGGATAAAACAAATACATCATGGTGGGACCCATGAAGCTTTGACACCAGCTTGCAGGCTGACGTTAGCGTCACCACCCAACCCGCGTCCTATGAAAGCACAGCCACAGGAGCACTTCTCAGAGAGTTTTTTATCATTTATTATTTTTTTTTATTGCGTAGGAGTGCGCCCGCGCGTGCAAGGCGCTAGAGACCCCAGCAGTGGAAGTTGCCTGTTCCCCAGATATTGTTGTGCCCCTGTTGTTGGAAGCTGCGTAGGGCTGGAGAGATTCCCCTGACAAATCCACTCAGTCCATCAGTTCTAAAGAACTCGATAGGACGGGAGTCTAAAACTAGAAATCAGATTGCATCCCTAGTAACTCAGTACGCTCTAAAATGGAAATCGAATTGCGTCCCGAGTTACTCAGTATGCTCTTATCATACCGATCTAAAACTTTGTGGCCTCTAAAAAAATTTCAATGGTATAAGTTCAATTCACATTGTTTCCTGTGTGTGGTTCACTTAATCTTTTTATGTGCTTCTTTTTTTTTTTTTTTCAAGCTATAAAATTACCTGTTAAAATGAAAGAACGGAGTAGATGAAATGCATAAATTGTGCTTCCCTAGAAATAGGCAAATCTGAAACTCAGGTGAGCCATGCCACACGAAGCCGTAGGGATTGAACGCTACCATTTGAAAATTTATGAGGGCCACAGAAGTTTTGTATCAGGATGATATTTGTGCCTACAATTTATCTGAGTGGTAATAACCCTATGAATGGTTTGGATGGCATATAAACATGATGATCAGCTCCAAGTAGGTTTCATCGGTGGACGTTTCCGTTCCAACTGTTTCATTTTGTGTGGCCCACGACGATTTTTGAATCTGTCTTATTTTTTTTACTCTTGTCATATTGTGGTCTTGCAAAGCTGATGGACAGAATTGATTTGTCATGGTAATCTCTGCTGGTCCCATATAGTTTCCGACCACAGGAACTTCCAGTGGCCGGGGTAGTGCAGCGCATGGGCGACGCTTGAGGGCCCTAGCAGCAAACTATTGTGGTGGGCCCTCTCCACAAGAAATTAATTTAATATAATGTGACCAATCTGGGCCATGTATCAGATATTAAATTGATAAGAACAGATACTAAAGTTGATATCTTAGCAAAAGGCCAAGCTCTTGTGCACCTGGTGCTAGTAGACGAAGAGAACACTGACATCATCCATATGGACTGTCCATTTAGTAAGACCCACTTTTCAAGGGCCATTCTGAAAATCTCCACCGTTCGAAGACTTTTCCAATTTAACGTGCAATTTTGTACTATTCCTTTACCATAAGCAGAAATGATGGGTGTATATATCAATTTGTTGGAGTTGCAAATATTCTAACCCTAATTTCAACCATCGAATGATCATACAAAACATTGCATGTTAACTTACCATACAACTTCTTCATTTTCCACTAACTTCTCGCTTTTGGTATAACATCTGAGCGGCAGAGAAATGGGCTGCGCAATTTAAAGATCACCCAGGACAAAAACAAGGGCGATCTATTCATCAGTTTGGACACTGTTGAAATCTATGTAAAGTCGATGGTTCTGACTCAACGTATGAATCTGGCCCACCTGATGAATGGATGGTTCCAATTTTCGTTTTTGGTGGCTTTCAACGAATGGTCTACCCTTTACACGGCTCAGATTTTCCATTGAAGTAACACATTGGCGGAAAATAAGAACCTTTTTTTATGGTAGGTTAACACACAACCTTATATGTGATCCTTTCTCATTTTTCTTATTTCAGCAACTATGCAACTATAAAAGTCAAAACATATTAATTTCCACATTGAAGGTATAGAAAAATAATGATTAATCAGGACCATTTTCGTCTTTCTTTTTTTAATGAAAGAAGCTTTTGATGGGTCAATTTCAATGGTCAGATCAGTGCTGATTTCTTAGACCTTAGAAATTAGGTTTCTTAATTGATCACCTTTCATTTGTTCTTCTTCTTCTTCTTCCTCTTTTTTAGGGTTAGTACACACGCCCCCACTTTTAGTCACACGGCAATGTTAGCCACCGTCCGGTTGGGAATTGATACCATGACCTCGTGTTGAAATGAGGTCATCCTCACTTAGTCTACAACTCGATCTATGGATTGGGGTGTTCCTTTTTTTAATGTTAAACTTAGATAAAGATAGTTTTGAAGATTGATTTTTCATTTCCTTCTATAACTGGTTGTAGATAGATCATTACTTATCTAAGTAATTCGGGCAGCAATACCAAGATGGATGGTGACCGGTATCTTGTTTCGGTGGAAACCAAGGCTAAAATGGAGACAAAATGAATGTGCAAAAACTATGTGTTGGGATAGGAGGGCCGGCAGCGGAAGCAAAGCCGAACACAAGCAACCAATTCAATCAAACAAGCCACACAATGCAATCACAATGCATGCAATCACCCACACATAGACAATCGAATTTTTACGTGGAAAAACCCCTCACGGGTAAAAACCACGGCACAAAGCGACAACAATCCATTATAATATCAGAAGTTACAAGAGATGGAACCCAAAACCCAAAACCCAAAGCCCACAAGAGAAATCCCAAGTTTACCCAAGAAGAAAACCTCTCTTCTCCAAGCTCTTTCTCTCACCTAGAAAGCTCCCTCAATCCCCTTTGCAACCTAGGTAACATCTAAACTCGTAATCCCCCTTAAAAAGGAAGAAAAACCAGATTTAGAAACCTCTTGCGCTCAAACCGCACAAAAAACCACGTTACAGTAAGAGACTGCCGACCGGTAGAACACCCTTACCGGCCGGTCGGCCGACCAGTCGGATATGCTAAAAACTCTACAGCAGCAACGCTGCCTGGTTCCAGCGTGTGGCCGGCCGGTCGGCCACTCCCACCGACCTGACCGACCGGTGGCCTCTGCGCAAACTATGATTTGAGGCGTCAGTTTCCTAACAAACTCCACCACGACTCAAATCACCATACACCTCCTGGCCACACACAATCTCCACCTCTACTTCGTCATCATTATAGTCCCGTCGCTTCTCATGCCCCATCGACTCTATCATTGCATCTTCATACGTCTTGTTGCTCTTCCCATGTGGCCCTTTTTCTCCTCGCCACACTTGAGCAACCGTGAATCCCGCTGCCAATCCCGCAGCTCCACCATGAATAGTGCTCCCGATCACCTTGTAAAGATTATCGCACCTTCGTGCCTTGATCATCACGCGTGCTCCCTTCATCACTTTACAATACCGATCGCAGCCGATGAACCTGAACCCTTTCGCCTTGAGTGCATCAAGAGATATCATATTCCTCTTCATCTCAGGGACATGCTTCACACTTTTAAGGATCCGTTCGACTCCATCGAACATCCTAATGCGCACTGAACCAATCCCTACCACATTGCGAGCGTAGCCATCGCCCACAAACACCGATCCATCATCATGCTTTTTGTATGACATGAATGAGCTTCGGTCAAGACATACATGACATGATGCCCCTGAATCCAAGAGCCACTCTCCACTAAGAGGCTCTATGCCAGATACAGTCAAAACATCACAACCGTCACCATAGTCCTCTACGGTAATGGTTCCTTCCCTAGAAGAACCTCCAGATTTCTCTTGCCTTTTCTCAGGATTCGAACAATCCATTTTCACATGTCCTTCTTCCCCACAATTCCAGCATCTTACCTTGTGCTTCCACTTGCCTTTTGATTTAGATTTCGATGAAGGAGATCCTCCACCCCGCTCAGAATTCCTCCCAATCATAACCAGTGCCTCATCAGTAGAGGAACCCATGCCGCCGCTTTTCCTTCTCATCGCCTTCGCCTGAAGGGCTGAGATAACGGTTTCTACTCCAATAGTCTCCCTACCTGCGCACAAAGGTCCTCCACCCCGCTCAGAATTCCTCCCCATCATAACCAGTGCCTCATCAGTAGAGGAACCCATGCCGCCGCTTTTCCTTCTCATCGCCTTCGCCTGAAGGGCTGAGATAACGGTTTCTACTCCAATAGTCTCCCTACCTGCGCACAAAGAGTCCTTGAGTGACTCATATGAATCTGGAGGAGAATTCAACAGGATAAAGCGATTGATCCTCGTCCTTCATCGGCTCATCCACATCCATCAACTTGCAAATAAGCCTATTGAAATTGCTGATGTGGCTTTCAACATCGGCCCCCTCCGTCATCCTCAAGTTGTACAACTGAAGCTTCAAGTATATGTGATTTTCAAGAGATTTCTTCGCATAGATATTCTCCAACTTCGCCCATGTTTTAGCCGCAGTTTTCTCTTTCATGACGTTATACAGGACCTCATCTGCCAAGCACAACTGGATTGAGACATTGGCCTTTTCATCGATCTTCTTCCACTCTTCTTCTTTCATAGCTTCCTGGTCGCTCTCCAAGGAGCGCAACTTGCAATCCTTGCTGAACTAGAAGGCCTTTCATCTTCACCTTACAAAGCTCAAAGTTATTTTTCCCCGAATACTTCTCTATGTCGAACCTCATGCCTGATGCCATACTCTTGTCTCAGATTCGAATTTCTGCTACACCCCAACGATCTCTCTGATATCAGTTGTTGGGATAGAAGGGCCGGCAGCGGAAGCAAAGCCGAACACAAGCAACCAATTCAATTAAACAAGCCACACAATGCAATCACAATGCATGCAATCACCCACACATAGACAATCGGATTTTTACGTGGAAAAATCCCTCCCGGGTAAAAAACCACGGCACAAAGCGACAACAATCCATTATAATATCAGAAGTTACAAGAGATGGAACCCAAAACCCAAAACTCAAGCCCACAAGAGAAATCTCAAACTTACCCAAGAAGAAAACCCTCTTCTCCAAGCTCTTTCTCTCACCTAGAAGCTCCCTCAATCCCCTTTGCAACCTAGGTAACATCTAAACTCGTAATCCCCATTAACAAGGAAGAAAAACCAGATTTAGAAACCTCTTGCGTGCAAACCGCGTAAGAAACTACGTTACAGTAGGAGACTGCCGACCGGTCGGACACCCCTACCGGCCGGTCAGCCGACCGGTCGGATAGGCTAAAAACTCTACAGCAGCAACGCTGCCTGGTTCCTAGCGTGTGGCCGGCCGGTCGGCCACTCCCACCGACCGACCGGTGGCCTCTGCACAAACTATGATTTGAGGCGTCTGTTTCCTAACACTATGAGGCCCACTATTGTGTATGTTTATGATCCATGCCATCCATCCATTTTACCAGTCCAAACCGCAAGCGGACCACACCAGAGGAAACGGGAGAATTGAACACCTACTATCGAAAACTTTTTGGGGGCACAGAAGTTTTGGATCAAGCTGTTATTTGTATTCTCTTCATCCATGTCCATGTGACCTTATGAATAGGTTGGGTGGATACACATTTTTGTGTGCCCTCATAAAGTTTAGCTTTCCACACTGGATGCCATTTGCCTTGTTTCATATTATGTGATCCACTTAAGCTTAGAATCTGCCTCATTGTTTGGGTTCATGTCTTGAAATGAACTGGTAAAACAGACCGACCGCATGGATAAGACACATACATCACAATGAATCCCACAAAGATGACGGATATGCAATTTCAGTTTCATTTCTGGCATGTAATCACCATTTCCTAGGCATAATTAAGTGAGCAATCCACTCTCTGCCAAATGCTGATAAATTACCATAATTGTTTATTTACCATCATTTACTTAGGAAATGAAAAAAATCAAACACCCCATGGTAGCAATGGGCCGATTTGAGTTGACCTGTCTAGCCAACATTAATGCCCCTCACCGAGCCTGACATGGACAGAGCATAGGAATTCCAAACCCATGTGTGAAACAAAATAGTCGAGCCCGGATTGACCTAATTGCGACAAAAAAAACTGATTAGATCTCTATTTCCCATGGTGAATGTTACTAACCCATCCCTTGAACGGGTGAGTCCCACATGCACAAATAAATGGACATGTAAAAAAAGGAAAGCCAAGGTCTACATGTAAGATGAATGTGGTGCCTAATAAGGACTGGAATGGCATATATGTAGAATAGAAACACATACACGAAGTAAACTAAAATGACCTCAACCTAAGCCAAACCCGAAAATTGACTGAGCCACACATGCCAGGCCAAGGACTGGACCATGGGCCAAGCTTTACAGGCCTGGGTCTCTTCCAAAGCCAGGGTGGGCTCCCCAGCCCAGGCAGGCAATTGCCGTATTATGTACTCGGGAATCATCATAGATGGCCCACATCTTTGCACACTGTTAAGGCGGCGGCTCTTTAATGCTTTTGCGCAAGGACATTTCCAACAAAGAAATGCCCTCCCCCTTGTGTGCGTACGTACAAGTGAAGCCCAATCCCTCGCATGGTCCATATAAAATGAAGCACAGGAGAAAAAGTAAATAATTTTCTAAGAATTTTTAACTTAGAGATTCCTTATGTGGTAGAAGAGTAGAAGAAAAATAAGCCTTATATTTTATTTTTCTTATTTTAATAAAGAAGAAATCCCTATGTTACTACCTCGAATCATGTATATCCTTAATGCTTTTCCTTTTATTTGCTATGAACCATAGGTTTTTTATTTGGCTCTTTTCTTTTATGGTTTTGTTGTACCTGCATTGGTTATGTGTAGGTGTTTTTCTGCAACGCAGTGAATGAGAGTTTTTTGTTTTGACACATAGGGCCATATTTCAATAATTCATACTATTAGTTTGGAGTATCCCATTGTCGATAGACTGTCAAGAAGAATGTTGACCTTTTGTGTGGCTACAAATAAACGGTACGGAAGAGAATGCAACGACCATCCACATTCAAGTGGGAAAAAAAAAAAAGGACACCATAATGGTCCTTGAGATCTTCCAACCTGGGAGATTTTCTAGAGCATTCTCCATCTATTGTGGGACTCAAGAGACCAGTGGCCTGGATTGCTGAACCATGGGCCCCAATTATCATAATTGAAAGCCCTCCTAAAGGTAGCACTTATGTGTCATATAATTCATGTTATGTAATTAGTCAAATGAAGAAGTATCCTAAGCTATTATCTTGAAAATGGGAACTTAGTCTATTTGGCGTTCATTTCTTGAAAATTTTGGGGGTCCACCTTTTTCCTAGACGACAAGGAATCAATGAAAATGCAATTTTCTCTGCTTCACCTTTTGAAAGTCCCTGATGGTTTGGAAGGAAACGGACACATCTCAATGTTGTTTTGCCAGTGTTCACATTCACATTGCTTAAACTAGTAGAATGAATTATCAATCCAGTCCATCTAAGTATTGGGTCCTAAAAAAGCTGGTTTATGTTTCAACAATGAAGCCTGTCAAAAAATTCCAGCTGGAGTGTAGTGAAAGTGACCGGGCCTCTGATTGTCAACCAACAGATTCAAATCTCTATTCACTTGTTTTCTTCCTCCAACAAATAAAGGGGCCTTTGATCGATGGGAGGAACGGCTGGCCCTAGTTTCAGTTAGTGGGCGAAGGGCTTCCTAGCAAAAGCTCAAGTGAAATGGGCGGCAGTTGTTGCTCGGCTTCCGTACAAGTGGTATCAGAGCTAAGGTTGGTAGGGGTTATGCTGATACCAACAACAGTTGCGCAGTCTAGTGTCCGAGCTGCTTGGTAGGACACTAGAAGGCAAAGTGTTATAGGAACATCTAATTAGTGTAATTATTTCCATATGTACCATCCATTCCAAGGCCCAGTAAATGAATGGACCCAATTGGTAGACAAATATGCCACTTGGACTAAAGAAAAATAGCTCTAAAATATTTCAGTTCCTTCAATGTTGTGGTGGGGGGGGGGTTGTGGTGGGGGGGGGGGGGGGGGGGGGGGACATGTGAGTGGCGTGGGGGGGGACATGTGAGTGGCGTGGTACATAGGGCTCTCAATGGAGCGGGTCAGATCCGATATCCGATTCGCTCCGAATCCGTATAATGCGGATTTGGATCTTAAAATAGGTCCGATTAGTTAAATGGACCGGATTTGGATCTTAAAATAGGTCCCATTACTTAAATGGACCGGATATGGATTCACAGGAACATATCCGAATTTGATCCAAATCCGATTAAGATCCGACTCATTGTCACCTTATTGTATATGTTATATTCATGCTGACCATCCGTTTTACAAATTATTTTAGGCCATGTCGACCATACCATAGTAAATAGTGGGATTTGCATCATTTTTCTACTAAATTAAATATATTTTATTATATATTTTACATCATATATTTTTTTAGATTTGTAATGGGGTGGATTTGGACTTAGATCCGACCCGAATCCGATGGTTATATGGATTTTGGATCGGAAATGGATCTAACAATTTATAAATGGATCGGATATGGATATCACTTTTTGGATCCGAGTTGGATCCGAATCTGATCCGAATCCGTCTACAGATATATGGACTTGGAGTCGGATACAACTGGATCCGATCCAGATCCGACCCATTGAGAGCCCTAATGGTACATGTTATAGATGTAGGCGTATGGAACACCTGTCAGATACCAGACCGTTCATCGGGTAGCTAGGACGCATTGTAAGGATGCCAATCCATAAACCAAAAATAATAGTAAAACACTCATCAAGTGGGCCACACATATCATGAGTTGGACCTTTTTTCATACATGTTTGACCTTCCTGGTTACCAACATTAATTATTTTTGGTCCGTGACATTGCCTGTGAACGCAATGATGGAGATCAAGCCAAACGGGCCTTTGTGATTAAAAAAAATAGGAAGAAACGTCATTGAGATTCTGGGAAAGCCCAGGTTGGCAATGAAAAAAACAATCCACAAATCATGAGCTGAGAGGAGTCTTTAAGTCAAGTTGAATGGGGCATCTTTTGGCAAATGAGAAGAAATAAATAAATAAATAAAAACATATGAAATGCCCCTCGTGTTTGCAATGTAATTGGGGCCATGGATCAATGATCCGGAGAATTGTTCTGTTGGGTCCCACCTGCATAGGGGGAGATCCCAACAAGCAATCTTTGGACTTCTTTTATGGGCATGATCTATGGATTGCAGGCGGCAGTGGTCTAAATTAAAGAACCATTGGAGCCACTTGCCAGAGATGAGAGACCGCTTTTCTATATACAGGGAAATGGTACTATGAGGTCGCCCTCTTGGAAACTTCCATGAGGTCGAGCTGTGTGGCCCCACCGCCTGATGTGTGTTGAACATCTACTCCATCAGTTGGATGCAACATTCAATGGTGGGCCACGGACTAAATAATCAGGTCAATCCATGACTTAGGTGGGCCACACCACAGACAAGAGTTGGGAGGGGGTATCCACTCATTAAAACCTTCATGATCGTTGATTGGGCCACCAAGATGTGGTTCACAAATCCAGCCCATCCATTATGTGTGTTCCGCTTGTACGAGGGGTCTGACCAAGTTTCAAGCACATTCAAAACTAAGGTGAGCCCCACCAAGTGATTTTAGATATTTTAGGCATGTCTTCGCATGGTTTTAGATGGTATGGCCCACCTGATTTCCCTCTACAACTGATTTTTGGGTATCCCATAACCTAAAGGGGACCCATCAAATGCACGATGTTGATGTCCGACACACATCATGGTGGGGCCCACACAGCTCGACCTCATGGAAAATTTCCATGAGGTCTACCTCATAGTACTCTATATATATATATATATATATATATATATATATATATATATATATATATATATATATCCACCGTGATGTGGGTGGGGCCCACAAAGCTCGACCTCATGGGAAGTTCCCTTGAGGTCTAGCTGTGTGGGCCCCACTGTGATGCTTGATGCGCATACACACCATGCATTTGGTGGGTCCCCCCGTTGGTTATGGGATATCTCAAAAATCAGCTGTATCCCGAACTCAAGTGGGCCATACCAACTGAAAGAGTGTAGAATTATGCCTATAACATTTAAAATCACTTGTTGGGGCCCACTTGATTTTTGTATATGGTTGAAAATTGGTGTGACCTCTTTTTTAAGTGGACCACACACAATGGATGGGCTGAATTTGTAAACCACATCTCAGTCAATCCTATAAACAATCATAAAGGTTTCAATGGGTGGATATCCACTCTTAACTGTTGCCTATGGTGTGGCCCACTCAAGTCATGGATTGGCCTGATTTTTCTGCCCATGGTCCACCGTGGATTGTTTCATCTGATTGATGGTGTGGATGCCCATTACACATCACAGTGGGGCCCACACAGCTCAACCTCATGGGAACTTCCTATGAGGTCGAGCCCATAGTACCTTTTCCCACACACACACACACACACACACACACACACACACACACATATATATATATATATATATATATATATATATATATATCACCAAGACTTCAAAAAATATTTTTTAAAAAAAATAGAAAGATGAAATATACAAAGAGGAATAATCTAACGTTCAAATACCAAGCTGATGGAGAAAAACTTTGATACTCTGGCAGTATGTAATGGTTGATATGCAGGCACTAAGAAATTGCACAAGTGTGCATCTAAATTAAATTAACCTGTTGAAATCAGCGCTCCAAATTTAGATTGCCCTTAAACTGAAATTTACGCTGATCTGATCTTCTAGTTGGAAAATTGTTGGACATCTAATGGATGGTCCAAATGAAAAATATTCTACAATCAGAATTCGGAACCAAATTCCTACTAATGAGAGGTTAGAATTAGTTCAATCAATCTGAATTTTGGAAGATGGCCTGTCTACAATGTTTCCTGCAACTTGGTCATCTTAAGCTTAGTTAATCTACGCCACATATAAAGTTCTTTAGTGCCTGAGTATCAACCATGACACTGCCAGAGTATCAAATAACTCCCAAGTAATATCAGCAATTGTCAAAATCTAGGAGATGATATTTTCGTAATAGAGCCAAAGTCAAGAGGAAAAAATCAACTAAACATATCTGTAATGATAGTCATTGATATCCTTGGTCTAATGCGAGAAATAGGAACATTTTAGTATTAAAAAGAAAAGAAAAGAAAAAGAGGTCATTCTCATTATCAATGCCTTTAGAAGGGATAGAAAACAATCACTGTCCAAATCAAGCCACATCCCAAAACCAGCATGTAAGAAAGAAAAAAAGAAAAAACCATCAAATTGGAGAGGAAATATATAAGGTCTGATGCATCAGGAACATGTATACTGTCCTGATGCACCCATGCATAAGAGTGGGACTCATGGTTGTATGATCCAGACCGTTTATATGATGGGCCCTATATTAAATGGGACACCCAAAAAGTCTTCCAGATTGGAAATCCCAGCCTCATCTCTGGACCATTTCCAGACTAGTGTCTTTTTCCTCATTAAATGTCTATTTGTTGAACACCCATTAAAGGCAAGGATCATTTAAAAAAAAAAATCTACGGGAGTTTTGGGGCATCCCCCATTTATGATGTGGCCATTAGATCAAAAGTACAGATCACAAATGGGGTGCCATAAATGTCCTAACACATCAATGACCAGATCATCACACCACTGTCATAGCCTTGTCCCAGCTATTTGGGGTCTGTCTTTACAATTCCTGTTTATACCATGCCTTCACAAATCCTGACTTACCAATTATATTCATAACAAAAAATCCCGTGATTACTAACCAAAAGTTCTCCCAGCATCCGCCTACCAGACATTTACTTCTCCATTAACCCAACCAACTTCGCCCCCATTGAATAGCTTCTAGGTGGATTTTCTAATCCTTTTATTACTTTCAACCATAGTCTAAAACTCGCTGAGTCAACTCAAACTTGGCTGAGTCAACTCGACTCGGTTAGATTTCAAGCCAAGTCACTTGGAAATTCACCCAATAAGCTGGTATTTTGTTAATAAAAATTGAAAAACAAAAAACAAAAAACAAAAAACAAAAAACAAAAAACAAAAACAAAAGGGGGATGTAGAGTTTCAAATTGTAACACAAGGAGGAAGAAATCTGTAAACAGCTTACCCCATGCTGGAAATGTATCTTTTTTTTTGGTAATTTATAATATTTATATAAAACATAACTACTTCGTGTGCTTTATTTCAAATACAAAATGTTTTTATTTAATTATTTAATATTAAATCAAAACAAGTCTACTGGGTCGAGTCTTCCAGTCAACCCGAACCGGCTGGACCTCACGTCGAGTCGAGTCGAGTTTTCAGATTTTTTAACCATGCTCTCATCAATCCAATAATTACTTTAATAGATAGATCACTTCAGCACATCATTGGACCATTAAAATCTAGCTGAACTATGCTTTCAACAATCCAATAATTACTTTCTTACGTAGATCACTTCAGTGCATCATTAGACCATTAAAATCTAGCTCTACTTCATGAACCATCACAGTTCCAGACTGTTCTGACTAGGCTTGTTACCTTTTCTCACTCTAGATTTAATTTCCAGAAATCTCCTGTTCCTAACTTCTGGTGGGGATCTATTACACTTCCCATAACACCCATAAATATACTATGTTATGTATGTCCATATATCCACTTCTTTGTTTCTTATCCTGGAGTATATTGGCCCAAGTTCTTATTCATTACTTTATAGACAGGATCTAAGGTCCATGTCGTCGGGTCCTATTCGAATTCATGTTAGTCATCCATCATAGGTGAAATTCTAGGGTTAGCAAGCTACTTCTTTTCAAAGCAAAATGATTAGCAAGCTTATTGTTGTAAGTTAAATCTTTCATGGCTTCAGTTAGAACTTGTTCAATTACAACCAGAGACTACCTTCAACATTACTGTCTCCACAATAGTTATTATGGTTCCACAGTTTTGGGAATCTAAAATTCAAGTATCATTTACAGAAAGCACAAGAGGAAGCAGACATGGATTTGGGTGCAAAACTGCAGAAATGTTTGTTTGAAGATGTGAGCAAGTGTAAAAGCCTAGGAAGTGGAAGCACCAGTACGAAGTGACCATGTCATCTTGGTTACAAGAATTCTGCAACTAAGATTCAATTAAAACATATGCACCACAACAATCCAAAAAATAATAATAATAAAATGAATAGTCAAGGCCTGTGTCCAAGGATAGATCCATGTACATATCAACAAAGTGCAGGGAAGAAATGAGCATTGTTTCAGAAATCGAAAGGGGCAGTTGATAGAGGTTTTTGTAAGGGCTAAATCACATGTAATGGAATGGGCAATGGCCTCACCAGTTATTGTTCAATTTTCGGTTTGCTGGCAAGAGCTGTGAATCTCTTTTTGTTACGTGAATTTGTAAGGCTTTCGGCCTTTTATTAATAAATTTGTCACTGTTCACATATGCACAAAAAAAAAGTGCAGGGAGAATCCATACATGCAAGATCCAGATCGTCACCTTTTGAGCTTTTGTAATGGTATGTGCTCAGTTGCAGCTGTAAGCCAGTGTCCACAAGTAGACCACAGTTGGCCGGGGCTGAAAGATGGACTGATATTTTGCTTGTGTATGAGATTGGCAAGGTTCTTGAATGGAATTGGCAAGGTTCTTGGATGGGCCATTCCTTGGTTTGGCCTCGACCCTTCGCCAAACTAAAGGAATGGACAGAGAAGGGACAGACTGAGCTAGCGTAAAGGTATTCATATTACACATATTACAAATCTTACTGGAACTGCTCGTTTTTTATCAGAAGCCTATGTGGCAGCTTCAAATATATCATATAGCAATTCCCTCTCTCTGAAAATATATAAGAAAGGAGTCTGTGCACCGATATCCCTGTTCGTTCCACTTGCAACAATCCGATTAGTTCTCCGGGTGAAAAAACATTAAACATTCCATCTTCTGAAACCAACACTTTGGATGTCATTTGACGTATGTTCCGACACGACGCTACTCCTCGCTTCATTTATGCATGCAGTAAGTCCCTTTCAGCCGGTCGACCGGCTAATCAACTTCACTTTCAGAACAGAATAAAACCCTTGTTTTTATAGATGCAGAAGTGATTGCATAACAAGCTTAGAATCACTTCTGTCGCCATGCTCCAGCCAACGGATCAAGCCAAGCACCATCACGTTTTGGGATCCTATACCAGGCTGCCATCTGGCCAGGATGGATCACCACAACTCCATCTAAAATGGACTCTAGGAGATAATGCGGATAAAAACAGAACCATCATTTAATCCTGATTAAAACGCTTTTAATGCCATTTTTCCAACATTACACAAGTTCAACAGCCAATTATATGAAAGCATAGCAGTGCAACTCCAATCCTAGTTTTCAAAGAAGTTCAATGGAATATGTTCTAAGAAGAGGAGAGACCAAAAACCAACCAACTCAGAACCCATAACAATTACTATGAATGCCAATAGAGTACATATCTTTGTATCCTTTACTCAGTGTGCCCGGCTGAGCCCACCAAGAAAATTAACGACTGTTATAAGGGTGGGGCGCACCATGGGTTTCCTGCAGACCCAAAATCACCATGATTGGAGGATTGAATCCCCCTAACAAAGAACATGCATAATACATGGGTACAGCAAAGCCATACCGTCCATTTTGCAGGCCTTTAATACGACGTCTTTGATCATCCAAGCAGGGTGATTATAAGATATCTGCAAGTCATGGTGGACTACTATCCATTGATACACCATGGCCTTAGATGGGCCCAACTGGACCCCCAAGGGATAAGCACAGGTATAGGCTACAAGGAATAGGTACTGAATCATGAGCACTGTAGATATATGTTCAGTTGTCTGTCCAACATAAATGTGAACAAGGTTGCCGCAGGGGGCAGATAATTCCCTCTAAAATGGAAATATTGATAATTTACACGCATTAGAAATCATTACAACAATTCTGCAGAGTCACCTGCAAAGGAGATTGTTTTAAGAGGGGATCTTTGCTAAGAGGGTCTATTGCCCCTTAACTTGTGTGCCTGAGGTGGACAGGGGAGCCTCATAACACGTGGCAATGTGGCATGTGTCCATTCATCAGATGGAGCCCACCCTGAACATGCCCTGGCCCAAAAATAGTCAGCTGACTCATCAGCTTGGCCGCATGTATGCTGGTTATGGGCTGCTGGTCATTTGCTTCAAACCATCCGTTTTTCTCATACATGTGGCCAACCTGATGAGAGGAGTGGCCTTATTTTTGGCCCATGTAACATTCACAGTGACCCCAACCTGAGGAATGCCCGGTTCTCAAATAAACGTGATGAAAAATAAGATTTGGAAGTCTACTCTAGCGAGAAGCACGAGAACAGCTCTCAAATTTTGAGTGTGAGGGAAATCAGCTGCAAATGATTGTATTACAACCAGCTTCTTAGGCATGATTGGAATGGTCAGAATTGTCAACTAATCCACAAAGAAAGAATTACAACCAACCGGAGCTCTCAAAAGAGAGTGAAAAATGAACCAAGAAACACATATGCATGCATCATCCATGCCAGCTAATATGATTTCACATACACATGCATGCTTGCAATGTAAGTTCACATCACTCACTACTTTTTGTGATTCTGACCATTGTCAGCATCCTTGGCATTGCAGCGTGACTTCTGCTTCAGTCCACATTTTCTAGAGAAGATGTTCCAAGAATTCTTTTTCCCCAGCTTCTCAATCTCTTGTCTCATGCTCAAGCACCCCTCCTCAAGCTCTGAGACCCGCAATTTCATATTGTCAATGCCAACTGAGAGGTTTTCCTTCGAGGGTTCTGCTAGGGTGGGATCATCATCCTTGGAGAGCACAAGGTTCCCATGTGGGGTGTGCGAGTCGTCGATGTTATCAGAGACAAAGAACCAACTGGCAATTGAAGTCCGCAACCGCAGCTGTTCAAGGAAGAGGACCTGAACAATCACACGGAGAGGTAGCCTCTCATTCTGCGCTGCATGGGTGCAGGCTTCTAACGAGAGCTTTTCAGAGTTCATGAGCTGGCAGAGCTGCTCTTTCTCAGAATCTGTGAGCCATGGGTGTGCCTGAAAATGAGCATTACAAGCTATTAAGAATCTGAAATTGAGGGCAAGCAATATATGAAATTTTGGGTTATATGAATGTCCTTGTAAACCAATGTAGATTGAAGCCATGGACATTGCTATGCACGTACATATGCATGGCTGCACAATATATTCATGCATGCATATAAATAAGTTCATGAAGAAATTTTCCAGGAGATGGATTAGAATGGTCACACAGAGGTCATTGAATTTAAAGTGAAGGCAATCCATGTGTGGAATTTTATTTTAAATTTTTCGTGCATGTCAGCACATGTGATGGTGTACATAAATTGTGCATATACATATATGGGTCTTCCTCACAAACGACTTGGATTCTTTACAGTATGAAGAATATGGAAAAGAGTTTTTTTTTTTTTTTTTTTTTGAGCGATATGAGAATTTTCACATAAATATATTTTGCATATATGTATGTGGGTCTTATTCACAAATGACTTTGATTCTTTACAAAATGAAGAATATGGATATGAGAAAATTCTCCTAGGAACCGGTTCCTGTGAGAACCCGTGAGATCCCTTTGACAACTCACCCCACTTGTTGTGTATATGCAATCCAGGCCACATATAAAACCTTCATCTGGCTTAATGAAGGGTCCTGCAAAAAATAAGGCTGCTTTGCAACTCAGGTAAGCCCTGGTGAAAATCAAGGGTGGGCGTCCCTACCCATTTTGTTCCCTTTGCTGTGGCCCACCTGACAGTTGGATCATGCAGATTTTTGGGCCCTAGGGGCTTCATGTGGTGATGGATCTGATGGACAAGTTGGATGCCGTGCACGTATCACGTGGGATGAGTTCTCACAGAAGTTTATATCAAGCACATGCATAACATGCAGTCTACTCTCCTACAGTTTTGTACACTGTGGCCCCACTTTTGTAGTGAGAAGACACGATTTTTAGGCCAGAAGACGTAAACAGTGTGTCCAACCTGATGACAAGCTCGAATTTCAGACATATGTGCCATATTTGGCATATCTGATTGCGTTGATTGGGCAGGGTTAGAAAACTTTTCTTTGATTTAAAACAAAAATAAATAAAATAAATAAATAAGTAATCTCAAAAGATTGCACAAAGTTGTGTGCATGTAATAGAATGAATGTGTGACAAATGCAGACACATTGCAGTTGAATGTGGATCACTAGCAATTTTGTGAACCTTCCCTCATTTTCACGTGTGGCCCACCTGATGACTGGCCAGATTTTTGGGCCAGGTCATTCTACAGAGCCAGGGCTACCTCATGCATGGCTCATATGTTCCACACACATGCCATGCATTGCCCCATTTGGAGGTGCATGGAGGCCTAACAAAGTCACTAATAAAACTGAATCTTTTTCTTTGTAAAAAAATATGCGTATGCATGCATTTATAGATGCCCAAGAACAAGTTCATGCATGCAATATTCTAAGAGTGAGAAATAGTGAAACTCAAAAGTGTATAGAAACTTCCTCACTTTCAGGTATATATCAATGGCACAGTAGATGCCATCATCCAGCGGTCTGGCATAATCAGGGACCATGGCTGCCAGTGACTGAAATTTTTGAAACTTCAAGTTTATATCCGGCGCGACTTCTGCAAGGTAACCATCCATGAGCTGAGCTACCATTGTCATTGGCGTCAGTGAGGGGGATTCGATCAACTCGTCAACAATGCGAGGAGAAGATCCAACCGCAGATTGGCCCACTGACATGAAGTGGTGAAGGATTCGTTGGACACAATCTATATCGTAAAGGGTCTCCACTGAGTAACCCAAATTTGGTATAAGAATATCTTCCAATGCAGCTTTATCCAACTGCTCTGCTATCCTTTTCTCCAAGTTCTCTCTACACGATGGATTCACGTGTAAAATCATTGCAGTCCGAAGCAATCCGAGCAAGAACTTAGTTGATGCAACACCCTTCTTCGTGGGTAACAAATCCACAATCATTTCGATGAGGTCTCTTTGCTCAGTTACAGAAGCTACTGAAACAGATGCAACATGCACATCTTGGCCAGTATTTTCGCGAAAGCTTGAATGCCGACTCAGACCTGGTAGATAGCATTTCGTGTAGAAGACAAGAGACCCCACAATCATCTCTGGCTTCATGCATCTTGATTCCATAGCCAAAATTAGCCGCTTATACATATTTAAGCTTAGAAAAGACACGTCCTTGTACCACCAATCCTCACGCACAGTTCTCGCCTTAGATCCTATACTTATTCCATTCCACAAAATGCCACCATTAGGGTTTCGCATAGAACTACATCCAGACATGGACCTATCAAACAAGGAGGGGTCTGCACAAGCTTTCATTGCCAATGTCTCGATGCACCTCGAGACAACATGGAGCTCTTCTGCATGCGGAAGAAGGTCCTCGCAGGTTCTGAGAGCCTTTATTGTGTCGTTCCAACTTCCAAGAACTTCAGCAAGGAAACCCTCTGTCTGTGAGATGAGATTTCCCTCTCCATAGTCTTCCGTCATCTGAAGGTGCTCGGCAGCGCACCGAAGGCTGACCACGTTCAGAGATGTGAGTTCAAATTTAACACCGTAACAGAATTTCACTACAAGTTCAAAAGATCTAGCACCGCCAGGAATGTCATGAAGCTGCAAAACACAGCTCGATCCATCCTTACCACAGATATCTCTGATCATTTTTTCCAATACCCAACTCCTGGAAAGCAATGGAAACTGCAGGAACAAACAGTCAATTGACCAGCATAGCATGTTGCAAGAAGTTTATGATGCAAATCAAGAATCCCGACACATGCATGTATATGAATATGAAGTTTAGAAATTGGATATTTCACTCAAACTCAATGATGGCCCAAGCACAAATGGACTTGAAACTCTGTTGAGTACTCTATCCAGTCATTCGCATTCAAAATGTTTGTGTTGTAGCCTCATTTTTCAATTTTAAGTACTGTCAAGTTTCATCACATTGAAGTGGGCCCTTTCACTTGATCAGAGTCCTGACTGCATTGAGCTGACTCAGTGAGCATGTTCGATCAAATTTGTAAGCACTGATTATTTGATACATAACACATGCATGTACAATTGTGCATACACGTGCACATAGTATGGTTTAAAACTCAAAACCCATTATTGAATTGATGTATGCCTGAATCCCTATCAACCCAAACTTCTTTGAGTACGATTGAATTGTCAAGTTTAAAATGCTCATCTTGAAGTCCAATTTTATATTGAGTTTTCAAGTGCACAATCAAGTTTCACAGGTTTATCAACCTTCAAATCAACAAGATCATTGATAGAAATGAGTTCTGACATGAGATTTTTGAATGCTAGGTCGGGCTCTAGACACTGACACATATACACTCCTGTATGCATTTAAATATGTACACATATGCATCATAAGGTTTAAGAGTGGAATAGACTGGGACTCAATGAGGGTCCCGGTTTGAATTGATTCAAAACTTGTGGATTACTCGATTGAATCTTTCCGAGTGTGAGTCTGTGTGTAAAAGCTTCTTGGCTACTCTGACTTTCAGGTTCTTGAGAGCTTGATCAAGTTATACCAATCATCATCATCATCATCATCATCTAAGCCTTATACCAACTAATTGGGTCAGCTACATGAATCCTGTTCCGCCATCCACTCTATCAAGGGAAATTTCATCAGTATCAATGGAAGAAAAAAAAAATCATAATAAAAAAAAAAGTGAATTACACTTTTAACTAGGCCTGAGACTTGCCCTTGTTCTCAACCAAGTTTTTAAACTTTGATACACATACATGCATGCAAACAAATATAAATACATAGAACACAAATATTAAAAAAGCCCATATGTACTTATATCTGAAAAGTTGATACTCAAGTTGGATACCAGGAAGGCCCAAGTCCTAAGTTGACTCAAACCGTTTTCTAATCGGTGACTTTCGATTGAACACACAACCTCAATGTTAAAACATCAAGCACACACCCAATGGACCTACCAGCCCATCCTGGTTTACAGTACACAACTCCTCATTAGATACTGCAACATTAGATGTGGTCCAATTTTTTCATATTATAAGTAGGAGATCAATTTATCCAATTTAAAAATAAGTTATCCTTGTGTCGAATGGGCTTCCCAAAGGGCTAGGTTGCTTGTCGTCGAATGGGCCTCTAGTGTTTCAAAGCTAAAGGGCTGTAATTTGATTTTGTTGGGATGTAGTTGAGTTGCCAACTTGACGTCTTTGTGTAGTTGTTGTTTTTGCTTCGTTTTTCTTTGATAAATTTTTTCGTTCTCTCTCAAAAGAAAAGGTTATCCTTATGTTGGAGCCTGTGCATCAATGGTAGACAGAATGCATTTCATCATTGAGGCCTCGGGTTTGAGCCCATGCTTATGCATCAAAAGAAGAAGAAGAAGAAGTTATCCATACTCTCAATTAACCTGAGTCAACTGATTGAGTTTTTGGACTACTCACAAGCTTTCAAACAATGCTACATAGATACATGCACACATACAGACACATCATACAATGTCTCAATTTAAATAGGTTGGTTAGATTTTCTTTCTTTTTTTTTCTTTTTTCTTTTGAGAGAGAGAGAGAACAAGAATTTTATTAAGCACACTCGCCAAAAGGCGAAAAAAGAATACAACACCCCACACACTTACACCCAGGAATCTAAATACAAGGAGGTTCTATCGATAACCTCCTTGACCCTCACCCGATTGTTGTTGAAACAACATTCATTCATCGCTTTCCAAATAGCCCAAAACATTGCCATGATGAGAAGCCTCGATCTATTCTTGCTGGTCCTCCCAATCCCTCCCCCATGCCACGCCCAAAGCAACCCATCCACGGACTCTGGCATCGCCCATGACAACTGGATCTCCGAAAGATAGTGACTCCAAACCTGCCCAACTAGGGTACAACGGATGGAAAGGTGGTCGATTGACTCCGCATTGCCCATGCACATGAAGCAAATGTTCGGAAGGATCATCCCCCTTCTCTGCAAATTATTCTAAACCTGCTTAGGTTTACAAGTGATACGGTGATGTGATTTTATTTTTATTTTTTTTCTCTGCAAAAGTATACATTTGAAGTGCCCATCAAGTGGATTGAAGCCAAGGCATCATTGATGCCATGATTATCATAATCATCAAAGCCTTTTCCCAACTAATTGGGGTCAACTGAACGAATCATGTCCTGCCACTCCACTCTATCACAGACTATATCCTCAGTTAAACCATAGGTCCTCAAGTCTTTTCTTACTACCTCCTCCCACATCCTTTTGGGCATTCCCCTTGCCCTTTTAGAGTCTTCAACTTGAACCACCTCACTCCTAACCAGTGCAATTCTTGGTCTCATTGCAAACAGCCAAACCATCTAAGTCTATTTTCCCACATCTTACTACCTATTGGTGCTACTCCTCAATTCCCTCTAGCGCATTCTTTTCTAATTCTATCCTTGTATTGTCACTCATCCATCTCAACATCCTCATTTCAGCTACATTCATCCTATAAGCATGTTGTTCCTAACTTCCCATCATTCTATCCTATAAAGCATGGCTCGTCTTATAGCATTCATTTCTAATTCTATCCTTCATGCATGCGCGAAAGCATGGCTTGTCTTATAGCATCCATTTCTAATTCTATCCTTCATTCATGTGCGCGCATGCGCATGTGTGTATTTGCTATAAAATTTATATTTGTTGAGGAAACAAAAATGTCATTGATAATTATGAAATAGCATTTCAAAAGATTTCAATATTCTAGGAGCATTTATAACCTTAAGTAAATTTAAAAAGACAGTTTGAAGAAAATGAAAAGAAAACAGAGATATTAGTATTTTTCTTCTTTGCGTGTATGTGTCTGCCTAGTATACAATAAACAGTCCACAGATATGGAAAAAGAAATCACACCAATAAACGAAGAAGAGTTAAACACAATCAAAAAAAGAGGAGAAAAAGAAAAACCTTGTGGAGATGGAAGGACATGTCTCCAACTTCAACAACAACATCACTTGCAAGCCCTGTTGTACAAATCCTACAAAAAGAACAAATAAACCACTTGCATGAAATATAAAAATGAAAAAGAAAAAAAAAAATCAATGTTTTTTTTTTTTTTTAACAATGATTTTTCATTAAAGAAGGCCACAGCCAATATATACAAAAAAAATTACAAAATATACAGCTCAAGAAACAAAACGACCGCCAACAGCTCTATAGATGAAACGGAATATTTGACATTGACACCCACAACTTTACATTGAGTTTAGCCCTTTTGAACACATTCATCGCTCTTCCCTTTTTATTTTTGTAGTATAGATCATTTCTTTCCCACCATAAATCCCATAACCCCGCTAACATGCTCATCTCCAATTCATTTTCCATGATTTCCTATACCCCCACCATGCCATGATAAAAAGAAATTTGTCTATCGAACTCGGAAACACCCACAGCACACCGAATAGTTGAAGAAAATAACCCCACACCTCACTTGCAAAGGAACAATGAATGAATAGGTGATCCATAGATTCCATGTCTTTGAAGCATAGTAAGCAAACATTCGGAAGGATCATCTTCCTCTTGCATAGGTTGTCAATCATCAATGCCTTATTACTACCAACGAGCCATCCAAAAGCCGCCACCTTCAAAGGGGCACCATGGCGCCATACAAAGGTCGTTGGAGATATCCCAGCATTTGCAACATTATCACTTAAATACCAATAGAGAGGCCTCATTGAGAATGTATTGGATTCTTCTTTAAACCATCTTATTCTTTTTTTTCTTTTCTCTTTTTGAGAGACAATTCTTCGACCTCATCATCAATGAGATTCCTTCTTCATGGAGGAGCCCAAGTTACTACCTCACCCCTCACTGAGAAACAACTACTCACCCTCAAGCCTTCTTCCCTAACTAGCCCTGCTAATGTTGGAAACCTATCACACGTAGAGGTGAGCATCGAGTCGAGTCAGACCGAGTTTGGGCTGTCTCGGTCTAATCCAACCAAGGACAGGGCCTCAACCGAGTCGGATCGGATTCAGTACCGAGTCAGCCAACTCTAAACTGATCCGAACTGAGTTAGCCAGGTCTGATCCGAGTCCGACCCGGTCATAGGGACCGAGTTGGATCGAGTCATAATCAAATCAGATCGAGTTTGTCAATTAATTCAAGAAAAAATCTGAAAAATGGCAAAAAAAATCTAAAAAATTCAAAAAAATTAGGTTTTTTTAAACTTATACCTAAACCCGGTTCAGATCGGATTTCAAGTCAAGTCGATTCGATTAAGGAGGAATCTGAACTCGACTTGATCTGGATTCGAATCCTATCCAGAATATTCGATTCGAGTCCGTTGTTCCTGTCGGATTGGTTCGAGTCAAGTCTAACCGGTTCGGACGAGTCGAGTCAACCGAGTTGACTCGACCCGTGCCCAGCTCTAATCACACTCGGTTGACTCGACCCGTGCCCAGCTCTAATCACACGGCTTTATATTTCTTATCCATCTATCCTCCCAAAATCTTATATTTTTACCGTCCTCCAAATTGAAACCTATACCCTCCCACACTCTACCTTTTAGGGACGCCACCAACTTTCACAAGTAAGAAGATCGATACAACATGGAGGCCTTAGTCCACCACCCACCTTCCTCTACCCCATACTTCCTTCTTATCACCTCCCTCCATTTAGATCCCCTTTCTGACCCAAACCTCCACACCCATTTCCCAAGCAACACTAGATTCATATTCTCTAACTTCCTAAACCTCGCACATCCTCAATCCATCGGTTTACACACCTCCTCCCACTTCGTAAGATGAAAGTTTTGTTTCTCTTCCGACCCTTTACAAAAAAAAAAATCCCTCCTTTGCTTTTCCAAAGCATGGAGAATAGACTTCGGGCATTTTAGAGTAACATAAAGTAAACCGGAAGATTTACCATAGGCACTTTAATTAAAACCATTCTCCCACCCAATGATAGATATCTACGACTACATTTCCACTTGAACATCTTCCTTTCGCAACATTCGACAACTTCGTCTCAATGTTGGATGTGACAAAAACCATATGGACTAGGGTAAAAATCTCTGTGAGCAGATAAATTCATGGCAAAGAAATAAAGTATTGCATCCAAGTACACCAAATGAAATAAACGGCAATGGATCAAGATGAGGCATGGAATGACTCATGATACAAATCAATCAATTTACATCAATATTTTAAAAATTGACCAAGTATATAAAGAGAGGAGATTAGAGACACACGGGCAAAAAATTTTACACAGTTTTACAAATTGCTTAAACTTTGTGTTATCTAAGGACATGGAATTTGTTTTGAACTAAATATAAGGGTACTTTGGTAACTTGATTGTGAATTAGATAGGCGAAACCTTTGATGCTATGGTCGATCGTGGCAGTTGATACACATGCTTAGTAGAAGTAACTCAAATGAAACCATTCCAATTGCTATCCATAATGTGAGGGATTGGAAACCAAAACGTTTGATGCAGGAAAATGGGCCTGCAAGGGATGATGCGGAATGAAACTAAAGTGGATATGTGAAACAATGAATAATCAAATTAAATCTACTCAAATCACAAGCGAAGGCATTCAATTGGGTAAAAATCCATATTCCATATCAAAGATCACAAGCATAAAGTGACGGAACTAGAAAATCTCAAGGACCGGGACCCATGGAAGATAGAACTTCCACGTCCAAGGATAGGGTTAATTCTAAATCAAAGGGAGGAAGTTCTAGGGATCCTAGGGTATGGCTAGAATTGGGATCAATGAAAAGTAGTATTAGGGTTATGGTTTGAGTTATGAGGGAATTGGGGATTTGGGGATTAAGGCTATGGGAAAGGGTGAAATTCGGATTTGGGTCAAGAGGGAGTGTTTGGATTTGAAAATGGGGTGGGATTAGGTTAGATGGGAAGGATTCGAATGGGGAAAAGCTAGGGTTTTGGGGAAAAACTAAGGAAAAAGGGTTATGGGCCTATTCCGAATGAAAGGAGGTACAAGATTTAAGGGATTTGGCTAAGGTTTCGAGAAATAACAAGAAACTATCAATCGGTTGGAAGAGAGCAATCAAAATATCTGGATCTCATGGAGAAGAAGAAGAGGAGAGAGATAGAGGGATAACTGGCATCACATGAAAAGGGGGCTCCAATCACTGGAGGTTCAAGCTCATCTCAAGCAAGAATGAATTTTCTTCTCAATATTCATAAATGTAATAATGAAAATAGAATTTCTAACAATGCTTTTATAGTCATCATCTAAGAAAAGTACACTAAAGTGCCTATAATATAAAATAGATAAAACGACGCCTAAAACAAATTAACTGGTGTGTCGACCTGTTGTTGTACTCCTCTCACGTGCTCCTCTCACGTATCATCGAACCACAACGAAATAGAAGTGACACATCTCCTACGCTGGCACACTCAAGCAAAAGAATGTGATGGCCTGATGTCCCCATCAACTCTCCCAGGTTGAAAAAAAAGTAGCCTTCGACGACATAAAACTCTGGTACCACTCTAGAATGTCTGGATCAACAAGCTGCAGCTCGGTCTCTTAAACCACATGCAATATGAAGTCGGCATGTTCTTCCACTTGACGAGATACTTCCGGTACCCTCCTTCACTTGTGAACACTACTTGTTCATCTAATACGTCTCAAATCTCTTCTTTTTCTCTCAAGTATGTGTGGTAAAGGGGGTAAAGGCTGGGAAGACGGGGTAAGGATAGGCTATGGAGTACGAGGTTGGGTAGATACGTCATCTGAGTGACGCTTAAAAGCTACTAAATCCTCCACATTGACAGTAGAACTAATTCCTATGCCAGGTGGAAGATCTATTACATACGCATTAGTGCCCAAGTGTTTTAAGATTTTATAAGGGCCAGCACTACACGGTTGTAATTTCTTAACGGCTCCTTATGGGAACCGCTCTGGTCTTATACGGACCATGACGTAATCACCTACTTGAAATTCCTACAACCTATGATGTGAGTCAGCATTTAATTTATATTGTTCGTTGCTCACATTAATCCGCTTTCTAATTTCATCATGCAACTCATAAATATGCCGTGCAAATGGCTTAGCTAACTCTGATGGTTTATGTGAGACAGACATGAATGAAACTATAAGACGATCCGATGAAGCAATGGACTCAAAATAAACAACTCTATTATCTAGACCTTGAGAGATTATAACAAAAGAACACTTCTTGCGGGCAACACATAATTTCTCATTCTTTAGAATCCTACAAACCCGCTCTAACTGATAGAGGTATTGCTCCTCGTAAGTGTTATAAACAAGGATAATGTTCGAGTATCTCAAAACTTCAACTGAGGCTTTGTGGACGGCCATAATGTGCCCACCTATGCACCATGTGCCATCATACTTGGAAGTGAAAAGGGTGGGCACGGCACACGGAATAAAACCCAAACTCAAACTCTCCTAAGTGAACTCTTCCCTAAGAAGCTTATCAAATTGCCTCTGCATTTCCACATGCTTTGCGAGGTTCACTTGGTAGGGGGAAAGCTTGACAGAGTCGACCCAAGGACAGGATCGATTGCGTGTTGAATGTCCCATTGGGTGGAAATTCGTCCGGTAAGTCATCTGGAAGGATATCACAAGTCATTTCCAAGTCCACAATCACTTCGGACAACAACCCTACGCTAGCCTCAAGAATAACATCACTAGTCATGTGGGTGTCCACCATTAACTCCATACTCATCTCTTTTTCAAACTCGTTTGCTTTCATTACAATAAGAGACTTAGATTGGGACTCCACATCATTCAGGTCACACAAGATAACTGGAAGTAGTGCGACCTCAACTGCTTCAACCTCTTCATGGCCCATAACGGTTAATAATGCCTCAATTTCTTCTTCTTCATCACTCTCGATTGCAAGCACGTACTCTACCTCTTCACAAACAACCTATTTAGACCCTTCCAACTTGTCATTCACCAAGATATTATCTCGCTCCCAGGGAAATATAATTGGTGGAAAATACCCTTCAAGTTGCTCAGAAACCAAGATTCCCTTAGTGACGGATTGGACCACTTTACAAGAAGATGGCCATATGGGTTCTTTGTTTGGACAGGGATGTGGGACGACTCTTTCCTAGGCTAAGGGCTTCTAACGATAAGAGATGGGAAGATACTTTTCTTTCAAACACTCTTTCATCTCGCCCCACTGTGAGATCGAAGCTCCACATTTCCACTCAATTCTTCACTCCAAATACGTCCAAAACGACCTAGCTTGGCCCACCAATTTCAACTTGGCAAACCTCACTCGACGATTGTCAGACATATCATACCAATCAAAAAAATATTCCAAGTCTTCAAACCAATCAAGGGATGTCTGTGGGTCCATGTGACCGCTAAAATATGCCAAATCATTGGAGTTCGATTTTCTATGGGGTCTTAAGGGCCACAAGACAATGCTTAACGACCCAGAGGATCTTGAGCGCCTGTACTTCATTCATTACGGGGAGACTCAACAACTAAACTCTAGGTGCAATGATAACAGAAATAGAGATAAGGCTACCCTAAACAAACAATATGGATCCTAGACTCTATATTTACTTCTTCTTTTTTTTTAAAGATGACAACATTTTATGAAAGGAGAGCTCTCAAAAAGAGCAAAGAATACACCGCCCGTAAAACAAAAGAAAAAAACCAAACAACCCTCCCCTTAAACCCAAGTTTCTAAGAAACCGGCTATACGATTAACTATCGCTTCGACAGAGGGCTGGATATTTCGGAAGCAACAATCGTTCCTAGCTCTCTAGATCGCCCAAAACACTACCGAAAGGAGAAGCCTCGAAGAATCTTTTCTTGTATTCCCGACTCCCCCCTGCCACGCCCATAGAAGATCTTTCACCGTTTTCGGCATCACCCAGCAAACATGGAACAACAAAAAGAAATGGCACCACACCTTCACAGCTATAGGACAATATAACATCAAGTGGTCTATAGTCTCTTCATTAGCCATGCACAAATAACAAATGTTAGGAAGAATCATTCCTCTTTTCTAAAGGTTGTCTATTGTGAGGATCCTCTTTCGCCCAACCAACCACACGAACACTACCACCCAAGAAGGGCCCCCATAGTACCAATGATGGAAAGGATGATGCAGAGAGGCTTCTCCTGGGTTGGAGACCAAGAGAAACAACGACTTTACCGAAAACTTTCCAGAAGCATTTCTGACCCACACCATGGAATCTTGATCTTGCATCTCAACTTTAACAAACCTTAGTAGTTCCAAAAGATTAGTAAAGTCCTCAATCTCATTCTCCAACAAGTTCCTACGACATGGAGGCGCCCAAACAACCAAGCCTCCCAAAATCAAAAAGCAATCCACCACCCTAACAAACCGATCAGGGGCCAACCTAGCAATCAAAGGGAACCTGGATTGGAACATATGATCACCACACCAAATGTCTACCTAGAATCTAATACGCTAACCATTGCCTACAGAGAAAGAAACCGCACTACGAACCAGATGTTCTGTGGAAGCGGCCACCTTACAAATAGCAAAAGCCCAATACAGAGAAGAAGTTTTCACGAACTAACCACCGTCCTGAGTTCCGTACTTACTAGCCACCGCTTCCCTCCACAACTTACCTTCCTCCACCCCGAATCTCCATATCCATTTGCCCAACAATGCCGTATTCATCTCCTCTAGCGGTTTAATGCCAAATCCCCCTTCCTTGAAGGGCCTACACACCTTTTCCCACTTCAACAGGTAAAACTTCCTACCCTCCATAGCACCTGACCAGAAAAAACCTCTCCTCAACTTTTCTGATCTCGAAATTACTGATTTCAGACATCAAAACAGTGAAAAGAAATATATGGGTATATTCGAAAAGGAAGTCTTGATAAGCATCAATCAACCTCCCAAAGATAAGGACCTACCTTTCCATCCCACCAGCTTCCTCTATATTCTTTCGGCCACCCTATCTCAAAGATATGTTGGGGGCTTCCCCAAACATAAAGGTAAACCAAGGTAAGTGGTGGGGAACGAACTAGATTTACAACAAAAAATCTTCGCAAGGTCCTGCAATTTGACCTCTCCTATGTGAATGCCTAAGAGCTCCAACTTTGACACATTCACCTTCAAACCCAAAACTGCCGTAAAACAGACAATCAACTAACGAATATTATTAACTGCTCTTGGCTATTTGAGGCCCATTAGTAGCAACTTGAAACCCTTGGAACATATCAGAATCCACCCCTCTACGAAGAATCGCACTCAGGGTTTCCCCAATGACCACAAACAGATAAGGCAACAACGGGTCTCCCTACCTTAAACCTCTCGAAGACCTGAAAAAACCCTTAGGAGATCCATTGACTAGAATGGAGAAGGAAGGAGATTGAACGCAAGCCTTCATCCAGGTCCTCCATTTTTTTACCACAACCTAACCTCCCAAGCATATAGTCCAAAAAGTCCCACTCCACCATATCGTACGCTTTTTCAAGATCTAATTTACAAACAATCCCAGCTTTTCTTTTCTCTAAATATTGCATCTATGCACTCATGAGCTATCAGCGCTATCAAGGATCTGACAACCAGCTATGAACACTCCCTGGTTGACTGAAACAACATGCTCTAACACTTTCTTGAACCTATTAGCCAAAGCCTTAGCCAGGATATTATAAGGCGCACCGATGAGGTTAATCGGCCTAAAATCCTTCAACTGCTCCGCCCCCTCGGTCTTAGGAATCAACACAATAAAAGTAGCCCCCATTGCTGTAGACAAAATGCCCCATTCCACAAATTCGAACAAAAATTCCAGAATATCCTTTCCAACCGCATGCCAAAACTTCTGAAAGAACAATATCAGGAAACCATCAAGTCCGAGGGCCTTATCCCCACACATAGATTTCATGACTTCCAAAACTTCCTTCTCCATAATAGGTTTTTCCAGATCCGACGCTTCTACAGAAGTAATCTGGTTAAAACCCATATTATCTAGCTTAGGTCTCCCCCAAACATCTGCCGAAAGGAGATTCTGATAATAAGAAATGATAGCTTTAGAAATCACCTCCCTGTCCAAAGAAAGTTCCCCATCAACTATCAAACTACCAATTCTATTTCCCCTTGCCCGAGCACTAGCAAAGTTGCGGAAAATCTTAGTGTTCTTGTCTCCCTCTTTAAGTCAAACCGCTCTGGACCCTTACTGCCATTTGATCTCCTCTTCTTTAGCTTGCTTCATATTTGGCCGAAAGGTCAAACCTCCTAACCCTATCCTGTTCAGGCAGCGATCCATTTTCTTCTTGAGTGTCCCACATATGAATCTGTTCATCCATCTTCTCGAATTCGGCCTCTCTCGCCCCCAAAACCTCTTTTTCCATAACTTCAACTGCTCCTTCAACAACTTAAGTTTCCTACACACTTTGAAACCAGCGAAACCATCCACAGCGAAAGACTCCCACCAACCTGTCGAACCCTTCCACTTCTAACCACATTAGCTCGAATCGAAAAGGCCTTGGCCGCCAATTCTCGTTGGAAACTTGGAGGGTAATCGAGCAATGATCAGACAGAATCCTAGGCAGCCCTCACTAAATCGGCAGTGGAAACTTGTCAATCCAGTCCGCCGACACAAGAAACCTATCAAGACGAGACAGAATGACATTCACCTGCTCATTGGACTAGGTATATTCCGCCCCCTCCAAGGGAAGGTCCACCAAATGATGTCGATTCATCTAATTGGAGAAACCTAAAAAACTCTTCGTGATTCGCCCCCCTTTAGACTTCTCGTAGAATAACACACCACATTGAAATCGCCGGCCACGCACCAAGGGGACCACCAAATCTGGCTAACAGACTCTAACTAGTCCCAAAACTCACCCCTCATATTTTTAGCATAAGGGCTATAGACAAAGGTCATCACCCACTAAAAATCCGAAGCCAAATTGCGAAGTAAAACAGAAACAGAGAAAAAGCCCACAAACACATCCCACCTTACTCCATTTTCCCGAGTTCCATCCAAGCATAATACCGCCCGCAACCCCTATCGCATCAAGAGTTACCCAATCAAACTGAGAAACATTCCAAATAGAGGATAGCGTACCCGAAGAAATTGAATGAAGCTTGGTTTCTTGTAATGTGATAACATCAACTTTGGATTCTTTGCACACCTTCTTAACTTGGATCCTTTTATCGCTCCCCAGTCCCCTCACGTTCCAGGAAAGCACTATCATTGATCACCTCCCTTCCCTGATCTCAACCTCTTGTTCGCCATGACCTTGGACGTAGAGTCGTAGTTGATGGAACACTCTACCCTCAAGAACTCCCTAACTCCTCTGGAAGATCTATTGGACCTCGATTCTACATTTCCCTGCCGTTGTTGCAGAGCCCTTTCCTGAACGAAATGAAAAAAAATCTTTGATGTCTTCTTCTCTAGCAAAAAAAAGGACAACCCTGCTTGCACCCCCACTCTATCCAACACATCTTTTGCCCAGACGAACTGCTCCTCTGAGATACCGCTCTTCCCAGGCACTTGATCACTGTTTGGCAAAGACAACAATCGCTCCATGTCTCCCCGAGGCTTAGGATCAGCTGACAACCACAACTCACCTCCAGATAAGGATCGAGATTGACTGCTCTGCATCCTCTCTGCACAAAGGGGAGTAATAAGGACAGCATCTAGAAGCTGTTGTTCTGCCCCATCAACATGAGTCAGCATTAACCCCCTCTCGGATGAAGACGCCTACTCTTCCGAACAGGAATCAAGCTCGCTGAGAGGATTTACCAAAACCCTGGTTGAATCCTCCTCATTCAAAGGGGGATCGCCACACCTTAAACTTCCTTTAATTTCTCCCTTTTCGGCCTCTACACAACCCCTTGTTTCGTTGCCTCGGGCCTCAGTCGAGTCGTCTGGAAAGAGCTTTTGATTGGAATCGATGTCACACGTGGTAGTAATAGGAGCACACGAGACCCCCTTAAACAAATCCACACGTATCTCACATGCGTGTGCTTGAAAGGCCTTAGGACTGTGATGCTAGGCTTCACACGAGATTTCGAGGCTCTCTGGCTCGGAGTCTATCCTTGGGAGATCTGTACACGTGTGCAGATCCTCCCTAATCTCCACCAATGTGTCGTGTTGATCTACAATTGAAGGAGGATTGGGTTTCGAACCCCCCCCCCGAACTCTGAGCAGTTGCATGCACCACAAGATCTCCCGACCTAGCGCCAAGAGCTAGAATCCTATTGGCAAAAGTGACAACAACCTTTGGAGGGCCTACAAGAGAGTGTCGTGTGTCCTTCTGGACTACAGGTGCTCTTGCTGAGCATTCCAATGGTGCTCCGTCATTTCATCCTCCTTGATCGCCGTTCACCTGCAATCCCTCCTTGGTCCTCTAGTAGTCCCCCCATCTTGGGATTGTAGACCCCTGCTCTTCTCGTTGAACTGGCAAGCAAATCTTCCTTTCCCCAACGAAAACTGAAACGATCGGTGGGAGCTACACCCCTTTCTTCCTCCAAATACATGCCCTAATGACACCCACCTCTTCCCCAAGCTTTGTTAATGGGTCTATCTCGATCACATCTCAGCATCGCTAAAAAAATCCTGGAACCACCACTCTAGTGGCACCGCCCAAATGATCACCCATAGATCCTCTGTCCCAACGATGAGAAGACCTTCATAGTCTGGATTTTGATGCTCAGCCCTTTCAAATGCAACGCTCCCGCCATAACCAAAAGATCTGCATTAACTCCTGGGCTCAGTTGAATCCAAATCTCGTTGAAGCTAAAGGGTCTCAAGATGTAGGCCCTCGGATCTAGCCTGCAACATTCATCAAGCCAAACCCTAACTTGCTGTAAAGTCGTCCCTTCCTTTGTCGTAGTTATAACAGATGATTCATTCCATAGTTGGGAAATACCCTCCTCCGCTATCTCAAGCACTTTCTCCCCTTCCTGCATAGCCACCTCGACCCATTTCGTTGCCAATTGACCCGCATTCTTCTCGGTCGAGCTTTCCGGCGACACCCCATCTGTACTCCCCGTTTTTCCTACAATTGCTTCTTTGAATGACAAATCCCCCCTGAAAGCAGTCAAACCTATTCTATTTCTTGTCACTTGGAGTTTTATCAACACTCAGTTTCGCCATAACTTATCTTGCTGACTTGAAATAGTGACTGTCGTCTCCTTACGCTTCATCTCAAGTCCGAATCGTGCCCTATGAACCCTGAGCATCAAACCCCCAAAACTCTCTCCGTGTAACATTTGTACTACCCTAGAGAGCTCAACAAGGTGTGCCGTACCGGCCGGTACGTAACCGTACCGGCCGATACGTACCGGAAACGTCCGGTACCGTTACGCGATACGGGGTCCAAATCGGGGACCCCAAAAATTTTGACCGTACCGGTCCGTTACGGGGCCGTAACGGCCGGTACGGCCCAAAACGGCCGTTACGGCCCCCGTAACGGTCAAAAAACGGTCATTTTTTTTTTTTTTTATAAATACTTGCTGTTTTGCATTTTCTTCCCACTTTTCTTCCCCCATTTCTTTTCTAATCTGTTCTTTTGCTAAAAACGACCACAATTAGTCTATTTTGGAGAATTAAAACGACCAATTTCTACGATTTGGATGAATCGAAGCTCCGTGGGCCATTTTTCGAAGAAATCCGAAAATAGGTATTTATACATTTTTCTTCCTCTAATCACTTTTTTTCCACCTTGATATGATGTTGTAGCCATTGTAAAATGTTAAAATGTGTATTTCAAGATTATGCAACTGATTTTTATATTTTTTTTATATTTTTTTTAATTTCGGTCTATTTTCGGATTAATATTAAAAATTAGTAAAAATCATGTTTTTTTTTTTTCTTTTTCTGGTTTAATGGTTGGATAACATGTGTTACTTATAGTAGGACACAATCATGTGCATTTTACAGATTATGCACATGATTTGCTATTTTTTTTGTATTTTTTTAAATTTCGGAATAATTTCGGAATAAATTTAAAAATTAGGAAAAATCATTTTTTTCAAAAAAAAATTCTGGTTTAAAGGTTGGATAATATGTGTTACTTATAATAGAACATAATCATGTGCACTTTACAGATTATGCACATGGTTTGCTATTTTTTTTGTATTTTTTTAATTTCGGAATAATTTTAAAAATTAGGGAAAATTAATATTTTCAAAAAAAAATTCTGATGTAAAGGTTGGATGACATGTGTCACTTATAATAGAACATAATCATGTGCATTTTACAGATTATGCACATGGTTTGCTATTTTTTTTGTATTTTTATAATTTCGGAATAATTTTAAAAATTAGGGAAAATTAATATTTTAAAAAAAAAATTCTGATTTAAAGGTTGGATGACATGTGTTACTTATAATAGAACATAATCGTGTGCATTTTACAGATTATGCACATGGTTTGCTATTTTTTTTGTATTTTTTTAATTTCGGAATAATTTTAAAAATTAGAGAAAATTAATATTTTCAAAAAAAAATTTTGATGTAAAGGTTGGATGACATGTGTCACTTATAATAGAACATAATCATGTGCATTTTACAGATTATGCACATGGTTTGCTATTTTTTTTGTATTTTTTTAATTTCGGAATAATTTTAAAAATTAGGGAAAATTAATATTTTAAAAAAAAAATTCTGATTTAAAGGTTGGATGACATGTGTTACTTATAATAGAACATAATCGTGTGCATTTTACAGATTATGCACATGGTTTGCTAATTTTTTTGTATTTTTTTAATTTCGGAATAATTTAAAAAATTAGGGAAAATTAATATTTTCAAAAACAAATTCTAGTTTAAAGGTTGGATAACATGTGTTACTTATAATAGAACATAATCATGTGCATTTTACAGATTATGCATATGGTTTGTTATTTTTTTTGTATTTGTTTAAATTTCGGAATAATTTTAAAAATTAGAGAAAATCATTTTTTTTCAAAAACATGGAGAATCATATTTACAGATTAATGAGTAATGACTAATGTATGTTTATATTTTTATTTTTTCGACAGGTTTTGCCGTTTTGGACTTTGGAGCTTCGTAGTTGTACTTTGTAGGCTGTAGCCCATAGGGTTTAGTTACTTTAGTATTTGAATTTAGTAGTTAGTACTTGATTTCATTATCTGTATTTAAGATTTACAATTACATTTATAAATTTTAAAATCTAAGTATTTCACTCTTAGACTCAGTATCTAAGTGACATAGCCACATCACATAAGCCATCTCTAATTAAAAAATGTCTAGGACTGGAACTGGAAGTGGAACTGCAAATGAGGATATTGGATGGGAACATTGTCAGAGGGTAGGTGGTGGAAGGCACCAAATAAAATGCAACTATTGTGATAGAGTAATAAATGGTGGAATTACGCGACTTAAACAACATTTGGCACATCGAAAGGGTCAAGTTGCAGGATGCACCAAAGTTCCCAAAGAGATAATGATACTGATGCAAGCCAATTTAGAAGAGTCAAAGGGGAAACGAGCTGCTGTGCAGAAAAAGAAAGATGATATCCTTGATGCGGCCCGACAAGAGGTGTTTAGTCCAGAATATATGGGCGTTCGTGGCGAAGACATCATTGATTCTGAGGAAGATTCTGATCGAGAAATGACTATAGCTAGGAGAGAAAGCGTGCGCTATGCTCGTGAAGAGGAAGAACGTCGACGCACGTTTGGTTCAAGTGCGAGTGGGAGTGGGAGTGGCCAGGGGAGTACAACTGCAGCCCCAACGGGAAGTACAGCTGGGGTTGGAGGGAGTATGTTTGGTGGATTAAGGCGTATGTTTAGCAGCCGGCGGGGCACATCTTCACATGTAGCTCGTCATCCTATAGATGTAGATGTGGAAGAAGAAGATGTGCCTAGGAGACCCTCTGTTGATCCGATCCTCTTTAGGAAAGAATCTAGTAAACAAAAGAAGATAAAACAAATGTGGAGTAGAACTTCTGTTGAGAAACTGGGTAGGGCAGCAGCAAAGTTATTTATACATGCCAACATACCCCCTAATGCGGCAAACTCTCCATATTGGCAGGTGGTAATTGATGCAGCAGCAGAAGCAGGTGAAGGAATTAAAGCTCCCACAGCCAAGGAGATTAGGGGAAAATGGACAGACGCAGAGTATGCAGATACAAAGGCATACGTAAATACCTTTAAACCCATATGGCAGGCCAGAGGATGCACGATCATGTGTGATGGTTGGACTGGCCCAACAAGACGCAGCATGATCAACTTCATGGTGTATTGCCACTTGGGAACAGTGTACCACAAGTCAATTGATGCCTCGGATGAAATAAAAAATGCTGAATATATTTTTAGCTTGATGGATAAAGTAGTGGATGAGATTGGGGAGGAGAATGTGGTGCAGATTGTGACAGATAATGAAGCAACATATAAGTCTGCAGGAAATTTGTTGATGCTAAAGAGAACACATATATTTTGGTCACCGTGTGCTGCACATTGTATTGATCTTATATTGGAAGATATTGGAAAGAGAAAGAATGTCAAAGAAATGGTTGAAAAAGCAAAAGAAGTGACAACATTTATTTACAACCATAATCACCTAGTTGCAATAATGAGGAAGTTCACGAAGGGACGAGAGTTGCTTAGGCCAGCGGCGACTAGATTTGCAACAAACTTTATAGCTTTAGAGAGTTTGTATCAGCATAGGGGAGAGTTGAGTGAAATGTTTGCTTCCCAACAATGGCTCAACACAAAATATGGGAAGAAGACATCAGGGACGCCGGTTGATGTTGTAAACACCATAAGAGACAACAAATATTGGAAAAGGGTTAAGAAAATTTTAAAGGTGATGGAACCACTGATGAGGGTACTTCGTCTTGTTGAAACCGATGAAGCACCTACGATGGGCTTCCTCTACGACGCCATGGATAAAGCGAAGTTGGCAATTCAACGTGATTGTTCAAGCTGGCGAGCTTACTGGAATTTGATCGACAAAAGATGGACAAAGCAGCTCCACCACGATATTCATGCAGCAGGTTATTACCTAAATCCTAGGTATAGATATGCCCAATCATTTGTTATGGATGATGAGATTCGTATTGGATTAAAGAACGTGATAAAGAGATTAGAGCCTGACTTAGATGTACAAATAAAGGCTTTGAATGAATTGGATATATTTGGAACTCGCCAGGGTAGCTTTGGAGATACTCTTGCACAACATGCAGTACTTAAGTTGCACCCCGCCGACTGGTGGATAAATTTCGGAGAGACTACACCGGCTCTCCAAAAAATTGCAGTAAGGATTTTGAGCCAAACAACGTCTTCCTCTAGTTGCGAAAGAAATTGGAGTTGTTTTGCACTTATTCATACGAAGAATAGAAATAGAATTCAGACTAGGACGTTAGATAGACTTGTCTTTATGCATTACAACATGAGGCTAAGAATGCGCATGCATTCAAGGAGGCATATCAGTAATGCCGGTGATGGGGATTATTGTCCAATAAACTTGGAAAATATTTATGATGAGGATGACCCACTTCTACCTTGGTTGGAAGTAAGGGAAAAAGAAATAGAAGATGATAGTGAAGAAATAGAAGTTGAAGACCCAGAAATACGCAGGGCACAGCAAGAGAGTCGTGCATTTGTGTTGGACCCAGAAAGGGGGGCGGATTTCATGCAAACTCAGCAGAAGAGTGCGAGCTCTAGCGGTACTGAAACAGATGATGATGATGATGATGATGATGATGATGCACCTAATGCTGGTCCTCCCACTTCTGGCATTGCTCAACCCACCAGGGCTACTGATACCATACAGCCGTCTACGGATCGCGAGGCTGATGAACTTCGACGAAGTAGGCGGGGCCGAGGGGGTCGAACTTATGAGTGTACTGAGTCACGATACAGCCAGCAAGAGCCTGGCTCCAGTAGTGCACCTGCAGGTCCTGCTCCTGCACCGCAATCTACACCGACAGATCTGGAACATCAGCATGCGTATGGCTATGATCCGAGGAATTATGGGTATTCTTACAACCAATGGGATTATAAGGAACCTGTTCCGCCACTTTCATGTTGGAGTAGTCCTCCTGACGCTGTTCCACATATACCATATGAACCAAATCCAAGTTATTCATCTCAATCTCAACAGCCTGGCCCTGAATACGAGTACCAGTATGGGCACGGCTATTCGACGGGCACTAGTAGATATCCTCACTCAGGGTCAGAATCTTTGCCTAGTCAGGATCAGTCATCATCAGGTTTCGTTGACCTGATCTTTCCCTCTGGCACTGAATATTATGGATATGCAACAACAAGACCGCAACAACCCGATGATGATGACGACGACGACGTGGAGGTTGAGCAACCACAACAAAGCAGGTTTTCATTTTGGTGGTGAGTTCCGATTTGGTGAGTCTTTTCCATTACCCACATGGTCATACATTCACCAAAAAAACACACACTTTACATTGTTGAACTTGTGTTTAAAATAACTCCCCTGACAAGTGACAACCAGTCAAGTAATCTTTAATCAACATGCTTGCAGGGGAGTATATCAGGTATTACTAATTTTTTTTTCTACTTTAGAATGTTCAATTGGCAGGACAAGAGTCGGTCATAGATTCAAGAATCAAGATAAGAGAAGTCTTAATACATTATTTTTTGCAAGTCCTCACTCCTCACTCCTCAGGTATGTAAATAAATTGTAAATAATATAAAGTAAATTATAAAAAAAATAATAGTACATGTGAAAATTGAAATACTTTGATGTTACATTTATTCTAATATACATATTATTGGTATTAGACAGTTAGAAATTTGAATTTATAAGTTCTGCAGTTAATTCCAGGTTATTAGCTTCATAAATTCACCAGACAGCCCGATACAGCTTTTTCACCAAAGAGTAGACCGCTTCACCACCATAAACATGTTTAAAATTATAAATAAATGCATATTTGGGATGTTTGGAATTTTCTGGATTTAATCCATATTTTTTTTAAAATTTTTTGGCAAAAAAAAAAAAGTTGACCGTTACGGGGGGCGTATCGGCCGATACGGGGCCGTATCGGCCGATACGGCCCGTATCCGTATCGGAAACGGTGGGCACCGTTACGCCCACCGAAACCGATACGGGACACCTTGGAGCTCAATCTCAGAGCTCATGCACACGAATGCAAATCCCCTGTTAGACGACGATCCCTTCTTCCTCGGGAGGACTACATCCATAACTGCCCATGCTCGACTGAATACCCTTGAAAAATTACCCCTCAGGGAAGCCCTAGACAAATACAGTTGGGTAACTAGAGATGTCCGTTCTTGAGAGGGACTTCTTTCCTAACTACTTTTTTCTGTGATTCACCACCTGCCATTCTTCATCCTCGATACCTTTGCTTAGGCGTTCTCATGATTCAATACAACCCTTCCCTTCTCTACCGTCAGAAAACCTATCCTCGTTACTCGGTGATCCATCTTCCTCCTGAATCCCCTCGGCTATCTCTTCACCTTATTTGTCATCCCCGCTCATCATCCTTCTATATTTACTATGTTATGACCAGAAAAAAAAAAAAATCTACCCAAAACGCCGCAATATGAAACCCTAAGCTATATGATGCATGCTCTAACAAACCATAAATGTGATGAATGAGATGCTCATGACACCCTATCCTTCGAGCCAAAGCTTTAATACCAAAATTTGACGCAAGACGATGGGCCTAAAAGGGGTGATGCGGAATGAAATTAAAGCGGATATGTGAAACAATGAATAATCATTAAATCTACTCAAATCACGAGCGAAGGCATTCAATTAGATAAAAGTCCATATTCCATATTAAAGATCATAAGCATGAAGTGACGGAACTATAAAATATCAAGGGCCGGGACCCATGGAAGATAGAACTTCCATGTCCAAGCATAGGGTTAATTCTAAATCAAATGGAGGAAGTTCTAGGGCTCCTAGGGTATGGTTAGAATTGGGATCAATGGAAATTAGTGTTAGGGTTATGGTTTGAGTGATGAGGGAATTGGGGATTTAGGGATTTAAGACTATAGGAAATGGTGAAATTCGGATTTAGGTGAAGAGGGGGGTGTTTGGATTTAAAAATAGGGTGGGATTAGGTTAGATGGGAAGGATTCGAATGAGAAAAAGCTAGGGTTTTGGGGAAGAACTAAGAAAAATGGGTTGGGGGCCTATTCCGAATGAAAAAATGTTTAAGATTTGGGGAATTTGGGCTAAGGTTTCAAAAAATAACAAGAAATCTATCAATCAGTTGGAAGAGAGCAATCAAAATACCTGGATCTTGTGAAGAAGAAGAAGAGGAGAGAGATAGAGGGTTAGCCGGCATCACACCAAAAGGGGGCTCCAATTACTGAAGGTTCAAGCTCATCTCAAGCAAGAATGAATTTTCTTCTCAATATTCATAAACATAATAATGAAAATAGGATTTCTAATAATGCTTTTATAGTCCACATCCAAGAAAAGTGCACTAAAGTGCCTAAAATATAAAAATAACAACAAAACAAAGCCTGAATCAAATAAGTCCAAGAAAAGTGCACTAAAGTGACTATAATATAAAATAAAAAAGACAAAACCATGCCTAAAACAAATAAACTTGCTCGTCGGCCTACCTATTGCACTCCTCTCACGTGCCCTCTCACGTATCATCGAACCACAACGAAATGGACGCGACATGCCTTCTACGCTGGTACACTCGAGCAAAAGAATGTGATGGCATGATGTCCCCATCAAGATCAAACCATGAATGCCTTATCTAAAAATCCAGGCACGGATGATCATCGGTAGTCCACACCAAAATAAGCTTTTACGATTAAGAGAAATTAAAAACCAGTGCAGGTTATGTCTGCATGTTTGGCCCATGTTATGATCACATGCACTTGAAATTCACAGAATCTACACAATGAGGATTTTTACACAGGATTGCCTGATGATGCGGTCCGATTTTTACACTCATGTGACTAGTTTCCACGTGCGAAGGAAGTGCACAATATCGATTAGCATTTCTCAACTAAAGTGATGAAAAAAATAGGCCAATCAGGGCCATCGGTCATCAATTGTCCATGGGAGCCTTTACACCACAGTTCTATGGAGCCCACCGTAATGTGTGTGCCATCCATCACTTGCGCCAAATCGTGTTGAGAAGTGATCCCAACAATAAGGCTAATTCAAAGATCAAGTGGGCCACACTGCAAGGAGAAACTGGGGATGTGGATGTTGCCCGTTGGAACCTTCTTGATTCCAGCGAAGTTTTGGATCCCGCTAATATTTGGTTTTTCCCTTCATCCTAGTGATAAACATAACGGTGGGCCTCAAAAAGGTTTCAAACGGTGGGTGTCCCCATCCCAACTTGCCTTGTAGTGTGGCCTATTTTAGTTTTGGATCTACCTAATTTTTGTGCTTGCATCCTAGCATGCAGTCCGTGAATGGCAATGATCATTCATCACTCTCCTCCATGTGATTGAAAACAGAATCTAGGCCCAAAATTTTGATGCAGGGCTTTGTGCCGAAACCATATATTTCCAGGGACCGCTACTTGGTGTTGGGACAATAGCTTACCCAGCACTTTGCATGGATCCGAATCTAACTTGGTTTGGGGATGCTTTCATTATCTTGAACATATGGGTTTTGCTTTCACTATAAAATTAGTGGGCCACTCAAGGCTTAGAATTCCCTCATTTTTAGCCTTCAATGGGCTTATTATAATGATTTTTTTTTTTAACTTTAGGCTTGTTATAATGATTGTCTAACATGTCATACATGTATGCCATTTTGGGGTATTAAAGATGATTAAATTTATCAAATTCAAGTAGCTACGAATATATTACAAAATTCTTCTTTGGCCAAAATCCAGGTTGCCAAACACAATTTTTGGATTCCGTGGGATTTCAATCATAAATTGCTAAGTACAATTGAAGATTCGAAATCACTTCGATTCCAATGGAATTGTGATTTTGAATCCACTATATTCTAAATCCAAGATGCCAAATGAGCCTCTAGGTTGTCTTGGATGTGCAAGTGAATGAAACTGCAAGCATTCATTTTAATCAAGAGGAGGTGGCAAATTAAGGATGTTTCCATTATTCATAACGAGGAAGTAGTAGTCCTCTCTGGACCCTCTTGCAGAAGACAGCATGGTTTTTGGACAGCGAGTTAATCAAGAATTTTCTCGGTTAAAGCTCTCTACAGGCTCATCTCTGTGACCCATCCATCTATGATGCCAGAGCACCCTTTCCAGCTTTTGTTTGGTTGGTGGGGCGCAAAAGAATCCTCACCATTGACAATCTCCAAAGAAGAGCGCTCGTCTTGCCTAATATCTGTCTCATGTGCATGGGAAATGAAGAATCGATTGACCACTTATTCATTCATTGCCCTTTCGTCACCAAAATTTGAGACTTCTTCTTGTCATCCTTGGGCTTGTTTTGGGTTATGCCTAGATCTGTCGAGGATCTTCTTTGGGCTTGGCATGATGGGAGCAGAGGGAAGGAGAGGAAAGTTGTGTGGCGGTTGCTAGTTATGGCTATTATGTGGGTCATTTGGGGGATAAGGAATGGTTGTTGATTTCAAAATTCCACAGAAGGGGAGGAAGCAATTGTCAGAATCGCTAGGCTTGTTTCTGATTGGGTGATGTATGTAAAAGAAGCCACGGCTCCCTTACCTTTTTGAGTTTGTTGAGTGTTGGGGTGTATATTCTTTCTCTTTGGCATTTTTCTTAAATAAAATTATTGTTACCTCTAAAAAACTCTACAGCCTAGTGCCTCAATATGAATGGTAAGGTAGCCATTCTTAAGCACAGAGCTAACAAACACTTTCAGCATTTAATGCAGGGGCATTTTCACACCGAGTCGAGTGGGGCAACGTGTATGAGGCGGGAGCACACTCGGGGTGGGCAGCCCGTGTGACGCGGGTGGCTACGTGTGAGGCAGAACCCATGTGAAGTGGGGCTCACGAAGGAGGGTTCGGCTAAGGGCCTAGCCTATGTAAAGCAAGAGCTTGGGCTATGAGATAAAGGAATTGATTCACCACACTCTATCAATTCACGCTTTTAGAGCAAATGGTTAGTCGTCTTGCGTCAAAGTGGTATCAAAGCGGGAGGTCTATGTTCGAGACTCATCACCGGGATTGATTAATGCAAGGGCATTTTCACGCCGGGCTCGAGTGAGGCAGCTTGTGTGAGGTGGGGGCACACTCGAGTTTGGCGGCCCATGTGAAGCAGGTGGCTCGTGTGAGGCGGGCCCCACCCGTGTGGGCAGGTGGCTACAAGTGAAGTTGACGTAGGATGCCCTAATTATTATGCATGTTTATGAACACAATTATTCAGCGGAAATAAAAGGCAATAATAAACTAAAATTCTAGCATTAATCATCATAACTAAGAAAATCATAAAGGAAACATGCAATGGAGCGGGCCATCATCACAACCATGAAGTGTGGAATTCAATTATCACTTAGGTTGGATCCAGCGAGGGATGAAACCTTTCAATCTTGCATGGTCTTAACCCAATCGATCAATGGGGATCACTAGTCCGAGGAATCAAAGAGTTTCTCAGATTAGGGATTTGAAAACTTGGGAATTTGGGATTTTGATTCGATTCTCAAATTTAGGATTTCAAGGATTGGGGATAATGGAGATAGAGAGAGAACGAAAAAGATCTTACCTTAGAGGAATATTGGAGGGGCACAAGAAGAAAATAGAAGAAGAAGATTGGAGAAGAAGATGAAGTTTCATAAGAGAGAGAGAGAGAGAGAGAAAGAGAGAGAAGGGAGGCAACCAAAGAGGCTTTCATTCAATAATAATCAACTAATCTCGTTTTTTGGGCTTAGCCCACTTAAATAAGCAATAATAAAACATAAAAGTACCAAAATACCCCTAAAAATTAAGTAAAAAAACAGTTCGTGCGGTAGTTAGGCGCCGGGTGACCAATTTGGTCGAGCACCCGACTAGGACAAAAAACGTCTAGCAAGCAAATTCTTCAAAATCGAAGAATTTTGGGCGCCCGGTGACCAATTTGGTCGGGCGCCCGACGACCTTCAATCGGGTCTTCTTCCATCCCTTCAGTCGGGTCTTCTTTCATACTACACACGTGTCTTCTATGTGCCAAATCACGTGCGTAGGGTCTTCAATGCTCCTCAATTATCGCCTAACCACAAGGAAGAAGCTTGTGGTGTGCACCTTCTTCGCTGGTAGACTTTAAATGTTCTTGTGTCCTCATCAATTCCCCTCTGGTGAGAAAAACTCGACTCCAACAAGTTAAAACTCTTGTGGCACTCTAGTAAATCTGGATCGACGGTCTACAATTCTACTTCAGTCAACCATGTAGATTCTGACGATGGTTTATTCTTCCACTTGACAAGGTATCTTTGGAAGCCTCCGTCTCTATTAGAAACTATTTCTTCATCCAAGATTTCCTCAATTTCTTCTTTATGGACATAGGTAGAGGAAGGGGTGGAAGGGGTTGTGAAGCAAAATCAGAAAAGGGCCATGAGAAAGATGATGGATCAACGATGGGATGGTGGGAACGGACTAGATCTTCCACATTAAAAGTTGGGTTAATGCCCATTTCAGGTGGGATGTCAATCCGATACGCGTTGGACCCAACCTTTTGCAATATCTTGAATGGTCCAGCACTACGCGCTTGTAACTTCTTAGCGGAACCTTGTGAGAACCGCTCAGGCCTTATTCTCACCATTACATAGTCTCCTTGTTGAAAATCTTGCAGTCTACGATGAGAGTCAGCTAAAATTTTATAATTATCATTACTCTTATTTATCCGCTATCTAATATGCGTATGCAATTCATGGATATGTCGTGCAAATGCATCGGCTGATTCAGAAGACCTTTGGGTGAATGACATGGGTAAGAGATCTATTGGCATTCTAGGCTTATACCCACTAACAATTTCAAACGGACTCATCCCTGTAGATCGATTTACTAACCCATTATAAGCAAATTCAGCAATTGGTAAAATTAGGTCCCAAGTTTTAATATGTTCCCCCACTAGACAACGTAGAAGATTTCCAGGACTTCGATTTACCACCTCTGTTTGCCCATCTGTTTGAGGTGGTAGGCAGTAGAAAACTGTAAGCGAGTACCCACAATGTGCCATAGTGTCTTCCAAAAATAACTGGTAAATCTGACATCACGGTCAGACACTATGGTTTTAGGCAATCCATTGAGACGCACCACACCATCAAAAAAGATACGAGCAATATGAGACACATCTGACGTTTTAGAACATGGGAGGAAATGTGTCATTTTGGAAAAACGGTTCACAACGACAAAAATGGAATAGTGCTTTTTTATTGTCTTGGGAAGTCCCAACACGAAATCCATACTAATGTCTTGCCATGAAGTATGTGGCACTGGCAATGGCATATATAGCCCAGTGTTTTGCTTGCGTTGCTTTGCTAGTTGACATGTACGACACCGTCCTAAAACTTTGGCTACGTCTCGCTTGAGATTAGGCCAATAAAAACGATCCTCTACGAGGGCAATGGTCTTATCACGACCAAAGTGGCCAGCTATCCCTCCTGAATGAAGTTCCCAGACGAGGAATTCACGAAGGGACATACGGGGAATACAGAGTCGGTCTCTCTTAAAAAGGAAACCATCTTTAAGGACATAATCACCCGTACTATGCTGATCACTAGAGAGCGACGCGTAAGTACTCCCAAAATCAGGACATGTGGGGTATTCATCTTTCAATTGCTCAAATCCGACTACCTCTACACTTAAGGAGTTGAGCAACGTCACTCGTCTACTAAGGGCATCTGCTGGTTTGTTTTTGACCCCGGCCTTATGTTTCAGGACGAATGAATATTCCTGAAGAAATGCTACCCACTTAGCATGCCTTGGGTTGAGTTTCTTCTGAGAATGTAAATATCTCAAGGCCTCATGGTCAGAACACAAGACGAATTCTTACGGTAGGAGATAGTGACACCAATGTCTCAGGGATTGCACTACCGCATAGAACTCTTTATCATAGGTGGAGTACTTTTGTCTTGCTTCATTCAGTTTTTCACTGAAATAGGCTACTGGGTGCCCTCCTGGCTCAGCACTCTACCTATACCAACACCAGACGCATCATACGCCACCTCAAAGACTTTAGAGAAGTCGGGTAGACGCATGAGAGGAGCTTCTACCATTTTGCCCTTAATTTCCATAAAAGCCTTGACTGCGGCTTTAGACCACACAAACTCTCCATTTTTCATACATTCAGTAATGGGAGCCATGATCGTGCTAAAACCCCTAATGAACAGACGATAAAAGGTCGTTATGCTGTGAAAGCTTCGCACCTCATGAATGTTCCTCGGTTCAGGCCACTCAACTATGGCCCTGACCTTTTCAGGGTCTGCGTGCATTCCTTCTGAAGACACTATAAATCCTAAGAACACGACTTGACTAGACATGAACGCACATTTCTTAAGATTAGCGTACAACTTTTCATTCCTAAAGACGCTACAGACCTGCTTCAGATGTTCAAGGTGTGATTCCTTAGTAGTACTGCAAATAAGAATGTCATCAAAGTACACCACTAGGAATTTTCCCATGAACGGCCTCAAGACTTGTGTCATCACCCGTATACAAGTACTGGGCACATTAGTCAAGCCGAAGGGTATGACCATCCATTCGTACAACTCACCTTTGGTTTTGAATGTCATTTTCCACTCATCTCCTAGGCAAATGCGGATTTGGTGATATCCACTTTTGAGATCAATTTTAGAGAATATGGCGGACCTCGCCATCATGTCAAGCATATCATCAAGTCTAAGTATGGGAAACCTATACTTGACGGTAATTTTGTTTATGGCACGGCTGTCCACACACATGCACCATGTGCCATCTTTCTTTGGTGTCAACAATGCTGGCACGGCACACGAGCTCATACTCTCTTGGATAAAACCCTTTTGCAGAAACTCATCAATTTGCCTCTTCAACTCTGCATGTTCTGAAGGGTTCATCTTGTAGTGAGAAAGGTCCGGTAGAGTCGAACCTAAGACGAGGTCAATGACATGCTGAATGTCCCTCATAGGTGGTAACTCGTTCGATAAATCTTCAGGAAAAACGTCACTGTATTCCTTTAGAACCGATGTTACCTCATGGGGTAACTCTAATGGAACCTCAGGTGTAATCTCTCTTGCCACAAGGGAGAGACCATGGAATCCTCCTTAGTCTCTTTCTCGAACTTTCTCGCATTGATTATGCGAAGAGACTTAGGATTGGATTTCCTCACTTAGGCTCACTCACCTTCTCATCCTTCTTCTTCCCTAGTGTGCTTTCAAGTGGCATAGGATTAAGTTTGATCTTTTTACCGTTATGCATGAAGGTACACGCATTCGAAAGGCCAAAGATCGTGACGTCATTGTCGAATAGCCACGGCCTACCTAGGATAATATGTCCAACATCCATAGGTATCACATCACACCATAGGGACTCCTTGTATGACCCAAACTCGATAGGAACTAAACACTGATGGGTAACTGGAATGGATGTTTTGTCAACCCAAGAAACTTTGTATGGGTCAGGATGAGGTGTGGATTTCAGCTTCAGACGATCTAAGGTGTTAGCGGAAATCACATTCGGACAACTTCCACTGTCCACTATCACCTTACAATTTTTCTCTCCACACTTGGCAAGAATATAGAAGATAGTGTTCCGACGCCAATTAACACTACTCCTAGACTGAGCTAGCACACGCCTGACTACTGCAAGCATTGCTTCTTCATCTACAGCATCTTCATCAGTAAGACCTCCCTCAGGGTGATACTCTTCAACTTCATAATCACCCCAATCATCTACACCCTCGTGGGACTTGCCTAAAAATAAGGCTTTCCCACGGTTCTTTGCAGGACACTGATTGGACATGTGACCGAGATTCCCACACTCATAACATCTCACTTGGCTACCCCCACTAGGACTGGCACCAAGAACCCCTTTGCCCTTGTCCTCTTTAGGCCTAGGCGGAACAGTCGCCTGCACTCTAGGTTGACTACCAACGTTAGATCTAGTTCCCTCGGAATCAAATCTAGCATTCGAGTCTCGGGACTCAAAACGTTTAATGACAGGAGCTTTCAGGTATTGTTCTAACTCCTGCACGACTTGATATGCTTCATCCAAGTCCGTTAAGGGCCGAGTGTTCGCTTCCCCAAGTATAGAGGTTGCGATGTAGTAATAAACTCGGTAAGACCGAGGTCGATCCACAGGGACTTATGTAGGATTTCACAAACACATCCAAAAGTGTCTATTGAAAGCTAATAACCAGATTTTTGTATGAATTTGATGTGAGTAACAAAATTGAATTAAATTGAAAGTAACTAATTATAGAAAGGCATTAGGGGTTCAAGGATCCACTTGTAGCAATCCTTGATGTTCAATCCACTGTGGTTTTTCATTCTCTCAACTAGAATCGACATTAAGGTCTATCTAGTCGGATGATAGAGCTGTTGAACCGAACAATCTGTCATATGTAAGTTCAATGCATAAGATTCACTCAATGTAGGCTGAGATGAGCATGCTCAATTGCATAGGTCATTCCCCTTTCCAAAAGGTCCAGTTCACAATCATAACCATCATCAAGTCCTGTCACAAGACAAGGCTAGATCATGATTTGAACTTGATTCAAATCACATGCACAATCCCTTACATAATTCAGAAAATCAGAAAAATAAAACCTTGGTAGGAAGTCCCTTCATGAAGATCATAGTACTAGAGCGCACTCCGATTCCTCGGATCATACAGGTCTAAACTGATACAAACCAATTAAGAAGTTAAGTAATTCTCCCAAACATCCATGAGTCATCATAAGACTAAGAAAAACTACTTAAAAACTTGTATAAACTTCAAACTATAGTTCACAATCATGAATTCCAACTTTAAAACCAACTGAATACGAATTGAAACATCTTGGATCCACTACAAGCTTCACCTCTTAGCCCTAGCTAAGAGGTTTAGCTGCTCATGATCCAAGGAAACATGAAACAACTAAAAAATTCATAAAAACAGCAAAACAAACTATAAGGAGTTGTGGACCTCCGAAATTCACTTCTGCCGCCTCCAAGCTTGCTTCAACCCTCCTTCGATACCCTAGGAACGATCCCTAGGTGTCCTTTTATAGTATAGAGGCTCCGCAACTTCAGAAAGATTGAGAATCTGCGTAGGAGTTACGCAGTGCGCAGAGAAAATCGGACTAAAAATAGCAAGTTCTGTTCTCAGTCACATGGCCGACCGGTCTGGACCGGTCGGACTGAGCTGGCCGACCGGTCACGACCGGTCATGCCTCAATGGAAAACAATCCAGCAACCTTGACCGACCGGTCAAGACCGGTCGTACATCTTCAGCAGTAGTCCAGCGTGCATAGCTGACCGGTCAAGACCGGTCTGGCTCCCTTGGCCGACCGGTCAAGACCGGTCGGACATGTTCTTCTTCAATTTCTTCCTTTTCTTTCTTCTACTTTCTTCTCTTTTTGCTTCCTATCATTCTTTGGTCCACCTTGGGGCTTCATCAAAGGTTCTTAAATGAGGTCTTTTCACCTTCAATTAGGCGGAGTCCATTCTCAATCCTGCAATCGCAAAACATGCATTAGATTAGTCTATACACCATGCAAACCTCGCACAATGAGTGATGAATTGGGGTTAGAATATGCACAATTAAGAACTCAACACACCCCCCAAGCAGCATTTTGCTAGTCCCGAGCAAAACATGCGTGAAACCAATTCGATTCTTCAAAAACTCAACTCTCCCTTAGCAACCATCCTTCTATACATTCCAAGGTACATAAGTGTAAGAGTTAGAAATATTAGGCGACAGAAGTTGAAACCGAAAACCCTCAAGACATGATAAGCATTCATATGAAATTCCCGCTGATTGGTTGATAAATAGAGAACTTGAATAAATTCAATCTAGTGTGGATAGTGAAACTTCATCTCATGAGTCTCTAGGATTATCTTCTTCTTGTCCTTGTAAATTCTCGCATTCTCATATGCATCGTTCCGGATTTCTGCAAGTTCATTCAATTGTAGTTTGCGCAACGAGCTTGCCTTGTCAGAATCAAAATTCATCTTCTTAATTGCCCAATATGCCCTATGTTCCAACTCCACAGGCAAGTGACAAGCCTTCCTGTAGACAAGTCTATAGGGAGACATTCCAATAGGGGTCTTAAAAGCAGTACGGTATGCCCAAAGTGCATCGGTAAGCCGAAGCGACCAATCCTTGCGATCGGGGTTCACCGTTTTCTCTAGAATGTGTTTAATCTCCCTATTGGATATCTCAGCTTGTCCACTAGTTTGTGGGTGATAGGGAGTGCTCACTTTGTGTGTTACGCCATATTTCTTCATTAAAGTTTCAAAAGGGCGATTGCAAAAGTGAGACCCTCCATCACTTATGATGACTCGGGGTGTTCCAAACCGGGAAAGAATATTCTCTTTTAAGAAGCGAATGACCGTTTTATGGTCATTATTCCGGCAAGGGATGGCCTCGACCCATTTGGAAACATAATCAACGGCAAGCAAGATGTATAGGTTTCCAAAAGAAGATGGGAATGGGCCCATGAAATCGATGCCCCAACAATCAAAATTTTCGATTATTAAGATGGGATTGAGTGGCATCATATTTCTACGGGAGATTCCTCCTAATTTCTGACAAGGTTCACATGCTTTGCAAAACTCATGCATGTCTTTGAACATGGTGGGCCAATAAAACCCACATTGCAGAATTTTCGCTGTGGTCTTTTTAGTCGAAAAGTGGCCACCACATGCCTGAGAATGACAGAAGGAGATGATACTTTGTTGTTCCTCATCCGGCACACATCTCCTTATGATTTGATCGGGACAATACTTGAATAAGTACGGGTCGTCCCATAGGAATTTCCGCACCTCTGTGAAGAATTTATCCTTATCTTGCTTTTTCCAATGTGTAGGAGTTATACCTGTAGCAAGATAGTTAGCAATGTCCGCATACCATGGTAATTGGGAAACAGCAAAAAGTTGTTCATCAGGGAACATGTCATTGATTGCAGTCGTTTCAGGGGAATCTGTGAGGACCAGTCTAGAGAGATGGTCAGCTACTACATTTTCTACTCCTTTCTTATCACGTATTTCTATGTCGAATTCCTGGAGTAGAAGAATCCATCTTAACAACCGTGGTTTAGCATCCTCCTTAGAAAGAAGATACTTAAGCGCGGCATAGTCAGTGAATATAATGATCTTAGATCCAATCAAGTAGGACCTAAACTTGTCCAAGGCAAAAACTACGGCTAAAAGTTCTTTTTCAATAGTGGTGTAGTTTGCTTGGGCTGAGTTTAGGGTTCTACTTGCATAGTAGATGACACATGGCTTTTTCTCTTTTCTTTGGCCTAACACAGCCCCAATAGCATAGTCACTAGCATCGCACATAATCTCAAAAGGAATGCTCCAATCAGGTGGTTGCATTATGGGAGCACATGTCAAGATACCTTTAAGGGTGGTAAAGGCCTGTTAACATTCTTCATTCCACTCGAATGAATTTTCCTTTTGAAGTAGGTTACATAAAGGGCGAGAGAGTGAACTAAAGTCCTTTATGAACCTTCTGTAAAATCCTGCGTGTCCTAAAAAGGACCGTACATCTCGTATGCTTTTGGGTGATGGAAGGTTAGAGATAAGATCAATTTTTGCTTTGTCCACCTCGATTCCATTTTGTGACACGATGTGACCAAGTACAATTTCCTTTTAAACCATGAAGTGACACTTCTCCCAATTGAGCACTAGGTTCTTCTCTTCACATCTTTTCAGCACAGACTTCAAGTGCTCTAGGCACTCATCAAAGCTACACCCAAATACGGAAAAATCATCCCTGAAGACTTCGAGAATGGTCCCCACCATGTCAGAAAAGATACTCATCATACAACGCAGAAAGGTGGCAGGGGCATTACATAGTCCAAACGGCATCCGTCGGTAGGCGAAAGTGCCGAATGGACATGTGAATGTAGTCTTTTCTTGGTCTTCACGGGCAATTTCTATTTGGTTGTACCCTGAATAGCCATCAAGGAAGCAAAAGTGGGAATGACCCGCCAACCGTTCTAAAATTTGATCAACAAATGGTAGGGGGAAGTGGTCTTTCCTCGTGACAGTGTTTAGCTTCCTGTAGTCAATGCACATTCTCCAACCGGTAGTGACTCTAGTTAGCACGAGTTCATTATTGGCATTAGCTACGATGGTTATTACGGATTTCTTAGGCACCACTTGAGTTGGGCTCACCCATTGGCTATCGGATATTGGGTAAATAATACCCACATCCAATAGTTTTACTACTTCGGCCTTAACCACATCCTTCATGTTTGGATTTAGTCGTCTTTGTGGTTGCCTAGATGTTTTCGCATTCTCCTCAAGGTGTATGCGATGAGTACAAATCAGTGGGTCTATGACTTTGAGATCCGCAATTGACCATCCAATGGCACTCTTGTGCTCTAATAGAGTGGCTATTAGCCTACTCTCTTGTTCCTCATCCAAGTGGGAAGAAATCACCACTGGATATGTCTCATCTCGACCTAAATAAACATATTTCAGCTCACTTGGTCATGGTTTTAGGTCGAGTGTTGGTGCCTTAATGTTGGATGGGAGGGCCTTGTTCTCGTTTACAGGCAAAGGCTCAAATAGGGCCCTCCATCTTTTATTATCAAGCACTGGCAGCATTTCTAGTATGGCATCCACCTCTTGTATTGTGTCATCATGTATCTCATGAGAATGGGCCACACATGCCTCCAAAGGGTCGGAAGATAGTGATAAGGGGACTGTATCCTCCACGAATGATTCAATCATGTTTAATTCGTGGACATCATCATCAACCTCCCGTGGTTGTTTGCATAAATCAAATATGTTAAGCTCAAGGGTCATATTTCCAAAGGACATTTGTACAAGTCCGTTTCTACAATTGATAATGGCATTTGAAGTAGCTAGAAACGGTCGTCCAAGTATGACGGGAATTTGAGCACCGGTGCCTATCACGGGATGTGTATCCAAGACAATAAAGTCTACCGAGTAGTAGAATTTATCAACTTGGACTAGAACATCCTCTATCATTCCTCTCGGTATACGGATGGATCTATCAGCGAGTTGGAGTGTGGTTTTGGTGGGTTTCAATTCACCTAACCCAAGTTGTTCGTAGACTGAGTATGGAATGAGATTCACACTTGCCCCCAAGTCGAGTAGGGCTTGTTTGATCCGGTAGTCTCCTATGATGCATGAGATGGTTGGACTACCCGGATCCTTGTATTTTTGGGGCACCTCTTGTTTGATGATGGCGCTCAAATTCTCAGTCAAAAGAACTTTGTTGTGAACGTTGTGTTTCCTTTTGACTATACACAATTCCTTTAGAAATTTGGCATAAGATGCTATTTGTTTTATTGCATCCAACAACGGAATGTTGATCTTCACCTGCTTGAATACTTCTAAAATTTCCAGATTCTTATCTAAAGGTTTAGGTGAAATCAACCTTTGTGGGAACGGAGCAACCGGCTTGTATTGCCTTTCCGGTTCTTTCTCTTGTGGGGTATTGTTCGAGCTATCATCCTCTTTGGAAATTTCCGGATCCTTAGGCTTTGAGGCCTTCACCGGATTAGATTTGTCAATTTCTTTCCCACTTCTCAAAGTGGTGATAGCTTGAACATGTTCCGTGTGGTGTGAGGATGAGCTTGCATCTTGTATCTCAAACTGGGTTCTTGGGTTAGGAAGAGGTTGGGCAGGAAGTGTGCCCTTCTCTCTAACACTAAGATGAGATTCAACTCTAGCCAGTGATGTTTTCAATTCATTGATGGCTTGAGTTGAATTTTGATTGAATTTCAATTGCTCTTGCATGAACCCATCTATTTTTAGAGAATTTGTCTTGTTATACTCAGCTTGGACCGATACGAATGCACCCAACACCTCCTCTAGTGATACTTTTGGAGTGTTGTTTGCATTTGCAGTGGGTCCATTCCTCCAACTGAAGTTGGGATGGTTCTTCCAATTAGGATTAAACGTGTTTGAGTTTGGAGTACCAAATTGCTGTTGATAACTGTTTATGGCATTTGTTTGTTCTTGTAAGATGCCTTGAACTGCTGAAATTGTGGGGCAATCTTGTGTTGCATGTTGATTTCCAGCACAAATTCCACAAACAGTTTCAACATCAGTGGAGTTGATCGTTTCTCCTTTCCTTAATTCCATGGCTTCGACCTTTCTTGTGAGGCTAGCCACCCATGCACTTATGCTGTCCTCTTCTGATAAGACATACATTCCCCCCTTTTCCTTTTGTTGGCCAGTCTTGGAATTTGTTGGTTTCGATGTGTCCCAAGACTGTGCATTCTCAGCCAATTCTTCCAAATAATCCCATGCTTCATCAGCTTCCTTATTCATGAACTCCCCATTACACATCATCTCTACAAATTGGCGCATGGGCGAAGTCAGTCCTTCATAGAAAAAGCTTATAACCCGCCAAATTTCATAGCCATGATGTGGGCATGCATTTAATAAATCCTTAAACCTCTCCCAACATTGGAAGAAGGTTTCATCTTCCTTTTGGGCAAAGTTCATGATAAGGTGCTTCAACATGTTTGTTTTGTGAGTAGGGAAGAATTTTTTTATGAATTCTCTGTGCATATCAGTCCATGCACCAATTGATGTTGGCCTCAATGCATAAAGCCAACCCTTGGCTTGATCTTTAAGAGTGAAAGGGAAGAATTTGAGTCTCACTACATCTTCAGTCACATTTGCAAAGTGAATGGTGGTGATTACCTCATCAAACTCCTTAAGGTGTTGATAGGCACTTTCACCGTCTAATCCATGGAATTTAGGGAGAAGTTGGATCACTCCCAGGTTTCAAATCCACATTCCCTGCATTTTGTGGAAAAACTATGCATGAGGGAGTGCTCGCTCTTGCGGGTGGCAAGAAATCACGTAAAGTCCTAGGTCGGGGAACATTCTCAACCACATTCTCTCCCTGTTTCAGTTTGGTTTTGGCCCGGATTAGGTTGATTTGCAGCCATATTCTCAGACAAAATTGGAGAGTTTAGATGTCTCCTAGCACGTGGTTCTCTGTCAATTCCTTCTACTATCCCCCCTTCACTTATGAGTCGGTTATTGGAATCCCGAGCCCAATGTGGCATGCAAAACCAAAAAAATAAGAAACAAAGAGAAAGAAGAATTCTTCCTCCCTTTCTTTACTTTTCTCTAAGACCGAAGCACAAGGTGTCTTGCAATGGCTAAGCCAGAAGCAAGGATAGAGACCGATTTCTCCTGGTCAATAGGGGTTCAGAGAACTCCCCACCCACTCTTTGAATCTTTTGAGAAAAAGTGCAGAAAAAGGAGAAAGAGGAGTAGAGGTGAGAAAAGAAATCTCTGAGCACAAGGTGATCCAAGACGGCAGAGCTAACCAATAGGAATCCAGGTGGCACAAGGCCAACCTTTCAGAGATCCAAAAGGAGTCTCCACCCACTCTACAAGAGATGAATAGGAATGAATAGGAGAGGGAGAAGAGTAAGGTTTAGAAAGATAAAACCTGATTCGGCACTTGAAATCCTTGTATCTTTTTCAGCTTCCTAGAAATCCCTGAAAAGAAAAATCAAATAAACGAACTAAGCTAGTCCTAAAATCCTAAAAAATCCTAAATAGATATTAATTTCAGAAATTTGTGAAAAACCGTCAAACTCCCCGGCAACGGCGCCAAAAACTTGTTCGCTTCCCCAAGTGTAAGGTTGCGATGTAGTAATAAACTCGGTAAGACCGAGGTCGATCCACAGGGACTTATGTAGGATTTCACAAACACATCCAAAAGTGTCTATTGAAAGCTAATAACCAGATTTTTGTATGAATTTGATGTGAGTAACAAAATTGAATTAAATTGAAAGTAACTAATTATAGAAAGGCACTAGGGGTTCAAGGATCCACTTGTAGCAATCCTTGATGTTCAATCCGCTGTGGTTTTTCATTCTCTCAACTAGAATCGACATTAAGGTCTATCTAGTCGGATGATAGAGCTGTTGAACCGAACAATCTGTCATATGTAAGTTCAATGCATAAGATTCACTCCATGTAGGCTGAGCTGAGCATGCTCAATTGCATAGGTCATTCCCCTTTCCAAAAGGTCCAGTTCACAATCATAACCATCCTCAAGTCCTGTCACAAGACAAGGCTAGATCATGATTTGAACTTGATTCAAATCACATGCACAATCCCTTACATAATTCAGAAAATCAGAAAAATAGAACCTTGGTAGGAAGTCCCTTAATGAAGATCATAGTACTAGAGTGCACTCCGATTCCTCGGATCATACAGGTCTAGACTGATACAAACCAATTAAGAAGTTAAGTAATTCTCCCAAACATCCATGAGTCATCATAAGACTAAGAAAAACTACTTAAAAACTTGTATAAACTTCAAACCATAGTTCATAATCATGAATTCCAACTTTAAAACCAACTGAATACGAATTGAAACATCTTGGATCCACTACAAGCTTCACCTCTTAGCCCTAACTAAGAGGTTTAGCTGCTCATGATCCAAGGAAACATGAAACAACTAAAAAATTCATAAAAACAGCAAAACAAACTATAAGGAGTTGTGGAACTCCGAAATTCACTTCTACAGCCTCCAAGCTTGCTTCAACCCTCCTTCGATACCCTAGGAACGATCCCTAGGTGTCCTTTTATAGTATAGAGGCTCCGCAACTTCAGAAAGATCGAGAATCTGCGTAGGAGTTACGCAGTGCGCAGAGAAAATCAGACTAAAAATAGCAAGTTCTGTTCTCAGTCACATGGCCGACCGGTGTGGACCGGTCGGACTGAGCTGGCCGACCGGTCGTGCCTCAATGGAAAACAATCCAGCAACCTTGACCGACCGGTCAAGACCGGTCGGACATCTTCAGCAGTAGTCCAGCGTGTATAGCTGACCGGTCAAGACCGATCTGGCTCCCTTGGCCGACCAGGCAAGACCAATCGGACATGTTCTTCTTCAATTTCTTCCTTTTCTTTCTTCTACTTTCTTCTCTTTTTGCTTCCTATCATTCTTTGGTCCACCTTGGGGCTTCATCAAAGGTTCTTAAATGAGGTCTTTTCACCTTCAATTAGGCGGAGTCCATTCTCAATCCTACAATCGCAAAACATGCATTAGATTAGTCTATACACCATGCAAACCTCGCACAATGAGTGATGAATTGGGGTTAGAATATGCACAATTAAGAACTCGACACTGAGTCATAAGCTCGCGCTGAAAATCCCATCAAAGGCCCGTCTTGAAACGCGAGAGCGTTACTAGAGGGTCCTCATAGGTATCACATTGCATCATATGCTCCTCGAATTTGGCGATGTAATCAGCAACAAACATTGACCCTTGGCATAAGGATTGCCATTAGTCAAGGAGCTTTTGTCAGTATGAGAGAGGAAGATATTTCTCCTTCAATTTCTCTTTCATCTCATACCAATCTGTAATAGGGGCTCTACCTATTCTTTCTAGCTTTCACTCAGTGTTGGTCCAAAACAATTTGGCCTGGCCCATAAGTTTCATCTTAGCAAACAGCATTTGACGATTTTCTGACATACCATACCACTCGAAGTAGTGATCCAAGTCAGCGACCCAGTCAAGGAATGTCTTGAGGTCCAGACGCCCATCAAAACTCGGGGCTTCCACCTTCACATTCTTCATCGCACGCTCATCAAGATCGTAGTGGTTTGGATAATCATATGTAGCTTGTGCCTCCCGCACAACACCACGACCAGCTCCACGTCCCCTACCACCATGTCCTCCACGTATGGGAACACGCTCCTCAATGATTTCTCCCGCTTGAGAGTGTGTGTCATCCCCAAGAGTGAGGTTCTCCCTTTGGGATGTCTCTAATCGCTCGACTCTATTCATGCTGGTGGTGATCTGGGTACTTAAACGAGCGAATTCATTCTTTTGTCTCGTTTTTATTGCAGTTATCTTTTGCATCAATTGAGCAAGTTGCTCAGATCATTGCTCGTTGTTCATGATTGGTTGAAGTCCGAAACCTCTGCCTTGTCTCGTGGGCATACAAGTAAAACTCGAACCAAATTCTACCCAACTTGACCTCTTACGGTTTTACGACTCACAAGATGAATGCGATGAATGTCAAACTATTATGAACTGACGAATACTGAATTAAAACAGAAATTACCCAAATCTGAAAATTTTCCAAATTAGGAAACTTTCTAAAATTGGAAAGTTTCTAAAATCGGAAACTTTCTAAATCTGGAACTTTCCTAAAACAGTCCTAAAAATCAAAATCCTAATTTTTTTGATAACTCGATCTAAACAAAACCATGCAAGCCTAATCTCTGATACCAAATTTGACGTAGGATGCCCTAATTATGATGCATGTTTATGAACACAATTATTCAACGAAAATAAAAGGCAATAATAATCTAAAATTCTAGCATTAATCATCATAACTAAGAAAATCATAAAGGAAACATGCAATGGAGCAGGCCATCATCACAACCATGAAGTGTGGAATTCAATTATCACTTAGGTTGGATCCGGCGAGGGATGGAACCTCCCGATCTTGCATGGTCTTAACCCAATCGATCAATGGGGATCACTAGTCCGAGGAATCAAAGAGTTTCTCGGATTAGGGATTTGAAAACTTGGGAATTTGGGATTTTGATTCGATTCTCAAATTTAGGATTTCAAGGATTGGGGATAATGGAGATAGAGAGAGAGAGAGAGAGAAGGAAGAAGATCTTTGATGCAGGATGCCCTAATTATGATGCATGCTCATGAACACAATTAAATCAGCAGAATTAAAAGACAATAACAATATAAAATCTAGTAGTAATCATCATGAACTAAGAAGATCACAAGGAACATGCAATGGAACGGGCCATTCATCACAACCATAAAGTATGAAATTCAAGTATCACTATGGTTGGATCCGGCGAGGGATGGAACCTCCCGATCTTGCATAGGCTATAACCCAATCAATTAAGAGGAATCTCTAATCCAGGAAATCAAGGGATTTTTGGATTAGGGATTTGAAAATCTGAAAACTTAGGGTTTTAGGATCAAAATCAGATCTTAAGGATTGTGGTTAGCGAAACAAATAGATTAGGAAATATAGAATTACCTGGAAGAAGGATAGGAGAGGCACAAGAAACAAGTAGAAGAAAAAGATCAAGGAAGAGGAAGAAGCATCACCATGAGAGAGAGAGAGAGAGAGAAGAAGAAGAGGAAAGCTCCAAGAGGCTTTTCATTAATCAAATCAAATAACTAGTCTCGAGTTTAGGGCTTAGCCCTCTTAAATAAACATTAAAACAAGTAAAAAGACTAAACTACCCTCAAAGTTTAAGTAAAAACGCGCAAATAACAAAAGTGCGGGAAAGTTCGGGCGCTCGGTCGGGCGCCCGAGGTCCCGCCCGAAGTCGTCCGAAAACCTCCAGAGAGGTTCGGGCGCTCGGCAGGCGAAGTTCGGGCGCCCGATGGGCGCCCGAAATCTTCAGTTTCTTCGGCTTCATTCTCCTTTCTTCCTTCACATGTGTCTTCCCTGAGTGGGGTCTTCTATGTGTCTGATCACATGTGGAGGGTCTTCAGCTCCTCAATAGTCGCCTATCCACAAAGATGGTACTTGTGGTTGGCGCTTTCTTCATTGGTACACTTTGAAAGGGCTTGTGTCCGCATCAATCTTACCTTAGAGGAATATTGGAGGGGCACAAGAAGAAAATAGAAGAAAAAGATTGGAGAAGAAGATGAAGTTTCATGAGAGAGAGAGAAGGGAGGCAACCAAAGAGGCTTTCATTCAATAATAATCAACTAATCTCGTTTTTAGGGCTTAGCCCACTTAAATAAGCAATAATGAAACATAAAAGTACCAAATTGACCCCTAAAAATTAAGTAAAAAAACAAGTCCCAAAAAAACGGTTCGCGCGGTGGTCGGGCGCCCGGTGACCAATTTGGTCGGGCGCCCGACTAGGACCAAAAACGTCTAGCAAGCAAATTCTTTAAAATCGGAGAATTTCGGGCGCCCGGTGACCGATTTGGTCGGGTGCTCGACAACCTTCAATCGGGTCTTCTTCCATCCCTGCAGTCGGGTCTTCTTCCATCCTACACACGTGTCTTCTATGTGCCAAATCACGTGCGTAGGGTCTTCAATGCTCCTCAATTATCGCCTAATCACAAGGAAGAAGCTTTTGGTGTGCGCCTTCTTCGCTAGTAGACTTTAAATGTTCTTGTGTCCTCATCAGAAGTGGAACCCATGTGAAGTAGGGCCCACGAAGGAGGGTTCGGCCGAGGGCCTGGCCTATGTGAAGCAAGAGCCTGGGCTATGAGATAAAGGGATTGATTCGCCACGCTCTATCAGTTTAAGCTTTTGGAGCAAGTGGCTAGTCGTCCTACGTCAGCATTGGGCAAACAGTCTTTCTAGTACTTGGATGGGAGAATGGAAAGTCTTTTTAAGCAAATGGTCCTTTTTTTTGTTGTCTGTGTGTGTGTGTGTGTGGAGAGAGAGAGAGGAATGCTCACCTGTGCACCAATTCTCACGAGAACTTGTGAGCACTTTTTGAGAACTCATCACACGTGATGTGAGCCTAAAATATAAACCGTCCACGTGATGCAGCACCCCAAAAAACCCCAGGGCCCCACTTTCAACCTGATCTAAAACTCTAGAGGGCCATAGCAAAGAGAGAGGCAAATTAAGGGAGGAAACTGTTTCCTTTTGCCATGGCCCACTAAAGTTTTAGATCAGGGTAAAAGTTAGGCCCTGGAGGTTTTTGGGGGTGTTGCATCTCGTGGACAGTTCAGATTTTGGGCTCACATCACATGTGATGAGTTCTCAAAAGGTGCTCACAAGTTCTCTTGAGAATTGTGCGCAGTTGAGCATCTCTCTCTCTCTCTCTCTCTCTCTCTCTCTCTCTCGCTATATATATATATATATATATAATTGTTGAATTTTCTTTAGTAAGAACATAAACACACAAGCTTTCTTATAAGCTCTAAAAAATGTCCTTTGAACACCCACGAATAGAAAGAATAATCTATATGCTACCCACAAAGCATTCATTGTGCCACGGCAAGTGATGGTCTATGGACATCTTAGCATTGAAGTGTAAAGAACAAAGCTTGTAATACTCTGTGCTATATTATTCATATCTCCATGTCAAGGACTCCACTTCGTGAATGATTTGGGAGAAATAAATAACCCGTTTGAGGATTCCCCTTCAGAACTTGAAAGAGGTAATTTCATTCAAAATTGGGATGCTTGCAACTTTGAGCTTGAGCCTAAATGTGTGTTGAGTTTCCTTGATCATAGATGTTCATTTGGATAGGGTTTTCACCCAAAAAAAATAAGTAGAAGAAGAAGAAGAAGGAAAAACGTCTTTCCAAAGTCAACAGGAACTTGGTAAATTTGCTAAGAACCTCATGATTAGAGATGGAAAGGCCCAACAAGCTCCAAAAAATCTTACTTACTTCATGTTCACTTGATTCTCTACCTCATAATCTTGAGCAAAGAACCATCCACTATGTTGAGCTTTACTGACATTCACCAAAGCCACTTCCTAAACTCCTTATTTTTCATAGTTTGTGTGTTGTGCATGCACATGCGTGTTAAAAGTCAATTGAATAGCAAACATCCAGTTTCATGAAGAGGAAATGACACAATTAATGTTGTAGTCTTCAAAGTGCAGAACTAAACCCCAAATTGCATTCAATTTTTTTTTAATGAAAAAAGAAAAGCAATTTGGAGTTTAGATCCTCAATATGACTGTGAAGGAAGTTAAACTTGGTCGTTTCCACTTCGTTAGACTAAAAATTGTAATTCAGCTCAGTAGTGTATCCAAATGCACCCTTAATGGGATGAATTTGAGGCAACAAAGTTTCATGATTCAAAACTCAATTCAGATTCAAATGAATGCACACCGCGTAGTCAATTCGAAACTCGGTCGATTACTTGATCAAGTGTTTTGATACTTAAAGGCCTATGTACTACCTAGATTATTATTATTATTACTAGTGGGTATGTCGTGTGCAGCAGATATGGAGAGAGGGAGTGGTTTGCAAGATGTGGAGAGGGATGGAAGATCGATTCGAGGAGTTATTTGATATTCTGGTAGAGTATGCCACCTGATATGCATGCATTTAGAACTTCTTCTTTTTTTGTTAGTCATGCAATGCACCCACCCTATTAGCTGCGCAACGCACCCACACTGGTTAGTCACACGATGCACCCACCACCGGTGGGGTTAGTGTGTCTCCTTAGCATTTCGAACCTGAGACCTCTGCGCAACGCATGCATTTAGAACTTGTGCATGCGGCATATGCTAAGTTTTACCGTCCAAGTTGGAAAACACGCTTTAAATGGGTCATGATCCAAAAATCATGTTGACTGGGGAAACCTAACCTCTAATTTGTAGATGGATGTTTGGTAAATTCAGACAAAAGGATAGTTTTCACTTAATCGTCCTCAGATGTCCAGCTCGACCCATAAAACTCAAAATAAGGTTGGTTGTACCTCTCTCGATTGATAGAAAGACATTCGCGAGTTAGGGAGAAGCAAAAGAGGCTCCTAACTAAAGGTAGCTAGAGCACCTGCGCAGGTGATCGGTTGGACCTTTGATTGAGTAACATCTTTTTTTTTATTGACCTCCTGCAGATTAAGGAGGTCAAATTCCGGTTGTAGTTCAAGTTAGTGAAGTTGTTTTATTGTGATTAGACATTACAGCTCATTTACTCTGCAATTTAGAAAAAAAATAGGAATTGTGACGCTAGGATCTTGGATAGAAACAGGTGATATTTTAGTAGGTAAATTAACGCCTCAAACAACCAAAGAATCATCGTATGCTCCGGAAGATAGATTATTACGGACCATACTTGGCATTCAGGTATCCACTATAAAGGAAACTTGTCTAAAACTACCTATAGGGGGAAGGGGTCAAGTTATTGATGTCAGATGGATCCAGAAAAAAGGGGGTTCCAGTTATAATCCAGCCAATTGGTCAATTGGATAATCAATCGATGCAACGTTGATGGGGACATCACATTCTTTTGCTTGAGTGTACCAGCGTAGGAGACGTGTCGTGTCCATTTCGTTGTGGTTCGATGATACGTGCGAGGAGTACAGCAGCAAGGCCAATGCACAGGTTTATTTGTTTTAGGAGTCGTTTTGTCTTTTTTATATTATAGGCACTTTGGTGCACTTTTCTTAGACTTATTTGTTCTAGACGTCGTTTTGACATTATTTTTATATTTTAGGCACTTTGGTGCACTTTTCTTAGACTTATTTGTTCTAGACGTCGTTTTGACATTATTTTTATATTTTAGGCACTTTAGTGCACTTTTCTTAGATGAGGACTATAAAATCATTGCTAGAAACCCTATTTTCATTATTACGTTTATGAATATTGAGAAGAAAATTCATTATTGCTTGAGATAAGCTTGAACATCCAGTGATTAGAGCCCCCTTTTGGTGTGATGCCAACGATGTGATGCCAGTTATCCCTCTATCTCTCTCCTCTTCTTCTTCTCCACGAGATCTAGGTATTTTGATTGCTCTCTTCCAACCGATTGATAATTTCTTATTATTTCTTGAAACTTTAGCCCAAATCCCCCAAATCTTGTATGCATTTTCATTCGGAATAGGCCCACAACCCCTTTTTCTTAGTTTTTCCCCAAAACCCTAGCTTTTCCCCATCTAAATCCTTCCCATCCAACCTAATCCCACCCCATTTTCAAATCCAAACACCCCCTCTTCACCCAAATCCGAATTTTACTATTTCTCATAGCCTTAAATCCCTAAATCCCCAATTCCCTCATCACTCAAACCATAACCCTAATACTAATTTCCATTGATCTCAATTCTAGCCATACCCTAGGAGCCTTAGAACTTCCTCCCTTTGATTTAGAATTAACCCTATGCTTGGATATGGAAGTTCTATCTTCCATGGGTCCCGGCCCTTGAGATTTTATAGTTTCACCACTTCATGCTTGTGTTCTTTGATATAGAATATGGATTTTTACCTAATTGAATGCCTTCACTGGTGATTTGAATAGATTTAATTTGATTATTCATTGTTTCACATATTCGCTTTAGTTTCATTCCGCATATCCCTTGTAGGCCCATTTTCCTCCGTCAGATCCCTTGACCAACCGTTGTGATCTCACACAGGTGCAAGGCGAGTGTGAGGAAGGCAAATAGCATTCGGCCTGATCTTCCGTGGTGCATTTGCTAAGTGGGTCTAGCTAATGGACGGCCAAGATCTCGCATGCACAAACAATCGCAAAGGAGAGCAATCATCCTACCCAGCACTCACGTGAGTAGTGATAACAGTACTCAGTCCAAGCATCACACTCCACCAGAGCATCAATGATGCAGGCTGAACTGGGCACAAGATCCATGGGCTAGGCCTAAGCCCATTAGGCCCAAGCCCCGGCCCCAAGCATCCCAATTAGGCAGCTAGCTATGTAAATTCAATCAGCTAGCCATGCAATAAAATCTTATTAGATATATCTTATCCATTAAGCATCTTTCTTATTTACTTGTTCATTTTTGCAATAGGTTATTAGTTGTCAACGACATTAAGAACTTTCCGTCTTTATACATCTCAAACCCTTTTCAAGGGTTTGGCATGAGTAGTATCAAGGCATCCTAGAAATGAATGAAAATTCTAGCTATTGTTTCTATTTTGGTTGTGATTCTTGTACTTAATTTAGAGATGCCTACGTTTGAGCAGATCCTTCCATCAGCGAGTTGTGGCAATCAAATAACTCCACATATAACAAGTTGCTTGCAGCGTGAGGGTGGTTGTTGCATCAAGGGGTTTTGTTTGGGTGGTGATAGAGAGAGAGAGAGAGAGAGAGGAGATTCTAGCGCGCGCGCGCGCGCGAGAGAGAGAGAGAGAGAGAGAGAGAGAGAGAGGAGATAATACTAGCGAGAGAGAGAGAGAGAAGGTCAAATCACAGTTGCAAAGAGAGATTTCGGAGAGAGAGAGAGAGAGAGAGAGAGAGAGAGAGAGAGATGTTGTTGTTGTTGTTGCAGGGAGGAGGCCTCCAATGACTCCGAGATTTCTAGCGATGGGGAGTTGCGGAAGGAGAGAGAATTCCATCAAAGCAAGTACAAAAGCTATGGATTTCGGCGAGGAGGGGTGTGTGCGTGTGTTTGTGTGTGTGTGTGTGTGTGTGTGTGTGTGTGAGAGAGAGAGAGAGAGAGAGAGAGATGTTGTTGTTGTTGTTGCAGGGAGGAGGCCTCCAATGACTTCGAGATTTCTAGCGATGGGGAGTTGCGGAAGGAGAGAGAATTCCATCAAAGCAAGTACAAAAGCTATGGATTTCGGCGAGGAGGTGTGTGTGTGTGTGTGTGTGTGTGTGTGTGTGTGTGTGTGTGAGAGAGAGAGAGAGAGAGAGAGAGAGAGAGAGAGAGAGAGAGAGAGATGTTGCTATGAAAGGGGGTGAGAATACCCTTTTTGAAGGAAACCGCTCCAACAGTGAAAAAAATCTAGTTGTTGGAGAGGATTCCGATTCCTCCCCAATGATTCATGGATTTTGTAGAGGACTCCAAAAACCCCTCTTTTTTAGGATTCCAAATATACTAGATTCCAATTACACCTAATTCCAAGCTGCCAAATGCCCCTAATTCTCCAATTTCTCTTAATGGCACCCAATTCCAAGCTGCCAAACGAGCCATAAACTCAATGCATGTAGGAAAGCTAACCAGCGTTGGTGTTCCATGGCTCTGGTCAAATGGTTGTCTGGCCACACATGGCCCGTTTCTAAAGAAAATCAAAGAAAGAGAAAGGAAGCAAAAGATAGCATGAAACTAAGGTATTGAGTCCTCCATAACAAACCTTCTCACCCACCTCTACAGCTCACCAAAATGCTTTCCACAAAATTCTCCTCCATGCACATAAAAGACTCTATAGCTCTTCATGGACCTTAGATGATTTTAGCGTTATCAACTTGTAAAGAAAGTAGAAAGATAGGGTTTTCCGTGGATATCATGCTCAAAATTCAAGAAGATTCCTTATGCTAAATACCTTAACACAACTAACTCAAATATAATTGAAATAGCATTTTCAATCTTCTTCCCTAATCCAAAACCATGGTTCTTAAAATCCAAAAATAAATCATGATCATCATCATTGTCATCGAAGCCTTATACCAACTAATTGGGGTAATATACAAATCTCATCCCTCCATTCTCCTCTATCGAGAACCATATCCTCATTAACTCCAAAATCCAAAAAAATAAATGATATAAAAGATTGCGCTCAGCTACAGAAAGCTCTCCCGTTGTGTTCATACTAGCAAATTATGTTTCTGGTATCTTAAAGATGCTCCCCTAAAGGGCATTCTCTCGACAATGCCTGTGGACACCTTCAAACATGATGGCTATGTACACATTCTAGAGTTGGAATTTCTTTGTTTTTTCCTTCTTTTCTTTTTCTTTTTCTTTTTTTAAATTTTTTTGAAAGGTGAATAAAAATTTGTTAGGGATCAGCCAAGAAAAGGAAAGCAGAAAGATAACAGCAATAGAAAAGAAAAAGAAAACAAAAACAACAAAAAAAAGAGCAGCAAAACTCAACCCCAGCCCAAGAAGATCAAGTGTCCCACTCGAAACACTAGATTACTCTACATGAAAACCCCCTGACGGAGCTCATCTTATTATCAAAGCATCAAGAGTTCCTCTCAGTCTGGACATTCCACATACCCAAATGAGGGCCAATCTCCAGCTCTTATTCCCCAGCCTTTCCCCACCCCCAACATCCCAAGATCTCAAGTGTCCCTCAATCAAACACCTGGATCCATAGCTCAAGTGGTAGACTGAGTGAAGATAGCCTCGTTTCAACATTGAGGTCATGGTATCGATTCCCAAAGGGAGATGGCTAACATTGCAGTGACTAACAGGGGTGGATGGGTGTACTAACAATGGGGTGTGTGTACTAACCCAAAAAAAAAAAAAAGGTGTCCCTCAATCAAGAAAGGCACCACCGAAGAGACATCAATTTGTTGCAGAATCCCTTGCCACCCACGAGACATCAGCTTGATTTTTCTTTTCAATAAGGATTTTTCTCTGATGAGATGCAATCTAATGGCTTCTGGTAAGTCATGGCTAGAATGCATGCATCCCCCAAACAAATTAATAAAACCATCTAAAATGGGAAATTCGGCTGATCTTATGTGTGAATATATACTTCATTCGAGTTTTCCCTAATTCGATTAGGTAGCTCGTATGTATGCAATTTGGTTACAATGTCCCTTGGGTCCAACTCCCAATAAATCCATACATAAGACACATATACCCCAAAACCAAGCCTTTGGCTTCTAATATATAGATACATGCATGAATGCATACATCCAATCGAAACCTGGAATCAATAGCCTGACGGCATTCCCTTCATCAGATGCAAACAATTTCCACCATAAATCTGATAAAATTACATACAATTTCCAGTTTTTGTAGGCAACCAGTGATCAAACTTATGACCATACATGCATACATCATGAATGAGTTTGTTTATTAATAGTGGCGTAGAATCATGAAAATACATCCACATACATGCACATGTTCATAGCAAGGACTTTTCTCTTTGCCATATTAATACAGGGCCTCATCGGGTATGTAGGCATCAACCATGTGACCTCATGTGTGCATACATGCATGATCACATTCACACATACACACATGCATGGGGAATAATTACATCAGCCCACATTTGACTGCATGTGGGGCCCACAATGCTGTGTAGAAGCCATCAGATCCATTCATGTGATCTATCCCACCTGGATGAAGGGAACCCTTGAAAATAAGACCAGTCTGAAACTCAGGTGGGCCCCACCACAACCAAGGTGGGAGCCATCTCCCAATTGTTTCCCTGATCGGCATGATTTTTGGACCCCTGGGCAAACACAAGCTGGATTTTCTGGTGGACGGATTGGATGTCATGTAAACATCACATGTAGCCACTGCATGTCATCATTCCCATACATAAAATACGTACATACATACGTCCACCAACCAATGCATTACTCCAGGCATTGCAGTAACAAACTGCATGAATCAAACATAGTGATTAAAAATATCATATACTATAATATTTATTTATTTATTTTATTATTACTATCAAAGAAACAAAAACGAGTTACAGAAGAGAATATGAAAAATGAGGGAAATCTGATTTTCTCTTATTTCACATAAATCCAATAAAAAGAAAGAGAATACTAGTAAATACAGAAAGAATACGAAATGAAGTGTATAAATATACGTACCATGTCTGACCGTCACGTGAGAAGAGCTCTGGTTTAGAGCCCAGCTTCATGGAAGCCATTTTTCGGCTCTCTTTCTTTCTTTTTCTTTTTTTAATAATAAGAAAAAAGAAAATTCCAGAGGGATAGTGTTATCTTTCAGCTTCCCATCAGATATAGAAGACAAAAATCTCCTATGAAAGGGAAAGAGAAAAGGGTAGAAAGGGAAACGGGGATTTTTTTTTTTTTTTTTTTTTTTCAGAAAAGGTGAAATCGGCGCACGTTGTGATTTTCTTTCTTGGAAATGGTCACTTCCGATCTGATGGGTATGTGGAATCCAAACCGTAAAATGTATTGCGCCTGTTTATAGGGACCGTTCATCCCATATCAGGTGAATGTACAATCACGCCTAAGACCTGTATATTCACTTGATGTGGCCCGCTACTATTGTAGAGTGGCTTGGTTCACTTTTTCGTAGTGGGGCCCACTGAAGAATAGGTTGGATGATATTTACACGAAATGGTGGACCACACATTACATCTGAAAGTTTCTATTACGTGAGTCCCCTGAGTGGGTGCGGATTAGCTGTTACCCGGGTGGCAGATTAGTGGCTGTTACCCTAGCTGTGTGGGGCCCACCTTGATGACGTGTTTCATTATCCATGCCGTCCATCCGTCCATCCGTTTTTTTAGATCATTTAAAAAAGCTTGTCCCAAAACTTATATAGATCCAAATCTCTGGTAGATCATACCACTGGAAAAAAATGATAAATGACCATTAAAATCTTTTTTAGGCCACACAAAAGTTCTGGATCAAGCCAATTTTTGTATTTTTACCTTCACCCCGTTCCGGTTTACCTTATCAACGGGTTGGATGGCAAATAGACATTACGGATTTTCTTATTGAGAAGTTTTTAATGGTGAGCATTCAATCATCACTAGAGGGGATTAACAGTGAAACACTGAGTGGCCCACCTTGATGTATTTGTTGTATATCCAAGCGGTCCGTTCGTATTTTGGGAATGGACCCAAAAATGAAGCAGATCCAAATAGCATGTGGATCAAACCATGGAATTCCGTGGTGATTGACCATTAAAAACTTTTCCTGAGACACAAAAGCTTTGGATCAAACTGATATTTGTATTGTCCCTTCATCCAGTTTTGTTTTACCTTATCAGCTGGTTGGATGTCAAATAGTCATTACGGCGGGCCCTAGGAAGTTTTTAATGGTGACCAGTTAATCAACATTGTTTCCTGTGATGTGGTCCACCTGAGATTTGAATCTACCTCATTTTTTGGTCCATGTCATAAAATGATCTGAAAAAAATGTATGGACAGCGTGGATATACAGAATATACATTAATATGGCCCCCACAATTACGGCGTGACCGAACTCGGTGTTACCGCCAGAATCCGCTCCCTCCCCAATGCCCCTATTGTTCCCTTCGGTTTGGGACCCAGAGTTGATAGGATGGATTTGAGATACAGGCCTAAGATGAGGGGGAGGATCTAATTGACCAGTTAGATGTCGTTCTCACACGGTGCGCCACACAAAGCTCGGACGTGTGCTGATTACCAGCCGTTCGTTTGGGACGTAAGTTATAATCCCCCGTTCTTTCCTAGTGTAATTTTTCATCATATGCCCCTATCTTATGGTTCAGCGCATGCTCTCGATTGGGCCCACATAATGACTGGTCTGGATCTCTCACAAGTGTTCCACGTTGACACATCTGATCTTCAATCTATCATCCTGTGATTCGCCTCAGAAACTTTCCTATTTTTAGGATGTTATCACTTATATCATCGTCCACCAACCTCCGATTGAATTACCTCGAGCGCAACTTGGCTGCCACCCGGAACCAGCGATGTGGATGAGAACCTGACCGTAGGGCCCACATTGATCTATGAATTGTACATCCACGCCGTCCATATACTTTTAATGATTAATTTAGGCTATATTACCAAAAATGAAGCAGATATAACATTCAGGTGGACCACACGACAGAAAATAGTGCTCACTAAATGGCCACCATTAAAAACTTCGCTGCGTCCACTGTAATTTTTATTGAAAATCAAACCTGTTAATAAGGTCACACAGATGTTTCCTCCACTGTAATTTAATGATCATTAACCATTGTTTCCTACAGTGTGGTCCACTTAAAAGTTGTATCTGCTTTATTTTTTATACCACGGCCTAAAATAAGCAGGAAAAACAGATTAACGGCGTGGATGTACAATGAGTACATAGAGGTGGCCCCATACGGTCAGGGTCTCACCCAGATGGGGGAGCGGACTAGGTGAGACCCCGGATCCACCGAGGTGGGTGGGACCCCTCGTTGTAGGGCTCACAGTGATGCATGCGCCTTAAATCCATACAGTCCAACCAATTTGATAGCTCATTTTAAGGCATGATACCCAAATCTTATGTGGACCACACCTCAGGAAACAGTCATGATTGAATCCCCACCATTAAAAACTTCATGGATTTCACAAGAATGTTTATTTGCCATCCAACCTGTTGATACAAGGACCTAGATGAAGAGATCAAAAAAAATATCATCTTGATCCAAAGCTTTTGTGGCGACAAGAAGTTTTTAATGGTCAATTACCACTGTTTCCTGTACAATGGTTCATCTGAGACTTGGATCTGCTTCATTTTTTGAATCGTGCCCCATAATGAGCTTTCAATACGGATGGTCGGCATGGATGTAGGTACATACATCACGGTGGGCCCCAAAGTCAGGGATCCCACCCACCTTGGTGGATCAGGGGTCTCACCTGATCCGCTCCCGTTCCGGAGTCTTAGCTGAATAGTTATAAATAGCAGCTGAGATCGTTAATCTACACCATCCATATAGTGAACTAATTATGGATAGAGCATCTTTATTTAACGGTGCTGATCGGGAGAGGGGTAGATATCTGATCATCAGGCTTCAAATCGACGGTAGAAAGTAAAACTCGCTAAGGGTCCACATTTAAAGAGAAAAACTGTGTAAAAGTGATGGTTATTGTCTTCTGATTAGTCTTTTTGGAACGGTGATTCATCTACAGTAGGGGACACTAGATGCATGGTCACGATTGGCTTTTTCCTGCCACGTGTGCGGTCATTTTTCTGTGCTGTACCGAGCGGTTTTGGACACATATTGTAGAGATTCAGGCCATTGGCGCAGTGACACGAAGGCAACCTGTCTTCTGGATATCCATCCTTGCTGGATTTGATGGATTTCCGACTTGAGAAGGATGCTACTTCAAGACGCCCGTCTTCAAGCGCCAAATACAAAAGCATCGCACGTGCCTACTTAGCACATTTGTACAATATCTTGGACGTGCAGTCCATGTGGTGGTTCCTACTGCTCACGGTTTTATTCGAAAGCTTAGGCCGGCCCACTGATTATATGAGCAACTCGTGCACTTCGAATGGAGACCACTAATTTTCATTTTTCTAACCGTCCATTCCTTTCAAGCTTGTGTAGCAACTTGATTAGTCAACCGCTGTGATTTTTGGAATCAGTAACAGTAATCATGGGTTCCACCCAACGAACGTCCAGGATCCTGAAGATGCCTTCCACGTTGAAGGTGCTATGATGTTGGGCGCTTGAAATAAGCATCCATCCTTCATTTGCTTTTTTCCAAGGGACTGCTAAGCAAGTGTGATGTCCCAGTTGGATTAAAAAGGTTAAAAAAATAAAATCTAGAAAAATTATTTTTTATATTTGTTAACTGATAATAGCCCGTTTGGCACCATGGATTTGAGGAGAAGTGAGGAGAAGTGGATTCTATGATATGAAATCTCATCTATTCTAATTCTTATCAATTCCATATCTTCTGTTTGGCAGTCAAGGTTTAGAGAGAAATCAAACATGAAGGAATGGATGGTGTAAATTTTAATCCCACCGTATGCCTACCGTATTAGCCTCGATTTTTAAATCCATGCCATTCATTCATTTTTACAGGTCATTTTATGCCAAGATCCAAAAAATAAAGCAAAACATCTAAAGTGGACCGTAAAATAAGAAAAAATGGAGAGTAAAACCTTTATGATGCACAAAAGTTTTGGATTAAGCTGAAATTTGTGTGGTCCCTTCATCTAGGTCTTTGTGACCTTATCAACAAGTTGGATGGAAAATATACATCATGTTGGGTCCCATAGCTAGGGACACATTACGGTAGGGGCTATGTTGGGAAGGATTTCTCCTCAAATCCCACCTTTTTTTTTTTTTTTGAGGATTTGAAAAAGGGCTAAAAGTGCCTTTTGGAGTTCTCCTGGATTCCTCTCAAATCCACTTCTCATCAAAACCATGGTACCAAACAGCATAAAGCAACTAGTTTCTCCTCCTTTCTCCTCAAATTCATGGTGCCAAACGGGCCATAAACTGAAAATTATGGCTGAAAATTAATTTAAATACTGAAAGCTTAAAGCTTAAAGTGCTGAATGTTAATGCTTAAAAGTACTGTAAACTTTATTGGGTAATTTATTTACAAAAAGTAGTGATGTCTGAAAATAAGCATTTTTTCATAAAAACTTATTCGGTAAACACAAATTATAAATGCCTGAAAATTAGAAATTTGTTATATTTGCCCATATTATCTCAATTCTACCTTTTGTAAAGTAGAATATGAAAACAGTTATTGTCATACCTTAAATTTTGACACACTTTTGTCCAATTCAATAAAATTTTAATACTTTCCCCACCAAATAAGGCCAAGTAGATGAAGAAATTTGTTATATTTGCCCATATTATCTCAATTCTATCTTTTGTAGAGTAGAATATGAAAACAGTTATTGTCATACCTTCAATTTTGACACACTTTTGTCCAATTCAATAAAAATTTAATACTTTCACCACCAAATAAGGCCAAGTAGATGAATTATCTAAATCTCTCCTATTTACCATATGTAGTGACAAGAATTAATTGTATAAGGAAGTAATTAAGTAGATGATACTCATCCAAAAAATTCTATCTTTTGTAGAGTAGAATATGAAAACAGTTATTGTCATACCTTCAATTTTGACACACTTTTGTCCAATTCAATAAAAATTTAATACTTTCACCACCAAATAAGGCCAAGTAGATGAATTATCTAAATCTCTCCTATTTACCATATGTAGTGACAAGAATTAATTGTATAAGGAAGTAATTAAGTAGATGATACTCATCCAAAAAATATATATTATATATTTAGATTTTCAATTTCCACACGTGTAACTTTGAGCTATGTGGTCAAAGTGCATTAGTGAGATTGGCCACACCATTGATGCACTCCATTTTAAATAGATAAATAACTCAAAGATCATATTGATTAATCCATCCAAATTAGTACATTGATATTATATCTTAATCAATTTAATTTTAGCCATTCATTTGTCAACCATAAATTGAATTGTTAGATTTTTATATGGCCTTGATTTTGAGGCTATAATCCATTTATAATGGAACTGATAGCTCAGACTATCTAAACAAGCATACATCTACACAATGCAATGTGTGTGATAGATGAGTCACAACTATTTTAAGCATTGTGACAGACTATCAAAATATTCTTTTAGGAACCCAAATCCAGCTAAGTGGGTGCGACCTTGACAGTGCGCCCCGCCTCAATGTATCTGTTGTATACCCACACCATTCATTTATTTTTCTACCTCAATTAAGGGAAATGGCCTAAAAATAAAGTACAGCCAAATCTCAAGTGGACCACACCACATAAAGCAATGGGACAATGATACCCACAGTTAAAACCTTCCTAAGGCCCACCACATAAGCAATGGGACAATGACACCCACTCTCAAAACCTTCCTAAGGCCCCCTTTTCCAATGTTGTTGTACACCTTAGATTTGGATCAGCCTCTTTTTTTTTTTACAACTCACTTTAAGGCATGAGCCAAAAAAATGAGGCAGATAAGGCTCTAGTGAACCACACCACAGAAAAAAAAAAAAAACCACCAAGAAGTTTTTAATGGTGGGTGTTTAATCACCACCTTTTTCTATGATATTGTCCACCTTAGATTGGGATCTACTTCATTTTTTGGATCACGCTCTAGAATGATATGGAAAAACTGATGGACGGCTTGGATATGCAACACATATACAAGGTGGGCCCCACAGCTAGGAAAACACCCCTATCATGTTAATGGCATCTTACCTGTAACAGCTCATCCGCTTGTTACCAGGACTACCTTGAACACGGCACCTACGTGGGCACCAAGCTACCATGTTGACATAGCAAAGTTCTATGGCCCCACCATGATGTATGTGTTATATCAACACCGTCCATCTAATTTTTTAGGTGATTTTAGGGTATCTACCAAAAAATGAGGTAGATCCAAAGCTGAAGTGGACCACACTACAGAAAACAGTAGGAATTGAATGCCTACTATTGAAAACTTCTTGAGAGCCATGAAAGTTTTGGATCAAGTTGATATTTGTGATTTCCCTTCATCAAGGTCTGTTGGACCTTATGAACAGATTTGATGGCAAATAAACACCACCATGGGCCCTAGAAAGATTTCAATGGTGGGCGTCATTGTCCCACAATCTTCTCTAGTGTAGTCCCCTCAAGCTTTGGGTCTACCACATTTTTTAGATCTTGCCCTCAAACAATCTAACATAATGAATGACGGGTATAGATATAACACATATATCATGATGGGGCTAAAGAACTTTGTCATGTCAACAAGTTTCTACCCTATCCCATCAGTTATTCAAAAACTTGAAGAAGGTAGATGAGGGCAAAGTTGTCATTTACAAAAACATTAATGCAAAAATCACTTCCCGCATTTTGTATTCAGTTTTAAGTTAGAGGAGGGAAACTTTAAAAAATCCTATTTTTTCAGTGAAAATCTAGATTAAGAACTTAATTTTCTATTATTTACCAAACGCACTGAATCAAGAAGATCATTGAAAATCGACCATTTCAGTGATAAGTGGTGGAAATAAGTTTTACCAAACAGGCCATTAGTTGTGTTTAGTTTTGTCCTAAAGTAGAAAATTGTTAAGAAAAGTAAATCATTATATTAAAATCCATCACTAATTCTTTATATGGGAAAACAAGGGTATGCCATTTGAGCAAACTTGCACGCTCATGTGGGGGCCACCGGCGTGGTCATGTCGAGGTGCGGTATTGTGTCTCTTTGATCGGGCACTTTTGTTTTCTCCACGTATACTTTGTCCTACTCAAGCACATGTAGATAAAGAGTCATTGTACACCTACTTAATAATTAATGAGCCGACATGCATCAACATGCATTTATCATGCCGCTCACATGTGCCTCGAGCCCCAACGGCTACCTACTTTTCTTTTATAAAGACATCTCTTCTCCATCACAAAATCCATCTGAAAAAATTCTCTCTTCTCTAGTTTTTACTCTAGGTTCTTTCTGGACAAATTAGTGTGAGCATTCTTTACTTCATGTGTTGAGATCAATAGTGCACATAATCGACGTTATTCATCTTGAAGGAGAGTTGTTGTATCCCCAGTGCAGACTTACTGGAACTCGGTACATTTGGAATCTTCCTGCGAGGGAAAATATGTCTTTAAGACAGCGATTGTAATATGCCCCAACTCTCCATATTATTGTTTTATTATTTCTAATTCTGTTATTTTGGGTTTTCTATTGTCTTGGTGTTAGAACTAGAAAATGTGACAAGTACATTTTCTGTGTATTGTTGCTCTGGGGTTTTGAGTAATGAAAACATTCATAGACAATCACAAGCATTTACAAAAGTATACACAAGAGAAAGATATCCCAAGGCGGATTTTATTCCAAAGATTCTGAGATCTTGTACATTCCAGGCTGTGATTTGACACAAGCCCTTAATTACATCGAATGATTGATGACCCTTAATTAAAAGGCAGAAGACTAGTTAGCGAAGACCATGGTCTTAGAGTTTACGGTCGTAGAGACCGATGTATTTGTTATGGACTGAGCCATCTTGTGGATAGGTCGGATGCCTACGTCCCATGTTTTATCTGAGATCCGGGCTAAGAGACCATCAGGGTTTTTTAACCGAGAGGTGCGACTCTGGGCCAGTGACCGTCAGTTTGGACGGATGGCCTCGGGAAGACCGATCTACAGTTGTTTGTACCTGGGCAGCCCAACCGGCGGATGCCTTTTTTATGGATAGGGCATCAATTGGCTTTGATTTGATTGTTCATAATAATTATTTTGAAATAAATTAGAACTCTTCGGTCTTGTTTATCGTGGTGACCATGATCCCTTTTGTTTAGTCTAAACCTGAATCCAATCATATTATGATAGTACATGTAAGAATAATACATTGGCATGATTTTGGGTGCTGGCAGCCTCTTTCTAAGAAACTATTGCATTCATTGCGTTGGATCGGATCAGCTCTGAAGGCTTGTATTATGCTCATTAGGTGTCCCAGAAGGATTATTTACTGTTCCATTGCGTCTGGAGCGCTCGAAATATCCAAAATAGGTCAAAATGGGGCACAACGCGTCATAAAATGAAGATTTAGAGTAGTTGAAATTGGTACTAAAAGTGTTGATTTTTCTGATGCGCTGGGCCTGATTTTTCTGATGTGCTGGGGGTCAGTGCATCGAAAATTACTTGTCTGAAAAATGCTGATTTTTCTGATGCGTTAGACTTGATTTTTCTTATGCACTGGGGTCAGTCCATCGAAAAATAACTTGTCTGGAAAATGTCGATTTTTCTGATGTGTTGGACCTGACTTTTCCGATGTGCTGGGGTCAATGCATAAAAAAATAACTTGTCTGGAAAATGCTGATTTATTCAATGCGTTGAGGGTCAGCGCATCGATAAAATACTCGGTTCAGATATGGCTGATTTTTCTGATGCACTGGACTTGATTTTTTTTATGCGCTAAGGTCAGTGCATTGAAAAATAACTTGTCTAAAAAATACTGATTTTCCTGCTGCGCTGGAGGTCAGTGCATCGATAAAACACTTGGTTTAGATATTGCTGATTTTTCTGATGCGCTGGCAGTCGATGCATCGATAAAATAGGTCGAGTCTGACTTGTGGTATTTTTGTGATGCGCCACCATACTTGTGCAATTTTAAGTTATTTCTTCATCGGACCTGTACTAGTCAGCAATGGGATTTCCAGCGAAGGATTTCAATGATTAGAAACGAATTTCGGTGGTCTAAAAGGGATTCCGGAGGTCAGAAAAAAGGTTCCGGCAAGGGATTCTGGTGGCCACTCAATTACCTAGCGAACAAAGTTCTCTCTCTGGATACCTTGCAATGAACAGGAAAGAAGGGGTATTTATACCCGAAAATAACAGAGGTCGGCCAATGGGAAGCTGCCACATGTACCACGTCACTAAATTCGTCAAAAATAGGGTCAACGCATCGAGGAATTCACTTCTAAAAAATGCTGAATTTATCGATGTACTGGCTGAATTTCTTGATGCGCTGGCTGTCAATGCATCCAGAAATTCACTTCTAAAAACTACTGAATTTCTCGATGCGGTGGCCGTCGGTGCGTCCAAAAATTCACTTCTAAAAACTGCTGAATTTCTCGATGCGGTGGCCGTCAGTGCGTCCAAAAATTCACTTCTAAAAACTACTGAATTTCTCGATGCGCTAGCTGTCAGTGCGTTTAGAAATTCACTTATGAAAACTGTTGAATTTCTCGATACATTGGCTGTCAGTGCGTCCAAAAATTCACTTTTAAAAACTGTTGAATTTTTCGATGCGCTGGAGATGATTTTAATGATGCGCTACTGGACATTCATTTTGGTTGTTTATTTTAATTTTGTTAAATAATGAGTTTGTGTGGCCCGCTTGGTGATGAATGGTAATGCACTGGCTATGTTTATTCATAATTGTGGCTACGACCTAATTTTGGATGGTTTTGATCATGATGGATGGTGGGGCCCACCCCAGGGTCAACTTTTATGCTAAGTGAGGATCGATGTGTATTGGGATTCCAGCTGAATTTCCTAATGTGCTGGCCTTGAATTTACTGATGCACCGGCGCTGAATTTAATGATGCGCTGAATGATATACTTGTAATCTTTGTTGCTATTGGTAGCCTAGGGTTTGTTTCTGTGGAGTTCTATGGACTCCATTTTGGGATGTGCTAACTGTGTTGTTTGTTTTGAAGACCCCAACATTTTGGGACCCCAACACTTGGTATATTAGATCCAACAATTTAAAGACAAATTTCTCTCTAAAAAATATCGGCATTGTGGTTGTTGTTTCTTAGAATCCTAGCATCGAGATTTTTTTATGAGATGACTTCAAGAGATTAAAGTAAAAAATGAAATTCTATCTAATTACCCTAAAGCTGATTTATGTTATCAAAAATTCTAACCCATCAATTGAGGCAAATGAACCAGCAACATCTTTTAAACAATCGAAATGGAAGAACTATGACTATCTATGCCAAAATTACATTCTAAATACCATGACAAATGAAAACTATGATATGTATTGTCATCTCTCCACTACCAAAGAGTTAGGGAGTCATCTTTAAAATAAATTCAAAATGGAGGATGCTAGAATGAAGAAGTATGCAGTTGTAGACACCCCACTGCAGGCCAACAAGCTAGTCGAATTGGATTGAACCAAACCCGAACCCATCAACTCAACCCATCAACTTGGCACATCAACTTAGCCCATCAACTCACCCTAAACCCTAAACCCTAAACCTAACTCTAAAACCTAAAAATCTCAAAACCCGAAAACTCGACCAACTCACTAAGTTAACTCATCGAGTTGACCTGCTGAGTTAACCCACCTAGTCAACACATCCAGTCAGTCTACTCAGCCAACCCACCTACTCAAATCAAACTCAAAACTCACCTAAGAACTAAGCCCATAATAAAAGCCCGTTTAAAATCCCTGAGGTACAGTAGCTGGCACCAATAAAGGCGGAGCCTCCGCACACTTAAGGGAGCTCACCTGCCCAAGCAGGGAGCCCCGTGTGACCTGGGTGGCACACAGTGTGTCACTTACCACGTGACACTTTCCTGCTTCAACAAGGGCGCAATACGTGTACTCTTCCTCCTTTTGCAGCCTTGAACCGTGTGCAAGATTGAAATGACCTCAAATCTTGCCATGTGGCAATCTCCAATCCAAGTCATCCAAGCCCTTTTCAACCCTGAACTTGCTTAAAATTACTAGAAAACCAGGCTTAGGGTTATCTTCTCATTTAAAAACAGCCTAAGCATCTAAAGAAAACCCTCACTACCCAACACGCCTTCTCACACCTAGCCTAGTCATTCCATCCCTTCACCAAGGAGGGGAAAGAGATGTAGGAGAGAGTTTAGCCTATGACAGCTCGATCCTAAAGCCTTAACCACCTAAGCAACCAGAGCCTCAATTCGATCCACTCAATCCAACCCTTGCGACAAAATCATCCACCTTACCATTTAATTCAAGATCGGCTTCATCTAGTTTGGCATAAGCATTATGAAACACCCTTCCCTTCTCAACCCCCTTGCTTTTCATAACATGGCATTTCCACCCAATCAACTTGAGTCTATGCTCTAAGGCTTGTCGAGTTCTTCGGATCCTACCCATCAAAAACTTAGGTCGATCAATTATTTTTGCTCAATGAGTAAGTGAGTCCGAGCAAATTTATTTAACCCGAGACACTACTTGGTAGAGATGGTGCATTAACACATTCATCACACACACTTGTTATATTTCATCGTATTACATCGCATAACATGACATTTCTTCACCTAGTCAACTCAAGTATATTCTTTGTGGCTTGCTAAGTTCTTCACATCCTGCCCATAAAAAAACTTAAGTCGATTGGGTTATCCCGCTCGAAAATTAAGTGAGTCTGGGCAGATTTATCTAGCCCAAGACATTGTTTGGCAGTGATAGTGCATTAAACACAGCATTCCATACACTGCATACATAGTTCGTGAGAACTAATATTTAACAATTCGATTAATCCTATGAAGTAGTGACCGTACATTAGTACAAGTAGAGTGAGTGTTTAACACCTTCTCTCTTTGTAACTGTGGTCTCTTACTCGAAATTTTCGATCGAAATTTTCGGTCGTAACTGGCTAGTGGTGACTCCAATTAAACACATCAATTGCACATGCCCCCTTTTTCCATCAAGTGACGAAACACTGCTGCGTGAGTGCAATTCCCTCCTCTTCGGGGATCCAACGTCCATAGAATGGCGACTCCACTAGAGATGTACTAGTCACGTCAATTGCGACCCGACTTGAAAAACAGGATTTCTCGAATTCTTGACAGTCAATAATACTTGCACACTTGCATCTACACTCAACATTCATTCAAATCTCAAGATCTAAAAACGAAAACCATTCGCCTCTCTGAGTTAGATGTTCACAAGCAAGGCCTTCTTACCATAGCATAATCCGAACTCTGTCTCAAATAGGCATGGCCAACCAAGAAGAAGAAACCCATCTCTTTCCTGCTCTCAACCTAATAGAGGACCATCCTTAGTAACAACAGCTAGCACAAGTCATGTCAGCTACTTGCATTTAGGAGCTAGCACAAGGGCTAAGAGTAATGCAAGAGATGTTACTTCAATTCATGCAAGCTCAAGCTACAATGGCTAACAACCAAGTTAGCCCCACACTACAGCAACAACCACCGGCTCTCACACTCTAGCTCACGTTAAGTTCGGTTCAATCTAAACCATCATAATTCATTCCAAATCATCATCACCAACGAGCACAACCCTCAACCTCTAGGCATTTCTTTCAATACCCTTTCATAAACGGGAGTCAATCATAAAACAATCCCACAATCGAGATTTTCAGATAATTTTTAGCCAATCCCATGGCTAGGATTTCTAATCAATTTCAAGCAGTAGCAACTTCTCTGACCAAAAGCCCAAGATAAGCATTGGCTAATGCCCACAACGGGGGTCGTGTCTAGTCCATTTCAACCGGTAGGTAGTGGCGAATACCCACCAAGGGGTCACTTTCCAATGTCTCAGCCTCCCTCGACTGGGAGTGCTTTTCAATATCAACAATTTCCAGCAGCTGTGAATGCAGGTATGTCTCAACAAGCTCCCCCTAATGGAAGCCATATGGTCGAAGAAATTGACCACTGTGTCGAACAAGTAAAACAGGCATTGCTGCAAAGGACACTAATCATTTAAACGAGACAAACAGAAATGGATAAGTTGTGGGAGCAACTCCAAGCCATGCAGAATCAGATTAAAAAACAAGGGGTAGACCTACCCTCCACAAAATTTAGGGACTTATATCCATTCCCAAAATGTGCAGGTACCTCACAAGTTTGAGGTACCCAAGTTAAAGAGATACGACGGTAGTGACTGTCCAACAACCCACCTTAAAGCCTTCTTTAGGGAACTTAGTGTCGTGGCAGGCAATGACAAAGCACTCATCCGCTTATTTCAGAAGTCACTGAAGGGTGACACTTTGGATTAGTATACATACTTCCTTGGATTGTCATCACATCAAGACTTGGAAATAACTTTCTCAGGCTTTTGTTGATCGATTTGCATACAATCTTAGTATGACACCTAGGATAGCAGACCGACAGCTTTAAGGCAGCGAAGTGATGAGATGTTGTCAGCTTACATAAGATGTTGGCAAGCCATGGCCACCAAAATGAGAACCCCCATTGACAACGAGGAGCAAATCTCCATGATCGTTTACTCGGCAAACCCGAGTATCTCTGGATACCTGATCTTGTACCCTTACATAAACTTCACTCAATTCATCCATGCCGGGGAACAAGTCGAAGCCAAAATAAGGATCGAGACGATCTCCCATTGGCCTCATTAGGTCGTCCCGAAAAAATGAAGCAAAGTTGAAGGAACACCCGCAAGGTGTGGGAATAGGAGCAGAAACAGTTCCACCCAACGTCTAACAAAGTCAACAACATTGTTGCCACTGCTCAGGGCAACCAAGATATCCCCTAATAGGGACGCTAGCAATTCCAACGGTGCTAGCCTCAGCTAGTTCAATAGAGATATCAACATAATCCTCCTCCACCACTACAAAACCAACCACCACCACAACTGCAACAGCAATAACAGCAACCCAGGGACAATTCCCAATACCAATATCAGAATAGGCAGATGATAGCAAGGGATTCGAGGAAGTTTACCCCACTCACACAAACGTACAACCAAATCATGGGTACTTTGGTGCAGAAGCAACTTTTTACCCCTTTACAACATAGGCTTCCTCCAAATCCTCTGCCGCCAAACAACAATGAGAATGAGTATTGTGCGTAGTTCAAGATATGATAACAAGGTCGTGGTCATCCCACTAACTATTTCTTTGCCCTGAAGCATGTAGTTCAAGATATGATAGATGGCTATAGGATTGTCATCTCAACCCCCGGGACAACTCCTGTTGCTCCCACAATATCCTCCATAATCCCTTGCCACAGCATCAAGCAGGCCCTGTCGTCAACATCATCGAGGAGGAGTGCCTTGAGTGCTTCTTCTTTTATATTCAGTCCATCCACACCATCTACTACGACTGGGCAGATGCGCCTCTAGTCTTGCAAGGGACATCTCGCCCCCACCATAAAAGAATCCATTGTCCTCCAAGGTGCACATTTCCTGCATCCTTCTTCATTGCCCCCAGCTATGCAAAGGGCCTCCTACAATACCCAAAATTGGGAGCTAATGGTCTTGGAAGGAGCTCCCTCCCACTTCAAGTTGGTTGTTCTATAAGGGGTAGCTCTGGTCCTTGAACCAGGTATCACGCAAGCGTCCTCCATCAACCAATATTAGGAGCCAACGGTCTTGGAAGGATCCCCGTCCACAATTGAGCCAATCATTCCACAAGGAGCCATTGGGACTCCAACCGGAGGACTTTTCGAAGCACTCCCTCTTATGCCACATTAGTTGGCCCATGCTGGAAGACCCATCAAGGAATAGTGAACAATGGTGAAGAGGTGCTTCACCAGGCCAATCGTCATCCCTTGGGGAAGCTCTCACATCCAAGACGTCTACTCCAGAGTCATAGAGTCATAGAGTCACAACACTAACAATAGGGTGGTCTTACAAACAACAGGCCCACATGAGAGCTCTTCAGTCTCCACCTTTTTAGCAACACACCCACAAGATCCAGAAGCACCGATAGTTTTGAAAAGGGAAGGAAGCTCCATCTCATAATCCCGTGGAACTATCCGAAGTGTGCAAAAGTAGGAAATATGAATTCCAACGGACGGTGTATTTGAAAAGACAACCTAAATTGAGGAGATCCCGAAGGTGCTATATTCGACCTCAACAATAAGAACGAGGCTACATACGATGTGGCAGCGCAACTTAAGACAATTCCCGCCCAAATCTCTCTATGGGAGCAACTATGCACCGGGAGGTGTTCGCCAAAACGTTAAATGATGCACATATTTCATTGGACACACCATCAGAGATGGTCTCTCTAATGATTGGACAACTCCTTACTCTTTGAGCCATAATATTCATTGACGAGGAGCTACCACCAGAGGGGCACAACCACGTGTGTTAGCTAAACATAGCCATGCATCATAAGGACCTTGAAATCCCGCTGGTCCTCATCGACAATGGCTCAAGTCTGAGATCTCCTGCTATGGAAATTTTAAAAGATCCTAGTGACAAATATTACAGACTTTTTTAATTAAATATAGATTATTATTTTATATTCTTAATTTTCTAACATAGGTCCATGAGTGACAAATTCTAAAGATTAAAATTTTTGTTATTATGGATTTCAAACATAAAAAAGTAAAGTTTGAATGACTTATATTCAAATATAAGAAAATAAAATGTTATGGTCATCGATAAAGCATGACTATAAGGTCATATTTTCTAAAGGATGTAAATCAAACATGAATAGTTCATATCATCATATAAGATGCATGGGATAAAAACCACCCCTTAATGTGGAATCCCATTAAAACCTTTACCCCAAGATCTGACATAACAATCATATTTCACCATACCTATTCACATCTTAGATGTTGATTTGTGGTTGATGCAGGCTTGATCTTGCCCTACATAACAAATGACCCTAATTGGACTAAGCATTTATAGCATTTGTTTAATAAAAGATAGCCTTAATTTTACAATGTAGTGATCAATATTCTATGTTTGTGATGCAGGGAAGGGCATGAAACAATGAGAAGAAGATCACCGTCTTCCTCAAGTAGGCAAAACCTTGAATCCATAAGATAGATCTTAAATCCAAGAGACAAAAAAAAAAAGAGAAATTTTGAAATTGTATTGAGAGATAATCTTAAGACTTCCCGATTACATCACTTATAAAGAAAAAAAAACAAAACCTTAATTTGTTTAGAAGTTACCAGAATAATAAAACTCTTCTAAAGCTTAATTTGTAAAAAGTAGAAACATCTATATAAGCCTTATTGAAACATTCCTTACATTATTACAACCAATTTTTAAAAAAGACAAAAATCCTTAAACTGCAACAATAAGGAGATATAATGAAAATGAAAATTTCTAAAAATAGTAAATTTTTCTTAGAATCAACATGATGAATTGGATAGGTGCGTTTTTTGGAGAAACAGATAAATTCAGCTAGCACAACAAGCTAGTTGACTCCGGAAGCATTGTACATAAAGATCAATAGGTTGTGTGTTTTGTAATGATGCATTAATAAAAAGTTACGGTTGATTTATAATCCGTACTTTGAACGACTATTTCACCCTATCAGAATGAATTTCTTCAAAACTAGGCACGCCTGGGTTCTAGTTACTCCATGCCGTATGTAAGATTGGGATCGGATTTGATGGACTACTTTCACTTTCATTCAGGTTTCTTTTGGTTTAATCGTGATAAGAATGTATTTGCAGCCCACTCTACATTTGTCCCCTCCACTTGAAAAGAACTCATTCCCGAGTTATTCAATTGGCTTGGCTCATGATACTTATATCTAGACCCTTGGGAAGATCAACAACATAGGCATTATTATTGTTTTTCTTAAGTATCGAAATATGGCTTATCTTCTTATTTCTCGGCTTTTTATATATCACAGTCGTAAATCTCTTCTTATAGAGGTGAACTAGCACGTTGTCACCCACTTTAAATATCTTTCAGTGCCGATGTTTATCAATAGCATTCTCATACTTGGCATTAGACTCCTGTAATTTTTACTAGACCTAGACATGCATTATCACGATCCTGTCTGTCATATTTTCTATAGCAACACTTATACCTAGTAACTTAGGCAGCAGGACTAGGTCTACTGTATGCTTAAAAATATGACCATACACAACCTTGAATAGGGACTTGCTAGTGGACCGATTATGCATGTTGTTGAAGGTAAACTATTCCATTGCTTGGGCTTATCACCATAAATACAATGTATGAGGTTTTCGAGCATGCGATTCACCACTTCTGTCTGCCCGTTTGTTTAAGGGCGGTAAATGCTGCTAAATTACAAAGAGTGTTAAACCACCACGATAAAGTCCTGTAAGAGTGACTAAGGAACTTGGTATAGAAATTTAAATTAATAGTATTTGGTCATATCATTTGATCTAATCGATGATAACTTTTGTGGGTCCACTCAAATGTGGTCCGTCAAACCCATACCTGGCCCACCCACTTAAAAGGGCCTAGTTTTCTGATCTAATCCAAGCCCACTTTCTATTTTGCATGGCCGCAAGTTAGATTAGGTCAGGCCAGTTAAGCCAAGGGCTCCCATGATTCGCTATTGTGAATTGTTGATACAATGGGATGGGCTCCAAGGCATATAGGCCATGCCCCAAAAATCTGCCTCATTAAAAAGATGTTATCCATCCAATCTCCGGCAACTTTTCACATGGAGGGTGGACTGCTGTTTATTTTCTTAACCATCTGTGTAGGGCCCCAAGGGGGATTTCTACTACAATAGCCCTTAGTTGTTGCTATTTTTACTAAAAGTACAATTGCTCATAAGGCTCATCTTTTTTGGCCTTTTCATGAGAAATTGCAAAACTTTAAATCGAAAATGCCCCTTAGACTGCCTGTGTACGTCTATGAAGAGGCGAAAGGCCTCTTGGGTGTGGACAGGTGGTCCACTCGTGGGACCCACCCCGATACATATGTTACATCCACGCCATCCATCCATCCATTTAAAGAGGTCATTCTAGGGGATGAGCCAAAGAATGAAGCAGATCTAAAGCTCAAGTGGACCTCACCAAAGAAAACAGTGGAGATTGATGTCCTACCATTAAAATCTTCTTGGGGTTACAAAAGTTTTTTATCAAGCTGATATTTGTGTTTTCCCTTCTTTTATATCTGTGTGAACTTATGAATAGGTTGGATCTCAAATAAACATCATGGTGGACCATAGGAAGGTTTCAGCGATCACGTCACCATCCCCACTGTTTTCTTTGATGGGGTCCACTTGAGAATTGGATTTGTCTCATTCTTTAGATCATGCCCTAAAACGACCTCTCCAAATGGATGGATGGTATGGATATAACACATACATCACAGTGGGGCCCATGGAAGTTGGTGACGTCACTTTCAATAGGGCGAAAGCCCTTTGACCACCTCCTCCTTGTACGTCCATGACGAGTGGAAGCCCTCTTGGGCGTAGATGGGTGGTCCACTTGTGGGACCCACCATGTTGTATCTGTTTCATCCATGCCATTCATCCTTTTTTCAAGATCATTTTAGGTTTTAGGCCCTATTTTGGGCCAGATTTAGACCTCAAGTGGGCCATACCACAACAAATAGTTGGGACCACCTTGATGGACTGTCCACATTGAAGGTGGGGCTCACATAGCGGACGGTTTACATAAAAATGGACCCCACATAATGGACGACCCTGCATTAATGTGGGCCCCATGGAGTTTTCAACGTTAGGCATTCAATCACCATTGTTTTCTGAGGTGGGGCCCACTTGAGCTTTGCATCTGCTTCACGTGTGGGCTCCACTTACATCCAACTCTGTGGACCCCACCACTTATTCTTTGGCGCATGCCCTAAAATGATTTCTCCAAATGGATGTATGGTGTGGATACAACACATACATCATGGTGTGCCCCAAAGTTTGATAGTAAAGAAACATCATAGTGGGGCTCGCTGTACTGTGAGTTCCCCTTGAGCACTGTGGATTCCCTCTGAGTACTCAGGATTCCCCCTGGCACTGTGGGTTCCCCCTGAGCACCGTGGAATCCCCCTTAGCACTGTGGATTCCCCCTGGCACATTGGAATCCACATGAGCACCGTGGAATCCCCCAGGCACTATGGAATCCCCTTGAGCATTGTGGAATCCCCTTGAGCACGGTGTGTTCCCCCTGACTAGGTTCCCCTTGGCACCATGGAATCCCCTTGAGCACTATGGATTTCCCTTGAGCACTGTGGATTCTCCCTGAGCACTGTGGATTCCCCTAAGCACTGTGGAATCCCCCTAAGCACTGTGGAATCCCCCTGAGCCTAAGGAAGACTTCAACGGTAGGCATCACTACCCTCATTATTTTCTTATAGTGGGGCCCACAAGGCCTTTGAATCAAATTAATATTTGTGTAGTCCCTTTATATAGGTCTATGTGACCATATCAACAAGATCGGATGACAAATAAACATCAAGGTGGGCCTGGAAAAGTTTCAATAGTGGACATCCCTGTCCAAACTGTTTGTTGTGGTATGGCCCACCCAAGATCTAGATCTTTCCCAAAATGGGGCCCAAAGCCTAGAATGATATGGAGAAAAGGATGAACAGCATGGATGAAACATATACAACATGGTGGGTCCCACTAGTGGGCCACCCATCCATGCCCAAGAGGGCTTCCGCCTCTTCATGGTCGTAAGCAGGAGCAAGTCAGATGGGCATTTTCGAGGTGGTCAGAGGGGCATCATGGACCCAAACTTTGTAATTTCTGGTAAAAAGGTTAAAAAAGATGAGCAGTAAGAGAAATTAAACTTTTAGTAAAAATAGTCACACCTGAGGGCTATTGCAGTAAAAATTCTGTTGAGCCAAGGGCTTCCATGATTCGGTGTTGTGAACTATTGATAAAATGGAATGGGGTCCAAGGCATATAATACCATACCCCAAAAATCTGCCTCGTTGAAAAGATGCTATCCATCCAATATCTGGCCACTTTTCACATGGAGAGTAGACTGCCGGCCTCGAGGGAGGGCCAGGGAATCTCTTGTGTGAATGTCATTCACGCACGCCATGAGAGAGAAAATACTATTCAATTCCAACCTTCAGATCCACCGTACACGAGGAATTGTAGGATCACATTTTATGTTAAAGAATCAACGTACAAGATGCGGGGACAGCGGTACGCACGGTTGCCTAAAACGAATCATGTGCATGTGGACCTTCATTCATGTTGTTTCTGTCGTTGACCAGCTAACCTACATTGATGGGATGGATCGTGGAGAAGAGGTTTGATAAGATCCATTATCCCACACGTATAGGATACTTTGGGACCTTAGCCGTCAGATCAGGGTCCTTTTTCAATGAACCAAAATGTTTTTACGATGGGCCCCACTTTGGATTTGGATGGGTAACACCTGGAAAACACTCAAATTTGAGTATTTCTACCCGTTGATCATTCTAAGAGTAAGGAGGCTGTCCATATTCAAAGAAAAAGAATCAAATGATATTGAGGTAAGGCGCATCATGTAAACGGTTTGGATCGTTGAAAGGTGACCCTATATCGTTGAAAGATGAGGTCCATCCAAACGTGATCCATGCCGTTCATCTCACGGATCCAACCTCTTATAAACTAATAGCCCCAAAATCATGCCGGTCAGTCATCAAGTGGATCTGGACAGTGATTCATTCTTATGACTGTCTGTATTCGGACCCATGTGGCCCATATTGCATTGACAGCTGTGAGGCCCACCATATGAACGGCCCAGATATCACGCACAAGTGCCATATCATCACATGTCTTCTTGCGAAATTTTGGATGATTTAATGATGTTGGGTATGCTCCAAAACTATTCCAGATTGGAAAGATTCTAATTCATAGATTTTTGGCAATTTTATTAATGACCGACTGACCGTAGACCGTATCTGTGGTTTTCTTAAGCATTTATTTATAGGCCACCATCCGAATGGCTAGGATCTTCCAAAATTGGTTGCATGTGAGGATGGATATCACCGACGGTCCCACTGATTGGAGGATCGTAATCATCTTCTGTTGACCACTTTATCTTAACCGTCCATCTACGAGCCAGCAATTGGATGGTTAGGATCATCCAAACAGTGAGATTTTCAGGCCATGATTTGGATGGTCCATATCGGCATGCATGTCTTCCGCATGTATGGGGATGAGTTGATGCACGTGGATGAGGCGCTGCTGGCTTGATTTCGGCCGCATGTCCTGGTCAGCATCTCAACCTTTTATGTTTGATAAGACCACACGTGTGTGAAATCCTGACCGTCTACACACCCTTACATACGAGCACTCCATCAGGCAGGCTACACCGTGGATATCTGCAAGCCCGAGAAAAGGCGCGAGTTATTCATCAGCTGGACCACAATGTACAAAACAAATGACAAGTAGAAAAATAATAATAATAAAGTTTTACCGTCCATTTATTTTATACAACTGTGGCCCACCTGATAAGCTTACCTGCCTGACTTTTTGGCCATGAGATCTACACAATCCAACACACCTGAAGGAGCGGTCAGATCTTGCATAAACGTGGGCCTATCAAATTTCTCAGCTATTTACCACAAACATCTCAATTATTCCTCTAAAAAATCTGACGCCCGTAAGAAAGTAAGAGGAAGATATTTTAATGAGGTCTTTACCTCCACACCTGCATTACTTATAACTTGTACTAGAGAGAACTTAATCAGAGATTAGTCACCGTTAATCCATCTTAAAGATATAGCAATCTCCACATGAAATCCCTTGCGTGTAATGCGTGTGACTTAAAGACCACACGTGTCAAAACCCTGTCTGAACCATGTGCAGTGTATCGAGAACCTTTTTGTTTTTAGTACTCCACGTATAAGAACTCTGCGGGCTGGATTTTTATTGCAATAGCCACTGGGGTGGCTATTTTTACTAAAAGTTTAATTTCCCATAAGCTCATCTTTTTTAGCCTTTTCATGAGAAATTGCAAAATTTTAGGTCGGAAATGTCCCTCTGATCACCTGCCTACGTCCATGAAGAGGCGGAAGGCCTTTTGGGTGTGGATGGGTGGTCCACTCGTGGGACCCACCCTGATACATATATTACATCCACACCGTCCATCCATTTGAAGAGATCATTCTAGGGGATGAGCTAAAGAATTAAGCAGATCCAAAACTCAAGTGGACCTCAGCAAAGAAAACAGTAGGTATTGATGTCCTACCATTAAAAAATTCTTGGGGTCATAGAAATTTTCGATCAAGCAGATATTTGTGTTTTCCCTTCTTCCATATCTGTGTGAACTTATGAACAAGTTGGATCTCAAATAAACATCATGGTGGGCCTTAGGAAGGTTTCAACGGTCACGTCATTGTCCCCACTGTTTCTTTGATGGGGTCCACTTGAGAATTGGATCTATCTCATTCATGAAATCATGCCCTAAAATGACCTCTCCAAATGGATGGACGGTGCGGATATAACACATACATTATGGTGGCGCTCGCAAAAGTTGGTGACGTCACTTTTAGTAGGGCGGAAGCCTTCTGACCACCTGCTCCTTGTACATCCATGAAGAGGTGGAAGCCGGGCGTGGACGGGTGGTCCACTCGTGGGACCCACCATTTTGTATATGTTTCATCCATGTCGTCCATTATTTTTTTCAGATTATTTTAGGCTTTGGCCCCCATTTTGAGCTAGATCTAGATCTCAAGTGGGCCATAGCGCAACAAACAGTTGGGACCACCTTGATGGACTGTCCATATTGAAGGTATGGCTCACACGGCGGACGGTCCACATAAAAGATGGGCCCCACATAATGGATGACCTTGTATTAATGTGGGACCCATGGAGTTTTTGATGTTAGGCATTCAATCACCATTGTTTTTTGAGATGGGGCCCACTTGAGCTTTGCATCTGCTTTACGTGTGGGCTCCACCCAAGTCCAGCCATGTGGACCCCACCACAGAAACAGTGCGGATAGTGACGCCCACCGTTGAAATCTTCCTAGGGCCCACCATGATGTTTATTTGAGATCCAACCTGTTTATAAGTTCACACGGACATGGACGAAGGGAAAAAACAACTATCAATTTGATAAAAAAAAATTGTGGCCGCTTAGAAGTTTTTAATGGTAGGCGTTCCTCTGAGCATTGTGGATTCCCGTTGAGCACTCACGATTCTCCCTTAGCATTGTGGATTTCCCTTGAGCACTCAGGATCCCCCCCCCCCCCCCCCCGAGCATTTTGGATTCCCCCTGAGCACTGGGGTTTCCTTCTAAGCACTTAGGATTCCCCCTAAATATTGTGGATTCCCCTTGAGCATTGTAGATTCTCCCTAAGCACTCAGGATTCCCCTCGAGCACTATGAATTCCTCCTAAGCACTGTGGGTTCCCCCTAAGCACTGTAGGAAGGCTTCAACGATGGACATCATTGTCCCTACTATTCCAACTGGTGTGGCTCGCCTAAGATCTGTATTTGGTTCATTTTTTAGCCCGTGCCTTACAATGATATGGCAAAATGGATGGGCAACTTAGATAAAATACAAACATCAGGGTGGATCCCACTAGGTGGGCCATTGCTAAGCAGTGTGTCAAGGCCCGCTGCCTGCAGCGGGGCCCACTCATGTGCCCCCCAGAAGCTTTGGATCGAGCTAGTATTTATATGGTCTCTTCATCCAAGTCTACATGACCTTATCAACAAGTTAGGTGGCATATAAACCTCATGGTGGGGCCCCACACATGTAGCAGCGTTGGCCCCACTCAATTCCAATGGTGGTCGTTCAAGCTCCATCATTTTCTATTGTGTGGTCCACCAGAGTTCTAAATCGAGTTGATATTTGTGTTTTCCCTTAAATCAGGCCATGTGGGCCTCTGCCCAAGGTTTGATGGCAAAGAAACATCTTAGTGGAGCCTAGCAAGGTTTTAATAGTGGACGTCATCATCCTGACTATTCCATATGGTGCAGACCACCTACAATTTGGATTTGTCTCAAAGTTGGGCCCATTGCCTAAAATGATGTGCAAAAAGGATGGACAGTATGGATGTAACATATGTATCATGGTGGGGCCCATGGCTGAGCCCCTTTGAAACGCCTAGGAGGGTTTCCACCTCCTCATGGACCCACGCAGGACGGCAGGCGCGGAGGGTCAGAGGTGCATTTCGGACCCAAAGTTTTGCAATTTCTCCTTAATAAAAAAAAAAGAACCTCACAAGAAATTCGACTTTTAGTAAAAATCCCTCTGTGGGCCGGGTGTGGGTAATCCTGCGGCAAACCAATGTTGACTCATTGCCTCGTAGCTGTACATATGGTTGTCCAGATGGTTAATCAGGACCGTCCATCTGGTTTAACCTGGAGTGGATGGCTGATCGTGGAAAAATTATAACAAAAATATGATCCTTGTTCTCCAATTTGTGGACTTCAAATGAACGGTGAGAATAGAAAAGGGTTAATGGCCCATTCAACATGGAGTAGTCTATTGATCGGATGGCTTTGATTCTTTAGTCAATGCAGATTTGAACGCTGGGAATCCATAGAGATGGCCACCAGATTCATGGTGCTGATTCACCAATCGTAAAAACATGTGAACGGTGGACTGGCAACGTACCTAAGATGTCCATTATCGGCAAGCGTTAGGTGTGGAAAGCAGGCGCGTCGCTCACTCCCTTTTCTAGCGCATTGCATGGATGATATTTAAAATTATAAATAAATAAATAAAGATTTCGCAAACCCCCGGAATCCGATGGGGTGCGGATTGCGTGGGGACTCTGTGGAGCCCACCGTAATGTATGTATTTTATCCACACCGTCTATCCGTTTTTCCAGATCATTGTATACCATGGGGAAAAAATTGAAGGATATCCAGAGCTCAAGTGGACCACACCACAAGAAACAGTAGGGATAGTGACTTTCACCGTTGAAAACTTCCTAGGGCCAACAGTGATGTTTATTTTTCATCCAACCTGTTCATATAAGGTCACACAGATCTGGATGAAGGTAAAATACAAATATCAGCTTGATCCAAAACTTCTCTGTCCCGTGAGAAATTTTTAACGTTAGGTGTTCAATCCCCACTTTTTCCTGCAATGTGGTCCACTTCAGCTTTTAGATATGCTTCAAGTTTGGGCTCATGGCCTAAAATGAACTGGAAAAATGGATGGACGGCGTGGATAAAATACATATATCACGGTGGGCCCGTAGTCCTGAGACTACGGAGGTAGGTGGTGGCAGGGTCAACAGGCAATCCGCGTCCCACGGGACGAGTCCTACTCGTCTCGTCAGAGGTTGGGCGTCTGGCACTTGGGCAGAGTCAAAACCATCGATCCAAGTGCTTCATGACGTGGACGGTTGACGTTGCACGTGTTTGACTTTGAGACCAAAAACGATAGAATGCGAATGGAGAATGTTCAACAACAGCAGATCCCCTGCCTCCATGTCATTCTGAACCCCTGGCACGCGTGGATCAGATCAAAACCGTCAATTTTGTGCTTACAATAGTCATTGGGCCATGGGCCAGATCTAGCCCTTTAATTAGTGGCATAAAAAAATGAAGACCCAAAGACAAAAACCAGCAATTGCCTATTAAGCGAGAAAATGACAATTTGTTAGATGATTTAGATATTCTAATCAAATAAAATTTTGTTAAACGCTCAATCAACGGCTGAGTCCACATGATGTATGGTTCAGATCATCATACGCCTGTGCCACGTGTGCAGTACACAATCTGCATGCTGGAAATGGTAATCCATTCTCTTGTCCAAGTAGAGTTGAATTTTATCTATATGGGCCGTTAATCAAGGGTCTCCATCACTCATAATTCTCTTATAATGATCTTTCCAATGGGCACGTGCATGGGTTGCATATCACGTGACAATGTGAGAGGTTCTTAATTCTCCAACCCATGCAATATAAAATATTCATGTACTGATAGAAAATGATGAGATAATCTGCACCGTGGCCCAGCTTATAAGAAGTGAACCAGTTTGATTTTTCGACCAGATGATCTGAACAGGTTAGACAACTTGATAGACGGTTCAGATCTCTCACACATAACGTCTTGGCACGTGTTCATGAGCATGCTATTCACGCGTGTGAGCTTAGCCAACCTGGAAAACGGTTGAAGGCTTGGAAATGAGTCCTCTTATCAGGATTATCGTAAAGTGAATTTTCTTTCTAATGAAATGCTCTGACCATGGAATGCATATTAAAAAAAATAAAGTAATCATGTAGCTGTCAGTATTAGTTTAAAATCTTTAATTAATATAATTAGAATCTAAAAAAGCAGTTAGATTCTTAACATTAATTACATTCATATAATATTGCTGGAAACGATGTGTAGGTGTAGTGATGGGAGGGCCATCGACATTCTGGCTAACGCAGTGCATCAACACCCACAACATTAGTAAAACATGAGAAGGGTTCGCATACAACCAGTTGGATGGAAGTACTGCCATCTAACAAGCTGTTTACACCTATTCTTGCGTGTACACATGAATCAATGAAAGAATAAATTACTATTCCCTCCTTGAGGATATCTTTTGCTCCATGTCTTCCGATGGCACGTGACTTGGTAAAAGTAGAATGGCACGTAACCATACACACGTATGTAGATAAGACACTGCGACGAGCGTCACATCACCCAAAAATGAGTGGCACATGTAATCAAAATAGTGTGCTTGATATGTTTATAAAAAACCTGATCCTATCACAATCTGGATATGTTTAGCAAAGTAATCTCATACAATCCTGCCCAAATGAAAATATCTTCCAAAGATGATCGATGCTTTCACAATGATTATGAAGGTTCGAGAAGTAGGTTCCTCTTAAAATGGAAGGAAATTGAAGGACGTTGTGTAAAATTCGAGTCCAACAAGATTGATCCTGTAATGTCCAAGAATCTATGTAGCCATGCTAGCAAGGAGATTTGAAAACAATTTTGTACCATAATCTGCAGGGATCCCTTAATCGTCAAGGATCCCAAACCAACAAGGAAACTCGAAAGAGTTTGCCACCTCCCAAGCTATATAAAGAGCAAGACGTGAAGAGCTCATAGCCTACACTAAACACAATATCTCTATACAATACAACACTGCTTATATTAGTTTAACTTTAGAATCATCGATTTTTGTCCAACCATGCACATTGCAGAAAATTTAAAGTTTAGGATAGTTTTAAATCATTGTTGTCCAGCGCCATCACAGCAATATCCATATGAATAGTATGAATATCCACGACCTACCATCGTTGGATACCCAATTGAATGAGTCCTCACTTGAAAGATCACATTCTACTGACCATCCACCTTGATTATTTGTCCAAATAGGCAATTGTAGGTATTTATCTTTTATTTATTTCACTGCTTATTTTATTTAGCTGCTAATTGTATTGAACTTCCATTATAAATCAATAAAATTGGCATTATCGACCTTTAGTCTTAAGCTTTTTCATCCATCATTGTACTATTGAGAAATACAAGGCCTGCAATCACCATTAAAAGAAAAGTCCTTAGCGCAAGGCAAAAGGTTCTCATTTATAAGGACTAACCCTTCCCTTGTACATCACATGATCACTGCAACAATTGGTGGCTAGGAAGGAAGGTAGCTGATCTATAAGGATTTGGTCCTAATTGGTCTATCTCAACACCTAAGGTTACAAGCCTTTAATCAAACTTGAGTCGAGTACGACTCTAGCATGCCCACACTATCATAATCGCACAGGTTTGACTAAATACAAGCCTTTGTTAACACATATGGCCTCGTGCTTGATTGAATAGCGAAAACAAGCACTAACGCTACCACCTTTAGCTAAGAGCCTCTTTTCCTTGTACCCAGTTTCCTTCCTAGTACAGTTAGCTTTCATTCTCAACTATGATCAAATTCTAATCTTAAGTATAATTGGGCCCTACAGTGGTACGTCCTGTTAACCCACCCAAAGGGTTAGAGCTGCAGGTCAGGGTTTATATCATAATAATGCTAGTTTATGAGAGTTACTCTAGAGAAAAGAAAAGAAAAGAAAAAAATGGTGAAGTCTAAGTCATTTGGCTTTCTCTTCTCTTGGGCCTATTTGACAAGTAAGCTGAAGTAAGTGTGTATGTGGCAAAAATGTTTAGGCGCCACCATGATGTTTGTGTTTTATTATGATGTTCATTCAACTTATCAATCATTTTAGGCATAAGCCCCAAAATGAAGCAAATCCAAAGCTCAAGTGGACCACACCACAAGAAGTAGGGTAATAATAACGCCCACCGTTGAATCCACTATTTTTCTATGGTGTGGTCCACTTGAGCTTTGGATCTACCTCATTTTTAGGCTCATGCACTAAAATGATCTAAAATAAATAAATGGACAGTGTCGATATAAGACATATATCATGGTGGGGCTAACAAAGTTTTGGCTTGGAAATCAATTGAGAATATTCTAATTATTGAGGTGGAATTTTACCTATCTTCCAACCAACACTTACAATTATTGTAGCTTTTACTATATCTACCAACAACTAAACAAGCCCTTAAGATACAACGGTTTATCTGGTCCAAAGTACACGTGTGGCCCATAAAATGAGTTGGATTAGACTGATTTTTTTTATGCTAGACATTCTTAATGGTGGGCAATGTTGGGGAAGGATGCACAAACCTTCAGATCTCGCAATCCCCAATCAACAGAATTATGAAATATAAATGCGAAACAACGAACAAACAATCACCACACACAATACGCAAGACTTTTTATGTGGAAAATCATCTAAGAATAGAAGTAAAAACCACATGACCTTATCCAGCCAATGAATTCACTATGTAAATCAAGTTACATAATAATCATAAGTTTCACACACTCGGATCCAATTATCTTCATCCCCAATGGCAGATTACAATGAAAGATAATGATAACAAAGAGATCTCACTAATGAGATAACTTGAAAAGGCTATGAACGCAACCTGTCGTGAATGAACGTCACTGTCGGGGTCCAAAATAACACATGCTCTGGATGATTGACTAGTTTGGAGAAAGACGAAACTTCGCACGGGAAGACAAACAGATGAACAAAAAATGCACGAGAAATGAGGCAAACACGGTTGACGCATATGCACGCGTTGGGGCCTTACCAATACAAATGTGGGATCCAATTTACGGAAATGTTATAGAGAGTTGGGACCTCCCACGTGTGCATGTGCCTTACCAGATAGGATTGGCACATGTGGCCACGTCAGCTGGTCGGGCCTGCAAATGTGTTGAATCATAAAGAGGCCTACCATCTAGCCCAATGCATGTACATGCGCCGAGCTCTGCGGTGGCTGCCCATCCAAGTTCAAAGCAGGCCAATTGTCCTTGGTGCATGTACATGCGCCGAGCTTCAAATGACATGCGTCACCACATGTCACATGCCCAGTAGCCCATACTTCGAGACTTTTGGCTATAAATAGCCTATTTTTAGAGATTACAATAATACGAGCCAGATCCGAGACCAGAGAGAATTTCAACTAAGAGTCGAAACCCCTTGGAATGTCACTGGAATCTCCAGAAAACCCGGTCGGAATCCCCTTTCCGGCCACCACAGCTGCAAGAGGCCCCTCATCTCTGGCACATGCTTCGATGTGTGCTGCGTACGTGGCGCATTGGTTGGCACGTCCAACAGAACCCCAAAGGACATAAAAATGATTAAGTCCCTCGGTGCATGTGGGCGCGCTAGTTGGCACATCCACTCCTCAACCTCCCAGCACATGCGTCGGACACCTGGAGCCCAGTGCATGCCACCTCCTCCCTTTCTTCGACGGTTCTGCGTTCAGTTTGTCTCGCACATGGCCCGATTAACTCCATTGCATGGTCAATCTACTTGTTATTTATAATTCTAAGCACGTGAACAGATCATCTGCTAGCCAGAAAATACAAACATTATCATACAGTTGTAAATGACCCTTAGTTTAGGACATAAACTTATAAAAAATGACTCTGATCTACCATTAGAAATTTTACAGATCTACGTTTGAAACTACAATACGAAGTTAATGCTTAAAGAACGACTATCTTACAACAGGTCAATGTACTACCCATCAGAGTCAGCCTCCACTGGCTGAGCCGTTCGAGTTCACTATCGTAGTCTAATCCTCCCACAGTACCCATCTATATGACTGGAGAAATCTCAATGTTGCATCTCTCAACTATTACTTGGCAGTCTCTTAGCTCGAACCCGGAACGTCATAGAGCATAGGTATTTGATCTGCCAAAAGGACAACCCGTCTATACAAAGCATAGCTTGGCCCTTCATGGCCTAATACATACATAATAAAGATATAGTCCCTGCTGTCATGGTCTTTTGCCTTTTAATCAAGCGTCATCGATCATTCGATGTAATTAAGGGCTTGTGTTAGACCATGGCCCGGAATGTAAAGAATTTAAAATCTTTGAAAATAAAATTTTCTTCTTTGCGCCTTGTCTTTTATGTACTTGTTTACATTGTTTGTGAATGCCTATGAATTCCTCATTCTCATAGCAAAAGAATATAAAAACGTGAACCAAACAAACACATTAGCGAATCCCGTCATTCAAGATTCAATTCTAACAATCAGGAACCTTGTCTTCTCTCTTCGATCTTCCTCTCTCTCTTTCTCTCAATCTCTCTCTCTCTCTCTCTCTCTCTCTCTCTCTCTAGAATGTGTATGATCTCTATTCTTCAGCCTAATCTGCATAACATGTGCTTATATAGTACTTATACTTACACTTGAAATTAAAAACAATACAGGAAACTACGTAAAGCAGTTGCGCGGCCGTCGGTTAACCGACTTTATGTTGTCAGTCACCTGAAAATAGCTAAAATTGCCCAAAGAGCACAAAGAGAAAACCACTAAGTTTCGATCGCCAAAACACCAACTTCGGTCACCAAATACTGAGCCTCGGTCACCTGATAACAATTGTTGATTGTTCGAGACTGTTTAAAATAGTCCAACGAGCAAATGCCAAAATTCGATGAGTTTCGGCCGCCCGACCCAACATGGTAGGTTGCTCGACGACCCCCGAACTGCACATATCTCCTCACTCCTAAGGAGGAATACCCCATTAAATCTCCCCCTTTCGACTCGGGAGAAGGGCTTCATCATCTTCAAGTCAACTAGGTTTCTACAAGCCTCGAACCTGCCCTTAGCCAACACCTTGGTCATCATGTCTGGCCCATTATCATTTGTATGGATCTTCTCAAGCTGTAGCACCTTGTTCTCCAATGTATCCTTAATTTGGTGATACCTTGGAATGATGGCTTGAATTCTTGCTCAAGTGTATCACACTCAAGCTATCAAATAGACCACTTACTTATCCTACTTTAGGCTGAGTTCCTATAGGAACCGTTTCATCCAAGGTATCTATTGGCATGCTTTTGTGATTGCTATGTATTCGGCCTTTGTTATAGATAACACCACACACTTTTATAGCTTGCTCTGCAATGAGACCGCTCCCCCTACAAACGTAAACATATACCTCGATATAGACTTCCTGGAAGTCTATGTCGAATGTCATGTCTGTATTTGTGTAGCCCTCTAACACAGGCTTTCCTTCACCGAAGCATAAGCTCAACTTTGATAAGCCCCTTAAATATCGTAGTATCTACTTCACTTTTGCCCAATATTCTTTGCAAGGATTGACAAGATAGTACTGGCTCACAACGGCTACTGCATATGCTATGTTTGGGCGTGTATACTCCATAACATATATCAAACTTTCTACCGTTGAAGCAAATGAAATCTTTTATATCTCTTCCAACTCTTCCTTAGTCTTGGGACATTACCTGTCACTTAATTTGAAGTAACCATTGAGTGGAGAACTGATTGGCTTTGCTGTCTTCATATTGAATCTTTCTATGACTTTTTCAATATACCACTCTTGTGACAATCATAGCTTCCTGCTGCTTCTGTCATATGCGATTTCCATTCCTAGAATCTATTTGGTCGAGTCCAAGTCTTTCATCACAAAAAACTTTCCCAACTCCTGTTTCAACTTGCCAATCTTCTTGATGTCCATTCCTATGATGAGCATGTCATCAACATAAAGAAAAAAGATAAGAAAGTCACCATCCGAGAATCTTCACGTGAACACACAGTAGTTTGATTCCGTTCTGTCATACCCATGCTTCAACATGAACGAGTTGAACTTTTTGTACCATTGTCTTTGAGCTTGCGTTAGCCCATATAAGTTCTTCTTCAGCTTACACACCATGTGCTTATTGCCTTTAATTTTGAAACCCTTTCGCTGCTTCATGTATATCTCCTCTTCCAGGTCACCATGGAAAAATGTTGTTTTCACATCTAGCTGCTCCATCTCCAAGTCCATACTTGCAACCAAACCAAACAATACCTGAATGAATGTCATATTCACCACCGATGAGAATATCTCATCAAAATCAACCCATTTTTTTGTCCAAAGTCTTTTACCACCAATCTGGCCTTAAACCTCAGCTATGAACTCTTTTGCTTTATCTTCTTTTTGAATACCCACTTGTTTTTCAGAGCTTTCTTACCCTTACGCAGTTTCACCAACTAATACGGGTTGTTCTTATGCAGGGATTAAATCTCCTCTTACATAGCTTTCAAACACTCTATCTTATGCACATTGGATAGGGGCTCGGTGTAGTCTTTTAGCTCACCCCATTAGTAAGCATAATATACTCATGAGCTAAGTACCTCCTGGATGGTTGTCTCTCCTTAGATGACCTCCTCACCTGTGGCTCAACAAGCGGATTAAGAGGGGGTTGCTCTCCCAGTTCATCTGCTGTAGAGATACCATCGTCCCCTGTATCATGCTGCACTCCCTCATCATCAGGCACCATGGGAGGAGTAATCGAATCCGTATCAACCATCTCACCTGAATTGGGTCGTGTTTTCTCTACTTTGTCAATATCCTCAACACATTGATCTTCGAAGAAAATCATATCTCTGCTCCCGATTACCTTCTTATCAATCGGATCCCACATCCTGTAGATGAACTTCTCGTCTGCATACCTCAGAAACACACAATGTCTGATCTTTGTTTCTGGCATGGACCTCTTATCTCTGAGAATATAAATGGATGTCCTACATCCACCTGAGATGAATGTACGATAAATCCTGTACAGTCCTACACCTTCTCAAGAACCTCTTCATTCAATGGAGCTGAAGAATACCTATTTATCAAATATATAACTATACACATTTCTTCTCCCCAAAACATCTTGGGCAGCTTGGTATTAGAAAAAAATGCATCTGATTCTCTCTACAATGGTGCGAATCATTTGTTTAGTTACACCATTATGCTAGGGGTCTTAGGTACCGTCTATTCATGCCGTATACCCAGGGTCTTACAATATTCTTCAAAAGCCCCAGTGTATTCCCCTCCATTATCAGTGCGGATGTACTTCAATGGTCTACACGTTTCTCTCTCGACCATGGCATGAAATTTTTTTAAAACCTCAAAGATATGGTCTTTGGTTTTTAATGCATATACTCAAACCCTCCTAGATGTATTATTTATGAATGTAATAAAATACAAAGCCCCACTCAAGGTTCTTATCATTATTAGATCACATACATTAAAATAAACCAAATCTAATGTGTTTAAATTATTAACATAAGAAACGATTTTAATAATTGATACTCTATATTGTTTTTCAGATAAACAATCTATACAGGTTTTCAGAGATATAACTATCGTGTCTGGGAGGAGTTGCTTTTTCGCCAATAGCTAAAGCCCTTTTTTCACTCATGTGGCCTAGCCATCTGTGTTGAGTGTGGAGACAAAACTCCACTGAGCTTGGTCAGGCGCCCGGACGGTCTGTGGACCGGGCGCCCGAAATTCAGGCCATTTGCTGTTCAGTCACTGGACTGTTTTTTAGAGTAGCCGGGCGCCCGACGGTCAAAGTGACCGGGCGCCCGATATTCATCTGTTTTATGTCTTTTGTTGCTGGACGTTCTTTGCATTGGCCGAGCGCCCAACCGGCCGCGGGCTTAAGACGCGGGTTTCCTATTTTGTGTTCTAATTGCGGGGTTTACTATATAAAGGGGTGTAAACCGGGATTAGACATAGGGATTAGGGCTTCTATACGTCCAAGGTGAGAAAAAGGTGAGAGGATTAACAAAAGGGCCATCTCTGTGCATGGGAGCATAAGAGAAGGTAAGTGTATTGCTTGTAACTTCGTTTTTTCTTCATAGTGAAGTTTGCACCTGTGGTTTTTTACCCTTGTTGGGGTTTTTCCACGTAAATCTCTATCTTATGGATTGTTGGTTTGTGTGATTCTTTTCTAGTTATTATTTTCTTCCTGTTTATCGTTTGTGGGTGAGACCGGAGATTGGATCTCGGTTCACCGGCGTTGTTGGCGTGCTGCGCAACAATTGGTATCAGAGCTATTGGTTTAGTTCAACTAGGAGTGATGGCGGAAGATGAAAAAACTAGAATTGAGAAGTTTGATGGTTCAAACTTTGCCTTCTGGAAGATGCAGATGGAGGATTATCTGTATCAGAAGGACCTCTACATTCCTCTAGAAGGAAAAGAGAAGAAACCAAAGAAGATGACAGATGATGAATGGGCTTTAATGGATCGGAAGGCTTTAGGAACGATCCGACTCTCTTTGTCTAAAAGCGTCGCCTTCAACATATCCAAAGTAAAGACCACAAAAGAATTAATGCAGGCTTTGGCTACGATGTATGAGAAACCCTCGGCGTCCAACAAGGTTCATCTCATGAAACGACTTTTCAACATGAAGATGTCAGATGGTGGGGGCGTGGCTGAACATCTAAACGAGTTCAATACAGTCACGAGCCAATTGGAATCCGTTGGCATCACTTTTGATGACGAGGTCAGGGCCCTATTGATCTTGTCAAGTTTGCCAGACAGTTGGGATGGTTTGGTAATTGCCGTGAGCAATTCTTCAGGATCTACGAAGTTGAAATTCGATGATGTGGCTGGTCTAATTCTAAGCGAAGAATCTAGAAGGAAGGCATCAGGAACTTCAGGGGATTCAGGAAATGCTCTAAACGTTGAAGGAAGAGGAAGATCTTCAAACAAAGGAGGCAATAAACACGGGCGTTCTAAGTCGAGGAATAAGTCCAAGGGACCGAAAGACAAGGATGGGTGTTGGCATTGCGGGAAGAAAGGGCACATGAAGCGTGATTGCAGAGCGCTTAAGAAACAAGAAGGAAGCTCTCAAGGTGGGAAGGATTCAGTGAATCTATCTGAGGAGAGTGACACAGAGGCGTTAATCTTGTCTCTTGATGCGTGTAATGAGTCTTGGGTTATAGACTCGGGTGCTTCGTTTCATGCCACTTCATCAAAAGAAGTTCTTCGTGATTATGTCTCAGGTAACTTTGGAAGAGTCTACCTGGGTGATGATGAGCCATGCAGTATTGTTGGCAAAGGAGAGGTTCATTTAAGTCAGAAAGATGGAACGGTCTTGAAGCTGAAGGATGTCAGACATGTACCGAGTTTGAGACGGAATATGATCTCAGTGGGGCAGTTGGCCGATACCGGATATGTGACGACATTCACGAGCGATGCATGGAAGGTCACAAAAGGTGCCTTGGTTATATCTCGAGGTAAGAAGGAAGGTACTTTGTATCTAACTTTTGAATCGTATAGTTCACTCGCAGTTGCATCAACTAGAATGAACGGGCAGTTATGGCATCAGAGGTTGGGATATATGAGTGAGAAGGGGATGAAAGTGCTATTATCAAAGGAGAAGCTACCAGGGTTGAAGGCAATCGATCTGGAATTCTGCGAGGACTAGCGTGTATGGCAAGCAGAAGAAAGTTAGCTTCAAAAAGATAGGACGCGCTCCAAAGACGCATCTATTGGAGCTTGTACACACTGATGTGTGGGGACCGGCACATGTATCATCTCTTGGTGGCTCACGTTATTTTGTTTCCTTTATTGATGATGTTAGTAGAAAACTGTGGGTCTACTTCTTAAAACACAAATCAGATGTATTCGATGTATTTAAAAAGTGGAAGGTTATGGTAGAAAATGAGACCGGTAAAACTGTGAAGTGTCTCAGATCAGATAATGGGGGAGAATATTGTGATAAGAGGTTTGAGGAGTATTGTGCAGCAAATGGAATCAAACATCAGAAAATGATTCCAGGGACACCGCAGCAGAACGGTGTGGCTGAGCGCATTAACATGACCATCCTTGAGCGCGCTGAGAGCATGAGACTACATGCAAGGGTTGCCCAAGAACTTTTGGGCAGATGCTGTGAATACTGCCAGTATATCTCATCAATAGAAGTCCCTCAGCACCATTGGATGGTGGGCTACCAGAAGAAACGTGGACTGGGAAAGAGGTGAACCTTGCACATCTCAGAGTGTTTGGTTGCACTTCTTATGTTCACATTGATGCAGAGCACAGAAACAAGCTGGATGCGAAGTCCAGGAGGTGCACGTTTATAGGCTACGGGCAGAATGATTTTGGCTACCGATTTTGGGATATTGAGAACCGAAAAATCATCAGAAGCAAGGATGTAGTCTTCAATGAAAAGGTGATGCATAAGGACAGTGTGCAGCAAAAGCAGAACAAGGCCAATGAGAAGGAATTCGTAGAGTTGGAAGAGTTACCGGACACGGGTGTTACAGTGCCACAGGATGAGCATGCACAGGAGCATGATGAGGCAGAGCCGCAGACACCGGTTGTGAGGAGATTTACTTGGGAGAGGAGACCCAAGGTCCGATACTCACCCTCCTTACATTATCTACTGCTGACAGATAATGGTGAGCCAGAGTGTTTTGAAGAGGCGTTACGGTCAGATATGCAGGTTAAGTGGGAGCAAGCCATGGAAGATGAGATGGATTCTCTTGAGTCTAATCGTACGTGGGAGCTAGTCACTCTACCCAAGGGCAAGAAAGCTCTTCATAACAGGTGGGTTTACAGACTGAAGGAGGAGCACGATGGTTCGAAACGATACAAGGCTAGACTGGTTGTGAAAGGGTTCCAACAAAAGGCAGGTATCGATTTCACAGAGATATTTTCACCTATGGTGAAGATGTCTACGATTCGCATGGTCTTGAGCATAGTGGCTACAGAGGACTTACATCTAGAGCAGCTAGATTTTAAGACAGCCTTTCTTCACGGAGACCTTGAAGAAGAAATATATATGCATCAGCCGACAGGATATGTGGCACCAGGAAAGGAGAACAAGGTGTGTAGACTGAAGAAGAGTCTATATGGTCTGAAGCAGGCTCCAAGGCAGTGGTACAAGAAGTTCGACAGTTTCATGTCGGGAAACGGGTACAAGAGATGTCATGCAGACCACTGTTGTTACTTGAAGAAGTTTGATACATCGTACATCATCCTTCTTCTGTATGTTGATGATATGCTTGTGGCCGGATCAAGCATGAAGGACATCTCAAATCTCAAAAGACAACTGTCTAGAGAGTTTGCCATGAAGGATTTAGGAGCTACAAAATAAATCCTAGGCATGAGGATAAAGCGTGACAGGAAAAACAAGAAGCTGGTTTTGTCACAGGCAGAGTACATAGCCAAGGTACTTGATCGATTCAGCATGGGAGCTGCTAAGCCGGTTAGCACTCCATTAGCCAACCACTTCAAGCTTTCTAAGGAGCAAGGAGTTAAGACGCAGGAGGAACGGGACTACATGGCTAAAGTCCCTTATGCGTCAGCCATAGGGAGCCTCATGTATGCTATGGTTAGCACGAGGCCAGACATTGCTCAAGCAGTGGGAGTTGTTAGCAGGTACATGAACAACCCCGGGAAGAAACATTGGGAAGCTGTGAAGTGGATCCTCAGATACCTGGTAGGTACTGTGGATGTAGGGCTGTGTTATGGAGGATCTAAAATCAAGCTACAAGGCTACGTCGATTCAGATTTGGCAGGAGATATCGACAGCAGAAGGAGCACTACAGGGTATGTCTTTACCCTAGGTAGTGCTACAGTCAGTTGGATCTCTCAGTTGCAGAAGATAGTATCCATCAGTACAACGGAAGCAGAATATGTTGCAGCTACAGAAGCGTGCAAGGAGATGGTGTGGATGCAAGGTTTTATGAAAGAGTTGGGGAAGAAGCAAGCAGATTGCAAGCTGTACAGTGACAGTCAGAGTGCAATACACTTGGCTAAGAATTCAGCCTTTCATTCAAGGACCAAGCATATTGACATCAGATATCACTTCATACGTTCATTACTGGAAGATGGATCGATTGCTTTGGAGAAGATTCATACAAGTGAGAATCCTGCAGATATGTTGACCAAGGCAATCACACGGGAGAAGCTGAAGCTCTATTCAGCTTTGATTGGTCTTCAGGCTTGAAGACTGGGAGGTGGTGCACTCCGGATGTAGAAGACGAAGGATCAGGTGGTGATTGTCTCCAAGTGGGAGATTGTTGAGTGTGGAGACAAAACTCCACTGAGCTTGGTCGGGCGCCCGGACGGTCTGTGGACCGAGCGCCCGAAATTCAGGCCGTTTGCTGTTCAGTCGCTGGACTGTTTTTTAGAGTAGCCGGGCGCCCGATGGTCAAAGTGATCGGGCACCCGATATTCATCTGTTTTATGTCTTTTGTTGCTGGACGTTATTTGCATTGGCCGGGCGCCCGACGGTCAAAGTGACCGGGCGCCCGACCGGCCGCGGGCTTAAGACGCGGGTTTCCTATTTTGTGTTCTAATTGCGGGGTTTACTATATAAAGGGGTGTAAATCAAGATTAGACATAGGGATTAGGGCTTCTATACGTCCAAGGTGAGAAAAAGGCGAGAGGATTAGCAAAAGGGTCATCTCTGTGCATGGGAGCATAGGAAAAGGTAAGTGTATTGCTTGTAACTTCGTTTTTTCTTCATAGTGAAGTTTGCACCTATGGTTTTTTACCCTTGTTGGGGTTTTTCCACGTAAATCTCTGTCTTGTGGATTGTTGGTTTATGTAATTCTTTTGTAGTTATTATTTTCTTCCTGTTTATCGTTTGTGGGTGAGACCGGAGATTGGATCTCGGTTCACCGGTGTTGTTGGCATGCTGCGCAACAGTCTGTGCCACACGTCTATAGTTAAATCTTCTACAACGTTCAGTTCACCCTTGCAGACGGTTATGCTTGTCTTGTACAGGGTGTAACACTTATTCCCTCTTGCTATGATCAACGATCATTTAATGAGTTCCATAGCCATCATTATCCAAACTTCCCGCCGACATCAAGTTAAGGTGAAGGTTGGGAACATGCCTCATATCTTTCAGTTGCAGCCCATATCGGTCTTTACATGTATGTCGTCAATCCTCATTATCTTGGATATACCAGAATTCTCCATCTTCACAATACTATAGTCGCTTGACTTATAACTTATGAAGTATTGCCTGTATGGAGTAGCGTGATACCACGCTCCTGTGTCAACCACCCAATCTGAATCCCGACACATAGCAGTAAAACGCTCACCATGTTCGACTAAGAGTATTACAACTATATCGTCATCAGAGGCGACTGCAGTAGACATTGTCTCTTCTTTCTCCTTCCCTTTACCTTTCTTTTTCTCCTTCTTCTCTTTGCATCACTCGTTCTAGTAGTGGCCCCTCTTGCCACAATTTCAATACTTTACTTCTTTTTTGGATTTTGACTTTTCTCTGAATTTATCTCGATTATTACCTCTCTTCTGCCCCATTCTTCTGACACCAGGGCCTCTTGCTGAGATGACCCTTTGAATTTTCTTCTTGTCTCCTTATTGAGAAGATAATTCGTAACTTAGTTCATGGACACCTTTCCTTCAGGTGCAGAGTAATTTAGAGACATGATAATGTCTCCAAATTATCAAGCATCGAGCTAAGCATTAGCAAAGATTGTAGCTCATTGTCCAGGACTATATTCATGGAGAAGAGTTAGTTCGCAATGCTGCTCACTTCATCATTTACTCAATAACTAAACCATTCTCTTTGTACTTCAGGTTCACAGGTCTTCTAATCAAGAAGATTTTATTTCTAGCTATCTTCCTCTTATATAACCTTACTAATTTTTTCCATAGGCTGGTAATAGAGGTTTTTATAGACACGTGGTGGAACACGGTGTCATCCAACCACCGTCTAATAAATCTCACAGCCTCATAGTCCATCTTTTTCCAATCCTCAGTAGACGTATCCACCGATTTCACAGATTCACCTGTGATCGGTGCATATAGGTTTCTACAATACAACAAATCCTTCATCTTAGCCTTTCAGATGGGGCAGTTAGACCCATTCAAGCTAATCATTCTTGATGAGCCACCTTCCATAATTCATATGATCCCATAGTCTATTCTACACAACTTGGACGCTCTTATACCACTTTTGTTAGAAAATGATACACAAACCTTTAGATCTCGCAATCACCAGCCAACAAAATTATAAAATATGAATGCGAAACAACAAATAAAGAATCACCACACACAATATGCAAGACTTTTTACGTGGAAAACCCTTTAGGAATAGAGGTACAAGCCATAGGACCTCGTCTAATCAACGAACCCACTATGTAAAGCAAGTTACACAATAATCACGAGTTTTACACACACGAATCTAATTATCTTCACCCCCAAGGGCGGATTACAATGAAAGAGAATGATAACAGAGAGATCTCACCAATGAGATAGCTTAAAGAGGCTATGAACGTAACCTGTCACGGATGAACGTCACAAATTCGATCTTCTCTCTCTCTCTCTTTCTGTCAATCTCTTCTTCTTTTTCTTTCTTTCTCTCTTGAACGTGTATGATCTCTATTCTTCACCCTAATCCGCATTACATGTGCTTATATAGTACTTACAGTAAGAATTATAAACAAAATAAGAAACTACGCAAAGTAGTCGTGCGGCTGTCTGTCGACCAACCGAATGTCATTGGTCACTCGATAATGGCCAAAACTGTCCAGAGAGCATAGAGAGAAAACTACCAATTTTCAATCGCCCAAACACGAACTTGGTTATCCGATAACCAACTGTCGATCGCCCGAGACTATCCAAAACAATCCAGCGGGCAATTGCCAAAATTTAGTGAGTTTTAGAAATTCGACCAAACATGGCCGGTCACCCGATGACCCCCAAACTGCACATCTCTCCTCACTCCCGAGGAGGAAAACCCCATCAGGCAAATCTTTTAGATGGATTCAAAGTCAGGAAAATATGACATGTTGGCAATTATACATTAGTTGGATGGTAACATTGTCATATGCAATTGAGTTGTGTGCGCATGAGATCTCCTAAAAAATAATATGAGAGTAACATATCACGTGGGTTTAAGAACAGTGGAATGATAATTTAGCAATTGATTTGGTGTTTGGTGTGAAATTCGAAAAATCGTGAGTCAGCAAACTTCTTGTCAACTTAAAAAAAACACTTCTCTCTCTTTTCATTTATTGTTGAGGATGCATTTGGCTGCACAGATCATGATATTTGGTGCAACCAAATTAATGCACCTTTATATATTGCATGCATGGATGCATGCATACATATGGGTGCGAAAGGGTGCATGCATACATGTTTGTTTGCACCAGATCTCATACAAGTAGTTGTGTGTGAGATCTACTAAAAAATATATATAATACCAGACGAATGTACCACATAGGTTTAGGAACAGTGGAATGATATTTTTCTGGTTCCTTTGAGACATTAAACTTGGCTTTGAAGACTCTCTCTCAACAGAGCCTTAAAAATCAATAAGAAGAAATGTCTCTCCACCAGAGATTAACTATTGATTTGGTGTGAGATTCGAAGAAACGTGATTCAACGAACTTGATTTTGTCAACTCTTAAGCCAATCTTTCTTTTCTACTCTTTTATTTGGTTGCTAAGGATGCCTTTAGTGGAAAAGATCATGATATTTGGTGAAACCAAATGCACCCTACTCATGCACACGTATGTGTATGTGTGAGCAACACTCACATACAACTAGTTGTACATCCAATTAGTTGGTGTGTGGAGCCACCATGGTGTTTGTACATCTAATGGTTGGGTCTCATCTAATGGTTAGAACAAGTTGATATTTGGATGGAAAATATGAACAAGCACCCAAAAAACTCCACGTTCATATGGGTCTCATCTAATGGTTGGATCGTCTTAATATTTGGAGCATCCTTCATTATGAGGGTACCATAGTGGAAGGATGAGATGGCATACAAACACTGTGATGGGGTCCCACACCAATTAGTTGAACGTAGAACTAGTTGTGTGTGTAATGTGTATGTGTGTGAGAGAGTTGTTGCAGTGCTCAGAGTACTATAACTTATAACACTCCTAGTTGCATTGAGAGAGAGAGAGAGAGAGAGAGAGAGAGTTTTGTTGCAGTGCTCAGAGCATTATAACTTATAACGCTTCTAATTGCATTGGGATATAGTCTAATCCATTGATCGATCTAGACTGTTCATTAGAGCCAAAGTCTATTTCATGGACTACCGCCAAATCATCAAACTACTCTAACAATATTAACCATTTGATACTTTAAAAATGACGGTCAAGATACATTTATAAAAATAGTTCCAATCAACAATCATTTATTTGTTAGGGACCATCCTAGATTGCTAAAGAGCCATTTTTATTAGGCAATTGTAACCCATCTCATCCGTGACTTGGAAAAATGATGGTTACAGAAAATAAGGCCAAATTAAGGATGGATCCAATTAGGGTGTTTTTTGCAAGGTAATCCATGAACTATGTTCCAAACTTAATGGACAATTCAGATGAATCAATTATACTATTCCAGTGAACAAACGCAACTCGCAGCACTAAACCTTATAATGCTTCGGTATATATGTATCTACACACACATAGGTGGATCATGCTATATAAAAAAAATGAAAAATCACCCAAAATCATATGGGTCCCATCTAATGGTTGGATCGACTTGATTTTTTAGGCATCCCATTTTCACTGCTGAATAACATGGTGGAAGTGTGGGATGGCATGCAAACATCATGATTGGGCCCCACACACCAACCAGTTGGACACGCAACTTAGCATTTCTCACATAGACACACACGCGCGCGCGCGCGCACACACACACACAGAGTTTTGTAACATCCCCAAACCTTTTAAATAACACTTGGGTTGCTGATTTAAACCATTCATTTGTAGATACAACCAAGCAAGCCATGGTGCAAAAATCAAGACAATTGGGTGATCCTAAGCTTCCTATCAATCTTATGAACATGGATAGTCAGGATTGACGGGAAAAATAAAATGATGTAGGAGGAGGATCAAGGACCAAGAAACAAAACAAAACAAAGTGAGCACTCCTTTGGTATTTGTGATACCTCTTGTAAAACTTGACACGGTGACCTAGGTCAGCATTAAGTCTCGCGATGTCTTCTTAAGCTTCTAAACCATTGACATTGGCATGATGTTCACATTGCACTATTATCTACCATGACTTGAGGGACCGAGCAGCCGCCTATATGTGCGATCACATAGAGAGGTTTTAAGTATTTGTTCATCCAATAAACGGCTCCATAAAGATGACCTTTTCTACTTCCTCATTGTCCTCGATAGCAATGGTGTGCCTGGCCAGGGCCGGTAGTGGAGGTTCTAATATCTACCTGCATCAAGGTCTCGCCCACCTCTTCTATGTCTCCAACCATTTGACTGGGTTGATCCGGACATGCTTGGAACTTCATTGATAAAATAAATGCCATGTTGCAATTAAGGGTGATAAGTGGTAAGGTCCTGAAAGTGACCGTAGTTTTGTGATCGCTTTCCTTCGAGTCGGTTGTCCCATTTTGATCTCTGTTTTTTCCATGAAGTCCTCTGGCCACAGGTATCCCTAAAAGAATTAGTTGGCCATGCAATATTCCCCATATGAGATGTGACTATTTCTGATGTCCTCCATGTGAATGTCTTTGGAGGAGGGCATTGGACGCTCTAAGATCTCTGTGATTGGTCGCATCCTTTTGCGTATGATGTGGTTAGCAATGACGAAGGCCCTGGTTGCAACTCTCTGCCTCTGCACCTTGCATCTTTGAGTTCTGGTTAGCCCCTATGGGACTTGAGAAACTTTTGATAGATTGCAATGGTCCATTGGTCGGTGAATAGTTCAATCGGTCTAACCATTCTTGGTCTCGCTGAGGGCCGCCAAAGTTGCCGCTGATCTAGCTAGTCTATGAGATATCTTCTCAGAGCATACCTTCGAACTTCTTACAAAGCTCAAATTTTATGCCTTCTAAGGCGAGTCTGGCAAACTTGGCATCAGGAAGAATCATAAGGCACTAATTTTTTGCTCCCTTGAGCGAGTTCATAAACTACTTGGCTGATTCTTAGGCAATTGGCAAAGTCTAAACAAATCGGCCATAGAGACCTCAAGCTTGGTTTGGAGAAATTGAATGTGAAGCCTCTCCTCCATCTCGAGGTAGGTTTGGATTAAATTGTCCGAGAGGTTTATGTACAAGGTAAAGGCTGCTTCCGTAAAGGAGTTATTGAATAACCTTAGTTTTAAGAAATCATGGTTGGATGCTTCACTACATTGCATGGTAAACCAACCATGCGCTCAACCATAGAAGTTTTGCCCTCTTTAGAGAACACAGTAAACTTAGGAAACCTAAATCCTCTAGGTTATTCAAAATATTGATCTACCCATTCAAGATATAGTTTCCTATAGATCGGTTGGGCAATTTGCCTGCCATTTTGACTAGATGTCATATTCCTAAATGAGTTTTATGACGTTATCCCTGCTGAGTGGTTGTTGTGGCTGCATAGGGTATTGCTTTTGCGGCACTTGATTTATGGCTGCTAGAATGGGGGAATAAGAGGTTTCCCTCTGAGTATCTCAGCCCTTTAATAGCTTTGGTGAACGGTCGACACCTGAGATGTTGCCCCTGGAGGTTTTCGGCCTTTGGATAATAATTGTGTGGCATTAGCGGGACAACCGTTTACCCCCCAGATTATAAATGTCCGTTTGGAATTACCCCCTCGGCATATGAAGATTTTGGCGGTAGAAAATTTTGGTTGGCCGTATTGTTGATCGTTTCAACCATTTCTCCTTGCCACTAGAGGGGGAGGTATCAAACGAATTTAGGGTTCAGCCTAATTAAGGGGGGTTCAGTTGGCCGTTTTGATTCTTTTTACGCAGAAAAATTGTTGGTAGGTTGAACGCTCATAGACGTCGAGAACCTTTTAAAGAAAGTTTCAAGCGCCCCGGTGAACGACTCTGCTTAGGCCTTGTTGCCCTCTGCAATCTGCCAAAGAGCTTACAAAGCAAGATGTGATTCGTAACATCTTCGAGGTTTGGTCGTTGTGAGGAAGATCCTACAGCCACGTCGACAACTTCCAACTACTCTTCCTTGTCGTTCGATTCCCTTACAACTTCAGGGAGAGAACTAGCCTTTCTCGTTCTGCCTACCATCTTGCTCTATTGAGAAATGTTAAGGATAACACATGGTGTCCCATCGAGTGTGCCAAAAATATGTTTGTTATTCAATTAGACACCAGGCCACACGTGTTAACGAATGACCTGAATTCAATCAAATATGTGTGATTAAGATAGTGTGGCCCGACTCAAGTTTGATTGAACGCTTATGACCCCAGGTGTCAAATCAGCCATAGAATCAGACCTGTGAAGGTTAAACTAACTGTTCAGCCACTAATGTTACAACAATCAAGCGATTCAGAAGGGGAAGGTTAGTCCTTCTGAATAGAAACCTTTTACCTTGAACTAAGGATTGTTCTTTCAACGATGATCGTGGACCTTGTGTTTCTCAATAACGCAATAATGAATGGAAATTATTAAAAACTAAAGGCTGAGATGCCAATTTCATTGATTTATAACAAAACCTTAGTACAATCAGCGAAGAAATAAAAAAAATAGAGAAATAAACAAGAGATAAATACCCATGATCACCTGTATGGACAAGCAATAGAAGCAAATGGTCATCGAGATGTGACTTGGGTGTGATCTTCCAAGTAAGGATTCGGTTGATCTGGGATCTGACGACGGTAGGTTATGGATAATTATATTACTCATACGCTTATTGTAGTATTAATGATGCTAGACAATAGTGATCTAAACTATCCTAAACTTTAGACGTTGAATAGCAGGGCTAGACAGAAGTGGAGGAACTAAAAACTAGAACTAAGATAAGCAACATTACGCTGTGTAAAAATATTGTATTTGGCATGGGCTTTGAGCTCTTCATTATGTGTTCCTTATATAGATGGGGAGGTGGGAACCCTTATTAGATTTTCTTGTTGATCCAAGATCCTTGAAAGTTATGAGATGAAATCATTTTCAAATCTCCTTACCAACTTGGCTACAAAGATCCTTCAAGGTGAAAGTTATGAGATGAAATCATTTTCAAATCTCCTTACCAACTTGGCTACAAAGATCCTTCAAGGTTAGGAGATCAGTCCGAGTAGATTTAGATTCTTCATCAAGTCAGTTGATTTCCTTTTGTTTTGAGAGGATTCAACTTCTTGAACCTACTTAATGCCACGAAAAACATTGATCATCTTTTGAAAATCTTTCTATTTTAGTAGAATTGCATGAGACATCTTTACCAAACATATATAAATTATCATAAAATTGCTATCTCATATCTTTATAAGCTTGTCGGGCACACTGCATGTATTATTCATGTGAAGGGGCCGCGTGTACCACTTCTTCTTGCAGTTCTGCGCTTCGAAGGTGATATAAACGAGCAAAATTTATCCGCCAGGCGTAAGTAGAATTTCGTCTGCGTCTCATTGGTCCACTAGGATGGCCCGGACAGGTGGAAACAGTGTGGTCAATGTAAGATTTAGATCTGCTTCATTTCTAGTATCATGCCAAAAGAAATATATAGCGATCCAAATAGATGGACGGTGTGGATGTAAGTTACATACGTTAAGGTGGGCACCACCACCACCAGGGATCCACCGAAACCGGACACGCGTCCGGAGAGGTCACTGCCGAATCCGAATCCGAATCCGAATCCGTTTCCACGTCTGATGCACTTTTTTTTTCTATCGGGGAGTAATATGATACTATGGCATCCTACGACGCCTGATACGCAGGCACCCAGAAAGTGTACAGCGACATATGGTAAGTCAAACTAATCTGTCGAAATTGCGGGGCCTACTGTTGCTATCTAACATTTCCAAAATTAGATAGCTTGAGCAATCCTTGCCACAAATTCGTGAAATTGGATTTTTTTAATCTTCAACCGTCTAAATAATGTCCCCCAATCTGATATTCAGACAATAATCAGATCATCTAAATTTTGGTTCATGGTACTAAAATTGGACCCATAATTGTATGCAAATATGCAATCTATTAAAAGTGCCTGAGTATCATCCATCACATTCTGCCAGAGTATCAAAGTTCAACTATCTTTTCTGTGTATCTGAAACTACTATATTCTTTCCTTCTGCAACTAACGGCAACTGACCTTTTAAAATACCTTGCATGATAAAACAAAGATCAAATTAAAAAAAAACAGAAAAAAGATAATGGAAAAGGCCCCTTTTTCTCTTTTTATTTTTTATTTATTTTTAATCTTTCAGCCAACAAACCAAACCCATTGAAATTCTCTTCCTTTCTGATTCAACGAAACTGCCTAAGTTTGGCAAAAGGCATTACAAGAGATTGCTTGAATTTTCTCAACATGGGCAGGTCAAAAATCCCTTTTCTTTATTTAAATCTACCGAAAGTCTTCACTTTTATTGAAATATCTCACTTCCATGGAACTCCAGAGGGTCTTATGAGATCCATTAATGGTGGTGGTTGAGTTGGGTCTTAGCTTGCTTTGCCGGAGAGAGAGTTCATTCTGCTATTGGGGTTTTCTTTCTTGTGCAAGGTAGAGAGAGGAAGGAGCTTCTTTTGCTTCTTCTTTTTTTATTATTTTGGAATTTTTTTTTGGGTGGTGGGTTTTGACATTGCTGCTTGTGGGCTTAAACTAGTGGTATTGGGATTTGGGGTTTGACAATCTCCAGTCATTCTAATGAGGTTTTTCGGGATTTGGGATTTGGACGGTTTGATATTTTTTAAGGGAAGGACTAGGGTTTTGGAGGTTTTATTTTTGCTTTATTTATTATTATTATTATTTGGTTTTAAGGGTTTGTATGGACTATTGGTTTTTCAGTGTGTAAAATAAAGGATTTTGGGTGGTGGATTTTTTTTAACCTTTTCTTTTTTCTTTCTCTCTTTTTCTTTTTAATTTTTGGTGGGTTTTGGGAGTTTCGAATCAATGTATTGGAAAATAAATGGAATATTGTTCTTTTTTTTATTCTTTTCTTTTCTTTTCTTTTTTGGTTTTCAGTGTTTTGAATATATTGTTCAATTCAATGTATTGGTTTTGAGTTTTTTGTTCTTGGATTTTTTATTTTGGTAATTTTTTTTTCACTTTTTAATAAATATAGGATTTTGAAATATTTGGGTTTTGTTCACATTCTAGGAATTAATAGGCTTTTTGAGTGATGGGTTTTGAAAATTTCATCCAATTTAGGAGAACTGAAATTTTGGGTTGTTGGATTCTGGTCCAATTTATAAGTAAAATTACCGATTTTGGGCTTTTCTTTATTTGATTATTAGGAAATAGTCTGGGTTTTGGTGGGTTTCTGCAAATTTTACTCAATTATCAGGAATTATGATTTTTTTTTTTATTGCAGGTTTTAGCAATTTTGATTTTATCTTGAGAAAACAATTTGAGTGTTTCGTTGGATTCTTTTTGCTTCTTTTTTTTTAATCTTTTGATAAGAATTTAGTATTTTGGAGTTTACTCGGTTTCAATTAAGTATTTTGTATTTTGTAGTTAACTCGGTTTCTTTAGATTTGTGTCAAAGAAAAGGACAGAGGGAGAGAGAGAGAGCACTGTACCCAATACGTGAAAGCTGTAACATAAAAATGCAAGGCTTTTTCTTAATCCACGCCTTCAAAACCGGCTTTTTAATGGTGTCTGAAGGTGGGAAATGTACGAGAAGATGTGAAGGTAACGCCTCTTGAGGGTTTTTCCTCAGGGGTTTAGCCCATGTGACCCCCCCCTCTTTCATGCACTTCTCTCATGGTCCCCTTCTTTCATGTATATATATAACCGTCTGTCACCAGATCCGTTGCACTTCAAATTCAACTCTTCTACTTTCTTCTGCTCTCATCTGAGTCCCTTTGCTGTTGGGCTGCTTCAATCATCTTTTCCTTCCTTTACCTGTAACTGTAAATTCTGCACTTCTCTGGAGCTTTTTTTAGCTGGTATTCTTGTTCTGTTATTGTTCTGATTCGTTGGTTTTTTTTTTTTGTTTAAATTGGTTTCAAATTCAACACCTCATTTTCTCATTGGAAAAGAAGGAAAGAAGGAAAGAAAGAAAACATGTTCCATAGCTTATTTCCTCATCTTGGTTTCATTGCTTCTGCGCAGTCTCCTATAATATCTTGTTTCATTGAGAATTTGTGCTTCTAGGCACAGTTTCTCTCAGATATTTTTCTTTTGTTTTTGTTTTGGTTCACGTGTTCTTTGAATTGGCTTCTCATGTTGAGATATCCGGTCTGTGTTTTCCATTGGTTTTTTAATCCTACAGCTTCTTTTCTCATTTGGTTCTCCTTGCTTTTGAACTCCCTCATCATTTCTAGCCCTCTACTCATTGCTAGTCTGCAGTCCTTGATAGTGTGCTGTTTGTGGGCATGATTCTGTTGGTGTTCTAATTCATGGATTTTCAAGGTGGTTCTTTTGATTGAGAGATATAGGTATTCGTAATTGGTTTACCACTCTTCAATTTGAATTTTGGGAGCTTATTCCTTCAGCTGGTTTCCTTCATTCTTGAGCTCTGTTCTCTCTCCTGTCATTTTCTCACTGCAATCTGCAAACCGAAGTGTTTTTTAGGACATCACTCTGTTCTTGTTCTTGTTCTTGTTTGCATCCTCAAGTGGGTTATTTTATTTTATTTTTTGCCATTCTCTTCTCATTTCCAGTCCTTAGTGTAAATTTGGGCATCTTGGATGTGTTTTTCGGGTGTATTCTTCTGTTCTTATTCATATTTGTAGGTTTTGTGGGCATTCTTTTGGTTTACACTTTTCTAATCAACCATCAATTTCCATGTATCTTTCATGGGATATTGTTCATTTTTTTTCAAAATTCATCACAAGTTTAGATTTCTGCGTTTCATGTGAGAGTTTTATTATTGCATAGAAGTTTGTGTCTAGATACCGTCAACCTGAGGGTTCTTAAATGGTTTTACACCTTCATAAGCTTTTCTCAAATTTTGTTCTGGACTTCATTTTCATTTACGACTTGACAAATCAATCTTTGGAGTTGATTTCATTTCAACAGTTTTTTATTTGAATCAGTTCATTTTGCCTTTTCTTTTTAATTGGATACTGGGTCTGGTTAGCTCACATTTTTTCAATGTTCAAAGCTTGTATTATTTACGGAGATTTCATTTCTTTCAGCTTGCGTTATTGGTGTTAGGCTGTTGTGCTATTTTTTCATGACTTCTTTAGATTCTAAGTTGAATTCCCTTTCACTTGTTTAGGACTGGTTTTAATAAAACTTTGAATTTTGTGTAGATCTACTCCATTGGTGTTTGAATTCATCAAATGGGTCTAGTTCGGACTACAAGTATGAGAAGTGCGGACTATTTGGAAGGGATGATCAATGACTACGTCGGGGGGAAGGCAAAGATGAGAGCACACAAGAGCACTTCCACCCGCCTCGTTGCCTTCCTCACCTGCCTTCAGTTTGCCTTTGCTATATACGCAACCTTTCTTCTCTACTACATGAGCCCATCCATTGATTTACGGACGAAACCTGATTTCACATGGGCCACCCGCATCGCCAAACAATGGAAACAGTTCATCATTCAGCCTCACATGCTTGGAAACTACCAAGAAAATTTCGTTCTCCAATCCAAACCTTTGAACCCATCCGAGGTGTGCGAGCATGAGAAGATCGATTTCTTGCAGAAGAAATCGAATGACATTCAGATGATCAAGTTCAAGAGGGAGCTCTACAACGAAGTGTTGGAATTTCAGAAGACATTAGGGACTGAGACTCTCTCTGAACTGATGCTTATGAGGTCGAAGTGGGATTCTCGGGGTCTGAATATCCCTAAAATTACAGTGATTTTGAACCATTTCAAGAGGAAAACGCTCTGTTCTCAGCTTGAGTCACTGCTCCATCAGACAGTTCCTTTTCACCACATTTGGGTTCTTGCATTCGGGAGTCCAAACGAGCTATCGTTAAAACAAATTGTTGATAGCTATAACAATTCGAAGATCAGCTTCATCAGTTCTAGCTACGATTTCAAGTACTATGGAAGGTTTCAGATGGCCCTACAGACTGAAGCTGACTTCGTATACATTCTCGATGATGATATGATACCTGGTCAGAAAATGCTAGAGATCTTGTCACATGTGGCGGGGACGGAGAAGTATAAGAACTCGGTTCTCGGCAGCATAGGGAGGATCTTGCCATTCAGACAGAAGGATTTCACATTCCCAAGTTACAGAAAGTTCCGATCGAAGGAGGCTGGGTTGTATTTACCGGACCCCGCCTACGATATCACTGTCGATAGGATTGTGCAGGTGGATTTTCTGTCGAGCTCGTGGTTTTTATCTGCAGATCTCGTTAAAACGCTGTTTGTAGAGACGCCCTTCACTTTCATGACTGGCGAAGATCTGCATCTCAGGTAAACAGGCGATCCAATTGACACCATTTCATTTCATTTGATCTCATTTCTTTTCAGTATGGAATAGGAGAACTATCAAAGTGCTTGCTTGCTTAGGAAATTATTTATGGGCCCAATTGGGTCCATGTATTGGTTAGACCTGGATTGGCCAATCTAGGCATTTTCTCTGAATCCCTTGCTTGGAGCTTCCATGGATTGACCAATCTCATGATTTCTAACTCTACCTACCACTCCCTGATTCTCAAAAGAGAGAAGAGAGAGAAAAAAGAACACTTCGATGCTCTGGCAGTGTGATGGATGATATGCAGGCACTTAGAAATTACTGTGAAATTGCAGATGTGGCATACAGATCAAAATAAACTGTCCAAATTATTGTTCCTATTTTTCGATATATCATGAACAAGGACATTTATTGAATGATTAAAAATGAAAAATATCCAATGGCCCTATTTCCATAAAACAAGTGCCCATGAATCAGAGGTTAGGATCATTCAAAGAATCTGATTTTGGGGCTTTGACTGAATAAGCGTTCCACAATTTAGCAAGCTTAGTGTATGTTAGTGTATGTCACATGAACAATTTTCTGAGTGCCTGTGTATCGAGCATCATATGCTGTCTGAGTATCATATAATTCCCCTTCTCAAAACTAGCGATTTGAAGAATCCCCTCAAATTGAAAAATCCACTTCCTCCCTTAGGTGTCACTGAGAAGGTATTTAGAACTTTCTCGAGATATGTTGTGAAGAATCTAATTTTATTTTAATATACCCTTCTTTCACTTTCAATGGGTTGTCAATCGTTTCGTTTGAATATTGTATTAGGACGAGATTAGTACCAAATGTGAGATGATTTTTCAAATGGAGTTTGACTGTACACTCCAATTTATGACTCTTGATTATGAAATTCAATTTTGAGATTCCCTCAAATGTTATTTTGAGCCTCGTAAATCAAGTGGACCTGACTGTCTGGCCGGTCAACTAATTGGTTGGACCACACATCTATGTTCAATGCAAACTGTTGGAAATGTTAAGACTGTCCATTGTTTCCATGGATGTGCATCCATCCTGATGAGTTGACTGGCCCTAATTTTTGTGTCGGGTTCAAAAATTTTGGAAACTCAACTCGAAGTCTAGCCAGGTCAGGTCAACTCGAAGAACAAGACTTTAGCTGATTTAACTTGACATTTAATGGTTAAACAGGAATGTTGATTAAGCACTCTATGTTCCCAACATAGGCCCTCCAAGCACTGATATTTTTATTCAAATGGTTAGCTCAACCAACTGGGTTGCTCGGTCAGAGATGTACTGAGTTGTGTTGAGTCACCCGAGTCAGCAAGCCAACTTGACAAGCCTGGCCGAGTCAATCCCACTAGCGAGTTTCTCAGTGACTCAGCTTGAAATCTCGCCGAGTCAACTTGCCCAAGTTTTGAGTTGAGTCAGTGAGTTTTAGACTTATGGTGCACAGTGGCCTACCTGATTCATGGCTTGGATTCTGCCACAGTTGGCTGTGTTGAGGTGTGTGTGGGCTTCACAAAGTTGATTATTTGTGAAGGTCAAGGTTGACACTTTTTTGAGTTGCTGAATGGTTGTGATTGTGCTCAAAATCATGCAGTTATCAGCTTCAGAAGTACAGGAATGCTGGCTCTTTTGTGCTGCCCGTCAACCCAGAGGACAAGGAAACTTGGGGAGATAGTGAACATAGGCTTGCTTACGTTTCTGAGACTACAGTAATCTTCAAAGATATTGTTCAAGTCCGAGATGATCAATGGTGGCAGGCCCTCTCAACCGGTTACATAACTCAGTGGGCTGCGATGAATCCTCAGAAAATAGATGCGCTTTTCTATGCTCATTCTCCTGAAGAAGTGAGAGTACTTGCACCCCTTCTCGAAAAGTTCAGGTCAACTGTCGGAAAGAAAGCCTACATTGCTGTCTCAGGGGGTGGTTTCTGTCCTTGTAATGAAGCTGCATCCGTTCTCAACTGGCCCATATTGGTCTGCAGAGAGCGGCGATTCAAGATCTTTGATTTAGGAGTGGGGGCTATTTCAGGAGTATCAAATTCAGAGGTGCCCATCTTACAATCTGTATACTCCAGCATGAAAGGACTGATCAAAATTCACAATCCCAGCTTGCTGATCACTGTTGCTGATATCGATTCTAACGTGAAGAACGCTTTGAAAATGGCAGTGGAGAGTAATTCAAACCATTCGATGCTGGTTCTATTGCCAAGATCTGCAGTGCCCAAGGTTCTATGGATGGCTGATTTACGATCAACGGCATTGCCAAGTAATACTGCAGCTTCTATAACTCTTGACAATGTTCTGTTCATCTCTAGTTGCAAAAAAAGAAAAAAAAAATTAAGACTGTTCTTCTCAAATGTTTTCCAAATTCCTTCTCTTGTTTACTTGGTACTGTTTTTCAATGAGAATGATTTGAGCCACTCATGTTATCATTTGCAGATTGGAATCGGATGCGGATCTCCATAAACATAATCACCCAAAACCGTGCTTCATCTCTCTTGAGGCTCCTCAAATCTCTCAGCGAGGCTTACTATCTTGGGGACGAGATTCCTCTCAGTTTCAACATGGACAGCAAAGTCGATGAGGAGACAATTCGGGTCGTAGGCACATTCAATTGGCCCCACGGCCCCAAAACCCTCCGGAGAAGGATCATCCAAGGAGGGCTTATCCGTGCCGTCAGCGAGAGCTGGTACCCGTTGTCTGATGATGACTTTGGCCTCCTCCTCGAAGACGACATTGAAGTCTCCCCCTACTATTACCTATGGATCAAATATGCACTCTTGGCCTACCACTACGACCCGCAAATCTCACTTCCCGAACTCTCTTCAATCTCCCTTTACACGCCTCGATTAGTCGAAGTAGTGAAAGAACGACCCAAGTGGAATGCAACCAACTTCTTCAAGCAAATCCATCCAAACACGCCATATCTCCATCAGCTACCTTGCAGCTGGGGTGCCGTTTTCTTCCCTAAGCAATGGAGAGAATTCTACGTCTACATGAATATGAGGTTTACGGAAGACGCCAAGCAAAACCCAGTTCAGATTCCAAAGTCTAGGACGAACGGTTGGCAAGCTTCATGGAAGAAGTTCCTGATTGATATGATGTATCTGAGAGGATACGTTAGTCTGTATCCAAACTTCCCAGATCAGCAGAGCTTCTCGACGAATCACATGGAGCCCGGGGCACACATTAGCTCAAAGGATAATGTGGTAAGGCACGACAAGGGGGATTTCGAGGTGCCATTGCTGAAGGAAGATTTCAGGCAGTTCTTGCCAGCAGGGAAGCTGCCGTCGAGTTTGAAGCTGCCAGTACTTAATCTTTTCAACCAGCCGGTCTCTTTGAGGGGGCTGAAGGCAGCTGGAGCAAAGCTCAGGCAGGATGTGATCGGATGTAATGTGACAGAGCTTGTGATCGTCGATCATGGGACGGGCTTGCCTCTGCAGTGCGCCAAATTCTAATTCTTTCGAATAGGTATTTGTTTCTATTCTTTGTTTTTTTGAGATATTTGTTAGTGTAATTTCTGTTCTTTTAAGTTGGGGGTAAAGGGGGATTGGTTTTAAAGATTGTACTGATAAATGAACTGTTGGAAGGATGCTTCTGTTGAATAGCCCTTCAAATGGAGGGTCTGTTCTCAATCTATGTAGCCAAAATTGGCTGTGTTTATTACTCTCTCCCTGTCTCTCCTGTTTGGTTGCTGAGGAATTCATTCCCCAGATTTTGATGTCTCTCACCCCGTCCATCAGGTGCCTGGCCACATTTTCACCACAGATCCTAAAAATCAGTTCAATGCAAGATTTAGTTGGGCCACAACATAGAAAACAGTGTAAAATCTTGCCTAGAATCTCTAAATTCAAGTGTTGTGGTCTACATGAGTCTTATAATGTTCTGATTTTTTGTGAAACCAGTCATCCTGGTGTCACGCGTCAGATGCGTGGATTGGATGGCTTATACACACTACCATGGACCCCACACACAATTTGGACGATTTTAATGGTGGGTCTTTCCATCTCAACTGTTCCCATGGGATGGCCCACATGGGTTTTGAATCAGCCTGATTTTGGAGGCCCAGTCCAAACGCAGGGTAGTGCCCTTGATGAACGGGGTGGATCTCATCCTCATGAGGTCTTCCATCCCTGCTATTATAGTAACCGCTTCGAATCGGGCTACGTGCATGAAGGCTTTCCAATGCGCATAGTTTGCACTTGGAAGTTGGATCCCTTGGCTTCCACATCACCTATCTTGACCGTTCATTAGTTCCAGTTCAATCTTCATATACTGATTTGAAGAAATCATACTGATTGGATGATCCAAGCTATATATCCAGTCATCCATCCGTATTAAAAAATGAAGGCAGAAGATAGGTCCTGGAAGACAGGTCCAATCGTGTGCATGCATTAGGGCCAACCGGGTGCTGTGACTTTTTCCCAGTGGTGGAATAAGAAGATGGTGGACCTAATGGACGGTTCAGATATGTGATGTGTATGCATTGGATCTACCTCATTTTTCAACGCATATCCTGAAATGATACCGAAAAAATGGATGGATGGTGTGGATTAAACCCCCCTCCCCCCAAAAGAAAGAAACAAAGAAAGAAAGAAAAGAAAATGACACTGATTGAATTTGGGTCCAATGGAAATACCTCATTTTTGGACTCATATCTTGAAATGATACGAAAAGATGGATGGACGGTGTGGATTAAACCCGTAGATCACAGCGTCCTTCCTCCATACCGAGCTGTGGAGGGGCCCACCATGATGTATCTATTTATCCACTCTGTCCATCCATTTTATAAGATCATGTTAGCATATGAGCACAGAAAATATGCAGATCCAAAGCTCAAGTGGGCCACATCAAACAGAGAGCTGAACCTGATAACGTCATCACTACAGTCGCTTCCTCCTTTTTAGAGTAATTCCTTAAAATGACCTTATATAATGAATGGACGGAGTGGATAAACAAATACATCACGGTGCGCCCCACTCCACAGCTCGGTGTGGAGAGGAAGGACGCAATCCGACTCCACCGTGGACACTCAGAGCCCCTGCCTGTTCCTACCTGGAGACGGGCGGGGGTAGTACGCAATCCGCGTTCCCATTGTGGATGGACATGGGCAAAAAATGACACTGAATGAATTTGGACCACTGATTACTTTCTTTCTGTTGGCCATTTAATGGCTAGGATTATCCATTTGGGGGAACTTATCTCGCTATGTAATACGCACACCGATTTGGATCATCTGGACTGGCACGCGTGTATTATGCCACGCGTACGGTGAAGACCAGCCGGGAGCGGATTAACTGTTACCCGGGTAACACTTACCCTAACCGTGTGGGCCCACCTTGATATATTTGTTAGACATCCACACCGTCCATCTATTTTTCCATATCAGTTTAGGACGTGATCCCAAACCTTAAGAAGATCGAAATCTCAGGTGGACCATACTACTTCCTGTGGTGTGGTCCACCTGAGATTTGGATCTAAGATGAGCTGGAGAAACGGATGGACGGCGTGGATATACAACGCATCATCAACGTGGCCCCCACGCTGAGGGTAACACCCACTAAAGGTGTTACCCGGGTTACCGTTGGAAAGAAGCAGCGCTTTTTTAAAGCTGCTTTCTAACGCATGCACTGTGCGCGTGTTAGGATATGGACCCGAGAAACTTCCTAGTCGGAATTACAACCGTTGGATCTGGTATCATGTTCGGATCCAAGTCATTCATACGATGGGACCACTGTGGATGGGTTATCCTCAAGAAAAACTATTGGAAGATACCTATCAATGGCACACAAGCAACGGTTACAGGAGACTGTCCGTATTCAAAGGAAAAGGGTTAAACCGGCAAACGGTTGAGTTTTTTTTTTTTTTTTTTTTTCTTTTTATCTTTAAATATATTTTTTTGGGTAATGGGTATCCTCATCCACGGTGGGACCTATTGTGTAAACGGTTCGGATCGTTGAAACTTGACAAGAGACATAAGAGCTACAGTAGAGCCGGAAGATCCAGAGTATGGCATAGCCATCTCTTCACAGTACACATGCGGAGAGATGTATCAATCATGGCTGTCCATTTAGTGGGCACTATCATAGATTGCTTATGTTGCAAAAATCACTCTATGTGGACAATCATTTCCATCACCTTTCCAAGTTCAATTGATGAATTTTTAGCCACTAACTATTTTTGTCCTATCGTGTTGAAGGCCACCCTTCAGGTGGACAGTATAGTTGGATAGTTACGTATTTGGAAACATTATCCATAAAGGCAATAGATGGATAGACCAGATTGATTCAATACCTGACCACTTCTGCTGTGGAGAGTTGGGTCCAGCTCTACCGTATCATTCCCCGGATACACCGAGGTCGGTGGATCCCTAACTGCGGGGCTCACTGTGATGTATGTTCTTTACATCTGTACTATCCTCATTTTGACAGCTCATTTTAGGGCATGACCTAGAAATGAAGCAGATACAAAACTTAGGATACCATACCACATGAAACCGTCTTGATTGAATCCTCACTATTAAAAACTTTACAGGGCCACCGGAATGTTTATTTTCCATCCAACCTGTTGATAAGGTCGCAAAGACCTGAATGAAGAGATGACACAAATATCAGGTTGATCCAAATCTTTTGGGTCAGACCAGAAGTTTTTATTGTTGGATTACTACTGTTTCCTATATTATGGTCCACCTGAGGTTTGGATCTGGTTCATTTTTTGTATAATGCCCTAAAATGAGTTTTGAAAACAGATGCATGGCCTGGATATAAGGAACGTGCATCATGGTGGACCCATGTTCAGGGATCCACTGATACCGTGCTCACCTCAAAGGCCAGTGAAGAATGCCAAGTGTATTGGCATTGGACGGAGTGACGGACGGGGGCGCGACTTGGGTGAGACCCCGGAACCAGCGATGTGGGTGGGACCTTGAACCTAGGGCCCACCTGGATATATTCTTGTAGATCCATGCCATCCATCTAGTTTCTTCGTATTATTTTAGGATGCAGTCCCAAAAATGAAACAGATGCAAATTTTAGGTGGACCACACCCTAAGAAACAGTTATCATTCAACCATGACCATTAAAAACTTCCTGGAGTCCACCATAATGTTTATTGACCATCCAATCTGTTGATAAGGTCACGTAGACAGGGATGAAAGGAAAAAACAAATATCAGGCCGATAGAAAATGTTTGTGGCTCACAAAAGGTTTTTGATGATCATTAATCAGTGTTTCTTATGTTGTAGTCCACCTAAAATTTTAATCTTCTTCATTTTTGGTACCATGGTACAAAATAATCGGGAAAAGAAGATTAACGGCATGGATCTACAAGAATACATCCAGGTGGGCCTTAGGTTCAGGGTCCCACCCACATCGCTGCTTCCGGGGTCTCACCCAAGTCGCGCCCGACGAACGGGGCCTTGGGTCACATTGCCGACATGGTACACATGTGCAAGATCCAGGCCATTCACGCTGGCATACCCCGCCCACTGAGAAATGATCATCTACAGTCAAGGTGCCACAACTTGTGGCACCGTACTATTGTTATACCTTATTTCTAGTCGGTAATGCGAAGGCCAATAATAGGAAGCAATGTGTGATTGCATGATTCTATATAGGCATTCAAAGGAAGAATGATAGGAATTGTAGTAAGTTTTACTATGACACAATTGACATTGTTGGTGGAGCCTTCAAACTGTGCAGTTACAAGGTCTTATGACTGGTCAGGTGGTTTGACTGACCAATTGAATTACGGACTGGGAAAGGCACAGTTGGCTCTGGATAGTTTTCGGGACCGGTTAACGGTAAGGTCCGACCAAACAAAGGTATGGCGGTATTATGCATGGTTACGCGGTTTTGCATAACATGTTTCTAATTTTAGGTTATTTGTTATATATGTGTCATGAATCCGGGATTATGGAGAATCCTAAGGTGTCCAAGGTTTCCTAATTATATTAGGGTGAGGGGAGAAGGTTTTGAGAGAGAGAGAGAGAGAGAGAGAGAGAGAGAGAGAGAGAGCATGGGTTTTCTCTTGGGTTTACTTGGTTGTGGGTTGTTTATCTATGTAATCTTTTGATATTCATAGTAGATCATTTTGTGTCATGGTTTTTTACCTGTTGGGGGATTTTTCCACGTAAAATTGGATTATTTATATGTGGTTGAATGCATGTGTGATTGATTGCATTGTGTTGCTCATTTGGTTCCATAATCTGCTATGATGTTCGGCTTTGCTTCTGCTGCCGAAGTGTTTTTCCCAACAAATAGTATCAGAGCAATCGTTAGGGTGAAGCAGAATTTAGATATGAGATAAGAGCATGGCATCGAGTACGAGATTCGACGTAGAGAAGTTCTCCGTAAAAAACAACTACAAACTATGGAATGTGAAGATCGAATTCCTCCTAGTTCAGCAAGGGCTTGAAGAAGCTCTTGGGAAGCGATATGAGGTTATAAAAGAGGATAAGTGGAAGAAGCTCGACAAGAAGGCCATAACCTCAATCATGTCGTGCCTTGTGGATGATGTTCTTTATCACATCATGAAGGAGAAGACAACGGTTGATACAATGGCTAAGCTAAAAGAATGTGTACGCTAAGAACTCTCTAGGGAACCGAATGTATTTATTGATGAAGTTGTTCACCTTGAAGATGGAGGAGAGGACGGATGTGGAGTACTACATTAGCACATTCAATCGGCTAGTTTGCAAGTTGGTGGAGATAGATGAGCCGTTGAAGGATGAATATCAATTATGCATCCTACTGAATTTTCTTCCAGATCATACAAGTCATTCAAGGACTCTGTGCGCAAGGAGGGAGAAGACCAACGTTGAGACCATTATCTCAGCCCTCTAGTCGAGGGCGATGAGAAAGAAAAGCGATAACATGGTTTTTCATTATTCCTTAGAATCACTGATTATGAGGGGAAGAAATTTTGAGCATGGTAAGGGATATTCTAAATCGGGATTTAAAACCAATGGCAAAATAAAGGCCAAGGTACGGTGCTGGAATTGTGGTTAGGAATGCCACATGAAGGGGGAGTGTCAGAATTCCAAATTGAAGCAAGAGAAGTCTAGAAGTTCTTCTATAAAGGGAGCTAATATTGTAGAGGACGGTGGTGATATTTGTAAAGTACTGACTGTATCCGACGAGGGGTCTCTCGATGGAGAGTGGATCCTTGATTCAGGTACTTCATGTCACATTTGTCCTGACTGGAGTTTATTTATGACATACAGGGCGTATGATGGTAGATCGGTGTTTGTGGACGATGGTTACGCTCGTAAGGTAGTGGGTATTAGTACGGTGCGCATCAGGATGTTAAATGGATTCGAACGAGTCCTGAAAGATGTGAAGTATATCCCCAAGATGAAGAATAATGTGACCTCTCTTGGTGAAAGGGTGTAGGTTCATTGGCTACGATCAGTATTGTAAAGTGATGAAGATGACACTTATGTGGATGAAGGCATGGAGGTATATCTTTGCAAGTTGATCGGGAGCACGTTTCATGGTGGAGTTGCGAGATCGGCAACAGGATCCAAGGATGCTCATATGTGGCAAGTGCCTGAGGGCTACATGAGAAGAGCAACAAAGGGCGTGAAACTGTGAGGATAGGGTTTATGGAGGCATGAGAAGCGGTAGAGCCATGTTTTGAAATCGAGATGATGAAGAAAATAAGGAAGGTTTAATTCAACGTTTAAAGCATCGATGGAGATTGTTGGTGGAGCCTTCAAACTGCGCTATTAGAGGGTCTCACGACCGGTCAAATTATGGATGAGAAAGGCACAGTTGGCTCTGGACAGTTTTCGGGCGATTCAGACCGATCGCCGATTGGTCGGTGGTGTGCTTTAACTGGTCAACTGTTGAGGCTTGGACAGGTCGAATTTGGAAGTTTCCTCTCTGGACTATTTTCTGCCTGATCTGACCAGTTGGTAGTAAGCTTCAACCGGTTGGCAGTATGGTGGTGTTATGCATGGTTACACGGTTTTGCATAACATGTTTCAAATTTTGGGTTATTTGCTATATATATGGCATGAATCTGGTATTAGGGAGAATTCTAAGGTGTCAAAGGTTTCTTAATTGTATTAGGGTGAGGGGAGAAGGTTTTGAGAGAGAGAGAGAGAGAGAGAGAGAGAGAGAGAGAGCTTGGATTTTCTCCTGGGTTTCTTGCTTGTGGGCTGTTCATCTCTGTAATCTTCTGATATTCATAGTAGATCGTTTTGTGCTGTGGTTTTTTTACCTGTCAAGGGGTTTTTCCAAGTAAAATCGGATTGTCCCTGTGGTTGAATACGTGTGTGATTGATTACATTGTGTTGCTCGTTTGGTCTTATAATTTGCTGTGTTGTTCGGCTTTGCTTTCGCTACCGGAGTGTTTTTCCCAACACACAGCACCACAACGGATGTTGAATGTGGTTAAGTCAGTATACTAGTTACAGAGTAAGTAATGGGCAAAGAAGGGTCTGGAAGATCGATCGTGCTAGAAAAGATGTGGAACGTGCTTAAACGTATGATCAAAATATGTTATAAATATGAGAGGAAAGTGACAGAGCAAAGGGTCCAGCACCAACCAAATCAAATAAACTCTTTCAATTGTTTTTCAATTATCCCTTGGTTATTATGTTCTTTTATGTTCTGTTGTTGACATTCTTAATGTAATTAGTAATTTCGTTATCATTAATATAATTCGTTGGAATTGTGGGCCATATATGGCTTAATTCCACATGGTAATGCAATGATCGAATTAGATTGGTCGCATGACTATAGGGTGGGACCCACATTGATGGGTGGACATCGGTAATACGCACAAAGTGCGATAGTTGTATTGGGATGTGACTCTTCTCCCACAAGGGATTGAGGAGAGGTGGGAGTGGAAGAATCCTATTATGGGTGGGATTCTTCACAACCCCTATTTATTTAAGGTGCAGTCGGTCCTCAACTCCACACACTGTGATATGCATGTTCTTCTCCCCATTAGAGAGCATACAACCATGGGTGTGTTAGGAGGCGGAAGATCGTCGTGCTTCAACAGTCAGATTGATGACCGATCAAGGTATGTTTCTAAACAATTAATGCCTTAGATTGATACTAGTATAGATCCGAAAAATCCGCTGCAATTATTACTACATAATTGTGCTACTTGCATTCTTTAGTATGAGCTGCGCCATTACGTTTTATAGTCACAAAATTGTAGCGACAATCCACTAGTTGGTAATCGTAGCTATAACAAACTTCTACGCTCATATGCTGGACTTATGTCAATGACGTACTCGAAGTAAAAAGGTGAACTACAGTTTGTTCCGAGCAGCTGATTGTAAGTATTTACTTTTTCTTCCGTTACGTTATTTAGTTTTTTACTGAAAAATCCTTTTAATTGGAAGGAAGATATGTAAACCCCACCCTCCAAATATCGCTTGATCATTATTAAATAACAGTGCAAGTGGCTAAATAGGCAACCAATCTATACAGATCCTAGTCATATATGGCCGATTACGGTGTATCTGTCTATTTTAGCGCCTGGGGTCATCGTTGTTCGGTTTGAATCGAAGCCGCACATTCAATTATGGCATGCCCGCATACATATCACATGTGTGGCCAGAGCAACAACCATCTCTCATGCATGCCACTTGCGGGGGACGTATGATAGGCCCCATCATGAAAATCACATGTCTCGAAAATTAAGCCAGTCGGAACATGAGGTGGGCCACGCTATTGGAATAAATGGGCAATCACTGTCTGACTCTATATATGCATCAGTGGCCCACTGTTCGCTTCCCCAAGTGTAGGGTTGCGATGTAGTAATAATCTCGGTAAGACCGAGGTCGATCCACAGGGACTTATGTAGGAATTCACAAACACTTCCGATAGCTTCTATTGAAAAGCTAACAACCAGATTTGAGAAGATTGATGTAAATAGCAATTTTGAACTTAGACTGAAGTAATCAATTAATAAAAGGCACTAGGGGTTCAAGGATCCACTTGTAGCAATCCTTGATGCTCAATTCGCTGTGGTTTCTCACTTTCTCAACTAGAATCGAAATTAAGATCTATCTAGTCGGATGATAGAGCAGTTAAACTAACAATCTGCCATATGTAAGATCAATGTATATGATTCACTCAATGCAAACTAAGACGAGCATACTCAATTGCATAGATTAGTCCCAATTCCAATATGCTAAGATCACAATCATAATCATCATTAAATCCTGTCACAAGACAAAACTACATTATGATGTGAACTTATTCAAATCACATACATAGTCCCACATAGTACAGAATTTCCAAAAAAGTAGAACTTTGGTAGGAAGTTCCCACATGAAGATCATGAATCTAGAGCATATTCCGATTCCTCAGATCATACAGGTCTATATTAGTACAGAACAATTAAGAACTCAAGCACTTCTTCCAAACAACTATGAGTCATCATAAGACTAAGAAAAGCTACTTAGAACTTGAATTAAACTTCAAACCATTGTTCATAAACATGAAATCTAATCTTAAAACCAACTCTAAACGAATTGAAACATCTTAGATTCACTACAAGCTTCACCTCTTAGCCCTAGCTAAGAGGTTTAGCCGTTCATGATCCAAGGAAACATGAAACAACTAAGAAAAAAGTAAAAATATCAAACAAACTAGGAGGAGTTGTGGAACTTCAAAATCCACTTCCGCCGCCTCCCACCGTGCTGGTTCTGTTTTAGGATGCCCTAGGAATGATCCCTAGGTGTCCTTTTATAGTGGGGAAGCTCCGCAACGTCGGAATCTTCCAAAATTTGCGTAAGACTATGCAGTGCGCAGAGAAAATCAACGCCCAAAATAGAAACTTTCTGTTTGAATGCATGGCCGACCGGTCACGACCGGTAAGACCTCTTCTGGGATAGTCCAGGGAGCTCACTGGAGAAAAACAGGATCTGGCCGACCAGTGAAGACCAGTCGGCCCTATTGTATTGCTGGTCCAGAGGAGAAACAAGAGGTGGCCTGATCGGTCTAGACCGGTCGTGGCCCCCCTGGCCGACCGGTCAAGACCGGTCTTGGCCTGTTTCTTCTGCATTTTCTTCTTCCATTCTTCCCTCTCTGCTTCCTTCTCTCTTCGGCCCACTTTGGGTCTTCATCCGAGGCTCTTAAAGTGATCTTTTTAGTCTTTAATTGGGCGGGGTTCATCTCATTCCTACAATCATAAAATCATGCATTAGATTAGTCTTTAAATCATGAAAACCTTGCATAATGAGTGATGAATTAGGGTTAGAATATGCACAATTAAGAGCTCAACACACCCCCCAACCAGCATTTTGCTAGTCCCGAGCAAAACATGCGTGAAACCAATTCCATTCTCCAAAACCCAACTCTCCTTTAGAAACCATTCTTCTATACATCCCAAGATACACAAGTGTAAGATTCAGAAAAATTAGGTGATAGAGGTTGAAACCGTAAACTCTCAAAACGTAATAAGTGTCCATATGAGATTCCCACTGATTGGATGATAAATAGAAGAACTTGAACAAATTCGCCTAGTGTGCATTGTGAAAGTTCATCTCATGAGTTTCCACGATTATCTTCTTCACAGATCAACTAGACTATAGATCTCAAGGTATAAAGAGCAACAACAAGCCAATGACAGGAATTTGCCTTACTGTCCTTCCGACGGCTTTCACACTACGTCCCATTTCCGGCTTTGGTTACGGGTAGACCATCCCCCGGTTGGTAATAGGTAGCCCTGATCAGAATTTTTCCACCATTTTTCCATCATTCCCAATTTCATCCTTCCCTTTCCTTTTTCTTTTAAATTAGATAGGATTTTTAGAAATCCATATATTTCGTTATTTTCCCATGGACAAGGATGGACAAAGTACCCCGGCTTAGTTTCTCAACACCTTAAATCAAAGTCTAGCTAATCCACAAATCACATAATCCTTTCAACTCATGAAAACCAGTGTAATGTGAACTAGGTGTAAAAGTGTTCAATTTTTCTATCAATCACATAACTAGGGGAATTCACATATAAAACCATTATGCTATGAGAAGTTCAAGACTTACAACCTCATACACTTCATATCTCCTCCTCTTATGCTCATATCATCTTGAATGCATAGAAACAAAATTTTCCAAAAGAGTTTTGAATTTTAGAAAAATAAAAAAATTTCTACATAATTGCTCGAAATGTTATAAAACGCTGTTTTCATCCAACTGATCCTACACCCCCAACCAAATCTTGCATTGTCCCCAATGTAAAAGATATGCAATGAGCAAAACATGAGGGCAATTCGAAAATAAAAGGGAGTGAGGAATGATAGTACCTGAGAGAGTGAAAAGTGGACTTCTTCCTCCTTCTAACAAACCTATGAAAAATAAACAAAGGCAATCAACTCCTTATCCTAACTACTCTATACCTCCATCAGACTAGGAGATCAATCATCCTGATACACAGGATCAGTCAGAGGTATGGACATACCTTCTGAAGGAAACTTCTCAAAGAACAGCTTTAATCGCTGACCATTCGCCTTAAAGATGTAGCCGTTCCTTGGATTTAACAACTCGACGGTCCCATATGGGTAGACAGTTTGCACAATGTAGGGACTGGTCCATCGAAATCGCAATTTCTCCCGGAAATAAATGTAGGCGAGAATTATACAGAAGGACTTTTTGATTGATCGTGAATGTCTTGCGAAGAATGTTCTTATCATGGAACACCTTCGCCTTATCCTTGTAAATTCTTGCATTCTCATATGCTTTGTTCCGAATTTCTGCAAGTTCATTCAATTGTAGTTTGCGCAACGAGCTCACCTTGTCAGAATCAAAATTCATCTTCTTAATTGCCCAATATGCCCTATGTTCCAACTCCAAAGGCAAGTGACAAGCCTTCCCATAGATAAGTCTATAGGGAGACATTCCAATAGGTGTCTTAAAAGCAGTATGGTGAGCCCAAAGCGCATCGGTGAGACGAAGCGACCAATCCTTGCAATCGGGGTTCACCGTTTTCTCCAAAATGTGTTTAATCTCCCTATTGGATATCTCAGCTTGTCTACTAGTTTGTGGGTGATAGGGAGTGCTCACTTTGTGTGTGACGCCATATTTCTTCATTAATATTTCAAATGGGCGATTACAAAGTGAAACCCTCCATCACTAATGATGACTCAAGGTGTTCCAAACCGGGAAAGAATATTCTCTTTTAAGAAATGAATGACTGTTTTATGGTCATTATTCCGGCATGGGATCGCCTCGACCCATTTGGACACAGTCAACGGCAAGCAAGATATATACGTTTCCAAAAGAAGATGGGAAAGGACCCATGAAATCGATGCCCCAACAATAAAAAATTTTGATTATTAAGATGGGATTGAGTGGCATCATATTTCTATAGGCGATTCCTCCCAATTTCTGACAGGGTTCACATGTTTTGCAAAACTCATTTGTGTCTTTGAACATAGTGGGCCAATAGAACCCGCATTGCAGAATTTTGACTGTGGTCTTTTTAGCCGAAAAGTGACCATCACATGCCTGTGAATGATAAAAGGAGATGGTACTTTGTTGTTCATCATCTGGCACACATCTCCTTATGATTTGATCGGGATAATACTTGAATAAGTATGGGTCGTCCCATAGGAATTTTCGCACCTCAGTGAAGAATTTATCCTTATCTTGCTTTTTCCAATGTGTAGGAATCGTACCTGTAGCAAGATAGTTAGCAATTTCCGCATACCATGGCAATTTGGAGACTACAAAAAGTTGTTCATCAGGGAACATGTCATTGATCGCTGGTCGTTTCAGGGGAATCGGTGAGAACAAGTCGAGAGAGATGGTTAGCCACTACATTTTCTACTCCTTTCTTATCACGTATCTCTATGTCAAATTCTTGGAGTAGAAGGATTCATCTTAACAACCGTGGTTTAGCATCCTTCTTAGAGATAATGTACTTAAGCGCGGCATGGTCAGTGAATATAATGATCTTGGATCCAATCAAGTAGGACCTAAACTTGTCCAAGGCAAAAACTACGGCTAAAAGTTCTTTTTCTATTGTAGTGTAGTTTGCTTGGGCAGAGTTTAAGGTTCTACTTGCATAGTAGATAACACATGGCTTCTTCTCTTTTCTTTGGCCTAGCACGGCCCCAATAGCATAGTCGCTTGCGTCGTACATAATTTCAAAAGGAAGGCTCCAATCAAGTGGTTGCATTATGGGAGCACATATCAACATACCTTTGAGTGTGGTAGAGGCATGCTGACAATCTTCATTCCACTCAAAAAAATTCTCCTTTTGAAGTAGGTTACATAAAGGACGAGAGAGTGAACTGAAGTCCTTTATGAACCTTCTATAAAATCCTACATGTCCCAAAAAGAACCGCACATCTCGTATGCTCTTGGGTGGTGGAAGGTTAGAGATAAGATCGATTTTCACTTTGTCCACCTCGATTCCATTTTGTGAAACGATGTGACCAAGTACAATTCCCTTTTGAACCAGAAAGTGACACTTCTCTCAATTCAACACAAGGTTCATCTCTTCACATCTTTTCTACACAGATTTTAAGTGCACAAGGCACTCATCAAAGCTACAACCAAGTACTGAAAAATCATCCATGAAGACTTCAAGAATTGTCCCCACCATATCAGAAAAAATACTCATCATACAACGCTGAAAGGTGGCAGGGGCATTACATAGTCCAAACGGCATCCGTCGATAGGCGAAAGTGCCGAATAGACATGTGAATGTAGTCTTTTCTTGGTCTTCATGGGCGATCTCTATTTGGTTGTATCCTGAATAGCCGTCAAGGAAGCAAAAATGGGAATGACCCGCCAACCTTTCTAAAATTTGATTAACAAATGGTAGGGGGAAGTGGTCTTTCCTCGTGACAGTGTTTAGCTTCCTGTAGTCAATGCACATTCTCCAACCGGTAGTGACTCTGGTTGGTACGAGTTCATTATTGGCATTGGCTACGATGGTTATTCCGGATTTCTTAGGCACCACTTGAGTTGGACTCACCCATTGACTATCGGATATTGGGTAGATAATACCCACATCTAATAGTTTCACCACTTCGGCCTTAACCACATCCTTCATGTTTAGATTGAGTCGTCTTTGTGGTTGCCTAGATGTCTTCGCATTCTCCTCAAGCTGTATGCGATGAGTACAAATTAGTGAGTCTATGCCTTTGAGATCCGCAATCGACCACCCAATGACACTCTTGTGCTCTAATAGAGTGGCCATTAGCCTACTCTCTTGTTCCTCATCCAAGTGGGAAGAAATCACCACCGAAAATGTCTCATCTCGACCTAAATAGGCATATTTCAGCTCACTTGGTAATGGTTTTAGGTCGAGTGTTGGTGCCTTGATATTGGATGGGAGGGCTTTGTTCTCGTTTACGGGTAAAGGCTCAAATAGGGCCCTCCATCTTTTATTATCGAGCACCAGCATCACATCTAAAATGGCATCCATCTCTCGTATTGTGTCATCATTTATCTCATGAGAGTGGGCCACACATGCCTCCAAAGGGTCGGAATATAATGTTGAGGGGAAAGTTTCCTCCACAAATGATTCAATCAAGTTTATCTCGTGGATCTCCTCATCAACCTCCCATGGTTGTTTGCATAGATCAAATATATTCAGCTCAAGTGTCATGTTTCTAAAGGACATTTGTACAAGCCCGTTTCTACAATTGATGATTGCATTTGAAGTAGCTAGAAAAGGGCGGCCAAGTATGACGGGAATTTGAGCACCGGTACCTATCGCGGGATGTGTATCCAAGATAATAAAATCTACTGGGTAGTAGAATTTATCAACTTGGACTAAAACATCCTCAATCATTCCTCTCGGTATACGAATGGATCTATCAGCAAGTTGGAGTGTGGTTTTTGTGGGTTTCAATTTACTTAACCCAAGTTGTTCATTCACCAAGTATGGAATGAGGTTCACACTTGCCCCCCAAATCGAGTGAGGCTTGTTTAATCTGGTAGTCTCCTATGATGCATGAGATGGTTGGACTACCCTGGATCCTTGTATTTTTGGGGCACATCTTGTTTGATAATGGCACTCAAATTCTCAGTCAAAAGTACTTTGTTGTGAATATTGTGTTTCCTTTTGACTATGCACAATTCCTTTAGAAATTTGGCATAGGATGGTATTTGCTTTATGGCATCCAACAACGGGATGTTGATCTTCACCTGCTTGAAAACCTCTAAAATTTTTAGGTTTTTGTCTAAAGGTTTGGGTGAAATCAACCTTTCGGGAAACGGGGCAATCGGCTTGTATTGCCTTTCCGGTTCTTTCTCTTATGGAGTGTTGTTTGAGCTTTCATCCTCTTTGGAATTTTTCGGATCCTTAGGCTCTGGGGCCTTCATCGGATTAGATTTATCAACTATTTTCCCACTTCTCAAAGTGGTGATAGCTTGAACATGCTCCGTATGTTGGGAGGATGAGCCTGCGTCTTGTATCTCAAATTGGGTTCTTGCGTTAGGAAGAGGTTGGGCAGGAAGTTTGCCTTTCTCCCTAGCACTGAGGTGAGATTCAACTCTAGCCATTGAGGTTTTCAATTCATTGATGGCTTGAGTTGAATTTTGATTGAATTTCAATTGCTCTTGCATGAACCCATCTATTTTCAGAGAATTAGACTTGTTATACTCAGCTTGAACCGATACAAATGCACCCAACATCTCCTCTAGCATAACTTTTGGAGTAATGACTAGAGATGGACCTAGTATAGGTTGAGCTTGAGGGATATTGTTTGCATTCACAGTGGGTCCATTCCTCCAACTGAAGTTGGGATGGTTCTTCCAATTAGAATTAAACGTGTTTGAGTTTGGAGCACCAAATTGTCGTTGATAACTGTTTATGGCATTTGATTGTTCTTGTAAGATGTCCTTAACCGTTGAAATTGTGGGACAATCTTGTGTTATATGTTGATTTCTGACACAAATTCCACAAACCGTTTCAACGTCATTGGAGTTGATCGTCTCTCCTTTCTTTAATTCCATGGCCTCGACTTTTCTTGTGAGGCTAGCCACACATGCACTTATGATATCCTCTTCTGATAGAACATAAATTCCTCATTTTTCTCTTTGTTGGCTAGTCTTGGAATTTGATGGTTTAGATGTATCCCAAGACTGTGCATTCTCAGCTAATTCCTCCAAATAGTTCATGCTTCATCGGCTTCCTTATTCATGAACTCTCCATTACACATCATCTCTACGAATTGGCGCATGGGTGAAGTCAGTCCTTTATAGAAAAAGCTTATAACCCGACATATTTCATAGCCATGATGTGGGCATGCGTTTAACAAGTCCTTAAACCTCTCCCAACATTGGAAGAAGGTCTCATCTTCCTTTTGGGCAAAGTTCATGATAAGACGCCTCAACATGTTCGTTTTGTGAGTAGGGAAGAATTTTTTTAATGAATTCCCTATGCATATCAGTCCATGCACCAATTGATCTTGGCCTTAATGCATGAAGTCAACCTTTAGCTTTATCTTTAAGGGTAAAAGGAAATAATTTAAGTCTTACCACATCATTAGTAACATTTGCAAAGTGCATGGTGGTGATTACCTCATCAAATTCCTTAAGGTGTTGATAGGCACTTTCACTGTCTAATCTATGAAATTTTAGGAGGAGTTGGATCACTCCCGATTTCAAATCTACATTTCCTGCGTTTTATGGAAAAACTATGCATGAGGGAGTGCTCGCTCTTGCTGGTTGCAAGTAATCACGTAATGTTCTTGGTCGGGGAACATTCTCAACCCCATTATCTCCCGTTTCAGTTTGGTTTTGGCCCAGATTAGGATTGGCCATCGGATTAGGTTGATTTACAGCCATATTTTTAGACAAAATTGGAGAATTTAGATGTCTCCTAGCACGTGGTTCTCTGTCAATTCCTTCAACTATTCCCCCTTCACTAATTAGTCGGTTATTGGAATCCCGAGCTCAATATGGCATGCAAATCCTAAAAGAATGAAACAAAAAGGAAAGAAGAGTTCTTCCTTCTTTTCTATACTTTTCTTTAAGACTGAAGCACAAGCTGTCTTGCAATGGCTAGGCCAGAAGCAAGGATAGAAACCGATTTCTCCTGGTCAATAGGGCTTCAGAGAACTCCCCACCCACTATTTGAATCTTTTGAGAAAAGTGCATAAAAAGAAGAAAAATGAGTAGAGGTGAGAAGAGAAATCTCTGAGCACAAGGTGATCCAAGATGGCAGAGCCGACCAATAGGAATCCAGGTGGCACAAGGCCTACCTATCAGAGATCCAAAAAGGAGTCTCCACCCACTCTACAAGAGATGAATAAGATAGGAATGAATAGGAGAAGAGGAAGAGTAAGGTTAGAAAGATAGAACCTGATTTGGCACTTGAGATCCTTATGTCTTCTTCAGCTTCCTAGAAATCCCTGCAAAAGAAAAATCAAACAAAACAAATTAAGTTAGTACTAGAATCCTAAAAATCCTAAATAAATACTATTTTCGTAAATTTGTGAAAAACCGTCAAAGTCTCCGGCAACGGCACCAAAAACTTGTTCGCTTCCCCAAGTGTAGGGTTGCGATGTAGTAATAATCTCGGTAAGACCGAGGTCGATCCACAGGGACTTATGTAGGAATTCACAAACACTTCCAATAGCTTCTATTGAAAAGCTAACGACCAGATTTGAGAAGATTGATGTAAATAGCAATTTTGAACTTAAACTGAAGTAATCAATTAATAAAAGGCACTAGGGGTTCAAGGATCCACTTGTAGCAATCATTGATGCTCAATTCGCTGTGGTTTCTCACTTTCTCAACTAGAATCGAAATTAAGATCTATCTAGTCGGATGATAGAGCAGTTAAACCAACAATCTGCCATATGTAAGATCAATGTATATGCTTCACTCAATGCAAACTAAGACGAGCATACTCAATTGCATAGATCAGTCCCAATTCCAATATGCTAAGATCACAATCATAATCATCATTAAATCCTGTCACAAGACAAAACTACATTATGATGTGAACTTATTCAAATCACATACATAGTCCCACATAGTACAGAATTTTCAAAAAAGTAGAACTTTGGTAGGAAGTTCCCACATGAAGATCATGAATCTAGAGCGTATTCCGATTCCTCAGATCATACAGGTCTAGATTAGTACACAACAATTAAGAACTTAAGCACTTCTTCCAAACATCTATGAGTCACCATAAGACTAAGAAAAGCTACTTAGAACTTGAATTAAACTTCAAACCATTGTTCATAAACATGAAATCCAATCTTAAAACCAACTTTTAACTTTAAACCAATTGAAACATCTTATATTCACTACAAGCTTCACCTCTTAGCCCTAGCTAAGAGGTTTAGCTGTTCATGATCCAAGGAAACATGAAACAACTAAGAAAAACATAAAAATAGCAAACAAACTAGGAGGAGTTGTGGAACTCCGAAATCCACTTCCGCCGCCTCCCACCGTGCTGGTTCTATTCTAGGATGCCCTAGGAACGATCCCTAGGTGTCCTTTTATAGTGGGGAAGCTCCGCAACGTCGAAATCTTCCAGAATTTGCGTAAGACTACGCAGTGCGCAGAGAAAATCGGCGCCCAAAATAGAAACTTTCTGTTTGAATGCATGGCCGACCGGTCTGGACCGGTCGGACTGGGCTGGCCGACCGGTCACGACCGGTCGGAACTCTTCTGGGATAGTCCAGGGAGCTCGCTGGAGAAAAACAGGATCTGGCTGATCGGTCAAGACCGGTCGGCCCTGTTGTGTTGCTGGTCCAGAGGAGAAACAAGAGGTGGCCGACCGGTCAAGACCGGTCTTGGCCTGTTTCTTCTGCATTCTCTTCTTCCATTCTTCCCTCTCTGCTTCCTTCTCTCTTCGTCCCACCTTGGGTCTTCATCCAAGGCTCTTAAAGGGATCTTTTTAGTCTTCAATTGGGCGGGGTTCATCTCATTCCTACAATCATAAAATCATGCATTAGATTAGTCTTTAAATCATGAAAACCTTGCATAATGAGTAGTGAATTGGGGGTAGAATATGCACAATTAAGAGCTCAACACCCACCTAGTGAGTGGATCATCCAGATTTTTGACATGGGTAGTTTTCATGATGTTATTGATTTTCTACTCAAGCGGCACTTTTTTGGAAAAGATGACCTCGGCAAAGTACGGGTGTGGCCAACCCGTATGGCTCATTTGGCACTATGGATTTGAGGAGAAGTGAGGAGAAACCGGTTGCTTTATTCTATTTTGGCACCATGGATTTGATGAGAAGTGGATTTGAGAGGAATCCACGAGCATCCAAAAAGGCACTTTTACCTCCTTTTCAAATCCTCTAAAAAAGGTGGGATTTGAGGAGAAATCCTCCCCAAAGTGGGACCCAACGTAATGTGTCCCTAACTATGGGACCCAACACGATGTATATTTTCCATCGAACTTGTTGATAAGGTCATAAAGACCTGGATGAAGGGACCGAACAAATATCAGTTTAATCCGATATCATAAAAGTCTTACTCTCCACTTTTTCTTGTTTTATGGTCCACTTCAGATGTGGATTTGCTTTATTTTTTGGATCCTGGCATAAAATGATATGTAAAAATGGATGAATGGCATGGATTTAAAAATTGAGGCTAATACGGTGGGCATACAGTGGGATTAAAATTTACACAGTCCATTCCCTCAGGGCTGATTTCTCTCCAAATCTTGGCAGCCAAACAGAAAATCTGAAATTGATAAGAATTGGAATCGATAAGAATTCATATCATGGAATCCACTTCTCCTCCTTTCTCCTCAAATCCATGGTGCCAAACGGGTAGAGGTGAGCACGAGCCGAGCTAAGCCGAGCTCAGCCATGTTCGAGCTAGGCCTGGTCATTGAATAGCCTGGCTTGTGTTCGGTTTGGCTTGGCCATCGAGCTGAACTTTTACGTTCAAGCTAGCTCGGTTGAGCTTCGAGCTGAGTTCGAGCTTGAGCCTTTTGAGCTGAGAGACAAGCTTGGACACAATTTTTACATGTGTTACAAAAAATTTCAGAGAGAAATATGGAGATTGAGAGAGAGAAATAGAAAGAATGAGAGATGACCGGACGACAGAGGTTGCTAGACGGACCAGAGAGAGAGAGAGTGATAGAGAGGGAGAGGGAGAGAGTTGTCATCAGCTAACTACCCCGCCAGGTGGATTGGAGAGAGAGAGAGAGAGAGAGAGAGAGAGAGAGAGAGGTGGTCAGTGGGTGGGTGGGCGAGCAATGGTGACCGGCTGGATAGAATTAGGATTTTGGGGAGGGAAGTGAGCACTCATTCGAAATGAGGAGGATTTTAGGATTTTAGAATTTTAGATTTTAAGTCATAAAAATATATATAATATATTTATATATATAATATTAATATATATATTATATATATATTGAGCTGAATCGAGCTACGAACGAGTTAAGCTTCGAGCCGAGCTTAGGCATGCTCGTGTGCGGCTTGAACTATAAAATGAGTAAGGGAAATCCGCTCGGCACTATTCAAATCCTTAGGTGTTGTTTGGTAAACAGAAAAATTAAGCCTGAAAATTAATTTAAGTACTGAAAACTTAAAGTGCTAAATTTAAGTACTTATAAGAACTGAAAAACCTGTTTGATAATTTATCTGAAAACTGCCATTGAAAACTTGTCACGACCATAAAAGTTTTGGACCAAGCTAATATTTGTGTTTTCCCTTAATCCAGGTCTTTGTGTTCTTATGAAAAAGGTTGATGGTAAATAAACATCATGGTGGGCCCTAGTAAGGTTTCAATGGTGAGCACCATTGTCCCCATTGCTTTCAATGGTGGGGTCCACCTGAGGTTTGGACCTATCATTTTTGGGCTCATGCCTTAAAATCATCTCTTCAAATGGATAAACTATGTAGATATAATACATATATTATGTCGGGGCTTATAGAATTTGGTGACTTCAAGTACTTGCGTGGGATGGTTTCATGGATGGGAAAGTAAACAAAGAAGAGTAATCTTGTCATTTTTAAATGTTAATAGGGATACTTTTGTCAATTTTTATCTAAAAATTTAAAGAGAAACCACTTACCGCATTCAGCTATAAGTTTTAAGTCAAGTTGGTATAACTTAAAATAATCCACTTAATTTAAGTGATTTTTTCAATTAAGCACTTAAATTTTTTAGTTATCAAACAGTTTGAATTACTAAAATCACTGAAAATATCATTATCCAGTGATAAGTCGTGAAATTAAGTTTTACCAAACACACCCTTAGTCAGAATCAAGCTGAATGGAGCTGGAAAGAGCCGAATCGAGCGAGCTAACAGAGCCAGCTCGATTCGTGCTCAGCTCTACAAACGGGCGAGGGCATGTTCCCGTACTCACATGTCCACATGGAGAGAATGGCCAGATCTAGCACATGTGAACATGCTGGCAGGTACGGCGCATATCATACCATACATCCAAAGAAAAGCATATAAGACGTGTGCTTCTCTACACGTGTCGAAGTGTGTCCGTGCAACATTAAGCTCGTGGGGCCCACCGTGATGTACGTGGGACATCAATCCATCCATTATTTGCCCAGCCCATGTCAGGACATGAGCAAGGGCGGATTAGGTGAGACCCTGAGACGGTGCGGCCCTTACCGTAGGGCCAGCTTGATGTATGTATTATGTATCCACTCCGTTCATCCGTTTTTCCGGATCATCTTTGGACGTTATCCCAAAAATGAAGCAGAAACAATTATCAGGTGGACCATACCATAAGAAACAGTGGTGATTGACCATCCTACCATTAAAAACTTCTTAGGACGCACCTTCATGTTCCCCGTAGTTTTTATTTACCATCCAATCTGTTGGTAAGGTCACATGAGCGTGGATGAAGGCAAAAAAAAAATAAATATCAGCTTCATTCAAAACTTTTGTGGCCCATTAATGGTCAATCGCCACTGTTTCCTATATTATGGCCCACTTGATGATTGGATCTGCTTCGTTTTTAGTATAAGGTAGGCCCCACGGTAACTCACGGTAAGGGCCGCACAGTATTAGGTGAGGCCGGGGTCTCACTTAATCCGCTCTCTTCTTTCACGTGTGCCATACCCGAGAAATCACACTGACATGGTCATAAGAAGAACTCTACTGAGCCCACACACGTGTGAAATACTGCTCATGTACAGGCCACACATAGGTCTGGTATCCAGTCCATCCATCAGGTTGGTCCAACCTTGTACATCCTTTGGCAAAAAAATCTGGTCCATTCAGCAGTTGGGCCCCAATATTGGAAACATGTGGATGTATTAGAAAACTTCAGCCCCTACACTTGTTTTGCAAACTGTACCCCACATGACCAGTGTATCAACCTGATTCTTCCGAGTATTAACATAGTGGTGCCGTTGTGATGGATGGATTGGATCACGGACCTAAGTACAAATGCTTGCACACGTGTGGAGCAGTCTTTCACGCGCAAGCGCGTTTAAGAAGACGAAAGTTCGTTTCCATCTTTTCAAGCGGAAGAGGTCTTTGAAATAAAGAAAAAGTATCAGAGGATTTCTAAGAAGAAACGTTTCGGTTGGTATAACCGCAAGAGGGCTTTCTGTAATTTCCGTTATGCAAAAGGGCATTTTCTTTCAATTATTCCAAATTCTCCGGCTATAAAGGAAAATAAAATCAATCGGATTTGAATATTCGTCGTCGTTCTTCATTCTCTCTCTCTCTACCTTTCTTTCAAGACAAGCATCATATCTCGTAAGCGCTCAAACCCTAATCTCTCTGAATTTCAATTAGTTTGCTACTATTTTCTGAATATATTTTAAATTATTGTCTTAATTTTCAAAGTTTGTATAAATCAAGCAGCGATTTGCGATTTTCAGAATGTTAAACGGTGGATTATAGACTGTTTTTTATATTCTTCTCGAATTTTTAGGGTTTCGGAAGTAGCTCACCTTCCCTTTTTTGTATGCTTATCGTTTTTTGCCTGTTCTGATGTTTTTGCAACGTAATTTGATTTTGTTTCCATTTTAGAGCAAATTTTTAAGTCTCTGGCTGAGATTTTTTTTCCTTGTTATTTGTTTAAATGATTCAAAATTATTTTTTTATTATTTTAATTTTTTGGTTGGATTTCGATGCGGCTGTACTCTCTGTTTGGTGTTTTTTGGACATAGAATGGTGGACTGGATCCCGAGTCTATTTTTAAATGGGTCCGATTTTAGGATTAAGTCCTGTTTAAATCAAGTTTACCTGGATCTTATGGTTGCTCTGGTATGTGGTACTTGGTCCGCTGATATGTGGTATGCTAGAGGTAGAATCATGCAGGTAGCTCCAGTACTACAAATCTCTACTATATATGGTAAATTCGTCAAAAAAATGTAGCTGGACAACATAGATTGTTCCTAGTTCGAGAGAGAGAGAGAGAGAGAGAGAGAGAGAGAGATCTTCTTTTCTTTTTTATGATTGCTATTGTTTTACATGGGTTTATTTATGAAAAACAGGAATGGGAGTTCTTTCTTTTGTCAAAATGTTTCATAAGAACTCAGTTTGTTACTAGAATGGAAGTTTTCCCATCAAACAATGCCAAGGAATAACTACATCATGATGAATTGCAATATTTTTTCTTGAGCATGGTGCAGACTTTGAAATGTCTTGTCCATATACACCACAACAAAATGGTGTTGGCTGAACTGAATGATCATCACTTCATAGAGGTCTCCCGCGCTCATCATGATAGGAGTGTTTGTCCCTAAAATCTATTGGGATGAGGCAATTCTGACTGCCATCTTGGCTAATAGGAAGCCAGCTCCTCTTCTCGGTAATAGCTATCCCCCCTAAATTACTTGATAATTGGATGCTGACTCCTATACTTAACAACAACTATCCCCTAAAGTACCTGAAAACTAATCTCCTTTCATTTTCTATTTCTCTCTAATCTTTGGATCTGTGTGTTTTGTCCAAGCCATTGGGCTGTCGAACAATGCGTTGGGTCCTCAAGCTGTGAAATGTATTTTCACATGGGTGTTTCAATACTCAAATGTGGTACAAGTGTTATTGTCCAATAACTAGAAAAAAGTATATCTCTAAAGATGTTATACCTTCTTTGAGAATATACCTTATATTTATTATCATAGGCCACAACCAGGACTCCACGTCACAATGATATATTCCCTCTTGTCATTGGGGATAATCCAGTGAACTCAGAGGAAGGACAAGGATCAGCTTTCTGAGACTATTCAGAACTTTCACCCATCCTATGATTCTGTTCCCTCGTCATTTTTTGAGTTGCTAATTGCAAAGAGATTGTGTGGGTATGTGTGTTTTCTAATGGATAATTTGATTTTTATTTTTATTTTTTTTTACTTTGCTTTTCATAAACTTGTACTGGATTTACTTTTTGGTTCATGGCATATCAGGTTTGTTGCTGTGACCTATATGCAGTTTTTCTACCTTCTAAGCAAATATTGAATTTACATAAATCCAAGCTTTCTTTCTATTTTTTTGAAAGATGATAATATTATTAAACGAGGCCAAAAGGCGAAAAGAAAACAAGAGGGAAAAAGAAACAAGAGAAAATAGAAAGAATAGATACAACAACCAGTCCCAGGACTGGAAAAAAACGCCCAAAGAAACCCGAAACTTTGGAGCCCAATCTCTAAACAAAATGAGAGCTCTAGAGAAGACCCTGACAGGCGAAGTTTTACAATTCCCAAAACACCGACTATTCCTTTTTGCCCAAACAACCCATAAGACGGCCATAGGAATAGCCCTTCATTTTCTTTTACCCAAAATGCCACTTGAATCCTCATGCCAGATGCAGAGAAGGCTGTCGATAGATTTTGGCATAGCCCACGAGATTCCCGCCAAACGTAGAACACTCCACCAAATATCTAAAGAGAATGGACAGTGGATGAAAAGGTGATCCAAAAACCCCTCATCGCAAAGGAAAAGGATGCAGACATTTGGGATTGTCAAGCCTCTTTTTCTCAGATTGTCCACAGTAGGAACCTGATTCCTCCCGACAAGCTAGAGGAACGCTGCAACATTTGGAGGAGGAGCATAGAACCATGCAGAATCAATATGGCAATTGGCAACATCTAACTGTTGAGGAAGTGGTTGAAAGGGAGGATTAGGAGTAACATGATCGCACCGAGAACCGACTTGAAGAAGCCAAGGACTAGGAGAGGGAATCTTCCTGAGAAGGGGTGGAGGAATGGCCCTGCAACCGAGAAAGGAGATCAATCAGTTCCCAAATTTCAGCATCAGTTAGACTCCTCCAAAAAGGAGGAATCCACACTCTTCCGATGCCATCGTCTGGATAACAATTTATCACCAAGATATTAGGATCAAAAGAGATAACAGATAATGCAGGGAAAACTTTGGAGAACGAGGGGGATCCGCACCAAGGATCGAGCCAAAACCTAATTCTGGAACCCTTCCCTAGAGAAAAGGATACTCTGTCAAAGACTTTGGGAGCCACCTTGGTGATTCCTCTACAAAGAAAGGAAGCCCGGTTAGAGAGAGGATGATCTGGTCCTCCATCCACCAGGGGACAGGCCATACTTAGCCGAAATTAATAATTTCCAAAGGCTATCATTCTCGCAACCGAATCTCCATGACCATTTGGCCAAAAGAACCTCATTAAGAACCTCCAACCTTTTTATCCTTTCTCCTCCTCCAGCAAAGGGGGAACAAAAACCTCCTTCCAATTTAGCTGATGAAATTTCATATAGGCCGACCCTCCTTGCCACAAACATTCTCTCCGCAGCTTATCAATCTTGAGAATGACAGATTTTGGGCAATTGAATAACGACATGACATAGACCGTGAGATTAGAGAGAGAAGCCTTTATTAGCTTAATTCTTCCACACAAGGATAAGAGTTTACTTTTCTGAGTAGATAGCTTTTCTCTCAATTCTTTCCAGAATTTTGCCCCACAGATACATCGGGGGTTTCCCAATACAAAGGGGCATGCCTAAAAAGGTAGTGGGCAAGGATCCAACCCTACATCCTAAGGAGTCAACCAAGGAAGAGATTACCTTTGGGGATAAATTGATCCCAAAACATTCACTCTTATACAAATTGACTTTCGAACTTGAAACAACATCGAACCAGCAGATGGTCATGCTCAAGAAGTCCGCCATATTATCATTACCTTCACAGAATAAGAGGGTATCGTCTGCAAATTGGAGATGATAGATACGCAGGGCAAAGTTTTCCACTTGAAAGCCCCTGAAGAGACCTCTTTCCTATCCCATGGACAACATTTGGCTAAGAGCTTCAGTAACTAAAACAAAAAGTAAAGGAGATAGGGGATCACCCTGCCTTAATCCTCTCGAAGCCGGAAAGAAACCAAATGGAGATCCATTGATTAACACCGAGAATCTAGGAGAGGAAACACATGACTGAATCCACACCATTTATCTCCAAAACCCATCATGGCCAACAGATAATCCAAAAATCCCCAGTAGACATGATCATATGCCTTTTCCAGGTCGAGTTTACAAAGAAAGCCCGACCTATCAGCTCTGGAGCAAGAATCCAGACACTTGTGAGCTATAAGCACACTATCTAGAATCTATCTTCCTTCAACAAAAGCAAACTGGAAGGGGTATATGACCTTAGGAACCACCATCTTGAGCCTCTGATTAAGGACTTTGGAAAGAATTTTATATGGACTTCCTAGGAGACTGATTGGACAGAAACCTTTAAGATCTCTATGTACCATTCTTTTAAGGATTGGACTAAGTTTTGACCTAGTGGTCTTTGTTGGAAATTCCTTGCAATGCTATCAAAGATGATATCATTGTTAAGGATGACCCCTATTCTTTCTTTCTTTGTTTATTAAAGAATCTCTCTGCTCTGCTTTACACCCAGGCTCTTGTTATTATTATTATTAATATCGGTTGAAGTGTATTAGTAACACTTTTATTATTTTGTCTTCATTCTTCTTGTTTGTAGAGTATGCCTGTTAAGTTGTTTTTCAATTTGCCAAATTGTTATCTAGTATAACATGTCAGTTTACAGGACACCACACCCTGTGTATGGCCACCTCGGCATAGTGGTTTCCATTGGGATTCATCTTGCTTCTCCTGAAGGATACTCAGCCTAGTATTGAAAGATTAGTTCACATTATTGAAGAACGCGTCAGTTGCTCCAGATTTTCTCAAGGGTTCGACACGATATTTTATTGCTTGATCGATGCTGTTGGTGTGACGTTTGAGTTTAAGAAGGCTATACTAAGATGGGGAGCATCCATCGCAAGTTTGTAACTCTTATGCTTTGTACTTCCATTACCAATATTCTTCTGCTCAACTTAACCGTTTTCTGTTATATGATTTTCTCATATTTTATCATGCACGTATACTCCCATGCTAGCCTTCCCATGCTTTGTTCATTTTTTTTAAATGTTTAATTTACAGTGGTATTCCGAGAAGACCAAATGACAATTATAGTGGTATTCTGAGAAGGTCAAATGACGTTACAAGAATTATTACAACAACTGTTATTGGAGTTATCTTTGGATTCTTTGTTGGAATCTCATTTCGAAACTTTTCAGTTAGCAAGGTAGCTATTTCGTGAGTGTAGCTATTTTTTGAGCACCTTTATCATTAAGGGCTTATCATTTTGTTGGTTATCTGTCTGGTTAATCTGGGGAACTTCTGAAAATTAGCAGATTAGTTTGCCTCCCAGCCTTCTGTCCTCCATCGATGCAGCCACTATCAATGGTCGTAGATCGGAGAGCACTACTCAATCTTCTGCACCTAAACTTGGTTCAGATGAAAGCAAATCTTCCAGAACTTATAGCTCGGGAGATGGTTCAAAGGTAATCCTTTTGGCTATTGCCTTGTTTTTAAGAAGTTTGCTTATCCCCATTTTCACGAACCATGCTAGTGCATGAGCCCTAACCTTAATCGTGCTCTTGAGAACAGCTTTTTGCCACCAGCCCTTGGTAACACTAGAAAAAGGAGTCATCTGCTTTAACCTTGTACACCCCCTTGTTTCCAATTGATTGCTTACTGTCAGGTAATGGATCATGCAACAAAACTTTAACGAAACAATGAAAATGTGAATATAAGATGAATACCGGTGATTTTTTTCTCCTTTTAAACAGGAAACAAGTCCATCGCCTTTTCTTCATAAGAAAAATAATACTTCTTTGTGCCAATACATTCTCATATGCAATTTCAAAGCCTTTGAAATGACATTATGTGTTCTCTTTCATGGATATGTGTGTCCACAGTCCACACATTGTTCCTCCTCTGTAAAACAATCTCTGTCTGCAATTTTGACTGCCTCTCATCTGTATCTTTTCTCAACCTTTAGAATTTCTTGCATCAGGTTTATTTCTTTTATGGGAATACTTGGCCTGCCTTTTGCTCCCTTTCATCTTTTCTAAGCAGTGGTTTATAGAGGGGTGCTCAACTACACCCATGGTGCACTTAAGCTTTAAGTGCATCCAGTGCTTTTAGACATGTGGATGATCAAATCATCAATCCAGGCCATCCATTAGGTTTATCCTACTCTCATGGACTGCATAAAATTCACACGATCAGAGAATCTTTTCTTCTGATCAATGCATACAAAATGAGCTGTCTGGATCATATACAACCGAAGAAGGGCTAACACTATGAACAACACATTTGTTAGTCTTCTTTAGATTACGTCTCCAAAGAACCATTTTGATTAGATGATTTCAGCCATGCCCGTCCTATATTTTTCTTCGAGAACCGATAGTTGTGAAATAGCATTCCAATGTTTTGAAGGTCAGGATCCTCCCACCAATGAGTTTTTCATGTTGATTGGTGGCCCTTGTGTGGCTTCTACCTAACGGATGGTCCAAATCAATGATTAAGATTACTCACTTGTCCAGAAGCACCACGATGATCTTAAAGAGCATTCTTCTGGTTTATAAACTGTCTGGATTTTAAAGAGCATTTTTCTGGTTTTAAACTGTTTGGATGATTAGAAACCTCCTGGGTATGATAGTCTGAATAAGCTAAGGAAGTCTGGACTTCTATTTGAGATTCACTACTGCTATTACGGGATACATGTCTAAAAAATGTTTCTGCTTTTGATTCGAGTGCTTCGGTAACTAAGAATCTCATGTGAAAAACCTTTATTGTCTAAATTTTTGTTTAGTGGTGTCAATGGACTGGGATCAGGCTAGGTATAGTACCTATACATACAGTACCTGCACCCATACCAATATCAGGCTGGCTGGAATGGGCACACCCGTACCCACCACACCCATTAGGGTGTTGGGTACCCATTAGGGCATTAGGTACCCATTTATGATTTCATATTTAAAAAAAAGAAGAAGCATCATACCATTAACTCAAAAAGATTAAATTTTATAGCATAAATAAAAAAAGTGGTTATGAATCAGAGTTTAAGATTGCTCCAAAAAATCTGACTTTTGGATTGGAGTTAGTTTTAGTGGGTTTCACAATTTCAGTGGTTTAATTTCAGTTAGTATATGCTACATGTACAATTTCTTAGTGCCTGCCGATCAACCATAATATGCTGCCGGTGTATCAAACATCTCCTTCCACGACAGTAGCGCATGAAAGAAATCCTTTCCGGTTTCGATACTGTACTTTTGATTTGGTGAATTCTACATCCATGTGGGGATCCTACACGCTGCAACATGTGCTGATTTCGAATAATGGTCCCTCGTAACAAAACAACTTTTCTCTATTTTTTTTTTCACTTGCTTAAGATCTAGGCCTATTTGGGGATCAAAAGACAAGATTCAAAAGACATCCAATGAACTGAAGATCTAGGCCTATTTGGGGATCAAAAGACATCCAATGAACTGAAGCGAAATGAATGGCCTGATATACTATTGAATACCTTTTTTTTTTTGAAAGATATACACTATTGAATACATGTTAAAAAACATTTAAGAAAAATGATGGATTCCCGTGGTTTACATTTTTCCTATTTTCTTGATACCTGGGAAAAAAAAGGCTGATGCAGGCCTGGTACAGTCTGATATTCCATATATTGTATCGTTTTTGGACATGACCGATACACCACCCCAATACTGATAATCAAAACCTTACCGATGAGGTTTTTGAAATGGATTTCATTGACTTTCTAGTTTTAGGCATTGAGTACTGCTAGCCTACCATGATCTGGAGCGATGCTTACACCAGTGGAGTATCTTTGTCGCCACTTGCAATAAGATTTGATCCCTCATTGAAACCTATGTAAGTTGGAAATATGGACATGTATGTCAGTATTGTGGGCACAAGGTGTCAGACATGGACTTTGGAAAACCCAACACTTCTGTACTGATATATAATGATATCGAGAAATGTATTATTAGATAAATTTATTTCATAAATAATAAGAAACAGAATGTGTTAGATAACTAACACAACACTTCTGCACTATTATATAATGATATTGAGAAATGTAATATTAGATAAATTTATTTCATAAATAATAAGAGACAGACTATGTGTTACATTACCAGCAACACATTTATTGTCATCACCATCATCATCACTTTGTCACATCTATTTGGGGTTGGCTGATAATTAAGATTGCTGGTGAAAGTTCGCGCGTCGCATCCAGCGGAGTTATTACTAGTAACACATGAGACTATATGAACAGCATATAAATTCAACTAAAATACATGGTATAAAAAAGGTCTTTTTCCCCTAATAGCTGTGTTGACTTGTGTCGTACATGTTTGTCAGCACAGGTGTCAGATATGGGCCATCTGGCAACATTTTAGAGAATGGAGTGTCATTGTTACACATGTAATTAGTGACTTTCAGGGACATATGCATTAGGATGCTCAGTACAATGTTACAGAAACAAAGTAAAATTCTTTCACATACATAGAATGTTTGTAGTAAAAGCCCCAAACTAAATGCTGTAATCGTTTAAAATTGATAATCTTAGTGGCAAAACTGAAACCTAATATGTTTTCACTGGACGTTCTTTTGTGAAGTATGAATCATGGGTTGCAAGATTCCAAGGAATTTGCAAAACCATAAAGATATGATGAGATCAGGTTCATGGGATAATCATCTGTGTTTATGAGATCAGGTTCAGTAGAGGTGATGATATTAGTCCAAGTTTTCAACTATGTACACCTCTATGCGTGAATAATATGTCAAGTCAATCGGGGAAATTTCATTGGAAGGAACAAGTAACCAAAACAATTCCTGTTATTTTTTTTTTCCTGGGATGAAAAGTATCTCTATCCTCCTGTTCTTAAGACTATTGTATGTTTTACGTGGAATGCTCACTGATAAACCAGCATTGTGCAATCAATTTTCTCCCTTTGTGTATTAGTTGTCGGGCATTGGGCATGTAGCTGGTTTGCTGTACTTTGATGTGCATTTCTGTAATTTAACCGCTTAAGTTGTCTGTGACTTGTTAACTCAATACAGATATATGCTGCGACAAATCCTCGTGGTGCAGAGTCGTTGCCTCCAGGGATCGTTGTTTCGGAAACTGATTTCTATTTGCGCAGATTGTGGGGTAATCCCAGTGAGGTAAGTTTGTTGTTATTGTTGGAAATCTTCTTCTTTTACTCAGTTTTTGGACATTTCATTTGTGCAACTCCTTAGCTGGGTCCAATTTGCATTTGTGCATACATGTGGGTGAATTGTGTGGTCGAGGGCTTAGAGGGTATTTGTGGGTGTGATTCCAATTCTAAATTGATCAATAAATGTGCGTACAAGCAAATATGGCACTGGAAGAGATCAGAACTTATTTTATCTTGGAGGCTTCCATGTGTATTTTGGCACCCCAACATATTCATCATACTTCTACAGTGTCTTTAATAATTTTTTTAGCAAATTGGTTACTATTTTCGATCATCTGTTTAAAATGTGCAGGATTTGACAATTAGGCCAAAGTACCTAGTGACATTCACAGTTGGATTTAATCAGAGGAATAATATTAATGCTGCAGTTAAAAAGGTGCAGATGTTAAGCTCCTCTCAGTTTCTTTCCTTTTATTCTCGTCTAACGTTACTGAGGATTGTTTTTTTTTTTTTTTTTCCCTTGTTAGTTTTCTGATGACTTTCAGATTATGCTCTTTCACTATGATGGTCGTGCAAGTGAATGGGATCAATTTGAGTGGTCAAAACGTGCAATTCATGTTAGTGCAAGGAGCCAAACAAAATGGTAAGGATTTTTGAGATTCCACATTATTTTAAATTCCCTGGTGATCATGCCCTCTTGCTTGTTGCTTTATCTTGCCACACCTAACTTTCTAAACGAACTTGTAATTGACGCCATGCAATTTTAAACAAACCTTAATGTAACTGTAAAGATGTTTTCAACCTACAAGCACAAAATTTAATACCAACTTTGATGATCGATTCCATCTGGAGAGAATCTTCAATAAATCTCCACTCAATCCAAAGATTAACACGTCAATAAAATAATAATGGTAAAGAAAGGATAAATATGCAGAATCACTCCATCTTGCGTGATTGCAGGATAAATAAATAAAAATGCAGAATCACTTCAATTAATAAATAAAAATTACCTGATGCATGTGGTTGGTGGGTGATTGCGTGCGAATAGTCTTGCCTTAGAGGGGCGCGGTGTCGTCATAGAAAAAAAAAAGGAAAAAAAAAATCACTCACAAAATGTTTCTGGGAGTATCACTAGCCTATTTTTTGATTCTCACAATAATCTGTAGAAGTCCCATACGTATGGCTATGCTCATATATGGTATGGTACAAAGTCTCCCACTAAAATTAGAAGACCTATTGGATATCACCCAAATAATAACTTCCATTAAACTAATCTATTTCAACTGTATGAATGACACATGTCGTATGGTTGGTATGTAGACTCTAGATCTATACTGTGTATAAATTGATTTAAAGATTTGGGTTGGACCTGTGCGTCCTGCATTGTGTGTATGGCTATCCAATTAGATTTTGTGGGCCCTACTTGTAGACCTTATGCATGGCTGGTATGATCCTGCATCATTCTCCATTGTTAACTAGCGTGCATCCTCTGGTAGATTTTCTGCAGCAACTGTTCTTCTTTGCAGATGGGGACTTCAGCATGAACTTCTAACTCACCATGTGTTTGTGAATTTATAGGTGGTATGCGAAAAGGTTTTTACACCCAGATGCAGTAGCAGCTTATGATTACATATTTATCTGGGATGAAGATCTTGGAGTTGAACACTTCAATGCAGAAAAGTGAGCGTTCTTTTTATAAAATATAATTTTTTATGGTTGGTGGCCAACTTTGGTCCTTTGTAGCTCTACTTTCTCTTTGTTAAGTTTATAGATCATACCAGGTACATTCAATTGGTAAAGAAACATGGTTTGGAAATCTCACAGCCAGGTCTGGAGCCAGATAGAGGATTGACATGGCAGATGACTAAAAGGAGAGGTGACAGTGAAGTACACAAGTAGGATTACTATAGTATCTCCCCTTAATTTTTTCATTTAAACTATTGCTTCATTTTGTAGAAATATTGGTATACACTTCCTGTTATATCTCGTGTGTTTCAGTCCTGACTGTGAGGCTATTGTGATTGTCTTGATCCCTCTCAGGGAAACAACTGAGAAACCAGGTTGGTGCAGCGATCCGCATTTGCCACCATGTGCAGCGTATGTTCCACCCCCCCCCCCCCCCCCCCCCCCCTTCTCTCTCTCTCTCTGAATTATACATTATACTTGCGCATTATCATAGCCTTGGGTTGGCTTCTAAATACCATTTTGCTAAAAAATCAAAACAGGATTTCACATGGTAGCTTGGCAAAGTTCACTGATTGGCTGCCCACCTAACACCAACCTTCCTGCTTTATCCGAGCTAGGGACAGGCTGTTTCAATTGCTGCCAGCCAGAGCATGTAGACACACACACACACACACACACACACACACACAATTCATGGGACTGCCAATGACCCCACCTCCTGGTGCCACATCAGCTCAAAACGTGAAGGGACTGGGCCCCATGAAACGATATTGGATTCAAGCAAAATAGGGAAATTATGAGACACTGGACAGGCTAAACCTTGATCCATGACGCCTGGGACCTGCTCTTCCTGTCTCCTTCGGACCATACGCAGCCATGAGAATCTACCTACTGGCGCCGATTATTATTATTCCTTCAGACCATACACCAGCTAACCAGTCTTCTTTCACCAACTCATCTGAATTACAAATAACAACAATAGCTTCTCACACTCCCACAGCACATCCATCACTATCCAATCGCAATTTCAGCTACCTTGACTTATCGCACTAATGCCCTGTACATCGACTGAGTTTGGTTTTCCTGAAAGGTGACGGTGTGCTTTCTGTTCATGCATACTTGCTTCACCTGGGCATTTTGCTTGGGACATCCCAACCCCCTTACATTCCATGACGGGATCCCCATACTTTGGTTACTCTCTTCTGCCTATATCACTCAAATCTGTTATCTCCAGTGCCGCTTTTATAATTTGCCGAGGTTGATAGGCTCAACAGTTCCCTTTTCTCTTCTGTTTTCTTTTCTGCTCAGGCTTTGGTCCAGTTTTCATCATGGGCATTCTTGACGAGTGTGTTCTTCCTACTGTTGGGTCGGAGCATCCAGCTTGGTTCTTTTGTCACTCTATTTTCTTCATCCATCTGATGCACCCAGTTCCTACTGCATCCTGACCCTGGTTCTCCTCCACCTGGCTGTGCCAAGAGAACAAACACTCCAAATCATGTTGAGAAAAATTCGTCTTCCATTTGATGCACCCAGTTCCTACTGCCTCCTGACCCTGATTCCTCCACTTATCCATGCAAGATAACAAACGCTCTGAATCATGTTGAGAAAAATTCACCTTCTCTATAGTGGTTGATCGCTTGAAAGGGAGCAGATCTCACCTCTACCTCTGACATACAAGAATTCAGCTCTGTTGTTTCTATTGGCTCTGATCCCTTTGAACCACCTATTCAAGGCAACGGCATTTGATTTACAGACAGCTGTGATGACTCTTAGCTACCTTCCATAGGTTGATATCTGTATTTTTGTTCCTCCATGCTGTGAAGGAATGTTGGAAATTACAATGCAACCTGCATTAAAGAACTTATTTTGCAAAGGTAATAATCTCCTGTGTTTAGAGATCTGTCGTCAATCGTGTGGCCTACATCTTCCATCAGACGTCAAGAAGTAGGCCATTACAGCTTTATCCAGGCTCTTTCTTGTGCCAGCTTGGCTCAGTTGGCCCATCTGAATCAGTATTTTATTTGGCCCTGAAAAGATGTCACCCCCTCCGACCCCGGCCACCCAATCCTGTGACGTCATCCTACCGTAATCTCCAGTTTGATCAGCCATTCCACCAGCTTCATCACAGTCCCGGTCTCATCATCTTCTGCACAACCCATTACTCTGCCTTGAAGTTTCACTGCTCTTCCCTATACATTATTTGTACGTCATGACAATTCCTCAACAATTATCTCAGCTACTGGATGCTTAGGTTCTGCTGCAGACTCCCGCTTATTTCTTTCCCCACCTCGTCTCCTAAACTCCAGCCTATGTTCTGCTTCCTAAAGACACCCCTGCCTCTTACGTCTTACCATGTTCCTTTTACCTACTTGATTTGCCTTCTCTGCCTCCTCCATCCAATATCTTATGACTGCAAAGCCCTCATGAAGCTGCTGTTTCTTTGTTCCTTGCAATGTGCCAATTCCTTAAACTGGATGCTATGCAGCTGAAGCACCATAATACCCTCAACCAGATTTGAGACATGCAGTGTAATCCACCTGTGCAGACCATCTCTTCTCTCTTCTTGAACTCTTCCAAACTCCCTCACCTTGAAAAGCTCCAAGCATGAGCTCGTTATGCAACTTCCCACAACAAAGAGAAAACAAAGTGGTATAATAAATTGCTGCCAGTATAGCTCTTCATGCCCATCCACTATCTGTGTGAAGATGTAGATGGCTGAGAAGATGACATTAACAAATGAAAAGAAAACGAAAGAGGATTTATCTTGCAACAGTAAAAGAAGCTCAAGATGCACACAATCCCACCATGTTTGGGTGCAGCCCATGGGAGCGTAGATGTGCTTGATAAGGCATACAGAACACGTTCCCAGCACAACAATTTGTTTGTAGTAAAAGGAGAAGGTTTGTCTAATCTGCTATGGCCTCCAAACATGCATATTGTATCCAGTGTTCGAAGTTTCGGTATCGCTACAAGTTTCGCTAGCCGGGGATACGGAAACAATATCGATATCGCCGATAATATCGTTGATAACCGGAAATGGGGGAAAATGGGAAAAACAGTGGAATTTTTCAATGAAACCTCACTAGTTGATAAAATACACATAATTACATATTTAGGAATAAAAAATTTGCATAAAGAATGCATACATAATAGGTTTCTATTTAATGGAGGCCTAAAAGCATGTGCTGCCGTAAGAACTCAATCCAATCATCTCATCCATCCAAAATCTGAACTTCCATCCAAACATCCATTGATATTTCAGAATATCGGCAACACATGAAATATCCAAACAAATCGTTAACAACTAAAAAAGAAGCTAAAGATTGTGGTCTCGTTATTGCCATGTTGCGATAATGATAATATTATGATATTATCAATGTTATCGTCAACAAATTGAGTGTTGCATACAACCATGCACCCATAAAAAATATGAAATGGGAATTTTTTAAATATATAGATTTTTTGTGATATTATCGATACATTAGTGATATTATCGAAATATTGCAAATAAATTGACGATACAAGCGACACTTGGAATTTACACAATAAAAAATATTGGCGATACACCGACGGGATCAATGTATTGACAATACAAACGACGCCTGGAATTTACACAATTGAAAATATTGACGATATCGATACATTGGCAATATTTAGTGATACATCACCGATATCAAGAATTTTTAATACTATCAGTGTTATCGGTATCGCTACCAGTGTTATCGGTGTCGCTGAGCTAGAAATAGAGATAATATCGGGGATATTTCGATAATATCGGAGATAATGCAAACACTGATTGTATCATCCCCGTCATACCGTTTCTCACAACAAATTGGGATCAGCTTTTACATGGCAGATTCGAAAAAGTTTTACAATTGACTGCCCTCTTGGCATCTACCAATCTCGTTTACTGGGCTCTGGAACTGACCATGACTAAGGCTTTTGCATTGAAAACTCTATCATGCCAACAGTCTCAGCCAGTACTAACCCCCAGCTGACACACACAGATAAAGCAAAGGGGGTCACAAGTCCCCGAGCACTGGTTTATAAGGATGCATATGGATTCTTTCCTTCCTGATCATTTTCCTGTTTCTTTTGGGCTGTATTACAGTTTTGTGGAAATTATGGCCCCTGTTTTTTCTCGGGATGCTTGGCGCTGTGTGTGGCACATGATTCAGGTACCGTCGAAGTTCCGTAGAAAAATAAGGATTTTCTTTTTTTGGTTTTCATTTTCTCCACTTTGGGCCTCTTGCATTAGATGCTTTTTTTCACAACAGTAACCAAAATGCTTGGTTGCTGTAGAATGATTTGGTACATGGATGGGGGTTGGACTTTGCCCTTAGAAGATGTGTAGAGGTCAGTAGATTCTTTTTTTCTCTCATCTTCTTACTTTCAATCAATGCTTACCTTGTCTGCATATCAGCTTGTTTTTTTACTTCCAAGCCTTTGATGCTTTAGTTGGAAGGGATCTCTTTTTTCCTAACATGGTGCCGATAAGCAGCATGTGAATGTTTCCCAGTATCGTGGTAGTCAAAACCACTCCTACGTTTCAAAAAAAAAAATAAAAAAAATCCTCTTCTTCAAAATATGGTTTGGTCACTAAAATGTTGAGGCAATTCTAGTGCGATAGGGTCCTCATTTCAAAACAACCAGTCAGATCGAATTTGATTAGTGATAAAGAAACTCTGTTTTTATCACTAAAAAAAGAAAAAAGAAAAAGAAAAAGAAAAGACGGACCCTAATTGAGCTTACTGATTGGAACTCTATTCTTGGCAAGTTCGACCATTTTTACCATTAAACTGGAAACCAATGAAGGGTTATTCCCTGGTGCACTATTTTGCTTGGCCTGGCTTCACAGTATACTCTTAATGGTTATTGTGTTTTTCGTATCTGAACAGCCTGCTCACGAGAAGATCGGTGTCGTTGATTCGCAATGGATAGTTCACCAAGTCATCCCTTCTCTTGGGAATCAGGTAGAAATCTCAAAAAGCTTACCGCATCATATAGACTAATTTTTTCCTCTGGTTTTAATGGTTTTTTCATGGTAATTGTTAGTGTAAAATTCACGCAAGTAACATTATAGCATGACTTGCAACCCCCATGTTCACATGGCACAGCTTATGGTGGTTGGGCATTAATATGATGGGAAATAGGGAAAGGATCTCTGGGATCAGATGATCCAAACAGCTGATTAATGTGATCTTTGGCCTTTGAATGTGATTGTTTCTATTGACCGGTCATTTTAATCCCATTGATTGTATGATAAAATTTTACCTCTACTGAAATTTCTGGTCTATGCCTCATTACGTGGTGGCTCACCAGATCAAACAATTCTGATTACCATGTATGGATCTGATGTGTATAGTGGAGATGGTTTAGAGTTCGGGGCATGGTGCAATGTGAGTAGTGCAATGCATTCTAGTACCGCCGATGTTTTTTAAGTGTCCTAAAATCACCATAATAGGGAGAGTTTCTAGAGAAATGCCAGTGTGGACCCATTGTATGCTTGACACAAGCTTCAGGTGTACTATTCATTTATTTCTAATGCATCTCTGTTGGCTGTCAATGGTCTGGGCTGGTCTGTTGGGCTTTTGGGCCTGGCCCCTTTGGAACAAGCTTGGAATGACACAGCAGGCGCGAAGGCCGGGCCCTGGCCTAGAAGTTTTATTGACGGGCTGGGACCAGACCTAAATTTCAAGCCTATTCATTAGTTGGGTGAGGCTTGAGCTCTGTCTAAAAGATTATCGGTCCAGCCCAGTCATGCCAAAAAAACACGAAGGCGTTATGTTATTTTCCGGAAAGGGAATCGATTATAGAAGCAGCGGAAAGCTCTATATACTTATATTTCCGGCCGAAGCGATCTGTGACAGATCGCTTCGCCCAATCATACCTTAGGGTAGGGGCCCTTAACTCCATACCATAGAAACTATAACTGCCTCTATAAGGATCGTTCAGTCGGAAGCCTCTTTTGAGCCTTCCTCCCTCACTTGTCTGCCTTCCGTCACTTTATGCCTTATTGAAATAGAAGCCTTCCGGCTTAAAGATCGTTCAGTCGGACTCCGGATTCCTCCTTATCTCGCCACGGCCGGCCCTGGAGATTTCGCACCCCGAAAATGGAATTATTGAACTGAAGGCAGTCACTATTTAGGGATTTTGCACCCCAAAAATGAAATTATTGGCTTGAAGGCAGTCACTATTTAGGGATCTTCTCCCCTTTCCTTTCAGTCAATGGTATAAATGTTCAGAGAGTAGGCCTCTCTCTGTCCCTCAGCTTTGGGCCAGTCCACGCTAGGGAGATCACCGGGACGAATATCAGGATGTTCCACTCAATAAAAATCGATGAAAAGTTGATGGTCTGACTCAGTGTACATGTATTGATCATATAATGAGTGGTTCGGCCTGATTTCTCAGCAGCTAATCTTCATAGTGTATCCTGATCCTGCCTTTTGCACAGCTTGAAAGTCCTACACATGACACATTGGTTTGAAGGACGGGAATGCAAGAGATCATGCAGTGCCTATATAAAGACTTTTTTTATTTCTGAAATTTATGCTTCTCATGGTTCCATACTCTTAAAAATTGCAGGGTCAGGCTGATAAGGGGAAAGCGCCATGGGAAGGGGTATGTTTCCTATGCCATTTCCAATGGGTGTTTTTATATCATCCTTGCTTGAAACTTTTGGAAATGCTTTTGGTTTCTTTCGTGTTTTGTGGTATTCATTTATTTTTTTAATGGAATGTTCGTCATACACAGTTACACGCACAATCGAAAACCGACATTTTTTTTTCCCACCTCCTCGCGATTGGTCTTTTATAAAAGTTCCCATCTTTAATTGAAAATCAACTGGTGGAATTTGTCTCAAAGATGGGTTTGTGCTCATATTGAACCCAGCAAGACCAAGCCATTAGCGACATATTGATTGATGAGACCCATTGAAGAATTCGTACCATCCATATATATAAAAGGAAAATTAGAGAATTGCAATCCCTTAACTCTTGCTTTTTTCCTTCTGAAACACAGGTGAGAGATAGGTGCAAGAGCGAGTGGACAATGTTCAGACATCGTCTTGATGATGCCGATCGAGCATATCTCAAACAGATGGGGAGGGGTTGAGCTGAATCCCAATCATTTTTTTTTCTTCTTTTGGCAACCCCTCCGTTAAGAGGGTTAAGAGTTGAGAAATATGGTTTGCGATTCTTTGGGTTCTTTTAAGTGAAATTTTCTTCCTGGGGGGGGGCCACAATTTCTTCAAGCTATTGGGGGGCCGGCAGCTACCGAAGGGAAGAGCAGTTCGCTTTCTTGTCCATAAGCATTACGTAGAGCCTATGACCACCTCTGATCCCGTCTTGAATTTTGTTAGTATATTGCATTGATTACCACTTAAATGGTGTATGTATGTATATCAGTTTTTCTTCCCTTTCAAGTGGTCTGATGGGTGCCTTATAGCTGATTTCTGTACTTCCAAAACTGATTCCACACCGTCCATCCCAGGATCGGGAATTGCATGCATGCACACACTGGCATGGGCCAATCTATGATCAGACCTCACTCAGGAGTGAGGGTAGGTATGCCAATGCATATGATCAGAAAGTTGCACTTTAATCCAAATATTGATTCGATTAGGTGATTCTAACCATCTATTTTGTGGCCTGTCCAATGGATGGTTGGAACACAATTGCGCGGTTAGGATATGTGTGGTCACCTATATTGTGATTCACACTTTTGGTATGCATATGGATGGTTCATTTGGTGGGGCCCATCATGCATATTTAGGGTCCATCAAATGATCTCGTCTGTAGGCTTCTTTTGTTGAATGGGGCCATTATCTATGGAAGAGTCTGAGAATGTGTGCTCGCTCCCATGAGATGGATAAAGGGACTTATAAAAGCTCTGGCTGCTGCTCTAGCCCACAGACTTGTCTATTTCTAATCTACTGTATTGGGCTCACAGTTTTACCATGATGCCACGCATGAAAGACCGACTCTAACCTTACCGATCACCTAGTTCCAAAATGAGGTTGTCCACTTACTGCAATGCACACTGTTGAAATCAATTGGAAACTGCGGTTCACCTGGTGAGTGAATGATTTTTGAGATCATGGTGGGCCACTGACCCAGGTGGATTTATGGGTAGGGGTTCGATAACTAATCTGTTGAGCCACGGACAATACCTAGGCCCATTCATGCCATTAATGGCAGCCCCACCTGCCACTTTAGGCAAGGACCTGGACCCTAAAATAGCCAAAAGGAAGGGCCTGGGGTTGAAATATAGGCCTGGTATTGAAGCCGGTTGTAGGCCAATGAGGAATGGCCAGCCTCTTCACCCGTTCTAATCATCAAGTGGGCCACCATTGTAAAAAAAAGAATTTTAAAGACCCTTGTAATGTAATCTATAAGTTTTTAATGGTGGACATCTTATCCATCTCTTGTGGTCCATTTAATGATCAATCAAGCTGTATATTATTTTATTTATATTTCTATATTTTTAGGGACATAAGAGAACATCACAGGAAGCACATGATGAACAGATTTGATGTACCATATACATTACAATGAACCCCATGCAATCCCGAATGTGCATCAACCATTGTGTTCTCTCATGTATAATGTCTTTTTAGTTATAAGGTCATTATAACTAAAATACACGCACAGGCACATGTAATACAGACCGTCCAATTCATCGAACCCATTGTAGATGGGTGGCTATCCCCAAATCAGATCGATTGGTCTTATTTGCCATTGGATTGTCAAACTTAGAATAACGATTGTTTTCCATTTTATAGAGACACACCACCAGGGAAGTCAGGATCATCCATTTAGAGTTAGTTTTGGGTTATCATACACAGCTCAACAGTCCCACAGTTTCAACGGTTTCCATTCAATTCAATACATATCACGTGATTACAAGTATACTCTAGAGATGCCTAGGATCTGATGTTGACATCGATGCAATGTTGATATTCATACTTCAAGCAACAACGCGAAAACCAATAAAAATAAAAATAAAAAATGGTTTGCTACTTTCGCACGCACCCTTGTGTATGGCCTCTACACGCCAGAACATGTGCCAATACCCAAAAGAGATCCTGCCCATCCATCAGGCGGGTCCTATCTCTTTCATGTCTCCAACCCAGAAATCAGTTTGGTCCATTGATCAGCCTGGCCATGGTGAAAAAAGAAGAAGAAGAAGCAAATGGATTCCTATCTGTCTAATCTGCACATGTGTTGGTGGCCCATCTATTGAGTAAACTGGCCTAATTTTAGAACCATTGCATGTACAAGGTGGAATTAGTGACATGAACGGCTTATATTCATAGGTCGGTGTGTAGAAGGGCTGCCTTCCACAAGCGTATGGGGGTTAGCAAAGCAAACTTATTCAAAATTCATTCACACCATAAGGTATAAAGAATGGGATGGATGACACATTGATACTCCACACTTATAAATTTCATACGTGGCGTACAAGTAGCCGTAGGTCAATCTAAACTTCAAATGGGTCCCAGTCTAGATGTATCATGAATCGAAAATTGCACTATTTTGATTATCATATGGAAGGACACTTATTGGACGGTTAAATGAAAAATATCCAATGGTTTTTCTTCAACAAATAGGCATCCAAACATCAACGTCCACTGTCTTCATTGGCCTTTGGCCGACCGGTCGGGACAGGTTGGGACTAGTCGTTTTCTGCCTGTTTTTTGTCCGTTTGAACATCTTTTATAAATGGGCTTGGCTTATTTTGAGGGGTAATCAGAGGGATTTCGAGAGGACTGAAGCCACCATTGTTGGAGACCATTTGAGGCTTATTCCCAACCTATGCAAGGCATCTTCCTTGTGCTTTAACACAAGATTGGAGCATTCCAGGCTCATGAAGAAGATGACCTTCATCCCCTCTTGATCTCTAGAGTTTGAACCTTCCTTGATAGGCATATCTTTGTCCAAAGCTCTAAGATGAGATCGTTGTAGGAGAGAAACTCTAGGCAACCCATTCTCATTAGTTGTAGAGTTCTCAAACCTACCCTCCTATCACATTGGGCATCTCAAAGGCTTCACAAGCAAGGTGATTAATCGAGTGTAGCTGAGGCACTGGCGACGCAACGGCAACACTATCGTGGGAGCAAGGGAAGCTGATTGAAGCACGAGAGAGTGGAGATCAAGCAACCCGAACCGGCGCTGAACAAGGGGCTCATCCGACAAGTAAGGTTGTCTTTATTGAGAGTCGATCCACTCAATTCCCTTTGGGAGTTAAGTGTAGAGTTTGTTAGTCAAACTCGATTTAGGGACGTTGGCCGTTCCTTAGCCTGTTTGTCGACCTAAAGAGTAGGGGTTGTTTGGCACTCCTTGGCCCGTTTGCCAGGCCTAAACAAAGTCTCCAAGGGGGAGCCTCCGACACGGGAGTGAACGTGCGTCGGGTTGAGAGATAGCCTATGTCCAAAAGTCTGTTCGGGTTGAGAGTTAGCCCTTTGTCCAAAACTCCGGTTGTGGTTAAGAGATGAATCGGTAAAACCTCCGTGTAAAGGTTGAGATGTGAACCTCATTTAAAACTTCCGATAGTGAATGCCGGTGTGCTCAAAGGAGTTGAGTAGTTGAACCGGGAGTGGAGTAGACCCAAAGTCAAACCACTATACATGCTTGTGTTTGTGATTGAATTGAGCACATTAATATATTAGCATTGGATGTTTAATTGTTTAATTATGAATGCTTGATAGGAATGTATGCTAGGCACTAGATAGGCACATCCACACACAAGATGTACTTTCACTAGTAGTGTAGACTTGAGCTCATTGATCCATTCTTATAAGTTTACATAGGTTGTATAGGTTAGGAGCTTGATTAGTTAAATCATTTGTTTACCTATGCATTCTTAGACTAGGTTGTTTATTGCTTAACCATATGCTAGTCTTGTGATTGGACTCACTCAGGCTTGGAAGTCGAAGTGTTCTTGCTTACTTAGTTTAATTTGTTAAATTGTGTAAGTAGGCGAAAAGAATTTCAAAAGGTTCTTATCACCCCCTCCTATAGGACTTGGCCATAATTCTAGTTGCTCTTTAAGCTTCCGCACATACGAAGGTGTCATGTTAGACTATCGACGTACTTTCATCTAGTTTAACCACAAGCTCAGGTCAATCCTCCTTCAAACCATATCCCTTGTGGCAATCAAGTTCCTAATCAGCGTCCACGATCCATTCGCTCCAGCATCTCCCGACAACGGCAGCCTAAAGAACAACTCGATGATGAGATATCCAGTTATAATCTTCCTAGGGAAGGGGACCTCAGGAAACTCGCAGATCGCTTCGATCATATCGAGCAACGATATCTATCTAATCTTCCAACATCCACTCTGGTGATCCGACGGTCAGACCCCTCTTTTACTCGCGAAGTGATGGAGGCTCCTTTGCCTAAAAAAATCGGACGCCTAGTATTGTTCTATATACTGGTATCGGCGATCTCCTTGAGCATCTGGAAATGTATAGATCCCTTATGGAATTGGAAGGGTACAGCTTTGAAATAATGTGCAGGGCTTTCTCTTTAACCCTAAAAGACGCAGCACGTACTTGGTTTCGTGGTCTAAAGCCCTGATCCTGTCGAGTTCTTCTCTCAGTTATCAGATCTCTTTCTTTCCCAGTTTATGGGGAGCATCCGTCTCAAAAAACTTACATCTCACCTATCAGATTTGAAGCAGCAGTAAGGGGAGACGATTAAAGAATTCACCGTTCGATTCATAGCGGAAGCAGTCCAAACCGAAGGTTATATAGAAGATAAGGCGCTCACTGCCCTTATAGTAGGCATTATAAGCGAAAGATTTCGAATCGCCTTAGATAAAAACCCTCCCAAAACAATGATCGAATTCCAAGCCAAGGCTAAAAAATACATCAATGCTGAAGAAGTGGCCTTAGCTCGCCATGGTGTCCAAGGAAAAAAGCGAAAAGTTGAGGAAGTTTCTCCAAGAGACAGGAAATATCGACGTGATCGTTCTCCAAGGAGGGCTTATCCCGGGAAGTATTGCAATTATACACTTCTCAATCGATCTCCCGAAAAGGTATTGATGGAGATCAAACACAAGTCGTATGTTAAATGGCCCTCAAGGATCAAATCGGATTCTGAAAAAAGAGACAAGAGGAAGTTCTGCTACTTCCACAAAGATCACGGGCATAACACCCAAGATTGTATATCTCTCAAAGAACAGATTGAAGCCCTCATTCGAAAAGGACATCTCCGTTATTATGTTGCACGACAGGATCGTTCGCCCAAACAATCTGATACGTCAGCATGTCATGACCATCAAAACCAGAGAAGGAAGTCACCACAACGTCGTCCTTCACAAGAGGATACTGGACCAGCAGGTGAAATCTGAACTATTGCAGGTGGCCCGGCTTGTGGAGGAGATTCACAGGCCACAAGGAAAGCATACACTCGGAAGGCGTGTCAAAAGCCCCAACACGTTTATTGGGCGGAGAAGTCCTCTAACCCGACAAACTTAAGCCATCAGCAAATTACTTTTTCTCAAACAGATGCTGAAGGACTCCATTTCCCTCATGAGGATTCCATCATCGTGGCGTTAAAGGTATCGAATTATTTAACTCATCGCATTATGCTAGATACAGGCAGTTCTGTAGATATCCTTTATCTTGAAGCTTTCAACAAGATGACCCTCGCTAGAAACTTGCTCAAACTCGTTTCCACTCCCCTTTTTGGTTTTTGGGGTGAAGTAGTAACGCCAGAGGGAAGTATTAACCTTCCTGTCACATTTGGAGAATTTCCAGTCAAGGTAACTGTTTTCATTAATTTTCTTATGGTCGACCGAAAATCGGTCTACAATGCTATTTTGGGCCGACCTTCTCTCACCAAGATGGGAGTGGCTCTGCATCCCCTTTTCTTGTGCATCAAGTTCCCCACCCCAGGTGGAGTGGGAGTAGTTCGAGGAAATAAAAAAGAGGCACGAGCATGTTACGAAATTGCAGTACAAAAATGGAAAGGTATCTAGGCAGCTCCCATAATGATGATTTTGGGAGATATAGAAAATTCTCCTACAACAATAAACTTGGACCCAAGAGAAAATACGTATCAGGCGGGAGCACCCGGAGAACAAACAATCGAAATTTAATTATCTGACGACGACCCTTCTAAAAAGGTATATATCGGATCATCTCTGAACTCCGTTTTTCAAATCCATCTAACCAACTTCCTGGTCGAATTTCAAGACGTATTTGTCTAGTCTCATAAAGATATGCCAGGCATTGACCCCAACGTTGTAGTCCATCGCCGGAATGTAGACCCGAAGTTAAGCCCGTCCATCAACGCCGACGAGCCTTCACAGCGGAAAGACAGATGGTGATCAAAGCTGAGGTCGAAAAATTACTGGCTGTTAATTTTGTTGAAGAGGTCGACTACCCAGAGTGGGTCGCGAACGTCGTTCTCGTGCGCAAAGCAAACGGTAAGTGGAGGATGTGTGTGGATTATTCTGACCTAAACAAGGCGTGTCCGAAGGACAGTTTCCCTTCTCCTCGCATTGACCAACTGGTCGATTGGACTGCGGGACACACCTTGCTCAGCTTTATAGAAACTTATTCTGGTTATAATCAGATCATAATGCATCCGTCTGATCGTCAAAATACTGCTTTTATTACTGATCGTGGTCTATATTGTTATAAGGTAATGCCTTTCGGTCTAAAGAATGGGGGAGCCACCTACCAGCGCCTGGTCAATAAGATGTTTGCGGCGCAAATCGATAGGAACATGGAAGTCTATATCGATGATATGCTCGTAAAAAGTGTCGTGGCAAATGATCACCTCGCAGATCTTCGAGAAGCTTTTGATCTAATGAGGAAATATCAAATGAAGTTAAATCCAGAAAAAATGCGCCTTTGGAGTTTCAGCTGGAAAACTCCTTGGGTTCATGGTTGGTTGTTCGCTCGCCTCAAGTGTAAGGCTGCAATGTAGTAATAAAACTCTGTAAGACCGAGGTCGATCCACAGGGAATTGGAAAACAGGTTCCAAACTATTCCAGCAACTCAATTTTCAATAGACAGGAGATTTAATTGGAATATTTATGCTAAAACAGTAACTTAATGAAAATCAGTAGTTTAAGGTACTAAGGCATTCAAGGATCCACTTGTAGTAATCCCATGTCAATCCAATCAATCCAAGCAAGATACACAACTAGATTTGAAGTCCAATCTCTCATCTAGTTGGAAAATGAAGCATTAAACACATTCAATCCCATTCAAGTTGAACTTCCAAGTTCTAGTCCCATTCAACACATGTAGACTTCAAAATCATAGCCTTCGGAGTAACAGCCATGCCTATGGACTATGGCTTGCTCAAGGGTTACCATAATTCGAATCTAAACAAACACCGTATGATAATCTCGGAGAATTGCAAGGAATTCATGTCCGGAACATATGAACTCTCATAAAACATCTTAAACTATCAACTTAAGGGACTAAAAGATTAAAAACCCAAACTTAAATTAAAATTACTTAAATTAAACTGAATTAAACATGCAAATTAGCTACAAGCTTCACCTCTCAGCCTTAGCTGAGAGATTCTAGCCGAGCATTGTCATACTACAACTAGAATTCAAATAAGAAAACATAAAAACTAGAAAAACCAGAGTTTGGAGGGTTGCAGACGCTCCACGACAACTTTCGTCCTCTCCCACGACGTTCCTTGGCTTCTATGATGCCCTAGGAAGAGCCCCTAGGTGTCCTTTTATAGTGGGAAAGCCCCTTGCGTCGGAAACATCCAGAAATTGCGTAAGGTTACGCACTGCGCATAAAATCTCAGAGCTTCACGGAGAAGCCTTGTTACGCAGACGACCGGTCGCACGACCGGTCTGAGCTCCCTGACGACCGGTCGCACTGACCTGGTCTCAAAAACGTTAAAAACAGTCCAGTGAGTTTTGCCAAAATTCGATTTTAACTTTTAATTCAAGGACAGGTCGCACGACCGATCTGGGCATCGGATGACCGGTCGCACGACCGATTGTGAATGATCCAGTGACCTTCTGTGAAAATTCTTCTTCTGCAAACAATCGGACCGGTCGGACGACCGGTCGCACGATCGGTCTTGGCTTCTGTTTCCTGCTTTCTCCTTGGATTTCTTTCTTCCTTTCTTCTCCTCTCTTTCTACTTTCTTTAGTCCTTCTTCAATCTTCATCCAATGGCTTCAATTGACTCTTTTTAGTCCCCAATTTGGTGAAGTCCGCTCTCATCCCTACAATCACAAAACACACATTAGATGGGCCTTATAAACATGAAAACCATGCATATAATGTGATGTAGTGGGCTATGCAATGTATAAATTGGAGGTTCAACATTGGTCAGCGAGGGATTAAAGCAAATTTCGAGAAGATTAGGGCCTTGATTGAAACACAATCTTCATCTACTCTTAAAGAGGTTTAACGGTTAACTGGTCGAATTGCATCATTGAACTAGGTTTATCTCGCGCACTTCTGACAAGTGCCTTCCCTTTTTTAAGCTCCTACGCACGACCGCAAAAATCAACTGGGAATGGACTCCACAATGTGAGTAGGCATTTCAACAACTGAAGTGATATCTGAGCACTCCTCCTATGTTATCCAAACCCGTACTTCATGAGCAGCTTTTTCTTTATTTATCTGTATCTTCCACGTTCGTTAGTGCCGCCTTAATAAGAGAAGATTCGAGATATAGAGGCCCGTTTATTATATTAGCCGAGCAATGGTAGATGCTGAAACTTGATACTCCGACATGGAAAAACTTGCTCTAGCCTTAGTGACTGCGGCCCGAAAACTACGGCCTTATTTTCAACCTTATCCTATAATGATTCATTTGAATCATCCTTTAAAGCAGGTCCTCCAGAGGCCTGAAGTGTATGGACATTTAACTAAATGGGCAATCGAGCTTGGGGAGCACGATATCACCTTTTGCTCATGCACTGTAGTAAAAGCACAAGCCATGGCTGATTTCATCACCGAATTTACATATTCGACCCCCGCTGCTCCTATCTCCAGTAGTGATTCAACGACCAGCGAGTAGCCAACCTGGTCATTATACGTAGATGGATCGTCATGCTCCTCAGGAAGCGAAGCCGGTTTGATCCTGATAGCTCCTGATGGTTTAAAATTCCAGTATGCATTACGTTTTGACTTTCATGCCTCTGGTAATGAAGTAGAATATGAGGCTTTAATCGTTGGCCTCGCCATAGCTAATATACTTGCGATAACACATCTGCTCATTCACATCGACTCCCAGTTGGTTGTCAATCAAGTACTTGTCCGCTCGCCTCAAGTGTAAGGCTACGATGTAGTAATAAATCTCGGTAAGACCGAGGTCGATCCTCAGGGAATTAGAAACAACTTTCAAACTATTCCAGCAACTCAGTTTAGCAAGAAATAGGATTCAATTGAGTAATTAAACTAAAACAGAAACTTAATAGAAAATCAGTAATTTAAGGTACTAAGGCATTCAAGGATCCACTTGTAGCAATCTCATGCCAATTCAATCAATCCAAGTATAGATCACAACTAGATTTGAAGTCCTATCTCTCATCTAGTTGGAAAATAAAGCATTCAAACACATTCAATTCCATTCAAGCTGAACTTCCAAGTTCTAGTCCCATTCAATCAATTTAGAATTCAAATTCATAGCCTTCGGAGTAACAGCCATGCTTATGGACTATGGCTTGCTCAAGGATTACTATAATTCGAATATAAGTAAACACCATGTGATAATCTCAGAGAATTGCAAGGAATTCATGTCTGGAGCACATGAACTCTCATAAGACATCTTAAACTACCAACTTAAGAACTAGAATATGAAAAATCCAAACTTGAATTGAAAATTACTTGAATTAACTTGAATCAAACATCAAATTAGCTACAAGCTTCACCTCTCAGCTTTAGCTGAGAGATTCTAGCTGAGCATTGTCATACTACAACTAGAACTCATAAGAGAAAGCATAAAAACTAGAAAAATCAGAAATTGGAGGGTTGCTGACACTCCACGATGACTTCCGTCCTCTCCCACGACCTTCCTTGGCTTCTATGATGACCTAGGAAGAGCCCCTAAGGTGTCCTTTTATAGTGTGGAAGCCCCTTGCGTTGGAAACATCCAGAAATTGCGCAAGGTTACGCACTGCGCAGAAAATCTCGGAGCTTCAAGGAGAAGCTTTATTACGCAGACGACCGGTCGTACGACCGGTCTGAGCTCTCTGACGACTGGTCACAAAACGTCCAAAAACTGTCCAGCGAGTTTTGCCAAAATTCCGTCTTTAAAATTTAATTGAAGGACCGGTCGCACGCCGGTCTGGGCATCGGACGACCGGTCGTGAATGGTCCAGTGACCTTCTAAGAGATTTCTTCTTCTGTGCATAATCGGACCGGTCGGACGACCGGTCCTGGCGATGGACGACCGGTCGCACGACCGGTCTTGACCTCTGTTTCTGCTTTCTCCTTTTGCTTCTTTCTTCCTTTCTTCTCCTCTCTTTCTACTTTCTTTGGTCCTTCTTTCTTCTTCATCCAATGGCTTCAAATGGCTCTTTTTAGTCTCCAATTGGGTGAATTCCGCTCTCATTCCTGAAATCACAAAACATGCATTAGATAGGCCTTTTAAGTATGAAAACCGTGCATATAATGTGATGTACTAGGCAATGCAATGTATAAATTGGAGGTTCAACAGTACTCAATGAATTCGAAGCGAAAGAAGAACGAATGACTCTATACAAGTCACAGGTACTCATTCTACTTGCTAAACTAAGTAAATACGAGATAGTTCATGTCATTAGCGAGGAAAACAAGCTTGTTGACTCTCTCGCCAAATTAGCCTCCACCCCAGAGGTTGATTTAACGCGAGCAGTACCCATCGAGCACCTTCCTACTCCAAGTATCGATCGAACTACTCTAGAGCTAGTTACTGTGTTACAGCTATCTCCGTGTTGGATGGATCCCATTGTCCTTTACCTTAAAAATGGGCAACTCCCTGAAGATAAGAAATCTGCACGACAAGTTTGCTACCGCGCTGCCAGGTATATTCTATAAGACGATATATTGCTGCGTAAGAGTTTTACTTTACCGTATTTAAGGTGTCTTCATCCAGAAGAAGCACATCGTGTTCTAGGTGAGATACATCAGGGAGCATTCGATAATCATCCAAATGGACGGTCTCTAGTATACAAAGTAATGAGACAAGGATACTATTGGCCCACTATGAAAGCCGACGCCATTGAATTTTCTAAGAAATGCGACAAGTGTCAGCTTTACTCTCCAGTCCCTCATTTACCGTCTGAAAGAATGATGCCAATGGATGGACCCTGGCCTTTTGCTCTATGAGGAGTCGATAATTGGACCACTTCCCACTGGGAAAGGTCAGAATATGTTCACAATTATAGCTGTTGATTATTTCACTAAATGGGTGGAAGCAGAGCCTTTGACAACCATCACCGAAAAACAAACTACTAAATTCATATGGGGAAACATTATATGCCGCTACTGGTCTTCCCCATACCATAATTTCTGACAATGGTAAACAGTTCGATAATGCTGCATTCTCCTGAGTTTTGTGAAAAGTGGAAAATACGCAATATTCGGACTTCGCCGTATCATCCTCAAGCTAATGGTTAAGTAGAGGCGGTTAACAAAATTATCAAACGTCATTTGAAGACCAAACTTGACGAGTGTAAGGGTATGTGGCCAGAACTCCTACCGAAAGTTCTATGGGTTTACAGAACTACAACTCGCAATTCGACAAGAGAAACACCCTTCTCATTAGTATTCGAAACCGAAGCAGTGGTCCCTGTAGAAATCGAGATACCAACTCATCTAGTACAAAACTATGAAGCAACTCGTAATGAGGAAGGTTTAAAACTTCACATTGATCTTCTAGAAGAGAAGAGATACGGCTCGCATTCGAGCAGTACCTGCCAACAACGAATAGCTCGCTATCACAATTCGAAGGTTAAAGCCCGAACTTTTCAGCTCGACGATTTGGTGCTTAGGCAGAATATCAAAACGACTGTTCGGTCGCTTGATCCTAACTGGGAAGGCCCATATCAGGTTGTTAAGATTGTTCGACCAAGTACTTATTATCTTGAAGATATGTGAGGAAGACCCCTACGTCGCCCATGGCACGTAGAGCATATACTCCGATTCTTTCCATAAACTGATGTAAATTTCAAATCATATTCGAATAAAGATAGATCCTCTTTTTTCGAATGGTCGACTGATCCATAAATTTGGTCGCTACTCCACTTGCTGGACCCGAATAGCCCTGAAGGGAATATGGACATTCTCTTGACCAAATCTTCTGCTCTCGGCATAGCCAAAGACTCAATTGATAGGTCAACCTATCTCTAAGCGGACGTGGTCACTTAGACCCCCCTAATTGAGCCTAATTCATTTTCATGAGTTAAGCGAAGTATTTAAACAATTACTAATTCTTGCGCGTCAACAAAAGAGGTAAACAAAACACCTCTTTTGATTAATGATTATTTGGATTACAAAAAGGGAGAAAATACATTTATTTTGAATTAAAGGAGGAGAAGGGGAGCAACTCAAAATCACTCATTCTTCAGCCGGAGGAGCTTCTCGGCTTTCTACCTCGGGTCCCGCTTCAGGGGCTCGCATAGTTTTCGTAGCCTCCGTGACCTCATTCTCGGCTGCGGCTCTCTCTAGCAGCGACCTCGAAAGAAACTCTATCAAATTCCTCCATGTTGAATGATGGAGAAATCTGCTGCATAACTCTGACCGCGAAATCGTGACCAACGACGTATGCTTCATATCGTTTGTCCTCGTAGAGTTGAGAAGTCTGAAATTCTTGAAGAGCGCAAGTGCCTTCTTCGGCTACCATTTTTACATAAGCCATCCTCTCCTCATCCCAATCAATGGAGTCATCCTACAACTGGGCAAGGGTCTTTTTGGCATCCCCGATGTGAGTTTTACAATCCACGAGCTGCTTCTCGAGAGAGATCTTGTCTTGACGGAAGATCTCCTTCTCCTTCTCGCTCTTCGCATGCACCTCCGAGAGCCTCGCAAAGTTAAGAACCAATGACTGATATCTATCAGTCAGAGCTTTAATCTTGGCGATGAGGATCTTCTTCTTCTCATTTAACTTGGCGATCAGTGCTTCATAGGACTTTATTAAACGATCCCTCCCTAGGATCTCGCCCTCCATCGCCAGCCTTTTCTTCTCTCCTTCATCGATGATGCGGCTAGCAGCATCGATGTTACGTCTCGTTCGCAGTGTGAGATCCAAACCCTGCTCAAAGAACAAAGATGATTGTCATTCAAGGTATGAGTCCTTAAAAAAATAAGGGAAATAACACTGTTTTTAGCTGGATTAGTCTCACTCCAATGTCTGTGGAGAGACTCTCTATATTGGGCTCCAGGAGAGCCCCGAAGGAGCTAGGAGTAATGTTTTTAAAAATAAACTTGTATATTCGATGCAAGTGAGTAGGAATGGTGTAGACTCCAGTTCTCGAGGGTTGAGCTACGACCATTTCAGAAGTATTCATCTCGGGAGCATCAGAAGGCTCTAGAGTAGGAGTCGACTCGCGAGCTGCAGTGGGCTCGCGAGCCCCCTCACTCGAAGGGTGACTCGGCCCTCCTTCATCGCCTATCGGCGAATTATCTACAATATTGATTATCAGCTGGTCACGAGGACCAGCCAGAGGGGTCGTAGCCACTTCCGCTTGGGGGGCACTATGTGGCTGTGAGCCGCGAGCAGGCTCGTTTGCTTGCATATGCGTGCCGGAGGGACCAACCACTGTTTTCTTCTGCCTCTTGGAAGTAGTGCCCTTGAGACGGGGCAGTACTCCCAATGCTCTCCTCTTGTCTCCTACATTCGTCATTGTTCCCTCCTAAGGGATAATGCCAGCAGTAGAAAGGCAGGGAAGAGATAGGGTGACGTTGATGTTTCGAATGCTCTTTGAAAGCTTATAGACTTTGACGAGTTTTTCGTTAAGTCTCCCTCACAAGCTGGGCTTCTTCTCAACAGGAATGCCTGCAAGACATAAATAAGATAAGGTTAGTCAGTAACAGAGACCAAGTTCAACTTATCTTTGAACGGAGGAGTAAAACTCAACCCACCTTCGCAAAAGAAATGACTGACGTTGTGGCCTCTAAGGTTGGGTCCCACATCAGATTCCCAATTACCGGAGGTGTAAAACCATTTCCTCCTCCACCTGGGATAATTTGAGGTAGGATTCCCCATAATAAAGTTATCCCGGTGCTAATAGCAGAGATAGTGCCAACCTTCACTGGATGAGGCTTTTTCAATTGGTACATTCTCATAAATTCATCAGCAATCAGGTCCCCATTTCCCGCCTGCTTCCAGAGGACGAAAGCACTCAAGACTACCCTCCAGCCATTTACTATAAGTTGGTCGCGGGCAATTTTATTGATGCGGAGAACACTTCGGATGAAGGGATGGATGGGGAGGCATACACTAAGCCGGAAAAAATACTCATATACGGCGACACAACCCGGTGGTGGAGAATCGATGGTTTCTCCTCTCTCGAGCAACCTGAGAATGATGGAGTCAAGAATTTGGTACCTTTCCCGCAAGCACAAAAGCTATTCCTCCATCATTATTGATGGGTAACCAGAGGCAGAATACCTTTCTGTTGGAACTCTAGTGTTATTCGATTCAAATGAATCAAGAATGTCATCACCCAAAGGAACGACTTCCTCGTTGGAGTTCCCCGCCATAGTAAAAAAGATAAAAGAAAAGAGGAAAAAAGAAGAAGAAATACCTCTGCAGAGAGGTTACGCCGAATACAGGAGAAGAAAAGAAGAAAGGTTTCTGATATTACTCCAGCAGAACTTCAAAATGAAGCAACCTCCGCGGACTCCGATATTTATAAACAATCATTTCGTTCGGATTTGGTGACATGCGACGACCTTTCGTTTGGCGCGACAGTGGAACGAGCACAAGCATTAAATTCTGAAACACGTGGCAAGTGTTGCTTTATCTCTCTTAGCCGAAAAGCTGTGGAAAGATGACGCTCATAAATGCAGGATCAGTCATGTACGGCTTCTCCTCCAATAGGCGGTTACATATACAGATAAAATCCTTTGCGTAGTCCCTCAACGCTAAGGATTTGGGGGGCATCTGTTATAGAATAAAGTTGGCCGTCGAAGGAGTATACGCAATATGCGATCAACAAGCGCCTTTTCATAAAAGTCACGACCAGAATTCCTGATTCGCGAGCCTTCCCCACTCATACCTCGTATACCATCTCAGACCTCCAACCACTTATACATATGCGAGTAGCTCGGCTCGTGGTCATTAAACAAGGCCATCTCCGAATGTGAGTAGCTCGGTTCATGGTTGTTAAACAAGGCCATCTCCGAATGCGAGCAGCTCGACTCGTGGTCGTTAAACAAGGTTAGCTTCGAGCCTAAGTATTCGTTGTCTTATAGTACCATCAGCTCGTATAGATCGATTTTGGCTTATCTCTATCCATAGCTCCGAACCATGGGGGATATCTATCAAGAGACGTAATCAGATGGACATCTAAAGTGGTTAGACTATTCCCTTATCCCCTGAAATCAGCAGTGATCTTAACAGCTTGCATGATAGGATGGATCACATAGATCTGTATAAATAGATGGTTCCAGATGATAAAGGTACACAATCTCTAAGCTTACATTTCATACTTTATCTTACTATTAAGTCACCTATGACTTAAGTTTCGGAGGGCTAACAGCCAAGCGCCGGCCACCCTTAATTTTCTTCTTTGGCTTTCAGGTTTGGAGGGAAGCTCACTTCGAGAAGGGCGTATACTTTGGAGGGACCTGTTACCAAAATCTGACGTTAACACACACCATGCATTTGGTGGGTCCACCTGAGTTTTGGATACGGTTGAAACTTGGTGTGACCTCTTTTTCAAGGGGGACATGCACAATGGATGGGTTGAAATTATGTCGGTAGTCTAACACGACACTTTTATGTGTGCGGAAGCTTAAAGAGCAACTAGAATTATGGCTAAGTCCGGGGGGGGGGGGGGGGGGGGGGGGGTGATTAGGTACATTTTGAAATTCTTTTTACTTACTTTCACAAATTTAATAAATTAAATTAAGTAAAAAACACTTCAGCTTTCAAGCTTAAGTGGGTTTAATCACAAGACTAGCATGTTGTTTAAGTAATAAGCAACTTAGTCTAAGTATACATAGATACTCAAATGATTAAGCAAATTAAGCTCCTAATGTATGCAACCTATGTAAACTTATGAGAATGGATTAATGAGCTCAAGTCTACACAACTAGTGAAAGTACATCTTGTGTGTGGATGTGCCTATCTAGTGTTTAGCATACATTCTTATCAAGCATTCATAATTAACAATTAAACATACAATGCTAAGATAATAATGCTCAAATCAATCACAAACACAAGCATGTATAGTGGTTCGACTTTGGGTCTACTCCACTCCTGGTTCAAGTACTCAACCTCATTGAGCACACCGTCATTCACTACCGGAGGTTTTAAATGAGGTTCACCTCTCAACCTTTACACAGAGATTTTACCGGTTTACCTCTCAACCATAACTGGAGTTTTGGACAAAGGGCTAACTCTCAACCCAAACGAAGTTTTGGATATAGGCTAACTCTCAATCTGACGCACGTTCACTCCCGTATCAGAGGCTCCCCCTTGGAGACTAATTTAGACCCGACAAACATGCCAAGGAATGACAAACATCCCTGGATGTTTTAGGCCCGACAAACGTGCCAAGGATCGGCAAACAACTTTAGATCGAATTTGACAAAAAAACTCTACACTTAACTCCCATAGGGAATTGAGTGGATGTACTCTTAACAAAGATAACCTTACTTGTCGGATGAGCCCCTTGTTTAGCTCCAGTTTGGGTTGCTTGATCTTCACTCTCCCGTGCTTCAATCGGCTTCCCTTACTCCCCCGATCGTGTTGCCGCTGCATCGCCAATGCCTCAGCTACACTTGATCAACCACCTTACATATGATGCCTTTTAGATGCCCAAGGTGATAGGAGGGTAGGTTTAAGAACTCTACAACTAATAGGAATGTGTTACCTAGAGTTGTTCACCTACAACGATCTCATCTTAGAGCTTTGGATAATGATGTGACTATTAAGAAAGATTCAAGCTCTAGAGATTAAGAGGGGTTGAAGGTCATCTTTTACATGAGCTTGGAATGCTCCATTCTTGTGTGAAATCACAAGGAAGATGCCTTGCAATGGTTAGAGATTGAGCCTCTAATGATCTCCAACAATGGTGGTTATAATCCTATCAAAATCCTTCTTCTTACCCCTAAAAATGAGCCAAGCCTTTAAATACACAAAGCCCTAACGGCTATAAAATGGCTCTCTCCAAGGGGGTCCTCGACCTGGTCATTTTTATGGCTTGGGAGTAGAAACCATGCTGTCCCATTTTGGTCAGTCGCCGACCGGTCGAATTAGGCCCAACAATGTATTTTCTTCGCTGTCCCATTTTGGCCATCTGCCGACCGGTCGGATGACCGGTCTAAGCATGTTTTCTGCTGTTGATTTCTTTTGTGTTCTACAGCAGCACATGCAACCTCTTGGCCATTCTTTAGGTGATCTTTTGGGACACCTAAGGCCAATTTAAGATGACTAAGGGTATCCTAATGGTCACGGTCATCTAGAGGTTATGGTTTTGGGTAGGTTCAAGGTTAAGGCACACCAAGGCATCTCTTTTACCCATTTCTTCTTCCTTGATGCATCTGGTCTGTCTTGAGTCTTTGGTCTTCGTCTTCATTAAGCTCAACCGACACTAGACTCAGTGACCTAAGTGATTGACAAACAAGGTGCATTAGTATGCCACAAAAAAGTGTAGTAACAAATTGTTGTCTATGGTGTGGTCCACCCAAGTTATGGATTAGCTTGAGTTTTAAGCTCATGGCCCACCTTGAAATGTTGCATCTGACTGATGGTGTGGATGCCCATCACACATCACAATGGAGCCCACATAGCTCGACCTCGTGGGAACTTCCCATGAGGTTGACCACATAGTACCCCCCCGCCCCGCACACACACACAGATATATATATATATATATATATATATATATATATATATATAGAGAGAGAGAGAGAGAGAGAGAGAGAGAGAGAGAGAGAGATTTTCACATTTTTTCACTTAGGGTTTTCATGAGGTGACGCACCACATGGATGGTTCGGATTTTAGAACTACTTCCCGTGTCAGAAGTTCGTACGAACTCATCATGCGAACCCGTGCGCATGAGGGCGCCACTTAGTTAGGACCCTAAAAACAGTGACTGAGTGACGTGAGTGGGACATTGACCATGAGGCCCACTTCTATGCATGAGTTATATACCTACACCATCCATCTATTTTCCCATATCATTTTCTAGCAGGGGCTAAAAAATTATACAAATCCAAATCTCAGGTGGTTTAGACCACAACAAATAGCAACGAATGAGGAATGACCATTAAAAACTTTTTATAGGCCACAAAAGTTTAGGATCAAGTTGATATGTGTGTTTTCCATTCATCTAGGTCCGTGTGACCTTATCGACAGGTTGGATGGAAAATAAACATCATGGTGGACCCTATGAAGTTTTTAATGGTGGGCATTCAATGAACATTGTTTCATATGGTGTGGTCCACCTAAGATTTGTATATGCTTCATTTTATGGACCATGCTAGAAAATGATCTAGGAAAATGGATGGACAATATAGATATACAATGCATCCATCGAGGAGGGGCTCACGGTCAGGGTCCTACCCACATCACAAGCCAAATGTGTAGGCTTCAATGCATGCAGTATAAACATAAACGTGCAAGAGATTTTAACTCCTAGAAACTCCAGCTATAGACAATACACCACCTAAATCTATACTTCACATCATTGAGCATTCCTTGCAATCATCATAACTGATTTTCCAATTCCCGCATAGAAATTTTATATTCACAGTTAAGGGGAGTGCTTCTTCTAGATGCACTTCTGCAGAGGACAAACAGAAGGGCCCTCACATGTGTTAGTGTGGCATACGTGTATCAAATCCATTCCATTCATCAGGTCTACCTCTTGGTGAAAATGTCCTTGTAGAGAATACGATAGCTCTATTGATAAGGTGAATAGGTGGGCCACTATATTAGAAGTTGTTGTAAATATTTGTTTTAGATGTCACTTGCATTCATGGCTTAACACAATAGAAGATGAAAACTCATAATAAGTTAGTGTTCCTAGTTGCATTGGTTCTCTTGGATAGTTCAATTGATCAATTGAATTGTCCATTAAGTCCAGGAGTAATCCTCATAATTATGATATTTAATTCGCTATATGTAAAAAATGAAATTGAATAAAAAAATCCATCAATTCAATCTTATATCAATCTCAAAAAATTGGGGTCAATTCAATTTCAATTCAAAATTTCAAAATTGAGATCAATTTCATTTCAATTTCAATTAAAAAATTTAGGATCAATTCAATTTTAATTTCATCCAAAATATAATTTATCGAATCGATGTGCAGCCTTAAACTCAACCAAACCCAACTACATATCCTTTGTCCCTCATAAACACCTATCATTTTAGGTATTACAGCTTTCCATCATTCACATGCTTCCACACTAGACAATAACATGGGTAATAGTCCATAACTTCTCTCCACCCTTCTTCCACGGTACTCTGCTGGAAGGCTGCAAGGCTTTCTTGTTATGCGCTAAGTGATTCCGCGATTGTTTTGCTACGTGCACGGCTGTCACGTCCCAATATTTGGAACCCAAGTATAATGACATTGATCTCAAGTTTTAGGGTGAAAAATAAATTTTATGTATATATTTATCTTATTCGCATTCAACATATCACATATCTAAACCAAATAAACTATTAAATCTTTTAAACCATGATATCTAAAACTTAAATGTTAAAATTTAAATTCAAAATTCAAATTTCACTCTATTGCTGCTATCATTAACTCTTACATAAAAGTCACTTTACTTGTCTAGTTACAACTACTTAATAATAATAATAATTAAACTAAAACTAAGATAGATGTAGCGCTTTAGTAAAAAGTATTAGTCTTCCTATAAATATTTAAAAGTTATTAAATTTGAATGAGATAGAAGCTTAGTGAGATCATATCCATCATAGTTGAATTCTAAGAGATGAACTAATGTAAATGATTAATAACAGGCATGAATTAAACAAGATCTCAATGGTGTAATGTGATGAAAGAAATTCATACAATAATGTCACGAATAAACTATGATACCATAATGTCATGAATACAATAATGTATGCAACAATATATTTTAAATTCAATTAATCATTAGTTTTCCACGAACTCGCATGACTCTAACATTAGGAACCTTTTATAATCCTGATATGTTCACTTAACCGATTCAAATGGGCTATACTTAAATTCAATTTTGAAGATCTCACGTGGCTCTGACATTAAGAACCTTTTTACAATCCTTACTGTAGACACCCCACCTTCGGCTATAATGTTGGTAGAGATAGCTGAATGAATGGAGGTCCATACCTCCAAACCCCATGTCCAAACCCAGCCAAACTCACCCTTGTAAGCCCCAATCCATAGCCTAACTCAAGCCTGAACCCAGTCAACTCACCCCTGAACATCAGCCCGAAAAACCCTCCTATAAGAAAAACCTAGTCAAAAAATCCTAAAAGAGGTCAAACTTAGTGAGTTAACCCGCTGAGTCAAATTACCGAGTTAACTCACCGGGTCAGTTTAGCCCTTGCACCTAGTCGACTTGCCGTGTCAAAAACCCATCTTTTCAACCCAATTAACTCACCTAGTTTCCTAGCCACAGGTTCGGAGCAACTCCGAACCTCGGACCTGTAGCTTTTTTGCTCTAGGTTCGAGGGCCGTATGCTCCGAACCTGAAGCAGAGTGTCCGTACGGGCAGCCCGCCCAAACATATTTACGGGAGTTGTCCACTCTCTGTTGCTATAAATACCCCTCTCCTCTGTTGTTTTAGCATCCAGAAAAAAACCCTCGACACCCAAAGAAAAAATCCAGAGTTTTGAGTCCATCTCCACTTACCTTAGCCCATTCCTCCACCAAGGAGATGAGAAGAGTCTAGCCCTGGTCTAGCCTAACCTGACCCTGGTTCAAGTCTCTCAAGCTACCTAAGTCCTGATCTTAGTCGCTTAAAGCAAACCCTTGCGACACCTCCGTCTATCCAGCTACTCTCACATCAGCATCATCTCATTCGCATCAAGCATAAGTGCAACATTTATTATTCTTTCAACCCCCCTGCTTACCATTTCACTGCAAACATTTGATTAGGTCTTAGCGTAGGCTCTGAGGTTTGCCGGCTCACCCGGAACTTACTCATTAGAAACTATGACCGATCAAACACAGCATGCATCTCGCATAAAGCGCCTATCAGTTTGAACGTATGCTCTGGGCTTGTCTATTAATGAAAACCCTACCCATCAAAAACTCTTATTGTTTAGACCTACATTCATGAGAATGTACGAGGATTAAATCAGACTTTCAAGTATTAGTTCGATTCTATGAAGTAAAGACCGTACTTCGATACGGGTAGAGTGGGTGCCTAACACCTTCCCACCCTGTAACCTTGATCCCTTACCTCGAATCTCTGATCGAAGATCAAAATGAGTAATTTTAGAGGAAGGAATCTTCGGATTCCCTTCTTTAACGTTTCTACGGGGTCTAGCCGACTGTAGATTCAAAGTAACTGGCTAGTGGCGACTCTGGTCTTATATGAACTCATCCAAACATATCGAGTTTAACATGACAACCGAAAAAGCCCTCGAGAACGACGCGAGACAGTGGCACAACGGTAATTCACGCGCACACCCCCCCTTTTAGAAAGGGAGGGTAGGGGAGCGCGGAAAGGCGATCGTCCACACTTACATACTCGCTTAACCAGTTCGGTGATGCAACAATCCTTATATGCATGCAGATGAGCAATCTCGATATGCTTACGATCCAATGGAGCGACTATATCTTACACGGCTCTAACATCAGTAATCTTTTATAATCCTTACATTTTTACCTAATTGGTCTAGCGAACCGGCAATCCTAACATGCTCGCAGAAGAGTAATCCTTACATGCCTACCAATCTGTCGTCCAACTTAAAATTTAATTCCAAATATCCACAGCTTTCAATTCTAAAGATTCAAATATATTCCATGATAAATGCAATCAAATCAATTTTCAAGCAATTATAATGTAATCAATAACTAAAATTCAAGCACGCCAAGATCATGATGCATGTAATACTTATAAATAAACAACTTAACAAATAATCCTTACTCAACAATAATTCAAAGAAAAAGTTTAAAGGTTATAATTTCAAAGGGAATCGCACTAAAAGTTTATAATTTAAGACATTGAATAAATAATTAACTCTAAAAAAATTAAAAAATATAAGGAATAGATTTAAAACTCTAGGAATTAAGTAAATTTAACCAAAGAAAGACTCTTGTGTTGAGAAAGAAAAGAAAATGACTTTTCTTGAAGTGAAAAGCTAAACCCGAAGTAAAAGGTTAAAACCCAAAATAAAAGGCAAATTAAAAATTCAACTAAGGGGAGAAATAAGAAAAAATTCATGTATGAAATTTTAGACACATAACAAGGAAATGAACTAGAATAGAAACCCAAAAGTCAATGAAACAAGAGGATTTCAATGTGGAGAATCAGTTACTGACTTAAAATAATTAAGTGAATCCAAATCTGACTTAAATCCTATTCTGAATCTGACTTAAATCTTACTCAAATTTATCACCCTAACTCAGTTCTGACTCGTTCGTGACTTAGTAAGTTAAAACTTGGTAAAGTCCATTCTCTTCTTCTATCTCTCTCATTTACCTCTCTCCCTCTCTCTCTCTCTCTCTCCCTCTGCTAAAATCAACCCAACTCGGTGAGTTTGCAAGTCAAACTCGACCTCCTCTCTCTCTCTCTCTCTCTCTCTCTCTCTCTCTCTCTCTCTTTCTATAGTTGTTGTGGTCCATATATCTGTTGAAAGAGGGTTCCTATAGTACTCTCAACCTTTCTCGATTGTTATGGTTCTTAAAATCAGATCGGAAGGACTCGAAATGAGTTACCAGTTTCTAGCAACATTTTAACATAATTGTCCATGCAGTTTGATTCAATTGTATCGTGGGATTTATCTTAGTTGCACCCTTATGATCGTATGTTGATAAAATGAGACTCACAATGGTCGGCTATGATCTTGAATCGGAAGCTATATAGAAAGTTGTGGTTGGAGTTCTTGATTGATGGAGATGGCTACACATTAATGACAAATTTTCATGTGGGGCATATATCATGACGTGTCGTTTCTTTTAGCGATTCAGATTGATCCTAGGAAGCTTGGGGACATGGAAAATCGAAGCTCAATCTATGTTTGATCAGTGGGTTCGTAGAAAGTTTTCTTCATTACCGCACTCAGTCGACAGAATTAGGATTTCAGATGTCGTTGTGATTAAATTTTCTTAGATTCTAAGATCTTTCTAACATGAATTGAATGGCCTAGATTATTTTAATCTCTGTCTTCTAGAATTTCCATTCATAGTAATTTCAAGAGGAGGGAAGAGAATAATGTAGTGTTTATTTTCAGTTCAACGCTAATCCAGACGAGCTAGCTTTTGATGGCTACGATCTGGCATTGGGCGGTTTAGATATCTCCAGTAGATGCTGTGATATGTCTAAAGCTTGTTAGAAATGGATTGTAGATGAGTTTGGGTTCAAATGAGGAAATTGGGAAAGGAGACTCTTCGTGTGTTGGACATGATTTTCGATTTTTCCTTATGTGCATATGCATGTTATGCATCTCAGCCTTGTTTTTACACACTTGAATCATTTAGAATTTATGTAGAATCAGTTTATAGGTCTTGGTGTTCCCTGACCCACCCAATGTGTGGTTTAAATCATTAAATTTTAATTTCAATCCACTATTTGAAATTGAATGTCTATAAACATTGAAATTTTACAATTAATGGTTAGATTATCATTATCATCACAAATTAAATATCCCATGGGGTCCTTTAAGGTGTTTAGATGTAGATGTAAAGTTTGTCTTTCAATTAGATGGTTATATCATGATTTATCGACTAAAGGGCACATGATGCAAGATGTGCATGTGATTACCGAGTCCTTTTCTATTTTTAAAAACTGAAGATTCGTAGGATCCTTTTTGAATGATTTACGGGCTCCCAAATTAGGTCTAGACATGGCCTGATATTGATGGTAAATGATAGATTCATTGGGGATCATTTATAAATCTCAATGGTTATCTTTGTCTGATTTTTAGGAGAGTCATCTAGCGGATATGACGAGAGTTTCGATGGACATTGGATCTTGTGAATTAGATATTAAGGTTGAAGATATACATTTTAACTGGGTTCAATAGCATAAGTTAAATTTTCATTGCAATCCGGCTCCCACAAATAGGTTTTCTGAAGAATAGTATAAGGTAAGAAATGAAATTGCGTCGGTAGTCTAACACGACACTCTACGCATATACGCAGAAACTTAATGGAGCTTGTAGAACTATGGCTGAGTCTTAGGGGGGGGGGGGGGGGGGGGGATTATGACCATTTGAAAATTCCTTTTATGACCGTTTGAAAATTCCTTTTAAAAACCTATTGCCTAATTAAACTAATTAGCAATTATAAACTAATTAAGAAAGAACACTTAGCTTCCAAGCTTTAATGGGTCCAATCACAAGGCTAGCATATGATTAACATAAACAACTAAGCCTAAGCATGCATAGATAATCAAATGATTAAACTAATCAAGAACCTAATCTATGCAACCTATGTAGACTATATGAGAATGGATCATAAGGCTCAAGTCTACACTACTTAGTGAAAATACATCTTGTGTGTGAATGTACCTAACTAGTGCCTAACATACATTCCTATCAAACATTCATAATTAAGCAATTAAACATACAATGCTAAGATAATAATGTTAGTGCACTTTTCGTGACATACTAGTGCACCTTATTTATCAATTACTTAGGTCAGTGAGTCTAGTGTCGGTTGAGCTTAATGAAGACGAAGACCAAAGACTCAAGACGAACCAGCTGCATCAAGAAAGAAGAAACATGTAAAAGTGATGCCTTGGTGAGACTCAACCTTGTACCTATCCAAAACTATAAACCTCTAGATGACCATGACCAACAGGCATACCCTTAGTCATCTTAGATTGGCCTTAGGTGTCCCATAAGACCACCAAAAGAATGGCCAAGAGGTTATATGTTCTGTTGCAAAACATAAACAAAAAACAGCAGAAAAATATGCCTGGCCGAGCGCTCGACCCAGTGTCCACTAGGCGCCCGACTTAAGTGAAATCCGTCTAGTGAGTTTGGCCAAAAAAGCCAGATGTTCATCGGGTGCCCGACCAGTGCTAAAAACGTCTAACAAGCAAAGGCCATACCTGGATTGAATATCGGGCGCCCGACCATGTGACCACTGGGCGCCTGACCAGGTCAAAAACTCTCCAGCGACCAAATTTAATTTTTGGACTGGATTTTAGGCACCCGACCTAGTGTCCATCAGGCGCCCGACCCTGCACGAATCTGCCCGTTATTTGACTGTTGGGAGAAACTTTATAAAAGCGAGGGGTTCATTTTTAGGACAAAAAAGAGGAGATTTTGAGGAGATAGAAGCCACCATTGCTAAAGACCATCAGAGGCTCTACTCCAAACCCATAGCAAGTCGTTCTCCTAATGATTCATCACAAGCTTGGGGCATTTAATGCCAATATGAGAATTGACTTGTTCCCTCTTGATTTTTAGGATTTTAGACACCTTGATCATAGTTAAATCCCTTATCTAAACACCACCTAGGAGTCCAAATAGGTGTATCCCTATAGAAACCCATTTCCTATCAATTGTAGAGGTTTCACAATTCCCTGACACCTTAAGTATCTCCAATGGAGCATCACATGCAAGGGAGTTGATCTTGGAGCTAAAGCCTTAGCAAAACAGTGTCATCAAAGATCGGGGGAGCACAATGGGAGCTGATTCAAGCACGGGAGAGCAAGAAGAAGCAACCCGAAGCAACGCTACAAAGGGGCTCAATCCGACAAGTGAGTTGTCTATTATAAGAGTCCATTTTCACTCTTTTCTTGTGAGGAATTGAGTGCTGAGTTTGTATGTCAAACTTGCATTCTAGGGTCGTTTACCGATCCTTGGCTTGTTTGTTGAGCCTAAACTCTAGGGATGTTAGTCGTTCCTTGGCTTGTTTATCGGCCTAAAGATTAGGGGTTGTTTGGGACTCCTTGGCTCGTTTACGGGGCCTAAATTCAGGGACGTTTGCTGTTCCTTGGCACGTTTAGCGGGCCTAAACAAGTCTCCAAAGGGAGCCATCAACATGAATGTGAACGTGTAGGTTGGGAGGAACCTGTAAGCTCCCCAGTTGGGTGGATCTGAGTTAAAACACCTTGGTTAGGGGGAACCAGATTTAAACTCCCCAGTGAATGTCGGTGTGTTAAAAGGAGTTGAGTACTTGAACCGGGAGTGGAGTAGACAAGTAGTTAAACCACTATACATGCTTGTGTTTATGATTGTAATTGAGCACATTTCTTATTATGCATTGTGTTTAATTGATTAATTATGAATGTTTAATTAGGAATGCATGCTAGGTACTTCATATGCACATCCACACACACATGATGTACTTTCACTCCTAGTGTAGACTTGAGCTTATTAATCCAATCTTCTATAGTCTACTTAGGTTCCTTAGATTAGGTACTTGATTAGTTTTATCATAAGTTAATCTATGCATACTTAGACTAGAATGTTAATTGTTTTTATCATATGTTAGTCTATTGATTGGACCCACTTAGGCTTGGAAGCCGAAGTGTTTATCGCTTACTTAGTTTAATTTGTTAAAACTGTTAAGTAGGCGAAAACATTTTAAAAGTTCCTAATCACCCCCCCCCTCTAGGACTTAGCCATAATTCTAGTTGCTCCTTAAGCTTCTGCACGCGTATGCGTAGGGTGTCGTGTTAGACTACCAGACGTAATTTCAAACAACGTGCTCAAATCAATCACAAACACAAGCATGTATAACGTCTCAACTTTGGGTTTACTCCACTACCGGTTCAAGTACTCATCCCTATGAGCACACCGACATTCACTAGGGAGTTTAAATCAGGTTCCTCCCAACCTAGGCATTTCAAATTGGTTCCACGTTGAGCTCTGAATTGTGCATATTCCAGCCCCAATTCATCACAAATTATGCATGATTTGTATGTTTAAAGACCTATCTAATTCATGATTTTGTGTTTGTAGGAATAAGAGAGAGACTTCACCAATTTGATGTTGAAAGACACCTCTTAAAGTACATTAAAGACATTAGAAAATGAGCCAAGAGATGGAGAGAAGAAGAAAGGAGAAAGGAGAAGAAAGAAGGAAGAAAAGTCAGAAAATGGATAGGTCCGACTAGTCATGATCGGTCGGCCACCACTGCTGGAGCTTGCTGGAATAAACGTAGGTCGGTTCGACCGCTCAGACAGGTCGGTCACTGACTTTTCAAGTGAGGAACTGCTCCATAGATTCTCGAACTTTTCAAAGTTTTACGTGATTTTTTCTATAAAAGGACACCTCCACTCTCTTCCTAAGGCATCATAGAACGTGGGGAGCAAAGAGATCAAGACCTAGGAGGCTTTCTAGCCTTATTCAATTAGCTTTTCTTTCTTTTCTTAGTTCTAGTTCTATTTTTATTATGTTTTCTTCTAGTTAACTCTTAGCTAGAGCTAAGAGGTGAAGCTTGTAGTTAGCTTTAATACTTAATTCGTTTATTCAAGTACCTTTTACTTAATTATGGATTTTCAAGTTCTAGTTTAAATGAAGTTGGTATTTTTAGATGAATTATGAGAGTTTGTGTACTTCGAACATGAGTTCCTTGCAATTATTTAAGATTACCATGTTAGTTTGATTAAAATTAAATTATAGTAACCATTGAGCATGCCATGATCTCTTGGTATGACTTTTACTTCGAAGGCTACAAGTTCAAGTTCTATATGCTTCATTAAAACTAGAAATTTGATTTCCAGATTTAAGTTGGACTGTTTGTGTTGAATGCAATATCTTCCAATTAGATGAGAGATAGGACTTTTATTCTAATTGTGTTTGTGCTTGGATGAATGGATTGACATTGAGATACTACAAGTTGATCCTTGGTACTCTAGTTTCTCTTTTAATTCTCAGATTTTCTCTATTTAATTTATTATTTCTACTTAGTTTTTAAAAACTAATTTCCTAAACTTTCTAAGTTGAATTATTAGAATAGTTTGAATTCGTTTACCTCTTACCTGTGGAAAGACATTGGTCTCATCGAGTTATTACTACATCGCAGTCTTGCACTTGAGGTGAGCGAACATTCCACCCTACCGGGGAGTTTGGCAAGGTTCCTCCCAACCTATGACAAAGATTTTACCGGTTTATCTTTCAACCAAGATGTTTACGGGTTCCATCCAACCCAGGAGTTTGACAAGGATCCTTCTTACCCTTCAGTTCTAATTCTAGAACCTAGCGTACGTTTCCTCTGGAGGCTCTCTTTAGAGACTTATTTGAGTTTGTAAATCCAAACTCTCACACTCAATCCTCAACGAGGAAGGAGTGCAATTGGACTCTCAAATTGACAACTTACTTGTCGAAGGAGCCCCTTGTTCAGCGCCTTCTTAGGTTGCTTGATCTACGCTCTCCTGTGCTTCAATCACCTCCCCGATGCTCCTTTGATCGTGTTGCCGTCACGTTGCCAATGCCTTAGCTCCGTCGATCAATCGCCTTGTATATGATCTTCTTTAGATGCCCAGGGTAATAAGAGATGGTGTGAATTCTTTACAACTAGTATGAGTTGATTGTCTAGAGGAATTCTACCTAATAGGATCTTTAGAGAGGGTTAAACAAAGGATCTACCTATGGTCAAGGAGCCTAGAACATCTAAAGATAAAGAGAGAGTAAGAACATCTTCATGTGAGCTTTAAATGCTCCATCTTGTGATTAAACACAAGGAAGATGACTTAGAATGCTTAGGATTAGATCCTAATGGTATGTGCAACCAATGTGACTTTTAATGCACTAATATCTCTCTCCTTACCCCAAAAATCGAGCCAAACCGTTTTATAGATAAAGCTTTAACGGATAGAAAACAGCCTCCAACGGCTCGTAGCCGACCGGTCGGCCAAGGGTCCATGAACGGTCGTATATTGATGGCCGACCGGTCTAGTAAGGCCTGGACAGATAGTCTAGTTGCTATCCTGATTAGGTCGGTCACGATCGGTCAGACGATTGGTCTGACTGCCCAGCTAACCGGCCGTGATCGGTCAATTTTAGGCAAGGGATCAGGCAAAGTTTGCTATCCCAATTGCTTACTAGCCAATCAGTCGTCCATGGGTTTGGACTGGTCGGTCAGTGCATGAAAACTGCTGTTGGTCTGGCTTGTTTTACAACAGGCTCATGTAACCTCTATGGCCATTCTTTGAATGGTCTTTTGGGATACCTAAGGCTAATCTAAGATGACTACAAGTATGCCTAATGGGTCAAGGTCATCTAAGAAATTTGGGTTTTGGTTTGGTTCAAGGTTCAAGGCTCACCAAGGCATCTCTTTTACCTGTTTCTTCTTAGTTAATGTAGTAAGTCTACTTGAGTCTTCGGCCTTCATCTTCTTTAAGCTCAACCGACACTAGACTCATTGACCTACATAATTGACAAATAAGGTGTCACGCCCCAAACTCGGGGACCAGGCTCACTAAATTCCCAGCCGCAGAATTCGGTGCCGACAGCCTCTGTAGTACCCCATTCTCGGCCCCTAGCTCCCATACGCCAGGTTTCGATCCTGGGATCCCACAAGGAGGATTTTCAGGGTAAACTTTTTTTTTCTTTATAGATGAGCATAACCACAAGTGTACCAAACCAAAAACTTTGCATCACATATCCACTAAGATAAAATTTTGAGTACAATGCTGCAGAAAAATGAAATACAATGTATAACTGAAAGATGAAAGATCAAATGCGCGCCCCTGTCTCACTGCTATCGCGCTATAGTATGTCTTGTACGTAAACAACGTGCATAAGCTTACTATGAAGCTTAGAGAGTGCGTGGTGTGTGCGCAATGCATATGACAGGTATACAGATATCAGAGTAAATGGAAATGATAGCAGGCTACACTACCAAGTCTATGAATGTCATTAACCATCTCGAGGCTATGCAATGCAATGGGCCTATATGGCCGAGTGTCATATGCTAATGATGCAATGTGCGCATGTCAATCCTCAACTACCATATATCATACGATTTACAACTGGGACATCACCGGGGTCTAGTACACTCCAGACATTGGCTGCCGCCCATCGCGCGCATAACTAAGCGAGTGGAAGAGACCTCACTATCCGCCTCGTTAATGACATACAAGAAAATCCACCCGACCCGTCGATAGCGAACCCATTCACGAGCTGGTCAAACTCAACCTAGTATATAGCCCTCTGCACCCGGGCGGGTAAGGTCACACCCCCTTCCAACCGACCCTCGACACAGTGGGAGACGCGGCCTACTGGTATTTGGCTCTCATGCGCTCATAAATCCACTCGGTCTAGACATTGGAGCATCCTACTAGTACCACAGGGTTTAGGGACTTTCACCCAAGGACAACTTTGGTACCCAAGTACTAGAACATATTTTCGGTGTCCATTCCTACCATCCACGATGTGACTGTAGTGGTCACAACCTTGATGCTGCTGGGGTGAGAATCTGATCATGACATGTATAATGCGAGATGCATGAGTCATACTATCAAAGCCATGCACCAAACCTGCGCATACCGCGCAATCATGTGGGGTGACCCTATCCCGTATCCCCTAAGTATCTCAAGCTGTAAGGCATATGCTATGATCGATATCGTCCACGGTCAGGCATACATATGATGCGTATGTACAAATGAATGGGCATGATATTCATTACACTAAGCATATTATCAGTATGACCTATCAAGCTAAGTATACTAGCATGTTACCAGACATATCATGTAATGTTGGCCTTGAATGGCCCAATATATATATACAGAGAGTGGGACCCGAATTGTGGGCCCATTGGAAATGTAAGGGTCTTCGCGGCATAGCCCACTTGAGACCACATCGGCCCCATAATTGGGCCTACACATACAAAATAGGCCGACAAAAATAGTGTACGGCATGGATAAAACATATATATCAAAGGAAGGATCATGGTGGGACTAAACAAATACATCACGTTAGAACCCACAGGGTGGGCCACCTGCTGGGTTGTGTGGTACCCAGCTGGGTTCCAAGAAGTTTTGAATCAAGCAGATATTTGTGTTTTCTCCTCCATCCATATCCATGTGATCTTATGAATAGGTTGGATGACAAATAAACGTCACTGTAGAGCCTGGGAAGGTTTCAACGGTGGAAATCATTATTCCCACTGTTTCCAATGGCATGGCCCACTTGACATTTGGATACGCTTAAATTTTGGGCTCAGCCACTAAAAGGAACTGGAAAAAAACATATGGACGGAATGGGTAAAGCACGTACAATCTAGGTGGGCCCAACTGAGTTTTCGATCAAGCTGATATTTTTTTTTGTTTTCCCTTCCACACGTGTGTGGACTCATGAATAGGTGGATCTCAAATAAACATCATGGTGGGTCCCACGAGGTGGGCCACTGCTAGGCACGCTGCCTCCAGCGTGGACCCAAAAGGTTTTGGACCGAGCTGATAATGGGTTTTCCATCCACCCAGGTCTGTGTGACCTCAGCAACAGGTCAAATGGAAAATAAACCTCGCGGTGGGGCCCTACACGTGCAACAGTGGGCCCCAAATTTATTTATTTATTTATTTTTTTCAACGGTGGCCATTCATCTCCATTTCTTCCTGTGGTGAGGCCCACCCAAGATCGGGATCTCCTTATTCTTCGGGCTTGGGCCTTGAAATGATCTGGGAACACAGATGGACGGCTAGGATAGAACAAAGACATCATGGTGGGTTCCACAAGGTGGGCCACTGATGGACGGCTGAGGAGCCCAGCGTCCACGGACGCTGGGTACTCCCAGCGTCAGAGAGGGTATGCCTCTCCTTCTTCTTTCTTTCTTTCTTTTCTTTTCTTTTTTTTTTCTTTTTATTCTCTTGGTTTTGGTCCAGTGGGGCACACATAAGGCTGATCCACTCCGTCTATCAGGTTCCCCAGCTCATGGGGGACCCAACGAGTCCAATATTGGACAGCTTATAAGGTCTATAAAATGAAAGATGGGCCAGAGAAATTTCAACAGTAGAAGTCTTATCCCTACTGTTTCAGGTGGTACGGTCCGCTTGAGATTTGGATCTGGTTCATGTTTGGGCCTTGGCCCTAAAATGGCTCAGGGAAACAGATGGACGGTGTGGATTTGACATAAACATCAAGGTGGGTCCCACAAGTGGGGACCCCCTCCAAGCTTCAACATCCTGACACTGGACGTTCACTGTGTCTCCGACGCTGGAACAGTCCAGCGTTGGGCTTTATTTATTTATTTATTTCTTTCTTTTGTTTATTTCAAGTGGGGCCCACATGAGTGTGATCCACTCCATTCATCAGGTTCCCCAGCTCATTGGGAACCTAATGAGCCCAATATTGGGCAGGTGAAACGGTCTACAAACGTCACGGTGGGCCCAAGAAGTTTCGACAGTGGGCTCCATTGTTTTCTATGGTGTGGTCCACCTGAGATCTGGATCTGCTTTATTTTTGTGTCCAGCCCTGAAATGGTCTGGAGAAACAGACGGACGGCGTGGATCGAATACATGCATCAAGGTGGGTCCCACGAGTGGGGACCCATGTTCAACGCCCAAAGGGCTTTAAGTCCAGGCGCTGCTGGGCAGCAGCGTCCTCTGGACGATGTCTGTCCAGCGGCCAACTCTCTCTTCTTCTCTTTTTTTTTCTTTCTTTTGTTGTGCCTTGATCAGTGGGGTCCACACGTGCAGGATCCACTCCATTCATCAGCTGGGCCATCTCATGGTGGGCCCAATTATATTTGGATCAAGATAATCCTTGTATTATACTTCATCTAAATCTTTGTGTTTCAAAGAATGGGGAAAATGAAAATAAAGCATCATGGTGGGCCACACAAGGTGGTCCATGTCGTGGCAGCGTGCGGGGCACGCTGTCTCACAACATGGCCCACTTGTGGCCCGAAAATGAAAGGGAAAGGAGGAAGAAAGGGGAGTTTATGTCCCCTTTTAGCACTCACTCAAAAATGGACGGTTGGATCGGGTCGGATAGTCGATCGGACGATCTTGATGGGGTGGATCTCCTTCTCCAATCACCTAGGCTCACCAAAAACTCTCTCTTAACCCTCCAATCTCACCCACTAATCTCTTTCTTTTCTTACTTCTCTCTCTTTCTCTCTCTTCTTAGTCTCTCTTTCTCTCTCTCTCCTTCTCTCTAATGGGGTGGCTACGTATGGCACTTCTTGTAGGGACTTTGGGACATGGATTGCATTAGAAAAGGGAATGATGATAGTAAAGGGATGGGGTAATTATGAGAGTGGATGGCTTAGGTATGGGCTTAAGTTGACTTGTGAGGAGAGAGAGATGTACTTGATGAGACACTTGATTGATTGATGCTTGATTGATTGATGGGATGTTGATTGACTGATGGGACAACCTAGGGATTTGTGCAAGTGGGGCCCACACCATGCATGTGTAGCGTGGCCCGCCTTGATTTGCGCACATGTACGCATCTTTCACACTAGGTATCGAAACGGAGCGTGCCGCGCGGCGTTGGAGTCGTGGCGTCCGCGCGGTCGTCGGGGTACAAGTTTCGGGTTGTTGCGGTACTAAAATAGGGTGTCTGATCGAAACTCTCCGGTTTGGACTATTCCAAGTATGCCGAGTTTGGAAAAGAGTTGTACGGAGGGCTAATTAAGGTATGTGTGTTACATAAGGTGCACTATTTTGTCACAGAAAAGTGCACTAACAATCTCCCATTTTGTCAATTATGAACAAAAACCTAACATACCAAACAAAATATATGTATAAGAGATTACAATGATATTGAAATAAATAATGGACTCTTGACATGCTTAACTAAGCAGCTCCTCTTCATTTTCTCCTCCATAACCTGTCAATCCTTGTAACGCAAAACATAACAAACTAGTTTTAGTTGGACTTAATCTTTCTCCCCCCTTTTGTCAGCAATTGATAAACTATTCTCTCCCCCTTAATGATACATCATTTAAGGTTAAGGTAAGAGTAGATAGTATGTTGCAATTATAACAATAAGCACATGCTAACTAAAGAGAGTATATGGTGCATGAACATTAAAACATGGAGTATGCAATAGAACATGATCAATAAAAGAAGGTAATTATCTAAGCATAGTTGATCATTTAAGATAAACATGAAGCATAATGACCAAGGCATAAATTAGCATACATTAAGTATGAAATTTAGCAAGATTATGCTAATCTAAGCAGGATGATAGTTGAGCAAAGAATATACTAAGTAAAAACAAGGCTAAACTACCGATGATAGGCTAATGAGGCTAGAATCCTCTGATATACCCTTAGGCTTACAAATGAGGCTGAAATCCTCAAACTTACATATAGTATATGTTTCTAGATACCTTTACCACCTATTTTTAATTTGCTAATTTTAAGGGTAACTAATATATATAACACCCTCATAAAATGTAGCATGATTTGAGGGGTTTGGAACTCATTCTAGAAGGAAAAATGGTCGGAATCATCTCTTAGATTAGGAGGAAGAGAGGTAGTGGTGGTAGCTATGAAAATTCTCACTGGTTTTTTTGCTCTCATCACTAGTGGAGTCATCAGATTTAGATTTGGACTCCTTCGTGTCATTCCATATTGCTGCCATAACCTTTTTGCCACGTCTTCTGGGCTTTTCTTGGCATTCATTTGTAACATGATCATATCCATCACAGTTGTAACATTGGACAGTTTTAAATTTAGATGATTTTCCTTTAAATTTCTCATCATTCTTGTCCTTTTTATCATAACTCTTCCCCCTCTCAAATTTGAGAAATCTCTTGAACCTTTTATCTAGTTCATCATCCTTATCATCGCTATCTTCCGAAGATTCACTTTCAACTTTCTTTTTCCTATGTCAGTGCCTATGTGAAGTCTTCAAAACAATGTTTTTCTCCTTAGAGGGGCCCTTGAAGTATAGTTCATGAGTTTGTAGGGAACATAAGAGTTCTTCTACTTTTATGTTATTTATATCTCTATAATTCTCTAAGGCAATGACTTTGGAGCTAAATCTCACCGGAGGGACCTAAGTATTTTTCTACAATTTTTTTCATCCGAAAGCTATTCTCTTAAGCCACTCATGGAGTTATAAATATGGTTCAATCTAGAAAATAACTCCATGATAGATTCTTCCTCATCTATTTTAATATTTTCAAAATGTTTAGTGAGGAATTGCAATTTGGATCGTCTGACGGTAGACGTTCCTTCATATGTAGTCACTAGGATCTCCCAAGCTTCTTTGCTAGTTTTACAATTACATATACAATTAAATTCATTGGATGAGACAACATAAAAGATTGCATTAAGACCTTTGACATTATAGCCACAAAGAGACCTCTCTCGGTAACTCCAAGTCCTCATAGGTTTGAGTAGGATGATTGGAACACTATCTTGATCTACCGTTTCCACTAGTGCGCTCCAACCTTCTTTTACAATGTCCCATACCATTGGATCAAGGGATATTAAGAATATTCGCATCCGATCCTTCCAGTACGCAAAATTTGACCCGTTCAAAAATGGTGGTCGAGTGACAAAACTACTCCCTTCTTGGGTAGACATCGTGTTATAGCTCCAGTATCGAATCTTACTATAGACGGTTAAGTCCTTGAAGAGAAACCCTCTCTGATACTAATTGAAATTGTGTCGGTAGTCTAACACGACACCCTACGTCTATACGCAGAAGCTAACAGAGCTTATAGAACTATGATTGAGTGCTAGAGGGGGGGGGGGGGGGGGGGGGGGGGGGTGATTAGGACTGTTTAATTCTTTTGAAAACCTCTTGCCTAATTAAACTAATTAACAATTATAAACTAATTAAACAAGAACACTTAGCTTCCAAGATTAAGTGGGTTCAATCACATGGCTAGCTTATGAAATCATAAAAATAACCTAGCTTAAGTATGCATAGATAATTAAATGATTTGACTAATCAGGAGGCAGCCTAATCTATGCAACCTATGTAGACTATGTGAGAATGGATCATAAGGCTCAAGTCTACACTACTTAGTGAAAGTATATCTTGTGTGTGGATGTGCCTAACTAGTCCCTAGCATACATTCCTATCAAACATACAATGCTAAGATAACAATGTGCTCAAATCAATCACAAACACAAGCATGTATAGTGGTTCCACTTTGGGTCTACTCTACTCTCGGTTCAAGTATTCATCCCTATGACCACACTGGCATTCACTATGGAGTTTAAATCAGGTTCCTCCCAACCTAGGTGTTTCAAATCGATTCACCCTATCAGGGGAGTTTGACAAGGTTCCTCCCAACTTATGACGGAAATTTTATTGGTTCATCTCTCAACTAATATGTTTACGGGTTCTATCCAATTCAGGAGTTTAACAAGGATCATCCCTACCCTTCAATTATAATCTTAGAACCTAACGTACGCTCTTGCAAGAGGCTCCTCTTGGAGACTTGTTCGAGTTTGTAAATCCAAACTCTTACACTCAATCCTCCACGAGAAAGGAATGCAACCAGACTCTCAAATTGACAACTTACTTGTCGGATGAGCCCCTTGTTTAGGGCCTTCTTGGGTTGCTTCATCTCCACTCTCCCATGCTTCAATCAGCTCCACCGATCAATTGCCTTGCATTTGATCTTCTTGAGATGCCCAAGGTGATAGGGGATGGTGTGAATTCTCTACAATTAGTAGGAGTTGGTTGAGTTGGTTACCTAGAGGAATTCCACCTAATAGAATCTTTAGAGAGGGTTAGACAAATGATCTACTTATGGTTAAGGTGCCTAAAACATCTAAGGATCAAGAGAGAGTGAGAACATATTCACGTGAGCTTTGAATGCTCCATCTTGTGATTAAACACAAGGAAGGTGGCTTGGAATGCTTATGATTAGAGCCTAATGGTATGAGAAATCAAGGTGGCTTCTAATGCACTAATATTTCTCATTACCTCAAAAATCAGACCAAACCATTTTATAAAAATGGCCTCCAATAGCTCTTAGTTGATTGGTCGGCCAGGGGTCCACGACCGGTCGTATATTACTAGCCGACTTGTCTAATATGGCCTGGACAAACAGTCTGATTGTTGTCCTGATTGGGTCAATCACGACCGGTCGGAGGACTGGTCTGACTGCCTAGCCGATTGGTTGTGACCAATCAATTTTAGGCCAGGTATCAGAAAAAGTTTGATGTCCCAATTGTTCATTGGCCGACTGGTTGTCCATGGGTCCGGACAGGTCAGTCAGTGCATGAAAAATGCTGCTGGTTTGGTTTGTTTTACAGCAGCTCATGCAACTTCTATGGCCATTCTTTGGGTGGTCTTTTGAGATACCTAAGGCCAATCTAAGATGACTACAAGTATGCTTAATGGGTCAACGTGATCTAAGAGGTTTGAGTTTTGATTTAGTTCAAGGTTCAAGGTTCACCAATGCATCTCTTTTACCCGTTTCTTCTTCCTTAATGTAACAGGTCTGCTTGAGTCTTCGGTCTTCGTCTTCTTTAAGCTCAACCGACACTAGACTCACTGACTTATGTAATTGACAAATAAGGTACCCTAGTTTGCCACAAAAACGTGCACTAACAGGAACATATTTATCATAGAAAATTGTAAATAATTGATGGTATGTTTATAGCCATTACAATTGAACTTTAACAGTTTAAAATACTCCTTAGTGTATTAGGGTTAAGAATAAGTTTAGGATTGCGGATAATCAGAGGTAAACGACATGGATTCTTTATCTACATCACGATGATGATCTAGATTATAATTGAACAATTGGATAACTAAATCTGTTCATAGAGAGTATTTCAATGGTTGGACTAGTGTGTAATTAAGTGTGTTAAAATATATAGGCTCAAAATGTATAAAAGTGTGATATGATATGTACACGTGAGCAAAGTCCTATATTGTGATTTTAATAGTATGTCACGTAAGCACATAAGTGATGTAAAAGACAAATGGATCAGAATATCGAACGGATGTGAATATAAATGTATATGATGATCTCGTAGTTGATTTGCAATGATCGGGTGGTCTAAAAGCAGAGTGGACGATTGGATAGTTCATCTATTGAATAAGCATAGGTTAAATTTTCATATGTACACGTGATCAAGGTCTTAAATTATGATTTCGACAGTATATTAAGCATGCATATAGGTGATGAACAGGATGAACGGATTAGAATATCAAATGAACGTGTATATAAATGGATATCATGATCTTGTAGTTGATTTGCAATGGTCGGGTGGTCCAAAAGCGGAGTGAACGATTAGATAGTTTAATCTTTTGATGAATAGTTATTTCAACGGTTGGTTTCATGAATGGTTGAGTATATGAAAATCTATGAAGGTATGAAAATTGTTGTGGGGTATAGGTGTGTATGTGCGCACACACCCACGTATCATTAACACTAAATTCAATAAAAATTTAGTAGCTAAAAATTAATGCTAAATTATATGCGTGCATGAGCACTCTTATACTACTTGTGCTTGAAATTTTTTGAGTTATTACAATAGCACTTGTCGGGTTTCAAACAAGTAGTTGAACGATCAACTGTCTTGTCATGAGCTTGACTCTTATCAGGATTTCAAACAGACTATCGCCCTCATTGACTGTCTCTCCACCAGCTTAGCTTTTGGCACATCTTTGAATAAATAGTTGAAGATTCGCCTTGCATTCGACTGTCTCACCATTTGTTGGGTATTTACCAGGTTTTTAAATACACAATGTCTCGCACCTAATGACCGTCGTGCTATGAAGCTTAATCCGTACCGAACAATGAACAAATTATCGTCACTCAGATCATTTGTAAATTGTAATTATCAATTAATAATACAATTTACAAAGGTTGCATAAGTGAATTTTGAAAGTTTTTTCTACCAAAAGGTAAAAAGAACTCATTTGAAGGACGAACCCTTCCTTTCACAAATTGCTTGATTGCTCATGATCAATGTTGATGACCCCAAGTATAGGACTGCGATGTAGTAATAATTCGATCGTGAGACCGTGTAACACCCCGTACTTTCAGTACCTGGGTGTTACTATTGAGTCTGGAAGTAGTTAATTAACTATGAAAATTTCCTTGAATATTTTGGAAAGAAGATATTTAAATTACAATAGTTTGAATTTTCAAGTAAGCACACTAATCGATGTAAAAACAAATCATTAGTGAAAAAAATCACTTAATGTTATTGTGTGGGATACATAGGAAGAGTTATTTGTGTAATCAACACTAATTGACGGTGAATCATATCATATTATCATGATAATAATGATAATAGTAATAGTAATAATAATAATAATAATAATAATAAATATTTCGTCGTTGTGTTGTTAAAGGAATATGGATATTACTTCATCTCATAGATTAAATAAAATTAGCCATTAGGAATTAATTTGGAGTTAATCCAACTGTTAGATTAACGGTAATCAACATTTGATCATGAAATCATGATTTACAGCCCACCTAATTAGTGGATCAGTCCTATTTATGGGCCATTACCAACAGTTTGGCCCATGAAAACTAATGGATGGAGTGGATTTCACATAATATCACTGTGCGCCCCACGTTTAGTGTGTGCGCGCACCACTGATGGTGCACCTGCGTTGCACCAGACCCAAAACCAAGTGAAATAGGTGCTGACTCGTGACTTACTAAAGAAAGAGAGAGTTACCACTCTCTTTTGAAATCTTGCCCGGTGGTTTGGACGGGTGTCTGTCCGTTTTGGGAGATAGGTATGGCCCACTTTTATCATTGTATAGGTTGATCTGAACCGTCCATATGATGCGCATGTTCAATATAATCAAACCCTAGGTGGTTTGAAATATTTTTAGGCTGGTTGACGTGTACAAATGATAGGCGAAGGCGGGCTGTTGAAACTACGTGTGTGTTTCCAACAGCCTATAAATCTCTGAAACGTGATTTGTGTGGCCACCTATTTCATGATTTGAACCATCTATCTGGTAGAGCTCTTAGTGCTCCACCTATCGATGGTGGTTTCCTTGTATGAGGATCATCATCTAGGAGTTAAGGTTAAGTTAAAGTCAGGTTTTGTGAGCCTATTTCCAAGTTTGGAAACTGCCAGGTTGGCAATCCACGTTATTTGGTTCAAACCAATCGGGTCCGTTCGTAGCAACTGTAGAAACCCTCTTCTAAAGGAATCTCAGTCGCTCATTGCCATTCACATGGATTGGCTTGGTTGTATTTAAATGATTGGTGTTATTTTTCATTTCTTTTTCCTCTTCTTTTCTTTCAGCAATAAAAACCCTTGCCCCTCACCCTTTAATCAATCCAGATCGTCGATTCCCTCTTATTAAGATCTCAGGGGGGCTTCCAGATCCAGTCACGCCACTCGATTACATAATTTCTGAGTTTCTTCTTCATTTCTTGCAGCAATATCTGAAAATCAACCATGACCTCTCAATTCTTGACTCACTGAAGCTTCAATCTAATCATTCTCCAACCTTCCATCCATTAATCCAGTTCATCCAGATGAAAGAAATCAGAGAAAAATCCATTCATCTTAGATCTGCCACTGCCTGTCACCTCATCTCCCTCGACAAGCTACGTCATCTATGGATTTTGGATCTAGTCATCAAGTTCAGACCTGTCGCATGCATTAGGAGGGCCTAGTGATCCGATTTCATCTGTGAAATCTAATCAGTGAAGCTTATTTGGTGTGTGACCAATGATCAAATGATTCAGCAAGTGTAGGTGCTCTTCATGTTTGTCTCGCCATCTGTGTTAGTACTAATTATCACCAAGTCATGTTGTTTTCATCACTGTCGGGCTGAGTTCATCTGAGTCTGCCTTTGCCCGAATTGCTGCTCTCCTTTAGCTGCAGCTGAATAGTTTTTCCTATTGCTGTGATTCAGGTGAGTACCCTCAACAACTCAGTTTTGATTTGTTGGTTTGGTGTTCAGTCGGTGTGGCCTTGGTATGCATCTGAGTCAACTCACTGTAGTTATAAATTTATCTCAGTTGTGAGAATCAACTGAGAATCTAGATCTACCTGGTTGTGCAGTTAAATCTGGTCAACAATTTAATAACGACATTGTTAATTGTATTATTAATTTATTCCCAAGTTGAGTTGAGAATGTGGTAGTGTGGTTAGGTTAATTCGATAGATTTTATTAAATCCAAGGTTTACTTTAATCTGGTGTGAAATTCATTTTAGAGTTGGTTTTCTGTGTGTTATCCTGTCTTCGTTACTATAGTTAATTTGTTAGATTCAAATTCTACCTTAGAATCGGGTCAAGTTGATATTAAGCTAACTCACTATTCAATAGGTTGAATTTGATCAATTTGAGATCTGATCTGTGAGAATTGAGATCAATCTACTCATACATAGTGGGGTACTGGTTCAGGTGCAATCAGCACAACTAGGAGATGATATGTCTTATGTTGGCTTAAGCCCGGGTTTAGTCTAATTGGAAGAGTCATGATCCAGTTTGAGAGTCATAGCATATTGAGCTCAATTTTAGTCTATGTCGAGTCAAATCGAAGTTAACAATTACTTGAGTTAATTCTACGATTTTTCTTCCTTCTAGCAAGTTAGGTTAGTTTAAGGATTAATTAGAAACCAAAGCAGGTTGAAATGAGTTGAAGTATCTTAGGTAAGAGTATCCTAAAATTGAAACTTCGAAATAAATCTAAGGTGAATTTTATTTAATTACGGAATCTTATTTGGTTATAGGGATTCGAGAATTTCAATCAACACCCACACTTGATAGCAAGTTGAGTTGAACCAAGCAATTTAGGAGATCAAGCTTTAAGTGAGGTTCTCACCTTTCAAGCTTTTCATACTTTGTACATGTGTTTATCTAGTTTTGTTCTTGCTTACGATAATTATTTTATTGATAGAAATATTTACTTCCAAATAATTTTCTTATGTTGTTTTGTGTTGCTAATTGTTTATGGAATTTTTTATATCTAAATTATTTATTGTTGATGTAATTTGAAAAATAGAACTGTTTCTATATAACTTGTATGACATTTGGATGTTTACTTGTGAAATGAAATCTGTCATGTTGGAGAATGGCTTATTTTCCATTTAGTAGAACTTATCTTGGCGTATCCTTGAGTGGACTTAGTGCCATGTGGCTTTTGTTAGGAAAATTCCTTTTTGTTGATGTCCATCAATGGACTTGTTGCCCTAAGTGGCTTGATTGGAGAAGAATATCCTTTTGTTGAAAACTTTGGACACATATAAGATGTTAATGTTAATTGTCAATTGTAGAGAATCATAAAAATATAATTGGTTATTTTGTACTATAGGATATTCTCTTTGACGTCTCATGGGCCAGGGATGGTGTTATGGGATGCTATGCCCGAGCCGTCGGCTTATGTTGGGTTGCGCCCCCCCCATAGTGACTTGAGCTTTTAATTATTGATTTGTTAATCAGACTAATAAATGCTGGCTAATCATGCATACATGGCATTTGCAGCTAATGTTGGTGATGAGCTACATTACTGTCTGTTTGATATGTATTGCATTACGGGCAACATTGGTGACGAGCCATATTACTATCGATTTGAAATTAGACAACTGGATGTGCATCCCTAGGCTGATGAACATATGTATATATCCATATACTTAAAAGATCAATGTTAATATATGTGGAATGAATTGGGTGAATGTTGTGTTGTTTGTGATGTGGATGGAATTTTACATTTGATTATATTAAATGCATTTTAGAATTTTAAATTTGTCATTATATGATTTGTTATTTTTATTGTCTCATTATTTAATTGTAGTTGTTACCTTTAGTTAATATTACTTGTGATTTTACATTTGGCCATGCTGTATTATCTCCTAGAATTTTAAAACTTGTGTAAATCATAATATGTTATCTTTAATTAATCATTGCCTAACTGTTATCATGCTTGATAATCTTGGAGGGTTTACTTCACTATGATAGCGTTTTAACGCTATCGAACTATATCAGTTGATGCATGTGTTTTTGGATATGGAGCTGGATGGATTTTGCAGTTCAAGACCATTTAAAGTTGTATTTCATTTATGTATTTTAGTTAATTTTTGAGACATTTGATTTATAAAAGTTTTATGCGCCCCACTTGAATGTTCGTTTGTATATTTGAACATTCCTTTCACTTGATCTCTCTTTTGTTCTACTGCGATACTCTGTTTAAAAAAGAAAAAAAAAATACAGTACGATTGAACTATCATGGAATGTTTACACCCATGTTTTCAGAACACGAGCTCAACACCCGAGTAATGAAAATCGAAGTGTTACAGACCGAGATCGTCCTCAGGGATTTTTGTAACAGTTTTAAATTGTGAAATTAGGACTATCTAAATTCGAATTTGAATTAGATCTTAATAACATTAACTATCTACTTTTAAAGTAAAATTAAGAAATGTAACGCCCTAGATTTTCGCCTACTTGAGAATCGAAAGTCCTTGGGTATTACATTCAATTTGTCGATTATAGTGCGTGCCTACACATGTGTTCGCACATATTTGCCCAAGGAGGTGAAAGAATTAGCTTAAGAGTTGGAGAATCTCATAGTTCGGAAGAGCTTGTCGATTATATGTTCAACTCGGGTATGTCGCTATGTCTATTGAGTCTTAGTAAAAGCCTGAATTACTAATCCACTCATAAATCGACATAACCATCATGAATATTTTATCGATCTTTGGTGTTTTTGCCTAATTTTGGTATTTCAGAATTTTTAAACGGTTTAGATTTGACAAAATCCTTTCTTTTCAAAGTTAAACATTTTGAAAAATATAAAAAATTTGTGATTTGTACCTGGATTGGAAAATCAAAATCTTTATTATTGAGAATTTGATTTTTTAATTTTTTTATTGAATTCAAATGCGGGGTAATTTCTTATGTTATTTCATGTAAATAAGCATACACTGACCAGGAAGCTAGTGGAACTGTGGAGTTTCAGAAAAATCGGGCAGACATAAAAATTCCTGAGTGGCTTCGGTGCACTGAATAAGCATTCGGTGCATCGAAGGATGCCTTTGGGCTGAGCCGACCATACGAGATCATAACGAAAGATATTATGGAATTGCGTCTTCGACACATCGAAGTATACCTTCGGCGTGTTGAAGGTTTGTCCAACAAGCTTCAGCCCGAGCCGAAGATTTTAAGCGCGCCGAGCAGATTTGTCAACTTCAGTATGCTAACTTTGAAAATTCATATCTCCTTCGTTATAATTTCGATTGAGGTGATTTAAAAATCAGATTGAATCTTGATGAGTCTCATTCTATATTAAAATATATAAAAAATAAAATAAATATTATAATAAGGTTTATTTTATGAAGATTTGAAAATTGTTCAGAAAATTATTGGTTTCAGGAAGCATTTCTTATGGAATTTTAATAATTTTTTTAGAACTTTAAATGAGATAAAATTTTATAGGATGAAATTAAAATTAATAAATAATAAATATAAAAATTATAAAAATAATTAAGTATTTAAAAGTTTTAAAAATATGGCACGCAAATGGCCTGTTGAAATTGAAAATTTCTGCAACTGGCATGTTACCATTGGACCAATCGTATCTTTTTCATCTTTTAGTTTTAATATTTAATTTTTTCTTAGAAATTTCTTTTAAACATGTCAGGAATCATCTTACATAATTTATTTGGATTTTTATGTTTTATTTATTTAATTATATATTGTATTATTCCGGATAGTTTACAATTTAATCGAATTGGGACTCTTAATTAAGGTAATTAAGTCTGAATCACCATTTTCACTAATTACAAATTTACCACACTTTGAACTTAGATAATCCAAACCTTAATCATCATGCCTAAAAAATCTCGTTGCCTAGTTTACTCAAGAAATGTCTGGATTATCTAAACAAGCTCTGGACCGCTCGTTAGTGGGCCACTAAACTTGAAGCTAAGGAAAATTGTTCGTCTTATCTGGCTTGACGACCCTCGTAGGACGTTGAGCCAATATTATGTACGGAATCTCTCAACATGGAGTTGAGAGGGTGGCACATGTGATATGTGAATCTGCCCTGAAACTCTCAGAATTTAAGTGAATTCTGTTCACTCGAACTTACGCGAAGTTGTAGATTTCGAGCCATTAGATTTCAACGAAACTTAGGATTCTGGTCTCAAATATTTCTTCGCAAGTATCCTTAAAGTCGTGGTCCTGATCGATGATTGATGACTGTTAAACGAACACTACAGCGTAACCGTTGATTGCCGAATCTGAAATACGGATAATCATATTCTTAGGTGGATCTCCACTTGTAGCAACTATCTCATGAATTAGATTGACCCGTATGGACCCCGGTGGGCCCCAAATGCTAGAAATAACCTTCCATTGGATTATAATATTGAAAACCTATATTTTAGGGCCATTTGGGCCACATTTGGAACTATAACTACCCATCCATTTCATATCCCCTCTCCCCATATGAATTTGCTAGGGTTTAAGAGAGGGAGAAAGAGAAAAGGAGAATAAGAGGTAGTGTGAGGGCTAGTATGTAGTAGGTGTTTGGTTTGATGTTCTTTGTTCTTGCGGGTGCAAGTGCTCCAACTAAATCATCATTTCCTCCGTTGAATCCACCTTTACTCCCGATCACAGGTAAGATATGGATCATACCTCCTCATCTAAGTTCCTCTAGGTATAATTTCATGAATCTCACAATAGTCATGGTCTTCTTTATATGAACCAGTGATTTTTCTTAAAACCCCAACCCTAGGATTTGTTCATGCTAGGACTTGGGGTCCTGGATATCAATTGGAGTGGCTCACATTTGTTAATGTCAGATTTTGTAACGAGATCCTCCGGCTTTTCTCCTTCACTCCAGCAGGGATTTCCACCACCAGACCTGAAGCAAGACAGCAAATAAGGGTGGCTGGGGACCAGCCGTTAGCCCTCCGATGCTTAAGTTAGGCCGCAGTAAGAAGAGAAGCCAAGTAAAACGGGACCAAGATTGAATGTTGTGTGCGTACCGTTCTCTTAATGGAGTCGCCCCCTTATATAGATCTGAAGCAACCCAATTTGTTACGTAAGATATCGAAATCCCGATGATGTCGCGTACGATACTGAAATCTCGCTGATTTCGTGGGACAAGATCCTTATCTTTAGAGGCAATATCTAACCCAATAACTCCTTCCGGCAATCACGTTTCTTGATAGCAATCCCCTGAGATTCGGAACCACCAGAGAAGATAAGCCCAAAAACAGACCTATACAGGCTGCTGATCGGCATGGTAATAGTGCTGATTGCTCGTAGTTGGAGTCATAGCTACCGAAAAGGAAGGAGACGCCGAAAGGGTGAAGACTGCCGTGCTGGATGTAACTCTGCTTGGTGTCGCAGAGGGTTTGAACAAGCTGCTCGACGGGAACCGGGTGCTGGAAGTACGAAGACCATCCGAACCAAAAAGACTCAGGACTATTCTGATGTCGGGAGCTGCTCGTGTCAGGGATGCTCGCATTCGTGAGTGCGATCCCTTCTGACGAGCCCGAGTAAAGCTGCTCGCATCCGGGAGATGCGACCCCTTCTGACGGACCCGAGTAGAGCTGCTCACATCCGGGAGATACGACCCCTTCTGACGAGCCCGAGCAGAGCTGCTCGCATCCGGGAGATGTGACCCCTTCTGACGAGCCAGAGCAGAGCTGCTCGTATCCGGGGAATGCGACCCCTTACCGCGAACACGACCTGGACTCCTCGCATTCACATTGCCGCGATCCTTTACTTCTTGTCAGACTATATTTGCCTACAACAGATGCCCCCCAAACCCTTGATATTGAGGAACTATGCCAAGGGTTTGCTAGTGTTGACAGCTGGGTGCTGGGAGACAATCGCGCATGATTCACTTAACGTGCTTCCGCATTTATGATGGCCAGCTTTCGCGCAGCTTTCTCTACCGCCAGAGATGAAGCGTCAGGCGCCACGTGTTTCCGTATTTAATGCTAGCGTCTGTTCGTCTGGCGTGCCAGATGAGAAGCTGCCGCGTGTCCAGCAAATCAGACGGAATGATTGCGTATAAATACCGGACTTAGAGAAATTCCTTCATTTTCGAATTCCATTGCTGCGAAGTTTTCTTCTTCTTCTTCCTTCTCTATTCTGGAGTGAAAAACCTCTTTACGGAGGTACCCTTCTTTCTTTTTCCTCATTCATTTCTTCCTCCATCTCCCTTTTATAATGGCGAAAATCTCTGACGAAGAGATTGTTCCTCTGGGAGATGAAACCCCTGACTCCTCTGAATCCAATAACGCCAGAGTACCGGCTAGGAGGTATTCTGCCTCCGGTTACTCTTCTATCCTGACGGAGGAAAGACTCTCTAGCCTTAGAGAGGTTTATAGGGTTCCAGACTCTGTTTTATTCAGACTGCCTGGGAGAGGGGAGACAGCCGATGCACCACCACCTGGGTGTGTGGCTGTTTATGAATACTTCTTCAAAGTGGGCGTACGTCTTCCCCTCCACCCCTTTATTCGAAACTTCCTCCGTCTCTACAAGATTGCCCCGGGCCAACTTATAGTTAACGGCTGGCGGGTTCTTCTAAGTGCTTTCGTCCTTTGGAAGCAGGCGGGTAACTGAGGAGTTAACCGCTGAGGAATTTTTGAGGTTATTCCAGCTGAAGAAGGCGCCAGCTAGCGAGGTTGGTACTACCTCTGCTTCTGGCACTGGAATAACTTCATTTTGGGGAACCCTTCTTCCAACTGCCCGGGATGGAGAAAGAAGTGGTTCTATGTCTCCGGCAACTGGGAGTCCGAGATGGGATCCGACCCCAAAGGCCATAATGTTAATCGCCATTTTGGCGAAGGTGGGTTAAGTGCCTATTTACTTGTCCGAAAGGAAACAATAGCCTTGCTGCATTGACGATTTAATGAACTTTCTTTTTTGCTCGCAGGAATTCCAATTGGTGTGAAGCCAAATCTAGCGAGGAGGGCTCAACGAGAAACTTGTCAAAGTCTACAAGCTCCCTGCGGCTGCACGCCACGTCAACGCTGCTCTAGAACTTCGTCATCTTTGTGCAGCGGGTCTCACCTTCCGAGAAGAGATGACGAATGTTGGCGACAAGAGAGGCGCACTGGGGGTACTTCCCCGGCTGAAGGGCACTGCCTCGAAGAGGCAAAAGAAAACTGCGGGGGGTCCTTCTAATGCGCCTACTCCCGCAGAGGGGTCTGCTCGCGGACCCCAAGCCGCCTCGGGAGGGGTCGTGACCACTTCTCGTACGACCGCGACCCCTCCGGTCAACGCGACCCCTCTCTCCACCGTGCCCCCGCCAGCTGACCTACCTCGCCCTCCAATCATCGAGGTAGCCGACAACTCACCGAAAGGTGATCGGAGAGGGGGAGGCCTCCCTCCAAAGGGGCCTCCAAGCGAGCCTACTACTGCTCGCGAGTTGTTGATGCCCGCCCCTGGCGCCGCGAGTGCTCGCGAGTCGGGGCCCAAGGAGATGGTCGTAGCCCAGGCTTCGGGCTCGGGGACTTTTGTCATTCCTCCACACTTGCATCCAATATGCGAGTTTATGTTTGACAAAATTTCCCCCAACTCCTTCGGAAGTCTCCCCGAGCCAAGCCCCGAAGCCCTCTCCACCGACATCGGGGTGAGATTGTTGCAGGTAACGAGCGCTACACGATTTGTGTTTTTCGTCTCTGATATGGTGGATTGCTTTAATTTACTTCCTTTCTCACACACACATTTTTTTTTATATATAGAGCTTGGATCTCACGCTTCGAGTCAGACGTGACATCGAAGCAGCCCGCCGCAGCGTGGAGGATGCGGAGAAGAAGAAGAAGATAATGGAAGCCGAGGTCCAAGGGAGGGACCGCTTGGTGAAGGCCTTGGAAGTTCAAATCACCAAGTTGGACGAAGAGAAGAAGATTCTCCTGGTCAAGATCCAATCCCTGACTGAGCGCTTTCAGTCAGTGGACCTCCAGCTCGCAAAGCTTCAAGAAATCCATACTAAGAGCGAGAAGGAGAATGAGATTTTTCACAAGGATAAGGTCCAGCTTGAAGAATGGCTCAAGGATGCTCGGACCAAGTTCGAGGAGGCTCGGACCCAGCTCGAGGAGGCCCAGAAGCGACTTAATCAGCTGAAGGATGACTCCATCCACTGGGAGGAAGAGCGAGGGGCTCTCGTTCAGATGGTATCTGATGAGGGTCCTCGCGCAGTTCAGGAGTTTCGTACTTCTCAACTTTATGACGAGGAGCGATATGATGCGTATGTCGCTGGTCGCGATTTTGCGGTCAGGGTTATGCAGCTAATTGCTCCAACTTTTAACGTTGAGGAGTTCGACAGAGTGGCATTCGAGGTTGCAGCTAAAGAACGGGCTGCTGCTGAGAACGAAGTCACCGGGGCAACAGATGCCGCTCCTGCTCCTGAAGCTGGTCCTGAAGCTGAGAGCCGCGAGCCTGCGCAAGATGAGGATGACCAACCCCGACCTCGGCAGCTTCCTATATCATGTATATATATTTTTTTTTGAGAAGAGATTTGTAATTGTAAGGTCATTATTTTAATGAACACTTACTTTTTTAGTATTGTGTATTCTTCTCTTTCCTTCATTATTGCTTTGTGTTGATCTCATTTGATTCATCAGGGGATGCGACCCATTAATTCGAGCACGAGCTTCGCTGCTAGCGATTAGGGTGCATGATTGCGACCCATTCGAGCACGAGCCGCGGTGCTCGCGATTAGGGTGCATGACTGCGACCCTTTAATTCGAGCACGAGCTGTGCTGCTCGCATTCTGGAAATGCGATCTCTTTCATCAGTTGCGAGCAACTAACTCATGAAAAATGAATTAGACTCAATCCGGGGGTCGTGTGACCATGTCCACGTTGAGATAGACTGATCTATCGATTGAGATTTCGATTCTACCAAGGGCAGAAGGTTGGTCAAGAGATGGTATACATTCTCTTCAGGGCTATTCAGGTCCATGTAAATGGAGAAGCAACCAACTAGTAACGATTTCAGTCCTACCAAGGGTAGGCAATTGGCCAAGAGGATGTGTAAGCATTCTCTTCTGGGCTATTCAGGTCCATGTAAATGGAATAGCGACCAACAGATATCTTCCACTTTATTCATAAAATGTTGTAATGAACTACATCGAATTTAGGGGTAGTATCGTAGCAAATGCTCCACGTGCCAAGGGCGACGTATGGGCTTCCCCCGCATGTCTTCAAGATAATAAGTACCGGGTCGCACAACCCTAATAACCCGATACGGGCCTTCCCAATTTGGATCTAATGAACGAGCAGGAACTTCGAGATTTTGCCTTAGTACCAAATTTTTGGGTTGGAAGGATCTAGGCCGAACCCTAGCATTTCGATATTGAGCAATACGTTGTTGATACGCTGCCACTCGCACTTGAGAAGCATTTCTTCGCTCTTCCAAGAGATCGAGATGAAGTCGGAGGTTTTCCTAATTGCTCGCGGTATCATACTGCTCGATCCGATATGAGGGGACTTGAATTTCCACTGGTACCACTGCGTCAACACCAAATGCTAAGGAGAAAGGAGTTTCACCTGTTGATGTACAAGCCGTGGTTCTATAGGCCCATAATACCTCTGGCAGAAGTTCTGGCCACACCCCTTTACATTCACCTAGCTTGGTCTTTAAATGGTGCTTTATGATTTTATTCACTGCCTCGACCTGCCCATTCGCCTGAGGATGATATGGAGAAGTGCGGAGATTACGTATCTTCCATTTGTCGCAAAATTCATCAAAGGCTGCGTTGTCGAACTGCGTTCCGTTATCGGTAATTATAGTATGAGGAAGTCCGAAACGACATATGATATTTCTCCATATAAACTTAGTAGTTTGTTTTTCAGTAATCTTGGCTAATGGTTCTGCCTCGGCCCATTTGGTGAAATAATCAACCGCCACGATCGCGAACCTATTCTGTCCCTTTCCCATAGGTAAGGGCCTAATGATATCGATCCCCCATTGAGCAAAAGGCCAAGGGCTATCAACTGGGGTCATCCGCTTAGACGGTACACGAGGTATAGGTAGATATCGCTGACACTTGTCGCATTTTTTAGAAAATTCGATGGCGTCTGCTTTCATAGTAGGCCAATAATATCCTTGCCTCATCGCTTTATATGCTAGGGATCGCCCCCTGGGATGGTTACCACATGCCCCCTGGTGTACTTCATCTAGAACACGGAGTGCTTCTTCTGGATGAAGACACCTTAAATAAGGCAAGAAGAAGCTTTTTCGCAACAATATTCCATCCTGTAAGGTGTACCTGGCAGCTCGAAGCCGAATTTGTCTTGCAGCTTTTTTGTCTTCTGGTAGGTATCCATCTCTGAGATAAAGGATGATAGGATCCATCCAGCATGGAGACGATTGTACCGATATAACTTGCTCGAGAGTTACTTGGTCGATACTCAAGTTCTGACGGTGCTCGATGGGGATCGAATGTGATAACTCCGATTCCGGTGCAGAAGCGAGTTTTGCCAAGGAATCGGTAAGTTGGTTCTGCTCGCGAGGGATATGAATTATTTTATAAGTCTTTAGTTTGGCGAGCAGGATAAGGACACGAGACTTGTATAAAGCCATTCTTTCTTCTTTGGCTTCGAATTCACCAAGAACTTGATTGACAATGAGCTGGGAGTCGCTATGAATTATCAAATTCCGTACTGCGAGGACAATGGCCAGTTCGAGGCCAACAATCAGGGCCTCATATTCTGCTTCATTATTGGAGACGCGTGATTCGAAACGCAGAGCATATTGAAAATGCGACCCGTCGGGAGCCACTAAAATCAGGCCCGCTCCACTGCCAGTGGCCCGCGACGACCCGTCCACGAAGAGCGACCAAGGAGGCTGGTCGCTGGTCATGACATTATCTTCAGAAGAATATATAAATTCGGCGATGAAGTCAGCCACGGCCTGGCCCTTGACTGCGGTCCTAGGACAGAATGAGATATCATGCTCACTGATCTCGACCGCCCATTTAGTTAAACGCCCGGAAGCCTCAGGTTTTTGAAGGACTTGTCGTAGTGGATGATTTGTTGGTACTAAAATAGCATGGGCTTGAAAGTATGGTCGTAGTTTTCGAGCCGCGGTGACTAAGGCTAGGGCCAGTTTCTCCATATCAGAATACCTAGTTTCTGCATCGACCATTGCTCGACTGATATAATAAACGGGCCTTTGCACCCCGGAATCTTCTCTTATTAAAGCGGCGCTAACGGCCGTGGAAGACACAGATAAATAAAGAATGAGTTGCTCATGCGCTACAGGTTTAGATAAAATGGAGGGAGTGCTCATGTATTGCTTCAGTTGCTGAAAAGCTTCTTCACATTGAGGTGTCCACTTCCAATCAGACTTGGCCGTTGCACGGAGGAGTTTGAAGAAGGGCAAGCACTTATCAGATGCTCGCGAGATGAACCTGTTCAATGATGCGATGCGACCAGCCAGACGCTGGACGTCCTTCAGAGTAACGGGGGATTTCATCTCTATCAATGCTTTAATCTTTTCGGGATTCGCCTCAATTCCACGCTGGCCAACCATGAACCCAAGAAATTTCCCTGCAGACACTCCAAACGCGCATTTTTCTGGGTTTAATTTCATTTGATACTTCCTCATCAGATCAAAGGCTTCTCGAAGGTCAGAAATGTGGTTATCTTCAACGATGCTTTTCACGAGCATATCGTCAACATACACTTCCATATTCCTACCGATTTGAGCAGCGAATATTTTGTTGACGAGACGTTGATAAGTGGCCCCTGCATTTTTAAGACCGAACGGCATTACCTGATAGCAATATAGTCCTCGATCTGTGATGAAGGCAGTATGCTGGCTATCAGGTGGATGCATCATAATCTGGTTGTAACCAGAATAAGCATCCATAAAGCTGAGGAGAGCATGTCCAGCTGTTGAGTCGACCAACTGGTCGATCCGTGGTGTCGGAAAGCTATCTTTGGGACATGCTTTGTTCAAGTCTGAATAGTCGATGCACATCCTCCATTTGCCATTAGCTTTCCGGACGAGAACTACGTTTGCGACCCACTCTGGGTAGTCAACTTCCTTTATGAAATTAGCCGTGAGCAGCTTCTCAACTTCAGTTTTGATTGCCATTTGTCTTTCTGCAGTAAAGGCACGTCGACACTGATGTACGGGTTTATGCTTCGGGTCAATGTTGAGACGATGTGCGATGACATTGGGATCGATGCCTGGCATATCTTTATGAGACCAAGCAAACACATCCTTGTATTCAGTGAGGAAACGGATCAAATCTTCACGATGGACACTGGTCAAGGAGGACCCGATGTACACGATCTTAGATGGGTCGTCTTCAGGTCAGGTGGATCGCCACTGTTTCCTCCCCCGGAGTTCCCGACTTCAGAGCATTTTCTCTCGGATCCAACGAGGTGGTTGAGGGAACGTCGAGTGATCCTTGAGCTATTTCCATGACGGGCGTTGCTTGAGCCTTCTTTCGATCTTGGAGGGCTATCTGGTAACAGGACCGTGCCTCCTGCTGACTTCCTCGCACGACCCCGATGCCGTTTGGGGTAGGAAATTTAACACATAGATATGAAGGGTGCAAGGCCGCTCCAACCTTAGTTAGAGATGGCCGCCCCAAAATGGCGTTATATGCTGATTTTCGATCCACAACGAGGAAGTTTACGAAGACGGTGGTCTTCGCTGGACTCTCCCCAAAAGTGACTGGGAGATCGATACTTCCTTCAGGAGTTACTACCTCTCCTCCAAAGCCGACAAGGGGGGTCGATATTGGCTTGAGGAGGCTTCTGGCAAGTGCCATCTTGTCGAAAGCCTCCAAATACAGAATATCGGTTGAGCTACCTGTATCCACCATAATTCGATGAGTCAGATAATTTGATACCTTCAATGTGACTACGATGGAATCTTCATGAGGGAAGTGAATTCCCGCTGCATCTTCGAGGGTGAAAGAAATTGGAGGATGGCTCGCTTTCTATGAGTTGGACGTTTGTTCCAGCCAATAGATCTGCTGGGGTTCTTTGGACGCCTTTCGAGCGTATGCTTTTCTCGAAGCTTGAGAGTCACCCCCGCAAGCTGGTCCCCCGACGATAGTGCGAATTTCTCCCGTGGGCTCAGTGTCCTCTTGGTTGGTTTGATGATGAGGCGGTTCCTTTTTGCGAGATGAGGTCTTCGCCCTTTCTGGTGATCGATTTTTACGAGCAACATAATCCTAGAGATGGCCTTTTCGAATAAGGGCTTCGATATGGTCTCGTAGAGAGATGCAGTCCTGGGTCCTATGCCCGTGATCTTTGTGAAAGTAACAGAACTTGCTCTTGTCCCTCTTCTCGGGATCGGATTTGATCTTTGCAGGCCACTTCACATATGGCTTGTGTTTAATCTCCATCAGAACCTTTTCAGGAGACTGATTAAGAGGAGTGTAGTTATGATATTTACCAGAGTAAGGCTTCCTGGGAGAACGATCGCGCTGGTCACGACGATATTTCTTATCTGTAGAAGAGGTTCCTTCTGGCTTACGTTTCTTACTCTGTATTCCATGGCGCGTCAATGCGACTTCTTCTGCATTGATATATTTCTGAGCTTTGGCTTGGAATTCTGCCATAGTTTTCGGCGGGCTTTTATCTAAGGCAAACCTGAATTTCTCGCTTGTTATTCCGGCAATGAGGGCTGTAAGACCCTTTTCTTCAGTGTAACCCTCAGTTTGAACGGCTTCGGCAGTGAACCGTACAGTGAACTCCTTTATTGTCTCCCCATGCTGCTGTTTCAGATTCATCAGATGGGAGGCTGGCTTCTTAATGCGAATACTTCCCATGAATTGAGAAAGGAATATCTCCGATAATTGGGAAAAGGAACTGATGAATCGGGGCTTTAACCCCCGGAACCACGTACGGGCTGCATCCTTCAAAGTTAGGGGAAAAGCCCTACACATGATTTCTGAACCATGTCCCTCCAACTCCATGAGGGACCTGTATGTTTCCAGATGTTCCAAAGGGTCGCCAATGCCTGTGTACGGAGCGATAACAGGCGCTCGATACTTTCTGGGTAACGGGGCTTCCATGACCTCGCTGGTGAAGGGAGATTCAGATTGATGTATCGCCGCCATGACGGCCGATGGCCGATTTGCCTGGTATCGTTGTTCCATGACATCAAAACGATCTTGGATTCTTTTGAGATCTCCTTCCCATGGTAGGGTATAGCTAGATATTTCGGCGGCGGAGCCCTGTGGTTGAGGTTGTCGAGACGAACTGGAATGTATAGAATGTGGAGACGGCACAGGGGGATGGCCGCCAAGTGGTGGGACCTGTGGTTCGTCCATAGAATGTCTGGAAGCTACCGGTATGGGTTGCGGTGGTAACCCTTCGGAGGGTTGTCTTTGCGGTTCAGGGAAGTGCTGATCAAGCCGGTTTGACAGCGCTTGAACTCCGGCGTTTAGAGTTAGGAGAGTGTTTCCGAGGAAACGTAGGACATCATCTTGATTTCCAGAGGCCTCCAATAATGGGTTTGTTGATGGCATATTCGGGGCTCCTTGAGGGATATTCGTCGGAGCAGGTGGGAGGGCAGGTACAGATTCCGTCTCATCAGGCGGAGGAGGTGCCTGTCTTGAAGTTGAAGGATGAACAGCCTTTTTAGGAGGCATCGCCGAAGGAGTTTGATCGGTGGTTAGCACGATTGATTTTGATGATCAAGTCGTTCCCACAGACGGCGCCAGACTGTTAATGTCAGATTTTGTAACGAGATCCTCCGGCTTTTCTCCTTCACTCCAGCAGGGATTTCCACCACCAGACCTGAAGCAAGACAGCAAATAAGGGTGGCTGGGGACCAGCCGTTAGCCCTCCGATGCTTAAGTTAGGCCGCAGTAAGAAGAGAAGCCAAGCAAAACGGGACCAAGATTGAATGTTGTGTGCGTACCGTTCTCTTAATGGAGTCGCCCCCTTATATAGATCTGAAGCAACCCAATTTGTTACGTAAGATATCGAAATCCCGATGATGTCGCGTACGATATTGAAATCTCGCTGATTTCGTGGGACAAGATCCTTATCTTTAGAGGCAATATCTAACCCAATAACTCCTTCCGGCAATCACGTTTCTTGATAGCAATCCCCTGAGATTCGGAACCACCAGAGAAGATAAGCCCAAAAACCGACCTATACAGGCTGCTGATCGGCATGGTAATAGTGCTGATTGCTCGTAGTTGGAGTCATAGCTACCGAAAAGGAAGGAGACGCCGAAAGGGTGAAGACTGCCGTGCTGGATGTAACTCTGCTTGGTGTCGCAGAGGGTTTGAACAAGCTGCTCGACGGGAACCGGGTGCTGGAAGTACGAAGACCATCCGAACCAAAAAGACTCAGGACTATTCTGATGTCGGGAGCTGCTCGTGTCAGGGATGCTCGCATTCGTGAGTGCGATCCCTTCTGACGAGCCCGAGTAAAGCTGCTCGCATTCGGGAGATGCGACCCCTTCTGACAGACCCGAGTAGAGCTGCTCGCATCCGGGAGATGCGACCCCTTCTGATGAGCTCGAGCAGAGCTGCTCGCATCCGGGAGATGTGACCCCTTCTGACGAGCCCGAGCAGAGCTGCTCGCATCCGGGGAATGCGACCCCTTACCGCGAACACGACCTGGACTCCTCGCATTCACATTGCCGCGATCCTTTACTTCTTGTCAGACTATATTTGCCTACAACAACATTATTGTAGAAGTCGTATTTGGGCATGACCCTGTGTGGATGTCGTTGTGCGCCAATTCTGGGTCTCGACTCATCGAATCGAGTTGGGGTTTACTCAAATTAAATTAGGTAAAACCCTTAACCCTTGATTGAGATCTAATTAAGTTAGAATTTAAGTTTCTAATGGTGAGATTGTTGATGAATTAAGATTGGAGCATTTACCTCAAATTTCTGACACTTGCGCCTCATTCGAATCGATGAATTTCGACCCTAAGGTAAAGATCTACCCTCAAGCTTTTCTCAAAAAGTTTTAGTTAGTGATTGTTTGATTCTGTTGAAATTGTTTATGTTATAAATGCTAGGATCACATTATTATCATGAATCCGTTGCTAACTGTTATAAGTGGATAACATGTTTGATGAAATACCATTGTTGCTGTTTGGTTGATAACATGCTCGATGAAATGTCTTTATGACATGAATTTACAATATTGTAATATATCTATGCTTGTGGATGTATGTGACGGCCTGTGTCATCCGGGTCCTTTGGATTGGTTGGGCCAATCGGTCGGGCCAGGTGCTCGGGTATGTTTATAATTCTGTAATTAATAATCTAAATTATTTTTTTAATGGATTAAATATTACTTTATATTAAGGTCTAACAACTGTTTGACTAGTGTACTGTCTACCCCTGGGTTAGCCTTCACGGACTTATTCGATCGACCAAGCGGGATGCGGTCGATCGATAGTGGCCATTGTTGGTTGGCGTCATCCACTTGGGTCCACCAAATAAGCCCCATTCAGAGTTAATCATTCTTGTGTTTGACTGTTGAATCACACTCTATGAAATCTAGAATATCATTGTTCTCATTGTGAATAGTTCACTTAAAACCGTACTGCGACTCGATCCACCAAGTCTTATGAGCTAGGCATGGTGATTGGGACACTGTGTCTGAGTTGTCGTCCTACGCTGGGGTAGTGCCTCCCTATAGTGACCAGTGAGCATTAACATGGGTGATAGATTGTTGTTCGAACAGCCCCTGTGACAAATGTGACCCTGGTCGATATTTGCGTGCCTGTGCATCGATCGAAAGACTCAGGCGTGCATTGGGTTAATTCCGAGTGACATGCTAGCGCCTCTGAATAAATTAATCGTATTTGATATTGGGGTGATGAGCCATTCCGCTTGATTTGGGCATGGCTGGCCAGTCACAGCCAGACTATGCTTTTATGAGTGTATAACTCAAAACTTGGATCGACGAGTTACTAGCGATGATTGGTGATGCACTACAAGGAACTAGATGGTCCTAATTAGACTTTGTGATACAATGACGATATTACAGCTTCACCAATTTGATGGATGAATTGGAATAATAAATACTTGAATTAATCATGCATATACGGCATTGCATTTGAAGGGAACTCGTGGGTGCCTAGTTGCTTGATGTGGCGCCAACTCTACCCCTTAAGCTCCTCATGTGATTTTCCCGGGGATATGCATGCACTTGTAGGGTGCCTAGTTGACTGTTAGAAAGACCAGCGCATTATTTTCCTTTATTTGGATCTCATGCATTCCTGCATTAATCAACTAGTTTAGGAAATCGATCACTTGTTATGCTTTCATTGCCTATGCATATTTGAGTACATAACATGTGTAACTTGCTTAGTATTTATGCGTTAAAGTTAACATGCTTAAGAGTAGTACTTGTAGCAATATGTAATTGTCATGAAGCTATGTATAATTAAAATGCCCTGAGTATAACCTTGGGGTTATTTCCTCACTGTGTTGCCGTTTTAACGCCTTCCATTTGACATATGCAGATACCTCATGAATAAGACTAGATGGTGGTGCGCTTGGCCGCCCTATTAATCTTATAACTTCCTCCTTTAGTAATTATATGCTTCCTTCCTATTGCATTTATTGTGATTAGTATAATTCTCATATAGGTTGACACTGCATTTGAATTGTATCTTTTGAATGTTACCTCTGTATTTCTGGATTTAGTTATCTCCGCTTTGCTTATAATCCGTTAAGTGAAATGCGTTACTCTGATTATTTGTGAATGGAATGAACGTAAATTTGATTAAGGACATATGTGGAAGCATTTTTCATATGCGGTACTCCTAGACAAGCATTTTAATAAGTTAACTCCCGGGAACTTAGGATCAGAGTTTCTGTACTCAAGTGCCAATTTTCGAGGCATTATAGAAAACTAAATACTAGAGCATCATAGATCCACTTATAATCGATTCACGATGCTAATTCAACCATTCAAGATGATAACTCAATTGGAATCAGAGTCCTATCCTTATCTAATCGAAAGATATAATCAAATCATAATAACACATCTAGCATAGATAGATCATCTATTGATACAGTTCTCTCATAACAGCTTATGCATTGGGCACACTCAATTGTACAGGCCAATCCTTTAATAAAATAAGTAAGATCACATTCATGGTCTTCCTCAAATCCTGTCACTAGACCTAAGTAGAACCATGAACTTAAACTTCAATCAAATTAATATCAATCAACAAAACATCCATCTCAGAATAAAACAAAGATATGAACTTCCATAGTTTAGTTCTAGATAAGAACTTAGGATTCTTAACTTGTAAGATCACGTAGTATCCAACATATCATGATGGATATAAGATCTCTACAAATCGTGATGAATATGTTATATCCATACCTTTCATTCATTCCGCAAGCTAATTTCAGGGAATGCCTCAAAACATGACGCAAATCCACTACTCAAATAGACCACACTAGATGGAATAGTGGTTGTAATGAACCTCGTTGAAAATTAATACCTTACTAGGGCCCACACTAATGTTTATTTCTCATTCAACCTGTTCATGAGATTAAACAAATATGGATAAAGCAAAAAAATAAAATAAAAAATCAGCTTGATCCAAAATTTTCTTGGCCTCGAAGCAGTCATCAACTATAGGCGTTCAATTCCCACTATAACATATGGTGTGGTTCACTTGAGCTTTAGATCTGCCTCATTTTTGGGCTCATGCTCTAAAGTGAGTTGTCGGATTGGATGGACGGCACGGATATGAACTATGCATGATAGTGGGGCTCATAGTTTTTGAAATTGCATTGGTAGTTTAACACAACACCCTACGCTTTATGTGTGTAAGCTTTCGGAGCTACTAGAACTATAACTAAATCCTTAAGGGGGGGGGGGGGGGGGGGGGGGGGGGGGTGATTAAGACTGTTTAAAAATTATTTTTAAAAATCTATTGTCCAATTAAACTAATTAGTAATTATAAACTAATTAAGCAAGAACACTTAGCTTCCAAGCTTAAGTGGGTCCAATCACAAGGCTAGCATATGATAAGCATATAAATAACCTAGCCTAAGCATGCATAGATAATCAAATGATTCAACTAATCAAGAACCTAATCTTTACTTGCTGTCCCAATATGGGGTTTGATGACCGGTCGACTAGGGGTTCAGACCGGTCGTCAGCTCTGTTCTGCATGCTGTATAAGTTGTATTTTACAGCAGCATATGTAATCTCTTTGGCCATTCTTTGGGTGGTCTTTTGGGACACATAGGGCCAATCTAAGATGACTACAAGTATGCTTAAAGGGGTCAAGGTCATCTAAGGTTTGAGTTTTAGTTAATGTTCAAGATTCAAAGTTTAAGGCTCACCAAGGCATTTCTTTTACCTGTTTCTTCTTTCTTGATGCAACATGTCCTCCTGAGTCTTCGGTCTTCATCTTCTTTAAGCTCAACCGACACTAGATACATTGACCTATGTAATTAACAAATAAGGTGCACTAGTATGCTACAGAAAAGTATACTAACAATTTTTTGAGTGCCAAAGATCATCCGGCCTCCATTTTGTGCCAAAAATTTCAAGCTATCACTGTCAACATTGGGAGAAGAGTTGTATTTACCAGTGTAAATAATGATGAGAATTTTATAGTGTATTTACGTTGTTTACAACTTAGAAATCAAACATGCCCTTAATGCCCCCATATCTCAAATTTATAAAATGTTTTCAACGGCTGAAAAATGGGCAGAAAAAGGCTAGTTTTCGGTTGGACAGTGAAAAACCACAAAAGCTGCTGGACAAATTTTGACACGTTCAGTTGGACTGAAATTCCAATTCGATGGCACCAAAGCCACCCAATGCATGGCTCTGAGGCGATTTTCGTTGAATTTTCAGAGATCCTTGCTGACCTGTTTTGGTCTATTTCGGTCGGATTGAATTTACAATTCGGTGGCACTGAAGCCAGTCGAAGCCTGACTCGATGGGGCCAAATTATACAGTTATTTCGCCTTAGCTTGTTGTCCCATTTTGATCATTTTTTGTGGGACCAAAGGTGGATTTGGTCGGACCGAATGTTGACTGAAAGCATTCAGTTGATGATGAAGAGATGCTGTTCTTCATCAATTTAACTTGGGTTTTTGGGAGATGCTTTTTTAGGGTATTCCTGTAAGAATGAGTCATCTCAAATGAAGGATTTTGGGCCACGGACAAGCTTGGCAATTTAGTTTTTGGGTTAAAAGTACTAAGCCACATCATGCTTTACCTATCTTCACGCTTTGATTGCCACAAGTCTTCTTGGATCTCCAAGAATCAATGGGGCTCACCTAGGCTTCACGACATACACCACATGTAATTAAAGAACTTTTACACTTACAATAATAGTTGCACGGCAATCTGAGCCATCCAAGCTGCGACCCAACTGTAGATGGAGCAAAGCAAAAAAATATGCATAGTTAGGACCACTCACCATTTTACTTCTAACCGTCCATTTGATAGCCATTAATTGAATGGTTAAGATTGCTTGATTAGTGTAATTATGGAGATATACTCGTGGGACCCACAATTGGGATACTCTAGATAGCTAAACATCAGTGCCACACATGTGCAAAAGATGAGCCACTGTCGTTTTTGTCAATTAAATGGTGCTAAACTAACATAGAAGTACACCCCCGGGTGAGGAAAACGCATTTTCAACTCATTTTAGATTGACTAAACTGCCCACATCATGACCTTGACCCTGACCTCTCTCCAATCTTGCTTAAATGCCCTTTAGTTTTCAGTGGACCATCCATGTCAACTTCTAGTAGTTGTGGACGCATAAAGGGTCCAAAAGTAGTGTAAGAAGGGTTTTCTATAAAATATATATATATTTTTTGTGTGCGCTGTTTAAACGGTCGCCAAAAGAGGTTTATTGAAAATTGAGTGAGTTTGAAGTTGCACCAAACAGCCATTGAATTTGGAAGTTGGAAGCTTTTTGCTTGCATTGGGAGGAATTTCAAATAAAGAAATGGTGGTATCTCACCCTCCTAACTTGTCTTTCAAGCTTTTCATATACTTTCCCCCTATTACATAAATTGGGTTGTTGTAGGTAAAAGAAATTGAAGGGTTAGATTTCACCACCATTTAAAAAATGGTGGTGACTCTTCAATCATACACATGGCTTAGTCTTGCAACAATTTTCAACCGTTCAAATTGATGACCCAAATGTGCCACAACATTTTTCTCTTGGAATTTGGACGACTCAATAGTTTCCTCATAACCGTTCACTTGATAGACATTTATTGGATGGTTTGGATTTCTTGATAACTGTAATTTTATGCATATGCTCCATCCACATTGTGCCGCGTAGCATGGATGATATGGTTATCCGTACATGAGTGCCAGATGTGAGCAGGATGAGTCACCACCATTCAAAATGGTGGTGACCCACGTAGCAATACTAGTAGTGCATATCCCACGTGTACCATCTACGTGCCCACACGGTGGACAGGTGCAATAATATCCAAGCCTTCCATCAAGTAGGTAGGCGGGTCAACTCATCTGGTGAGCCACGATGTTAGAAGCCGATGGATGGTTATCTTGCAAGACCCACCTCATTGGACGTACCTGATTCGTGGACTCATTGATGGATGGATTGGATCTTCCTGTTATGTGCCATGATGGTGTGTACATCATCTGCCTTACATACACATGTGGGCCAAAGCGTTGTTGTTTTGGCTGTCATCGTCATGAAAAGTTCCATCCATGTGGAAGCAACCACACACTTTTGTAAATTGAAGAGGAATCTATAACCACTTAGTTTTGGGGTTTGAAATCCCATCAAATCACGTCGACATGTGGACCCCATTGTGCAGATTACACTTCTAAATCATCGAGTTGAACTGAACATCAGATGGACCATATATGCACCTTGATTGTGATTATTGGTCAATTTCTCTTTAAACCGTTCATTTGTGGCCCGCTTGATGACCATATCACTTGATTTTTTGAGAAACGGCATACATGGTGGAATCTGTCCGATAGAAGGCATTGATATGTGAAAGTGGGCCACACGAGGCAGAGTGTTCTTCTATTCTTCTACTCATAAATGATGGATCCAACCGTCTAATTAGTGGGCCACGATCCATCCATCAAATTGGATGGGTCGAAAGTTCATAACTGTCTGATACAACCTCCACCATTGGACAGTCAGATAAATTTTAGAGGAATGATCAGAAATGTCTAAAGATTGGATCTTTAGGAAGAAATTTAGCTGGTCAAATTTTGATCCTTGTCAATAGAGAAATGTACACACACACAAAAATCGATCCAGGCCGTCCAAATTACGAGCCCGTATTGATGGATCATGACCTAATAATGATCAAACGATCTGAAACCGTTTGATTGCCGGTTGAGTTTTGGCCACTTCGGTGTGTGTATTGCATCCAGTCCAACCATCAAATGGGCCACCACGGGAATTTGAAGGTTTTTCGCTATTGTGAATATATAGAGTCATAGGGTTGATATTTACATTTAAGGAAAGAAGATTTTGTGAGATTTTGTGGAACTGTCCTTGTATGTGGATCTGAATCTGCATTTTGGAGCTGAAGTTGGACCTGACCTTTATTCCATATCCAAATCCTACTTCATTGTCGAAACTGAACCCATTCGGATCGGATAAAGCACCCAAATATAACTGGATTTAGATACGGATGGGTCTGGATATGGGATGGATTGACTTATGATCAGTTTGGATAGCTTGGACCCTGGGAATTTTCTACGGTATGCATTTTCCTATACACTTTTTTCTGTCAAGTGGCCCAGTTGAGTTTTAGCTCTGCCTCATTGTTCTAAAATGACAGCAAAATGGATGAACATCATGGAAGGTCCCACCTACTTTTGTTGAGTTACATTCCAGGAATCAAATTGTTTTAATAATTCTAATCTCTGATTCTTCGATATTTCTTTGTTTAAACAGGACTATTCGAAACTTTTTCATTTTAACCGTCCAATATATGATCACCAACCCAATCGTACGATATTCAAATAATCTCACTTTTTGGTTAGTAATGCATCCAAACTGGGAACCATAATTTGGACAGTTTTAATTGTGCTTATTGTATGCCACGTATGCAATTTCTAAGTGCCTGTGTATGATCCTCAGTGGAGTGGATTAGGTGTTATCTGGGTAATACTATAGTGGTGTTTCCCTCACAGTGGGGCCAATCTTGGTGTATATGTGGTATATCCACGCCGTCCATCAGTTTTATCAGATCATTTTAGGTCATGGTACAAAAAATAAACCAGATCCAAATCTCAAGTGGACCACAAAGTAGGGATTGAATTTTCACCATTAAAAATTTCTCCACAGAAGTTTTCGATCAAGACAAATTTTGTATTTTCCCTTTATCCAGGTCTTTGTGACCTTATTAACAGGTTGGATGGTAAATAAACACTAAGGTGGGCCCTAAGAAGTTTTTAATAGTGGGTGTTCAATGACCACTGTTTCCTGTAGTGTGGTCCACTTGAGTCTTGGATCTGCTTCGTTTTTGGAACCATGCTCTAAAATAAGAGCTGTAAAAACTGAAGGACGGCGTGGATATACCACACATACATCAAGGTGGGCCCCGCAGTCAGGGAAACACCCACTACGGTGTGACCCGGGTAAGACCTAATCCTGTCCCATCCGTCCCACTCTGCCGTTGTTTTTCTCATTAATGAAAGGTTTGAGGGCATTTTCATCATATTTTCAACCTAAAACTAACGGCCACTAGGAAAATTATTCCTTTGCTTCTAATCACCGTTAACTTCCTTCTGGAAGCACGGGAGGTAAGAGGTAGCTGCATATCAACGGCGTTAAAACGGACTCCGCGAATAAAAATAAAATAACGGCGTTGAAACGGACCTCACGTCTCAAAATAAAAAGGGTACAGAGCTAAAATTCACGGACAAGCCATTTGATACAACGCCTCTCTTTCCCTCTCTCATCGCTCCTTGAGATTCCAGCTATCTCTCTCCACTCCGCCTGGCATTGGCGAATCTCAGCCGTCCATTTGGGTGGCCGAGATTGATACTGCTTACTCGTTATTTAAGAGCTTGCATGGATTCGTGAGAGTGAGAGAGCTCTCGTCAAAGAATTTCAACAATATTCAAAGGTGAGTTTTCCTTCTTTCTTTTTCTCGTCGAATGTAGGAATTTCTTCGTTTAGTATGAATTTTGATATATGGGTTTTACGTTCAGATACAACGTATTGTGTCCGTCGTGTGCTACATCCGATCCGTGAGAAAAGGTGGGCCCATCACAAAAATTGTCTATAGAAAAGTTCAGGCTGGTCCGCTCATCCCGATGGCCACACGTATACGAAAACAAACAACGGTTTAAATCAGACCTCCCAACAATAGGACTGAATGTAGGCGTGTGGCCCGTCTGATGAGTGGACTAGCCCATTTTTTAGCCCGGTGATCTTCATTGTGGGGCCCACCTGTTGGACAGCTCGGATGTGGGGTAGCATGTGAGGATGCATTGTATGTGAACACTCATATATACATAGAATTTTCTTAGATTTTCTTTTGTTGGGTCTTTTTTTTTTTCTTTTTCTTTTTAGAAATGAGATAAACGCATTGGAATTGAGTTTTCTTTGGTGGGTTTTCTTTTTTTTCTTGTATTTTTTTCATTTTTAGGAATTTTCTGCTCTTGTTTTGTATTTTTGTTTCTCGAATGATATGAAGAGCTTTGCTAAGCCCACACGCGTGTGGAATAAAGCTCATGTACAACCCACGGCATGTGCCAGCAAGGCAGAATATGTCCAAGATCTAATTCATCCATCTAAACGGCAGCATTGTATTGATGTCCTGTCCCAAGATCAGGTTGATCCACTGATCAGTGGGGCCACAGTTTTCTAACCCATTAATCTGTTGCCAATATTGGAGCCCACTTGATGAGTGTACCAGATTTATTTTTGGGAAAAATGTAAAAGGTCAGACAAATCTGGTGGATGATTTGGATCTCTCATTATGTGCCATGCCGCACGTGTGGCCTTGGAACAGAAAGTAGTTAAATTTGGGGGTGTTTGGATAAAATGGCCAAGTTATTAGGGAAATGGGATAAAATCGCAACTTTCTTTTGGATTTTTTTGTAAGTGAAATATCCAACGGCCAGCTAATCCTCTTCTAAAATGACGAAAAAGTCCCTTATATAAGTTGTAAAGGTGGCAAACATGATCTTGCTTTTCATGCGTGTCTGAAAGAATAATCAAACGTGTGATGTACTAATAGTCGTACGTGAATGTCGCCATGGTTGAGCATTGGTTAAAATGGGTTATCAAGCTTGTCATTTTTAACTTAAACAAGGGTATATTCGTCATTTTAGAAGGATCCGACTCTCCTTTCGTTTTTACGACCGCACAATTCGTCCAGAAAATGCACACGATATAGGGGCAGCAATGGCTCGGGTTTGGGATGGGTCGGGTCAACACAAACTCGAGCCATTACCACCGTCTCAGCCCGACCCAACTCACTTAAAAATTCATGAAGCATGAGCTGACCGAACCCAATCCATCTAATTTTAAACAGGTTGGGCTCCACTGACCGCACCCAAGCCACCATGACACAGCCCAAATTTAACAGTAGCATGCGAAGCTAAGGCTAAGCACAACCTATCCTTTTGGTTCTGGGTCGGGCCCAACCTATTAAGAACCATAAGGGCGGGTCGGGTTACATCTTTAACATCAGCCTGACAAGTTAGCCATTTATCTTGGGCCGAACTCACTTCAAATTAAAGCGAGTTAGCCAAGTACCCGCGGACTAAGCCGGCACATTGCCAACCCTAAGCATGAGAACGGGCTTTTCAGTCAAGTGAAACGACTAAGATACCTTTATCCATTATTTTCCAATAAAGAGTGGTAGCTAGGCTCTAGCATTATGGGCCCACTTGTTTATAACATCCAAACCATCCAACTGGTGCATCCACCATGATATACAAATGAACCAATCAGATCGATCTAATAATCAGGTGGGCCATTCTTAACTTGATTAATGGTTTTGGGAGGTTTGGGTCATGGAAAAAAAAATCCCAAATGAGTCCTGACGTACCCCTCCTTACGCACTGAAAGCTGTAGCTAAACGTATGTTATCTTTTCTAATCTACGTTCAAGACATTCATTGTGAATGCTGTGAAGTGGACAGGGAGAGAGAGAGGGAGAGAGAGAGAGAGGGAGGGAGGATGGCGGAAGCGTCTGGCCTTCAGTTGGGAGTGGTGGGTGCGCTGGTACTTTCGGTGGCGTCGTCGGTGGCCATTGTCATCTGCAACAAAGCTCTCATCAGCACCCTTGAATTCCCTTTTGGTAAGATGATCATGCCCAAAACTTCCCTTCTCCTTAACCTGTTCAAACTCTCACCCTTCATCAAGTGGGACTAAGTGGTGGGCCCTCCTGGTTTAAGTCATCCTCTGGGGACGCGGATTGTGTCCAAACTCAGTAGGGACGCAAAGCGTTCAAACCGAGCTGTGGAGGAACCCGCCGTGATGTATCTGTTTATCTACTCCGTCCATTCCTTTTCTAAGATCATTTTAAGGTAGGAGACCAAGAATGAGGCAGATCCAACGGTCAAGTCGGCCACACCAGAGATGAGCCTTGCATTTAATATTGGGTGCATTTAATGCAGCTGAGCTCAGTATTTTGGTGTTGCCTACCTCAGTGTTGGATCTGCCCTATTCTTAGTCTCATGTGGTCAGCCTGATCTTAGATGGGGAATGGACGGAGTGGATAAACAGATACATCATGGTTGGCCCCTCCACAGCTCGGTTTGGACGCAATCCGCATCCATTCTCTAGTGGCCCACTTTTGAGGGCTTTCGTGCCCTTCCACGTTACGTGTGGTATTGATTGACGTGATGTGCCCCCTGGCCAATAGCATAGGACCGCCCTTTCTCTGTAATGCCAAGCAAGGGTAAATTGGACTTTTTCCATGGATTAAGAATCTCTTTGGTAGATATCGTATCGAGCTCTCCCGCCAGAGTTTTAAATGCTTCAGCTCTGGAGGCTGGACCTGAGGATCAGCCCACGTGTGAAATATGGGTCATTCATCAGGTGCGACACCACCTTACACATGCCTGGTCCTAAAATAATAGCGGTCCATTAATGATCATGTGAACACAAGTGTAGGTCGAACGAAGCCCAATTGGTCATTTTTTCGCCAGCTGTCCAATATTCTAAGCCACCCCATGAGTGGACCAGACGGATTTTTAGGCCAGGGCACGTTCATAGTAGGCCTCACATGATGAGATGTCCAGGATCTCAGACATCTCTGTCTAGATGCGTGCGGATCACGTGAACATTTCTCTTGTTTTGCTGTACAAGCAAGGCTAAAGGCTGTGAGTCACACACACTTTTCCCACGTATACTTTTGTACAGCAACGACGCTCACTAGCTGGCATCTGATGGTCACGTTCTGCACCCTACACGTGGCACAACGCTTCAATGTCTTCGAGCCCAAATCGACGGATGTGAAGACCGTGATGCTCTTCGGCCTGCTCAATGGTGTGTCCATCGGATTTCTCAACCTGAGCCTAGGGTTCAACTCCATTGGCTTCTATCAGGTTCTGTATTATGATTTCCCTCTCTCTTTCTCTCTCTTTCGAGTGTTAGGATCCGGACCACTCATCTGTTGATGCTCAAAATGGATGGTCGATGCCCCAAAACATGAAATGGTTGGACGATCCTTACGACTGATTGGAGGAGTTTTGCCTATTGGTTGCTACCAATGTCTAGCAATAAACAATTTGTGTAACTTTTGGAATAAGACCAATCCACATCAGGGCCCCCAGCAGACAAACGGTCCGAATCAAACACGTACATGCCACGTGTGCGGAGATAAAGTGGTTGGGTAACCAACTTTAGGTAAAAGTGACAGCCCCGAATGATCTAGCTAGCTAGTAGAGAATCACCTACAGGTAACTTTACCACAACTTGTGGTACAGCACAGTGGCATCTTTTCATCCAACACTTCACCTTCTTAGGGAATCAATGCCATGAAAAAGATAGGCCCACCATGAGAATTGTGCTTTTCAAAAGTCAGGTTGATCCATTCCCTAGGTGGGCCGGTCCTGTATATTGAATCAAACGGTCCGTTGTCTGTTGATTCTAGTGGTGCGGCCCACCTGATGATAGGACAAGACTGATTTTACTTCCAGGTCATCTTCAAGTAGGGCCCTAATATTTTAATGGTATAGATTTCCTTCACAAGTGGCATGCTGGTGGGAAAGATGGTATGGTACTAAAAGTCGTGGTACCTTGCTGGTAGGTGATCAGTTCTCACCACGCTAATATTAAATTTTAATTAGTCTGCGTTTGGTTGCACCAAATATCATGAAATTCATATTATCTGGTGGGACCAAAGGCATCCTCAGTGAAATGATCCGGTCCTCGGACTCCTACTTTTACTTGTTAAAGTCTCATGTTTTTATTTTATTTTCTTTTTTCTTTTTCTTTTTCAGATGACCAAACTCGCAATCATACCCTTCACGGTACTCTTGGAGACAATTTTCCTGAAGAAGCAGTTCAGGTATGGTACTAGTGAGGAACATCGTACACGTGGCATACGTGTATGATGGTCCAAACTGATCATTCATCTGGGACGTCCATGAAGAACAGAAATCACATTTATAGGACAATCCCAACCATTTAATAGATAGTGCACAAAATTCGTTAAACTCTAAAGAGTGGTTTTTGTAAACCAAGTCCAATATTCGTGATTTTGGTTTGTGGGCCACTTATAGAGACTTGTGATGTACGAACTGTTCGGATGCCACGTACACTTTTTTTTTTCCATGTTGTGCAAAAAGTTCAACTGTCAATCTGGACCATCCATCTATTCCATACCACTATTTGGTCGGCCACGGTGTGAAATACTCATTGATCAGATGTTTGGGCCCATTGGATGTTTGCCATTTTTTTTTCTTTATAACGATACGAGTGATCGGACGGTTAGAATTATTTGACCAAATTGCTTCTTTTGGACAATAAGAAATCCAAGGTGGTTTCCGTTGAGTTGAAGAATGGACACATCTCTCCGCATGATTTTTGCTGTCCATTTCTGCATGCTATTGATCAGTGGTTAGGATCCTCTGGCAAGGTTGAAGAGATCAAAGATCAGGACCACTGATATTGGCTTCCTTCCACCATTCTAACAGTTGGATCATCCAATATCCCAAGGTGAAATAGCCCTCTTGTTTAGAAACCGTTAAATCTTTTTCTGAAATTTGATTTTAATGGTTTAAAATTGTTTTAAAAAATAAATGGCATTGTTATTAATTAATTAATAATATAAAAGAAAATCGATTAAAAGCTTGATTAACAAGTGGATGTGGAACGACTAGGATGAAGAGAGGCTGATGGTCATTGATCCAACATAAGTGGCATGGAATGAATGAAGAGTCCAGATTGATTTATGATTTACAAGGGACAAAGGGTCACTAATAAATTTTATTAAATTTTTTTTTTCTCTCAGCGAGAAAATAAAGCTTTCTCTTCTAGTCTTACTCATTGGAATCGGGATTGCATCTATAACTGATCTAAATCTCAATCTACTCGGCTCCATTATCTCTCTCTTCGCCATTGCAACCACCTGCGTCAGCCAGATTGTATCCTTGACTTTTTATTTATTTATTTATTGTAAACTTAGAATTCATGATGATGCTAGAAGGTGATGATGGCTGTGATGATAGAAACATGGCCATGTGAGATCATGAACCACATGTCTGTCCAATATAGGTCATTGGTGGACTCTGTCAGACATAAGCCATTGCTGGTTTCTATCTAGCCATGCATTTTGTTCATGAGGGTGTGGCCCATATGATTAGAAGGATGGTTCCAAGGGAAAAACAGAATATGGTTGCTGCCCATGGGCACAGCTTCACCTACAAATTACTAAAGTGGTTTTTATTGTGGTTTGAAATTCTTCAAATATCTTTTGATAATGCCAGGTTTTTCTAGGAAATGGAAAAATTAATTGCTTGGAAGATTTTAGCCCTGGATAGATATCTTTAACTTTAATGAATGAACGAAGATGACCAACACCATACAAAAGAGGCTGAACATATCGTCTACACAGCTGCTCTATCAGTCGGCCCCGTTCCAAGCAGCCATACTTTTTGTGTGTGGCCCACTCGTTGATCAGCGCCTCACCAAGCAAAACGTCTTTACCCATAAATATTCTCCTTTGGTCCTGGTAATGTACTCCTCAATCAAATCAACCACCAACAACACTATCCTTGCATGCATGCATTCATACATACGTACGTACAATCATAAATGTTCATTAGTGCATATGCATGCAAATAAATGCTATGTGGGTTTTCACCCGGTATTGCATCTTAGGTGATGATCTGAGCCGTTGATGTTCTTGCTACTGTCATATAGAAGCCATTCAAAATTTACCTTTAAATGTTCTAAATTCACCTGCATGCACAATCATCCATTTAACAATGTTTCTTAGGATGGCCCAGTAGCATAGAATCTAGAATATAAACGATTCAGATCATCATCTAAGATGCAATCTGGGGGTGAAAACCCTCCCCCAGTATGGGCATGTGACTTTATATCCCTCCATGCCAACGTGCTACTTCATAGGAATCCCCAGTAAACCATCAACCCAAGGTCACACCAAAACGAAGGGTGTCAATTGACCGGGTAGCCTGACCAGACCAACCTGACTTCGGTCTGGGTTTTGACCTACTAGCTTAGCCCATGGGCTAGGCTTGGGCCTTTGATGCATGGCCTAGTTGATTTTTTGTGTCGAGCTTTGGCTCGAGTATATGTGGCTAGGGCTGTAAATGGGTCAGCGGACCCAATGGGGTACCCGGACCCAACCCATTTGTTAAATTGTACAGGTCTGGGTCCAAGAATAGACCTAGTTGCTAAATGGGTCTGGGTCTGGTTTCCTTTATATTAGGCGCGACCCGACCCGACCCGACTCGACCCAAACCCATTTAGTAAGTGGGCGGGTTTGGTCTATGTTTCAAGGGACCTGTCCAACCCAAACCAGTCCAGACCCGGTTTTAAGCCTTGTAAAATGCTTGCATACTTGATCCAAACCCGGACCCATTAGACCCAACCCATTTATAAATGGGTCTGGGTGGATCTCCCTCTACCATGGACCCATTTATAAATGGGTCTGATGGGTTGACTCGGACCCGCCCATTTAGTAAAAGGGTTTGGGTCTAAAATTTGGACCCAGACCCGTTAGTAAATGGGCGGGTCTGGTTTTGGCTAAACCCGCCCCGAACCCGACCATTTACAGCCCTATATGTGGCCAGCTTTCGGGTTGACTAGAAACATATAAATGGAAAACAAGAATTTTATCAATTTTTGGGCTGAGCCAGGCTCAAGTTTGTGCCTGTTGTGCTAGGCCCATGGTGGACCTTGGGTCTTAAGTACCTGGTTAGACTTGGGCCTAGCCTGGTCTGGCCCAAACCCGAATGATCTCAGGTCGAATAAGGGGGTGCCTACACCCATGTCATGGAAAAATGTGCATCCATGCCCTACCAATTAGGGTGTTGGATATCATATCGGATGCACGGTGTGGATTCTACCTAGACATCACAGGTGGGGCCCACAAAGCTCAAACACACGGCAATTACCCATCCACATCCACATGAATATGTTTATGTGCATGCTGAGCATTAATGTCTACATTTTCATTTCTTGATGTATGACTGATGACCAAATCCACACATCTTAAATCACAGACGTTCATCATCCTATCGTGCTTGATCTCCGTATCCGTTAACTTCAGCACCTTCCTAGTGATTGGCAAGACATCGCCAGTCACATATCAAGTGCTGGGCCATCTGAAGACATGCTTGATCCTGGCCTTTGGCTACACATTGCTGCATGACCCCTTCACCGAGAGAAACATCATTGGCATTTGCATTGCCATATTCGGTATGGGCATGTACTCCTACTTTTGCACCCATGAGAACAAGAAGAAGCAAGCTGAACCCCTTCCCCCTACATCTCAGGTACTCACTCACCCCACGTGCGGTCCACATGCAAATGTGTACAAGATCCTAGCCACCCATCGGGCGGGCCACACCATATAGGCTGGTTTGGTTGGCCCACATGCATGTGTTGGTTGTGGACCACTTCCAATACTTTTTTCAAATCACGGCAGCTTCTGTTGTTGCGTGGGTGACCCAATGGATGAACCAGCCTAATTTTTCAGCCAGGGCGTCAATCAAGTGGGGCCCACATAATCAGTGGCTTGGATCTGGCACAAGCAACACACATCTGCGTCTACTCCTAGGTTTGAATCTATCTAGCTAAACATTCTTCTCTATTTTTTTTTAATCTTCAGATGAAGGATACTACACCCCTATTGGCATCCATAAACATGGCCCACCATGATGAGGTGAAGAAAGCAAATGGGATTTCAACTAAGGATTCTATTGTGTAAATGAGGTGGGGCCACAGCCGCTTCCAAGTATTTAAAAGGCCTTCCTTTTGTAGTTTTTACACATAGGTTGATGAGTGTAAATGGGATTCCCTTTTTTTTAAGGGGCGTGTTTGTTTTCAAAATTACGACAAGTGTAAAATCGTAACGATGGCAAATTACATTACTGTCCCATGCCGGCACTAGTAAGTGACAGCTACGTTGTTTGATTTAAATTGTCACCACTTTTCATTCTAAGGAATAATACCATTTCCAACGTTAAGATGGCCTGAGGTAAACATCATGATGTCACAGTCGAAAATTTGAGCAGAGTTTGCATGGGCCCACAGTCTGATTAGGGAATGCAACTGGGTTTAGAAACATCCTGCATTCTACCTTATAAACTACTCTTTGTTGGTTGTAATTTAAAGAGATACAACACAAAACAAAAATAATAAACTAGAGAAAGAACAAAAAGGTTGGAGAGTTGAGAAACATTACACTCGTTGTCTTGAAGACAGATTTGCCCTCATGAGAAGACGGTCCTGATGCACTGGGTCCTAACAAGTCTGCCATTGGGATACAACAACTCTCCTCCTCAAGATGGACGACTTTGATCTGGTGCACTCTTAATCACAGTCAAACGAACCCAAGAAATTCGAACCAATTTGCCCACAAGAGAGTTGCAGAGATAAAAATAGGGGAGAAGATAAATTTTCAAATGGTTTTCAAAATAGAAAAGATATCTTTTTAAAGGCAGAGCAAGCAACCGTTGGGGCTTCGAGGTGCATGCGGATGCTGTAATAAATGCGTGGCAGTGCATACGCATTTTTAATAAATAGGTAGGTAGGCAGCTGTACTTTTGTCTTTACATGAAGAAAATGACAAAACATGTGTAAAGAATACCAAATATGTCTAATCAAAAGCACACCACACCGCACCGCATCCACGTTAACGGCCATGGCCGAGCGCGTGTGAGGTTGCTCCGATGGCATACCCTTACTTTCTAATACAAAGTATTAATGACGAATTTTAATATAAAGACTTAATTTTCCAAACAACTTTCCAATGTGGGACAAAACTAAACCCAATTAAGGAAAGTGAGAAAAAAATATTTTTCCAAGATTTTTCAAATCTATTTTTAAAACCATTTTAAATTAATAACCCCTCACAATTTGAAAAATCAAGAAAATGAATGGAGACCCAAGTGGGCAAATCAGCGAAACAAAGTGCATTAACAAATGTATCTAGAAAATTTAAATCTTGCCTAATATAAATATGCCTGGTTTGTTAAGATGAAGTAGCATATGATTTTAAACTAACCCTCCAAAATAATAATCCAAACACATCACACGCACAACATTTCAAAGTTACTTGAATCTCTAAAGGTAGCACGTTATGGCCATGTACTTAATCCCAGTTTCATGAATGCTCTAGAGAACATTCCAATTCTCATAGGAAGTGGCCTTACTTTCATACTCATATAGATAAGTCCATCAGGGATGTACCTGCAGCTAAACATGTCACTGTATCACAGCTATGGAACTCATTAGGAACATAGTCCATCCTTCCTCTCTACAGGTAAAGTGACTATTACACCATAAGAATGAAATTCTCAAATATCATATATATAGCGCCAATATCAAATCACTCATGGCCCGTTTGGCACCATGGATTTGAGGAGAAAGGAGGAGAAACTGGTTGCTTTATTCTGCTTGGCACCATGGATTCGATGAGAAGTGGATTTGAGAGGAATCCACGAGAACTCAAAAAGGCACTTTTAGCCCTTTTTCAAATCCTCAAAAAAAGGTGGGATTTTAGGAGAAATCTTTCTCAACGTGGGACCCACCGTAATGTATCCCTAACTATGGGACCCAACATGATGTATGTTTTTCATCCAATTTGTTGATAAGGTCACAAAGACCTGGATGAAGGGACCACACAAATTTCAATTTAATCCAAAACTTTTGTGCATCATAAAGGTCTCACTCTCCATTTTTTCTTGTTTTATGGTCCACTTTAGATGTGGATTTGCTTCATTTTTTGGATCTTGGCATAAAATGATTTGTAAAAATGGATAAATGGCATGGATTTAAAAATCGAGGCTAATACGGTGGGCATATGGTGGGATTAAAATTTACACCGTCCATTCCTTCATGTTTGATTTCTCTCCAAATCTTGGCTGCCAAACATAAAATCTGGAATTGATAAGAGTTGGAATTGATGAGAATTCATATAATGGAATCCACTTCTCAAATCCATGGTGCCAAACGGGCCATCAAAAAAACTTGTTATTACCCATTGAACCTAATTCTTGGGATCTCCAATCATATAGATTGGGTTTCCATTGCTGGTGATTTATTTAGGTGGAACTCAACTTCATTTTCCTCGATGTACTCATCACTAACTCTCTGACTAGTGCTTTAGTTAGTGGATCAGCTATATTCTCTTTAGATCTTATAAAGTCAATTGCAATTATTCCGTCTTGGATCAATTGCTTAACACCTATTATTTGCCTTAGTTATCGCAGCTTAGCTATCACAATACAACACAATTGATGCAACTGTTTTACCCCACATGGGTATATTTGAAAGTAGGTTCTTTAACTATTCAACATCTTCTCCTGCAGTTGCAAGAGCAATGAACTCAGACTCCATCATGGATCAAGATATGTAACTTTGCTTCTTAGACTTTCAGGATACTGCAGCTCCTCCAAGAGTAAATACATAAACACTAATGAACTTGGATTCCATTGAATTTGATATCCAATTTGCATCGCTATATCCTTCTAGTATAGCTGGATATCTGGTATATCTGAGACAATAGTTACAAGTTTTCTTTAGGTATCTTAATACTCTATTTATGGAATTTCAGTGATCTTCTCCAGGACTACCGGTGTATCTACTTAACTTGCCAATTGCATATGCAATATCAGGTCTAGTACAGTTCATTAGGTACATTAAATGTCCAATAATATTAGAGTACTCGAGTTGTGATACACTATCACATTCGTTCTTACACAACTTCACATGAGGATCAAATGGAGTATTAGCAGGTGTACAGTCTAGAATATTGCATTTCCTTATAATTTTCTCTATATTGTATGATTGAGATAAAGTGATTTCATTGAAGTTTTTTATAAGTTTAATTCCAAGAATCACATATGCTTCTCTCAAATCCATCATGTTGAATTGTGAACTAAGGAAGGACTTAATATCATTTACTACATCAATATTAGAACCAAAGATCCGCATGTCATCTACATAAAAACAAATGATAATACATGCATTTTCAAACAGCTTACAATATACACATTGATCTGATTCATTAATTTGAAAACCGTTTGACAACAATCCTTTGTCAAATTCTTAAGACATTGCTTTGGAGCTTGCTTGAGCCCATAAAGAGATTTAATTAACTTGCACACTTTATTCTCATAACCTTTTATCATAAACCCTTTGGGTTGGACCATGTAAATCTTTTCATCTCTAATTCTCCATTTAGGAAGACAGCTTTCACATCCATTTGGTGGATCATCGGATTGTGAATAAAAGTAATAGCTATCAAGACTCATATAGTTGTGATCTTGATCACATGTGAATATTTATTGAAAAATTCAATTCCTTCATTTTGTTTATATCCCTTAGTTACAAGTCTAGCCTTGAATTTCTCAACAGATTCATCTGGTCTTAACTTAGTCTTAAAAATCCATTTGCAACTTATGGGCTTGCTACCAGGAGGCAGGTCTACCAATTCCCAAGTGTTATTGCGCAGTATCGAATCCATTTCACTATTAATAGCTTCATTCCAAAACGTTGCATTTAAAAATCTCATGACTTCAACACATGAGGATGAATCATCATTTACTAGGAATGTATAAAAGTTAGGTCCAAAGTTTGTCTCAACCCTGGCCCTCTTACTTCTTCTAGGTTCCAAAAGCTCATCTATTGTATCATTTCCACATTGATCCTTATAGCCGAATCTACTACTTCTACTGAAGAAGTATTCTCAGATTTTGCTGAGAATATATTTTCAAAGAAGTCAGCATCTAAAGATTCAATGACAGAATTAACCTCAATATGATTATGAGACTTTAAAATCGAGAATCTGTAAACCTTGTTATTTTAAGAGTAGCCTAAGAATGCACAATCAAGGGTTTTATCGTATAACTTAGTTTTCTTAGGTAAAGGTAGCCCCACCTTGGCTAGGCACTCCCACACTTTAAGATATCCCAAATTTGAAGGTTTATTTTTTCATAATTCATAAGAGGTTTTATCAGAATGCTAATAAGGTACATGATTAAGAATATGACATGCAGTTAGGAGAGCTTCTCCCCCATAGATTAAAGTGCAAACCCGAACTAGAAAGCATTGCATTAACCATATTAATCATAATTCCATTTTTCCTTTCAACTATTCCATTTTGTTGAAGTGAATATGGTGTAGTTACCTCATATATAATCCCTTTTGATTCACAGTAAGATGCGAAGTCATGGGAAATATATTCTCCTCCTCGATCAAATCTGAGGACTTTTACCTTTCTTTCTAATTGATTTTCTACCTCATTTACAAAGGCTATAAATCTATCTTTTGCTTCATCCTTACTTCTGATTAAATATACCTTAGCAAATCTTGAGTAATCATCTATAAATATTATAAAATATTTCTTTTCCCCACGAGTCATAATATTTTTAAGATCGCATGTTACTGTGAATCAAATCTAGGAATTGGTTGTTCATTTTAACTCTTTTGAATGATTTTTTAAAATACTTAGATTGTACACATATTTTATATTTATTTTTATTTTCCTTTTCTACTCTAGGGATCAGCCCCATAGATATCATACTTTTAAGAGAATAATAATTCACATGTTCTAGTCTAGCATGCCACATATCAAGAGACTCAATCAAATAAGCAGAAGAGCTAGTACCATTATCATTCATAACACTAAGTTTGAACAGTCCATCAGTTACATATCATTTTCTAACAAAGGTGTCATTTTTAGTGATAACACATTTTCTAGATTAAAAAACCAACTTAAACCCATTTTTGTCAAGAGTAGAGCCGGAGACAAGATTCTTCGTAAGGTCTAGTACATGCAGCACGTCTTAAAGAGTTAACACTTTTCCAGAGAAAAGTTTCAGGCGAGTTAACACTTTTCCAGAGAAAAGTTTCAGGCTCACATTTCCCTTGCCAACGACTTTTGCCTTAGACGAATTCTCGATGAATGTCCCCAGCATCCTCTACCTTCTCGTAGGAGGAAAAAACACACCGGTTGTAGCATAGGTGCTTGGTGGCAACTGAGTCAATCACCACTCATTAGAGCTACAAGTAATAAGTGCTTCAGTAATGACCCCTCACAAACTCTTCGGCTGCATTAGCATTATTTTTTTCTTTCTTGTCACTCTTGCGGAATCTGCATTGCTTGGCAAAGTGGCATTTTTTTCCACATACATAACATCATTCATTTTTCTTATTATTCTTGTCAATTTTCTTGTTTCTCTGGCCACGTGAATGTTTTTCTTATTTGGTCTAAACCTTCGATTTTCTTGACCTTTATGGTTATTCTCGACAATGTATACCTTAGTCACATATTCTGATTCCAGAGAATATTTAATGAAGTTGAAGCTGATGCTGAAGATGAAGATGACCCTGATTACAATCCTTCTTATTATAACTCTCGTATTTCTGCCCTGAAACAGAGGATGGATTCCCTGCATATTTCTGAGGAAACTCATGTTACTACTCAAAAGCTTAGCATGAAACACATGAAAAAGTATTTTCATCATATGAGTAAGAGTCTGAAACGTATTGATCCTGAGATGCCATTACCTTCCTCTTCATCTGGGTCAGAATGATTTTCTATGTTATTAGGTTTGTAATATATGTTTATGAGTACTTTAGACTCAGTATACTACTATGTTACAGGACTCCTTTTATTTGCTTTTCTTCCTTTGTCAACATGTGACAAAAGGGAGGAGAAATATTATGGCATATTTTGGTTTGATTTAAATGCTCTGTTATGCTTGTCTCTGTTATGCAAATTTTTTTGTTTCTAAGCATATTTGCAGGAGGAGCAGCATACTTCCTGGAGGAGTATAAAAGACAAGAACTTACAAGATAAAAAATTTATTTGTATTCTTTTATGGATGTTGAGAGTCGCTTGTAAATGTAATATGTTGTGTTTTATCACGAAATTGACAACGGGGGAGATTGTAAGTGCTAAGCATAAAAAATGAGTGCTAAGCACAGTATAGTTGTTATATTTCGTAGACACTAGTCTAGTGCATGAGGTTGTATGGTCAAGCCAAGTTCTTTGAGAAGATAAGTCTCTACCTCAACAAACACATCAAGATCAAGACTATCGACTCTACAACAAGTTGCGGCAAAGCTATGAAGATAAACCATATGTGCCAAGGTCATATTGACCATAGGGATGATCCTAGGTAGGTGATTTCGTATGACTTGTAGTTGATAACTCTAATCTCTTTGATAAAGTCATATTTCAAGAAATTCGGCTAGCCTAACCCTGTGTTCAGCCAGCCCAAGAATCTTCAGCCAGCCCAAGAATCTTCGGTCAAGTTTCCAACAACCTTGATTGAAAATTTCTGGAGATGTTCGGCTAGCCCAACCCTGTGTTCGGCCAGTTGCTGAAACTTCGATCAAATTTCCAAATGTGAAACATATTTTTTGACTCGGATCTCAGGTCAACCCGACCCTGTCTCAGGCTAGCCGAAGCTCATTCGGCTAGCCAAATTGACACTCGGGTCAGCCGAAGTTTGAACAAATTCTTATCCCGCGAAATCTGATAGCCATTGGGATAAAACGGTTGAATCTTAGGTCAGCCGAAGGAAATCTTAGGTCAGCCGAAGACCTAACTTTTTTGCAATAAATAGAGCTTTTTTCACTCTATTTTTCATCAAGAAAAAGCACGAAAATTACTATCTTTCTGGTGATAAAGCTCCCCATTATAGTCTAGCTATTTGTTTTAAATTCCTATTTTATTTTCTAGCTATCTCAGTTCTCTTCTCATTTAAATTGATTGTGTAAAGAGAAGATCATTCTCATACTAGAGATAAGAGAACTAAAATTACAGTTTTAGGAAATCTCTTTTTAGAAATTCTTATATTCATCTTGTTCGAGCTGTATTGGTTTATCTTCTACAACGATCGGATTACTGCATTATTGAAGCTTCATCTCTGTTAAGCTTCATCTCCTTCTACAAGAAGAACGGTAATACCTTTCTATTACTTTTGTGTTTTTTTTTTTTTTTTGAGATAGCCCGTAAAAATCTCAAATCAGGTTGTTAGTGATTAGCCTGTGAAAATCACTTAAGGTTGTTGATTGGCCTGTGAAAATCATTTGAGTTTTTGTTGTGATAAGCCTGTGAAAATCACAATCTTTGTATTGGGTTTTAAGGGTGAACCTGAGAAAACATTTATATAGTGGAAATCCAAAATTACAGGAGAAGTAATTTTGGGAGTGGAGTAGGTGTAAGTTGTTGTAGCATCGAACCAATATAACTCTTTGTGTCGTGGTGATTGCTTTATTGTTTATCAGTTTATGTGCTTGATTATTTACGAATCCTTAAATTGTGACATAAGGTTGTCCTACTTAGATTTCTAAGTGATTTAAAGTTGTCCTACTTAGTTTGCTAAGTGGAAGGTTGTACTACTTAATTTCTAAGTGGAAGGTTGTCCTACGATTTAATCCAAGGTTTACATATTATTGTTAGTCTTGTGATTGATTCTCTGATTTATTTTAAGATTACAAGAAGCAGAATTAAATTGAGTTGTCCTCCATCATTTTTCAATCACTTACCCAAAAAGGGATAGTTTAGGGACTCACTCACCCAACAAGAGAGGAATCACTCCATTAACAGATACAAAGCTTGTAAAAAATAACTCTACAATACTCTCTCATGAAAAGACTAATACCTATATAAGAGAAAATTTTGAGTGTGATATAGTACTTCTTGATGTACCATAGTCTACATCAATCACCTCCCCATAAAAAGAACTCGTCCTCGAGTCCGTCTTGATAATTTTTTTCCATATTCTTTGGATGAGATCCCATAATTCCTCATCATTGATCCAGGTATCTTCGTATCGAGGCGTGTTCTTCCACCGAAAGAGATATTTTGTATAGGCATCTTGCCATGTACTTACGAACCTTCGGTAGAATGTTGCTAGGACATGGAAGCACCGCACTTTAATAACTGATTATAGAGTTGGTCACTCAATACTTGCTTTGAGTTTCTCTTTATCTATGAGACAACATATTCCAAAAAAACTAAATTGTCAACCATGAATAATTAGTTTTTAAAGTTGATATATAGTTTCTCTTCACGCAAAACGCACAACCAATGGTCTTTAGGTGCTTGAGGAACGGCCAAAACTTTGCAAATAACAAAGCTCTCATCTTCATTCGATTTAGTCATTTCATCAAGTATTTTATGAGTATCTTTGTCATAAGTTGGCTCATCAACATTAAATCTCGTATGGTTTTTGTTCACTCCACCTTTAATTGGTTCGATCATTTCATCGAACACTTCATGGGCATCTTCATCATAAATTGGCTCATCATCATCAAGTTCAATGTGGCCTTAATTCACTTCACATTCATTTGATTCATCATTTCATCAAACACTTAATAGGCATCTTCATCATAAATCGGCTCATCATCATCAAATTTCATGTGGTCTTTGTTACCTTCAATCGGTTCAATAATTTCACCAAACACATCATAAGCATCTTCGTCTCCATCATAAATTGGAATACTTGTGGAGGCATGTGTAGTGGAGTCTTCGCAAAACCTCCTCCATCATGCGTTGTAGATTGTTGTTGGAATGCTTCAATTTTTCAATTTCTTCATGGAGGTTGACATCTTGAATTAAAGTCATCCGTTCAACCCGACGTCCTCTTCATCTCGACATAAAAAATCAACATCGATCTAAGAACCAAACTTGCTCTGATACAACTTGATGTAGAACTCAAAGAAATGCAATAGAAATAAGGAAAGAAGAACTTTGTTGTTATAATTTAGATCAAGAGTACATAAGCCAAATAAAAATAAGAAAAGAGATAGTTTGGGGACTCACTCACCCAAGAGGTTGGAGAATCACTCACCAAATAAGGGATAACTTGGGGACACACTGATCACCAAACGAGAGAGGAATCACTCCACTCACAAATACAAAACTTATAGAAAATAACTCTAGAATACTCTCTTATGAAAAGACTACAACCTATATAAGAGGAAAATTTAAATATGATATAGTACTTCTTGTGTACCATCTTCTTAGTGTACCATGGGCTGCATCAGTGTGTGTAGGTGAGTGGGTGTAGGGTGTAGGGTGTAGGGTGTGCATGTAAAAAAAAAAAAAAAAGAGCATAGTACACACATATGCACGGTAGTATCTTCCTGTCTCAAAAATTAATATAGATCACATCCATCCACACATAGAAAGCACATTGTGTTGATTAAAAAAAAAAGAAAAAAGAAAAATAAGAATATCCAAGTATCATCTTATATAAATTAGTAACAAATGACATATATCTTAGTCTAGTGGTTGCATATTTGTTGCAATGACACTGACATTGACATAGTATGAGGCTAATGGGCCGGATCTAACATTTGTTGCCACTCGAGTTTTCTTTGTTCAACCAAGTGAATGATAGGTTTGTATATGAGCACTCGAACCCATGACCTCAGTGTTGAAGCACACTCTATCTACCACTACGCCATGAGTTGGATACCTCATCTTTTGAAAGAATGTTACTAGCATATTGGCCTTCCACCTTCTCTAGTGGTGCAATATGAAGACTTTTCATGAGGTCACCTATTCTAATACTATTCTCGCCCAAGCATTGACCTGGTGTATTATGTCGCAAGGAATTTACATATATTTACCCTTGGCTCTCAGTGTTGAAACGCACTGTCTACCACTAGGTCATGGGTTGGATCCCTCATCCTTTGAGAAGGGCCTTCCACCTTCTCCAGTGCACTCTGTCTACCACTCGCATATGGACCTTCCACCTTGTCTAGTGCATTTGTGCCCTTAAACATGCGCAACGCGTTTTTACCCTCAGTCGTTGTTAGTGTGAGGGTCTTTACCGCATTAGCCACATTGTCTATGGAACCATCAAGTACATCGCAAGAACTTTATACACATTTACCTTTGCCCCTTGAGTCTCTACAAATGGGGCCGTGATTCTATGATCCAAACTGTCCATCATAGGCTCCACTGAGATAGACCACACCACCAAAATCTCCTATACTGCAAGCCATAGATATTCACTCTTAGGCTTTTCTTTGCTGTTGAGCATCGACCATCTCTATATTTTCATTCTCTTAGCTGGCCACTGATCGAAGGTTGTAGAGATTTCAGGGACATAGTATGTTGCGAGGTCCATCAGACAACGGTATGGACGACTGAAAAGTAGGCTCCACTTCTACAATAGACGATGCCGTACCTATAAGGGTAGTGCACCAATAGGAGAGTGCTAATTCGAGTCTAAAATCACTTTTCCAAAGTTTTTTTTTTTTTTTTTTACCGATTTTTAATTAAAAGTATTTTTCAGACTCCACTGTAAGAAAAAGCTCGGGGTCACAAAACTTTTGGATAAAGCTGATATTTGTGTTTCCTCTTCATTTATGTCTTTGTGACCCAATCAACTATGGAAAATAAACATTACAATGGGCATTAGGAAGTTTTTAATGGTGGCTGTTCAATCACCACTGCTTTCCTGTGGTGTGGTTCACCTGAGATTTGGCTGTACCTCATTTTTAATTTAACGTCCTAAAATAATGATCCAAAATGGATAGACGGTGTGGATAAATCACTTACATCAAGGTAGGGCCCACCGTCCAGTAGAGACCTAGCGACTGGCAGTATCAGTATGCAATCGACGTTCATGGCATGTTGACAGTTCACACTATGTGACGAATGGTTCAGATCTTTGACATGAGTGCCAGCCCACCGTGTGAACAATTCCCCCGCATAGTAGCTATGAAGTGCATCGTACTCTTAAATATTCCAAAATCAGAATTACAAAACACGTACATCACTGTGGGTACTCTTAAAATGAGCTGTAAAAATGGATAGACGGTATAAAAACACATACATCACTGTGGGGCCCACAGTACTGACCAGTACTGAGGTCGGTACTGGAGGGGTAACTATCGAATCTGAGTCCATAAAAATCAGGGTGATACTATTACGTGGGACACACAGAGTCAAAATATATGGATTCAGTGTAGTGGCGTGGCCTACTCAATGAGTAGATCATCCTCATTTGCATGCCAGGTGATCATAATAGCGGGTTTGAGTCCTTACCTCGTTGGTAGACTCTCAGAGTTTCCACAAGAGGTCTTGGGTTCGAAAACCATAGGTGGTGAAAAGGTCCTGTCAGTAGGGCTGTCAACGGTCCGGATCTTGGATCAACGATCTGCATCAATGGTTCGGATTCGAATTAGATACAGATGACATTGGATCCAGTCTCTTTTGGATGCGATCCGAATATGAAAAATAGGTAGGATAAACATAACCCATATGATATCCACATGTATTTGGATCCAGTCGGATCCATATCACAAATCTGATTAGATTCGGATCAGCTCCTATCCGCTCCAAAACCAACCCGTTGACAGCTCTACCTGTGAGTGGGCATGGCCATCCCACCGCTGACTCGCTGATTTTGTGTTTCCCCAATCTGGGCCTAGACTTGATCTTTTGTGCATGGGCCCATGCCCACTGCTGAATCGCTGATTTTGTGGTTCCCAAATCTGGGCCTAGACTTGATCTTTTGTGCATGGGCTGGACCCCACTCTCAACACGGTACTATGAGGTCAAGCCACTGTGTTGTGTGAAGTATATCCATCCCATTAATCAGATGTGCCATTTTATGGTCAGTCATCAGCCTAAAGACGGCAATTAAGAGTGGATGCTCACCCATTGAAAACTGTTTGATAGTATATAAGGTCCAATAAGATGTATTTTAGACATTCAGCTCATCCATTGTATGTGTCCCGCTTAAATCACCAAATTTTAGGCAATTCCAAAACTTAAGTGTCTCACTTATTTTTTTTTACTTTTATCATTTCCCATATATTAATATATATAGAATCTGGATCCTCTGTTGAAACCGAACAGAGAACTTCTGCTTCCGCTGCTCTGATTGGTCCACTTCATCTTGACTGTGTCAGAGCAGCTCAGCTCTGACACAGTCAGGCTAAGCTGGACCAATCAGAGAAGTGACGGGCAGTGTTTATCTTCTAGGTTTCAACAGAGGATCCGGACTCATATATATAATGTCCTCAACATGTGCACGTTTCCTCCAAAACTTTTGAATGACTAGTGAGACACCCAATCTTCAGTCTGCAACCAAGCCACGGTGCAAAAATTGCACTGATCATAGGATCCCAACCCTTTGAATGGGACCAATTTATTACAAATGTCCATTGTTTACAAGCTCTAGATCACATGGTTAGAGTTATCAAACCAAAGTAATACTTTCTTATCATAAGCAAAATAGAGTAGGATTTATCTATTAGATGTTTCAAGATGATGATTAGAGCTATTTTGTTTCTTTACTTAATCTTGATTGTTCATTTTCCATGTTATTGATTGGACTTATTCTACTGGCGTAATTTCTACATGATAGTTTTTTCATGGTTGTACAAATGAGTGAATAATTTAGACCAATGATGAGTTAATCATAAACTATTAAAAGCTTTGGGGATATTGTTAAAGTCTCATATATGTCAGATGCACACATATAAAATAGACCCTAAATTGCAACCGCCCTAAAATTTAGACCCGGGCTAATGATAGGAGAAGCCCAAGCCCAAACCCAGCCCAAAGCATTTTGACTCAGGCCAGGCCAAGGCCACATCGGGCCATCATGGATTGACCACGAGTCCCTTAATAAAGGTGGACCCTAAATTGCGACTGCCCATGTTTCAACCCCCACCAAACAGAAAAGAGTTGAACCATGGTAGGTGTGGAAATGTGTTTTCTAGCCCCACACGCACCCTCCCTCATTAGAAGTTCCAGACGTGGCACACGTACAAGCCCAGCAAGTAGTATGAGACATCTGACCGACTGTAAAGACCACCGAAAAGCCAAGTTGGCCCACTTTGTGTTAACTGTGCATGAAAATGATGGACGGACTTAATGAAAGGGAAAATGCCGGCAGCGTGCATTTAACACAAACGTGTGGTCCACCTGATGACGTCGATCAGGTGTCTGTGGGCCCACCAAAACCTGCGTGTGGAAATTGTATTCTTCTCATATGGTTTGGTAAGGAGAATATGCCTCATCCTCTCCTCATAAAAATTATCCAAACAATAGTCATAAATAATACAATTAAAAAAATATTATTTCCACTCTCGTGCAATTATAGAGTTTTGCCTGGCCCAAACGTATCTAGGGTGGAAAACGACTGGAGATTGACCACCCCAAGTCTAGCCTATGTTGGGAAGGTTTGGTCTGAGCTTGACCTGGTCCTGATTTTTAAGCTTTAACAGAGCTATCAATGAGCTGGGCTTGAATGGGTCAACCCATCACAGTCCGGGACAATATAATTAATTGGGCTGGATGTGGGCTTTCACGTACATATGTTTCAAAATGATACAAACCGTTTATTTGATGGGTGCCAATGTAGATGGCCCGTACACTAAAACATCCACCACACTGGAGAATCCTAGCCACCAACCTTCGGACATTTTTCAGTTGAACGCGCACCATTGATGCAATTTTCTTTCTTAAATGTCTATTTGACCGTTCCCCTGGATTGAAGCTTTGTGACACCATGGACCCATTTGGATACACCAAATAAGTAGCTTTTTTAACTTCCGTAAAGCAATAAGTAACTTTTACCAACATAACTCCTGGACTGTTTTCTAGGATAAAAGTGATGGCTTGCTTTTATGACACTAGAATGGAGGAATGTGCAAATTTCATGTGGGGCCCACTGTGATATATGTGGCTAATCCACACCGTTCATCAATTTTGCGGGCTGATTTTAGCGTATGGTCCCAAAATTGAGGAAGATCCAAAGCTCAAGTGGACCACATCACATGAAAGAGTGGGTTGAATCCGTATCACTAAAAACCTTTTGCGACCATGATTTCCTATGGTGTGGGCGACTTGATCTTCAGATCTGCCTCATTTTTGGGCTCATGCCCTCAAATGTTGCGTTAAAATGGATGGACGGCATGGATATATCACTGACATCACACTCGCTCCCACAAACTAAAAACAGCTTTTGCAAGGAGGTAATTACCATCACACCACATGGGTAAATGGTAATTATTACACATTTACTCCTAATTCCCTCCATTTACCTCCATTTACTCTCAAACAAAACACCCCCTAAGCAAGCAATGTATTTAGCAAAGGAACTTATTTCCAGAAGTTATATATTTTTGCTTTCCAAGTTGGGCCCCACATGATGGATGGCCCATATCAAAGGTGGGAGTCACATGATGGACAGTCCACATCAAAGGTGGACTCCACATGATTGGCGGTGGATATTTAAGGTGGGCCCCACATGATGGACAATGACATTGAAGGTGGACCACATCCAAGGTGGGCCTCAATTGATGGATGGCCCACTTCAAAGTTGGGCCCTGCGTTGTGAAAGGTCCACATTAAAGGTGGGCCTTGCAAGGTGGATAGTCCACATTGAAGTTTGACCCCCACACAATAGATAGTTCACATTAAAGACAGGACCAAGATGGGCCCTATAATGAATGGCCCACATCATGGCCCACATCAAAGGTTGGGCCCACTTGATGGATGGTGGATATTTAAGGGTGGACTTAACAAACTTGAGGGATAAATACTTATATAATGTTGAAAACCAAATATACTTTTCTATTTTTTGGTTGATAAGTATATTGTTTACCAAACATGCCTAACTATTGGATAAGTAGAAACTAAAATAAGCTACTTAGGTGCAAGTAGCTTATGACCCAAACGCCCCTATACAAGAGATTTTTGGTGCATGGAGCATCAATGATGGATCTATCGTATCAACAGTTGTGATTATTTATCAATGGGTACCCTTATTACCTTGTATCAACTCAAGTTCAAACCCTAGATTCTCACTTTTCTAATTGGATTACAAGTCATGAAAAATAAAATAAAAAATCAAAGAACATATTTACAGACCGGCTGAGAAATTAGGGTGGGAGATCCTCTATCACCTATATATATTTTTTTATAAGTGATGACATCTTGTCATACAATTCTTCATATTTCTCATCTCTTATTGGCTGATAAAAGATTACGTTTGAGAGTGTCGTCTTATCATACAATACTTTTTCTTTCACGTCTTTTGTTCCCTAACAATATACTAATGTTTGAAAGTGACACCACTGTCTTATGCCCAAAGGTAAACAAATAGCACAAAACAACCTTCGCAATCCGGCCATCGGATAAGATAAATTGGGGATCTTGGTGGATCAGATACCCTGGGCCCAGTTTGCCCCAAATGCCCCCAAACGGAATCCAACGCCGGAAAAACAAACAACGTTCGCAATCCAGGCCATCGGACCCTCGCAATCAAGGCCTTGTTTTGTACACACGCCTAAAAAATGAGCTTATCTCATTTAGTTAATAGCAATTACAGTAGGAAAAAGGTACTATGAGGTCTTCCATGAGGTGAGTCGTGATGTGTGATGGACATCCACCATATCTGCACCCTTTCATGATGGGCCACTCGCCTAAAAATCATGCCAATCCATGACTTAGGTGAACCATACCATAGACAACAGTTGAGAGTGGATATCTACCCATTGAAATCTTAATGATAATTTATAGGCCCACTGATGTGGTTTAGAAATTCAGCCCTTCCATTGTGTGTGTCCCACTTGGTTGAGGGGTCACACAAAGTTTCAGCTGTATCCAAAACTTAGGTAGCACCTAGAGCTGATCACAAGCTGAGTTGAGCCGAGCTCAGCCATGTTCAAGCTAGGCTCGGTCACTAAATAGCCTGGCTTGTGTTCGGCTCAGCTCGTCCATCGAGCCGGCTCAATTGAGCTTTCGAGCCTGAGTTCGTGCTTGAAAAGAATAAAATTTTAAATAGGGTCAGCCCAAAGTCAAGCCTAAAACTATTAAAATTCAGGCTCAAAGGCAGTCCAATGTCATTTACACCCCTCCACTTATTTTTATAGAGAGTTTTACCTCTCATTTCCTTGCTCACTTCCATTGTGGGACTAAAAATATACTTTTCCAACTAAGTCAGCCGAATTAAGCTTCGATGGAGTCGAACTTCGAGCTGAGCTGAATTGAGCTTGGGTTAGCTCAAGCTTGGCTTGAAAATCATTTCGAGCATGGAATAATGGCTCGGTGATTGAATGAATTATAATGAATTTGAGCTAAAAAGGTGATTTAAAGTCCAAGAGATAGTGATCTGAGCATGTGAATGAAAGAAGATCAAAAGAAGTTGTACAGTATTGAATGATGTAAAAAATGTCCTGAAAAGTCCAAATCCATAACTGCAGGGCTGGAAAAGTAATATGGAGAAAGTGCAGAAATAGTCCCTGGAGCTGTTAAATTGTGAATTTCGAGACGGTGCAAGTCTATAAAATGGGAGCCGAATTCCACAAATCATATTCCCATTTTTTCCTTTTCTTTTAGATTTCTTTTCTAGGAGTTTCCAGAGAGAGAGAGAGAGAGAGAGAGAGAGAGATTTTTTTACTTGATTCTTTATTCATGCAAGTTCATTAAGGTGTAAGTTCTTTAAATCAATTCAAGTTTTTTTTTTATTATTGCAATTCTTCTCCTCTTTTATTTATTCTTTTCTTGTCCATTTTCATTTTTAAACATGTGCTTCCAATTCTCTTCTAGCCAGAGCTAGAAGGGAAGCACATGGATTCAATAGATTATCCATCATGATGATTCCTTAATGATTTCATAATGAGATCTTAATATTGATACATATTATCTTGTATTAGGAAAATCTTTGATCCATCATGTAAAAACCATATGGTGGATGCTTAGATCTAGCTAATACAGATTTTTTAGATGGGAGAGGCTTTTGATCTTCCACATTGTTTGATTTGTGATCTCATGGATCTCAAATCCTTACAATCCCTGGAACCCAAAAGTATGTTTTCATGATGTAAAACTTGAGATTTCTAATCCTTGACAGTTTTCTACTCCTTTTTACATGCTTCAATTGTTAAATATTCCGACTAGACAGACCATAGTGTTCTGATCTAGTTGAGTTATCATTATCAGTCATGATAGATGGTTTGTTAAATCCATGTGTGGAACTTCGATGCTTTGGTTTGATTTTTCCATATCAATCCAAATCCTTAATCTATTTGGGATAGATCCTTTGATATCTATTTTCATTATCTGTTTAGTTGATCTATAAGAAGCTTTCTCAGTAGACTGTCTTCGTGGGATCGACCATGTACTCACAGGAATATTACAATTGAACCTCTGTACTTGGAGGAAATCAATTGTAATTTTAGGCATGAAAACACATGTAATTAGATCATTTTAGCCAGATAATTCATATAAATGCAAAATGAACATGGGGTTAAACATGCAAAATTTATCACTCAACACTCGGCTTAGTTGGAACCCAACCTTTAAATCGAGCGAGCTAACCGAGCTAGCTTGACTCATGCACAGCTCTAGTTGCACCCAACAAGTACTTTTAGATGTTTTAGGCATGATTTCACATTGTTTCAAATGGTATTCAAATGGTATGTGGCTCACTTGAATTACGAATATGGACAATTTTTTTGGATATCCCATAACCTAGAGGGAACCCACTAAATGCACAATGTGGATGTTCAACACACATCATGGTGGGGCCCACACAGCCCAACCACATGGGAAGCTCCCATGAGGTTGACCTCATATTACCATTTCCAATTATTGTAATCATGTATTACATATTTGATTTCTAATACATAATTACCGTTAACATGAACTCATTATACATTGGAAATTAAAATCTTTAATAAAAAATTTCTTATATTAGCGTCTAGCAAACATAATGATACCAATTGAATTTAATTATTTGAATATCAAGTTGAATAAAATTAAAAGTTGGTTGAATCTTCGAGCTGACCCGACAGGTCTAGACATTGAGTCAAGTTTACTAGTTTTAAAAACTCTGATTAGAAGGGAAGGTAACGATGGGGCCGATGAATTGGATATGAGATTAGTTAATGTAATTCTTTTCTCTCTTTTTTAAAACTTTTAGATGGGTAGGGCATAGCGCGCGGCCGACATTGTCCAGCGGATGTAAGAACATAGGCCCATCCTTTAATAATATTTTTCTTTTCATGAAAAAGAAAGAAAAGAAAAGGAGGGCAGGCATCATTAGGTAAACCGTAAACATGACTCCATATTCCAAAATGATTAAAAAGTTGACTAGTTCTTATAATATGGAATTAGCAACCTAATTGAAGGCTTAAATAATTATTATTAAGATAATGCCAGGATATTAAAATAATATAAAATAATAATAATAATCAATGACAAATGAAAGAAAGCTGAGTAAGGGGAGGCGGATTGTCCGCCAGCTGCGACTGAAGGTAGGTGGTGCCCGTCGTGATGTTTGTGAGAAATCCACCCCTCCATCCGTTTTGCCAGAGATGATTGTGAGAAATCCACCCGTCCATCCGTCTTGCCATTTCATGTTAGGACATGAGCCAAAAAATAGGTAGATCCAAAGCTAAAATGAGCCACACAACAGGAAAAAGTGGGGATTGAATAAATGCCCACCGTTGAAACATTCGTGGGCCACATAAGTTTTAAATCAGGCATATATTTTTTTGTTTTCAGTTCATGCTAGTGGGAATGACGTTATGAACGGTTTGGATGGCATATAAGTACATCACGGCAGGCTCGGGAAGGTTTCTAACACTCGTCCCCTGTATTTTGTTAGCGTAGGATGGCAGGCTTGTGCATTAACCACCATACATTTGTCATGCATGTATGGCGATCTGGACCCAAGGAAATCATGACCTGCGGCACAGCCCGAAAACTACACCAATCGAGTGATGTTAACAGTTAGATTCCTCGATTAGATTTAGCTTTAACCGTCCATTTGATAGCAACCAATTGGACGTTCAATCAGCGTGATTTTTGGGTTATGCTATGTCCACAATGGGTCCATGAGTCAACGCATCAAGTGTAGTAAATTTGAACGGTGAAAAAGGGCCCCATCATGAAGGCCACCTGTATTGAAATTAGGTGGGCCACACTTGTACTATGATGTAGAGTAGGTTGCTGACTATTTCATGACTTATATGGAACAAAAGAAAATCGGTTGGGGTCGGAAGTGATCCGAACCATCAGGACTGTAAAACGGTCGTATCTCCCAATTCGAAATGAGTTTCTGGACATATAATATATGATTTTGGATAGCGCAAGCTAGTAAAGCTAACCAACCCTGCTATGCCAGGTTGCCCATGCTGGAATTGCGAGATTCGATCTGATTGTCAGTCATTAGCCTAATTTTATTTTGATTTTATTATTTATATAAAGTTTTATTTTTATCATAGGGTTTTATAAGTCATGACTAACATGGAAGGACTTAGAATAATGCATCGAATCACATGGTTGGGCCGATTTGAAAACTTTCTATAATTGGTCGAAAACCACGAGTTCTAGTAAAAATGAAAGACTTATATTAAACACTTTATTATTTATAGTAAGTTAGGTTTTCTAAGAGTTTAGTTATAGTTGGAGTCTAAAACTTTTTCATGTGGTTTAGTTTATTATTTAAAGCATTGTAATCATGTTATTTAAAGGCAATCAATTATTAAGAATTTTTTAGGAATTATTTCCTACTTTCTCTTCTTTCCCTTGTGGAATCGAGGAAGTCTGGTTGAGGATTCCCGAAAGCCTTGTGGACTTCAAGGTATTTATCTTATAAGGCAGACGGTGATCGGCCTTGTCATGCCTGTTGAGTGTGGAGCCAAGTCACACCAAGGAATGGTCGGGCGCTCGGATGGTCTGTGAATCGGGCGCTCGATATTCATGGGTTTGAGACATCAGTCTTTGGATTGTTCTGTGAACGGTCGTGCGCCCGATAATGGTCTGCTTTTGGCCTGTTTCACGCTGGACGTTTTTTTGTAATGGGCGCTTGCCCAACCCAATATGACCGGGCACCCGACCGGCCGCAAGCTTAACTGCGGGGTTTCCTATTTTGAGTTGTAATTTCGGGTTTACTATATAAAGGGGTGTAAACCGAGATTAGGCTATGGGATTAGGGTTTCTATACGTCCAAGGTGAGAAAGAGGCAAGAGGATTAGCAAAAGGGTCATCTCTGTGAATGGGAGCATAGGAGAAGGTAAGTGTATTGCTTGTAATTTCGTTTTCTTCATAGTGGAAGTTTGCACCCGTGGTTTTTTACCCTTGTTGGGGTTTTTCCACATAAATTATGTCTTATGGATTGTTGGTTTGTGTGAATTCTACTTCTAGTTATTATATCTTCCTGTTTATCGTTTGTGGGTGAGACCGGAGATTGGATCTCAATTCACCGGCGTTGTTGGCGTACTGCGCAACGACTAGTATCAGAGCTATTGGTTTAGTTCAAGTGGGAGTGATGACGGAAGAAGGGAAAACTAGAATTGAGAAGTTTGATAGTTCAAACTTTGCCTTCTGGAAGATGCAGATGAAGGATTATCTGTATCAGAAGGACCTCTATGTTCCTCTAGAAGAAACCAGAGAAGATGACAGATGATGAATGAGCTTTAATAGATTAGAAGGCTTTAGGAACGATCCGACTCTCTTTGTCTAAGAGCGTCGCCTTCAATATATCCAAAGTAAAGACCACAAAAGAATTAATACAGGCTTTTACTACGATGTATGAGAAACCCTTGGCGTCCAATAAGGTTCATCTTATGAAACGGTTATTCAACATGAAGATGTCAAATGGTGGGGGCGTGGCTTGAACATCTAAACGAGTTTAATACAGTTACGAGCTAATTGAAATCCGTTGGCATCACTTTTGATGATGAGGTCAAGGCACTATTGATCTTGTCGAGTTTCCTAGACAATTAGGATGGTTTGGTGATTGCCATGAGCAATTCCTCAAGGTCTACGAAGTTGAATTCGATGATGTGGCCGGTCTAATTCTAAGCGAAGAATTTAGAAGGAAGGCATCAGGAGCTTCAGGGGATTCAGGGAATGCTCTAAATGTTGAAGGAAGAGGAAGATCTTCAAACAAAGAAGGCAATAAACACGGTCGTTCTAAGTCGAGAAATAAGTCTAAGGGACCGAAAGACAAGGACGAGTGTTAGCATTGCGAGAAGAAGGGTCATATGAAGCGTGATTACAGGGCGCTTAAGAAACAAAAAGGAAGCTCTCAAGGTGAGAAGGATTCAGTGAATCTATCTGAGGAGAGTGACACAAAGGCGTTGATCTTGTCTCTTGATGCGCGGAATGAGTCTTGAGTTATAGACTCGGGTGCTTCGTTTCATGCCACTTCGTCAAAATAAGTTCTTCTTGATTATGTGTCAGGTGACTTTGGAAGAGTCTACCTGAGTGATAATGAGTCATGTAGTATTGTTGGTAAGGGAGACGTTCACTTAAGTCAGAAAGACGGAACGGTTTTGAAGTTGAAGGATGTCAGACATATACCGAGTTTGAGACAGAATTTGATCCCAATGGGGCAGTTGGCCGATACCGGATATGTAATGACATTTACGAGCGATGCATGGAAGGTCACAAAAGGTGCCTTGGTAATATCTCGAGGCAAGAAGGAAGGTACCTTGTGCGTGACGTCCGGATCATATAATTCATTCGCAGTCGCGTCAACTAGAGTGAATGGGCAGTTATGACATCAGAGGTTGGGACATATGAGTGAGAAAGGGATGAAAGTGCTATTGTCAAAGGGGAAGTTACCAGGGTTGAAAGCAATTGATCTAGAATTCTGCGAGGACTGCGTGAATGGCAAGCAGAAGAGGGTAAGTTTCAAGAAGACAAGACGCGCTCCAAAGACGCATCTGTTGGAGCTTGTACACACTGATTTGTGGGGACCGGCATAGGTATCATCTCTTGGTGGTTCAAGTTATTTTGTTTCTTTCATTGATGATGTTATTAGAAAACTGTATGTTTATTTCTTAAAGCACAAGTTTGATGTATTTGATGCATTTAAGAAGTGGAAGGTTATGGTAGAAAATGAGACAAGTAAAACTGTGAAGTGTCTTAGATCGAATAATGGGGGAGAGTACTGTGATAAGAGGTTTGAGGAGTATTGCGCAGTAAATGGGATCAAACATCAAAAAAAGATTCAAGAACACCACACCAGAACGGTGTGGCTAAGCGCATTAACAGGACCATCCTTGAGCGCGCTAGAGCATGAGGCTACATGTTGGGTTACCGAAGACCTTTTGGGCAAATGTTGTGAATACTGCCGTATATCTCATCAATAGAAGTCCCTCAACACCATTGAATAGTAGGCTACCAGAAGAAACGTGGACTGGAAAAGAGGTGAAGCTTGCACATCCCCGAGTGTTTGATTACACTTCTTATGTACACATTGATGCAAAGCACAGAAACAAGCTGGATACGAAGTTCAGAAAGTGTACGTTTATAGGCTACAGGCAGAATGATTTTGGCTACCGATTTTGGGATACTGAGAACCGAAAAATCATCAGAAGCAAGAACGTAGTCTTCAATGAAAAAGTAATGCATAAAGACAGTTTGCAGCAAAAGCAGAATAAGGCTGATGAGAAAGAATTCGTAGAGTTGGAAGAGTTATCGGACACGAGTGTTATAGTACCACAGGATGAGCATGCACAAGAGCATGATGAGGCAGAGCCGCAAGACACTGGTTGTGAGGAGGTCTACTGGGGAGAGGAGACCCAAGGTCCGATACTCACCCTCCTTACATTATCTATTGTTAACAGATAATGGTGAGCCAGAGTGTTTCGAAGAGGCGTTAAGGTCAGATATGCGGGTTAAGTGGGAGCAGTCCATGGATGACGAGATGGACTCTCTTGAGTCCAATCGTATGTGGGAGCTAGTCACTCTACCTAAGGGTAAGAAAGCTCTTCATAACAAATGGGTTTACAGACTGAAGGAGGATCACGATGGTTCGAAACAGTATAAAGTTAGACTGGTTGTGAAAGGGTTCCAACAAAAGGCAGGTATCGATTTCACAGAAATATTTTCACCTGTGGTGAAGATGTCTACGATTCGCATGGTCTTGAGTATAGTGGCTACAGAGGACTTACATCTAGAACAGCTAGATGTTAAGACAAGCCTTTCTTCATGGAGACCTTGAAGAAGAGATATACATGCATCAGCCGACAGGATACGTGGCACCAGAAAAGGAGAATAAGGTGTGTAGACTGAAGAAGAGTCTATATGGCCTGAAGCAGGCCCCGAGGCAGTGGTACAAGAAGTTTAACAGTTTCATATCGGAAAACGGGTACAGGAAATGTCATGCAGACCATTGTTGCTACTTGAAGAAGTTTGATACGTCGTACATCATCCTTCTTCTATATGTTGATGATATGCTTATGGCCGGATCAAGCATGAAGAACATCTGAGATCTCAAAAGACAACTGTCTAGAGAGTTTGCCATGAAAGATTTAGGAGCTGCAAAACAAATCCTAGGCATGAGGATAAAGCGTGACAGGAAAAACAAGAAGCTAGTTTTGTCACAGGCAGAGTACATAGCCAAGGTACTTGATTGATTCAGCATGGGAGGTGCTAAGCCGATTAGTACTTCATTAGCCAACCACTTTAAGCTTTATAAGGAGTAAGGAGCTAAGACACAGGAAGAGCGGTACTACATGGCTAAAGCCCCTTATGCGTCAGCTATAGGGAAGCCTCATGTATGCTATGGTTAGTACAAGGCCAGATATTGCTCAAGGAGTGGGAGTGTTAGCAGGTTCATGAACAACCCCGGGAAGGAACATTAGGAAGCTGTGAAGTGGATCCTCAAATACCTGGTAAGTACTGTAGATGTAGGGCTATGTTATAAAGGATTAAAAATCAAGCTACAAGGCTACGTCGACTCAGATTTGGCAGGGGATATCGACAGCAGAAGGAACACTACAGGGTATGTCTTTACCCTGGGTAGTGCTGCAGTCAGTTGGGTCTCTCAATTACAGAAGATAGTATCCATCAGTACAACGAAAGCAGAATATGTTGCAGCTACAGAAGCGTGTAAGGAGATGGTGTGGATGCAAGGTTTTATGGAAGAGTTGGGGAAGAAGCAAGCAAATTGCAAGCTGTACAGTGACAGTCAGAGTGCAATACACTTGGCTAAGAATTCAGCCTTTCATTCCAGGACCAAGCATATTGACATCAGATATCACTTCATACGTTCGTTAATAGAAGATGGATCGATTGCTTTGGAGAAGATCCATACAAGTGAGAATCCTGCAGATATGTTGACCAAGGTGGTCACACAGGAGAAGCTGAAGCTCTGTTAAGCTTTGATTGGTCTTCAAGCTTGAAGACTGGGAGGTGGTGCACTCCGGATGTAGAAGACGAAGGATCAGTGATGATGTGTCTCCAAGTGGGAGATTGTTGAGTGTGGAGCCAAGTCACACCAAGGCATGGTCGGGCGCCCTAGACGGTCTGTGGATTGGGTGCCCGATATTCATGGGTTTGAGACATCAGTCTCTGGACTGTTCTGTGAACGGTCGGGCACCCAACGGTCAAAGTGACCGGGCGCCCGATAATGGTCTGCTTTTGGCCTGTTTCACGCTGGACGTTTTTTGTAATGGGCGGGCGCCCGACCGGCCGCGAGCTTAACTGCGGAATTTCCTATTTTGAATTATAATTTCAGGTTTTACTATATAAAGGGGTGTTAATCGGGATTAGGCTATGGGATTAGAGTTTCTATACATCCAAGGTGAGAAAGAGGCAAGAGGATTAGCAAAAGGGTCATCTCTGTGCACGGGAGCATAAGAGAAGGTAAGTGTATTGCTTGTAACTTCGTTTTCTTCATAGTGGAAGTTTGCACCCGTGGTTTTTTACCCTTATTGGGATTTTTCCACGTAAATTTTGTCATGTGGATTATTGGTTTGTGTGAATTCTACTTCTAGTTATTATATCTTCCTGTTTATCATTTGTGGGTGAGATCGGAGATTGGATCTCATTTCACCAGCGTTGTTGGCGTGCTACGCAACAATGCCCTCCCTGCGTCATACACAGAGCCAACCATTGGTTAATCATTAATTCCGGTGGTGATGTATGTCTAATAGGACCAGCCTTATTTTTGCACCCTGTGAGGCCCACCATGGCTCATATGTCGTACAAGTGAACAATGCAAGTAGAAGCATGCAGGCGATCAGTCCTAATCAGTGAAGTCCTGAGCATCAGCTGTATGGGCCCATGTTTTGGTGATCCAAGATGGACCCATAAGGGGAAAATACAACAATGGTCCAGTTCCAACCGACCAAGTATCCAATGGTTGGTATTTACCAATCTGGTAGATCTTTGGTCATTACCCTTCCATCATGGGTTAGATCAGATCAATGGTCTGAATCACTTACCATGGTCTCCACGTGCTAAATTCGGCACACGACAACTTGGAGGACTTACAAGAGCAAATTAGATTTATCAAAGACAAGACAATAAGTAGATAATTTCAAGCTCAAGAAGTAATGAATACGATTAAATAAGATGATCATGTTTAAGAAAGGTAAGTAGTTAAGAAGGAAAAATGCCATCATGTTGTCTGAGTACTACAAGTTATAGTGCTCCTAGTTACATTGATTTAGTTGGATAGTCCAAATGTTTGACCTGAAACGTCCAATAAGTCCAGGACATTTTATGGTCTACCATGCAAAAATACTCCTGATTAAATGGGTTGGTGGTCGGAGTGAGACTAAATATCTAATTGTCAAAGTGGATTTTACATAAACATCATGGTGAGCCGTCAAGAGAAGCATCCAATACAATTCCTTTTTTTCTTAACAATCCCCGTACAGTCTAAGACGGACGCCCACACTGATTTTTGACAGGGCCCATCATGATGTGTGTACAAAATCCAACCCAAGATGCACAATCCTAATGTAGGCATAGTGCTTAAAAATCATGTTGACTTGTGATTTAGGTACAGTGCCGATGTGATGATTATACCACATCCACTCCAACCATTAAATGCCAAACCAAAATTTAGGCCCAGGGCCTAAAAATAGGCTCATTCATGATTCTGGTGGACCATATCAAGTGAAAAAGTTTAGAGGGTGATTATTGCCTTGCATATTGTTTCCAATCATGTGGTCCACTTTAATCACGAATTGGAGCTACTTTTTAGCCATCCGCTTAACATAAGATGACACAACTAATGGCCAGGATAGATTCTACACAAATATCACAATGGGGACCACCCAAGCAATAAACTTATCTGTTGTATGGTCACCCAACTGCCCTTAAAGAAATGTAAAGAAGGCAGTGGCATCTGGAATGATAATTGTATCGGTTAGGGGTAGTTTTTTATTAAACATTTCTTAAATAGGTACCAAAATGTAAATTTCATATTAATTAGGTAGGATATTGTAAAATTCTCATTCATTAAAGAACCAAGTGCACAAGTAACCAACCAAGGTTACTTTATAAACTAAGAGCCACATGATGAACTTTCATGAGATCTACCTTGTCCATCAAGTATTGTGTCTCATTTTGACCATTGAACCTAAATATTATGATTGCTGAAAACTTAGAGTGTGTTTAAACGCCCTGTTTACATTATATTGTATTGTTTTTAAGCATTTAAAACCTTATCAGGGAGTATTGGATGAAATTTGGCCATAATGAAGGTTTTAGCAGATAGCTGTTTAGATCATCAATTTTATGTGTTAATCGATGGTGCGGCAATGATTACACGTGCTTGGATGGTCATGGAATGTGACTGAATTTTATTGGTGTATGTAAGTGGGGCCCATAGAGATGTTTGTGAAAAATCCACCTCGTCGATCCATTTTAAGATAAAATTTTAGGACATGTATTATAAAAATGAGGACCATCGATAACTCAAGTGAGGCACATGAGAGGTCTAATTAGGTATAATATATCCGTGCCGTTTGAGGCATTCCGAGCTTCGTCTTCGTGTTGATATGTCATCCTTGTTAGTGCACTTTTTGTGGTATACTAGTGCACCTTATTTTTCAATCAAGTGGGTCCTTGTGTTATAATGTCGATTGAGCCTTGGCAAGCTGAAGACCAGGATTCCAGTGGACCAGAAGCATCAAGGAAGAAAAACAGGTAAACGAGATGCCTTGGTGACCCTAACTCTTTAATCCAAAACACCCAAAACCACTTAGATGACTTGGACCAACTATGAATACCCTTAGTCATCCTTATTAGCCTTAGATCACATAGAAAAACATAATAAATTAGGCTAATTAAAGAGGTGGAAGTTGCTGTAAACAAATCAGTCCAAACAGTAATTTTCGATTGGACTTCATTCAATTGGAAATTGATTTTACGATCGATCGGAAAGTTGTTCGATCGATCAAACATTTTGTCCAGCAACCTTATGAAATCTCTAGATTGATTTTTCGATCAATTACAACCGCTTTCCGATCGATCAATGTAGCCATTATCTGCTCCTTTTATGACCGTTGGAGATTTTTCTTTAAATACGGGAAATGCCGTTTTGGGGCTAAGAGAGTGAATTTTGAAGTTTAAAAGTCATCACCATTGCATACCACTAGGAGCTCTAATCCTAACCCATTGAAGGCATTCTCCTTGTGATTTATCACAAGCTTAGGGCATTCAATGCTCAAATAAGAATGGACTTGTTCCCTCTTAATTCCTAGGAGTTTAGATACCTTGATCATTAGTAAATTCTTTGTATAAACAACACCTAGGAATCCAAATAGGTTTATTCCTCTAGGAAACCCATTTCCTACCATTTGTAGAGACTTCACCATCTCCTTGCACCTTGGGCATCTCAGTCGGAGCATCATATGTAAGGTGGTTGATCTTGTAGCTGGAGCATTGGCGATGTAACTGCATCAAAGATCGAGGGAGCACAAGAGGAGTTTCAAGCATGGGAGAGCGAGAAGAAGCAACTCGAAGTAGTGCTACAAGGGGCTCAAATTTGACAAGTAAGGTTGTCAATTTGTATTGAGTTCATCCACTCTTTTTTCGATGTGAATTGAGTGTAGAGTTTATTTGTCAAAATCAATTCTAGAGTTGTTTGCCGATCTTTGGCTTGTTAGTTAAGCCTAAAAGTCTACGAACGTTTGTTGTTCCTTGGCACATTGGTTGGATCAAAAGTCTAGGGACGATTGCCATTCCTTGACATGTTTTTCGGGCCTAAACAAGTCTCCACAGGCAACCACCAATACGAGTGTGAACGTGTAAGTTGGGAGGAACCTGTAAACTCCCCGGTTGGGTGGATCCGAGGTAAAACACCTAGGTTGAGAGGAACCTGATTTAAACTCCTTAATGAATGTCGGTGTGCTTAAAGGGGTTGAGTACTTGAACCGGGAGTGAAGAAGACCCAAAGTCGAATCATTATACATCATTGTGTTTGTGATTGTATTTGATCACATTTGTTATTATACATTATGTTTAATTATTTAATTAAAATGTATGCTAGGCTCTTGTTAGGCACATCCACACACACAAGATGTACTTTCACTTCTTGAGTAGACATGAGCTTATATGATCCATCATCACATAGTCTACTTATGTTGCATAGATTAGGTGCTTAATTAGTTTAATCTTATGTTAATCTATGCATGCTTAGACTAAGTTGCTTATTGCACATCATATGCTAGTCTTGTGATTGGACCCACTTAGGCTTCGAAGCCGAAGTATTCTTACTTAGTTTAATTTGTTAAATTGTATAAGTAGGCGAAAAAAATTTTAAAAGGTCCTAAGCACTCCCCTCTCTAGGACTTGGTCATAATTCTAGTTGCTCCGCCAAGCTTTTGCATGTATGCGTATGGTGTCGTGTTAGACTACCGATGCAATTTCAATTGTAGCCATTTATTAAGGTCAACCTCACTTAGATAAAGTGAATACGCAAAAATGTTGGCTTGAAACAAAGCTTTTCCGGCCATATGACATTTTCAACGGTGGTCATTAAAGCCATACTCCACACTCAAAGTTTCTAAAAATATCCTAAACAATCCTAAATAAGTTCATTATTATAATTTCTGAAACAAAACACAAATATATCAAGCATCATTAGGATAGTTCTCTTGCCACATCCTATCTATAATTGATTTTAGAGGGAAACAAAAATTTCATTAAAATTTTAATTTGAATTTTGATTTTTTTAAAAACATTATTTAATTTAACTAAATACAAAATTTTAAACAATCCCCCACTTGGTTAAATTGAATAATAGAAAATCATGTGAGAGATTAAACATAGTTCTTATGCATAAAGAAAGACATCTTTCGATTTGAATCTTCCTCTAGTGTAGGTATATCAAAGTTCTATCGAAATTTCTGGTAGATGCAACCTTAAATCAGTTATTCGTTAATAAAAGAACTGGAGATACTACACACATAATCATATTTTCATTATATGAGTTTCCTTATATTACTTGCTCAACACATCTAATGACCGTGTGCTTATCCTATTTCATAAACGATCTCAAGAAAAACTTTAACTCTCATGAGAGGCGACACAACCCCTACATTCACATAGGTGAAATCCTTTCAGTGTCCCTATTACTATTAAAATAATTGTCATTTAGACTGAATTTCATTAAGAGTTCTAAGACTCAAATATCTATCTATAACGGCCAGCACTATTCATCTTGGATGAGGTTTTATATAACTTTTAGTACTAAAACTTTTCACTTATCAATGAATTGTTCTTACCCATTAAACCCAGACTTAATGATTTTCTAAGTTTTGGTTTGGTTTTCATCATTGGTGGAATTTTAATAAAATATTTTTAACCACATCCATATAAATGATATCCTCACTACCTCTCTTATTAGAGGTTTAGTAAAAGGATCAGCCAAGTTATTACTTGATTTCACATATGAGATCACAATGATTCCTTCTCGAATCAACTGTTTTATATAGTTATGTCCCATACTTACGTGTCTGAACTTTTCATTATATGTGTCGTTGTAAGCTCTTGCTATAGTGGTTTCATTATTACAATGAAGTGAAACAGCTAGTATAGGTTTCACACATAATGAGATTTCTAATAAAAGATCCCTTAGCCACTCAGCATCTTTGCTTGTCATAGCTAAGGTTATGAACTAGGATTTCATCGTCGAGTGCATTATGCATGCTGTTTCTTAGATCCCAAGAGACAGCTTTACCTCCTAAGGAAAATACCCACCTAGTTATGGACTTATTGTCCCCTCCACTCGATATCCAATTCGCATCGGTATATCCTTCCAACACAATAAAAAATTCTACGTAGGACAACCCTAGTCTTTTGGTTGCTTTAAGAAAACCAAGAACCCTACTAATTGTCTTCTAGTGTTCACTGGAAACTGCCTATAACTATATCCGGTCATAGGGATTACTAGTAAACCTGCTTAGTTTACTCACAGCGTATGCTATATCCGATCTTGTACACTGCATGGCATATATAAGACTGCCTATAGCACTAAAATACTCTCAAGTTGTGCAACTGTTCTTCCATCATTTTCTTTCAACTTGATACTTGGATCAAATTGAGTATTTACCTCTTTGATTTTCAAGTGGTTAAATTTACTCAATATCTTCTCAATGTAATAAAATTGACATAACGCATAACTTCCACTATTCTTTTTAAACTTTGATACCTAATATTTATGTTTGTTTAACTTTGATACCTAATATGATATTCACTTGTTTAAGATCCTTCATTTTAAAAATGGAGGAGAAAAACCTCTTCGTTTCAATTACACATTTTATTATATTATTGATAATTAGAATGTCATCAACATAAAAAGATAAAATAATAATGCAATCACTACACACCTTAGAGCAAATGCATTTATCAGCTACATTATATATGAAACCATGAGATAACACATTTGAATCGAATTTTTTATGTTATTGTTTGAGTATTTATTTTAATCTATATAATAACTTAATGAGTCTACACATTTCTTTTCATTTTCTGGCAGAACAAACCTTTTTTGTTATCCATGTATATCTCCTCATTGAGGTTACCATTCAGGAATGTTGTCTTTACATCCATTTAGTGAGTGTGAAGATGATGTATGGATACCAATGTGAATAAAATCCTAATTAATGTTATTCTAGTCATAGGTGAATATGTGTAATGAGTTAAAGTAATCAATGTTAGCGCACTTTTCTATAGCATATTAGTGCACCTTATTTGTCAATTATAAAGGTCGGTAAGTTTAATGTCGGTTGAGCTTAAAGAAGACGAAGATCGAAGACTCAAGCAGACCTGCTGCATTAAGGAAAAGGAAAAAAGTAAAAGAGATGCCTCAGTGAGCCTTGAACCTTGAATTAAACTAAAACACAAACCTCTAGATGACCTTGAACCAATAAGCATTCCATTAGTCATCCTAGATTGGCCTTAGGTGTCCCAAAAGACCACCCTAAGAATGGCCAAAGAGGCTTCCCTTACTGCTGTAAAACACAACTTAAAATAGCTAACAAAAGAGGTCTGACGACCGGTCCTGACCCATGGCCGACCGGTCGTCAAAGCCTAGTAGGGGATAACAAGAAAACTGCTCCCCAAGCCTTAATTCGACTGATCGTGACCGACCCAGTTAGGACAGCAGCAAATTATTGTCCAGGCCATAAATTCAACTAGTCAGCCGACCGGTCATGTTGAGGGCCGACTAGTCGAATACTAGCCATTTCAGACTATTTTCTATTCATTGTAACTTTCTTTATAAAATGGTTTGGTTCAGTTTTGGGTCCAAGAAAGAATATTAGTGCATTAGAAGCCACATTGATTGTCCTTACTATTAGGTTTTAATCCTAAGCATTATAAGTTATCTTCTTTGTGTTTGATCACAAGATGGAGCATTCGAAGCTCATATGAAGATGTACTTGCTCTCTCTTAATCTTTAGATGTTTTAGGCACTTTAACCATAGATAGATCATTTGTCTAAACCTCTCTAAAGATTTTATTAAGTGGAATTACTCTAGGCAACTAACTCCTACTAGTTATAGAGTATTCACACCATCTCTTATCACCTTGGGTATCTCAAGAGCATCACATACGAGGTGATTGATCGGTGGAGTTGAGGCATTGACAATGGAACAGCAACATGATCGAGGGAGCATCGAGAAGCTAATTAAAGCACGGAAACAGAGATCAAACAACCCAAGAAGGCGCTAAACAAGGGGCTCATCCGACAAGTACGTTATCAATTTGAGAGTTTAATTGCACTCATTTCTCGTGGAAGATTAAGTGTGAGAGTTTGAATTTACAAACTCGAACAAGTCTCCAAGGAGAGCCTCCAACGGGAGTGTACGCTAGATTCTAAGATTAGAATTGAAGGGTAGGGAAGATCCTTGTTAAACTCTTAGGTTGGACAGAACCCGTAAACATCCTGGTTGAGAGATAAACCAGTAAAATATCTGTCATAGGTTAAAAGGAACCTTGTCAAACTCTTCGATAGGGTGGAACCGATTTGAAATACCTAAGTTGGGAGGAACCTGATTTAAACTCCTTAGTGAATGCCAGTGTACTCAAGAGATGAGTACTTGAACCGAGAGTGGAGTAGACCCAAAGTCGAACCACTATACATGCTTGTGTTTGTGATTGATTTAAGCATATTATTATCTTAGCATTGTATGTTTAATTGTTTAATTATGAATGCTTGATAAGAATGTATGTTAGGTATTAGTTAGGTACATTCACACACAAGATGTATTTTTACTAAGTAGTGTAGACTTGAGCTCATATGATCTATTCTTATATAGTCTACATAGGTTGCTAGATTAGGTTCTTGATTGGTCAAATCATTTGATTATATATACATGCTTGGGCTAGGTTGTTTAATTGCCTATTATATGCTAGCCTTATGATTGGACCCACTTAAGCTTGGAAGCTAAGTGTTTTTACTTATTTAGTTTAATTAGACGAGAAGTTTTCAAAAGGATTTTTAAACGATCCTAATCACCCCCCCCCCCCCCCCCCCCCCCCCCCCCCCCCCCAGGACTTAGTCATAGTTGTACAAGCTCCGTGCCAAGCTTCTACGTATATACGTAGGGTGTCGTATTAGACTACCTACGTAATTTTAATCAATTCTTTCTTTTTGATGGAATTCTTTTGCTACTAGTCGAGCCTTAAAGGTCTAGATAGTACCATCAATGTGGTATTTCCTCTTGAATACTCACTTTCACCCTATAGGTTTAGAACCTGGAGGTAAATCTGTCAGTTTCCATGTTTGGTTTGACAAATTGAGTTCATTTCATCATTAATGGTTTTCGTCCAAAAACTGAAATCTCTCGAAGACATTGCCTCATTGAAAGTTTTAAGGTCATCTTATACAGTTAAAACTATAGGTATCTTCCTAATAACATTTTTTTCTATCATCATCAACAAGATGAAAAGAGATATGTTGAGATTCTATCTAATCATAATCAAGACTCTTCTCTACCCTTGCCCTCTAACTTCTACGAGGTTCATTAGAAGTTTCAACCTCTTGTTAAGTTTCTTCTATAGGGTCACTATTAGAAGTTTGGATCTCAATATCCCTAGTCTTCATAAAGAGCATATTTTCAAAAAAACTCTACATCTCTAGATTCTACGATTATATTAGATTCTAAGTTTAAGAGTCTATAGACTTCACTGTTTTTTGCATAATGTACAAAAGTACACTTAACAACCCTAGGTCCTAACTTAGTTCTTCTAGGATCAGGTATTTTGCAATACACGAGACACCCCCACACTCTAGGATATCATAAGTTTGGTTTTCTTCTTTTTCATATCTCATATGGAGATGTCTTGTTCTTCTTAGATGGAATCCTATTTAGGACATTACACACTCCTAATAGCGCTTTTCCTCACAAGCTAAATGACAACTTTGTTTGTAGTAGTATTGAGTTAACCATTTCAACTAAGGTTTTATTTTTTCATCTCCCGCACCATTTTTTATGGAGTGTAACGTGTTGTATTCTAGCAAACTATGTCGTGTTTTTCACAATAGTTAGAAAATTCACTAGAGAAGTATTCTCCTCCTCGATCACTACAAATAATCTTTATTTTTCTATCCAATTGATTTTCTACTTTGAATTTGTAGATCTTAAATGCATTAAATGCCGATCATTTTTTATCTCAACAGGTACACATACATATGTCTAGAGCAATCGTCTATGAATGTTAGGAAGTACATTTTGCCTCCTCGAATAAGAATGTCATTTAATTCACATATGATAGTGTGCATTAGGTTCAACATTTTAAATGATCTCTCAATATTATGGAACAGTTATTAGTCATCTTAGACCGTATGCACACTTCACATTTATCGTTCTCACTTTCATTATAAAAGATTAAGTCATTCTTAGTCATGAATCTTATGGTACTATAGCCTACATGTGCTAATCTACAATGTCATATGGATACAAACTTAATCATATAAGAAGAATAATTATTTTCATTCAACAAGAACTTAATCATTTTATTGCAAGCATATATTTTCCCAACAAAATTCTCATTCCTCGACAAGATTAACTAGCCAGATTCATATACAACCCTAATCCCGGGTTTGCCCAGATGATCCACTGAAACTAAGTTTCTTATCGTGTCTGGGACATGCAACACATTGGTCAGGATTACCTTTTTTACAAAACTAAACACAAGTTTCACGGTTCCTTTACCGACGACCTTTGACTAACCTTCATTCCCCATTTGAACCTCTTGACCATTGGTCACATCTTCATAAGTCTTGAAGGCAGATCTGTCATAGCATATATGGACTGTGGCAGTTGTATTGTACCACAACTCGAAATTTTTCCTTGAACCATGTTCACTTTAGTGATCATTGTGACTATGTCATCGTTTACTGCATTAGCCTCTTTCTTAGGCTTCTTCTGGTCTTACTCAAGCAAGTGTTCGATCTTCCCACAGACATAGCAAGGACCCTTGGGTTTGTTGTTCTTTTTCTTTTGAATTTTTTTAATTTTCCTTGATTCTTATTGAGTTTTAAGGACTCATTCTTCTCAAGGTTATTGTTCTAGGATGACCATTCTAATGCATTCACCTTGGATGAGGATGCACAATTCGTATAATCTTTCTTGTCCCGATTGTAAAATTCTTCCTCAATCCAGAGATGATTTTGGATTTGTTTCAAGATAAATTCTTCATATTTATGCAATAGTTTATTCCTGTAATCTTTCCAGCTTGGAGGCAACTTAGTTATTATGGCCCGAACTTAGAAGGATTCAGGGAAATTTTTTTTAAGCTTTTATTTTATTCACGATTAATTGTAATTCTTCAATCTGTGTCAGTAGAGGCTTATTGTCTACCATCGTGAAATCGAAGTACCTGGCAATTAGAAACTTCTCCCTTTCCTCTTCTTCGACCTTATACTTGAATTCTAACTTGTTCCAAATTTCTTTGGCCAAAGATGTTCCTTTGTATAGGTTATAGAGAATGTTGGATAGAGCGTTCAAGATGTGACTGCGGCATAACAATTTGTTGTGGTGAAGGCCTCAAATATGCAAAGACAGAGTCCACCGATCGGCCAGTGGATAGAGTGGTGCAGTTTGAAGCCCAAACTCTCTAGACGTGTTTTGGTGTTTTGATACCGGTCGCCAGACCGGTCACAAGATGCTCAGACCGGTCACCAGATAGGTCTGAGTTGAGGTAGCAAGGTTGGAGTTTTGGAGAAAACTCTCTAGACAGTTCATAACCAGTTGTTCGACCGGTCTGCAGTCGTGCGGGATTTGATTGTGTTGTGCGGTTTCGCGCCACAAGTTTCGTATTCCAGGTTTCCTCTTATATATATGTTTCCTAATCGTGTTAGACGGGATGCTAAGCAATACCAAGGCGTCCTAATACGAGATTGAGGTTATGGGTGAGAGGATTGAGAGGTTTTGAGTGCGTTGTTCATCTTTGGGATCTACTCTGGTAGTTCTAGCTCTATAATCATCTGTTTATCATAGTGGAGGTGTCGTTTTGTGCCGTGGTTTTTTCCCGCAAGGGTTTTCCACGTAAAATTCGTGTGCTTTTGCGTTGATTGCTCGTGTGGCTGTGTGGGGATTGTTTGATCTTCTTTGTTGCTTCCGCTGACCGAATTTCCAACAAGTGGTATTAAAGCTATTGTTGGAAGGTTGAAGAAGAAGTTTCTGAAATGATCTCATGGCTTCAAGTACAAAGTTCGACGTTGAAAAGTTCTCGGGCAAAAAAAAAATTTGAGTTATGGAAGGTGAAGATGCGTGCCGTCCTAACTCAGCAAGGGGTCGTAAACGCCCTTAGAAAGTGACCTACCGAGATGAAAGATGATGAGTGGACGAAGATGGATGAGAAGGCAATGGCCTCAATCCAATTGTGCCTTGTTGATGACATCCTCTATAACGTCATGAAGGAGAAGAGCGTTGTAGAGACATGGACCAAGCTAGAGAACATCTATGCGAAGAAGTCTCTAGAAAATCGCATGTATCTAATGATGCAACTCTTCACTTTGAAGATGGCGGAGGGGACAAATGTGGAGGATCACATCAGCATGTTCAACAAATTAATTTGCAAGTTGCTCGATTTTGTGAGCAGATGAAGGATGAGTGTCAAGCCTTGATCTTATTGAACTCGCTTCTTAGTTCATATGAGTCACTCAGGGACTCACTGTGTGCGGGTAAGGACACTATTAGTGTCGAGACTGTTGCCCAGTCCTTCAATCGAAGGCCATGAGACAGAAAAGTGGTGATACTAATTCCTCCTCCGAAGCATTGTTTATGAGAGGAAGGAATTCTGAGCAAGGTGAAGGATCGTCGCGTTCTCTATCCAAATCGAAGGGCAAAGGCAAAAGCAAGTTGAAGTGTTAGGGATGTGGCCAAGTTGGGCATATGAAGAAGGACTGCGAGAGTCCTAAATATAAGGAGAAGTCAAGTGATTCTTCTAGGGAAGCTAATACCGTTGAAGCTGAGGAAGGTGGTAGTGATGTGTGCAAGGTCTTGACGGTGTCAAAGGCTGGATCTCTCTGTGATGAGTGGATCATGGATTACAGGGCTTTGTATCATCTGTGCCCAAATAGGAGCGTCTTTACTTCCTATAGGGAGTATAAAGGAGGCTCGGTATTTCTAGGCGATGACTACGCCTGCAAGGTTGTGGGGATTGGTACTGTGCGCATCAAAATGTTCGATGAGATCGAACGGACCTTGATGAAAGTGAGGCACGTTCCTAAGTTGAGGAAGAATCTGATCTCCCTTGGTGCACTCGAAGCATTGGGGTGCAAGTTCACCGGTTTTGACTAGTTCTACAAAGTTTCAAAGGGGGCCCTTTTAATTATGAAGGGACAGAGGCATGGGAACATTTACAGACTGATTGGGAGCACTTCAGTAGGTGGAGCTGTAGTAACTGTAGCGGATTCCACGTCTGCACATATGTGGCATGCACGCTTAGGCCACATGAACGAGCAGGGCATGAAGATACTCTCTGAATGATCTTTGATTCCTTCTTTTAAATCTGTAGACTTTAGTATATGTGAACATTACATGTATGGGAAATAGTCTAGATTATCATTTAAAGGGGAAAACGTGTATGTAAAAGGGTGCTTGATTATATCCATTTCGATGTATGAGGGTCGTCACCCGTTATTTCTGTTGGGGGGTCATCGTGGTTCGTGTCATTCATTGATAACTATAGAAGAAAGGTTTAGGTTTATTTTCTGAAAAATAAATCTGATGCCTTCATGACCTTTAAGTATTAGAAGGCAATGGTGGAGAATCAATTAGGGCAGAAATTGAAATTTTTGAGAACAGATAATGGAAGTGAGTTCACTTTCAGGAAATTTAACACGTATTGTAAGGAGGAGGGGATCGTGAGGCACAACACAGTGAGCCACACGCCAGAGTAGAATGGTGTGGTAGAGCCGATGAATCGGACTCTCTTGGAGAGAGCTCGATCCATGGTTAGTAATGATGGGTTGGGCAAAGAGCTATGAACTTAGGCCGTTAACATGGCTTGTTATTTAATAAATCGGCCACCCTCTATGGCAATTGAATGTAAAATCTCTGAGGAAGTGTGGAGTGGTCGTACACTAGACTACTCAAGTTTGCGGGTCTTTGGTCGTGAGGCTTACTCTTATGTACCGTCAGTTGAGAGAGATATGCTAGGCCATAGGGCCAGAAAAGGGATCTTTGTGGGCTATGGTGATGGTGTGATGGGATATCGAATATATGGCCCTATCACACGGAAGATTACCTTAACCGTGATGTCAAGTTTGATGAGGGTTCTTTATTCCGTAAGGATGCCATAAAGGAACCAGAAACATCAGAACATATTGATACTCATGAGGACAGAGACGAGACACGGGCCGATACTGAGGCACAAACAGAGGTACAAGATCAGGTGGAGAAGCCACCTAGGCGAATAAATTCACCCAGGGATCGCAGGTTACCGGCAAGGTACAGGGATGACTCGAATGTTGCATTCGCTCTCATTACAGATGAGGGGGATCCATCTAACTTTGAGGAAGCACTACAGGATGTAGATGCTAAGAAGTGGAAGATGGCAATGCAAAACGAGATGGACTCCTTGTAAAAGAATGAGACTTAGGAACTTGTAAAGCTTCTAGTGGGCCGAAAAGTGATAGGGTGTAAGTGAATTTTTTGAAAAAAAACAGGATAGATACAAGGCAAGGTTGGTAACAAAAGGTTATGTTTAGCATGAAGGCGTGGACTTCAGTTAGATTTTTGTGCCGGTTGTGAAGCAAGTATCTATCAGGTTCGTGTTGGCGCTGGTTGCCCAATACGACCTCGAGCTGGAACAGATGGATGTTAAAACTACTTTCCTACATGAAGAATTGGAAGAGCAGATATACATGGTGCAACCAGAAGGTTATACAGTGTAAGGGGCCGAAAACAAGGTTTGCAGGTTGAAGAGATCGTTGTACAATCTCAAAAAGTCGCCTACACAATGGTACAAGAAATTTAATTCCTTCATGATAAGTCAATACTTTACCAGGAGCGAGTACGATCATTATGTCTATTTCAAGACACCGAATGATGAAAAGTTTCTCATACTGGTGTTGTACGTCGATGACATGCTTATTTTCAGTCATAGTATGTCTGACATCGATCTGTTGAAGACTCATTTTTCAAGAACATTCGAGATGAAGGATCTGGGGGCTGCAAAGAGGGTTCTTGGCATAAATATTCATAAAGACAGGAAGAGGAGCAGGTTGTGGTTATCTCAGGAAAAATACCTTGAGAATGTATTGAAAAAGTACGAGATAAACAAGTCCAAATCGGTTAGCGTTCCCTACGCGGCTCACTTCAAGCTTTCTTCTCAACATTGTCCCAAAACGGACGAAGAAAAGCATGTTATGTCTCATGTGCCCTATTCAAGTGTTGCGGGCAGTTTAATATATGCCATGGTCTGTACAAGACTAGATATTTCACAGGCCATGGGTGTTGCTAAGCTGATTTATGTCTAAACCGAGCAAACAACATTGGGAAGCTGTGAAATGGCTACTTCGATATATTCAAAGTACGCAGGACTATGTCTTGACAGTTTGAAAAGTCGAAGGACAAGTTGGTTGGTTATGTCGATTCTGACTACGCGAGTAGTGTAGACAGTACGAGATCAACTTTAGGGTACTCGTTTATATTAGCGAGTGGAGCGATTAGTTGGATGTCCAAGCTTCAATCTGTGATGGCTCTTTTCACTACTGAAACTGAGTATATGGTAGTAACACAAGCTTTTAAGGAAGTTGTTTGGTTGAAAGGGATGATAAATTAGTTGGGGCTTCAGTAGGAAGCTGTGTCGATTAATTGTGATAGCTCAAGTGCTATAAATTTGGCTAAAAATTATGTTGATCACTCACGTACTAAATACATTGATGTGCGTCACCATTTTATTTGACAGGTGTTTGAGAAAGAAGATGTGACTCTGGACAATATTCACACTGGCGTAAATTTGGCGGATATACTGACCAAGGTGGTCCCTACAGAGAAGTTCAAGTTCTGCGTAACTTCTCTGGGATTGGCGAAGGCTTGACGAAGACGCAGTGATGCATGAGAAGCGGCAACTGTGATTGATGAAGAGCTTATTTGAAAAGTAGAGAAGGTGGTTTGGTGTTTTTTTATGCCTTGGTGGAGTTTGTTGTGAAGGCCTCAAATATGCAAAGATAAAGTCCACCGACCAATCATCCGACCGGTCAGCCACTGGACAGAGTGGTGCAGTTTGAAGCCCAAACTCTCTGGACGTTTTTAATGTTTTGAGACCGGTCGCAGGATGCTCAGACCGGTCGCCAGACAGGTCTGAGTTGAGGCAGCAAGGTTGGAGTTTTGACGAAAACTCTCTGGACAATTCACGACCGGTCGTCCAACTGTCTGCAGTCGTGCGGGATTTGATTGTGTTGCGCAGTTTCACGCTACAAGTTTCTAATTCTGGGTTTCCTCTTATATATATGTTTCCTAATCGTGTTAGACGGGATGCTAAGCAATTCCAAGGCGTCCTAATACGAGATTAGGGTTTTGGGTGAGAGGATTGAGAGGTTTTGAGTGCATTGTTCATGGTTGTCAGTCACCTCTAAAAGTAGTTACAAATTCGGGTCCAGGATGTAGAAGATGTTTAGGATAGTGAGAAAAAATTTCAACTTGTCTCGCCACCTGGTGAAGTTCGTGTCATCGAACCGATCAAGCCGTATTAGGTATTGGTTCATCAGCTTGATTGATGCAATACTTATGGTATCTATGTCTAATAACGCTTTAAAATTGTTGAGAATAATTTCAAAATTAAAAAGTTTAGATACCGAAAATATATTAGAATTTTTTTCAAATCAGGCTGAAGCACATATCAGATATGATGTCTTTAAAGCGTGAGTCACCCCCTCTCCTCTCAAATCAGATATCATTAGCAGGTTGTTGGCGAATTACTTTCAGGATATGACAAGCCTTATTTAGTCCTGCATGCAAAAATCACAAAGGGATCACCTTAAGAACTCGACAACGCAATCACAATTTCTAGCAGACTCAATAAGTAATCTAATTCAAAACTCAGGGTGTTACTAACTTGTAAAAAAGGAAAGAGCGCATTTGTTTTTCTTGTAGAGGAGATCGATTGGATTTTTTACGATCTTTTGGATTGAGGGGTCTGGTTAGATAGATGGGGTGAGTAGACAGTTGTACTTGAGGCCATAATGATCAAAACTTTGTAAAAAAATGTTTCTGACCATTAGCTCATTAATCAAAATGTTTTAGACTATTAGATTAAAGTTCTAACTGTTTGGATGGCGATTTTTACTTTGCACTTTCTGGCAACGGTTCATAAGGGAACAACTATGCGAAGTGCAAAGTACACCACCAGCGCCTCTATAGCAATGCTACTCTTGCGAGCGTGTACAGAGCACTGGATCGTGCAACTCCAAGCTTTCTCTTCCCTTTTTTCAAGTAAGTAAACTCACCACAAGAGAGTTTATAAACCATGAAAAAATTTCGTCTCTAAGTGATGTGGGAGAAATGAAAATTTTAATTTTTCACAAATTTCAAAATTAGTTTTGGAGAGAAATGAAAAATTCATTGAAATTTCAATTTGAATTTCGATTTTATTTTGAAAAACACTATTTAATTTAACCAAATACCAAATTCTCAACATAGACACTCTGGTATTGCATACTAAAAAGCTAACCTAGGACTAATAATCACACTTCGTATTTGATGATCCAGATTTTTCATTTCCAGAGCCGAACATGAGCCATTGAAAATCCTCACCACTAACGGCTTGAATCGCACGTTCAGTGCAAATTAGGGATGACCCACATAGTATTTCACCAAACCTCAACGGTGACGATCATCTGACCATCTCAGCATGTGGGCCCATGGTGCAACCCATGATTGAATTCTAAAGCCGGACGAGAGGCAAAATGAACCCTTTTTCTCGTAAGCATCACCCACCAAAAGATTTGGTGGGAGAAATGCGTGGAGATATCTCCTCACCACCAATTTAACGTGAGGAATGTTCTCCACGAAATTATAAAATATTAGTTGTGCCCATCGGCACACATGGGTGCAATGCTCGGGTCAGGAGTTTGCATGATTTTCAGTTTGTACGATGACATCGATTCCGTCCATCATGTGATCAGCCTCACGTTGCCCCTGCATACCAAAGCTAGGGTGGTCTGATATGCAGGTGGACCACTTCATAGGGCTAAAACCTCTAAAATTGCCCACCTGGGTTTCGGAATGGCCTGATTTCTTGTGTGTCGATTCATCCTGGTGGATTGGATGGCATATAAACATCATGGTGGGCCCCCCACAAACAGCTTGGAAGGTTTTAATGGATGTGTTCAGTTCCAGCACTTGTTCCTTGTGATGTACCTAACCTGAGTTTTGGGTCAAGCTGATAAATAGAAGGGAACATCTAATGGACAGGTTAGATTTGATACACACATCATGGTGGGTCCTACAAATGTCAACTATCAAAACTTATTGTCAAACCCTAAGATCATATACATCTTTCCTGAGTACAAACTACTCCAGTGGATTTTTTTTTTTTTTTTTTTTAGTCAATTGTGTATTTGTTGACCACCTGTTCAAGCATTTGAATTTTTAATTCAGAGATTTGTATACATGGCTATGAACAGCTGCACGGTTACATCAACTGTTTCGATCACTGAATTATGGCCCCATTCATTGAGGTTAATAACCCAAACGGTACATCACAAACTTAGTCCAAGCATAGAAACATACCTCTTTTGGGAAGAAAAGGAGGTCTTAATCACTAATAAAACCTACTATGGATTAATCACTACATCGTTCACCTTTTCAGAAAAAAATCGTCCCACTCAGCATGCATGTCAAACGTCACTCAGATGGTAGGTGTTGACCTGAATGTGGGGTCCACTTTCATGTATGGATTGTATATCCATGTCGTCCATCAATTTTTCCAGCTCATTTTAAGGCATGGTCTAAAAAATGAAGCAAATCCAAATCTCAAGTAGGCCACAAAGTAGGAATTGGATGCCCATCATTAAAAGATATTGGGGCCACAAAAGCTTTGGATCAAGCTGAAATTTGTGTTTTGCTTTCATCCGACCTTATCAACATGTTGGAAGTAGACGCTAGGAAGATTTTAATGGTGGGCATTCAATGACCTCTGCTTCTTGTGGTGTAGTCTACTTGAGACTTATGTTAGCTTCATTTTTTGGGAACATGCCTAAAATGAGTTAGGAAAACTGATGGATGGTGTGGATATACAGAAGATACATCAAGGTGGGGCTTATGGTCGGGGCAACACCTAATCCGCTCCCCCACCCAAAAGAGGGGACGCGGTATGAGGATGATGGTGATGCCATGGTATTAATGCATGCATCTTCTTAATTTTTTTAACTTTATTGAAGGGTGTGTTGCACCAAATATCATCATATTTCATGATGCTTTGCACCAAATTAAATTCACTAATCATGAAATATCATGATATTTGGTGAAGATAATGACACGTTTGTGTGTGCTCAGTATATATGGCATATCCAATGCCGACTGTAGAGATGGAGGGAACGGTTTGCAAGACCCCGGAGGGAGGAGTGGAGATGCTCTTGCAAGAGTAGGTTATTTGGTACTCTAATATAGTGTGATGATTAATACTTGGCCAGTTTGAAATTGTATACATGTTTATATTAACTTAATCAAACCATCCAAGAGTCAACATGGAAAATATCAATGAAACATGATTATAAGATTATATGACGCAAGGAAGGGTGTGATGAAGAAGATCACTATCTACTTCAAGTGTGCAAAATTTTGAATTCATAAGGTTATTTTTTCATCTGCAAGAAAAAAAAAATTCAGAATTTTATTAATCAATAATGCTTAAACTACCGATTACATCACTTATAAAGAAAAGCCTGTTGTGAGAAGAATACGAGCTGACCTCAGGACTGTTGTAAGAAGAATACGAGCTGACCTGGGGATAGATCTGGATCAGCCTGCTTAGCTCGAATCCGACCTGAGGATAGACAGAACGACCCAAAAACAAGTCGTCAAGTCTGACCGACCTGGCCTAGAGAGAAGAGGCGATCCCTATGAACGACCTCATAAGGCGGACCTTTTTTGCACTATAACGAGCTGGTTCCGTTACCGCAATTCTTTCAAGTTTGCGCGTAATAAGAGGAAAAGAATCCGAGAAATCTCTAACCAACTCGCCAAAGATCTCCGAAGATCACGGGACAACTCAGGAAATCTCGAGATTCGAGATTTCCTCTACGAGCATCACGGTTGTAGAAAGGGAACGTAATCCCACGACCTAAGTCTATAAATTGATGCGTTCTCTTCATTATCAAGGTACGACACAAAAACTGATCAAAAGAGAGATATTTAATCTTTCAAGATCCAACTAACTTAGGCATCGGAGGGCTAACGGCTGGATCCCAGCCATCCCCCTTAGCTTTCCTTTGTGCTCTACAGGATCCAGGAAATCTTTGGTTCAGATCCAGGCTTCTCTCAAGGAGAAGATCAACATCATCCGACCGTCAAGATCAAGGGATCCTCGTATCGTCTGTTGATTAACTTTCAGCATCAACAGATTGGCGCCGTCTGTGGGAAACGCCTTTTTCCTTTAACTAGGAAGTTCGTGTTCTCACCCAATCGCTTAAGACGATCTCAACATCTTCCCTCCTTTTTCATCATGGCTGGAAAGAGAAAATATAAAGGGAAAGCACCCGCGATCGTCGGGCCTTCAGACGATCAAATCTCTGAGAATGAAGGATCATTTCCCAACACCTCCGCCATCCAGCTCGGTGGGAACTCTCCTAATTTTGCTCAGCAAGGGGGACAATAGAGGCCTCGTAATCGAGGAGTCAGGTTATCCCTTCTCGAAGAGCAGGTCGGAGGGGTCACTCAAAAGCTGGGGGGCGTTGATAAACGATTCGGCTACGTGGACCAGAGACTGGACGAGATCAAAGCTCTACTAACTGGTCTGGTCCATCCAACAGTCGTAAATAAGAGGGACCGTGAAGGACCTTAGCATACTCACCCCCGGCCTCAACAATCCCAGCACTCTCACCAGACTCAGCCGTCACAACGTTCTCAACAGCCCATTCCGGTTGAAGAGAGTAAGGCCGCTAGCAAATCAACCGGGGCAAGGTCTCGACCAGCAACGGACTTGCCTGCCAACGATCTACGACATCGACTCGAGGAATGGAGGACGGCTCGTCTCGAGCATGAACAAGCTGATCGTGAAGCCAGCGACCGGGTGGACGACAACTTAAGCCCATTGGAGGCCAAGTTGAAAGAACTCCGGGAACAAATGGACGATATTCAGAGAGCACAGCGAGCCCGAGCTCCAATCGCAGTGGACGCACCGGTGGACTCATCTGAATCACCGTTCATCGACGAAATTCGCGAAGAACCCCTTCCCAAAGGGTTTAAAGTTCCTCAGCAGAAGCAATATTCAGGGATAGGAGATCCGACAAAGCATTTAGAAAATTTCAAAGTCCGAATGGACCTCCTCGGAGCCAATGGGCACATTATGTGTAAGGCTTTTTCATTGTCCTTGACAAGTTCAGTATGGACTTGGTTTCGCAATTTGAAGCCGAGGACAATCAGCTCGTTCTCCCAACTGAGTAGGGCCTTCGCTACTCAGTTCATCGGAAGCACTGATCCGAGGAAGCATTCGACTCACCTTGCCGCAATCAGGCAAAAAGAGGAGTCGTTAAAGGATTACCACGCGCGTTTTAACTCCGAAGCTGTGCAAATCGAAAACCTCTCACAAGACGTATTGTTACACACTATGATCGGGGGACTACGTGATCGACGATTCCTTTGGTCTGTCGGAGAGGAGCCACCTCAATCCATGGCCGAATTTTTTGATCGGGCAGCCAAGAATATGAACGCCGAGGAATTGGTCAACGCTCATCGACCATCGGCCAAGAATAAGGATCGTCAGGATAGCGGCAGCTCAAAAAGGCACAGGTCGGAGCGGAGGTCACCAGCTCGAAATGGGCCTGCTCGAGGAACAAAAACGCCAGCACCACGGTTCGAAAAGTATACACCGCTCAACAAAACCATCGAGCAGGTCTACTTAGCAGAAAAAAGCAAGCACGCCTTCGAACGACCTGCGGAAATAAAGACTGACCCCAATAGAAGGTCGAAATCAAGGTACTATTTGTAAGACCCGTACCCTTATTTGCCCTCCGTACGCTTAATTTCCGGTACTGGTACATCCCGGACGAACCAGATTAGCGAGCCTTGATCGCGACCTTGTTTTAGTACCGCATTGACCCAAGACCTATACCCCGGCGACCGCGTAGGCGCTGCGATTCCAACGCCGCGCGACACGCCCCATTGTGATACCCGGTGTGTAAGTTGTGTCATTTGCGTAATCCGAGGTGGGCCGCGCAACGTGCGTATGTCGTGGGCCCCACTTGCACAAATTCCAAGACCATGTCACATCAATCTAATCCATCACCATCATTCTCACCATCACTCTACCCATACCCCCCATCCCTCTCTCTCCTCCCAAAGTCAACTATAGCCCATACCTCCCACACCCCCTCCCATGCACCATCATCACTCCCCATGATTCATTTTCTCTCTCCCCCCATACAATACCATATGTAGGGAGAGAGGAGGCTTCCTCACTTCCCATTTTGCAAGTTCAAGAGATTGAGAGAGAGAGAGGAGAGAGAAAGAGAGAAAGAGATTTGAGAAAGGAGAGAGAAAGAGAAAGATTTGAGAGAAGAGAGATTTGAGAGAAGTAGAGAGAGAGTAGAGAGATTAAGGGTGTAGATCCAAGCTTGGAGGGCCCCAACCATCATCCGGACCGTCCGGATCGTCCGATCGTCAACCCGATCCAATCCAACCGTCCAACCATCCATCGAGGTGAGTGCAAGGGGCATAAACCCCCATTTTTCTTAATTTCCTTCATTTTCCTTGTTTTCTTTTGGGCCTACCTTGTGATGGCCAGTTAGATGAGTGGATTGGATCATCCATAAATGGGCCCCACCTTATAATAATAATAATAATAATAATAATAATAATTAAAAAAGAAGAAGAAGAAAGAAACGAAGCTACCCGCTGGACAGACAGCGTCCAGAGGACGCTGCTGCCCAGCAGGGAAGCCCTTTTGGGCGTTGGGTGTTGGGCAAGGTCCCCACACGTGGGACCCACCTTGATGTATGCACCTAATCCACGCCATCCAGCTGTTTCTCCACCCCATTTTATGGCAGGACGCCAAAAATGAGGAAGATCCAGATCTCAGGTGGACCACACCATAGAAAACAGTGGAAACGACTATTGAGACTTCTTGGACCCACCGTGATGTTTGTGGACCACATTACTTGCCCAATATTGGGCTTGTTAAAACCCCAATGAGCTGGGAAACATGATGAATGGGGTGGATTGTCCATAAGTGGGCCTCACATGAAATGATCACAAGAAAACAAACAAAAAAAAAAACAAAAACAAAAAAATATATGAAACGCTAGAACGTCCAGCGTCTGGACGTTTGACGCTGGAACGTCCAGCGTCACCTTGGACGGTGGCTGGGGTCCCCACTCGTGGGACCCACCTTGATGTTTGTGTTCCATCCACGCTGTCCACTTGTTTTCGCATATCATTTTAGGGCCAGGGCCCAAGGATGAGCCAGATCCAAATCTTAAGTGGACCGCACCGTGCAAAACAGTGGAAACCATGATTCCTACTGTCAGAAATCATTTGGCCCACCGTACTGTTTCTGGACTGATTTAAATACCCAATATTGGGCTTGTTGGGTCCCCCATGAGATGGGGAACCTGATGAACGGAGTGGATCAGTCCCATGTGGGCCCCACTTGATTTAAGTATAATAAAACAAAAAAAAGGGAAGGAAAGAAAATAAGAAGAAGAGGCTGACGCGGGTAGTACCAGCGTCCTTGGACGCTGGCTCGTGCCAGCTGGTGGGCCACTCGTGGGTCCCACCATGATGCATGTGTTATATCCACACCGTCCATCCAGTTAGGGAGATCATTTTAGGGCATGACCCCAAGAATGAGTTAGATCCAACTCTCGAGGGGGCCCCACCACAGAAAACAGTAGGGACAGTGGCCCTACCGTTGAAACCTTCTTATGGCCCACCGTGATGTTTATTTGAGATCCAACCTGTTCATAAGTTCACACCTGCATGGAAGAAGGAAAAACAAAATATCGGCTTGATCGGAAACTTCTGTGGGCCCCACTTGTTGAGATAACAAATAAATTAAAAAAAATGTGTGCTTGCTGGACAGACAGCGTCCAGGGGACGCTGCTGCCCAGCAGCGTGGTCTCTGAAGTCACTCCCATGGGCCCCACTCGTTGGGCCCACCTAAAGTCACTCCCATGGGCCCCACTCGTTGGGCCCACCTAGAATGTATGTGCCTTAGCTATTCCTTCCATATGTTTTTCCAAGCTCATTTTTAGTGGCTGAGCCCAAATTTTATGCATATCCAAACGGTAAGTGGGCCATGCCACGGTTCAATAGTGGGAATAATGATCTCTACCGTTGAAACCTTCCCAGCCCTACAGTGATGTTTAATTGTCATCCAACCTATTTGATAAGTGGCCGAGCCCAAAAATTTAAGCATATCCTAATGGCAAATGGGCCATGCCACGGTTCAACAGTGGGAATAATGATCTCTACCGTTGAAACCTTCCCAGCCCTACAGTGATGTTTAATTGTCATCCAACCTGTTTCATAAGTGGCCAAGCCCAAAATTTAAGCATATCCTAATGTCAAGTGGACCATGCTATAGTGGGGATAATGATTTCAAACATTGAAACCTTTCTAGGTTCTACAGTGATGTTTATTTGCTATCCAACCGGTTCATAAGATCACATGGATATGGATGAAGGAGAAAACACAAATATTTGCTTGATTCAAAACTTATTGGGACTAGATGGGTACCACGCTGCCCAGTAGGTGGCCCACCCTATGGGTCCCAACGTGATGTATCTATTAGCTCCACCATGATGTATATGTTTTATCCATGCCGTACACGTATTTGACGGCCTATCTTGTATGTGCAGGCCCAAGTATGGAGCCGATGTGGTCTCAAGTGGGCTATGCCACGAAGACCTTTACATTTCCAATGGGACCCACAGTCCGGGTCCCACTCTCCGTATATATTGGGCATTTTAAGGCCAATGTTACATGATATGTTTAGTAGCATGCTAGTATGATTAGCTTAATATGTCACACTGATAACATGATTAGTATAATGAATACCATGCTCATTCATATGCCCATACGCATCATTTGTATGCCTGTTATGGATCATGATTAACCATAGCATATGCTAGTTGGCTTGTTATACTTAGGGGACCCGTGCGAGACAGGGTCGCTCCACATGATTGCGCAGTATGCGTAAGTTTGGTGCATGACTTGGATTGTATGACTCATGCATTTCGCATTATGTATGTCACGATCGCTTTCACACCCTAGCAGCATCAGGGTGGTGGCCACCATAGTCACATCATGGTTGGCAGTATTAGACACCGGAAACTTGTTCTAATACGTGGGCGCTATGGATGTCCTTGGGTGAAAGTCCCTAAACCCTGTGGTACCAGTAGGATGCTCCAGCGTCGAGACCGAGTGGATAACATGAGCGCCCGTGTGCCAAATACCAGTAGGCCGCGTCTCCCACTGTGTCGAGGTCGGTTGGAAAGGGGTGTGACCTTATCCGCCCGGGTGAAGTGAGCTGTAAGCTAGGTCGAGTCTGACCAGCTCATGGAATGGGTCCGCTATCGGCGAGCCGGGTGGGCATTGGCATACCACTGACGAGGCGGATAGTGAGGTCTTTTCTACTCGCTTGGTTATGCGCGCGATGTGCGGCGGCCAATATTAGAGTATAGTAGACCCCGGTGATGTCCCAGATGATAACTATTTTGATATGTGGATCAGTTGAGGATTGACGTGTTTGCATTGCATCTCTAGCATGTAACATCGGCCATGTAGGCCCTTGCATCGCATAGCCTTGGGATGGCTGATAGCATTCATAAACTTAGTAACTTAGCCCTCTACTACTTTCACTTACTCTGATATCTGTATACTTGTCATATGCATTACACGCGCACACACGCACTCTACTGGGCTGCGTAGGAAGCTCATACGCGTTTGTTTACACTGCAGGTACTAGAGCCTATCAGCAGCGTTGAGCGCGGTTTATGTACCTAATATTTTGGACTCCTGATTCATGTTATATTTCCCTTTCCAGCATTGTACTCAACAAACTTATTAGTGGATATTTGATGATGTTTTATGGTTTGATTATGCTCCTGTACAAAAAAAATTTACCCTGAAAATCCTCCTAGTAGGATCCCAGGATCGGAACCTTGAAATTGCGGTTTTACCGCTTGTAGAGATACTCGGAGATATGTCTAAGGACCTAGAGGGGGGGTGAATAGGACCTTTTAAAAATCCTTTCGCCTACTTACACAATTCAACAAATTAAGCTAAGTAAGCAAGAACACTTCAGCTTCCAAGCCTAGGTGGGTCCAATCACAAGACTAGCATAAGGTTAAGCAGTAAACAATCCTAGTCTAAGCATGCATAGGTAAGAAAATGATTCAACTAATTAAGCTTCTAACCTATGCCACTTGTGTAGACTTATGAGAGTGGATCAATGAGCTCATGTCCACACAAGTAGTGAAGGTACATCTTGTGTGAGGATGCCTAAAAAGTGCCTAGCATGCATTCCTATCAAGCATTCATAATTAAGCAATTAAACTAGTAATGCAAAGATATAATGTGTTCAAGAACAATCACAAACACAAGAATGTATAGTAGTTCGACTACTTGTCTACTCCACTCCCGGTTCAAGTACTCAACCCCTTTGAGCACACCGGCATTCACTATCGGAGGTTTTAAATGAGGTTCACCTCTCAACCTTTACACGGAGGTTTTATCGGTTCATCTCTCAACCGTACCCGGAGTTTTAGACATAGGCCAACTCTCAACCTAACGCACGTTTACTCCCGTGTCGGAGGCTCCCCCTTGGAGACTTAGTTTAGGTCCGGCTGACGGGCAAAGGAACGACTAACGTCCCTAGGTCGAGTTCGAAAAAAAAACTCTAAAGAGGACTCTCAAATAAGACAACCTACTTGTCGGATGAGCCCCTTGTTTAGCGCCGGATTGGGTTGCTTGATCTCCGCTCTCCCGTGCTTCAATCAGCTTCCCTTGCTCCCACGATCGTGTCGCCGTTGCGTCGCCAATGCCTCAGCCACATTCGATCAAACACCTTGCATGCGATGCCTTTGAGATGCCCAAGGTGCTAGGAGGATAGGTTTGAGAGCTCTACAACTTAGTGGGAATGGTTTGCCTAGAGTCTCTTACCTACAACGATCTCATCATAGAGTTTTGGACAAGGATTTGCCAATCAAGAAGCTTCCAAACTCTAGAGATCAAGAGGGGATGGAGGTCATCTTCTTCATGAGCTTGGAATGTTCTAATCTTGTGTTAAAGTACAAGGAAGATGCCTTGCATAGGTCAAGGAATGAGCCTCAAAAGATCTACTTCAATGGTGGCTTTACTCCCTCAAAAATCCCTCCTCCTAATGCCCAAAAACGGAGCCTCATATATATAGAAAAGTGGCTCCAATAGTCATAAAACGGCTATGAGCCGACCTGTCCTGACCGGTCATGAACGGTCGGACCCCCTCGCTGAAGCACAGCCCAAATACATAGGCCGACCGGTCATGACCGGTCGGACCCCCTCGCTGGACTGGCCAAATGATTCAGGCCGACCGGTCATGACCGGTCGGACCCTCTTGCTGGATGGCTGAAGAACACCAGGCCGACCGGTCATGACCGGTCGGCCACACCTGCTGACCTCCATGAGTTGAGAAGGCCGATCGGTCATGACCGGTCGGCAGGCCTTTTGAAAATGCAGCAGGGCTGCTGGCCAACCGGTCATGACCGGTCGGACCAGCCTGGATCCCCTCTCTATTTTGCTGAACTCTACTGGTTTCAGCCAATCCATTTTGGCCAAGTTTAGGGTGATCAAATGGGACACCTAGGGCCTATCTATGATGCCTAAAGGATTCCTAATATGGTCAAGGTCATCAAAGATACAAAGGGGTTGGGTTTTGGTCAAGGTTAAGGCACCAAGGCATCTCTTTTACCTGAATCTTCTTCCTTGATGCAGCTGGTCCGTCTTGAGTCTTCGGTCTTCGTCTTCATTTGGCTCAACCGACACTAGACTCACTAACGTAAGTGATTGACAAACAAGGTGCACTAGTATGCCACGAAAAAGTACACTAACAAACCTGGCACTTGAGAGCTAGGAGCCGAGAATGGGGTACTACGGAGGCTGTTGGCACCAAGGTCGGCGATCGAAAATTTAGTGAGCCCGGTCCCCGGGTTTGGGGCGTGACACTATTTGTACCATAAAGACCACGGTCACAACACCGTGGATTGCTTTGACTTGAAGCGACAGATAAAAACCCTCATCCAGCAAGGATTTTTGAAAGACTACATCGCTCAACGTTCGGACAACCAAAGAAATGAAGGCCGAGCCGCTGACCTGACTGAGGAACAGAGTAACAACCCTGTGGAAGAAATCCACATGATCTTCGGAGGGCCGACCACTGGAGATTCCGGGAACTCCCGCAAAAACTATATACGGCAAGGAAGAACATCCCTACCGGGGCCCTCTGTGAACATTACCAGCCGACCTACAAAGGTCGCAAAGGTAACCTCGCAAACAATAACGTTTATCGACGAGGACGCTCGAGGGATCGTACACCCACATGACGACTCCCTTGTCGTTACGATGGTGGTCGCCAACAAAAGACTCCACAGAATGATGGTTGACACAGGGAGCTCGGCTGATATCCTGTACGCTTCAGCGTTCGAGAGAATGAAGATCGACAGATCCAGACTGAGACCGGTCAAAATAGCATTGACTGGATTTACAGGGGACAGCATCATGCCTGAAGGAGAAATAACTCTGCCGGTTACCACCGGGGAAGAACCTAAGCAGAAAATAATTATGGTTGACTTCCTTGTCGTAAATACCCCCTCTGCCTATAACGCCATCATCGGCCGCCCTATCCTGCGAGCTCTCAAAGCTGCCGTTTCCATCTATCACCTTGCAATAAAGTTCGAAACTGACGAAGGAATCGGCGTGGTCATGGGAGATCAGCAGGAAGCCCGTCGTTGCTACGAATTTTCCCTACGAGGGAAAAATAAAAGCGCGGTATCAACCGTTTCTCATACGACCTCCCTCGACCCAAGGGAAGAAGAGAAGGAGCGCGGGTCGCCCGCTGAAGAGTTGATCGACATTCCCTTGTCGGAGACCGATCCAACCAGGATCATCAAGATCGGATCATGTTTGAAGGACAAGGTACGAGAGAGCCTGACCACCTTTTTGAAGGAGCATGTAGATGTTTTTGCGTGGTCCCATGAAGAGATGCCCGAAATCTTCCCAGAGGTAATGGTCCACCGGCTAAACGTCGACCCAACCATCAGACCGATCCGTCAAAAAAGGCGCTCTTTCAACACGGAAAGGTACATAATAATTGAAGAGGAAGTACAGAAATTGCGCAAGGCGGGATTCTTCCAAGAAATATGTTATCCAGAATGGCTGGCAAATGTCGTCCTCATCAAAAAGAACAATGGGAAATGGAGGGTCTATGTGGACTACACTGACCTAAACAAAGCCTGTCCTAAAGACAGCTTCCCTCTACCACGGATAGATCAGCTCGTTGACGCAACTGCTGGGCACGAGCTCCTCAGCTTCATGGACGCCTACTCTGGATATAATCAGATCCAAATGCATGCTCCCCACAGGTACAAGACAGCGTTCATTACAGATCGGGGTCTCTACTGTTATAAGGTCATGCCTTTCGGGCTAAAAAACGCCGAAGCTACCTACCAACGACTAGTAAACAAGATGTTCGCAGATCAACTCGGTAGAACTATGGAAGTATACGTGGATGATATGCTCGTCAAAAGCAAGCGGTCGGAGGACCATGTCTACTGACCTCTGCACTGCATTCAAGATATTACGGAAGTATCGAATGAAGCTCAATCCTAGCAAATGTGCTTTCAGAGTAAGCTCGGGAAAGTTCCTCGGCTTCATGGTAAACCAGCGAGGGATTGAGGCCAACCCCGAAAAGATTCAGGCCCTTCTCAACATGAACTCACCCCGCACAGTGAAGGAAGTCTAGCGGCTCACAGGAAAGATCGCAGCACTCAACAGGTTTGTCTCAAAAGCTACGGATCGATGCCTTCCCTTCTTTAAGCAGCTGCGCAAATGCAAGGAGATGACTTGGACTTTGGAATGCGAGCAAGCTTTTATCGAGCTAAAGGCCTACCTAGACTCTCCGTCGCTGCTATCCAAACCGGCGCATAAAGAAGAACTACTCTTGTACTTAGCAGTTTCACCAGCAGCGGTCAGCTCAGCACTAGTCCGGGAGAACGAAGGAATACAAAGGCCCGTCTATTACGTCAGCAAAGCTCTACTCGACTCAGAAACACGATACCCGAAAATAAAGAAGCTGGCTTTGGCACTGATCACCTCAGCCCGGAAGCTGAGGCCATACTTTCAAGCACACCCGATAGCTGTGCTGACCGATCAATCGCTGCGGCAGGTACTGCAAAACCCGAAAACCTCAGGACGTCTCATTAAATGGGCTGTTGAGCTCGGTGAGTTCGACATACAATACCGACCTCGATCTGCGATCAAAGGTCAAGCAGTGGCTGACTTCATCGTCGAGTTAACCAAGCCCCGCGAAATTCAGGACAACAGTAAATCCGACCAACCTCCAGGGAATAACCACGACACACCGGCTTAGTTATTGCACATTGATGGATCTTCAATTCACAAGGCAGCGGAGCTGGTCTCGTCTTGACCTCGCTGGACGGAGTCCAAATTCAATATGCTCTCCGATTTGGATTCCGAGCTTCGAACAACGAGGCTGAATATGAAGCTCTCTAGCTGGTCTCCGCCTCGCCTCTGAAATAGGAATCCGATCCATAAGGATACACAGCGACTCTCAACTGGTGGTCGGGCAAGTACTGCATAATACTAAGCGAAAGGGGGGGAAATGTCCGCATATTTGGCGAAAACTCAAGAGCTGCTGTCGCATTTTGATTAATATAGAATTTTTCAGATCCCGAGGGGCGAAAATACGAATGCGGATTCTCCCGCGAAGCTAGCATCGTCAGTAGACGACGAATTAAGCAGGACGATACCCGTCGAGTTCCTCCCGCAAAGAAGCATAACGTCGAACGAGCTCGCTGAAGTTTGTCCAGTTTCGGCAACGCCAAGTTGGAAAGATCCTATTATCCAGTTTCTACAAATGGGTGAATTGCCTGCCGATCAAAAAGAAGCTCAGCGCATCCGCTATAGATCAGCTCGGTATACTTTGATCGATAGGATCCTCTACAAAAGGGGGTTCTCCCTCCCGTGTCTGCGTTGTTTGGGACCCGAAGAAGCCGATTACGTGTAACGTGAAATCCATTTTGGTTGTTGTGGGAATCATTCTGGTGCCCGAGCACTAGCACAGAAAGTAATCCGACAAGGGTATTATTGGCCCACCATCCAGCACGACGCCCGGGAGATCGTTAAAAAATGCGATAGATGCCAACGATTCGCTTCGATTCCTCACCTGCCACCCGAAGAGCTCACTCCCTTGTCTGGACCGTGGCCGTTCGCTCAATGGAGAGTCGACATCATTGGCCCTCTTCCGACGGGGAAAGGGCAGGTAAAATACGCAATCGTCGCCGTCGATTACTTCACAAAGTGTGCGAAAGCAGAACCATTAGCTACCATTACAGAAAAGAAAACGACAGATTTCATTTGGAGAGCGATTGTGTGCCGATTTGGGATTCCAAATACAATAATTACTGATAATGGGCGACAGTTCGACAACAAAAGGTTTCGAAACTTCTGTAAAGGTCTGGGCATTAAAAACGTCTATTCTTCTTCTCATCACCCGCAAGCCAATGGCCAGGTCGAGGCAGTTAACAAGATCATCAAGAACCACCTCAAAACGAAGCTCGGAGAAAAGAAAGGTGCTTGGGCAGACAAACTTCCCGAAGTACTCTGGGCCTACCGGACCACAGCTCGGTCCACAACTGGAGAAAGCGCCTTTCTCTTTATCTTTTGGAGCTGAAACCGTCGTGCCAGTAGAGGTCGGAATGTCCACGAGCAGGACGAGCCAACACCGACTTGATCAAAACGAAGAGCAGCTGCGGACAAGCCTGGACCTGCTCGATGAAGTACGAGAGGCATCCCAAATACGACTAGCAGCATATCAGCAACGAGTTAAGCGATACTATAACTCCCGAGTAAAAGAGCGACGGTTCCGAGCTAGCGACCTAGTCCTCAAAAAGGTCAGTTTCAAAGAGAAAATCGGCGTCTTTAGCCCCAACTGGGAAGGGCCATATAGGGTGCTCAGCTCACGTTGTCCCGGTACTTATTGGCTCGAAAGCATGGAGGGTAGACCCCTTTTCCATCCGTGGAACGCTGATCATCTAAAGATCTACTATCCATGAACGAGCAGGGCCTTATATAAAATATGCATTCCGAGGTGGAGATTCAATAAAATTGCTTTAAAATTGCTTCACAAGTGTTGTATTGACACCTCACTCACTCATAACCGAAGCCACCTAATCGTTCAGAGTATACAGCGACATTCCGACTTATAACAACAGATCGGCCTCGCGGCATTAACGTTCCGAGCTGACTACCTTACTATCGAGGCCTTACGACTAGTCGCCTACTCCAATATGATGATCGGATTTAAGTTACCGAGCTTTGCTAATTACAAAGGTTTCTAAAGCAGTTCCAAGATTCATTCATACTCAAAATAAATGCTACACACAATTTGCCAAAATATGCCTCTAAAGGGCTTGTATTAAAGTAAGATTTTCTTACATTCAAAAAAAAATACAAGATATTTCAGCCTTCGGCGGCGTTAGACGCACCAGCCCCAGACTGAGCAGCAGACCCTTTGGAAGGTCCTTCCCCCACGACCTCATCCTCGTCTTCATCGTCGTCGACGGGAGTAAGGTCGAGATCGGAAAAATGTTTGAGGACAAGCCGCCTGCAATCCCGGAAGCCATGGTTGTACAGCTCCTCAAAGAGTGCGTTCAGCTTCTCAAACTTAGCCTCTGCACCTTTGGCATCAGCCAAAGACTTCAGCTGGATCTCCTTCAAAAGTTTGGCCAGGTCTACTTTCTCCTCCTCGGCCATCTTGAGAGCAGCCTCGAGCGACTCGACCTTGTTTTCTTCTGATTGAGCCTTGGCCGAACTCTCTCTTAGCGCCTCCTCGAGGGACTGGACTTGCGCTTGGGACACCTCCAGCTCGGACTGTGCCACCTTCAGCTCAGACTAGGCAGTCTGCAATTTCGTCTGGGCCGTCACCAGCTCAGATAGGTTTCTTTTCAGCTCAGCCTTCATCGCCTCGGTCTTAGTCTTCCAGGAGGATGCCGCGACCAGAGCTTTTTGCATCTGGTGGGTCCGCTCGGCCATCTTCCGACGGATCATTATTAATAAGGCCGAGTCCTACGAAAGCACGTTACTATGGTTAGTGGTGCGGCAGCAAAGCGAATAAGTTGAAAAAAGAAAAAGAAAAGGCAGTCAGCTCACCCTGAGACTGCTCTCAACCGCGACTCCAACCATTTGGTCAGGATCTGACGTCGCGAGCGAGCTCAAATCCTGAGGAATACTGTGGTTAACGTCCATGTATGCGTTAACCTCCTCCTTCCAGGTCGCGAACTGCTCCGTGATTGGAGCCATGTCGACCTGGTCTTCGTGCGGCTCGGAACCACAAGCAGCCGTAGTGTGGGCGGCCCACGGAGCTTGAGGGGGACGCGATGATCCGACTTCAGCAGGGATGCGAGCAGGCCCTGCTTCAGTAGATGCGGAGGGAGTGCCGGATGAACTGGCACGAGTCGTGGGTCGGCCCGCAGATGGTTCGACCCGAGAGTCCGAGGTATCCGGCACATTGACAACCGGAACCTCAAAAGCGGGAGACTGGGCAGTCAGAGGCTCAGCCCTCACAGGGGATGAACCCTAGAGGCTGCCCGGACCAGCACACGAATGACTGAGGCAACCTTTGTTGCCTCTGAGTCTCCGTGGCCGCTCTTTTGCTCGGAGGCTCCGCCGAGCTCTCTCCGAGCTCAAGAAGCCTGGTAGGAATTTTGCGGGATTTGGAGACCGCCTTTGGTGCCATGCCTGTCCAAAACATAAAGAAACATGTCAGGACAAAGAATGTGTGGAGAAACGACAAGTAAAATATGAACAACAATATTGTCCTATTCACGAGCTGACCTGACTCAAAGACGGAATCTACAGTGATCAGATTGCGAAAATTCCTTTCTTCAAGGGGATAGGCTCGAGCAGCTCGAATCTGCCTCTCTTGTACCGCAGAAAGGGCTACTCTAATGGCCACTGAAGCTGCACAGATAAGGAGATGCATGTCAGAATTAAAAAAGCAGAAGTAAAAAGCATTAGAGGTTAAAAAAAATTGGGTGCAGCTCGACCTAGCAGAGCAAAGTCAGCTCGAACCCTGTGCTCCAGAGGGCGAAGCTCATCCGATGAAGCCTCCCAGTCCCCCGATGCAAAGAACCATTTCCTCTTCCAAATTCTCATGGAAGATGGCAGACCGGTCACTATCGAGCCCCCCTGACCCGGGTGAGAAGAGAAGTAATAAAGTCCCTGACCTCCCAGAGACTTAAGGCTATACATTGAAAAGAGCTCGTTCGAGGTCAGTTCTTTATTCCCTACTCTCTGCCACAAGTTGTAGCATCCCACCATACACCTCCAGCCATTAGGTTGCAGTTGGCTCGGTGCAAGACCTAAGGTATTAAGAACCTCTCGCACAAAGGGATGTAGAGGCAACCTTAGCCCGGCCTCTAAATGCATCAGGGAGATGATGGTTTCTCCCCGGCAAGGTCGGCTCGGCCTATCAGCTCGGTCCGGAACCCTAAGTCCTACGGATTCGGGAATCCCATACGTTCTCCTCGCAGCATCCAGTTCTTTCTGGGTAATCTGCGAGATCACGCTATCCAGCTCGAAAGAATCCTTCTGAGCCGTTCCATTTCCGACTTCTGGCTCAGGAACATCAGATTCCTCTTCATTCACAGGATCAGCTGTCCTGGAATGAGATTCTCTGGGTTCCATCTCCTGAGGCTCAGTCAGAGGCGAGTCTGATTCGGAATCCCCAAACCTCACCATGGGTATGGCATCAGAGCAGGAGGTCTCCGACATTTGGAAGGAATTATGAAGAAAAGAAGATCTTCTGAGGTTAAGAAGAGCGTACCCTAGACGCTGGTACACCAGCCAGATGAGGAGAGCCAGGAAAGGGAGAGGAAGAATCCGAGAAGGAAGGGAAGCAAAATCGGAGAAGAGAAAGATTTTTCCGATATTCGCTAAGTCTCGAGTTTTATACCCAAAGGATTCTCTAGCATTTAATGAAATGATTCCGCGTGGCGGCTCTCGGTTAAAGCGTACAAAAAGTAACGCATTACTCCGGACACGTGGCACCCCCCTGTTCGATAATATCCGGTTGAGCACTGATACGCCGTACAAACAGATGATGGCGCCTCGATTTTTTGAACAGCGCATTAAATGCCGCCTTCCCGCCCGTCGAGATGACGGCGCTACAGCTGTATAACGCCAAAAGTATCCAAATCGTCATATCTTCTTTATTAAGCTACTCCCGAGACAGACGAGCTGGACTCGGGAGTGGGGGGACTTCTGTTGTGAGAAGAATATGAGCTGACCTCAGGACTGTTGTAAGAAGAATACGAGCTGACCTGGGGATAGATCTGGATCAGCCTGCTCAGCTCGAATCCGACCTGAGGATAGACAGAACGACCCAAAAACAGGTCGTCAAGTCTGACCGACCTGGCCTAGAGAGAAGAGGCGATCCCTATGAACGACCTCATAAGGCGGACCTTTTTTGCACTGTAACGAGCTGGTTCTGTTACCGTAATTCTCTCAAGTTTGCGCGTAATAAAAGGAAAAGAATTCGGGAAATCTCTAACTAACTCGCCAAAGATCTCCGAAGATCACGGGACAATCCTCTACGAGCATCACGGTTGCAGAAAGGGAACGTAATCCCACGACCTAAGTCTATAAATTGATGCGTTCTCTTCATTATCAAGGTACGACATAAAAACTGATCAAAATAGAGATATTTAATCTTTCAAGATCCAACTAACTTAGGCATCGGAGGGCTAACGGCTGGATCCCAGCCACCCTCCTTAGCTTTCCTTTGTGCTCTACAGGATCCAGGAAATCTTTGGTTCAGATCCAGGCTTCTCTCAAGGAGAAGATCAACATCATCCGACCGTCAAGATCAAGGGATCCTCGTATCGTCTGTTGATTAACTTTCAGCATCAACAAAGCCAAAATCTAATTAAGAATCCTAATTTGACTAAACTAAAATTTATTTGAAATAATAATATTTACTAAAAATAAAAATACTAATTTAATTATGCCGGATGATGACTTAAAACTTATTAACATCAATAAGCTTTTCTTAAAATTGCGTTTGAGATTGAAAGGAAATGTTTTCTCACGAAACGAAGCAACGCAACCCGCTTATGTAGGTCAATTGGCTCTGGATGACCTATTTCAGTCGTAATGGTGCTTGGATGAAAAGTTATAGCCAATTTATAATTCGCACTTTGAACGATAATTTTCCTTTATTCCGAACAAATTTTTTCAATCTGGACATATTAGAGCATAGTTACGACATGCCCTACGTAGAATTGACTTTGGATCTATGGATTAATTCCAATTCCCTTCCGGATTCTCTAGGCCAATTTGTGCCAAGAATAGGTTTTCAGCCAACTCTATGTCATTACAGCTTTCATGCGACAGTAAGGTATCATCTAAGATGCAATAGGAAGCGACAACTCAGTCCCTATGATACCGTAGTAGGGAGCACTGTAACCCATCAAAACCGTTGGTTTTAAGAGCCATTTAAATCAGGGCATCCGAATTTGTATAGTTTATTTTGAATTCATCCAATGGCACGTGTAAAAATTAGGGACCATAGTATTCTAAGAAAGTTTTTCTCCCATGCACGTGCACCGTGGTACTGTAAAGCTTTAATCACTGGATAATTTACGCCAGGCTACGGTCACCTAGGTGTCAGGCCCGATGGAAATTCACATTCATTGCACATGCTTGCCGTCCGTACGAAAGCAAGCTAGAAAGAATGGTCCGGATCTCTAACACGTGAGGAATGTCACATACGTGTCAGGCCCGATGGAAATTCACATTCATTACACATGCTTGCCGTCCGTACGAAAGCTAGCTAGAAAGAATGGTCCAGATCTCTAACACGTGAGGAACGGTCACCATTCCGGACGGCCTATCTTCCAGCTCCGAACTCAGATGCAATATTTACCAACGTAGTACGTGTGTGAAGTATCCCATGTTCATCAGATCGTCCCCCAAGTGCACGTGTCCTACATTAATCACGTGAGTGACACATGCAGCTTAGATACAGCCTGGTTGGTCGTTTGTTTTTCTTTCTTATAGTTTTCTTTAAATGGACGCACCAGATTTGTGGGTTCAGGAACGTGGGCCAAAGGACCATCATCTGAACGTCCCAAATGGCACGCACATGGGCTACATTGGCAAGCCTGGTGCGTTTTGTTTGTAGCTTTAAGATAATGGGGTCTGGAATTAGTATTCCACACTTGTACGATGTAGATCTCTAATCAGCAAAATTATCGCAATCTACACCGTCCAGCTGAGACTTTAGAAGACGTTCTTCATCATCACGCCTGTGGGCTGAATAGGTCAGGCCTGTTGAAAATTTTCTGATATTTGAAAATAAATAATTGGAAAAAAATCGAGAAAAAAGGACAGGCTAAAGCACGTGAAAAACATGTTGTTCTTAAAGCGTAATTCGCCCCTACTCAATATAATTTTGAGTCTGCTGATAGGTTGCAGGCGGATTGCTTCCAGGATACGACGAGCCTTATGTGGTTCTGCGTTCAGCAAGAAACGAAGGAACCATTATGAAACTCAGTAACACAGTCTGGCAGATAAAGAAAAAGAAAGAAAGAAAAGAATGACAGTCTTCTTCTGGCAGCAACAGACCACTACACTGGTCTAAGTGGTTTGGTTTATTTCAACCAAACCGAGAGGCTAAGACTAAGATGGGTGCTGGTTCAGTATTCAAGGTTGTGATTGTTGTTGTTGTTTTTTGGAATGAACCAGACCTGTCCGGTTTATATAGGCAAGGGTGGCTGGCAGTTTTGGTCTAGAGCCATAATGGCACTAGTCGTTTTCTGGCTGTTGTGAGAAACTAGTCGTTTATGGCAGTTTCTAACTGTTGTGCATGTGGGAGTTATGCACCTGCATGCTGGCTGTTTAGACTCAGTAGCTAGCCGTTTCTGACTGTTGGGCTAGCCACATGCAGTTGTTATTGCATGGTATGGACCGTTACTGCATGAGCAGTTACACAGGTCCCTCTAATTAGCCCTGCAGCTCTCTATAAAAAGCAGAGAGGTCTCTCTGTCAGACCTCCCACCCACAGCACCTCCTCTGTTCCGAACCCAGCCACCTGACCTATTACCTACCCTCTGGCGACTCGCACCAGTCTCGCTCCGATCCGCGAGGTCGCGACCCATCTGCGACACGATGCGCACGTGCGAAGTGCTGAGTGCGCCACTAGCGCCTCTACAGCCACACTGCCTCACGTGCCCACGCCCTCGCACCTAGCCCGAGCCGAGCCCGAGCCCGTGCTCGTGCCCATGCCCGAGACCGAGACCGAGCCCGTGCCGGTGCGCGTGCGCGATGTTCCAATCCTTCGCACTGGAACACGCAAGCCACCATTCTCCCTCTCTTCCACCATAAATAAGTAAGGTGCACAACACCCTACTTATAAAGAGGTAAAAATTCTTTCTCCCATCCGATATGGGACAAAAACCAAACGCATATTTTTTGTTTTAACATTGTTTTCAAAACAAACTTTTTCAACAATCCCCCACTTGTTTTAAAATAATTTAAAACAGAAAAAACGATGTATGCCAAAGTATAAAAGATTATATGTATAAAGAAAGATATCTTTCGATTTGGATCCTTCCTTAATGTAAGTATTTCAAAGACCTATCGAAATTACTGGTAGCCGCAGCTTTGAACCAATTATTTTTTAGATAACAGGACCGGAAATACCACACACATACTTTCTAAGTGTTATTTGAGCTCCCATAATTCTTGCTCAGCACATTTAATGGCCTTGTGCTTATCCTGTTTCATGAACAATCCAGAGAAAACTATCATTCTCATGAGAGGCGGCACCACCTCTACGTTCATATAGGTAAAGTCTTTTCAGTATCTCCGTTACTTTCAGACACTTATCCTTAAGACTGGACTGCATTAAGAGTTTCTAAGACTCAACCTTCTGTCTGTAACGGCCAGCATTATAATCCTGGATGAGGTATATATATATAATTTAGTGCTGAAACTTTTCACGTATCAGTGACTTGTTTTTACCCATTGAACCCTTATATAAAGATTTTCTAATTTTAGGTTGGGTTTCCATCACCGGTGAAATCTTTTGAAAAGAGTTTCAACCCCATCCCTCTGGATGTTGTCCTTACTATATCTCTCGTTAGAGGTTTAGTAAAAGGATCAGCTAAGTTATTACTTGACTTTACATAAGATATTGCAATGATTCCATCTTGAATCAGTTGTCTTACATAGTCATGTCTCAGACTTATATGTTTGGATTTCCCATTATACGTGTCGTTGTAGGCTCTAGCTAATGTGGCTTCACTATCGCAATGTAGCGAAACAACCGGTATCGGCTTCGCATAGAATGGAATTTCTAAAAGAAGATCCCTAAGCCACTCAGCCTCTTTACCTATTGCAGCAAGGGCTATGAACTCAGATTCCATAGTTGAGTGAGTTATGCAGGTTTGTTTCTTGGATCCCCAAGATACAGCTGCACCTCCTAAGGTGAAAACCTATCCAGTAGTGGATTTGTTGTCACCTGCACTCGATATCCAACTTGCATCGGTATATCCTTCCAGTACAACTGAAAATTCTGAGTAAAATAACCCTAAGTCTTTGGTTGCTTTTAAATAACCAAGTACTCTTCCTATTGCCTTCTAATGTTCTACACTGGGATTACTAGTAAACCTACTTAGTTTACTCACAGCATATGCGATGTCTGGTCTAGTGCATTGCATTGCATACATTAGACTTCCTATAACACTCGCATACTCTAATTGTGCATCTGTTCTTCCAGTATTTTCATTTAACTTGATACTTGGATCGAATGGGGTTTTCGCTTCTTTAATATTCAGGTGTTTAAACTTGTTTATTATTTTCTCAATATAATGAGATTGGCATAGCGCATAACCCCCACTATGAGTTTTTACTTTAATAACTAAAATGGTATCAACTTGTCCAAGATCCTTCATTTTAAATACGGAAGACAGAAACTTCTTTGTTTCAGTTACACCTTCCATATTGTTACTTATTATTAACAGGTCATCAACGTATAAACAAATAACAATTATATAGTTACTACTTGTTTTGGAATATATGCATTTGTCTACTACATTATGCATGAAACCATGAGAAAGTATTTTAGAATCAAACTTTCCATGCCACTGTTTAGGTGCTTGTTTTAGTCCATACAATGATTTAATTAATTTACAGACTTTCTTCTCATTTCCTGGTAGAACGAACCCTGCAGGTTGTTCCATCTATACCTCCTCGTCGAGGTCTCCATTCAGGAAAGCAGTCTTTACATCCATCTGATGTATATACAGCTGATGTATGGATGCTAAAGCAAACATAATTCTAATAGATGTTATTCTTGCACAGGTGAGTATGTATCAAAATAATCTATTCCTTCTTTTTATCTAAACCCTTTAGCTACTAATCTAGCTTTAAAGGTTTGAATAGTTCCATCAGTGTGATATTTCTTTCTAAATACCCACTTACACCCTATGGGTTTAGAAGCTGGAGGTAGATCCACCAGTTCCCAGGTTTGGTTTGACATAATTGAGTCCATCTCATCATTGATAGTTCCTTTCCAAAAAGCTGAATCTCTAGAAGTTACAGCTTCTCTATAGGTTGTTGGATCATCTTCTATGATCATAACTATAGGTATCTTTCTAATAACATTTTCTCTATCTTCTTCTACGAGATGAAAAAAGATACGTCGAGAGTCTATCTGTTCAGGATCAAGATTTTTTTCTACTCGTACCCTTTGACTCCTACGTGGTTCTATTGGAGCTTCAACTTCATGTTGAGCTTCTACCATAGGTTTCTCTGTTGGAGTTTAGATTCATTATCCTTTGACTCTAAGGATAGTAAGTTTTCAAAGAACTCAACGTCTCTACACTCTATGATTATATTAGACTCTGAGTCTAGGAGTCTATATGCTTTGCTATTTTGTGCATGCCTTACAAAGGCGCACTCAATAGATCTGGATCCTAATTTAGTTCTTTTGGGATCAGGCATTCTACAATATGCGAGGCACCCCCACACTTCAAGATATCCTAGATTAGGTTTTCTACCTTTCCATACCTCATATGATGAAGTGTTAAACTTCTTAGAAGGAACCCTATTTAAGATGTGGCACACTACGAGAAGTGCTTCTCCCCAAAGTTCTAGTGGCAACTTTGCTTGTATTAGCATTGAGTTGACCATTTCTAGTAAGGTTCTATTCTTTCGTTGAGCTATACCGTTCTGTTGCGGTGTGTACGGCCAAGTGCATTGGTGTATTATGCCATGTTCTTCACAGAAGTTAGAGAATTCATTTGAAAAATACTCTCCTCCTCTGTCGCTACGAAGAACTTTAATTTTCTTGTTTAGTTGATTTTACACTTATGCTTTATATATCTTGAACATGCTGAGTGCTTTATCTTTGTTATTTAGAAGATATACATGTACATATCTGGAGCAATCATCGATGAAGGTTATAAAGTATCTTCTTCCTCTACGTGTAAGAATGTCATTTAACTCACAGATATCAATGTGTATTAGGTCCAATATTTGAGATGATCTCTCAACACAAGAAAAATGTTTCTTTGTAAATTTGGACCTTATGCACACTTCACATTTGTCATTTTGACTATCTGTGTATGAGATTAAGCCATTCTTAGACATGAATTTTAAGGTACTATAACCTATATGTGCTAATCTACCATGCCACAATGCTACAGATTCAATCATATACGCAGAAAGGCTACTTTCATTTAAGGAAAATTTTATCATCACATTACAAGCATATCCCTTACCAACGAAATTTCCGTTCTTGGATCGAATCAGTTTTCCCGACTTAAACACTACCCGTATTCCAGGTTTTCTCAGAAGATCCCCATAAACTAAGTTTCGTCTCATGTCAAGGACATGCAGTACATTAATAAGGATCACTTTCTTTCCAAAGGTAAAGACTATTTCCACGATTCCTTTGCCTACGACTTTCGATTGGACTTCATTACCCATTTGGACCTCTTGACCATCGGTCACGTCCTCATAAATCTTGAAGGCTGATCTGTCATATCTTACATGGACTGTGGCAGCTGTATCATACCACCAACCGGGTACTTTGCCTTGGATCATGTTTACCTCAGTGATCATGGTAACTATGTCTTCTTCAACTGCACTTGCCTCATTCTTCGACCTTCGAAGACGACATACTCGAGCGTAATGCCCGGTTTTCCCACAGACATGGCAAGGGCCTTTGAACTTTCCGTTATTCTTCTGTGATTTTTTGAATTTTCCTTTATTAGGTTTCAAGGAACCGTTCTTCTCGGGATTCTTGTTTTTGGTACTTTCTACTGCTTACACCTTGGATGAGGAATTCCCATTTCCATTTTTATTTTCACGGTTTCGGGATTCTTCCTCTATTCGGATTTGTTTCTGGATTTGTTCCAGTGAATAATCCTCGATTTTATGTAGCAGTTTCTTCCTGTATTCTGTCCAACTTGGGGGCAATTTTGCGATAATAGCCCCGACTTGGAAAGCTTCAGGGATATCAATTTTTAGGGCACTAATTTTGCCAACAATTAGCTGTAGTTCTTCGATTTGGGCTAACAACGATTTTTTATCTACCATGGTGTAGTCGAAATAGCTAGCTATTAGATATTTGTTCGTACCTTCTTCTTCGGTCTTGAATTTGAACTCGAGAGCGGTCCAAATTTCTTTGGCAGATTCAGTTCTTGTGTATTGATCATACAGACGATCAGATAGCGTGTTCAGTATGTGTCCTCGACACAGCAGATTATCTTCTTCTCTCTTAATGCGTGCGTTGATCTGCTCAGTCGTGTCTGTATCAGTAGCTGGAGAAAGCGGCCTCAAGTTTGGGTCTAAGATATAGAATATCTTCAACGCCGTAAGCAGGAACTTTATCTTATCCTGCCATCTGGTGAAATTGGTTCCATCGAACCGGTCCAGACGAATCAGATCCTGGTTCATCAGTTTGATTGATGATACCCCTTCGGTTTCTATATCAGAAAAATTTACGCTTTAAGATTGTTGAAAATTTTCTGATCTTTAAAAATAAATAATTGGAAAAAAATCGAGAAAAAAGGACAGGCTGAAGCACGTGAAAAACACGCTGTCCTTAAAGTGTAATTCGCCCCTACTCAATATAATTTTGAGTCTGCTGATAGGTTGCAGGCGGATTGCTTCCAGGATACGACGAGCCTTATGTGGTTCTGCGTTCAGTAAGAAACGAAGGAACCACTATGGAATTCAGTAACACAGTCTAGCAGATAAAGAAAAAGAAAGAAAGAAAAGAATGACAGTCTTCTTCTGGCAGCAACAGACCACTACACTGGTCTAAGTGGTTTGGTTTATTTTAACCAAACCGAGAGGCTAAGACTAAGATGGGTGCTGGTTCAATATTCAAGGTTGTGATTGCTGTTGTTGTTTTTTGGAATGAACCAGACCTGTCCGGTTTATATAGGTAAGGGGTGGCTGGCAGTTTTGGTCCATAGCCATAATGGCACTAGCCGTTTTCTGGCTATTGTGAGAAACTAGCCGTTTATGGCAGTTTCTGACTGTTGTGCATGTGGGAGTTATGCACCTGCATGCTGGTTGTTTAGACTCAATGGCTAGCCGTTTCTGACTGTTGGGCTAGCCACATGCAGCTGTTACTGCATGGTATGGACCGTTGTTGCATGAGCAGTTACACAAGTCCCTCTAATTAGCCTTGCAGTTCTCTATAAAAAGCAGAGAGGTCTCTCTGTCAGACCTCCCACCCACAGCACCTCCTCTGTTCCGAACCCAGCCACCTGACCTATTACCTACCCTCTGTCGCACCGCGACTCGCACTAGTCTCGCTCCGGTCCGCGAGGTCGCGACCCATCTGCGACACGTGCGAAGTGCTAAGTGCACCTCTATAGCCACACTGCCTCACGTGCCCACGCCCTCACACCTAGTCCGAGCCCGAGCCCATGCCCGTGCGCGGTGTTCTAGTGCTTCGCACTGAAACACGCAAGCCATCATTCTCCCTCTCTTCCACCATAAATAAGTAAGGTGCACAACACCCTACTTATAAAGAGGTAAAAATTCTTTCTCCCATCCGATATGGGACAAAAACCAAATGCATATTTTTTCTTTTAACATTGTTTTCAAAACAAACTTTTTCAACAAGGCCTCCCCAACAAGGTCCAAAAGAGTAATGCCACGGACTATTTGCTCAGGGGTGACTTGCTGTCTTCTATTGACATGTGGCCCTTTTTTCCCTGACCAATGTATGTACTGCAGCCGAAAACACTTGTAGGTGGACCATAAAGCGCGTGTGACACCTACTTGGTCCACCACTAGCCAAAACTCATGCTAATGAAGCTAATCCAAAACTCAAGTGGGCCACATCATAGCAATAGTTGGGATAGGACACACCACTAAAACCTTGATAAACTAAGAACTCTGAAAATTAATTTAAGGGTCGAAAACTTAAATTAGTGAATTGAGTCTTAAAATAATTATAAAGATATTTTAGTAAAAAAATGAATAGAAATTTTATCTCATCATTGCTTTCAGCAGTCAGCTTTCAACATTTGAGTGAAGGGGAGCTTAAAAAAACAGACCTATACTTTCAATGAAAAATAATTTAAGGGCTTGTTTGGTTTTTCGTAATCCAGTGAAATTGTTATAAATGAGGAAGCATTTATCATCTACACAAGTAATTCATGTTGGACTTTTTACTTCGGAGAGACGCTTGTCTGCTTTCCCTTGAAAGTTAGGCTCTCCTGTTTGAAAAGTGTGAGGTTAAAAGTAAGTAACAATGAATGCACTAAAAATTGTGGGGCTCACTGATATGTATGTGTCTGATCTATGCTGTCCATCTGTTTTACCTCAAGTGAGCCTAAAAGTGAGGCAAATGTAAAGCTCAAGTTGACCGCACTAGAAGAAATAAGGAGATTGGAGGCTTATCATTGATAACTTATTGTGGGCCACATAAAGTTTGGATCAAGTCGAAATTTATGTTTATCCTTCATTCATATATACATGACATTATGAACAGGTTGGATGACAAGCTACCACCTTATGGGCCCTAGGAAGGTTTCGGTTTTGAACGGTGTACACATTATCTCCCTTGTTTCCTCTACTGTGGTCCACTTGAGCTTGTAATCTGCTGTTAGTTTTTGGGCTGTACCCCTAAAAATAAATGGTAAAACAGATGAACGGTGTGGATCAAACACATATATGATGGTGGACCTCACGGATTTTACCACTAAGCAATCTCGATTTATTTCATGCATGTATGCGTTTAATTTAAGAGAAGTAACCGTAAAACAGATGAATGGCATGAATCAAACACATATATGATGGTGGACCTTTTGGATTTTACCACTAAGCAATTCCCCTCTATTTCATACATTTATGCGTGAATTTTTAGATGCATTTAAAAGAGGTAATTCTCTCGTTTTCAAATATTATGTAAAAGTAACTATGATTTTTTTACAATAGTTTACATGTAATTTTAAAAATTAAATGGGCCCTAAGTACTAAATACGTTGAATGTGCCGAATAATTTAAATTAGTGAAAATTACTAAAAAATTTAAATTTTAGTGATAAGTGCTGAAAATATATTTATCAAATTACCCTTAGTAGGTTGATATTTGGTATTTTCATTGTGTTGGATGTCAAATAAGTACTCTGGTGGCCTCCCAGGACCAAGAAGGCATCAATGGAGAGAGTCTTAGGTTGGCCCACTTGAGTTATTAATGTGATTTTTGGAAGCATATGCTGAAATAAAATGAGCTGGTACAGATAGACAGAATAGATTTCACTGTAACATTATGATAGGTCCCACAGACTTACTTTTTGGTCCACTTAAACTAGGGAGGGATGGGACACAACTCATTAGTAGACAGTGACTTGGTAGACAGCCAATTGCTCTGGCCAGCAAATCCCCATACCATTACTGGGTCTAAAATTCAGTTTCAGCTCATGGGATCTTCTATCACTGATGTGGGTCTTACGATCCAGACCCGGCGCCACTCAGCATCAGGGCGTTCGGACCGTTTCGGTTGGCACAAAAATCAAGCTGGTCTGCTCATCACGAGGGCCACACACATATATATATATGTATGTCTGATATGGACGAGAAAGCTTCTTTACGTCCTCTCGACCCACCTGGTTTCTTTAATCTTTATACAGGTCATCTTCCTCTGTGGCTGAGGTGCCACACATTTGTTGCGTGTGGAAAGGTTGCGCGTGGAGCTGGAAAACCACTAATAAGATAATACATGTGTGAGGAGGAAGATTACACGGTAGCGACGGAAGAATCAGAACATTTTAGTGGCATCTCCAAGCCGGAGCGAATTAGGTGTTTCCCGGGGAACAGCTTAGTGGGTGTTACCCCTATCGTACGTATGGCCCACATGGATGATATTTTGTATATCCACGCTGTCCATCCGTTTCTCCAGCCCATTTTACGATGGATTTGTAAAAATTATCCAGACCCAAATCTCAAGTGGACCATACCACTGGAAACAGTGGTTATTGAGTGCCCCCACCATTAAAAATTTCAAAGAGCCCATCGTAAGGTTTTAATAATTTTTATTTTCAATCCAAGCTGTTGATAATGTCAAGAAGATCTGGATGAAGGGAAAATGCAAAGATCAGCTTGATTCAAAGCTTCTGTGGCCCACAAAAAGTTTTTAATGGTCATTCATCACTTTTTCTAGTGGTACGGTCCACCTGAGATTTGGATCTTCTTAGGGTTTGGAAGCACGTCCTAAAATGAGATGAAAAAATAGATGTACCGCGTAGATATATAAATAATACATCAAGATGGCCCCCACACGGTTAGGTAACACCCACTAAGCTGTTCCCCGGGTAACAACTGATAGGTTGATGTATCAATCAGTCCCTTCATCTACTGGACCTATCATAAAAATCGCATTATTAGACACTTAATATACATCACTTTTCTTCAATTTCTCTCACTGATTATTTGACTATTGAATTTTTTTCATTTCCTAATGTTACTTTGGGAGAAACGGATCAGACGGCTGTGATCATCCCATTCATGTTACGTCTAACCACCTGCCATCCACGGTGGGGATAACTAGAAGGACGGAACCAATTCTTCCTGGAAACTCCTGCCTGTTGATCGGTTGGCGTGCACTTCCTTTTTCCACTTTACTCGCTTTGCACGGTACTCTTATCAGCTCAAACAAGTGGGGTCCATTCTTCATTAATCCAAACGGTTGGTTGGTCGGTAGTACAACACTGGATAGACAATGTCCAAAAATCTCTCCAATTAGAATATCTTAACAACCAAAATATCTCTCCTTGACCTTTTACTGGTGGGCCACAAATTGAAGGGCTAGGATTGTTGTTTCAATGAGATTTTCGGGTTAGTATGTAGTTTCCATTGCAAACGTTGTATGTGTATACAATATCTCCTAAAACTGCTGGCCTACCTTTAGATACGACTCTTAGAATCCACCTTAGAAAGACCCTTTCGATGGTTTGGATTGAGCACATGCATCGTTGCGTGTGTATGCGGTGCTCTGATGATCTGAATCTAACGTGTGATCGCCACCGACTGGGTCCCACCTGCTAATTGATCTGATGATCTGAACTAGTCCACTTATGGACTCGATCGACACCATACAGACCACTTTAAAAAAAAGTTACGCTGAAGAGGTGATTTTGACCATCTATGTCTGTAGAAGAATTTCTAGCGATGAAGAGAAGATTTCAACCGCCTGCATTCAATCCTAAAAATCATATTCATCAATGAAGTGTGATTATGAGGAAGTAGCTTATATCAGTGGTATCTAAGATATCTACGGGTCCATTATCTGGCCTGATAAATTAGAAGATCTGGTCAAGGCTCAATCAATCATGCGAAGCCTCAATCTAATCCACATCTCTCCTTTTAATTCTCTTTTTTTAATTTTTTAATTTTAAATTAGTTTCTTAAACGATAAATTTGTTTATTTATATAGTGGACCCAAAAATATGAGAGATCCAAAAAGATTTGTAAATATATTATACAAGTGTATAATAGAATAGATGAAAATCATATTCTTTTATGGTATCAAAGTCATCTGTTAATTATTTTTTTTTCTTTTTTCTTTTCATTCATACTTCTGCCAGTTCGTCCTCTTCCTTTAATGTCACTCATTTGGTCTCAATCAAGTTAGATCGCACTACCAGTTCTCAAAAGTCACAACTTGCTGGCTTCGTCGATGGTACTAAGCCAATGCCCTACTCCGGTTGATGATTCATGAAAATCATTAATCCGATGTTTTTTAACTTGGCAATAGTAGAATCAAACATTATTAAGTTGGACTAATGCCTCGCTTACTCCTAGCGTTTTGGCAGATCTCAATGTACAAGAGGTGGCAACAAACTAGACCCATTAGATCCTGAGTCAGGCCAAAAGCAAAATCAACGGCTCAGAGAGTACACAGTAAGTCCACTCCTATGAGTAACCATTAATTTCGCTTTCTCATATGCGTGGCTGGAGTTGTCCCCATCTAGCTATCTGTTAGCACAAAGTCACTTCTCTACCATACAAGTCTTGATAGCGTGGGGCTCACTTGACGACCCTTGCAGGCTACTTGAATGGGCACAAGTGTCAAGAAATTAGGTGGTTTGGTTATTGGCCATACATGCATGCTGAGTTTGAATTGTTAAACTACGATTTTCAACCTCTCATTTTTTTTATCGTATAACTCTTAAACTCTATGTCTAGCGTACAAATTAGAATTAGTTTTTGATGGAGTTTTCCTCCTCAGCAAAGGAGGAGAGAGAGTGTTTCTGGGTGAGGCCGGGCGCCCGGGCCCTTAAGTGGTCGGGCGACCAAAATTCCCCACAAATATCAGAGTGCAGCTGGAAGTGGCCGGGCGCCCGGGCCCTTTAGTGGCCGGGCGACCGGAATTCCACCAGAAAAGGCAGTAGGCTACTGGACTGTTTTGTCCATTTCCGGGCGCCCCACAGTTTGGTGACCGGGCGCCCCATGACCCTGCCGGGCGCCCGACCATGTTGGTCCGGGCGCCCGAAATTCAATTTTCTCTTGGTTTTTCTCGCTGGACTAATTTTGAGTTGGCCGGGCGCCCGACGGTCTAGTGACCGGGCGCCCGACCCGACGCGGACTGCTTGTACGCAGTTTCCCTAATATGGCTATAATTCTTCTATTTTTGGTACTTAAGCGTTCCAAAATGGGATTAGGGTATCCCATTGTGTTGCTAACACGTCCAAGGTGAGAAAGAGAGAAAAAGAGGAAGAGAGAAAGAGAAGAGAGAGAAAGAGGAAGCTTGTAGAAGGGAGAAGTTGCTTGAAGAAGGATTCTTCTGCGCAACGGTCGTCTCAGCGCTTCTACGTCCTCGGGATCGGTGAGATCACTCCTCTTTTACTATTCTCTTGTTGTTTATCCATCCCTGCGTGGGTGAAGAAGTTTGATCCAAGCGGTGTGTGCTTGTGATCGGTTGTAACAGTTCCCTGAGATAGTGGATTGTTGATCTGGACTAGGTCCCGTGGTTTTTACCTCTTTTGAGGGTTTTCCACGTAAAAACTCTTTGTGTTCGTGTGGTTGATGTTTATTCTTGATTATTGCATTAGCATAGTCCATAATTCTGGTGTATTGGGGGGCGAGATCCGAAGGTTTCTGTGAAACGCACCCATCAAAGAGGTATCAGAGCGTTCAGGTTGTTTGAACGGTGTGGGATCGGTTCTGAATTATGGAAGGTGGCTCATTAAGGATGATTAGCCTCAATGGTTCTAACTGGACCATATGGAAGGCTAAGATGGAGGACTTGCTCTATTGCAAGGACTTGTATGCTCCAATTCTAGGCATATCGGCGAAGACGAAGGATATGTCAGATGATGATTGGAAGAAAGTAGACCGGAAGGCAGTGGGGTTCATTAGACAATGGTTGGATGATTCGGTTTTCCACCATGTGTCTACAGAGACCTCAACCGCTAGCCTATGACTGAAATTGCAAGGGCTGTATGAGAGGAAGACAGCCGGCAATAAGATATTCCTGATAAGACGACTTGTGAATCTCAAGTTCAAAGATGGTGGTTCTGTGGCTGAACACATGAATGAGGTCAGCAACATTGTGAACCAGCTCTCCGCCATGAAGATGGTCCTGGATGATGAACTTCAGGCTTTGCTACTGCTTAGCTCATTGCCTGACAGTTGGGAGACATTGGTGGTGTCTCTAAGTAACTCCGCGCCAGACGGAAAGGTATCCATGGATCAGGTAACAAGCTGTCTCTTCAATGAGGAGACAAGGAGGAAGTCCCTAGGGCCTGCTCAACAAGAGGCCCTTGTGACACAAGATCGGGGGAGAGGAAAGAACAGAAAGGGCGGAAAGGCCTGAGATAAATCAAGAGGCAAGTCAGTTGTCAGGAAAGATGTTGAATGCTGAAATTGTGGCAAGGAGCGCCACTACAAGCATGAATGTCACAAGAAGAAGAGTGACAAGAAGGGTAAAGGAAAGGAGAAGGAAGATGATTCAGATTCTACTGCAGTCGCCTCAGATGGTGACGTTGTTGTTATTCTTTCGGCAGATCACGATACTTGTCTCACGGCTTCGAGTCAGGACACCGACTGGGTGATAGACTCGGGAGCCTCGTTTCATGCGACTCCACGCAGAGATTTCTTCACAAGCTATAAGTCAGGTGACTATGGGACAGTGAAGATGGAAAAATTCTAGTGTTTCGAAGATCGTAGGGGTCGGTGATATTTGTTTGAAGACCGATGTGGGCTGCACATTAGTTCTCAGGGATGTGAGACACATTCCAGACCTTCGTCTCAACTTGATGTCGACGGGAAGGCTGGATGATGATGGCTATGAAAGCCGGTTTGCTGGTGGGCGCTGGAAGCTCATCAAGGGTTCGTTGATCGCTGCCAGAGGAAAGAAGTAATGCACCCTTTACAAGGCAAGTGTCAGTGTATGCAAGGGTGGATTGAACGCAGCGGAAGATTCAGCTACTGACGTGTGGCACAGGCGTCTAGGCCACATGAGTGAAAAAGGGCTTCAGCTACTAGCGAAGAAGCAGCTCCTTCCGTGACAGGTATACCTCTCAAAACCTGTATTGACTGTTTATCTGGGAAACAGCATAGAGTTTCTTTTGTTAAAACTGCTTCTCATACGAATAAAGTACATGCATTAGATTTGGTTTATTCTGATGTTTGTGGTCCTATGAGAACAAAAACCTTGGGTGGGGCATTGTATTTTGTTACATTTATAGATGATGCATCTAGGAGGGTTTGGGTGTATGCTTTGAAATCCAAGGACGAGGTCTTTGGTGTGTTTAAACTGTTTCATGCTATGGTCGAGAGGGAGACAGGCAGATCATTGAAGTGCATCCGCACTGACAATGGTGGTGAATACATAGGTGACTTCCACGAGTATTGTAAGTCACTGGGTATACGGCATGAACAGTCAGTTCCCAAGACCCCCCAGCATAATGGTGTAGCTGAGCGAATGAATCGCACCATTGTAGAGAGAATCAGATGCATGTTATCCCATGCAAAGTTGCCCAAGATGTTCTGGGGAGAAGCAATGCACTCAGCGGTAGGAAGTTTGATGTATGCTATGGTGTGTACGCGCCCAGACATAGCATATGCGGTTGGTGTTGTCAGCCGGTATCTTGCCAATCCTGGCAAGGAACATTGGGCAGCAGTGAAGTGGATACTGCGGTATCTGAGAGGCTCATCCAGGTTGAGCCTATGCTATGGTGACGGAAAACCTGTGTTAGAAGGCTACACAGATGCAGATATGGCAGGTGACATAGACTCCAGGAAGTCTACATCGGGGTTCATGTTCACGTTTGCAGGCGGAGCGGTCTCTTGGCAGAGCAAGTTACAGAAGGTCGTAGCATTGTCGACGACAGAGCCCGAGTATATTGCAGTCACAGAAGCATGCAAAGAGATGCTTTGGATGAAGAGCTTCCTATAGGAACTTAGCCTGAAGCAGGAGGAGCACGTGGTCTATTGCGATAGCCAAAGTGCTATACACTTGAGCAAGAATCCAAGTCAGCATTCCAAGTCGAAGCACATAGAGATTTGGTATCACTGGATCAGGGATACTTTGGAACAGAAGGTGTTACAGCTTGAGAAGGTCCATACAGACGATAACGGGTCAGACATGATGACCAAGGCTTTGCTCAAGGGCAAGTTTGAGGTTTGCAGAAACCTGGCTGGCTTGAAGAAGGCGAATTTCTCCTGAGTTGGAAAGGGGGAGATTTGATGGAGTTTTCCTCCTCAGCAAAGGAGGAGAGAGAGTGTTTCTGGGTGAGGCCGGGCGCCCGGGCCCTTAAGTGGCCGGGCGACCGAAATTCCCCACAAATATCAGAGTGCAGCTGGAAGTGGCCGGGCGCCCGGGCCCTTTAGTGGCCGGGCGACCGGAATTCCACCAGAAAAGGCAGTAGGCTACTGGACTGTTTTGTTCATTTCCGGGCGCCCCACAGTTTGTTGACCGGGCGCCCCATGACCCGGCCGGGCGCCCGACCATGTTGGTCCGGGCGCCCGAAATTCAATTTTCTCTTGGTTTTTCTCGCTGGACTAATTTTGAGTTGGCCGGGCGCCCGACGGTCTAGTGACCGGGCACCCGACCCAACGCGGACTGCTTGTACGCAGTTTCCTAATATGGCTCTAATTCTTCCATTTTTGGTACTTAAGCGTTCCAAAATGGGATTAGGGTATCCCATTGTGTTGCTAACACGTCCAAGGTGAGAAAGAGAGAAAAAGAGGAAGAGAGAAAGAGAAGAGAGAGAAAGAGGAAGCTTGTAGAAGGGAGAAGTTGCTTGAAGAAGGATTCTTCTGCGCAACGGTCGTCTCAGCGCTTCTACGTCCTCGGGATCGGTGAGATCACTCCTCTTTTACTATTCTCTTGTTGTTTATCCATCCCTGCGTGGGTGAAGAAGTTTGATCCAAGCGGTGTGTGCTTGTGATCGGTTGTAACAGTTCCCTGAGATAGTGGATTGTTGATCTGGACTAGGTCCCGTGGTTTTTACCTCTTTTGAGGGTTTTCCACGTAAAAACTCTTTGTGTTCGTGTGGTTGATGTTTATTCTTGATTATTGCATTAGCATAGTCCATAATTCTGGTGTATTGGGGGGCGAGATCCGAAGGTTTGTGTGAAACGCACCCAACAGTTTTAGCCCCGATCACCAACATATGTTTCATCCAATTCGGAGAGATAGCACCTCATGGAAGCTATCATGAGGCCTGCATTTCATCAAAACCTTCTTATCCCAGCACTTAGAATGCAAGATTAAATGGTATTGAATTGCATTAGGTGGAATTAACACCATTATTACACAATAATTATGTCTAGAAATATCATGGCTTTTTACCCTCCAATTTGACATTTGGGATCAATTAATTCTTCCTTTGGAAAAAACAATTTAATGAAACCTGAGTTTGGTGGACATAAAATTGTAATCAACATACTAGATTTCAAGACTAATGTCGATCGCCTGCATGCATATATATCAATTCAATTGTCATGTGTAAAGGGTGCATATGGATGAATGGCATAGATAAAACACATGCGTCGGTGTGGGGACCACATACAGTAGATTTTGAAATTCACAAAAAATTATGCCATATCTCCTAGTGGGATTGAATGATATGATACATGTATTAATCAATCCTTCTCATCATTTCCAAATGCTGGATGAAATTTACATTGGATCCAATACAATTCCACACCACCTAATCCCACATTCCAAACAAGCTGTCTATGTGTGAAAATATTGGATATTGTCAAAGGCAAAGTATTGTAAAATCAAGACCTACCTAAGTTATCATCTATTTTGCTGTCTACTTATCACTATTTGTATAATACAACTAAAGTCATTAATGTTCAAAGCAGTAGGGCCAATCATATCCTTGTATGTTACTTCCCAATAAAAGGAGATTTAAGGGGGCATTTGGATTGTAAGTTACTCTAGATAAGCTACTTATGCCTTAAGTAGCTTATCTTGATTTCTACTTATTAAACTGAAGTGATTAAGTAAGGGCTTGTTTGGCATCTCTACTCTAATTCAATATGAGCTTTTTGAATAAAAGCTATTTCAATATGTCATTTTTATTCTAGCTCTTGTTTTCGATAAGCTCGTTTAGTAAAATCTTTTAAAAAAAAAAAATCTTATTTAAAATAAACATATTTGATAAAACTTTCAAATAAGAGTTTTTTTAAAGGGTAGTTGACGTCATTTTAAAGATTACAACAACTTTAATATAAGAGCAATTCAAATGGTTGTTTTGGTTGATCGTCCATCATGTGGGGCCCAATATTATTGCTAATTATTCTTTATGTGGGGCTCCTCAATGTCCACTACCCATCACCCATCACATGGAATCCACGTTTGATGTGTCCATAGTGTGGGCACTTCCTTGGAAGTGGATTGTCCATCATGTGGGGCCCACTTTTGATATCCACCATTCATCATGTGGGGTGCATCTTCTATGTGGATCATCCATCATACAACCCACTTTAGATATGGGTCATCCATCATGAGAGACCGTGGATGTGGACCGTCCATTAGGTGGGGCCCACTTGATGTGAACTGTCCATAATGAGGGGCCACACTTTTATGTGGGCCATCCATCATGTGAATCCCACTCCATCTATTATGTGGGCCCACCTTGATGTGGACCATTCATTGTGTGGGGCCCCACCTTCATTATGGGTCGTTCATCACGTGGGCCCATCTTTGAATTAACTAACCATCATGTGGGCCCACCTTCAATGATCATCATCCATCATGTGGGTCCCACCTTTGACGTGGACTGTCCATCAAATGAGGCTCACTTGATGGGCATGTTCCGTCATGTTGGGCCACACTTTGATGCAGGCCATCTATCATGTGGGGCCCGCCTTTGATGTGAACCTTTCATAACGTGGGCCCACCTTGATGTGGCCCCACTTAAATATGAGTCATTCATCATGGGCCCATCTTTGATGTCCACGACTCATTCATCATGAACCATCCATCATGTGGGTCCCACCTTTGTTGTGGACCCACCATCCATCGAATGGGTCCTACCTTTAATATGGTTCATTCATCATGTAGGCCCACCTTTAATGTCAACCTTCCATCATGTGGTCTCACATTCAATATCCATCAACCATCACATGAGTCCTACCTCTGATGTGCATGTGGGTCCCACCTTGTTGTGGACCATCTATCATGTGGGGCCCACTTGATGTAGATAGTCCATCATGTGGGACCCACCTTTGATGTCCACCATCCATCATGTAGGTCCCACTTTTGCTATGGACCACCCATCATGTGGGGCCCAACCTTCAATATGGGTCATTCATCATGTGGGCCCACCTTTAATGTCAATCTTCCATCATGTGGTCCCACATTCAATGTCCACCATCCATCATGTGGGTCCCACCTTTGATGTGGACCATTATCAGGAAGGGCCTGCTTGATGTGGATCATTCATCATGCGGGGCCATACTTTGAAGCAGGTCATCCATCATGTGGGGCTCACCTTTCATGTGACCGTGAATTATGTTGGTCCACCTTTGATATGGGTCATTCATCATGTGGAGCCCACCTTTATTATGGGTCGTTTATCATGTGGGCCTTTCTTGAAGAAATTGTAAAGAGAAGAGAAGAGATTAAGATGGGAATTACTTGAAAAGTTTAAAGGCAAACTTGTTTAAAAAAAATTAGTCTAAAATGCTTACCTGCTTAAGTCAAATAAGATTAATTTTAAAAAGTAACCCCTTCTCAACTTTTTAAATTGGAGCTTATTCGTTATTTTCCAAACAATTAAGCACTTGATTAACTTTTACCAGACGGTCTAAAAGCTTATCTTTTTAGAAATAACCCAATAAACTCTTATTTGTAAAGATGCCAAACGCCTAACTCTAAAGAAAATAACTGCTTATAATTGATCATTAGCCAAACTTATCTCAAATAAGTTGCTTATGGTATATATAAGTAGAAAAAATAACTTATTTCATAGTATCCAAATAGGCCTTAAATAACTATCATGAATAGAAGCGGCATTGATGGGGGTTGGCCCCAGCCTGAGAAATTACCCTAAGCCCTGGGTTTAAGAGGCTGAAAAGGCCCCACCCCTGTAGGGTTAGCCCTAAGGAAATAAATGACATGAGTAAATTAAGGTTTAAAATAATCTTAATCTCTTTAATTGTACTTCTTCTCGCCTAAGTCCATCATAAATAGTTTAGGTCACCAAGACAATATGAACTAAAATTCAACAAGTGTCTTTAAACTATACATATGTCAATTAAAAAGAGCAGCTAATGATTTATCTTTAAGCCATTATCGTCTTTATATTACAATAGCCAGCTGGACCGAGCTGACGGGTTGGATCAGACTATTCATCGTTTGCCTGGCTTGGCCCAAGCCCCGAGCCTAGCCTGAGGGACCAAGTTTAGGGGCCTTAACTCCAGCCATAAGGGCTTGACCACCTAGCCCATTGGCACCCCTGATAGGCTATGAAGGTCACTTGCTAAGTTACTCGCCACACTTACCAACATGCTTTAGATCGAAGCCGCTCATCATATGGACCCACTTGTAGGTTACCTTGGTCCATAACAAACTTGATCCTTCATTTGGTCTACCAAAACCATATCCACCATAAAAGAAATTACCAATGGTTCACGTTCATCTTCTTGGTGTGGCCCACCCCATGAGCAGACCGGTCTAATTTTTCGACCCAAACAATCTACACGGCGTGGTTCACATGATGGATGATTTGGATCTTGTGCACATTGAGAGAGAGAGAGAGAGAGAGAGAGAGAGATTGTGACTAGGTAACGAGAACCACAGAGACAGAATCGAGAGAACTTGGAAAAGCTTAAAAATTCGAGGTTCGATTGGTAACCGTCCACATGCATGCTCGTATGGAGCCGAAAGTTTCCATCGTAAGGCAAAAACAAAGACATTTGCTTTTCAGGCTGGAAAAAGGATGAAGTTGCCCAGAAAAAGATAGAAAAAAAGAAAGAGACAAACGCACGCCACCACCCAAACTCAGGCCGGCTCACGCCCATTTCATGTCCACCATTACTACTCTTCTTGTTTTCCACCGTCCTAGGATCATCTGATGTAGGGTCCCATCCGCATTCCCAGAAACTAGATGAACGGTCCTGATTGATATGTTACCCTTCCATGTGTACAGATTGCCTCTACCCTATTTTGGTTGCACTGGTTATAAACCTTATGTACGTATCATGTCCGGATCAAGTATCTAGTTTCACCCAATTGGCCAAAATTTTAAACTATGAGCAGTATATGATGTGGCCCAATGAATGAGTGGCTCGGATCTTACACAAGCCTTCCGTATGTCCACTTGGGAATTCACGTGCATTATAGACGTGCAAAGTGGCATGCGATCAGCATTCCACGCGTAAAAAGACCAGCCGTTGACTGCTGTTGAGAAAGCAAACAACATTCAAGCGCGAGTCCTCTCACTTCACACATGCAAGCATCTTAAGTTCGTGCGTGATCTAAGCCGTTCATCAGCCCGGCCCTGCAAAGGAATAAGACTAGTAGACTTATCTGATGTGCCACATGTAATAACTGACGAATAGCCCAGCCTGATTTACAGTGGGCCCTAGCAGATGTACATTCAACCGGAAGAACGTTTTATGGGCTGAGATCTTCCAATCTAAGGGATTTTAGGGCCCATCAGATCAATCACCTGCGAGATATATATTCCCTGTGGTCATTCCATTGTTTGAACTACCTGATGAACGGTCGATATCACTCGTACACGTCTCCAACGACAAAAGTGGAATTCCAAATTGTGCTCCCGCGGTGTATCTTACCATTCTCTTGCTTACTGTAGGGCAGGCTGTTCCATTTCTTCCGCGTTTGGAATCATTTGTTGTCCTCGGGAAAGATGACTGACAGACTAAATTACCATCTTACCCTGTAACTGCAGCAAGCTGTAATCGATTATTTTATGCTCACTAATTTTCCACGATTGACCAAATGCCCCTCTTTTCCCTACTGGAGACGGTGGGCCAGAATTCTGTCATCAGATTCAGCGTGGTCCACCTAATTAATGGATAGGGCTTATTCTCAGGTTTTATGATCTTCGCCATCTGGCCCATCTCTTGCACGGCTCAGATGTCATATTCCGTATTACACATTGGTGGAGGGCCATTGTTGTGTACAAAAGTTCACATTCAATTCTTATACGTAATGATGCCTCGTCGAGGAGAATGAGTTTGGCATCACTGATTGGAAAGTAAGTGATGAGAACTGGATTACATGATATGAATTCTAATCAAGACCATTTCAAGTGTACCAATGAAGAAAGCGCCCAGCACAAGTACTATCCTTGTGGATTGGCGACTATTGAGGAGCTGAGGACCCTCCACACGTGATCAGACACATAGAAGACCCCATCCAGGGAGGACACGTGTGTAAGAAGAATGAAGAAAATGACTGAAGAGCTGAAGACTTCGGACGCCCAACAGGCGCCCGACCACTATCTTCAGGCGCCCGACGGTATCCTTCGGGCGCCCTATCGGACGTTTTTGGACTGTTTTTGGACGTCTTCGGGCGCCCGAACTTCTACGCAGTTTTGCTTATTTACGCGTATTTGCTTAGTTTTAGGGGTACTTTGGACTTTTTACGTACTTTATTTGCTTATTTAAGTGGGCTAGGCCCTAAACACGAGATTAACTTTGATATTGATTAATGAAAGCCTCTTTGAGCTTCCTCCTGCCTCCTCTCTCTCTCATGGTGATGCTTCTTCCTCTTCTCTGAATCTATTTTCTTCTAATTGCTTCTTGTGCCCCTCCAACTTCTTCCAGGTATTTTATCTTCTATCATTATCGTTCTAAACTGCTGTTTTGATTATTCCCTACGATCTAAACCTTGAGAATCGATCCAAACCCTAAATCCCCAAATTTTCAAATCCCTAATCCGAGAAACCTCCTGGTTCTTCGGACTAGTGATCAGCATTGATCGATTGGGTATAGCCATGCAAGATTGGGAGGTCCCATCCCTCGGCGGATCCAACCTATGCATTATTCGAATTCCATACTCCATGGTTGTGATGATGGCCCGTCTCATTGCATGTTTCCTTTATGTTTTTCTTAGTTTATGATGATTAATGCTAGATTTCATTATTATTGTTGTTTTTACTTCCGCTGAATAATTGTGTTCATGAGCATGCATCATATTTAGGGCTGTCCTGCATCAAATTTGGTATTAGAGAATAGGCTTGCATGGTTTTGTCTAGATCGAGTTATCAAAAATTAGGGTTTTGATTTTTAGGTGTAATTTAGGAAAGTCCAAATTTAGAAAGTATTCAATTTTAGAAACTTTTTAATTTTGTAAAGTTTCCTAATTTGGAAAATTTCCAGATTTGAATCATTTTCTGTTTTAATTCATTTGTGTCAGTTCATATTAGCTTTGCATTGATCGCATCCATCTTTTGAGTCAAAACACCTGGTGGTCTAATTGGTAGAATTTTGGTTCAAGTTTTATTTGTATGCCCACTAGGAGAGGTAGAGGTTTCGGACTTCAGCCTATTATGAGTAACGAGCAGTTATCTAAGCAACTTGCTCAATTGATACAAAAGATAACCGCCCTAGAGACAAGTCACAAGCGTGATTTTGCCCGCCTTGAGGACCAGATCACCACTACCAGGACCAAGGTTGAGCAACTAGAGGCGTCCCAAAGGGAAAACCCCGCTGTTGGGGATGATGCGCACTCCCAAGTGGGAGGAATCATAGAGGAACGTGCTGCAACACGTGGAGGTGGTGAAGATGGAGATCGTGGTAACGGTCGTGGTGTTGTGCGAGAGGCACGAGCCACATATGATCATCAAGACCGTTATGATCCAGATGAGTGTGCGATGAAGAATGTTAGAGTCGAGGCCCCGAGTTTTGATGGGCGTTTAGACCCCAAGGCATTCCTTGACTGGGTGGCTGACATGGACCACTACTTTGAGTGGTATGGCATGTCAGAAAACCGTCAAATGCAGTTTGCTAAGATGAAGCTTGTGGGTCAAGCCAAGCTCTTTTGGACCTACACCGAGCGTAGGATAGAAAGAGTTGGTAGAGCCCCTATCACACACTAGTATGAGATGAAAGAGAAGTTGAAAGAGAAGTACCTTCCTCTCTCATACCGTCAGAAGCTCCTTGACCAATGGCAATCTTTACGCCAAGGGTCAATGTCTGCCGCTGATTACATCGCTAAGTTTTAAGAATATGTGATGCGATGTGATATCCAAGAAGACCCTCTAGTAACGCTCTCGCGTTTTATGACGGGCCTTCGTGCGGATCTTCAGCGCGAGCTTATGACTCGGCCCTTAACGGACTTGGATGAAGCATATCAAGTCGTGCAGGAGTTAGAGCAATATCTAAATACTCCTGTAGTCCGTCGTTTTGAGTCCCGAGACTCCAGTGCTAGATCTAGTTCCCAGGGGACTAGATCTAATGTTGGTAGTCAACCTAGGGCACAGGCGACCATTCCGCCTAGACCTAGGGAGGACAAGGGCAAAGGGATTCTTGGTGCCGGTCCTAGTAACACGAGCCAAGTGAGGTGCTATGAATGTGGCAATCTGGGCCACATGGCTAATCAGTGTCCTACGAAGAACCGTGGGAAAGCCTTAGTTATAGGCGAGTCCAACGAGTGTGGAGATGACCAGGGTGATTATGAAGTTGAAGAGTATCACCTTGAAGGAGGACGTACTGATGATGAAGAGTTAGATGGAGAAGCAACGCTTGCAGTAGTCAGGCGTGTGCTAGCTCAGTCTAGAAGTAGTGCTGACTGGCGTCGAAGCACTATCTTCTACACTATTGCCAAGTGTGGTGAAAAGAATTGTAAGGAGATAGTGGATAGTGGAAGTTGTCAGAATATGATTTCCACTAACACCTTAGAGCGCCTGAAACTGAAACCCACACCTCATCCAGACCCATATAAAGTTTCGTGGGTTGACAAGACATCCCTACCCGTCACCCATCAATGTCTAGTCCCCATCGAGTTTGGGTCATACAAGGAGTCCCTGTGGTGTAATGTTTTACATATGGATGTGGGACATGTGATCCTAGGTAGACCGTGGCTATTCAATAATGATGTCACGATCTTTGGCCGTTCCAATGCGTGTACCTTCATGCATAACGGTAAAAAGATCAAACTTAATTCTATGCCACCTGAAAGCACACTAGGGAAGAAAAAGGATGAGAAGGCAAGTGAGCCTAAAGGAGTGGGGAAATCCAAGCCTAAGTCTCTACATATAATAAATGCAAGAGAGTTTGAAAAAGAGACTAAGGAGGATTCTATGGTATATGCTCTTGTGGCTAGAGAGATTACACCTGAGGTTCCATTAGAGTTACCCCGTGAGGTGACTTCGGTTCTGAAGGAATACAGTGATGTATTTCCTGAAGATTTACCGAATGAGTTGCCACCTATGAGGGATATACAGCATGCCATTGATCTTGTTCCAGGGTCTACTCTACCGAACCTTCCTCACTACAGGATGAACCCTGCAGAACATGCAGAATTAAAGAAGCAAGTTGATGAGCTTCTGCAAAAGAGTTTCATCCAAGAGAGTATGAGCCCATGTGTCGTGCCTGCATTGTTGACGCCAAAGAAAGACGGCACGTGGCGCATGTGTGTGGACAGCCGTGCCATAAACAAAATTACTGTCAAGTACAGGTTCCCCATACCTAGACTTGATGACATGCTTGACATGATGGCCAAGTCCACTCTATTCTCTAAGATAGACCTCAAGAGTATACGCCCAGGGGATGAATGGAAAACTGCGTTTAAAACAAAAGATGGGTTGTATGAGTGATTGGTCATGCCCTTCGGTTTGACTAATGCACCCAGTACGTTCATGCGGGTGATGACACAAGCTTTGAGGCCGTTCATGAAAAAGTTCCTAGTGGTGTACTTTGACGACATCCTTATTTACAGTACCACTAAGGAATCACACCTTGAACATTTAAAAAAGGTTTGTAGCGTCCTTAGGAAGGAAAAGTTGTACGCTAATCTTAAGAAATGTGCATTCATGTCTAGCCAAGTTGTGTTCTTAGGATTCATAGTGTCATCTAAAGGGATGCGTACAGACCCTAAAAAGGTCAGGGCCATAGTCAAGTGGCTAGAACCGAGGAACATTCATGAGGTGCGAAGCTTTTACGGCCTAGCAACTTTCTATCGTCGGTTCATTAGGAGCTTTAGCATGATCATGGCTCCCATTACAGAATGCATGAAAAAGGGAGAATTCGTGTGGTTTAAAGCCGTAGTCAAGGCTTTTAAGGAGATTAAGGGCAAAATGGTAGAAGCTTCTGTCATGCGTCTACCTGACTTTTCTAAAGTCTTTGAAGTAGCGTGTGATGCGTCTGGTGTCGGTATAAGTGGAGTGTTGAGTCAAGAAGGACGCCCAGTGGCCTATTTCAGTGAGAAGCTGAATGAGGCAAAATAAAAATACTCCACGTACGACAAAGAATTTTATGCGGTAGTGCAATCCCTGACACATTGGCGACACTATCTCCTACCGCAGGAATTCGTCTTGTTTTCTGACCACGAGGCCTTGAGATATTTGCATTCTCGGAAGAAACTCAACCTAAGGCATGCCAAGTGGGTAGCATTTCTTCAGGAATATTCATTTGTTTTGAAACATAAGGCCGGGGTTGAAAACAAACCAGCGGATGCCCTTAGTAGAAGAGTGGCGTTGCTCAACTCCTTGAGTGTAGAGGTAGTCGGGTTGGAGCAATTGAAAGATGAATACCCCACATGTCCTGATTTTGGGGGTACTTACGCGTCGCTCTCTAGTGACCAGCGTATTATGGGCGAATATGTTCTTAAAGATGGCTTTCTTTTCAAGGGAGACAGACTTTGCATTCCCCGTATGTCCCTTCGTGAATTTCTCATCTGGGAGCTTCATTCAGGGGGGATAGCTGGCTATTTTGGTCGTGATAAGACCATTGCCCTTATGGAAGATCGTTTCTATTGGCCAAGTCTCAAGCGAGACGTAGCCAAAGTTTTAGGGCAGTGTCGTACATGTCAACTGGCAAAGCAGAGAAAACAAAATACCGGACTGTATACGCCATTGCCAGTGCCACATGCTCCGTGACAGGACATTAGTATGAACTTCGTGCTTGGGCTTCCCAAGACAATAAAAAAGCACGATTCCATTTTTGTCGTGGTTGACCGTTTCTCTAAAATGACGCATTTCCTCCCATGTTCGAAAACGTCAGATGCGTCTCATGTTGCTCGTATCTTTTTTTATGGTGTGGTGCGTCTCCATGGGTTACCTAAAACCATAGTGTCTGATCGTGATGTTCGATTTACTAGCTATTTTTGGAAGACACTGTGGCATATTATGGGAACTCGTTTGCAATTCTTTACTGCTTACCACCCACAAACAGACGGTCAAACTGAAGTAGTAAAACGTAGTCTTGGAAATCTTCTACGTTGTCTAGTGGGTGATCATGTTAAGACTCGGGACCTAATTTTACCAACTGCTGAATTTTCTTATAATAGATCAGTAAATCGATCCACAGGGATGAGTCCATTTGAAGTTGTTAGTAGGTATAAATCTAGAATGCCAATAGATCTCTTACCCATGTCTGTCACCCAAAGGTCTTTTGAATCAGCCGATGCATTTGCACGACATATCCATGAATTGCATACGCATATTAGACAGCAGATAAGTAAGAGTAATGATAATTATAAAATTTCAGCTGATTCTCATCGTAAACTGCAAGATTTTCAAGAAGGAGACTACGTAATAGTGAGGGTAAGGCCAGAGCGGTTCTCACAGGGTTCCACTAAGAAATTACAAGCACGTAGTGCTGGACCATTCAAGATAGTGCAGAAAATTGGGTCCAATGCGTATCGGATTAACCTTCCATCTGAAATGGGCATTAACCCAACTTTCAATGTCGAAGATCTAGTCCGTTCCCCTGACACTGCCATTGATCCATCATTTCATTCATGGCCCTACTCTGATTTTGCTTCACAACCCATTCCCCCCCCCCCCCCCCCCCCCCTATTGTCCATAAAGAAGAAATTGAAGAGATTTTGGATGATGAGATAGTATCTACGAGAGATGGAGGTTTCCAGAGATATCTTGTCAAATAGAGGAACAAACCATCTTCTGAATCTACATGGTTGACTGAAGCGGAAGTGCAGCGTGTTGATCCAGACTTACTAGAGCGCCACAAGAGCTTTAACTCGTCGGAGTCGAGTTTTTTTCACCCGAGGGGAGTTGATGAGGACACAAGACCATTTCAAGTGTACCAATGAAGAAAGCGCCCACCACAAGCACCATCCTTGTGGATAGGTGACTGTTGAGGAGCTGAGGACCCTCCACACATGATCAGACACATATAAGACCCCATCCAGGGAGGACACGTATGTAGAAAGAATGAAGAAAAGGACTGAAGAGCTGAAGACTTCGGGCACCCGACGGTCGCCCGACCATTGTCTTCAGGCGCCCGATCGGGCGCCCGAACTTGGCCTCTCGAGCGCCTGAAACTCTCTGGACGTTTTTGGACGTCTTCGGGCGCCCGACCGAGCGCCCGAACTTTTGCGCAGTTTTGCTTATTTACGCGATTTGCTTAGTTTTAGGGGTACTTTGGACTTTTTACGTACTTTATTTGCTTATTTAAGTGGGCTAGGCCCTAAACACGAGATTAACTTTGATATTGATTAATGAAAGCCTCTTTGAGCTTCCTCCTGCCTCCTCTCTCTCTCATGGTGATGCTTCTTCCTCTTCTCTGAATCTCTTTTCTTCTAATTGCTTCTTGTGCCCCTCCAACTTCTTCCAGGTATTTTATCTTCTGTCATTATCATTCTAAACTGCTGTTTTGATTATTCCCTACGATCTAAACCTTGAGAATCGATCCAAACCCTAAATCCCCAAATTCTCAAATCCCTAATCCGAGAAACCTCCTGGTTCTTCGGACTAGTGATCAGCATTGATCGATTGGGTATAGCCATGCAAGATCGGGAGGTCCCATCCCTTGCCGGATCCAACTTATGCATTATTTGAATTCCATACTCCATGGTTGTGATGATGGCCCATCTCATTGTATGTTTCCTTTATATTTTTCTTAGTTTGTGATTATTAATGCTAGATTTCATTATTATTATTGTTTTTTACTTCCGCTGAATAATTGTGTTCATGAGCATGCATCATATTTAGGGCTGTCCTGCTTCAGCGTCGGCCTTGATTTTTAAGTCTATGCTATTCATTCATTTTTGGGGATCATTTTAGGCTAGGATCCAAAAAATAAAGCAGATCCACATCTTAAGTAGACCATAAAATAAGAAAAAGCAGAGAATGAAACACTTCATGATGCACAAAAGTTTTGGATTAAATTGATATTTGTGTAGTCTCTTCATCGAGGTCTTTGCGACCTTATCAACAAGTTGGATGGAAAATATACATTATACTAAGTCACACAGTTAGGGACACATCAGCTTGGGTCCTGCATTAGGATGGATTTCTCCTCAAATTTCACATTTTTCAGAGGATTTAAAAATGAGCTAGAAGTGTCTTTTTTTTAATTCTCTTAGATTCCTCTCAAATTCACTTCTCATCAAATCCATGATATTAAAAAGAATAAAGCAAGCGGTTTCTCCTCACTTTTCATCAAATCCATGGTGCCAAACGAGCATGAAGGAAGAATTTTTACTCTCTCTTTGTTTTCTTTTTCTTTTTTAACATGCACCGTTAAAAGGTAGTTAGTGGGGATCTAGTGAGCGATTTCGAAATGAAAATTCTCGTATCCCTAAATTCACGTTGAGATTCCCGCTGAGTGGTATCTTGCATTTGATTGTCAGCTAGGACTCTTAATGGGTCGGATCTGGATCGGATCCGGTTGGATCCGGTTTGTTGACGGATTTGGATCGGATTCGGATCCAACTCGGATCCAAAAGGTGATATCAATATCCGATCCATTTATAAATTGTTAGATCCATTTTCGATCCAAAATCCATATAACCATCGAATCGGGTTGGATCTAGGTCTGAATCCACCCCTATTACAAATCTAAAAAATATATAATATAATATATTTAATTTAATAGAAAAATTATGCAAATCCCACTATTTATGGTTGACCTAAGAGTGGCATGTCTCAATTTTGAGACATGGCCTAAAATAATCGTCAAAACGGATGGCCAGCATGAATATAACATATACAATAAGGGGAGAATGAGTCCGATCTTAATCGGATTCGGATCGAACTTGGATATGCTCTTGTGAGTCCAAATCCAGGCCATTTAAGTATTGGGACCTATTTCAAGATCTAAATCCGGTCCATTTATCTAATCGGACTTATGTTAATATCCAAATCCGCAATTCCGAACGAATCGGATCTCGGATCTGACCTACTCTATTGAGAGCCCTACTGTCAGCACTCACGCAATCCTTTCTTGTCAAAATCACCGTTTATGTAAACGAAAAGCTTTGATGCTATGAAAGAGTGTGACGGGTGATACGCAGGCATTCTTGTCGCATTCAACTAATTCGAATTAAACTCTCAAAAACATGGTCCCACGTCAGATTTATTATGAGCCAAAATCCATGCTCGTTTGGTTTACCGACCATCAGATTCGTAGATATTTATTCTAGGGTTAAAAGAAAAATATAAACGGTCCTATTTCAACAAACAAGTGTCCATGAATCAGAGGTTAAAACCGTTCAAAGAATCTGATTTTGGGTCTGTGAATTAGTGATGGTGGGTTCCACAATTTAGTCTGTTTAAATTGACTTATTATATGCCACTGCTTTGATTTCTCAGTGCATGCGTATCAACTACATAATTCCCGAGTATCATGTAACTCTCCTCTGATGTCAATGTTGAGAATTGATCACGTGCAGGCAAGGTACCACAAGCGGATTGCGTGGTGTGCCACACACCACCGACCTTGGTGGTGTGTTGACGTCACTAATTTCTGTGGACCCCAACATGATGTATGTGTTATATTCAAACCCTCTGTCCATTTGGCGATATCGTTTAACCGCATGAACCCAAAAATGAGATGGATCCAATTCTCAAGTGTACCACACCGCATAAAGCAGGAGGATTGAACGTCTACCATTGAAAACTTCATGGGGATCAAACAAGTTCTGGACCAATCTGATATTTGTTTTTCGTTTTTTCCTTCACCGAGATCTTTGTGACCTTTTGAACAGGTTGGATGGAAAATAAACATCATGGTGGACCCTAGGAAACTTTCAACGGTGGGAATCATTGTCTCCATTGCTTCCTGTGGTGTGATCCACTTGAGATTTAGATCTGCCTCAATTTTGGATTGGTGTCCTAAAATGATATTAAAAAATGATTTGACGGTGTGGATATAATACATACATCATGGTGGGACCCACATAACTTAGTGAGGTAGACACACCACCGAGGTCGGTGGCCTGCGGTACACCACGCAATCCGCTTCCGAAGACCGCAAGACGCACCGTGAAGATCAACCTGGCACAAAATTCAGACGGGTACAGACACATAAGGTGGGCCACACCGTTGGCATTAATGACCAACCAATGGTCCAACAAAACATACAGTTGTGGGTCATTCGAGAAAGATGTCCTTCTCAGGGTCCTATCGTTTTCATGTTAGTGACTTCCTGCGTAAATAGCATGCTGAAGAAAAATGTTACTGTACGGCAAGCTGTAGGACCGTTGCCTGCTGATGATCAGTTATCTTTAGATGTGTGACCCATCGAGCAGCCAGACCTGTGAACCAATGATTTGCAGCGTGGTGAGGTACCGAACCTGCACCCCCATGTGATGCTGCACCCTCCCTAACTCCTCTAGGCTGCAGGGGGGCATGGCTGAGTAGCATGGTTTTTAAGACTCGGCGATTCAGACGCGACTCAGACCCACTCGATGGGTCCTGAGTCACCCTCTATTTTCGATTTTAAGTCTAACCAAACCAGGGTTCAAAATCGGTGCATTGTGGGTCCAAGCTGTACGTGAACTGGGCCGGACGCGGCCAGACCGAGGCCATGAGCTATATACTGGGGCTAAGACCCAATTCAGCCTGCTGAATAAGCATTTGGGTCCCAAGGTTGGACCGTTCCGGCAGCCATGTACCCATTTTTCAATGGAACCCAGTTAGTTGGGTGCGTGGCTAGGTCTCTTCCACAGGCTCTAGTTCAGCTGAATGTGGACCTGAGGTCATGCGCCAAGAGAGTAGGTGTCAAGACCAACCCGACAAACAAGCTGGAGACAGCTGCACCTAATTCCAACCTAAGGCGGACCGCGAGGCTTCGGTGGATCCTTGACTGTGGGGCCCATCTTGATGTATATTCCTTACATACGCACTGTCAATCCATTTTTACAGCTCACTTTAGGAAATGAATCCGAAAATGAAGCAGATCCAATTCTCAGTTGGACCACACCACAGTAAACAGTGGTGATTGACCATTGAAAGCTTCCTGTGAGCCACAAAAGTTTTGGATCAAGCTGATATTTGTGTGGTTTCTTCGTCCAGGTCTTTGTGACTTATGAAGAGGTTGGATGAAAAATAAAAATTCCAGTGGCCCCTTTGAAGTTTTCAATGGTGGGTATTCAACCACCACTATTTCCTGCGGTGTGGTCCACCTAAGATTTGAATATCCTTCATTTGTGGGTTCATGCACTAAAATGATCTTTCAAAACGGATAGACGGAGTGCATGTAAAGTACATAGATTGTGGTGGGCCCCACAATCAGCTGTATCCATCAAAGCTACGCCAAAAGCAGACAGTTTGCAGTTGGGACCGTGTTAATCTGGCCCACCTTCAGTCACTCATAGTGTATGGTGCGGATTGGACTGCAATGGACAATTCTCCCAGTAGACTAGGTTAGTGGGGCCCGAGTATACAGATATATTCGATTGTAGACAGATTCTCGGCCCCCACATCATGACTCTTGAGGTGTAAGGTCGCGGTCAATTATTCCAGCTTACCTAACAAAGTAAACAAATATATAAATAAATAAGAGATGCTCCATTGCTCTCAGAACATGCTCCTAGCTGCATTGGGACACTTAGACAGTCCAATCCATTGATCTAAACAATTCATTTGGTCCAACACACATTTCATGGCTACCATGCAAACATCAAACTGATTTGAAAAATATTAACCATTTGATCAGTGGCCTTAAATATGGACGGTCAAGATTATCTACACAAAATAGGAACTATTCAGAATTTGATCCATCTATTGTTTGAGAGCATTGGAGCTTCATTTATACGAACGCGGATTAGCCGCGACCCTGACTGTGGGGCCTGCCTTGGTGTGTGCACTGTATATCCACGCCGTCCATCCGTTTTGCCAGCATACTTTGAGGCATGGTCCAATAAACGAAGCATATGAAAATCTCAGGTGGACCACACATAAGAGATTGAATTCCCACTATTAAAAGATTCTTGGGAGCCACAAAAGTTTTGGATCAAGCTGCTATTTCCATTTTCCCTTCATCCAGCTATGTGTGACCTTATCAACAGATTGGATGGCAAATAAACATGACTGTGGATGCTAGAAAGTTTTTAATGGTGAGCTATGACAACTGTTTTCATTTTTTCGGACCACGCCCTAAAATAAGAAGAAAAAAAAAACAGATGGACGGCGCGGATATACAACTTATACATCGAGGTGGGGCCCACGGTCAGGGTGACACCCACGTGGCTGGACCCGGAGTCGCAGCTAATCCCCGTCGCATTTATATGCCAAGTGAAAATCTCCCACGTCTCTCTCTCTCTCTCTCTCTCTTTTCAACAATGGCGGGTTGACTGGAATGTTCAGATTTCAGTGGGCCACAACAGGGGGGCCTGGTATGAGTAAAAGCAGTTTTTGTATTGGCCAAGTCCCGTAGGCTGGCACTTGCAATTAAGGGTGAAAATGGGTTAGGCAGATCCAATGATTATTAGACCCAAACCAAATTCAGATCTGAAATTGGACTCACTCGTACTGCCCATAATGTTAGGTGAATTTGGTCTCATACCCACCTCAGGCCTAATTTTTTAATTCGACAAATTGGAGCCAACAAAGAAATGAACCTGACCTAGACCTATATCCAAACACCACATGACTTTGGATGCTTAAATCCCCTTTAATTAATTTAATTAAGGTATATGACTACTAAATCCTACCTAAAAAAAACATGCTGGGTCTTCTACCAAAATCTATATTAAAAGAAAACTAAAAATTAGGACTGACTTGGACTTTATTTAAAACATCCTCTTACGCCATGCATAGCCCAGACTGTTTTTTTTTTTTTTTTTCTTGTAAGTCATGCAACACACCCACCCTGTTAGCTGCACAATGCACCCACCCACTGGCGGCTTAGCGTTTCTCCTTAGCACTCGACGTGCTGTTGAAATGCCTAGGTGTCTTCCAGCTAAGCTAGCAGTCGAGACTTGTAGGCCAAACTTGCTTGTTTGGACTTGAATTTGACCTAATGAGTTGGATTTGGAGATGAATCTAGACCCAATTATAAAATGGGTCAGGGATGGGGCTCTCAATGGGTTGGATTTGGCGGCTCCAAGTCCGAATATTTGTAGATGGATTCGGATTGGATTCGGATCCAACTCGGATCCAAAATGTGATATCCATATCCGATCCATTTATACATAGTTAGGTCCATTTCCAATCCAAAATCCATATAACCATTAGATTTGGGTTGGATCTAAGTCCGAATCCACCTCATTACAAATCTAAAAAAATATATAATATAATATATTTAATTTAGTAGCAAAATGCTGCAAATCCCACTATTTATTTTGATATAGTTGACCTGAGAGTGGCATGTCTCAATTTTGAGACATGGCCTATGGCCAGCATGAACATAACATATACAAATAGTAAGGTGGATCTGGATAGGACTCTCAATGGGTCGGATCTGGATTGGATCGAGTTGGCTCCGGCTCCAAGTCTGAATATCTGTAGACCGATTCGGATTGGATTCGGATCCAACTCGGATCCAAAATGTGATATCCATATTCGATCCATTTATAAATAGTTAGGTCCATTTCCAATCCAAAATTCATGTAACCATCAGATTTAGGTCGGATCTAGGTCCGAATCCACCTTATTACAAATCTAAAAAAATATATAATATAATATATTTAATTTAGTAGCAAAATGATGCAAATCCCACTATTTATTGTGATATGGTTGACCTGAGAGTGGCATGTCTCAATTTTGAGACATGGCCTAAAATAATCTAGAAAGTGGATGGCCAGCATGAACATAACATATACAAATAGTAAGGTGACAATGAGTCGGATTTGGATCGGATTCGGATCAAACTTGGATATGTTTATGTGAATCCAAATCCAGGCCACTTAAGTACTTGGACATATTTTAAGATCCAAATCTAATCCATTTAAATAATTGGACCTATTTTAAGATTCCAAATCCACATTACATGGATTTGGAGTGAATCAGATCTCAAATCTGACCCGCTCCACTGAGAGCCCTAGTTAGGGATCGTTTGGATGCAATCCTCAAAAGTGATTCTCCCTTGATTTTTTTTTTTTAACTTCTTTTTTAGTACCCACCCTGTTAGCTATCCAATGCACCTACATGGTTAGTCGCACGAGGCACCCACCCACTGGTGGAATTAGTGTCTCCTTGGCACTCGAACCGAGGCCCGTTGTTGAAACGCTAGGCGTCTTCCAGCTGGGTTCTCGAATACGGACTACTATTTTTATCTATATTTGGAATAACCAAAATATAACTTCTGCATTGTAACTCATCCATCTTTTATATCAGGTTCTAGCTCACTTAGCCAAAAGGTCAGCCATGGAATTTGCTTCCCAAAAAACATGTTTTGCATTCCATCTACCCATTCTTCTCAAGAGAAATCTTGTATAGTCCAAAATGATCTTCTCCCTCCATGACGTGATTTTCTGATCATTGAGAAAGTTGGACCATTAGTTGAAGGCATCACAGTGGGCTCCACAAAGCTTGAGGCCGGAGGAATCCACCGCCACCCTCGCTTGCAGGCAATCCGTGTTCATTTCAAATCGTCCCCATGCAATGCACAGATGACACGTGGAGGATGGAAGGCTGATTATGGACCACTAAGGGTATTTTCGCCAAATTCCATTTGTCTAAGCTATAGTGTTTAAACAACCCTCTGACCATTACCAACTGCTTCCAAACCAGGGTTAGTTTGGTCATATGTCCCTGACAATCATTGTCTCATATATACACAAAAATCAGTTACTTTCCCAGAGGAAAAAGAGAAAAAGAAGAACGAGAGAGAGAGAGAGAGGGAGGGAGGGAGACAGAGATTTCTTCCTTGGGATCGAAGGATCATCTCCATCTCATCTCAATCTCTCATTTCTTGCAATTTATAGAAACACACATACATATACATGTCTTGCGTTTAACTGGAAAAATCTCACCTGAAAATTCAAATTTCTATGGATTTTAGCCTCTGATAGGGAGAGAGATTGAGAAAAGGAGGATAAATATCAGATGGGTATTTCACAAAAGGATGGGAAAATGGAAGGGTGGTTGTATCTCATCCGATCCAATCGGATTGGACTGCAGTACTCTCAGAAGCGGTATTTCGTTCTCGAAGAGAACTCCCTTGATTGCTTCAGATCAGCGCCAGCATCAAAGAATGAGGTATTTTGGGTTCTTTTCTACTGTTATCTTTCATGCTGCAGTGATGACGTCACGTCTAGTTTTGGATCTTTTCTATTGAATTTTGACTGAGATGTTTAATACGTGCCACATAAATGCTATTTGAGCTCATCTTTTAATGCTAGAATGATAGAAATGACAGATATATGAGATATTTTGAAGTCACAATTTATACAAACGAACAATGTCATCGGATTGGATTTGTTCTCCTCTTTCTTTGGGACGGTAATTTTCTACTTGTTTGTTTGAATTTTGGCTGGTGTGAATTTTCTTTCACAATATAATGATAGAAAACAACGAATTCTAAATAACCCATGTCGTGGATTCTGCTTTTTCACCTCATCAATTGAACCTAGAACTATAGGGATCAATCTGGTTTTCTGAATTTTGGTTAGTGTGGATAACCATTTCCTGGAAAGTGTTCTTTTGTCCTTTTCCTTTTTCCATTTTTCTTTCATGCTGGAATGATAGAAAACAATGGTTTTTGAGATTAGGTTAGGAAAAAAACAAACCCAGAAAAGAACGGTCGACATGAATAACCCATGTATTTTCAGTTCATGTCAGCAATCCATGTCACAGAGAGATGTCTTTAGGATTTTTAATTTTGTTCCTCATGCTGGAGTGATAACCAATTGTCGGTCTAATTTATGTTGCATGGAAAACATTCTATGGATTTATTTGAAATTTATCTGGCATTAGTAACACGGAAAGCATTTCTAAGGACATATTAGAAATTCATCTGTCATTGGTACCATGGAAAGCATTTCTGTGGAATTGTTTCATTTTCTTTTTTCTCGTCATGCTAGCTTGACTAGAAACATCAGATTCTTATTCACTTTAAAGGCATCAGTAGATATGAATTGCCCTTGTTGCAGCATGAGGTCTTTCATTTTTTCCCACCCTGAAGGGTTTGGAAAGGAAGGGATTCAATATATTTTATTTGTATTTTGATATGAATAACCCATCTGTAGAAATTGTCTTTTGGGAACTTCCTTCCTCAAGCTTGAATGACACAAAAAAATGGCATTTCCAGTTATGTTTGACCACTGTAAGCCTCATGTCAGCTCATGAAGCAATGCATAACTTGCAAAATGTTTCTAGAACTTGTCCAGTATTTACATGTAATAGTTGCATAAAATGTATCGATCCACTTGCGATGGTGTGAATGACTTGTTCATGAAAAGCTGCAATTTGTTTCTCATCTCTTATATTTTTCTAGTTCAATGTATCTCTTTCTTTCCCAAAGTATAGAAGAACAAATATATATATATATATATATATATATATATATATATATATATATATATATATATATATATATATATATAATTGCTTCAAATTGAAGCATCTGACACATAAGGTTCATATTTACTTGGTTCTCTGTATGAATCTGTCCTGTTACTAAATGCCCCAAAAATTGAGAAATTGATGTGTATTTGTATTTTATTAGGATCCTATAAGAAGTGCAATAATAGATTCTTGCATACGTGTCACAGACAATGGGAGAGAGAGCATTAACAGGAAGGTATGACTGTAAGAACGCCATTTGGGCTATTATATCATTAGGATAACGGTATGTTTTTTTTTTTTTTAACACTAATCTAGTTCTTTTATCAGCTTACCTTTTGCCAATTAATGGTTCATATTTATAACTATTTGCTGGCAACTTGCAGGTATTCTTCATTTTTACACTATATAATGCTTCTAATCACGATGACCGACTTAAGGTGTGGAGATTTCTTACGGAAGTGAAACATACATTTTCTTGATTGCCATATATTGTTTAGTTTCTTCTTTGGGTAATGTTTGGAAGTACTTCCAAATCAAGTTTTGGTTGAATCTGTTGGAGGGCCATTTTGTTTTGAACTGACCAAGAATTTAAGATGATACAGCAAATGAAACCCAAATAAGCGGGTAATAAATTTTCTGCTTTTCAATCCCCCAACATAATAATTTGTTCGTTTCAAGTAATAATTGAAATGAGCGAAGTATTATTTTGGCAGAAAAGCATTCAGCCCACCCCATTTCTGGAAGTGCTCCCAAACATGGCCTTACTCAACAGCTCATGGGTTCTAAAATGTTGGGATTTGAACTTTACAGTTAGGGGCTAGGAGTTCAGAAGAAGCAGCCAGATGGATCCGTTCCTTTAATGAAGCTGCGTCAAAGGTTCCAAACTGCAAATTTTATCTGAGATTTTTTTTTATGCTTTCATTTCAGTTCATTTATTTTGATCAGAATGCAAAAGTTACGTCTTTCAATAATCTTCTCCCAATCACAGGAGTGTTCAAACCAAGGAGAGAACATTGTGGGTTGTTCAAAAAGGAAATGGCAGTCATTTAGGTGAGTTAGAAGTTACTCCCAACTATTTGTGCGTGATTTATTATTATTTATTTTTTTCAGTGAGTGGCTCCAAATTGATGGAAACATTTTTTTTTTTTAAGTCAATTAAAATTTTTGTGATAGTTCGAGAATAGATAATTTGTGGTACTGAGTTTCTGTCACTCCCCATGATATGGATCTGTCTAATATGAGTAATATCTATTCATTGATTTATATGTTATGTATGGAATGAAGATATGCTTGTGCATTAATCACGACAAGTACTTCTACCATTGACCTTTACTGTTAGTCTCTATGTATAAGTTTTTGAAGGTCATTATAACTTTATCTATTTATCTATCTTTCCATCTATCTATCTATCTATCTAGCCATCCATCTTTCTTTCTTTCTGTCTGTCTGTCTGTCTGTCCATCCGTCCGTCCGTCTGTATCTCTGGTTATTTACCTCTCTACGTATACATAAACTCAATTTAACATGGAGTCATGAATTTTCCTTGTTATCATCATTTATAGATTTTGATTGTATCCTCACTTGCGTTTGCTCTTTGTTGGGTGAACCTCCTTCGGTTCAATGGGTGTTGTTTGTCACATACACAAGATATGTGATTTTGTTCATCGTTTATTTGCTTTCTGATCTTACCTTAAAAACCCATCTCTTAATATTTCTTTAACTAATTTCCCCCACATATGTAGCCATCTTGCAACAATTTCCTGAACCCGTTTCGCATCCATCCTGTAGCCATCTGGCAACCATTCTGAGTTCATAAGGATTGCTATTTGGATAATCATTTCTCAACTCCACCCTAGCTGTTTCCAACATAGAGGTTTACGTACCTTCTAGCATATCTGGGAAGAGAATATCTACCTTCAGTTTCATTTCACTAACTTGGATCATGCTACCTCCACTCATCTATTGGGTTCAATCCTGATCTCATCAGCTTGATGAGATGGCACAAACATTGGAGCCAATTGTGGCTTAATTCAGTTGAAAGTTGAAACTGACACGCAGTCCCATACAACCACTACACCTCACATCTAACTGGTGGATTCATGGATTTTATTTTTTCAGAAGTTTCAGTTTGTGTAGGTTTTGGATCCCTACCTAAACGAAATCAGGGGCCACTTTTTATTGGAAATGTTTTAGCCCTACAATCTGAAACTTCGAGCAAAAGATTTTGGTAATTTCATCGGAAAGATTTTTGTTAACAGAATAGCTGAAATTTTGATATTTTATCTGATACTTTGGTGATTTAGGGTGATTTTTTTTTTTTTCCTTTTTCCTGAAGATGTTTGGAAAAAGGTTTGGTGACCCTAAGTAGCATATTGATGATGATGTACTAAAAAGGCCAAAAACTTTTGACCAAAATAAGTTGGTGATCTTATAAATGATTCGAAACTAAAAAAAAAAAAAAAAGGAAAAAGAAAAAGGAAATGCAAAAATCAGATGATGTAGACCAAAATTTCAGTAATTTCAGGTTTGGCCAACTAAGCGAAATAATTGGAAATACACTGATTCAAAACCTTCTGTAGATGGTTAATTTTCTGATGACAACTTGCCATCTACACCTGTTAGGCGCAAACAATCTTACAGCTCCTACTTAAGGAGTGGTGAACTGGTGATAGCATCCATGCATTTGTTCGTTGGTATCGGATGTAAAATGTAAATGAATCATTTGACTTCCATATTGCTTGTTACAGCGGCTTTAAGATTCTTATAGATGCATCATCGTCATCATCGTCGTCATCATCGTCATCATCATCTTGGCCTTTCTCCCAGCAATTTGGGGATGGGTTTGAAATAGTAGATTGGTAGAAGTTTTATGATTGGTTACCACTACCTTCCTCTTTTACCTGATGAACTGCAAAATGCTCGGGCTAAAACACTTGCGACTGCTTGCCCAATCATTTAAGGGTGGGGATTGCATCATTGGACAAAATGACAGAGAAAAAAAGGGGGTCGATCAGGCGGGTAAACTACCTTTGTTTGGGGAGAGTACTACATCAATTGCTTCATCGAAATTTGAGGGAAACTGCAACAAGGTCCCATCCAGTATTGACCCCTGGCGGAACTATTACATTCATGCCACAAAGGGACAAGTAAGCAATGTTCATTTTTGAGAGGCTGGAGGCAGTTTCGAGGCAGACATGAAGCACCCACATGCATGAAAGGTCATGCTTGAGTAGTTGGCTGATCAAAATAGCAGGGAACCCACCAAAACATGTTTACCAACATGACTTGAATGCCAATACTATCAGGCTCCACTTTGCACCTTAGCACAACTATTGTGTGCCCACACAGGGAAAATTGCGACTAGTTGGTGTCTAGAGCATGCAGCCAGACAAATCTACTGAGCATGAATGAATATTTTGTTATTAATTGCATGATTTGCTTAAATGTCTTGGTTTTGCCTTCTTTGTTGACAAGCATTTTTTATGGCAGGTTGAGCCATGGCAAGCAATCTGGTCGTATGGACTCCATAGGTGAGTTTTGCAAATCATATCTCTCTATTTATTAGCTTGGGCATCTGTTTGTGACTTTTATGTCATACACGACACACAAGTCTCAAATCCGGCAACCCAACAGAGCCCACAGGCCGTAGCACTCACTGAGATGAATTTTCCATGTTACCACAGGCCGCACCACTCATTGGGATGAATTTTCCATGTTATAATCACAATGTCTTGCAAATTTAGTCTACTAGATAGTGATTATAGCCACAGTGACAAATCTCGTCTTCTGCAATTTCTCAGCCCAAAAATTTCTCTAGAGGTTTTCAAAATTTGACGTTTTTCTCGAGATATTATCGGGAAATTCTTGCCAAAAAAATTTTAAAAAATTTATTTTAAATCAAGAAATAAATTTTAAATTAAATAATGATATATAGCAAATTCCGTTACTTTTTTACTATTTTTCCCATTAATATCATGATAAAAAAGCAATATTTTAAAATCAGCCGATATTTTGAAAATCTCGCGATGATATCATCTAGCATATTTTTCGTGACTAGCGAGATTTTCAAAATCTTGGCAATATTTGTCATAATGATTATAGCTTGGTAAATATCGGTATCGCTATAAGTTTAATTGGCTAGGGATACAGAAACTATATCGATATCGCCGTCGCTGATACTATCGTTGATAACCAGAAATGTGGGGAAACATAGGAAAAACGGTGGAATTTTCAGTGGAACTTTAGGAGATGCTAAAATACACATATTTGCATATTTAGGAATAAAAAAAACTTGCAAAAAAATGTATACATAATAAGTTTCCATTTAATGGGGACTTAAAAGCATGTGCCATCATAAGAAATCAGTCTAACCATCCCATCCATCCCATCCAACCGTCCAACCATCCATCCAACCTTCCATCTAAACATCCATTGATATTGTAGAATATCAACAACACACGATGTTTTTGCCAAGAAATTATCAACAGCTGGAAAGGAAATGAAAGATTGTGATCTCGATATCACGCATGTTGTGATAACGATAATATCGAGATATTATCAATATTATCAACGACAAATTGAACACTACATACAACCATGTGCCCATAAAAAAATTTGAAATGAATTTTTTTTAATAAACAAATTTTTGTTGATATCGATACATTGGCAATATTATTGAAATATCGTTGATAGACTTGTGATACAAGCGTCACCTAGAATTTACACAGTAAAAAATATTGGCAATACAAGCGACGCTTGGAATTTACACAGTTGAAAATATTGGCGATTAGATTGACAATATCGATACGTTGGTGATACTTAGCGATACATTGTTGATACCTGGAATTTTTTATGCTACCATTGTTATCGGTATCGCCGAGCTGGAGATAAAGATAATATCGGAGATATTTCGATAATATTGGGGATAATTCGAACAATGGGTAGCACCTATAACAATTATAGTCCATTCAGAATTTTTTCACAAATTCTATAAATAGTTGTGCTTAATTGTATGCATATGTTGTTATTAGGATCTATATCATATTTTATCCTGATGTGATTTTCCTTCCGTGACAGATATGCTAGATTGGACTCTTTGCTCGTCTTCCCACACCTATCCAACAACATCTGATGTGGTTGCACCTTCTCCTTGGACAATATTCGGTTGTCAAAATGGTAATATTTCGTTGTCTCTTTGCTGTTCAAATTAGCTAAACATCCATACTTAAAACTACTGAAATTAGTGCAGGCTTAAGGCTATTTAAAGAGGCAAAAGATGGGGATTTCCACGGCAAGGTATGTATCTAAGAGGTTTGTTGATTCTAACCGCACACCTAGATGCAGGCTCTGGTGCTAACATGTGTGGCACTTAAGCTGCTCATGAAGTAGCCCTGCTGTGTAAGGCCACTCTGCTCATCACATAGGCCAGCACAAAGAAGTAGATGGTAGGACTGAATGTCCATAAACAACATACATAAAGGAACCAATCAACTAGTGGACCTACCTGATGAATGGCATGGATGAAACACGTGATCACAAAGACCTTGTAGGTGTGCGTGTAGGTGCATGTGGGATCAGCAAATCCCATCTATGTAATATGAGGTATGGGTAAAGGCCCTGTCAAGCAACTGATAATTGCTGTAATATGCCCCTATCCACAGCACTGGGATGACCATCCATCAACAATGGCCGTAGGCGTGGTTGATGCAACTTCAGAGGACGTCTTCCAGGCAGTTATGTCTCTTGGTCCATCAAGATCAGAGTAAGATTTATGGATCTTTTATCTGTCTTGTGAATTCAAACTTTTAACTTATTACGAAACCTTGTTTTATTGAGCCCCGTTTCTTTTCTTTTTCCTTTTCTTTTTCTCTCTCTCTTTTTAATGCAGATGGGACTTCTGTTTTTATCGGGGAATTGTGGTTGAGCACCTAGATGGTCATACTGATATTATTCATAAGCAGCTAAACAGTGATTGGTTACCTTGGTCAGTTCTGATACTCATTAAAGATTTTATGTAATGTGATCTAGATTGGTTCTTAAGGCAGAGGAACTATATGATCCTCAGCTGAGGATATGCACAGTACCCATGGTCTATGCTTCGGAACAAAGGCTTAGGATCTTTCAAGATATATCAAGGTCATGGTCCATCAACCGCAGGCCCATGAGATCAATGGTCTGGACTATCGAACAGTGGGCCCCATCTGTTGGAACTCCAGTCTTGAGGATACTATGCATATCCTCAGGCTGAGAATCCTATAATTCATCCTTAAGACATTACATCTATAGAATCCATTTATAATTGTTTGGATTATTAAAATGTTGTAACTCATATGCAGGGGAATGAGAAGAAGAGACTTACTCTTGCGACGCTATTGGAGGAGGGAAGATGACGGAACATATGGTAATCCCTTTAAATGAAAATTGGGAACGGTCTTTCTTTGTATCTGGATTGGAATCTAACTATGCTTTTTCTTTGTTACAGTTATTCTATACCATTCTGTGTTTCACAAAAAATGTCCACCTCAGAGTGGCTATGTCCGGGCTTGCCTTAAAAGTAATGTATGCTTTGAATATCAATATAAGAAATGCTGTTTTCTTTTAAGTCCAGCAAGTAGGTAGATGGTTAGGATATGGAGGATTTGAAAAGTATTCATCAAGAAATGCTGTTTGCATTCCCTTGCAGGTGGCGGATACGTAATATCACCCGTGAACCAAGGGAAACAATCAGTTGTTAAACATATGCTTGCAATCGACTGGAAATTTTGGAAGTCTTATCTGTTTACTTCATCTGCAAGATCTATTACAATTCGGATGCTAGGGAGAGTCGCAGGTACAGTCTGAACAACGGTCTGATAACTTGATTTGAATGTCCATGTCGTGACTACTTCGAAATTTGGTTGAGTCCTGAAAATAAAATATAAAAAATTATGATTATTTATGAATAGTGAGAGTTAAAATATATGGGAAGTCATAAGGGATGGGCATTTCAAACACATCTGATAGATATTAAGAATACACTGCCTAAAGGACAGGAATCCCAAAATTACGAAGAAATCTGTTTTCTTTTCTTTCTTTCCTTTTTCTTTTTAGAAAATGTACCAAAGAAAAAACTCCGTTGAATCTTGTGACTTGACTTGATTTGAGTCTTTTACCCAACTCTACGAGTTTTTTCAAGTTTTGAAAAAGTTAAACTTTTTGCCGATTTGACTTGAAATCTGGTCAAGTTGGGAGAACCCAATCTACGTGCTTTCACGAATGCACCCACTGGTGAAGCTCTGTTCAATTTTTATTTTTATTTTTTTCCTTGCATGTCTGATGTTTCAGTTCAAATTTTCCATTTTAATTTTTGCAGCGTTGAGAGAATTGTTCAGGGCCAAACTTGGAAACTGCCCATGCTCCGATTTCTCATCGGGTGAATTGATGAAAGAGATTGGGTTGCCACAAAGTGAAAAAGAGAACATCAAAGTTGAAGCTCAATCATCAGCAGAAAATGGAATGAGTGAGGATTTAACAGAAAGCGAGGAGCTAAAATCACCGACCAAACCTGCTAGTCTGGGTGGATCATTCCTTCAACTGAGTGATGCGGCTGACGAGTTTTTTGATGTTCCAGAACAATCAGAGTACGACGAACCAGAGACTTCCTGGTCTGAGGTGAACTTTTTCTTTCCCAAAATAGTTAGTTGCTAACATGTAGAAACTTGGACTTGATTTGGAATTGGTTTCAAGTTCAACACGAAACTCAATTGTTGTGAAGGACACCCCCCCCTCCCCCCCCCCCCCCCCCCCCCAAACAAAAAAAAAGAAAGAAGACAGAGCGCTAATTTTCTAGTAAAATTTGGAGTTTGGACTCAATACTCAGAACCTGCCAAAATGAGTTGACTCAAAGTTTCCGAGACAATCAGTAAGTTCTGGGGCATTGTTTCTGCTCTAAACTCACACTATTTCTGAATTCTGTATGCCTTGTGTATTAAAATATGGTATTAAAAAATTGGTTTACTGTCGTTTGCCTCAAGAACTATTCACATACAACCATAAGTATGCTAACTTGTCATCCAACCACATCTTTCCCACCAGCATGCCGCTTTTGTAGGAATTCTGTACCATGAAAACAGTGGGCCAAACCATGAAGATCACCTCCCACAAAAATCAGGCTGGTCCTCTTATCAGGTGAGCTGCACCATTGGAATCAATAGACAACCGAGAGCCAGACTTAACATACAACTGTGGCTCACTTAACGAGTTAACCTGCCTGAATTTTGTGCCAGTTTATCTTCATGGTACAGATCTTCTACTGAAGTGCCATGTTGTCTGGAAAGATGTGGCTGGATGACAAGTTAGCACACTTGTCAACTGCATTTTCTTATGTTGTTGTTTTGCTCGCTCGGTTTTCAAATGCCTCATGATTTATGTTTCATCAAGGTATGCTAATACTGCATCCATGGAGATTCCAGCCCCTTTATCTGCTGCCACATGTGCAAGCTGGCACATTTTTGGAATACCTGAGCTGTCCCTCAGGTTTATCTCCACCATACTTCATGCACTGACCCAGGAATCAGGTCCACATGTCAGGGGTGTTGCAGTATACAATACAAATGGATGCTTAAGACAAACTTGGTAAAGTTTTTTAGCCATCTACTTGTTTCGTACATTGTGGCTCATCTAATGGGTGGACTGAGATGATTCTTGGGCCTCAGCAGATACACAGTGGGACCCACCTGATGGACAACTTGGATCTCCTACACGTGTGTGTTTTTGGCTCATGTAGCAAGCTGTAAAGATTCTGGTGCTTACATGCCTGTGGAAGCGCGATCATCCATTTGATTATTTTTTTAAATTAACTATGATTGAGATATTGGATGTCATGGAGCCTTCGTTCAATACATGTATGTTTCTCATGTGTGTTTATTTGACTTATCCTTGAGGAATATGTCTGATGCTCCAACTAGTTGGCATGTGTTTGTGTTTTCTCATCTGCTTATTTCCTTGTAACATCAACAGGTGCAGGATACACGCCAATCCAAACGATCAACAGCTTCTGTTTTTGTGAAGAAATTGCATGACCTAGCAGGTTAGTTTGATTAAGCCTGATTGGCCTTCAGGATTTCAAAATATGAAAATGGCAAAGACTTTAATGTCATCCTGGTGGTAGCCTTCTTGAGTGATATGATCTATGTTTAATTGCTCGAGACTTTTCTACTGCAGTTCAAAAGAGGGGTTACATGGATTTACAAGAGGCAGCTAGGGAAGACAGCATGTTATGCTGCTACGGATCCACCCTTCCAAAGGACCCAAGTTGTACGTTAGCTTGCAGTTGGACAATATCAGATCCATCCACATTTCTTATTCGAGGAGATAATTATCTAGAAGACCATCAGAAGGTACCCCATCTGTACTAGCTATTGCTTTTGAATTTTGTACCATGTACTCCAAAAGAAATTCATAATCGTCATCATCATCATTATTGGGGTTGATTACATGAATCCTGTTCCACCATTCTACTCTATCAAGGATCATATCTTAAGTTAAACCATATGTCATCAACGTTTTCCTGACCTTTTGGGAGAGTCTTCAATTTAAACCATCTCGCTCCTAACCAGTGCAGTTCTTGGCCTCTGTTGCACATGGCCAAAAACCATCCAAGCCTACTTTCCTCAACTTATTACCTATTAGTGCTTCTCCTATGTTCCCTCAAGTGGATTGATTTCTAATTCTATCCTTGTCTTGCCACTCAGCCATCTCAACATCCTCATTTCCGCTACACATCCTATAAACTTGTTGCTCCTTGACTGCCCATCATTTTGTGCCTTAAAGCATGGCGATTCGCATAGCTATCCTATGAAATGTCCCCTTCAGTTTGCTTGGTATGCGGCAATCACATAAAACTCCAAAGGTACATCTCGAAGAGGAATTATTTATTTATTTATTTACTTTTTGAATTTGTGGAAGGCCCTTTGCTTTGTTGATTTAGGAAAAGGTTTCACGAAATAGGAAACAAGATAGTATATGTGAAGGAGGTGGCCCAGTCCACTGGCATGCACTAGGAATTATACTAATGTGCGCTAGGAAGCCAGCAATCAAGAGGAACCAATGGCTACCCTGCCTGACTTAAGGCTTATATAACAAATGGCACATTAGTAACCCATCAATCCAATGAGTTGATGCTTCACTGGGAAGACAACTCCAACGTGTGGATTAGTAGGAAGCATTTCAAGTCTAAGATTAGGTAACACATCCTCATATCAAGTACCATCAAGATGAGCATGTGAGACTTCATACTTGCAGATTTTATCAAGATATGGTGAATGTTGGTTGGGTCAGTAGATCGAGACCTTTTCATGTGAAAAAGGAGGACGTCCCCAAGCTGCAAGGATCATTCCTTGAACCCAAGTTCAATTCATGCACCATAGCTATTAAAATACTGTGAGACATTCCATAGCTTCTGCAGACATTTTATATTAATCAGGCTGGAAACCTGCTGGCTGGAAACTCACAAGAGTTTCACACGAGATCATGGGTTCGAGTACCCATTGTGGTGAAATCCCACTGTGGCGTGAGTGAGTGAGTGTGTGCGGGGTGTGAGTGTGTGTGTTAAAAAGAAAAATAAAATAAAATAAAACAGGCTGGAAACCTGCTGGCTGACAGAATTTCAAGTCTAGTACATGGGATTCAGCAGCCCAAGAGATGATGATAGAGACAAATGATACACATCTGTAATTGTTTCCCCTTTTAAACCTGCCAAACTCCGTCGAGTCACAATTGCATGAGCTGGTCCCCAGCCCTGGTGGAGGATTAATGTCAGATGGGCAGTAAGTTATCATAGTTTTGTCAAGCCACCGTGAGACTTCCTGTTTCTAAGTTTTTGGCAAAACAGGATTCGTAAGGCTGACCCCAAATAGCTGGGACAAGGTTATGATGATGATGATGATGATGTTAACTCTTAGATGGCTACACCCACTATATAGATTAGCATTATTTGGTTTCCTTTACATGCGTGTGTAATATATATCATAGGATCCAATGCTGCCAAGTTATATCTTCAAAGTGTCCCAAGGAGAGGCATCCTTGTGTAGTGTTTGCAGAATTAAGTTCTTGGTTATCGTCTCAAATTAATTACATCTCTCTCCATCATTTGTTCTTCTTCGTCAAGCTGTATGTGGAATCTCTCTGTTCATCTCTTATGCCAATTTTTGTTTTAGAGCTTCACCGGGAGGCTCATTGGTGACACATGGAACGCTTCTAGGGAATCAGAACCATTTATTTGGCTAGTGACACATGGAAAACTTCTAGGGAATAGGAAAATTGATTTGGTGGGCCACCATGTGAAGTGGCTATTAGTAAAAATTACAGCAATCAGACTAAGCTTGTTGCATTAGTGATCAGAAAAGGGAAGAAAGGGAGGATATCAATTCAACACAATTTTTAGCTTACAGTATTTGTCCATATGGTGGCCCACCAGATCAACAGTTCGGTGAAAATTTATTCAGTTTATGGATGGAATATCAAATGAACGTAATTATTAGCATGTGGTATTTGTCCACATGGTGGGCCCCCAGTTCAACAGTTCTGATTGCCCTAGACATGTGCCACATGTACAATGGAGTTACTGAGACAGAGCTTCAATCATCAAGAGGCTCCACTTGAACCTCTCTGCCGTTTCTCTTGGTTTTCATTAATGTTAATGCTTATAATATCCATTTGCTATTTTGGTTTCTTAATTGCTTTGCATCCTTTTTACCTCAAACTCATTCTTCAAGAACACAAGTCACAATACAACAGGTTGGACTCTGCATATCATAGACTCGGTTCACACAACCTGCTCTATCTAAGCTTTTCTACATTATTAGCCAAAGCTTCCTCACCTAGGAGTAAGGTGGTTTTATATGGAGAAGAAACAAAGTATCAGAGTCGATAGAACCAATTTTCCACGAGTTGATTAGGACAGAGATAAGAAGCTTTTTGTCTGCATTTAAACCTCTGAAAACAATTGGTCATGATTCTTCACTACAAACTGTTAGAGAGATAATGTGTCTTACAGAAGATATTTTGGTTTTTATTTATGTCCTGGGCGCTTGTGGAGAACTAATAGTGATTATATGTATGTCAGATCAAAGCAAAAGGTACCTTGATGCAAATGGTTGCTGCTGATTGGCTAAAATCTGATAAGCGGGAAGATGATCTCGGTGGCCGTCCTGAGAGCATTGTTCAGGTTGATTGATGGCTGCCATTGGTTTTCACCAAACAAATTCTTTTGTACCTACTTATCTTCATAGATCTTTTCTTACAAGTTTAGTTCGGTCATGCAGAAATATGCTGCACAGGGTGGTAATGAATTTTTCTTCATCATTAACATACAAGTAAGTTCTATGTTCTTTTCTTTCTTTCTTTTCTTTTCTTTCTTTCTTTCTTTCTTCTTCTTCTTCTTCTTCTTTTTTTTTTTGGTTTCTTTTTCTGTTCTTTCCTTGAATTCGGAAAGAGATTTTGGGTAGATTGAAAAGGAAACTGGAAGCTAAGGTGATGGTGTTAAAGACTAATAGTGGAAGTGTAATGTTGTTACTGATGTCTTGCGCAGTTTTTTTTTCCCCTGAGAATTTCACATATTACATAAATTTACACCAAATAAGACTACGGTTTGCATTCACTACTATCTTCTAAATGGTTTTGCCCTCATTCAATCTATATGTGGGGAACATGCATGTCAATCCAGATCATCAAAATGTGGGGCTTGTGGGATGGAAGGATAGCCTGACAATTACACTAATTGGATGATCCTCACCGTTCAATTAGTGGTAATCAAATGGGCAGGCAGAAACATGCTGGTCAGCTGTCCAAATTTAATCGGTAAGATCAGATGGTTGCAATCATCAAATCAGTGTGATTTTGGGCTGTTGTGGCCCATTCACAACAGGACTGATGATTTGGAGGGTCTGGACTACTCTGCATGTATGCTGCATGTACAGTGGATGAGTCACCACCATTTTTTAAGTGGTGGTGGACCCAGTCCATCTTCCAGGCTTTTTAGAAAGTGGGTCATCAAATCAGTTAAGCTTTTCTTTTACAAAATTTTGATCGCTGTTGAGGTTTGAGGTGTTTATTTGCATGTGATCAAGTAATAACTACCATTAAAAAGAGGTAGCAACTCTCTGTGATAAAATGCACAATTCTCTAATCTTGATTTGGCATTGTTAAATCAGGTCCCAGGTTCAACTACGTATAATCTTGCGTTATACTATATGATGAATTCCCCCGTTGAAAGTGTTCCTCTACTCGATAGTTTTGTCAAAGGAGATGATGCATTTCGAAATTCAAGGTTCAAGCTCATACCATACATTTCTAAGGTGAGTTTATGTACATCAGCAGATACACCTGGATTAGATTCCTGTCCATGAAAATGTCTTATTTGTTCTTCTGCATGTTCTCAGGGATCTTGGATTGTAAAGCAGAGTGTAGGAAAGAAAGCATGCCTGGTGGGTCAAGCACTAGAAATGAATTACTTCCGCGGGAAGAACTACTTGGAGGTAGGCAGACGTGAATCTTTTCTATGCCATATCCTCCTAACCTAAAAGTGCATGTTTGCATGCATCCACGTCCTTTTGTTTACAGCTATGTGACCTTGCAATGTACATAGATGAACAAACAAAAATGCAAAATAAGAGAAATTAAAAAAAAATAGTAACCTTGCTTACAAGAGCAGGAGCCTTGCTAAGCGCACGCGTGTGTGCAATAAAGCTCGTGCCAAACATGTGCCATTGGCACATAGGTGCAATATCCAATCCATCCATCACGTTGGTCCAACCTTGTACATGTTTCCCAAAAATATATCTGGTCCACTGTCTGTGGGTGTCAATATTGGAAACAGGTGGAAAATATCAGCCAAGTTTTTTTTACAGCCATACATTGTTTGGCTGACTGTGGCCCACCTGATCAGTGGATCAAACTTGATTCTTGGCCTAGGGCATCGCTGTAGTGGTGCCATTCTGATGGGTGTATTGGATGTTGGACCTATCGTGGCATGCTGGAACATGTGTGGTGTGTACATGAGCTTTATTGGGCCTAGCAAAGCTGTAAGAGCAGTATCAGCTATGTTCATTTAACTGTCAGGGTTCAGGGCCTTGCCTCGTTGGTAGACTCTGCAGAGTTTCAACAAGAGGTCTTGGTCTCGAAACCCATCAGGGTGAAATTCCCGCTGCTGACAGCCCCAGTGGGTGCATCGCATGACTGACTGGGTGGGTGTGTTGCGCGATTGACTGGGTGGGTGGGTTGCATGACTGACCGGAAAAAAAATGTTCATTTAATTGTCCACGTCAAAGTCTACCAAGATGGCTAAAAATCTTCACCACATGTTTGGATGCACTATCATACTGAATTTCAATTACTAGTCTAACACGGTGGAAATTACCATCATGTGATTTGCTTAGTTTTCATATTGCAATTACATTGCTTCCAAGTTGGACTTAGAAGATATCTAATTATGATTTGAGGGATATTAATTACAAATACAGGAAACGTCGTAAACTCTTGTCACTTCTGCTCGACTAAAACCAAACATTTCACTAGTCAATTTACTTTCAAAGATAGCCGAACTATGTCATCCTTACTATGTGCTAATATCAAGTGCCATGAGATTTTGTTGTCGCTAAACTGACCTAAATGCGTAAATTTCAGCTTGGGATTGATATCGGCTCATCAACAGTGGCAAGGGGTGTGGTCAGTCTTGTCCTCGGTTACCTAAATAATCTGGTGATAGAAATGGCATTTCTAATACAGGTATGGCTGAACACCTTTATACACTATCATTAGTTCTTGGTTGATTATTACTCTCTATTTCCCAAGCATACGAATTCTCTTATTTTGCGTAGTGATGCACAAACTACCCAATTTAATCGGAATTTTGGAACACCACAAGTGTCTTGGATTTCTTCATTAGATATTGAGCCAAAGATTTTTATCTTTTTGGAGCCAAACTAGTTTGCATTTCCAACTATTTTAAATGGAGGTGATTCATCCCCTATATATGTGGCGCATACATGTCAGTCAATCCACACCATCCAAATCATCAGCCTCACTGTGGAAGGAGTGTATCTTGAAAAATTACGCTGATTGGATGGTCTTAATCATAGGACGTCAGCCACTAATTTTTGTTGGCTGCCCCTTTTCTGTTTTACCACGTATGTAATGGCAACCACTTGGATGGTTTGGATCACTTGGTAACTGTGAGATTTTGAATATGCTCCATCCATAGTGAGATCCACAATGTAGATGTTCTCAATTGACATACATGTGTGCCATGCATATGGGGCATGAGTTTCCGCCATACCAGGGATAGAGTAAAACACAGATGGTAGGCCCATACCTTATCAAAACTCCATTTTTAATCAAATAACCCGAATAATTCCACATTGTTTTAGATTTTCATATATTATACAGGCCTGGCAGGAACCACTTTTTTTTTTTCTCTGGAACTGAATTAAAATATTGGTATTTTGTAATAACATGGATAACTGTACTAAGCCGTTTAAGGGAGATATAAAGATTGGTTTGGTACTTGTCTTTTTAAATTCTGGCATTTTGAGTCAAAAGCGTTTTAAATCTGAACTTTCCATTTTCCAAGTTTTGTGTACGTGTGTCTGTGGTCCAATTTTCGACCATCTATTTGCGGATGAAACTTGATTAAACCAAAATTTTCCTATGCCTTATTTTCTTTTTCTTTTTTCCACTGGATGACACGTAATTTCTGACCATGCATTTGCGGATGAAACCTGATTAAACCAAAATTTTCCTACGCCTTTTTTTCTTTTTCCACTGGATGGCGCTTGCTAACTATGGTATAGCCTCCCTTTGTTATTTTAAGGGGTCATTTGGATTGTAAGTTACTTAAGATAAGCTACTTATGCCTCAAGCAGCTTATCTTGATTTCTACTTGTTAAACTGGAGTGATTAAGTAACTTAAATATAAAAGTTACTTATTAAGTGATCATAAACCAAACTTTCCTCAAATAAGCTACTTGTCTACTGCTGTAGGTAGAAAAAGTAACTTATTTGGTGGTATCCAAACGGGCATCGTAAGTTGCTTAAGATAAGTTACTTATGCCACAAGTAGCTTATCTTAGTTTTTACTTATTAAGAAAATAAGTATGATTGGTAAACAATATACTTATCAGCTTTTCCTCTCTTTCATCTCTCCATAAAAGTTAAAAAGCTAAAAAATTAGCTGAAGTGATTATGTACTTTTAAGTAAAAAAGTTACTTATTACTAATCATAAACCAAACTTACTTATCTGAAATAAGTTACTTATCTACTGCTGTAAGTAGAAAAAGTAACTTATTTGGTGGTATCCAAATGGGCCCCTAAATGAAAATTGAACGTGCAGACCGTTTCCTTTGAGACAAGAAGCTAAAATGCATATGAGTGTTTAATCTCTGTACTAGCTTCTTTTTGTCTCTATCTTTTTCTTTCTTTTTTGGTAATTTCAGCATTCTCGATGACATTAATCTATCTCACGTATAACCCCAATGTATTGCATGCAGGCTAACACTCATGAGGAGCTCCCCGAATTCCTACTCGGGACTTGCCGTTTAAACCACTTGGATTCCTCCAAAGCAGTTTTAGTGAAGCCATGATATTGTGTAATCTCATATCACCATTTCCTTCTTCTAAGCCCGAAAGTGGAATGCCTGCACAGTATATAAAAGCAATGGTGGTTTGTACATTGGAAATTGCATGTGATTTTGAGAAGTCGCCTCCACAATTCTTTTATTCGATTGTATTGGATCGGATCGGATTGGGTGTCGGGAGCAATTGATCTCCATTTAGGTTCTTGGCAATGGTTTGCAATGTTTGTGATGGTAACCTCTTCCAAGTAGAGCTCATTCCTGAGAAATGGTTGCTACCATATGAAGACTATAAGTTGTAGTGCTCCTAGTTGCATGGGAACACTTTGAATGTTCAATCCAACAATCCAGACCGTCCATTAGATTCAGAATGCTTTTGATGGGCTACAGCATCAAAATCACCCTGAAAAAATGGTGCTACCTTCTTTTTTTTTTTTTTGGTCAGTCATGCAACACACCCACCCAGTCAATCGCACAACACACCCACCCAATCAGTCATGCAACGCACCCACTGATGCTGTCAGCAGCAGGAATTTCACCCTATGGTTTCGAGTCCGAGACCCCTTGTTGAAACTCCGCAGTCTACCAACGAGGCAAGGCCCCCAGCCTAAAATAAAAAAAAAAAATGGTGATACCTATTATAGGCGTACTTTTCTTTTTTCCAACGCATGGGGTGGGATGGTTATGATTCTCTGACAAAGGAAGTCTTTGGAACCATAAGAGAACTGCCACGATCCACATAAATTAGATGGCTCTGATTGTTGGTTGGGCCAATTTTTCCATAAATGATCTAGACCTTCCATTTTATAGCCTACTGATCGGATGATTTGGATCCTTAAGTTGGTGATACTTGTACATGGTAGCCCTTGACATGTGTGGTGGACCTAATGGAGAGCTCGGATTGGTCAATTAGACTGTCCAGGTGTCCCGTTGCTTCTAGGAGTAATATGCTATGGGAACTTCTCTGCAGTGCACCGAGTTTGTACACGTGGGTTTATCTAAGCCATTGATCTGATGGCCCTCGTCATTGATGGGCCATGCCCAGAAATTCCCTCGAATCCATACATTTGGCATGCAACTCCACGGTTAGGAAGTAGGCCTGACAAAATTCCACACGGCCTGCCAACCTGCACGAAAAAATTCAGTGTTGAGATGATCGTGTCGGGTAACTAATGGATTAGTCCATCAAGATTCATTAAGATAACGGGTCAAGTCAGTGTTTCACCTGTAAAACCCGTTTAACTGAGGGTATTTTGGTAATTATTTTTAGTGTGGTGATGAATCCCTATGAAGATGAGACAGCCAATAAGACTCTCTCTCTCTCTATCTCTCTCTCTCTCTTTCTCAATCTTTCTGCCCACGGCCCTATGCGTCAACGATCCAAAATTTCTTAATCTTTCTGCCCACGGCCACGCTCCAAAATTTCTGTTCAATCGTGCCCTTTTCCATCTCTCTTACCACGAAAGCATGGCCCGTGTATTTAACGGGTTAAACCGGTTAGGTTGTGGGTTATCGGTTAAATTAACGAACAGGTTTGGATTTCTAGATTTTGACAACTAAAGGGTCAAGTTTGGGTGAGGGCATTTTTGACATGACACAACACTAACAAAGTTCAACACCACCGTTGCCAGCCTATTAGGAAGATAAACGAAACAAGATGCATTCACTTCATTGCAGGAAAGACCAAAGATTTGATGGCTGGAATATTCCCTTCTAGCAGAGCAGATTGCCTTCGGGGCGGCCCATCATGATGTTTGTGAGAAATCCACACCTTCCATCTATTTTTCCATTCCATACCAGGACATGAGCCCAAAGATGAGGCAGATACAAAACTCAAGTGGGCCACATGACAGGAAAAAGTGGGGAGGGAAGTTCCTAACGTTGAAACCTTGCCGAGGTCCAATGTGTTTATGTGCCATCCAAACGCTTCGTAACTAAGTCGATGAACTGAAAGTAGAAAAATATTAGCCTAATCCAAAACTTCTATGGCTTCACGTCAGTTTGGATCTGCCTCACTTTTGGGGTCATGTCCTAACCTGAGCTAGCAAAATGGACGGACGAGGTGAATTTTTCGCAAACATCACAGTGGGCGTCACCTAGCTTTTGGACAGCTGGAGGTTAGGTGAGCCCACTGGTGGTTGTGAGAAATCCACCCCACAAGACCTTTTTGCCAGCTCATGTTGGGATAGGAGCCCGAAGATGCAAGTGCGCCACACGACAAATAGTGAGGAGGGAAATGCCTACCGTTGAAAGCTTCCAGGATCAGGCAGGATGCTTATATCGAACTCGGATTCAGTAGTGACTCCGGCACCGAAGCTCGGTACTGGGCAGTGCTGTGGGCCCCACAATGGTGTATGTGTTTTATCCATTTTGCCAGCTCATTTTATGGCGTCATCTCAAAAATAGGTGGATCCAAATCTAAGGTGGACCACACCACCGGAAACTGAGGTGATCGAACGCCAACCATTCAAAACTTCTTTGCCACAAAAGTGTTGGATAAGCTGATATTTGCGTTTGCCCTTCATCCAGGTCTGTGGTGTGGTCCACCTCAGATTTGGATATGCCTATTTTTGTGCTCATTCCCTAAAATAATAATCCAAAATGGATAGACAGCAGGGATAAAATACATACATCATGGTATGGTGGGCCCACAGCTTTTCTAGCACAGACTAATACCAGATATCGGTACTGGACGGGTCACTGTGGAATCCGAATCCGCTTTGCCATCCAATTCATAAGGTCATCCCACTAGCGTGAATTGAAAGCAAAAAAATATTACCCTTGTTTACACCCATTTTTGGTGCCGTAGACTAATCCAAAGCCACCATGTGTTGACACTATGTGATCGTCAAGGTTGCAAAATCTACTCTCGTTCGAGGGTATCATCATTTAATATTCCTTTGTTGATATGCATTCAGTCATTAACGCGAAGGCATGAACCCTTATGCCAACCATTTGGAGAGGAAATCAGCGTTTGCCATGTGGTGATGATGAACATGCTAATTAATGAGGCAACGTGCCCACAACGTTTATAAAAGGCCTGCTGAGATAATAGATCTTATCACGAATTCAGCTATGATTTTCTTAGCGATATTGTCTCTCACAGTCCTTCCAAAATAAAGGTCTTTCTAGAGACATTCAGAGGAACTGTAGCGTTCGAGAAGATTCCAAAAATTCGTGTATCGAACCGATGTCCAAGAAAACTCGGCCTTGAATTGAACCCAGGTCCGAAGAAACAGACAGATCGGCTCAATCAAACCCTCCCCCCGTACATTAGTTAGAATCAAGAGATTAGGAGAACTAGATTCAAAATCTAGTATGACCAATCCTTACCAAGGGTTAGGAGGTCTTGATGTGATGGACCTTATCCATCTATCATTTGCAGCACTCCATCAAGGCAGCAGGATCCAGTGGATGAGCAGTTTTGATGTTCTAGAGGGGTCCCTTCCAAATTAACCCTTGAGGTTTCCAGATTCAATGAAACTTTGGTGGTTCCTGGACCTGACCCATGTACTGAGCTACAAACATCTCCACGAATGATCAACTATGAGAAGAAGACCCAGGAAGACAACGAAGTCCAAATCTGACCGGAGTCATTTCTTTCTAATGCAAGTCAATGGTCATCTGAATTTCAATTTAGTTGATCACACCCGCCTCAATTGTTTGTTCCGATAAGCGCATCAGGTATTTATCCCTTTAATTTTTCATTTTCTCGTTTAATTTTATCTGGTTGTCTTGTAACTTATCGATTATAATGAGCATCATTTCTATATATTAACGAAATCGGCAATATTTTGCCTTTCTTATTCCATTTGTGCACACTTTTCTTTAAAAAATATTGAACTAAATACTAGTGTGAAAATAGTCCTTAAGTAGTAGACTCACATATATTGTCATAAAGCAAAATGAACTCATTCTGAAGGCTTCACCTCCTATCCTTTCATAATTCGCCTGAACAGTGCGCACTACAGGTGACCGAGAGGACTTTAGATCTCGTGTCCAATCCCCAATTTGTCAATCTCAATGTCAAGGACACCAACAATTCAATCAACCCTTGAGTCAAGCAAACTATGTGTCATGCCCCGATATCCAATATCCGATATCCGACTTAGCTAAATCCAACTTCGAATTTCAGGTCATTATTTAATTTTCAAACATTGACAACCAACATTCACTAAATACAATGTTTAATATTAACAGACTTAACTCACTTATGGGTTTTCACTATATTTTTTTGTACAAATAAAGAGATAACTAAATTAACGGCCAGATCTTTGCTTCTCTTCGCCCTTGACTAAACTCCGATGCCTTGGAACACTGTTAATACGAGTGTGAACATAACCACTCGTGGGATCATATTTAACCCATATCTGAAATTTCTAGCTTATTAAATACATAATCAATAGAAATATTTTTATTAAAATTCTAAATATGAATTGAAATATTAAATTACAAGATGACATTATTGCAATGCTGGAATTATAAAGTTGTTACAAATATTTTCCACAAAATCCCATCAACAATAAAGTAAATAACATCATTTCTTACAACATCATACCCAAGTGGATGGTCACGTTACATTAACGCCCACGCACTGGTATGTCATAGTGAGGGACCCGTTTATACACTAGCTGGTCAGACTACTGCTCTAGTTGTACCTCTTACGTATGTCCATGCACACAATTGTACCCATACGTCGTACACAAAGGAGACTCCAAAGGATCTAATGGATTCTAGGGTACTCTAGAGTATCCCAAATAGTGGGAGTTGGTGATATCTATATGAAGATCGATGTGGGATGCACGTTAGTTCTAAAAGATGTGAGGCATATTCCTGACCTTCGCATTAACTTGATGTTGACGGGAAGGTGGATGTGGCCGGTTATGAGAGTCAGTTTGTTGGTGGGCACTGAAAGCTCATCAAGGGTTCGATGATCGTAGCTAGATGAAAGATGTGTTGTACCCTATATAAGACAAGTGTTAGCGTATGCAAGGGTGAATTGAAGCAGCAGAAGATTCAGTGATGAGCAAGAAAGGGCTTCAGCTACTAGCGAAGAAGCGCCTTCTTCCAGAGTTAACAGGTATACCTCTCAAAACTTATATTGATTGTTTATCTGAGAAATAACATAGGGTTTCATTTATTAAGACTGTTTCTCATGTTAATAAAGTTCATGCATTAGATTTTGTTTATTCTGATGTGTGTGGTCCGATAAGGACAAAATCTTTGGGTGGGGCTCTATATTTTGTTACATTTATAGATGATGCATATAGGAGAATTTGGATTTATACATTAAAATTCAAGGACAAGGTCTTTGGTGTGTTTAAGGAGTTTCATTTCGTGGTCGAAAGAGATACAAGTAGATCATTGAAGTGCATCCACACTGGCAATAGAGGTGAATACATTGGAACATTTCATGAATATTGTAAGTCCTTGGGTATACAACATGAATAAACGGTGCCCAAGACCCCCCAACATAATGGTGTAGTTGAGCGTATGAATCGCATCATTGTAGAGAGAATCAGATGCATGTTATCCCATGCAAAGTTGCCCAAGATGTTCTGGGGAGAAACAATGCACACGACGGTGTATTTGATAAACAGGTCTCCATCGGCCCTGTTGAATGAAGAAGTACATGAGAAGGTGTGGACTGGAAACGATCCATCGTACAATCATCTCAGGTGTTTAGATGCTGCGCATCCATTCATGTACCCAAGGACGAAAGGTCCAAGCTTGATACGAAGATCAAACAGTGCGTATTCTTGGGGTACGGTGATGAGAAATTAGGTTACAGATCGTAGGATCTGACTGAGAAGAAGCTCGTCAAGAGCAGAGATGTGATTTTCTTTAAAGATCGGTGTATTGAAGACATTAAAAAGCCAGAGAAGACCTAGCCTAGTTCAGGTGAGCTGGATGACATAGACCCGATCATTCATCCCGTGGTACCTGATGACGGGGGAGTGCAGCAAGGTACAGGGGATGAGGGAGTTCCTACAACAAATGAACCGGAGGATCAGCCCCCACATGTTCAACTTGTTGAGCCATATATGAGGAGGTCATCTAGGGACAGACACTCATCTAAAAGGTACTCGCCGCATGAGTACATTATGCTTACCGATGAGAAAGAGCCAAATGATTACTCTGAGGCCTTATCCAACATGCATAAGGGGGAGTGGTTGAAAGTTATATAAGAGGAGATAAAATCATTGCATAAGAACCATACCTATGATCTGGTGAAATTGCCTAAGGCCAAAAGAGCTATGGGCAATAAGTGGGTGTTCAGAAATAAGGTTGAGCAGAAGAATTCACAGACGAGGTTCAAAGCCAGACTTGTGGTGAAAGGGTTTGGTCAGAGGAAATGAATCGACTTCGAAAAGATATTCTTACCAGTGGTGGAGATGATGTTCATTCGGATGTTACTTAGGTTGGCGGCTAACATGGATATAGAGATATAACAATTAGATGTTAAAATTGAATTTCTCAATGGTGACCTGGAAGAAGAGATCTATATGCACCAACTAGAGGGTTTGAGGTCAAGGACAAGGAGCACATGGTGTGTAAGCTTAGGAAAAGCTTGTATGGGCTGAAACAAGTTTCGAGGTAATGGTACAAGAAGTTCGACTCGTTCATGTTAAAGCATAGATATGACAGAAAGAAGTTGGACCACTATGTGTTCACGCGCAGGTTCTCAGATGGTGATTTATTGTTCTGCTATTATATGTTGATGGCATGCTCATCATGGGAAAAGACATCAAGAAGATTGACAGGTTGAAACAAGAGTTGGGCAAGTCACTTGCGATGAAAGACTTGGGCCCGGCTAGACAGATTTTAGGAATCGAAATCACACGTGACAAAAGCAGCAGAAGGCTATGGTTGTCACATGAGCGGTATGTTGAAAAGGTCCTAGAGAGGTTCAATATGAACGGAGCAAAGCCAGTCAGTACTCTACTGGATTGTCACTTTAGATCGAGCGACAAGCAATGTCCCAAGACGAAGGCAGAGGTGGATGAGATGCAAAAGATACCCTACGCTTCGATGGTAGGAAGTTTGATGTATGCTATGGTGTGTACGCGCCAAGACATAGCATATGTGGTTGGTGTAGTCAGCCGGTACCTTGTCAATCCTGGCAAAGAACACTGCACAACAGTGAAGTGGATACTATTATATCTAAGGGGCTCATCTAGGTTGAGACTCTGCTATGGTGACGTGAAACTTGTGTTAGAAGGCTACACAAATGCAGATATGGCAAGTGACATAGACTCCAGGAAATCTGCAACGGGGTTCATGTTCACATTTGTAGGGGGAGCGATCTCTTGGCAGAGCAAGCTACAGAAGGTCATAGTGTTGTCCATGACAGATGTCGAGTACATCGCAGTCACAAAAATATGTAAGGAGATGCTGTGAATGAAGAAATTTCTACAAAAATTTAGCCTAAAGTAGGAGAAGCACGTGGTCTATTGTGATAACCAGAGTATGATACACTTGAGCAAGAATCTAAGTCAGCATTCTAAATCAAAGCACATAGAAGTTCGGTATCATCGGATCAGGGATACATTAGAATAAAAGGTGTTACAGCTTGAGAAGGTCCGCACGGATGATAACGGGTCAGATACGATGACTAAGGCTTTGCTCAAAAGCAAATTTGAGGCTTGTAGAAGCCTGACTGGCTTAAAGTGGTGGACTCCTCCTAAGTCAAAAGGGGGAGTTTTAATGGGGTTTCCTCCTCAGGATAGAAAGGAGTGGTTGTGCAAGAACAGGGTCTCACGACCGGAAAGACCACCCTGGCTGACCTGTTGAATTTTCGCCCAGGGAGGCCTCTGCACGCTTGACAGTTTATGTCCTATTTAGACCAGTCGGCGATCGGTCAGCAGACAGGTCAAATTTTGTGTTTTCTCTTCAAAACTCACTGGACAGTTTTTTTCATATCCAACCGGTCGGCCACCCCTGACGATCAGTCGACGATGCACACGGACTGTTATACACATTTTGCTAATTGAGATCTATCTCTTGCATGAGCCTATATATTGGCTCCCAATTTAAGATTAGGGTATCCAATTAGGTGTTTTACATGTCCAAGGTGAGAGAGAGAAAAAAGAGAAAGAGAAAGAGAGAGAGGAAGCTTGTTTGAAGATGAGATATTTGCTAGTGAAGGTGACCATAGTGCAGTCGACATCTCAAGTTTTTTTACGTCCTTGTGCTCAGTGAGATTTCTCAGTTTCTAGTCCTTTTATTATTTATCCATCCTTGCGTGAGTGAAGAATGGTAGATCTAAGCGGGTTGTGCTTGTGATCTAAGGTTGTAAATAGTTTACTGCATAGTGGATTGTTTCTCTGGACAAGGTCCAGTGGTTTTAACCTCTTGAAGGTTTTCCACGTAAAATCTCTTGTATCGTGTGGTTGATGATTTGATTTTGTTTATTGCATTATCATATCACATAATTCACATAGTTGGGGGGGCAAGATCTTAAGGTTTTTGTGCAACGTACCCAACACCTTTAGGCAAAACATTGTCTAAATATTCTAGAATGCTCATCTAGGTAAATCCCCAATTTAAAACCCAACTAAGTCATTTAGTTGTAGGAGATTCACCAAAACCACTTCTATTACCTTGGTCACCTCATCGGAGTAACATATGCAAGGTAGCTGATTCAACAAAACAGATGAAGATCGATTTTAATGATCGGGGGAGCAAATGAGTAACTAACTCAAGCACGGGAGAGCATGAAGAAGCAACTCAACAAGGTGCATATACGGAGTTCAATCCGATGAGTAAGGTTATCGATTTAGAGTCCATATACTCCTTCCTTGTATAAGATTGAGTGTAGAGTTTATAACCCAAACTCAATAGGTTCTTGTGTAGGACCTAAGCTCTTGTGTAAGGTTGAATTTACCGGACACATGTGCGTACTTGTTATTCTCCATGGGTAGTAAATGTAGGGCCTTGGATTAGGTCCGCTAATGGTTGTTGGTTAGTCTATAGAAAACCAACTTAGTCTACAAGGGAGACACTGACACAGGTGTAAATGTGGTCCACTAACATGGGTGTGTACGTGTAGGACCGCTAGTGGTTGTTGGTTAGCCAATAGAAAACCAACTAAGTCTTCGAGGGAGCCACTGACATAGGTGAGTATGTGGTCCACTGATACGGGTGCGTACGTGTAGGTTAGTGGTTAGCCTAAGAGAAATGATTATAAAGGATTAAATGTGAACTTGATTTAAAACCTCCAAGATAGTGAATACTGGTAAACTCGAGGAGAGTGCGTCCGCTGGGAGTAAAGTAGGCAAGAAGTCGAACAATTATACACGCTTGTGTTTGAGATTATTATTTGTGCATATTTCCATTCATGTTTATTAATTTAAAGTTAAATTATATGAATGCGTGAATAGATTGTATGCTAAGCACTTGATTGGTAAAGTACACACAAGTTGTATTTTCACATCTCATTCTAGACCAATTACTTGAATTGGTGCATCTATTGTAGTGTATGTGATTGGACCCACTTGGCTTGGAAGTTTAAGTGTTATTTACCTTAATTAGTTTAAATTGGTAAATTAGTGAATTAGGAAAGAAATTTAAAATGGTCTTAATCATCCCTCTTCTAAAACTTAGCCGTAATTCTAAACTCCTCCAAGCTTCCACAACGGATAGCGTGTTGGTATCGTGTTAGACTACCCATGTGATTTCAACCATAGTGCGCCCTAAAGTACAATGCTCTTTTATGTTAAAAGAGATTGGAATGGCTGGGCTTCTTTCTTTCTTGGGAGAAAGAAACATGGAGAGTTTAAGAGACCTCCCTCTCCTTCTATGAGTAGGATACGGAGGTGACATAGCCTTATGAATCCCAGTTCCTAATCCCATTCACACCACTACGTAAGAGCATCCCATTAGCTGCATATATAAGTGAACAAGATGCGAAAGAAATAAAGAATCGAGAATTAACCTTCTTCTTAGAGCTCGACACGCCCACAATCATGGTCGATCAAATAGATATGAGCTTCTACCTTATTTCTATGTAATCGACACATGACCCTGGAATGTTATAGTTAATAGTAATGTTGTGCCCCAACCCTCTACACTTAGGTATACTCGACCCAGTCATCGAGTTGTAGCGCAACTCAACAAAATCACAGACAATCATTACAACATATACTCAAACATTAATAGTTTATTTCAATTAAGGAGTTTCACGATGGGTATAAACATTATTCTTTATAATTAAAAAAAAATTAAATACCACTTTTCTTAAGCTTATTTAGGTCATAATTATATAGCGCTACACACAACTTCTCAATATCCTCGAGCGGAATATTCATAAGATCACATAACCACTCTAAAATAAGTCCCTTAAGTTTCGGGTCTTGAAATGTTAAAGTCCCAACCAGACGAGCTATGAAGTTTAGCAAGCAATCATCTATACATAATTCAAGATCATATGTAAATAACTCAAAGAGAAACCATAAACAAAATGACAAGCATGGAATGCATGTCATCAAAACAATTTTCAAGTGAACAACCAAGGCTTGGTCTCTGTCATCTCGGCCTACCAACACCAATCTAACCTACATAGGCTGATCTTTAACATGGGTAGTAGTTTACATACCGCGTATGAAAGGCCTCATAATAGTGATCATCTCACCTATTGTGCATAATCACCTAGCCTTAATCAGTATGTAAACCATTCTGAGTTGGTCAGACTCTTTCCTTGAGTGACTTAAGTCTGAAATCAAGAGCCCTAGTGGTACCATCTAGAGGGTTAGGGACTCGGACCCTGAGATTTCTTTTTATATCTCTTATTTAATGGATTCTTAATCCTTAGTTGTTTGACATCCCAAAATTAGTGCTTCTTATCAACACACTTTATGATAGGAGAAAAATCATGGTTCATGATACTATTTGCATATGATGCATACATGTTTAGAATAAATGAAATGAATAATGCCCAAAACTACTTGCCATGTTACACTTAGTGTGATTGTTGAAGTGGTTATTCTTTACATCAAGTTGGTGTCATTTTTAACTCTTCCCATTTAGCTTCTTCCCTAGTTTATTTTTCTTTTCCCTTTCTAGTTATATAAAAAAGGGATAATGTCATATGGACGCCTACATTTTGATTAAATTCCAAAAACAAGCCTACTTTTAAATTGTTTCCTAAAAATGCCTAAAGTTTTGAAATATAGTCGAAAAACCATCTATTTTGACTTGGATTAACGTCTATCACAAATTCCATCAGTTATCTTCGAAAAAGATGATTTTGCCTCTCTTAGTTCTCCTACGCAACGGCCGCAAAATCTACTCAATTGTTGGACTATGCGGTGGGCCCCACAATGATGCATGTGTTTAATCCACATGGTCCGTCCTTCGTGAATCATGGTTCCATGGTAGGATACAAAAAATGAGGAAAATCGAAATCTAACGTAGACCCATAAGAGATAACAGTGGCGATTAAACCCTACCATTAATATTTTTTGCCATCCAACCTGTTAATTAAGTGACGTGAACCTAAATGAAAGGGCACTATAAATTTTTTTTGCCATCCAATGTGTTTGGCCCCCAAGAAGTTATCAAGGGTATGCATTCAATTCCTTCCATTCCCAGTGGTATGGTAAACTTAAGATTTGAATATGCCTTATATTTGGGCAATTCCTTAAAATAACCTCGTAAAATGGTTGGATGGTGTGGATGCAACACATATATCATGGTGGGCCTACAACTATTAGTTCTTAGAGCTGCGTGGCTTTTGCTATGGAAACTCCAAAGAGGGACCGGATTGGGTGAGATTCTTGATCCACCTAGGTGGGTGGGACCTTGACTGTACGTGGGGATCACAGTGATGTATGTGCCTTAAATCCACACAGTCAACCATTTTCAAAGTTCATTTAAGGGCATGATACAAAAAACAAACTATGCTCAAATCTTAGGTGGATCACACCACAAGAGAGTCTTGATTGAATCCCCACCATTAAAAACTTCATAAAGTCCATTGGAATATTTATTTTTCATCCAACCTGTTGACAAGGTCACAAAGACCTGTATGAAAAGACCATGCAAATATCATCTTGATCTAAACCTTGGTGGTCCACAAGAAGCTTTTAATGGTCAATTACTATTGTTTCCTGTACAATGGTCCACCTGAGATTTGGATCTGCTTCATATTTGGATCATGCCCTAAAGTGAGTTTTAAATACAGATGGACGGTGTGGATGTAGTCACATACATCAATGTGGGCCCACAGTCAAGGTCCCACACACCTCAGTGGATTCGGGGTCTCACCTAATCCGTTCCCCTAAAAAACTGGACGCCGGTTTCTAGGGAAAGCCTTTCGTAGCCTGCCTGAGAACCTAGGTGGGGCCCACCTAGATGTTTGTGAGGAATCCATCCCATCCATCCCGTTTGTGACCTCATTTTAGTACATGTGTTTAAAAAATGAGTCGGATACAAGACAAGTGGTCCGAAAACGTGAGGATTGAATGTCTAAAGTTGAAATATTCATAGGGTGACGGAAGTTTTAAATCAAGAAATATTTTTGTTCTCAGTTCACCCCTATAGGAAAACATCACTGTGGACCAGGGAGGTTACAACAGTTAGGAATTTCTTTACCCATCTGTTGACGTTAAATCTCGTCACCAGATGTTGATCATGGACTAACTTGAATCTTTGTCGTCGGATTGATGGATGATGAGGAAGATGTGCAAACTGAAACCTGCTGTTCGCTCGCCTCAAGTGCAAGGCTACGATGTAGTAATAATTCTCGGTAAGACTGAGGTCGATCCACATGGAATTTGGGTAAACCAATTCAAACTATTCTAGCAACTTTAAAATCAATTAAATAAGGAGTTCAAGTTCATAAACTAACTTAAAACAGTAAAGTTGTAAAAATCTATAATCAATAGAACTAAGTCTTTCGAGGATCCACTTGCAATAGCCCTCATGTGAATTCATTCATCCAAGCATAACACAACTAGAATTGAAGTTCTATCTCTCTTCTAGATGGAATATATAACATTCAAACATAAACAATTACCACTCAAGTGGAAGAATAAGATTCTAGTTCTAATGAAGCACATAGAAGTTGAATATGTAGCCTTCGAAGTAACGACCATGCCAATGGACTATGGTACGCTCTAGGGTTACTACAATTCGAATCTAATCAATCCAAACATGATAATCTCATGGCCCGTTTGGCACCCTGGATTCCAGGAGAAAGTGAGGGAAAGGAGGAGAAACTGGTTGCTTTATTATGTTTGGCACCATGGATTTGAAGAGAAGTGGATTTGAGTGGAATCCAGGAGAACTCAAAAAGGCACTTTTAGCCCTTTTTCAAATCCTCAAAAAAAGGTAGGATTTGAGGAGAAATCCTTCCCAACGTGGGACCCACCATAATGTGTCCCTAACTATGGGACCCAACATGATGTACATTTTCCATCCAACTTGTTGATAAGGTCACAAGGACCGGGATGAAGGGACCACACAAATTTCAGTTTAATCGAAGACTTCTGTGCATCATAAAGGTCCCACTCTCCATTTTTTCTTGTTTTATGGTCCACTTTAGATGTGGATTTGCTTTATTTTTTGGATCTTGGCATAAAATGATATGTAAAAATGGATGAATGACATAGATTTAAAAATCGAGGCTAATACGGTAGGCATACGGTGGGATTAAAATTTACACCGTCCATTCCTTCATGTTTGATTTCTCTCAAATCTTGGCTGCCAAACAGAAAATCTGGAATTGATAAGAAGTGGAATCGGTGAGAATTCATATCATGGAATCCACTTCTCCTCACTTCTCCTCAAATCCATAGGTGCCAAACGGGCCATCAGAGAATTGTAAGGAACTCATGTCTGAAGCACATGAACTCTCATAAAACATAAAAAAAATATCGACTTTTATTTAAACTAGAACTTTAAAAATTCAAACTTTAAGTAAAGTACTTGAATTAGAACGAATTCAACATGATGACTACTCACAAGCTTCACCTCTTAGCTTTAGCTAAGAGGTTCTAGCCGAGCATTATCATGCTTCAACTAGAATTCAAAGAAAAACTAAACAAAAACATGAAAAACTAGAAAAAAAAAACCTTAGTTTAAGGAGTTGCGGCTGCTCCACGATGCTCCCCCTTGCTTCCCACGAACTTAGAACTCTTCTAGGATACCTTAGCAAGGATGCCAAGGTGTCCTTTTATAGCAAAACTCACCCACCGCCTCAGATTGCGTAAGATTTTACACACTTACGTCAATCATCGGGCGTTCGGTCATATGTTGGTCGGGCGCCCGACCATGTCCATAAAAGTTTCAGCAGTAAACTGAATTTTTTTGTCAATTTCAGGCGCTTGATAAAATGGTGGTCAGGCGCCCGAAGGCCAATTTTTACAGTTTTTCTGATTTACAAGGCCATCTGTTGAATTTTCTGCATTTTACTTTTCTATCCCTACAGCTCTGCAATATGACTTTTCTGGCCATTCTAGGTCTTCAACTTGATTCCTTCAAGGCTTTTTCTCCACTTCTTTGGCTCATCAAAGCTTAGTCTTTTAGTCATTCGAAATCCTTCAAATTGGCATTAAATCCATGTCATCTCTCTCTTCTTCTTGCTTCTTTCTTCCATTCCTTTGGCTCATCTTCCTTCATCATCAAGTGAGTTTAAAAGCATTCTTTTGAGCATCAATTTAGTGAAGTCTCACTCTCATTCCTACATCCACAAAACATGCATTAGATGAGTCTTTTAAGCATGCAAACCATGTATAAGATGTGATGTAATGGGTTAGAAAATGTATAAATTGGAAGCTCAACAACTGCAAACACCGGCTAAGGGTTAGGATGGTCATCGGTGGTTCTGGCTGATGGCCCTCCGATGCTTAAGTTAGTGGATGTGGGATAATCACCAAAAAGAGATGAGTTTTCAGTATTTCTGTATACATACCTTTGATCATAGCATGGAGGGATATTTGTAACGTATATTGTTACCGTATTCAGGTAGGATCTTGCTTGTGTCAAGATTTATCTCCTACTTAGGATGGGTCATGATCATGGCTAAATACGTGATTACCTTGGAGAGATTGGCGAGATTATCTGCCCAGCGCGGATATCTCTCATATTAGTAAAAGGTGAATCTCGTGACTTGCGGAACACGCGATTGAATTTTGGTCGTTCGGGGAATAGCGCTCGGGGAATGGCGCTCGGTCGGTTGTGGCCAATTAGCAAGTCCACTCATCAGGGGTTGATCGTAGGTGAGAGAAGTTGATGACCATTCAGGTGTGATCGAGCGAGAAATACAGACCGCTCCAGTCCGGAGAAGTCGGTTGTGTACCAAAGAATGCCGACCGCTTGTATCAAATAAGTAAGTGAGCATAGCAAAGTACAGATGCAGCCAATCCGAACGCTTGAGTATTCGGGCACAGGATTAGAAAATGTCAATTCATGCTCGTATGTAGCTTTAACCGCTTAAGTACAGGGTATCCAAATTAACCCATAACAGTCAGCCCCCCTGCTCTCAAGTCTAATTTCAATTGATTTGAAAGCAAGAAGGCAGAAAAGATAACACAATAATATAGTATATGACAGTATATCCTCTGTATCTAGTTTTAACGCAGGTCCTGGTTTTTCTGCCCGCACTTATTGCCTTCGAAAGACGAAGCAGCGAAGTCAATCGTATGTTGACACGTGGCATCCTTGGGAGTTGGAACAGTCACAATGACTCCTATAAGAGGGTGCCTTTATCTTTTCTCCTGAGTCAGGTTCTATGAGAGATAACCCATGACTTTTCCTAGCTCTCCCCTATTTTTTCTCAAGTCTTGGAGTGGTGATGATCCCTTGGTCCTTAACCAGAATGACACTTGGACCGAAACTTTCGTTGTGGTTAGTGAGCATAGAAGGTGGGCGTGCGCATGGGGTCCTCCGATCAATGTTGGAGGTTCCACGCTTGGCAAATATCTGCCCTTTGCAAAGAAGCTAATGTCCGGAGAACGGACGTTGTTATCTTATAACGTGGTGTCACCTTTGGCCGCTCTCTGCCTCTGGTGTGATAACTATTTGCATCGGGGGATCTTCTGTCACTTCCTATCTCCTTTCCTGGGAAGGAAGGGGACATTAAAAGTGGTTTTCCCGGGCAAGAAGATGGAGACGAGGTTGATGGCGGGGCATCCTTGTTGCTTCCTACTCCCATTGCAGCCATTGCAGTTTTTTTACCCTTAACACTTCCTACCTCCTTTGGCCCCATCTCCTTTGGAAGGAAAGTGACGCTAAAAGAGGCTCTGGGCAGAAAAATAAGGGTGAAGGGAAGTATCAGGTTTCTTTTTCCCCCTTTTGATCTTCCTTTTTCCTCTTTTGCTCTTCTTTTTATCCGAAAATTTTTGGAAGGCATTGATGTTCAAACTATAAGTTATCTAGAAAGCTTTGATCTTCGGAATGTAACTTACCCCACGCAAGTCTTTGTAATGTATTGCCTCATACGAAATAAGATAATTATTTTTCTGCTGGTATAGACCTTATTCTATTGTTTGTCAAGTCTGTAGGAGATGCCTACCGACGATTGTGGTCGCTCCGTTAGAGATGAAATCTGAGCATTGGTCGGGTTGAGTTTAATCTGTTTTAGCTAGAAATGTAAATGCCGAGAGTCGTGTTTGAATAAATGCTTAACCGCCAGGGCTTGATTTCTGAAAAGTTACAGCCGTACGAAGATCTGGGAAAGGATAGGGAGCCTACATTTCCTCTCGTACGAAGCGTCAGATCATTTAATGCGACATGCCGTTTGCCTTCTTCGGGAGGTCGTGCGTCCGACGTGTGTCTCGTATTTAATGCGGCATGCTTTTTTGAATTCGAAATGGAATGGGGAAACAACCTATAAGGTTGTGATGATTGCTCGTGTATATGTACCTGTTGCTTGTACAGTAGGTTGCTCCTTACAACAACAGTCGCTTGAAGAAGAGAAAAACCCTAATCTCCTTAGCCGTTTACGTTCTGCTTGTTCTTCCTCCTTTGCTCTATCTCCCATCTGTAGGTCTTTCCTTCATTAATGTCTTCTTCTTTGAGTGCTGCTCCAATTCCTATAGGGAAGGATCCTCCTAAATCCTCTTCTTTAAATGGTCTCAAACGAAGGAGAGGGAAAGGGCTAGCCTCTTCTTCCTCGGATCGTTCTCCTAAGGATTATCCCTCGACCCTCACTCTGGAGGAACTGGAGAACATCCGGCGGGATTTTAGTGTTCCGCAGGATGTAGTTTTTCATTTGTCGGGGGCGGACAAGACAGCAGATAACCCAAAAATGGGTGAAACTATTGTCTACGATTATATGTTTCCTTTAGCGTTTCGCCTTCCGCTGTTGTTGTACGTTGCTGGCATCTTGAACTGATATAATATCCCCCGGGTCAACTGATGTCGAACGGTTGACGGGTTGTTTTTAGGTTGTACGTTCTCTGGAAAGAGGTTGGGAATGGCGAAGTGAGCCCGAGAGAATTTCATAGGCTATATTCCCTAAGGAAATTTGGCGAACCCTCCGGCTGGTATTACTTGACATTTCTCCATGGGGAGAATTTCATTCTCGAGAACCCCCAGTCTACCAAGGATCGCCGAGATCGGTGGTTTTTTGTGTCCTGCAACTGGACTTGTTCGGAGGACGATTCTGGGTATCATGTTCCTCGTGCCTTCAGTATGGGGAGACGATCATCTAGAGGCCATCAGAGGGGTGGCCTTCATGAGAAGATAGTTGCGGCGAGAAAAGCAACCGTACAAGCCCGGGATGTGAAGTATTTGGTTCATCCCGTGTTACTCGTGAGGGCGGGACTTATCCCTTGCCCTCCAGGTAATTGTCGTAGACTGTAGGTTGTGGCTGTTTCCAGTCACAAGCTACAGTCTTTGTTTCTGATTGCCCGCTTTCCTCCATTTTTCTTTGTTTGTGCAAGAATGGACCCCACAGATCTTTCCCAAGTGAAGGTCTCTTGAGTCATAAAAACGGGGCTCATAGAAAAAGGAAGAGGGGGGAGTCCTCTTCTGCTGCTATGGGTAGGTCGCAATTGTCTTCCATGGCCACGGTTCTTCCACCCGAGTCCATGCCTGCAAGTGATCCGATTCCTCAGGGGGCGCGAGCCTCGGTGAGTCTTGCATTGCCCCCTCCTGCTCAGGAGAATCGTCCTCAACTGACCTTCCTTTGCGCCGAACAGCCATCAGTCATCCCTGATGTTATCGTACCCGACGACTCCGCGCCCGATACGGGAGATTGTGCTCGGGCCGGGTCTTCTCGGCCGGCTTATTATTGCTCCTGCCCCTGGTGGTATGGAGTTGTATGTGGTGCCGGATCATTTGTTCCGGATCTTTTCTTATCTATTTGATAAGGTTGGGTCTGGAAATATGGATTCCGTTGACCGACTTTCTCCGGTGGATGCCGTTGAGTAGTCGGTGATGAGGATTGTCTAAGGCCTCGATGGGTTTCTGAAAACTCGTAATAATATATATGAGGCTCGGGATATTCTTGCCAAGAATGATGCTCAACTGTTTGAGGCAAAGAAAAAATCGGCGGCGGCTGAGGTTAGTTTCCGAGAGAGGGAGAGGCTGAGGGAGGCGAGGGAGGCTTAGATTAAGGAGCTGGAGAGTAGCTTCAATGACTCTATAAGGTCTGTGCATAGTTACCAGACGCGATATGAAGGTCTTTAGATGGAGTTTCTGCAGGTCCGGTCTCGGCTGACCATGGTGGAGGAGGGGCTTAAGCAGGAGAGAGTGGACAGGGAGAAAGAGAAGAAGGCATCAGAGCTTCTATTAGCCGAAGTTTTCTCTACGCTGGAGGCAGAAAGGGCGGAGAAGGGTGCTTTGAAATCGAGTATCCCGGTGGAATGGGCTCAGGCTGTTGATGCTTTTCATGCATCGCAAGAGTATTTCTACGAGCGGTTTGAGGATTACCAGAATGACCGGGCTCAGACATTAGAAGTAATTAGGCGTCTTCCTCCCAACCTGGATCTGTCCGGGTCCAAGGAGTTGGAGATGCAACTCGCTCATCAAAACATGGGCTCGACCGTGACCGTGATCGAGGCTACCGATGACGCCCCTGAGGGGGAGGTCGAGGTGTCAAGTACCGGTCAAGTCTTTGACATTCCTCAACCGATCGTCCAGGAGCCTGTCGAGCCGACCGCTCATCCTTCTTCCGTTCCTAGCCTTTCTGCCCATGTAGCTATTGATCCCTCTGTAAATGTTGATCTTTCAAACATAAATGAATATTTGTAGTTTAATAGTCGGATTTGTTCGCGCATTGCTTGTCTTTGTGTACATATTTATTTATGATTTAGTTAGGAGATGCTCTGGTCGGCCTTGTCCCTCACTTGGATAGCATCTGCTACCAACTAAATATGACCGCGTATGCGGTGTTTAATATTTCAGAAGGCATCTGCCACTGAATTTCATAATTGTAAGTGGATTCGCATATGCGGAATCACTAATGTTTATTGATCATTAGCCTGAAAAGGCTTTATTACATAATTCCCCAACTTTGGGTCTCCTATTGATAGTACTTGCGTAGATTGATTGCATTCTATGGTCGTCGGAGCGCCTTTCCTTTCATGTCCTCCAAGTTGTAGGTCCCAAGCTTTATTATTTTTGTAATCTTTTATAAGCCTTCCTAGTTGGGACCGAATACTTGGGAGCCTAGGTCCCAAGCATTGTTCGGGATTTTTCTTCGGAGGACGAGGTCGCCCACACGAAGCAGTCGGTGCTTAACGCGTTAATTGAAGTACCGAGCGACCTTATGTTGATATTTTGTTACTCGCAGTTGTGCGTCGTTCCTTCATTCTTCTAGCAGGTCAAGTTGGAGGTTCATGGCACTTTCATTCCTTTCCTGGTTGTAGTGGGTTGCAGGATGTGATGGCATTTCGATCTCCATGGGGACCATTGCTTCAGCCCCAAAAGTCAGTGAGAATGGGGTCTCACTTGTCGATGTTCGAACTGTGGTTCGGTATGCCCATAGAACTTCCGGCATATACTCTGGCCAATCCCCCTTGCACTCTTCTAGCTTAGTTTTTAGATGGTATTTGATGATTTTGTTGATGGCTTTTACCTATCCATTAGCTTGGGGGTGGATGGGGCGGTCATCATGTGTTGGATTTTCAATTCATCATAGAGGTTCTCAATCTTCTTACTATCAAACTGGCGATCGTTGTCTGTAATGATGGTGTGGGGGATTTCGAATCTGCATATGATGTTTTTCATGATGAATTTCTTGATCTACTGGTCGATGATGGACACTAGTGGTTTTGCTTCTGCCCATTTTGTAAAATAATCTATCGTGACGATGGCGAACCGGAGCTGACCTTTTCCTCTTGGGAGAGGTCCGATGATGTCTATCCCCCATTGAGCGAATGGCTAAGGACCTGACATCGGCGTTAGGTCTTTTGGGGCTTTTCGTGGTATCTTGGCGAATCGCTGGCATTTATCGCAAGATTTCGAGTATTTCTCAGCATCAGCGTTCATTGTCGGCCAATAGTACCCTTGATGGATTGCTTTGTATGCCATCGACAGACCGGCAAGATGATTTCCACATATTCCTTTGTGGATTTCTTTCAATGTGTAGTCGGCCTCTTCCAGCCTAAGACAGTGTAAGTGCGGAAGCGAATATCCTCTCTTGTAGAGGATGCCATCTTCTAGAAAATACTTGGGATCGCAAAACTTTAACTTATTGGCGGCTTTTCTATCTTCTGGGAGCCATCCGTCCTTGAGGTATTAAATGATCGAGTCCATCCAATAGGGGGACTGGTCGATCGGGAACGCCTCTACAGCCTGTTTTTGAGTGATGCTCGGCTCAATAAGGTGTTCGATCGGAATGGTCTGTCCGATGTTGCTTTCTGAGGATGCCCCTAGTCGGGCAAGGGTGTGGGCCATTCGATTTTGCTCTCTCGGAATCTGGAGGAGTTCGTATTCCTCGAACTCCTTCAATAGAACATGGGCCTATTCCTTGTACAACATCATTGTCTTATCTTTGGCCTTGTACTCGTCAGAAATTTGATTCACAACGAGTTGTGAGTCACTGTGAATTTTCAGTTTTGCTGCCCCCATAGATTTTGCCATTTGCAGTCCGGCAATGAGTGCTTCGTATTTGGCTTCGTTGTTTGACACGGGGAAACTGAAACGGAGCACATAGTCCAATTTGCAATCGTTGGGAGATACCAGAATGATTCCAGCTCTGCTTCCTTGTCCTGAAGTCGACCCGTCAACATAGAGTGTCCACTATGGCCGATCGGTGGACGAGGCGGACGAAACGATAGATTCAGGGGCCTCAGGTGGTGTTAAGTTGGTAAATTCAGCGATGAAGTCGGCCGCGGCTTGTCCTTTTATTGATGTTCGGGGACAAAACTAAATGTCGTGCTTGCTCAACTCGATGGCCCATTTGGCCAATTTGCCCGATGCAGCGGGGTTTTGGAGTACTTGTCGCAAAGGTTGATCCGTTGAGATCATAATTTTGTGGGCCTAGAAGTGCGGCCGTAATCTTCTAACAGATGTAATGAGTGCCAGGGCGAGTTTTTCAATGATCGGGTAGCGGGTCTCTGCGTCGACCATTGCCTTGCTGATGTAGTAGACAGGCTTTTGAACTTTGTCTTCCTCCCTGATGAGCACAGAGTTATAGCGGTTAGGGAAGTCACGAGGTAGAGGAGCAATGTTTTGTCGTGAACAGGTTTTGACAGTATAGGGGGGTCGCTCATGTATTCTTTGAACTGGCCGAATGCTTGATCACATTCTTCAGTCCACTGCATCGTTTTTGCAGATCCTTTCAGCAACTTGAAGAAGGGTAGACATTTGTCGCTTGCTCACGAGATGAATCTGCTGAGTGAAGCCACCCTTTCGGCGAAACGTTGAATATCCCGGAGAAATTTGGGCGGCTTCATGTCGATAATTACTTGAATTTTCTCTGGATTTGCTTTAATCCCTCTCCTCCTGACTATAAAACCAAGGAATTTTTCTGAAGAAATTCAGAAGGCGCATTTAGCAGGGTTTCATCCAGTGCTGTCGAAGTATCTGGAAAGTTTCCAGAAGATTGGTTAGGTGATCCTCTTCCTGTAGGCTCTTCACTAGCATGTCGTCGACATTCACTTCCATTGTTTTCCCGATCTATCCGGTGAAGATCTTGTTGACAAGACTCTGGTAGGTGGCACCTGCGTTCTTTAGGCCGAAGGGCATTACCTTGTAATAGTAAAGTCCTCGGTCGGTGATTAATGAGGTTTTCTCTATATCGGACGGGTGCATGGTGATCTGATTGTAGCCCGAGTATGCGTCCATGAAGCTAAGGAGCTCATGTCCTGCCGTGGAGTCGACCAGCTGGTCAATTTTAGGTGTTAGAAAGTTGTCCTCCGGGCACGCTTTGTTCAAGTCAGTGTAGTTGACGCACATTCGCCATTTCCCGTTTGAGTTTTTTACGAGTACCACATTGGCTACCCATTCCGGGTACATTACTTCCACAATGAATCCTACCCTCAGGAGCTTAGTTACTTCTTCTTTGGCTGCTTCCTGTTTTTCCTGATTTACTACGCGACGTCGTTAATGGACGGATCTAAATTTTGGATATACCTGTAGTCTGTGGACCGCGATTTTCGAGTTGATTTCGGGCATATCTTCGTGCGACCATGCGAAAACATCTTGATGCTTAATCAAGAATTGGGAGAATCAAGCTCAGGTTCCAACATCAAGTGCTGACCTAATCCAAACTTTATTAGAGGGATCTTGCTTTGAAGATCACGGTGGGCGCCAATCTGTTGACGTTAGATCTCATCACCAGATGTTGATCATGGACCAACTAGTTGATCAGGGACCAACTTGAATCTTTGCCGTTGGATTGATGGATGATGAGGAAGATGTGCAAACTGGAACCTACAAACACCGCCAAGGGTTAGGATGCCGGCCGGTGGTTCCGGCTGATGGCCCTTCGGTGCTTAAGTTAGTGGATGTAGGATAATCACAAAAAAAAGAGTTTCTGTATGCATACCTTTGATCGAAGCATGGAGGGATATTTATAACGTATATTGTTACCGTATTCGAGTAGGATCTTGCTTACTGTTAAGATTTATCTCCTACTTAGGATGGGTCACAATCATGGCTAGATACATGATTACCTTGGAGAGATTGGTGAGATTATCTACGCAGTGCAGATATCTCTCATATTAGTAGAAAAGTGAATCTCGTGACTTGCGGAACACGCGATTGAGTTTTGGTCGTTCGGGGAATAATGCTCGGGGAATGACGCTCGGTCGGTTGTGACCAATTAGCAAGTCCTCTCGTCAGGGGTCGGTCGTAGGTGAGAGAAGTTGATGACCATTTAGGTGCGATCGGAAGAGAAATACCGACCGCTCCAGTCCGGAGATGTCGGTTGTGTACCGAAGAATGTCGACCGCTTATTTCAAATAAGTAAGTGAGCGTAGCAAAGTACGGATGCAGCCAATCCGAACGCTTGAGTATTCGGGCACATGATTAGAAAATGTCAGTTCACGCTTGTGTGTAGCTTTGACCACTTAAGTACAGGGTATCCAAATTAACCCATAACACCTTTAGTGCGACCAACTTGAGCCTTGGATTTGGCTCTTTTTTGTTCGCATGTCCTAAAATGAGCTCAAACGGATGGATGGGGTAGATTTCTTACAAACATTACAGTAGGACCCACCTAGGTTCTTTTTGTCAAAGGCTTTTGCATGAAAGTCGCGTCCTCAGAAACCATACTTGTCAGCTGCACCAACTCTGTAGGCTTTAGTACCTTTGGAAAAGCCATCAGGATAATGTGAGGAGGCTGCATGATGCTCGATCAAAACAAACAACTACTGTTTTTGTTCGACCCAACAATGGTATAGGTGGTGCTTACATTTTGTTAACCTAAGTGGTTGATCTTGTGGGACCCATCATGCAATGGGTTGTGCCTTAATATCTTCTGCATCAATGATCCTAGCTATCTTATTCGTAGTACAATGGTGTTATGTCTTATGCAAGGAAATGATTTAGGCTAGTTTTTTAGGAGGGAAAGAGGGGACGGGTTGCGATTTTTTTGGCAGAGAGAGGTGGGGAAGAGACACTTATTATGTTATGTTTTTTCAAAGAGTAGAATTGTCTTTTTAAAAATACAGGATTGGATATATAACGGTACAGACGTTGAGTGGGTTTTTGCGTAATGGTAGAAAATTTAGGCAGGTTTTAAGAAAGAGTTTAAAAGAAGGCTTGTTTTTTTATTTCAACAAAAATTGAGGCATGCGAATGACATTGTCCCTATAAAAAACTTAGTCTAAGGGCCCGTTTGTTAAATCTAAAGTCTGAAGCCTGAATATGGAATCTGAAGCCTGAATATAAAATCTGAATCTAAAATATGGATATAAAGTCTAAAAACCTGTTTGGTAATTGTTGCCGAAGTCTAAAAATTAAGTACTGAATCTGAAACAACTTATTTGTTAACAAACGTCTGAAATGGCAGAAATTTGTTAACTCGACATATTTACCCCTATTTCTTGTTTGGAGATGTTATGTATTATGAAGGGTTTTTTTTTTATTAAATGAAAATAAAATCATTAAGTTAACATCCATTAGAAATTCCAAAGCGCCCATTGTAAGGTTTTGGTAATATTGTTTTGCAATCCAAGCTGTTAAAATGTCAAGAAGATCTGGATAAAGGGAAAAGATAAAGATTAGCTTGATCCAAAACTTTTATGAGCCACAAAAAGTTTTTAATAGTCTTCCATATTATTTCAACGGTAGGTGTCATTATCATCACTACTTCCTTTAGTGTGGTCCACTTGAGTCGTGGACCTGCCTCATTTTTTTGAGATCATGCTGTAAAATGATCCGAGAAGAGATGAACAGCATGGATAAAATTCTTACATCACGATGGGCCTCACAGAGTTATACCTAACGTCCAAGTGGTGGAAGGACGCAACCCGCTTTTGCCAGGCGGTGGAGGACGCAGATTAGCTAATTACAGGTTGAGTAGCCATCTTGCTACTAAAGTGACGTCACCAACTTCTGTGGGCCCGCTGTGTTGTATGTGTTGTATCCACATCGTCCATCCAGTTGGAGAGATCATTTTAGGGTAAGATCCAAAGAATGCGGTAGATCTAAATCTCAAGTGGATCTCACCAAAGAAAACAGTGGGGATTGATCTCCTACCATTAAAAACTTCTTGGAGCCACAGAAGTTTTCGATCAAGCTGATATTTGTGTTTTCCCTTCTTCCATGCTTGTGTGAACTAATGAACAAGTTGGATTTCAAATAAACATTATGGTGGGCCTTAGGAAGGTTTCAACGGTCATGTTACTGTCCCCACTATTTTCTTTGGTGGGGTCCACTTGATCTTTGGATTTGCCTTAATCTTTGTCTCATTCCCTAAAATGTTCTCTCCAAACGGATGGACGGTGTAGATACAACACATACATTATGGTGGGGCCCACATAAGTTGGCGACGTCACTTCAGTAGTGAGATGGCTACTCAACCTGTTAGTAACTAATCCGCGTCCGGCGGTGGAAGGATGCAATTGGACGCGGATTTCTTGCGAAAGCCTTGCACAGGAAGTTCCTACACTGGGAACCAGGTGGGGCCCACAGTGATGTTTTTTAATAAATCCACTCAGTCCATCTGTTTTGGGAGCTCATTTTAGGACATGAGAACAAAAATGAACCAGATCCAAGACTCAAGTGGGCTAAAAACGTGAGGATTGAACGTCCACAGTTGAAATATTTGTGGAGTCACAGGAGTTTCGAATCAGGATAATATTTGTGTTTCCAGTTCATCCTAATAGTAGTGACGTTATGAATGGTATGGATATCATATAAACATCACTGTGGACCCTAGGGAGGTTTTAACGGTAGTAATTTCCCTACCTACCTTTTTCTTTAGTGAGGCCCACTTGAGTCTTTGATTGGGCTCATTTTTTGTTTCATGTCCTAAAATGAGCTCCCAAAACGGATGGACGGGGTGGATTTATCAGAAACATCACTATGGACCCCACCTAGGTTCTCAGCAGAGGAACTTCTTATGCAAGGCTTTCGCACGAAATCCGCTGCAATTCGATTTGTTCGGATGGGTTCTCGATGCGTGGATTTCCTGCGAAAGGTAGTTCCATGCTGGATTGCTAGGTGGGCCACTGTGATGTTTGTGAGAAATCCACCCCGATCATCCATTTTTTCTATATAAATTTAGAACTTTGAACAAAAATGAGGTGGATCCAGAGCTCAAGTGGGCCGCAAAGAGAGGGAAAACTGGGGAAAGAGTTTTCTACAGTTGAAATCTTCTTGGCCTCACCTTGTTATTTATGGGCCATCCAAATCGTTTATAAGTTCATTCACATTAGGATGAAATGAAAACACCAAAATCTTATCATGATATGAAACTTTTGTGGCCATACAAATATTTCAACGGTGGTTAGTAATCCCCACTATTTCCTCTCGTGTGGCACACTTGAGTTTTTGATATGTCTAATTTTTTATCTGATGTCCTGATTTTAATTCAAAAAATGGATTAATGTTGTGGATAAAACACATGTATTATGATGGGGCACACATAGCATTGCTTAGTAGCTTGCTCTTTTTTTAAGTGCAGGTTGACAATCCGCATGGGATCCATAGAAGAGAGTTGAGGCGGGAGACGAATGTCCCTGTTGGGCCTACATGATGTATATGTTTCATCCATACCATTCATTCATTTTTCCATATCATTTTGGGGCATAAGACAAAAAAAAAGAGGCAGATGTAAGGCTCAAGTGGGCCACACTATAAGAAATAGTAGAAATTGGGTGCCTACCATTGAAAACTTCTTAGGGCTGCAGAAGGCTCTGATCAATTTGATATTTGTGTTTTCCCTTCATCCACGTATGTGTGAGCTTATGAAGAGGTTAGATGATAAATAAACATCATATTAGACCATAGGAAGGTTTCAATGGTAGCCATTCAATTCCTATCGATTTCTATGGTGTGGTTCACTTGAGCTTTATATGTGCCTCATTTTTAGGCTCATGCTCTAAAATGATCTGAAAAATTTGATCGACGATGTTGATCAAACACATAAATCATGATGGGCCAGAGAAGTTGCACATGTTAAAAGTTGGGTTATGTATTACGCAATGGTGAGAGAACTCTTCGCAGCAATTGTGAGAGGGTAATTTTAGAAGCAAATTTATTTATTTTATAAAAAATTCATGGACCGCATTCCGTATTCACCATTAAACCAGACCTCCGTTGCCGAAAAAATCAATGGATAATTACGGAGCGCTTTCCGAATTCGGTGTTAACAAACAACACTTATAAGAATTATTTTCTCAATTCCGCATTAAGTAACTATTTTAAGTGTTAACAAACAGGCCTAAGTAAACTCTTGATCTAATTTTCAAATCTTATCTGTAGTTTCACTTATCACCAAATCTGACCGTCAATCAAGGGTTGCAATTTCTCAAATCGGCATTGGGTGCTGGGATCATCTTATATGACTGTCCATCTTTCTTAGGCTAAGTTTAATGGCTTTGATCGATTCAAATGTAGGGGGTTTGGTCTGGATCTAAATTATTTAGTCTTCTTGTTTGTTAGCCTTTCTCTTATCTGGTCGGTAGGGTCCCAATCAACGGTTAAATTTATCCTTCCCCATTGCTTAATGGTTGAGATCAAGTCTTGGGGTTTAGGAGGAAAAAAAATAAGGAATCATTTGTTACTATTATTTATGTCGTGGGTCCCATCACCCATGTAATTTTTTTTTTTTTTTTAATCATTTTAAGGCGATGCCTAATGTGCACGAATGGTGTTAAGGACAAATTTTCTTTATTTCATGATCTTGTAGTGGGGCCCCCTTTTAGGTGCTTTTCAACGTGTTGGGATCCACCCACAATCATGTCTCTTCTAAAAGAGTATTGTAACTAAAGAATTGTCATGTCTTCCTATGATTGATGGAGTCCATTTCTTAAATCATGGAATGATCAGAGATCATCTCAACAAGAAGCATCACAGGTTCAACAAATACAAGGAAAAACTAGCTTAATCAAGAAATTTGATGATGGGTCGCCTGCAATTGCATTACATCTGATGTGGGGTCCACCATACTCTTTTGAGATAAGGATGGATTCCTCAAAACATCAATTTTTACAACTCTTAAGCCAAGTGAAACAATTAATCCATAAAGGGGTCCACAAGGGATATCCAAATATCTGGTTAACTCGACCCCACGGTGTATAAATTTTGCAAGCTTGCTTAGGGCGAGAACCTAAATTAAGGCAGATCCAAAGCTCAAGCGGATCAAGCTTAGTATTTTCCCTTTCATTTAAGTATGTGTGACCTATTGAATGACAAATAAACGCCATGTTGTGCCCTAAGAAGGTTTCAACGGTGGACCTTGTTATCTCTACCTTTTCATATGATGTAGTCCCCCTGGTCTTTAGATTGGTCTCGCTTTTAAGCTTGAGCCATAAAATTATTTGGCAAAACCATTGGACGGCCTGGTTTAAACACATACATCACGTGGCCCGAGGGTCAGTTCGCAGGGGTATCGATCCCTTCCTAACAAAACACACGGTGTTTTGCTAGTCCCACCATGATATAGGTGTTTTATCCGCACCGTCCATCCAGTTCTTGAGTTCATTTTAGGGCATGATCCTAAAAAACGAGCTAGATCCAAATCTCAGGTGGACCCAACATGGTAAACAATGGTGATTGGATGCCCACTATTAAAAAATTCCTTAGGCCCTTGATGAGATCACACAGGCTTGAATGAACTAAAAACACAAATATCAATTTGACCTAAAACTTTTGCCACCACGAGAAGTTTCTTAAAATAGGCGTTCAAACACGGTTGTTTCTTGTGTTGTAATCCACCTGAGATTTGGATCTCACTCGTTTTTGGGCTCGCTCTCTAAATTTCTGACAAAACAGAGGGAGAGTGAATAACACATACCATGATGGGGCAGAGCTTTTCCATCACCTGCGAGTACCCTGCGGTTCCGTGGCCACATAAAACACTGAATTGAACATTTACTTTTGAAAAATTCCTAGAGCCACATTAGTTTTAGATCAAACAGGTATTTACATTTTTCCTTCGTCCATGTTTGTGTGATCTTATGAACAGGCTGGAGGACAAATAGACATCACTGTAAACCCTAGGAAGGTTTCAATGGTGAAAATAATTTTTACCACCGTTTCCTGTGGTGTGGTCCATGTGAGCTTTGGATATGATTCATTTTTGGGCTGAAAGCTGAAAAAATGGATGGACGGTGTGGATAAACCACATACATTCACAGTGGGCCAGCAGAATTTACTCAGCATCCCGAGTTAGTAGGCAATCCAATTTCCAATCCGAGTTCCCAATGAAGCAGGAGCGGATTAGGTGAGACCGGGATCCACAAAGGTGGGTGAGACCCCTGGGGCCTCACAGTGATGTGTGTGTCTTAATTCCACACCGTCCAACCATTTTGAAAGCTCATTTTAGGATATTATAAAAAATATGAAGTGACTCAAATCTTAGGTGGTGGACCACACCAAATAAACATTCACGCTTGAATCTCTACCATTGAAAACTTCATGAATTCCACCGGAATCTTTATTTGCCATCCAACCTGTTGATAAGGTCGCAAACACCTAGATGAAGAGACCAAATAAATATCACCTTGATCCAAAGCTTTTGTGGCCCATAGTGAGTTTTTAATGGTCGATCACCACTTTTTCCTGTACTATGGCCCATCTGGATTTTGGAACTGTTTCATTTTTTGGACCATGCCCTAAAATAAACTTTCAATACCGATGCACGGTGTGGATGTAGTCACATACATCACAGTGGCCGCACAGTAAGGATCCCACCGACCTCGGTGGATCCGGTGGATCCGGGGTCTCATCCAATCCGCTCCCCAGTGAAGCCCGCTTTGTACGGTCCCGGTAAACGCGGAAACATAGAAGTTCAAACCTTTTACCCGGTTTGACTTATCGGATCTCTCTTCGTCCTCTGTCTGATCTTTTTTGCTTAACTATAATTTACTTTATATATGAGTAATAATTATTTACTTGGGTAATTACTTCATCTTCCCTAATGTAGACAAGGATGGCTTATTTATTTTTAAGTGGGTAGGTGTCCTAACAAGGGGTACGTGAACTAACCCATAAAAAGAAAAGACAAAAAAAAAGAAGATTGGCTTATCTATTTTTAATACTAAAATTGAAAAAATTTACGAAATAAATGTGGGGTTCATTGTGATGTATGTGGCCTATCCACACCAGTTGTTTATTATGCTAGCTGAATACAGTGCATGGGCAGAAAAAAGAGGCAGATTCAAAGATCTAGTAGATCACATCATAAGGATTAGTGGAATCAAACGCCTATTGTTAAAATCTTCTTCAGGCTATAAAAAGTTTTGGATTGAGCTGATATTTGTGTTTTCTCCTTTATTCATGTTTGCGTGATCCTATGCATTACTTAGATAATGAATAAACTTCAATGTGGGTATCTGATGTATTCTAACAAAGTATGATGGATGATATGGATGCACTCGAATTTATACTAGTGAAATATAATTAATTTAAAATTAACCATTCAAAAGATGTAATCCACTGCAGTCAGCTTATAAGTTTAAAATAACATTATTTTAGTGATCATAATTACTCATTCTAAAAAACGTGCATATTGAATCCAAACCATTGATTATTTTTACATTGACTGTTCATAAGATATCAACTAATTCATTATTTCTAATAAACCATCTAATCCACTGTCTCGACGGATTAATTTCACTTTTACATAAAAATGTGTGCACTTTCCCAGGGCATGCGTATATACTCGGGCATCAAGAAAGTAACGCGGATTGCCTGCGCCTTCTGAGTGCATGCGTACATACTCCGGCAGAAAAAACAGGGACGCGGATTGCTGTAGACGGAAGCTGTGTGGGGCCATAGAGATGCTCGTGACAAATCCACTCCGTCCACAGGATTCTAAACATGAGGCAGATAAAAAATCAGGTGGGCACACCACATAAAACAGTGGGAATGAAAACGTCCACCGTTGAAACCTTCCTGCAGGCAACCATGATGTTTTTATGCTATCCCAACCGTTCATAGTATTTATACCACTCAGATAAACTATAGACACAAATATCATCCTGATAAAAATTTTTATGTGGCCCCCATATAGTTTCTAATGGTGGCCGTTCAATCCCCACTTTTTCATGTTGTGTAGCCCACGGGAGCTTTTGGATCTGCCTTATTTTTAAACCTCTCCACGGACGAAGTGGACTGGTCATGGGAATCTCTGTAGGCCCACACAACTTCCCACTACAGGAATTTCCTGTGCCCGGGGCACAAGCAATCCGCGTGGGATGGGCTATTGCTGCTCCGGCTGCGTATGATGGTTGATATGCATGCACTTAGAAATTGTACGCGTGGCAAACATTAGCTCAAATTAAACCGTCTAAATTGTAGAAACCTCTGTCTATAAGCCACGATCCCAAAATCATATAGGTGGGATAATCCTAACCTCTGATTCATGGACACTTGTTTTCTCTAATAGACCATTAGATAATTTCAATTTTAACTGTCCAATAAATATCCCTCTATCTGATAAATCAAATAAGTTTAATTACTGGTTAACGACACATTTAAATCGAATTATTTGTTTGTCGCTTATCAAAATTAATAAGTAATTTCTAAGTCCTTGCGTATCATCCATCACACTCTTTCAGCGTACATATCAGTTTTTTCCCAAAAAAATAAAAGAAGAAAAAAAGAACCCAAGGCGCACATTAGCAGCAGCTTCCAGCATTTTACTCGGCATTGGAACAAAAAGGCCCATTTGTCCAGCGCATCAAAAGACCCCATTCCTTCGTTTCTCAAAAAAAGTCCTTTTCTTTCAATCCTCTTTCAGAGAGAGGGAGAGAGAGAAAAGAAGCTTCTAATGGCGGTTTCGGTGGTCCCGCCTCCGATCTCGATTCTGTCTGCCGGAATTCAAACATCTCCCGAGAATTTATGAGCACGATATCTCGGCTTTCGAGATAGGTAAGGGAAAAAAACCATTAAATCTAGTTTTTTCTTTTCGTATTTCATGATGCTTGAATTTTGCTGTTTTTGTGTTTCGCGCCGTGATTTTGAAGAAGTTGTGTGAGGGTTTTTGCGGGATTTTTGTTCTCTTTTGGATGCGTTTGGCTGCGCAAGTGGAATGAATCGCAAACATTCAGTTTAAGCAAAGGAAATTTCAAAATAGGATTTTCTTTTCAAAATAAGCTAATGGGGAAGTAGCCATTAAAGCATCTGTTATATTTGGGAATTTTCTTGTTTCTCTGAGAAAAATACTTTTGATACTCTGGCAGAGGGTGATGAATGATATGCAGGCATTTATAAATTACTTGGAAATTGCTTTGGTTGCATACAACTAAGTCCAATTAAACTGTCCAGATTATGATTCCCAGTTTAGATGTATCATGAACCAAAAATTACACTTAATTGATTATCTGACTATAGGAATTGTGGACATTTTAATTGACCGGTCTTTTTGGTATGCCGTTTGGATGCAAGAAAACTTGTGTCTGCAATAGGCTGTGTGGGTCAGGTAAAGCTGTCAATGATTTGTTTTTAGGAACCAAGAAAAATAGGGTTAGTCTGTCACCAAAAGTTGGAATAAGCCAAGGATAGCAGCATCGTTATCATAACCTTATTTCAATTAATTGGGGTTGGCCACATGAATCCTTTTATGTCATTCCACTCTATCAAGGGCCATAACAATGCCCTAGCATGAGTTTGGAATGTCATATTGTTCGTATTCATGTTGGAAGATGTGGCATAAATTTGATTCCGGCTGCCAAGTTGACGCAACCCTCTTCCTTAATCCAATCCAGGAACCGACCGGCAATGAGAGAATAAAATTCCCATAGGTGCAATGTTATTTTCTATTACATAGGTTGATTACAGTCAAGCTTTAGCTAATAGTCTATTACATAGGTTGATCATGATCAACTAGTTAAACTGAGGATTTCATGTCATGTGAAAACCTAAACCAAGGATAGCATGTCTTGAGAAAAAAGTGGGATAAACGTGAGGAAAGATTAACCTGACTTTGGTCAACATAGGAACACAATGTTCTCTGCACATGACATCGCAAAATGTGCCACATGTGCTCCATGTCCAACCATTGATGTTCAAGCACCCTATTGGTACCACGTGTGTCATCATCAATCTTCAAGCACTTACATGTGCCACATGTGTCAGTGTACACATGCACCGCTGGGGCTCCATGTGCCACCATCCATGAAAATATAACCTAGATAGCTTATCCAAGACAACATGACCTAAGTAGTTTCATAACACAACTTTGCTTGCATCCCGATGGCCCCTTGTGAGGCTTGGGCCCAACAAAACGGGCTTTGGCTGTGGTTTGGTAACTAATTCTATTGAGTCCCGGAGCGAGGCTGGTTAATGGCTGTCATGGGGTGGGCAACAAGGTATCAATAACGGTCATGATGGCTGTAATGGCCAGCATTATGGTTGTTACGGCCCCTACAATGGCCATTACAGTCTTGTAACCATCGATTTTTATTTTTTTGAAAAGAAAAATGTATCGGCCCATTATGCGCCATATTGGTTGATTGTGGTCCCATATCAGCTTGTTATGGGCCTTTTTTTTTTTTTTTTTTCCCCTTTTCTTATCAAATTGGGCATTATAGCTCGCGTAATGTTCACCACCGTTACTGTTATGGCCGTAATGTAACTATTTTTGAATACCAAAGTGGACATGACAACTTTTTAGGCCCATAGTCTGGACCTAGTACTGGGCCCAACAAATAACTGGATGGAATTGGGCTGACACTGACTCTGGCCTAAACTTGGCCCATTTCCAGTTTTCCACATTCATATTGGATGGAATTTTGAGGGAATTTGGTTAGTGGTCGCTATTTCTTTTCTTTTCTTTTGTTTGTTTATTTTGGAAGTTCTTTTCTTTAATATTTGTATTTTCTTTGTTGGGTTTGTTCAATTCAGAAATCTTTTATCTTCTATTGAGAACTTGGGGCTTTGAGGTTTTTGTGTCTTGTGCTGGAAATTTTCAAGGAGTTTGGTAGATTTTTTTACCTCCCTTCTTTTGTCTTGGAAATTGGGTTGTCTTTTTTTATGATTAATGCATTGGGTTTTGCCTTGACTGCTTTTCTGATGCTTGAGTGTCTTAGGTTAGACTTTTGAAGGAATTTGATTAGGATATTGGTGGGTATATGTTTTCGGGAAATGGGTTTTATTATTTCTTTTTCCCCTTTTTATGTGAGAACTGATCTCCCTTCAAAATTGAGAAGTGATCTCCTACACCAGTTGTATGGTACAACGCATATTCTATGCCTTCTGAATTTTTGTTCTGTTTTTGCCCTTGAAAATATCTTCAAAGGTAAAAAATGCTTGTAAATGGGTCGTAGGTTAGCCTATGCCTGATTTTATGTGAACAGTTTCTTTTTCTTTTTCTTTTTTTAATTTATTCTTCCATTGTTCGAATGAAATTCTTGTTGTGTACTGGATTTTGTGGGTTTTTTACCGTTATGGGATTTGGGATTTAGGTTTTTCTTTTCATCCTTATATCATTTCGTTTTGGTGATTGGGTAGTTTCTAGTTTTGTTTTTTCTTATTCTAGTTCTGATGCTTGAATTAATACTGTTTTAGTGTCTTTTTTCAGACAGAGGTAAGAATAATGTTTTAGTGTTCATTAGAATCCTGGAGGAGTTTGATTTGGGTTTGGGTGGGTGTTCGTTTTTAATATATTGGAAATTGGGTTATTTTTATTTCATTCTGGTTTCGTTGGGTGTTGTTTGATTTCATCATATCATTTGATGTTTAGATTGTGGCATTTCAATGTTAATGATTTTTTTTTTTTTTTTGGCTGGAAATTTGAAGGGGTTTGGTTGCTGTTGTACTGATTATTTTGTTTTTGAAAGTTGGTTTTCTTTACTTTTTGGTTACTGTTATACTTGGAAATTTGAAGGATTTTGGCTAGGGTTTTAGTGTCTTGCTTTTGTACGTCTCATGTAACTCATTGTCCTTCTATATACATCTTTTGTAGGTTTATTTGATGTGGAATTCATTTTATTTTGGTTCTTTGTTGGAAGTTGTTGGATGGGAAGGCAGAAGATGGCTTATGCTTGTAAATTCAGCATGTTACTGATGCTTGTTGCTGTGGGTATGTATGCATGTGTACAGTTTTTGCATTCCTTGTCTTTTGTGGGACTGCAGAGGATGAATCTTTTGTTGTCCTTTTTTCTGTCTCCATTTGTTGGATAGGCATAGCAACTGGTTGTCAAATAATGTTGTAAGTTGGTGCTTGTAGCAGTTATTTAAATGAAATTTCTTTTCTTTTCTTTATAGATTTACTGAGCAGAAGAATGCCTAATCTCAACATCTGGGTATACTTGTAAATTAGTTGTAACTGTTAGGTCAAGTTATTTTTCCCTATCTCTCTCTGTGTGTGTGTCAAAACCTCAAAATTCATCTTTTTTGCTCTTCGAGTTCAGTTGCTTTTGCCTGGCTGTTTATTGGTAATACAATAATAGCAGACATTCTGCCATCTGGACATTGTAACTTGTATATATCAGGGGAGAGTTCTATTATTTACAATCTGGATGAATTTTCACGAAATGGTGGTTTTGAATCGATACAGCAGTTCATCCCTGACATTATTTCGTGATCTTAGCCTTTGCCGATTGTACTTCTAAGCTGACAGGGGATCTAAAAAACTAGTAATGTTAGAACAATGAAGGGATTGACAGATACTGGAATTTCTTATGCTGCACAGCCTCTGCATCAACAATCGAAAGTTCTACCAGAGATGATCTTTTGCAATGTGAAAGCATTGTTAAGAACTGGGCAGCTTCATCGCTCGTTGATGGAGTCCAAGGAGACAAACTAAAACTACGTGACTTGCTATTCTTTCTCCATGTTCCAAGAACTGGAGGACGCACCTATTTCCAGTGGCAAGTGCTTCCCCATTTGATATTCAAAATGATATTTTCTGTCATTTGTGTTGAACTTTCCAGCAGCTATAATTTACTGACCAAAGGGTATTTTTGGTTCCAACAGTTTTTTGAGAAAACTGTACACCAGTGATCTTGAATGTCCCCGTTCCTATGACAAACTACGCTTTGATCCGAGGTAATCATCTCCATCATATGGTCTCTAGTTTTAAAAAGACATGGCAGGGTTACAAAGCAGTAAAATGCAGAACTTTTTGAAGGTTTAACTAGGCTTGACAGTGGTTACAAAGTGGCAAAAATGCAGAACAGTTTCGAGGCTTCGCTCTTGTCTTTGTCTCGAATATGAGCTATCACTAACTTTATTGCAGTGACTATAGACTTCATAGCTGTTTCATAGGTTGTCCTTTTTTCATTTATTTTTTATTTTTTGTTATTATTGGCTTATAGCTTGGGAACATCACAGTAAGGAAATTTCAAGTCCTTTAGGACAATATGAAATATACATTGTTCGCTCAAGCATTTGCTCAGCCCAATAAACTGTTCATGCGGGGGGCACCACCTTCTATTGAGCCAAACTGTTCATTTGGTGGGAAACATGGTGGATGGGTGATACCCCAGAAGCATCTCATCATTGGTGAATGGTGACCCCGATGTCAAGTCAGTAAGGTGGGCCCACCTTAGTCAGGAAGGTGGGCGCTGTTTTGTACTCTTCATGTCCTTAAGCTCTGTAATCAGTGTCCTTTTTTCCATTCAATTTATCATAATTTGGTTACAAACGGCTGTTCTTATAAGGAATGAAGAACTAACTTTGGGTTCATGTGCAGCCAACCAGACTGCAGATTGATGGCTACTCACGATGATTATAGTATAACGTCCAAATTGCCCAAAGAGAGCACTTCAGTGGTCACAATACTAAGAAATCCAGTCGATCGTGTCTTTAGTACATACGAGTTCTCTGTGGAAGTTGCAGCTAGGTTTTTAATTCATCCAAATTTAACATCAGCAACACAAATTACTGGGCGATTACGCCCTAAAGCTCGTGGAGTTAGTACTTTGGATATTTGGCCATGGAAGTACTTGGTTCCTTGGATGAGGGAGGACCTTTTTGGCCGGGTATAATTTTTCTCAGTTATTCTATGCTGTTTGTATTTCTTAGTTTCTGCAGATTAGTGTGAGGAGAGTTTCTCTTTCTCCTACTCTTACATTTCTTATTACCATTTATTTCAATTTTTGCTTCTATGTGGTTGAACATTCCTAGAATGGGCCTCTATCTAATGTCTAGAGCTAAATTGGAATTATTTGCTTCAGATGCCAGTTTATTTGAAGTAGCTTTCTTCTTATTGATTTTCATCTCTAATTTCGTTAAAAAAAATCTTGTAAGGCTGGTTGAAAACTTGGCCAAAGACTAAGAGCTTGGCTTGGAAATCTATCTTTCAATTTGTGAACTCAACCTGGCCAAGTCATCGAAAACCTGTTGGTTTTACACAACACACGTAGGAGAATGCTAACATCCCCACCTTCATGGGGATTTAGGCAACATGAAGAGTTGTCTTATAAAGGTACATCTTCACTTCATCCACTCGGCTCTAATTCTATTAGAAACATCCTCATCATCATCTTTTTTTTTTTTTTGAGAATTGAAACATTGTTATCATCTTCCTTTCCTCTTGAATAAAAGAGCCTAGCTAACAAAACAAATATCTTTGAGGAATCTCTCTCTCTCTCTCTCTCTCTCACACACACACACACACACACACACACACACACACACAGGATTTTATAAACAAAGCGCGATAAAGTGTCAATGCTATACAAAAGGACCAAAGACAAACACCCTGCCTATAGAAGAAAGCAAACCAAACTCTCTACCAAAATTACAATCAAAATGCCCATTTAAGGAGGAAGCCCAATCAATAACCAGGCCCGTTGTGCGCATGCTGACCCGCCCTAAGCCGTAAAGCATGACTCAAATTTCTGAACACCTTCCATTTCTTTCTTCCCAAACTGCCCATAAACTAGCCAAGAGACAGCCGCCAAACATCTTTCCTCCCCTTTCCGAGCTCCATTCCATGCCAACTTAGCAAATGGGATCTAGTAGAAGGCAGATTGACCCAAGAAACATTGAACTTGAGAGCAAAAATATTCCAAAGCCTACTAGCAAAAGGGGAATGCAGAAACAAGTGGTTAACTGTCTCCAAATTGGCCATTCACATGACGCAGACATTAGGAAGAACCATCCCCCGTTTCTGAAGGTTATCCAAAATCAATACCCTCTCCCTTCCAACAAGCCACACAAAAACTGCTATTCTTGGCGTACATACTTTGTGGATATGATGGTCCCATCCGAGTCTAATTCAATACAATGCACCATATTATAGTAAGACGGACCACACTAAGAAGCAGCTAGAGTTCTCCCCTTGCCAATACATGTTATCTTTTTCCTTGCTAATTGGCCTGCAAACCTCAATAAAATTTGATAATGAAATCAGCTCTTCAGACTTGAGTTCATCTGAGAATAGACGACAGGGAGGGCCCTACACCCTTGAATCGCCACTACCTGATAAACACCTAGCAATAGAAACATTTCTGTCCATCGAAAGACAAGCCAAACTTGGAAATAAAGCTTGTAGAGACTCCTCTCAGGCTCACGCATCTTCCTAAAAGCGAATGTTTTCACCATCACCTAATACAAACCCCCACCCCTTGAGAAAAAGGACCTTTAGCATAGGTGATACCTTTCCAAATTGTCGAAGCCCAATACAAGGAAGAGTCCTTAATGAACCAACCACTTGTTCCACACCCGTACCTCCTAGAAACAATGTCCCTCCAAAACACACCCTCCTCCATCCCAAAGCATCATAACCATTTAGCTAGAAGCTCCTTATTCATTTAACCAATGTCTCTTATACCGGCCTCGCCTTCACCCGCCTCAATTTATCAATCTTCAACAGAACAGACGCAGGGCACCAAAATAAAGACGTGAAGTAAACAGACAAATTTGATAAAGCTACTTTAATTAACAAGATCTGCCCCCCAAAGTACCGATATCTGCCTCTCCATCTTGCAAGATTTGTTTCCACCCTTTCCACAACAACATCCCACAGATGTTTGGGCGGCTTACCGATGTAAAGAGGCAAACCAAGATACGTAGATGGGAAATATCCTGCCTTGCAACCAAACACAGAGGCCAACTTGAGAAGAAGTTTCCTTTGACAGATGGACCCCCCAACATGGCGCTCTTCGTTAAATTGACCTTAAGGCCTGAGACGGCTTCAAAGCATTGGATGATTATTCGCAACTTCTCCACCATACCTGCATCTGCAACACAAAATAGAAGCATGTCGTCAGTGAACTGAAGATGGGAGACCAAATGTATAGTCCTATGAACAGAGAGCCCGCTAAAGAGACTAATGGCTTGACCCATTCCCAACATTTTACCAAGGGCCTCTACTACCACCATGAACAATAGGGGGAAAGTGGATCCCCTTGTCTTGGACCTTGCGAACTTTGAAAAAACCTTTTTGGTAAACCGTTAACCAAAACTGAGAATCTTGCAGATTTAACACATTCTTTGACCTAGCTCCTTAAAGATTTGTCGCAGCCCATCCTCCCAAGCATGTAATCCAGAAATTCCCACTCCACATGGTCGTACGTTTTCTCGGTATCTAACTTGCACACCACACCTCCTCACCCTTCTTTGAATCTGGAGTCAGTACACTCATGGGTTATAAGCTCACTATCGAGGATTTGCCCACCTTCGGCAAAGGCCCCTTGATACTTTGAAATGACCCTTGAAATAACCCTTTTGAACCTTGAGGCCAACACCTTAGCAAGAATTTTGTGTATACTTCTAATTAAGCTAATGGGACTATAATCCTTGAGCTGTTCTGCTCTTGACACCATAGGAATCAAAGCACTGAAAGAAACTCCTAACTCTTTTGAGAGTCTTCCCCCGATTATAGAATTCCCCCATAAAAGCCGTGATATCTTCCTTGACACTCCCCAAAAAATTTGAAAGCTAACAGAAAACAGGCTGGACCTGACGCTTTGTCACTACCCAACCTATCCATTGCTAACTTGACCTCTTCAATGGAAAAGGGTTTCTCTAATGATTTCGCTTCTTCCCTTGGCAACGATTGAAACTACTAGCCATCTAATGTTGGCCTAGTCCACAAGGTGTTTCGTATCTGTTACGATACAGCCGTAAAGGCCTATATGTATAGGTAACAACCATGAACATTATGCGATACGGGGGTGAAATGGGACAGTTGGTTTTTTGGGATCGTATCGGCTGTTACGGCCATTGTATCGGCCGTTACAGGGCATAACAATCGTCACCCCCATAACAGTCGAAAAAGGACCACTTTTTTCTATTTAAATTCATTTTCTCCTCATTTTCCCAATTTTCTCATTCCAAAAACTTTCCTAGATTATTCTATAGCAAATTTCAATCTCTCAGTATAGTTTTTAAGATTAAAACCGTAGATTGAATCTATTTAGGTGAATAGAAGCTCCGAAAGCCATTTTTTAAAAAAATCGAAAAAGTGGTACTTATGTCTTTTTTTTCTTCTTCTTTCCGATTTCTAGTTCTAATGCTTGATTGTGATGTGTAAATATTAAAGACACATAACCGTGTTTATGAATTCAACTGACAACCATATACAGCACTCTCACCTAAGAGTGAACCGTCACGCTACTATGAACATGTTAAAAAAATGAATGCATATTTGGAATATTTACATTTTTCCGGACTTTCTAAATATTTTTCAGAATTTTGCTTGCAAAAAAAAAAAATAAAAAAAAATCAACCATTACAGAAGTTGTAACGGTCATTACACCCGTGTATCGGCCGTTACGGCCAATACCCATATCAGTAACATTTGTGACGTTACGACCACTATTACCACTATGGAATACCTTGCTCGTCCACCCTTCATTCGACAACAAGTCTTGATAGAAATGAACTACCACATTACACGCCTCATCCTTTCCATCAATTCTAGTCCCTTATGTCGTAATGCTGTTAATCTTGTTACACTTGGCTCTCGCACTTGCTATACTGTGGAAGAATTTAGTATTCCTATCACCCATCTTAAGCTATGTAGCTTTCAAGTGTTGTCTCCATTTTAATCTCTTCTTCCTTAATCCGGCTTGCATAGGCTTGCCCAAGATTCCCGCGTTGCTTCGCCTTAAGATCCATCTCACGTATCTGATTTAACATCTCTGTTTCTAAATGCTTATGGTCTAAAACTTCTTTCTTTGAAGTCGGGACTTTCAGTTTTAGTAACTTCAGTTTTTGGATTAGCCTACACCCCGCAAACCCCTCCACTTTGATGGCTGCCCCCCAATCTCTGATAAGAGATGGAAAACCCTCCACCTTCAGCCACAACAACTTCAACTGGAAGGGTTTTGGATCCCAATTCTCTTCCACAACTTCAAGTAGGATTTGCCAATGGTCTGAGAGCATTCTAGGCAACTTGTGTTGCGGAACCAACGAGAACTTCTCAATCAAGCTAGGTGAGACAGACTGTCTTGGCCAGTTGACTAGGTGTATTTCTCCTTGCCCATCAGCAGGTCCACCAACTCATGCATATCCACTAGGGTTGAAAGTCGGGCGGGTTCAACCCGACCGACCCGTGACCGACCCGACATTGGGTTGGGCTTGGGCAGGAAATATCGAACTCGATCTCGAGCTTGGCCTAAGAAAACTCCAACCTGATGAAGTTTGGTTCGGGCTTGGGTTGAGGTCTCGGGTTGCCCGACCCAACCTGAACCCGAACCCGATCTATATACAAGTTATTTATAATTTTGTTATACTTTAGTTAAGTAAACTTATAATGTTGAAATTTGATATGTTTGAATTTGAATTGCTTGAATGTTAAAAGAGTAGTTATCCTATATTTTAGCTTATTTATTTAGAAAAAGTAAAGTTCTTTGCAATATATAACTACATATATAATTAATAAAGCCATATGTACAAAAAATAAGATGTGTATTGAAACATAATAAACTAACGTAATAATGAAAATATTAGTATGTATCAACCCGACCAACCCGACCGAGCCCGCTTGGGTTGGGCTTGGGTTGAGAATTCCCAACCCGAGGTTGGGTTGGGTTGGGTTACGGTTGAGCACCAACCCGTCCGACTTCAGCCCTAATATCCACCCACTTAGAGAATGAAGACGTGGTCCTTGTAAGTCTCCCCCCGCCCCCCCCCTCATTAGACTCTTCAAACGAAAACCTAGTGACATTAGAATCACCTCCGATACACCAGGGGCAGTCACTTATATTTCTAGCTATGGAAAGTTCATCCCAGAAAACATCCCTTTTGGCTACACATTTGGGCCATACTTTAGCTGGAAGTAACCATTGAGAACCATCAACCACTTTAGAGAACAATACAGATGGACGGATTGAATTTTTCCCTCCCACGAAGAAATTTTCTTCCAAATAGAGGAATCCCAGATGGAGACGATGCCCCTAACAGACCCAACCGAGCTTACAGATAGCCAATCCTCACACAAAGTCCACTAGCCTTGCATCAATGACTTGAACCTTGGTCTCCTGAAATGAGACCACTTGAACCTTTGCTCTCCTACAAATGTCCCTGATTTGAGCCCTCTTATCACTAGAGCCCATACCCCTCACATTTCAATACAAGATCCTCATTTGGATAAGGATCTTGCCCTAGCTCCCCTCTTTGGCCACATTATACAAAGTCCCAGACTCATAAGAAATTGAAGAATTGAGATGTACCAATTCTCTATTATCGAAGAGTATTCTGATTTGGTCTTGGAGATAAAGACCGATGTCTTTCTTTTCCATGAGCTTTTGCAAACTGGAACAAATTGTAGTAATGCACATCACGATTGCTGAACGCGCCAATTTGTCTCCCAACATGCGTCAAAGCATCCTTGACCCACCTCTTCCTTTTCACTACCTCCACTTGAGGCACCATGCTACTAACATTTCCTTCAGAGGCCTTGCTGCTAAGTTGATTTAGAATTGAAACTTCATCGACTGATAAGCACCTCCTTTTGCCCCATTACATTATTCAAAGCTTCTGTTTCCTCCCTAGTACATGCCTCTAGCATGCCTTTAGAAACTTCTGCAGAGTACCTAGACACAGAGTTATGGAGCTCTCCTTCCACAAGAATCAACGCTTGATACTCTTCCTCGGCCCAAGGGTCATCACAATCACCACTGAAGTTGTGGAAGAAGTAGCATCGCCTCTTTCGTCAACATGGTCCACCCTTGGCTTTGCAACTACCATCACTATCTCTAGAACCCCATCAGTCCTTCCTCTTAACTCTACCATCTTAGGGAAAAGAACGAAGTCCCTCGATAGTGCTAACAAGGGATCCTCACACGTGACATGCTTGTAAGTAATCACTGTGGGTGTTGCCTTTGAAGTGAGAACCACGTGAGAGATTCCTCGTGTGAGATTGGAAAAGAGAGCTCAAGACCCGTGCCTGATGAGGGATGGCTACATGTGTCGGGAAGAGGCATTAGAGTCAAACTTTGCCTCTGATCCACCCGAGCCTATCCTTCCCTACCTGAACTGTCAGATATCATCCAGGCCTCTACAATGGGGTCACAAACTGAGTCGAGGATCCGAGCCTCCACGTGCCTTCATCAGCCCGAGAAACACTGCCAACTGGCCCTTCATGCCTCGCCTCTTCTACAGATGGAACTAGCATGGGCAGGCGTCGCACAATCTCAACTCTTCGATCATCTTCGGAGGCCATTGAGGGGTTACTAGCGCAATGTGTAACCTTCCCTCCATCCATTGCTTTGCATGAACATCAAAGCCCTGTCCTCCTCACTGCTCGATCTAAACGTTCTTCCAAGCCCATAACTGATGCAGGACAACTAATCACTTGCTCCAAAAGCTCGAACCGATAGAGCGTGGCGAATTAATTCCTTTATCTCATAGCCCAGGTCAGGCCCCACTTCATATGGGTTCTCCACTTCACATGGGTCCCGCCTTATGTTGAACCCTCCTTCGTGGGCCCCACTTCACACGGGTCGTCTGCCTCACACAAGTCGTCCGCCTCACAAGGACCGCCCACCTCGAGTGTGCCCCCGCTTGACATAGGTTGCCTCACTCGAGCCCGGTTTGAAAATGCCCCTGCATTAATCACCTCCGGTGAGGAGTCTCGAACATGAGACCTCTCGCTCTGATACCACTTTGACGCAGGATAACTAACCACTTGCTCTAAAAACTCGAACTGATAGCGTGACGAATCAATCCCTTTATCTTATAGCCTAAGTCAGGCCCCACTTCACATGGGTTCCCTACTTCACATGAGTCCCGCCTCATGCCGAACCCTCCTTTGTGGGCCCCACTTCACATGAGTCTTGCCTCACACAGGTCGACCGCCTCACACGAGCTGTCCGCTTCACATAGATCGCCCACCCCGAGTGCCCCCCCGCTTCACACAGGCCGCCCCACTTGAGACCGGTGTGAAAATGCCCCTACATTAATAACCCCCGTCTAATACTTAGAAAAATCGAAAAGGTCCTCCCTCACCAGTGAAATAGGTACCTTGACCTCTTCCCTCAGATCGATCTGCATCTACCCTCCTAACTCCTCAACCCCTCTTTTCTCCGCAACTCCTTGCTCACTAACCTTCGAAGCAACAACCCTCCCTTGCTACCCACCACAATGTCCCTAAAAGAGACCCCACCCTCGTCACCCCCTCCCTGGGCACACTAGACGCTGCCCTTATAATCTCTCCCACTCCCACCTTCTGTGCTTTCTTCTGTTCCTTGCTCACAATTTGTTGGTTGACGGAATCAGGGCCACATTTCGCTTTTTGAACCGATAGCTTCAATCCTTCAAACCTTCTACCATTCAAGGTTTTAACCACTCCTTCCACCTCTGCCCCATTTTCTGGATGAGCGAGAGCGAAGCCCCTTAATTCGCTAGTGTTTTTCCCTCTTGGGATGACTTTCTCTGCAACTATTGCGAATCGACTGAAGATTCGATGGAAATTAACGTTTGTCCACTCTGTCGGAAAGTTCTTAACAAATAAGGTGGGGAGAAGAGGAATGGGGCCAAACTGCCCCACCCTAAGTTTATTCATTGCTTGGCCCTTCCTACCCACATGCTTCCATCCCTCTGCATCCACCCCACTTCCTGGCCCTATTGTAGCACCTACCTCACCACCTGATGAGATTCCCACTTCCACCGTAGCCACCCCTTCCATTTTTCTCTGTCCTTATCTTTTTGATCATCCCCTCCCCGATTCCCCTGATGGTTGCGACGATCCTCGACTCTTCTCGAAGATCTAGGGTTTTGCGTCTTCGGTGTCCTCAATGCCACCCTCCCATGCAACTTTCCTCCGGCACTTTCCCCAATGCTTCATGAAGCCCTAGAGTTTTGCCTCGCCAAAACTGATGACAACCCCCTTCTGTTGAATGCCACTATGCCAGCCTCTGGACCCTGGATGTAAATCTTCTCCCTAACTTCCAATCAGCGCGTTGTACTCCTCCCCCAAGCTCTAGAATCTCCGTGCAACCTTATCGATGATGGTCACTCTCTCGATCAACTCTCATGTCTTTTGATTTCTGGAGTCCCGGACCCTCGCTTGATCTTTGCAATCACGAACCTTCTCTCAACCTTTGGAATCATAGATGCTCTTGATTGTCTCTCATGTCTTCGATCTCCGGAATTACAGACGTTCTCTTGATCTCTGGAATCAAGGATCGGTTCTTTGAGAAATCTCTTGACAATTGATTTCAACTAAAGCGTCATACTTGTAACTATTCCTACTAAAGTTGCATTCCAAAGACTCCACCTTGGTTCTGCTAATTTTTAAGTCTCTGGACCCTAGAGCCTTCCCCCAAACCTCCAATCTAGCATTTTCCTTTTCTCGAGTCTGGTTAACCAACATCATATCATCGGCAAAGACATCCACAATGGACCTTATCTTTGACTCTGGTGATTAATTTATCTTTAACAAGTGAAAAAACATAGGAACTTAATGCTGACCTCTGCTGAAGACTTGCTGCAACTGGGAATGCGTCTCCCCAGATGTTATTCTATTTCTTGTGACAATACCCTAATGTCTTTAATGATGATGTTCCTTCTGGGACCATTTTTCTCATTGTCCACTAGATAACCTCCGGAGGTATTCTATTAAAAACTTACTCCAAAATATATAAAATGGTTGGTAGGTTTCCCTAGTGTGAAGTTGAACTGATTTTCTGATAGTCTAGTTGAGTCTTGATCTTTCTTTCACAATCCTCTCCCAGTGCTTCATAGTTTGACTTGTAAATATGATTCCCCAATAGTTGGTGTAATTTTGCACATCTCCCATCTTGTAAAGGTGTTACCATTCTTCTCCTCATCTTGCATTTTAGCTGTTTGCAGAACTTTATTTAAAAGTCTAATTATGAAATTGACCTGATTTCGTCCAGTACCTTCCTCGTTTCCATTTCCCTGTTTCTTTTCCTCATCTTTGGTTTCCCCACCCAAATTGTAAATAGCATGTTCATGTTTTAAAAATTGTATCATCTCCCTGTAGTTATCTTATCTCTCTTTCTCTCTCTCTCTCAAAAAAAAAAAAAAAAAAGAAAAGAAAAAAAAAGGCCAAATTTGAGTATTGAAAATTTGAAAGAGCTATTTATCAAATGGCAACCTATTTGTATACGAGAATGCATAGCTTTTGTGGATTATGTAGCCACAATGGCTATTTAGTTTTTGAGAGTCCTTTTGGATGTATACTTTGTGCATTCATAGTGTATACTGTAGCACAGAATTGGGTGGGTTGGCTCTCTTTTTCTTTTCTCCTTGTTCTTTTATTTTTATTTTTATTTTTATTTTTTATAATGTTGTTCTTTTATCCAGTTCTAGTCATGGAAATTTCTTATTTGAGGTACAGTGATTGACATTTTGGCTTAGTGTACTGACAGCGGGAAGCAAGGAAACTTGGGAAGTTTATGGGCGTTAGAAACAGAAGCTACTCATACGACATGGAAGACATTGTTATTCCATTACATGCGTTCATCAATGACCCTCTTGCTCATGAGATCATTCACAATGGAGCCACTTTTCAGGTCTTCTTTTAAGCCTGTTTATTGTCACGTTATGGTAGAGACCTGCCATTTTAATTTTCATTGTGAGCTTGGATTAAGATTGAATTGCTTCTAAGAACTTGAGAAATTTCTGGCACTTTCTACTTTTTGGTAGAGCATCTAAGAAATTTGAGATTCTAAAGCATGCACAGTACCCAGTTATTCCTGCAACTGTTTATATGACAAAGAAAACAATATATACATGCGAGGCTCCTGTGGACTGACACTGACAAGTGACAGTATCCCAATTGTAATCTTTGCCTGGATGGAGACGTGCAAGGAAGTTGCACAATTCAGAGATGGGTGGGTCTGTTGCTTGTTTAGGAATCGCCATGTTCAACGCAAGTTGTGCCGGACACATGTAGGCAATACAACAATTCTATCTGTTAAAAAAACTGCACTGCACTTTTGTTTTCTTGCTGTCTGGTATTACTTTTGCAATGGTATATGGTTGGATGGTGGTTTTATTTATCCGAATGTGATTCTATATTTTATGTTCCTATGATCTTTTAGTTATACAACTATGTATATTTTGATACTGTTGACTGTTCAGACATTTTGGACTGTATTGTGTTGGATGGGATTGTTTTATCTAGTAAAACCATAACTGGTCATGGGTTCCTTCGATATCACCTCTTCGATACTTGATTTAAATCCTTGAAAACTAGATCCATGTTTTGATGCAGCCCAGAGTGAGACATGATCAAAATATTAATTGGTGGACTGGGTCCATTATTCTGTCCCGTCATATTTGCCGACCACACATGATCCATATGATCAACTGATCAGACTGGTAGGCGCCTCAAGGTGCTATGCACAGATAGTGGAACCCAAAACATGGTACATTTTGATAGTGGACCCCATACATGTGTCCAATCGGATTGTGGGCCCCACTAATCCCTGCAAATGCTATGGTTTGGTGTAGATAGTTGTTTCTATATTCCAACAATCCAAAATAGGTTGTCTATGGTTGTCTTTTGTTTGTAGTTTCTATACTCGGGAAATAGAGTTGCTTCCAGTTAGTAGGGTTCTCTATTTAATAGGATCTGGAAATTAGGTCAAATTTATTATAAGAAATTGAATTGGGAAATAGGGCTATCAATACCTTGAGAAGCTTTTGTGACTTGCCATTGGTTACGTGGGGATATTGATTTGCACAGACGTTCACAGTACATTCATAGACGTTGACAAAGGTATGCATAAAAAAGAGAGCAATCTAGATTAAAAGGCTTTTTATTATTGATTTGGGATCTGTTTACATTCTAGGTTCTGGAATGGCACAGGCCCTTAATTATATTTCATGGGAATAACCCTTAATTCTAAGGCAACGAGTTAAGAGGGCTTACAAGATTTACATGATAGAAGATAGAAAACGAGATGCAAATGATGCATATTATGATCATGAAGCAAGCTGATCCCATGCTGCCAAAGTGTCATCAGCCGTAGCGTCATGTCCTGTTCGACTAATTAATAGGTGCTCACCACCTTATTAGAGGCCATGAGGTTTCCAGAATACTCAAAAGTCAAATGATCACTCAGTTGAGCAGCAGGAAGCTCGTAGTAACTTCCCCTCGTGATTGGCTAGTATAAGCTGGCCATCATATGGATGAAATGATGTAAGTGCAAGGCCACGCCATGATAGCAATGAAGGAGCAATGTATAACAGTCGTTCAATTAAGAGACAGGGAGCACAGGGCTGTGTTAGAACAAGTCGGTACACAATGTCGTCCAAGCTATTGCTTCATCTAGTGCTGGACTGTGTACTAGATTAGATAGAGGTAAGCATAATGAGCATGACCTTTATTATTCAGGGAGTGAGGATGATTGTTTGATGAGTGACCACAAGCTTCCGAGCTATTTGTTTGCAACCTGACCTACTAAGCGCTGAGCAAGGAATAATTAGTAAAAATGAAGCACGTGCTTGCTGATGGTTAAGGAGTAGAAATCAGTCCACAGGCAGTGGACATTGGCTATTGAGATGCCATAATAATCAAGAAGTGCCACTTGAACTCCTTTGGGGTAGAGAGCGATGCCTGTGTTATGGTGTTAACTAGGCAAGAGCGTTGGTTCTCTGAGGAGCGTACTGGACATGGAGTGCTGCCCATCTGAGGAATGCAGCAAACATGGGGCATCACCTATTAGGCCAATGCACTGTATGCCAGGCCTTCCATAGCTTCACTTTGGACAAGGGAGCGCCACTTTTATCCATCTCTCCACGCGGGACAAATGACGCCTCTCTCTTGGAGGGGAGGTTGATTAGGAGCACCCCCTCCTGAAAAGCATGATGTACAAAGGTGCTACTTGTTGTGATGATTAGAGTGAATGCGGGGCGCCACTTTCTGAGGGGGAATGCAGAACCAAGGGCACTGCTCTCTTGAGAGAATGTGACAGTTGAGGGGTGATGGTAATGGAGGCCAAGATTGCAGACATCATAGGCCAAGGGCGCAAGCAGGCAGTAGAGTCCAAGGGCCATAAGCAAGTAATAGAGGCCTAGGGTGCAAGCAAACAGATGCATTGTGGTGCAAGCAACCAAAGGCCTTGGGTAGGGGTGTCAATGGGCCAGGCTTGGGCCTGAAAAATCAGAATTTTGAATAGGGCCGGCCCAAAACAATTCAAAATCCGAGCAGAGACCTACCCCAGGCCCGACCCGTTGACAGCCCTAGCCTTGGGGGTGCAGGTAGCTAAAGGCTCAGGGGTATGGGCAGCCAGGGACCTAAGGACGCAGGCAGCCAGAGCAAATGGAGCATCAGGGTCACCCAGAACCCCATAATGAAGGGAATTCTAGGGGTGTAGGCCACCGATGCCCCCAGTTGTTCCTTGGAAAATTTGAGTAGGAACGAGACATTTCTCTCCCAGAGGAAAAAGAGATCTCCAAAAACTCCGGGGATGGTTCCAGAATATGAAATGCAACTCCCAAATGAATTCCCCGATGGGGTATTTATAGGTAGTAATCACGAGTTTAGTGGATACGTGTTGTTGTTTGATAGGTCGAATGATCATGACATGACAACTATCCCTCACTAACATGAGAGGATCCAAAAGCACACCTTGTGCCCCTTGTGCGGCAAGACTAGTGGCCTAGCTAGAATTGACGCCTCTGCACTAACACTGGTGCTCGTGGTGAAGAGAGGGGTGTAGGCAGGCAACGTTGCGAGTAGATTGCACTATGCAGTTTTACAAAAAAACACACACATCTTCATTACAAGTCGGATCCAAGTGACCTTAGGCTTATTGGAAGGATAATTTGACAAGCTTTCCATGAGATCGAAATAATCTCATTTGGATACCTGATGCAAGACGGATGGCCTAAACTAGGATGATGTAAATAATTAATTAACATATTACCAGAGTAAATCAAAGCATGAAATAAAGCCAATCTACCACAAATTTAGAGAAATCAACTATTCAATTAAGCTCAAGTTCAAGACCACCTCACAATCCTGCAAAAGAGATCCTTAATGTTATAAATCGGACATGACCCAATGGAAGGTAAAACTTTCATCTAGGGTATAAAAGCATTGGATTCGTTCTAGATTTGAGGATTCACTTGTACTTTGCTAGGGTTTGGGTTTGGAAATCAATAAATTGAGAATCTAGGGTATAAAAGGCTAGGGTTAGGGTTATGTTTTTATAAAATAGAGAAGAAGAGAAAGGATCAATGAGGGGGAGGCTGTTTGGCTATACGGATGTCATAAGGATAGTTCTGTTCAGTGTACTGGCATGTCTGTACAATCGTACGGACGGTGTGGTGGGGCTGGTTTGGTTTGGTTTGGTTGGTGATGAGTTGGGTTAATGATAATGGAGTTAGGGTTTGAGAAAGAAGAGAGAAATATTCATTTGAAAAAGAGGGTTTGAGAGAGAGAAGAAAGAAATACCTTGATAGGAATAAGAAAGATAACTTGGAATTACTCCAATGGCTTTGCACCAAATTCTATTCACAGGAAGTTTTCTTTCTCAAAAGAAGCCACGTAGAGAAATTTCATTCAATATGTCAATAATGCTCTCGGCTTCACACATCCAAGCCTTATATGTTCTATTTGGAGAGTTTTTACAAAAACACCCTTCATACTATAAAATGTCCAAAACACTCATAATATCAACTAAATCATAAACTAAATCAAAATAATCAAACTAATTAAAACTAGTGTCCAATATGAGTCCATGATCAAGACGACCCAATCAAACTGGTGCAACAGTCAAGATGGCCCATCGTGCGAAATCCAACGGTCCGATGCGAAGTCCAACATTCTGATAACTCTCAACTAAGCAGCCCACATGCATCTTCTCAGTGTGGGGTCCTTAGAGATGCATGATCATGCATGTGGGGTCTTTAACGTGGTGGGAACTTGAATTGGGTCCACTGGGCTCCATGTAATGATCATCTAGCCATAAAGAAATTGGGGCAGCCCTCCTCCTCTAAAATCTAAAAGGTGTTCGGATGTCCTCATCAATACCATTTAACCCATCAAAAGTGAAACCAAAGTCCCTAATTGCACGGTCCATGCTGCCTGCACAATCAGCCATACACAACTTCATTAAATTAACCCGACCTCCCTTGTCACACCTCTGATCCGAGTGTTCTTGGGCTTATCGGAAGATAATTTCCCGAGCTTTCCAGAAAGCCTGGGGCTATTTCATTTGGCCAGCAAGGGTGGAGTGAAGGCTCTTTTTGGCCAGCAGTTCAGGGGTGCGGGGTCTGCTGCCAGCATCGTGCAGTCTCATGAGAACGCTCGTATCTCTTTCATTTCAACTCCAATTCGGGTGATCTTGGGCTCGTTGGAAAGGTATTTTTTCGAGCTTTCTATTAAGCTATATACCACTTCATTTGGAGATCGTTTGATCAATCATCACTCAACCCAAAGTCTTTGCTCCATGGCTTGCAACTTGAAAAAAATGACGTTTTCGGTATCAACAGCGGGTCCTACTTTAGTGTCAGCTTTTTTATTTTGTTTATGGTATGTGTTCAATAAGAAAGGAAGTAGCGTTAGCATCGCACAATTCTAACTTTGAGTCCTTAAAATATAAGTTGGTAGATGTTGTATGGCTAAGGATGAATACAGGTTTTACTTTAGCCCCTGAATTTCCTGTGACTGGCAATAAATAATATGTGTGAGACTGTGCATAGCTATTAATTTGGAGAGATTTCGAGCTCGACGTCCTTCCATCGTTCAGCTCTTCTGATGCATTTGAGCTCAGAACCAAGAGTGAATTGGATTATAACCTGCTTAGGTGACAATTAACCCAAATCTACAGGTCCCCACGACCTGTAGAAATCCCTACTAGAGATAAGGGACTCTTGAATGGGCTTCAGCAGCCCTCTAGTATTGCTACGGGGAATGACAGTAAAGATTGTTATTGGCGCTGGCGCTGGCGCATGTTAACTTCCTATTTTAATAAAAGTCTTAACCTTCTTGCTTGCTTAACAAGTTTTAAGCAAAAAGAAGCAAACTAAGGGCCTGTTTTGCATTGTTTATTTTAACGTTTCTAGGCAATTTTAATTCTCAAAATCACTTAAGTAGTTAATGCGTTTGGTTAGCACTTTCCATGATTGCTTATTAAAAAAGTATTAATGAGAAAAGGCACTATTTTCCCCACTGCCTTTGAGGCTTTTTCGGGCAGCATTTTTTTCATCAAATAGGTGGGAGGCCATTTGAGGTGGTGAAACAGGTGCCATCTGGCATGCTGCATTGTGAACATGTCATATGCCAAAAATCAGGGTAGCACACTCACCAAGGGAGCCGCACATGTACATTGAATCTGGACTGTTAGACTTCGTCTGTGGTTGGCTGTTTTTCTCATATAAGTATGATCTGCCCAATCAGTCGACCCACATTATTTTTGGTCCATGGCATGTTAATGGTGCACCCTACCTTATTAATGGCCTGGATCTATGGCAAAGCATCCTGTTTACCTAGATCTCTGACACATGTTCTGCACTGTCATTTGAGGTGCACTCATTGAATAGCAACTACTCTTTGGAACTCTCTACAACACCTGTTGTACGAAGCACATGCACAATGCGAGCTTTGTGGGGCCCACATTAATGCTTGTGTGATATCTACTCCATCTTCCACCACTTCATTTTCACTGTACAGAGAGATATCCGCTTGAACCAAAGCTCAAGTGGGTCGGACCACAGGGACAATGTAAAATCACAATACTAAAACCTCCAAATTCATTTGGCATGGCCCATGTGAGTTTTGTATAAGGCTAATTTTGTGGATGTCTCTTCATCCAGGTGGGGCTAGCCCAATGAACGGGTTGGATGGCATATAAAGAATATGGTTGGCCTTATGAAGGTTTCTATGGTGGGCATCTCATCCACTGTTTCTTGTGGCGTGGCCCACCTTAGTTTTGGATTGTCCTAATCATTGGGCTAATGTCCTAAGATGAGGACAACTGATGGACAAAGTTGATGTCACAAAAACAGCAGGATGGGAAAATGGCCTAACCTATAAATTTTCACTCTTTTGTTAGAACGGGCTAATTATTTAGTCAACCAAAGTAAAGAATCCTTAGTTTAGATATTCTTTTGCTGAAATTTAATTAAACAAATTAAACAATCCGAACCTCTAATTTCGACATTTCTCAGTTGAAACTGGCCAAACTTCTGATCGTGCATTCACTTTTTGTTGAAATGGGCCAATTGTTTTTCTTTTTCCTTTTTAATGTATGTGTACCAAACATATTTATTTTCACATAAGCAATTCTCTATAAACAATTCCATAATCTAACACTTTCCACAAGCCACACCAAATGGGTCCTAATTTAGTATAAAGGGAATATGTTTAACCATGTGACCTCAGGAGGCTAGTGGGCTCTAGGGTTGGTGATTAGGATCAAAAGATGGGACCTGTGGGTCCCACAGGTCAACTGACCACTAAAAGAGTGACGATATAGGATATGTGGGACCTTACAACCAATCAAGCAGATATTAAGCACTAGATAATGGTTGGTCATAGTGCGTCCACCTTTGGGACCTCCTGTATTTGTGGTTTATGGATCGCCGGGATGCATCACCTTCCATCTTCAACTCCTGTTTCAGTTTGCATACTCGTGAAGATAATCTAGTTCTGCACTCCATCTATTCTGCTGGAAATTGCTGCTGCTGCTACTGTTTGATGAGATTTGGTATCTCACTATGACGCTGTTCCAAATCTTACCTATGGTTCATTGTTAATTCCCTCGTGTAAGACAGCCAAGTGGTCCAACTTTTTCTGCTAATAATTTGTTGTGTTTTCATTTCTTCTTGATGCATAAGTACCGGATATCTGGTTTCCAATTCCAGATCTGTCCTGCTGTGTTTTCTTGAAACTGATGCCCTAATGTCCACAAATGAATGATCATATTGTTACATTGTTGTCCCTGCTGGGCATTAACAGGTGGCAGGGTTGACGAACAACTCTTGCTTAGAAGAATCACACAAAGTGCGTCACTGTGTGAGGAGGCATCCGGTACTTGGCCAACATGTACTTGATGTTGCAAAGGTATTAAAAATGGGACTTTGAAATAATGAATATGCTGTGCCATGCACCAGCCTTTTATTTTACTTAAGATTTATGGCTGTCATCTGTTGCAAAATCCCGCAGAAGAGATTGGATAACATGTTATACGTTGGGCTTACTGAGGAACACAAGGAGTCCGCGGCAATGTTTGCAACTGTGGTTGGTGTGCGGGTGCTTTCCTTGTTGGAAGGCTTGAATTCTCGTACCAATCAAGCAGTTAACAACAGAACAGGTAAAGGATAATTGGTGCAAATTCATTCTGTTGTTCTCACGTTGGACCTTGGTAAGTGCAAAAATGTACATGCATGCATAAATGAATGGCGAATGACATACCAATGTTCAAAAAACTCACCGGCTCCCACCCGCTAATTTTCTTTTAATGAAATTGACCTTTTTTTCCCCCCACTTCTTACACTTGTCTTAGTCTAAACTCAAAACTTAAGAGACCAAGTTTCTGAGTCAAGTATGAGTTTTTGAATCTTGACATATATGAGGTGAATATGTGGAGCCAATTCTTGGTTCTGGATAGAAACTGGGACCGATGGTGTTGTTATTAAATGGTTGGTGACACACATGCACAGTTACAGTAATGCCCAGATGTACAAATATGGCATCTTTGTGGATGATCCGGTATGTAATCAGGTGGGCCATGCTGTGTAGATGGCCTGGCCCAAAAATTAAGGCAGTCAACTCATTAGGTGGGGCCACAAATGCACAGAATCAATTAATTGTTTACAACAAGTTGCCAATGGTCTGCATTCAGTTGATGCCTGTGGCTCTGCCTGATGAATAGAACTGCCTGAAGTTTGTGCCTGGTCATTTACACTGTGAGACCTTCCTGGTGCACTGCTTGGATGTCCCACACGCTTATCAGTTTGGCACATGTGGTTCTTTGTGGTGCACATGGGTCCAGCAAATCACTTAAAATATACAGTTATTCCTGGCAGCAAAACAAAAATTCTTAAACATTTGCTTCTTCCACAGAGCTTACCTCTTCTTTTCCAGAGTCTGAGCATGATAGTTCAAATCAGCTGCGGGTAAGCTGAGATGGATTTGGATTTTCTCAATTCAGTGAACAGATTTTGCAGCGCTTTGATATCCTGAATATTGTAATCACCCTTACCACTATCTTTTTTACGATAGGACAGCATTGATGGACAGAAGTTAAGAGAAACTCCTTCAGTCAAAAAAATTGAATCTGCCAATGAAAATGTAAGACCATTTTAATTTGATTAGGTGTTCATTAAAACTTCTGATTTTTATTATCAGATTTTGAGAATCCTTCTGGTTGTTTATTTTGTGTCTTCCATAGAAGAAGGGGATTTTTTCTTTTTCCTTTTTTCTTTTGCTCATCTGAAATCTTCTCACGTGGTAGACAACAGTTGTAAAACTGATGGAAGCTTATGAAGTCTGTATTTCTAGTTTACGAAAATCTCAAGCGACACGACGGGTCTCTTCTTTGAAGAGAATTTCTCCTGCAAACTTTACCAAGGAGGTAAGATATACGAAAGCTTCCCTAAACAAGTTACTTATTGATGCATGTCCCTTTTTCATGTCTTTTGCTTTCATGGAGCCACCATTTACACCCATGCTTGTGATGCACACACCCCTTGTATTCTACTATGGTCTTGTAGTAGTCTGTCTTTTGTTCTATTCTTATAACTATAGGAAATGGGTTTCTTGTGTGCATTAAAAAGAGCAGTGTGAATATCAATTGGGAGGGAGAGAGGAAGGAGGGAGGGACAAGAGGGTATCACCGAGAGCGGAACAACTTACATTTTCCTTGAGGGAGGGAGGGAGGGAGGGAGGGACGGTATAAGCGGAAAGTGCAGGATGTTTGCAGGTTTATGGTGGGAAGCTTGGGATCCCTGCGGTAAGTGCAGGATTTTGCCGGGTTTGGTGGGAAGCTTGGGATTTCCCTACCATCTCTGGTTTTTCCTACCCTCGTTCTTTTTAGACATTTACTACATTGAATATTATTTATGTCATTATTGAATATCTAATAGACTTGAGTAAAGACTCATCCCAGTCTCCGGTTTGACCCAACAAGCTGAGTTCTTAGGTTTTTGAACTATGTTATGGACAGCATGTGCTAATGTCTGCCACAATCATGACTCGTTAGGTAGGACATGGAAAATCTGTAAAATGGACATTGAAACTTGCACATGGCAGCATGGTTATAGACCATATAAAAAGACGAGAACTTGCACATGTCGACATAGTTATAGACAATATATAAAAAGTTGAGAAACTCTCCTAAGAATTGGTTCTCATGAGAATCCGTGAGAACTCATCCCACGTTATGTGTGCACGACATCCAATCTGTCCACTAGATGTGTCACCTTGTGAAACACTAGGGCCTAGAAATCAGCCTGATCCAAAAATCATGTGGGCCACAGCAAAGTGGGAGGGGAAACCCACCCTTGTTTTCATCGGGGCCCACCTAAGTTGCAAAAGAGCATGATTTTTTTGGTTGACACTTTAACTAAGCCAGATGAAGGGTCTGTATTGCTTGGATTGCATATACACATCATGTGAGATGAGTTAAGGGTTCTCACTGGCAGTGTTGATTTAGAGAAACATTGTTGATGACCAAATACCCAGAAATGTATTGTTGATTTAGAGAAACATGGGGAAAATGGTGGATTTTTTCAGCGAAGCTTTAGGAGATGCTAAAATATACATACTCGCATGTTTAGGAATAAAACAAATTGAAAAAGGATGCGCATACATAATAAGTTTCCATTTAATTGGTGTTTAAAAGCATGTGTCGTGATGAGAAATCAGTGCAATAGTAACCAAAATGAGTTTATATAATAAAAATACAAGTACCAAATAATAACTAAGGCATCTAAAAGTAAAGGAACTAAAAAGCATACTTATCTAACCATCCCTCATATCCACATGGAGTTACGAGGTGGCCCGAAGTCGTCATCTCCATCCCTACTTGGTTTGCCATGATATTGCTACTCAAATGTTTTGACAGTATTGTGCCTAGGTCATCGATCGTTTGTACCAATGGAGGTAATCTCTCACATATCTTTGATACTCATCCTCCTCGAATTGTATGAGTATGCGCAGGTGTGGGATGAACATCAATTGTGGTTAAGTAGGGTCATGAGGGAACAACTTGAATCTAACCTCGACCTTGGGATAATATTGAGCCCAGTCATATGATAGGTGCCTTGAAGATCCCCCTATGCACTCGTAACTAGAAGTGCTATCTGTTGGTTGTGCGTATCCGTAGTTGGATGGTTGTGATTGAGTGTCATAGCCACCATGCTCATAACTGTAATATCATCCATGTGCATAAGGTGGAATGGAAGCGGAGCTCCCCTGCTCTGAATCAATATCTATGGATGATAAACTGTGTGCAAGAGACTCCTCCTTGGCACCTTCTTCATATCCTTTTGACGTTGGAAATGCTGATTGGCCGGCGCTACTCTCTGTGAGGATTATGGACGAGATCCATGGTCTTCGTCTTGATTGGCATGGTCAAAGTGAGCCTCCTCAGTGAATTGGCTAACAGATTGCTGACTATGACCTGTTGTTTACCCCCAATCATTACTGCCTTTACCTCCGTAGCTACTGCCTCCACCGATGCCATTGTTGCCACCAATCCCACCGGATTGGCTTCCATCCCCTCCCTCACCACCACCGTTGTCATTATTATCCTTGCCACCATCGTCGAATATGGATAAAGTCTCATTATTGCTCAATACAACCCTACGATAGGGAAGGCACTGTGCAGGTGCCTTGCCATCCCCATCAAGACGCGCCAGACTCATTAAAGCATTGAAGGAGTTTGTCTCAGTCCTCTACTCATTGACGATTTGGTTGACGTTAATACCAAGAGACGCTACTCTCTCGGCCACCTTAAGAGTAGAACCTCTACCAACATCATCCGAATCAGTTGACTTGACTTACTCATAAAGTGGGTCCTCAACATTATCATAAAACCATGCCATCATACCTATCAACAACAGGTTGAGTGGGTCCTAATGTGCCTCCATGTCTCAATTTTCTTTTATATGCCTCTCTTTCAATTTCATATTATAATGATAGTATATGAGCTTTTGTAGCTTTTCATATCCAAGTTTGTTTCTCTCGCTGGTGTGTATTAGCGACCACATGCTTCAATTCCTCTCACATGGCAAAGACGAGACTGTCTTGGTGAGAAGACCGATGGCAATAACTGTAGTATGGGTACATCGCTTCCATACATCTCCCACCACTCACTTGTCGATCTATTAGAAGCATGTTTAGTTTAAATGGGGAATGCAATTACTTAATTATAAACCATACTATTTAATTAATTAAAATAATAAATACACTCACATGGCATTATCGTTTCTTTTGATGCTTCTGCAGGTGTGACCGAGAATGTACCATAGCATCTCTAAAATGTAGCAGCTGTCACCTGTCAATCACAGATTCACAAATCACTGTTGTTAATCACCCATGTATGTGGAGACTAAGAAAATAAATGGCTCAATTTATCATTACCTCGTTCCCAAAGTTTGCTTTTCCCCTTGAGTTAGGGAATAACATTTCATACACCTAGTGGACGGCAATTTTTAATTCATTCTCCTCCTATTTTCGATGTCCGTAGTAGAACACGAGGTTCAGTTAATTCGCTGAAACCCAGATAATGTTTGATCGGTTGCATTAAAATATGATAACATATAAGTGATAAATAATTAATCTTCAATGTAATAAGCTTACTAGCCTGGTGGAGTGGATGCTCAATGGTCCCAAATCCAATCCATCTGTTACCCAGTGATTGCGAGCAGCCACATTTGTGAATAGGGAGATGCAACCCGTATCCCCTCTCTCATCAACCGTATAAGCTCGTACAAACCCCATCGAAGGCCACGTCTCATTATCTAGAGCCTTAAAGATCTTGTAAATTGGTTGTAGTGATAGCATGAACTCTATCCCAAAAAGAATCACTAAGTGCTTTCCTGCACTTCTCCTATCTCTGATCCAACCATAGGGCCCCTAACCTTTCTTTAGCTTGGGCCAACTACTATTAAGGGAGACACTTTGCCAGACCATGTTAAGGCTGCAATTCAATGGTTTTCTTTGATGAAGGGATTATTTAAGAAAGTGTGCTGATTCGCAAGTTGGGTCTGTCTTTTGGTTCCACACAAAATGTACCTGAGATCTGAACAATCTCCTCAACCCTGCCCTGTGCCTGTACAAGCTGTTGAGTGTTATGAAGTGTGTGACAATTCATGTCACACCTGGTCGGATCATATCCCCCTGACACTCAGCTAACAACCATGAGTGACTGTATATGAAATTCATTACCCTCGCCGCCTCAATGGTGTTCTTGACCATCTTTTTCTACATTATCGACTTGAGCATTAGGTCAATGCAGTGAGTTGTGCACGGGGTCAAATAGAACTATACTTCTTCCTCAACTTCTTCCTTGCCTTGGCGAACGCATTGCCATTGTTCGTCACAATTTGTGCCACATTCTTCTCCGAGTCTCCTTTGCTTTGCACCGATAATGAATGCATCTGTAACATGTGTGCTCTGGGCGCACTATAGTCCATGCTCGCCTGAACTACCACGACTTCTGCTGCCTCCCTCACCTCCTACTGCTGCCCTCACTTCCTCTACTACTCCCACTAACCTCCTGTGTAGAGGTCCTAAATGACGGCCTAGTCTCCTCAAGCCGTCTCCTTTGCTTCCCATCTGACGCAGGATGCCCTAATTATGATGTATGCTCATGAACTCATATAATCCAGCGGAAATAAAAGACAATAATAATATGAAATCTAGCATCAATCATCATGAACTAAGAAAATCACAAGGAGATGTGCAATGGAGCGGGCCATTCATCACAACCATGAAGTATGGGATTCAATTATTGCTATGGTTGGATCCGGTGAGGGATGGAACCTCCTGATCTTGCATGCTCATAACCCAATCGATCAATGGGGATCACTAATCCGAGGAATCAAAGGGTTTCTCGGATTAGGGATTCGAAAATTTGGGGGATTAGGGTTAGGGATCAATTCTCAGATTTTGATAATGAGGAATAAACAAATAAGGATTTGAAGTAATGTGAATAGGAAATAGATTACCAGGAAGAAATTGGAGGGCACAAGAAGAGAAGAGAAGAAGGAGATCAAGGAAGAATAAGAAGCACCATGAGAGAGAGAGAGAGAGAGAGAGAGAGAGAGAGAGGAGGCAACCAAAGGTTTGTTTTTTTTTTTTTTTCATTAATCAACAACTAAAATTTGTGTTTAGGGCTTAACCCACTTAAATAAACACTAAGAAAGAAGAAAAATACCAAAATACCCTCAAAACTTAAGTAAAAAACAAACTTGAAAAAAACAATCCATGCGGTGGTTGGGTGCCTTGTGACCAGTTGGTCAGGCGCCCGACGAAGACAAAAAATGTCCAGCGAGCAAATCTCCAAAATCGGGGAATTTCGGGCGCTCGGTGACCAGTTGGTCGGGCGCCCGACGACAGTGAAAACTGTCCAGATAGTCTTCCCAGCCCGATGACCTCCAGTCGGGTCCTCCATACTACACACGTGTGTAGGGTTTTCAATGCTCCTCAACGATCGACTAGCCACAAGGAAGATGCTTGTGGCGCGCGCTTTCTCCATTGATAGACTTTGAAGGGTCTTGTGTCCTCATCACCATCCCACCCTGATTCCAAGGACTCGTGCATCGCCTATCTAAACTCCCTTCTATCCTGCTCAACAACACAACCTTTAGGATATGACAATATATCGTCGTCATCATCATCAACTAGCTCCTCATCAATGGTCCCTAGACCTTATCTTAGAACTCATAAATCCCTGATATCCCTCTCCCATTCCTGCTGTTGCTACCTCTGTGTCTTCCCCTCTCTTAACACCTTTCTAATCTCTGCTCTTACCTCCTTTGGAACACTTGGGCAGTTCTAGACACTCCTTCACTCCTGGACGTGTGGCCATAGTAATTGCAAACTGTTCGAAATCTATCCCTGTCCACTGGCTGTTCATGTTTCCACCCGATGTCCCTCGCTCTTTTGCTTGACAACATTTTATGTCCTCTACTAGTGCACAAATACAACAAATGATATCATCCATTAGAACATAATAATCACTTACATTTTTAAAAGCAAAGAACAAGTTATACATTCATCCTTTTACATACATACATGCACACATGCGTGATCCATCGATCCATCTATCATCCAAACTTCCAGCATGCATACATGTCTAACCATCCATACATCCATCCAACCAACTATCCATTCGTGCATCCATTCATCCATGGATGCAAACACACACACACACACACATGCATGATGATCCTTCCAATCATCCACCCATTCATCTGTTGAACTATGCATGAATGCATATATACATACAATGACACATGCATATCTACACACATGCATGATCCATCCATCCATCCATACACACATGCATAATCCATCCACCCATCCACCCATCCAATCAACCATGCATGCATACATACTTCATTGATCCATCCATCCATCCAAGCATACATACATACCTACATCATCCATCCATCCATCCATCCATCCATGCATACATATACGTATACACACATATCCATGCATGCATACGTATACACACACATATACATGCATTTCATCATATAACCATGAACCATGCATCCATTAAAAAAATTGAAATAGATTTAATTTTTTTTGTATATTAAAAAAAACAAAAAAACTGATTTTCCACCAACAAATCCAACCCATTGATCATAAACATGGACAATAAATAAGAAAACATCAAAACCAAACAGACATCTGAAAAAAGTTGAAATTTTTTTTAATTTTAGTAAACACAAATAATTAATTATTTTTCTGAAAAATCGAGAGGTCAACATGAATTGATAGCTCAGCCCCTCATTATCATACTAAAAATTGCGTCCTTAATTACTTATTTTTGGAAAGAAAATGAGGAAAAATTAGAATTTCCCCAAAATCTCCCATTTCTACCTATAATCTCTCCATTTTGTGTTGAAATCTATGTCAATGCATGAGAATCATGCATAGACGTGGATTTCAAATGAAATCCATGAGAAAATTTATTTAAAAACCCATTATTTTGCAAATTTTCATACCTTGTTGATTCCGGCCCACCGAGCTTTAGGTCTGTAATTTGTTCCCTAAATGGGAGGTTTGATCCATCAAGAAGGACGATGAGTTGCTGAAATCCACCCCACTCAGATCTGTAATTTTTTTCTTTCAAAAAAGTCAATTTTCCTTCTTCTTCTTCTTCTTACAAGTGACACCTGGTATTTTATAGGAAGGAGAGTTTGGCGATATTTTCAATGTATCGCCAATGTGTCAATACATGGCGATATATCAGTGTTATATCACCAACTCCAGTAATTTTTAAGAGTTTTTGTGTTATTGGTATCGCCTACTACTCGGAACATTGTGTCACCGGTTCTCATGAGAACTAGTTCCTAGGAGAAATCTTTTCATATAAAGATGTTAGTCTAGCACATTGAAATTTAAAAAAATCTATACAGGTAGGCACTTTTATGGCTTATATAGTTTGGTGGAGACGTTTGGTAATACCTGTACTACTGCATTACCAGAGAGAAAAATTGTTTCCCTATCAAACAGGGTGGCTGTATGGATTGATTTCCTTGATATAAATAAGACCCAGAAAGCACAGAAAGCTTTTTCCATGATAGCCATGACATATTTGTCCAAAACAACAATTACAGGGTTTCCTTTTCAGATGGAGATTAAGGGGTAGTTATGATAACCAGAAAATATGAGCATTTTAGGCATTTGACAGTCTGTGAGATGTTTGTCCGCTTCCGTCTTGAAAGTTCAGGACATTGGTGATGAGACGAGCAGCATTCCTTTTGTTGGCGATTATGTTGTGACTGACTGGTTAGAAGTTTGGGAAATTTCAGGCGCGGCTTCAGGTTCCTGAAAAAGTTCTCCAGCAAATACTTTTGCTGAACAGCCTTGATGTGGAACTTTACAAGCATGCTCAGAACATCTTTGCACAGCAGCGAAAACAATTTATGCAGAAATTGGATAAAGTGGTTAGTTCTGAATTCCTTGAAGCTCTATATTATTCAGCTTCCCATCTATTGAAAAGATCTCTACGTTGTTCTTTAAAAGAAAAAAAGAAGAATGATGTAGGTTTCAGAAATGGAAATGCTCCACTTCTTTTAGAGCACCATAAGTTATAGAGATCCTAGTTGCATTGGGTAACTCAAAAAGTCCAACAGATAGATCTAAACAGTCCTTTCAAGTCTAGAACATTTTTAAAGGGTTACCATGTGACATTAAGACTTATCAGATGATTGCATCTATCCTAGATTCGGCCTTATTTTTTGTAGGCATCCTTTTTCCAACTGGATGGGATGGGCTAGGATTGCCTAACAGAAGTGGCTTTTTAGAATCATAAGCAATCCATGATTGGAACTATCAGATGGATCCAATTGTTGGTTAGACCTATATTTGTATGAATGATCTTGGCTGTCCATATTAGAGGCCATTGAATGGATGGTTAAGATCATTAGATTGGTGTGATATTTGCATGGTATCCCATGAAATGTTTGTTGGACCTAATGGACAGTTCGGATTAATCGATTGGATTGTTTATGTCCCAACAATGATACTAGGAGCACTGTAACTTAAGGCTCTGAGAGCATTGGAGCATCTCTCTTCACTCTTAAGAAATAACCAAATTTTGTCAAGTCTAGCTGATCGAACTTGGAATCCTGATTTTTTCTCTATTGGAATAAAAACTTGAAATTAGTATCATGTGCTGACAAATTAGCATGTGTTTGGTTTATAGACAGCGACGTGGGGCATTATATAGAAAATTCCTAGGTGGCCAATGGTATGAGCCCAGGTTGGAGCAAAATAAAAATTTCGATGGGCCCAGCCCAATCAGCTCAAAATCTGGGCCTGAAGTAAAGCTACCTCAGCCAAAATATTCTATTGAAGGATCTTCTTCACACGATCAAAATATAAAAGAAATGAAAAGGAAAAGGAACCAGTTAAGATTCTATTACGACATCTAGACTCTTCTCATCCCTTGGGCCCACCCTACTATAGGTGGGCATACCCCGAAACGAAAAATCACACTGGTTAGGTGACTCTAGCCACTGATTGAAGGACTTCTGGGAATAACAAATGGACATTTTCAAAGAGTGAATAAATCCGAAACTGACGATCCACGGATGTCAGAGGAAATTCCTCGGATCTGTTGTAGTAACTCAGCTAGGTCACTAAGGGTTCCTACCCATGGCTCAGCGGTGGACACAGTGCATTTCAACACTGAGATTATGGGTTCGAGTCCTCATGTGGTGTCTGTCAAAAAAAAAAAAAAAAAATCATCTGTCACTGTGAAAATACCAGAATACCAGCTTGTCCTGGGAAGTCTTAGATGCAGTATATGCTCATATGGTATATTCTTTTATGCTTTGTTGCAGGAAATAAAAGAGAGTGTGCATAGCAACTCTAGCAACTTATCCGGGCACTATGCACAGAAAGCTTTTTGGTTAGCTGGAACAACTGTATTCGCTGTGCTCGTCATCTTTCTGTATGTAACTTCAAGGAGGAGAACTTCAAAACTTAAGGTGTGATGTACGTGATTAGTTACGATTAGAGAAAGTGGTGTAAAGTGCACCTGGGCCAAGTTTCTACGTCTGCACCACATATCCATTTTCAGACATCCATTTTTAAAGACGGGAGCGCATTTTGTATGCAAAAGGGTAGTTGATCAGAGGAGGAATTTTTTGGGTAGATTTTGGGCAAGGTGAGTTTTGGAAAAGAGGTGTGAAGTCTGGAACGGTTTTGGGTGTTTCTATGCCCTGTCAGTTGTATTAGACTTTGAGAAACATATATAAAAAATGCTGAGGCCATTCGGGGGTGAGAGATCAGAAGAGGCGATTTGTGGGCAAGATTACCTGTTTGGAGGGGATCCAGACCAGTCATCAGTGACAACGTTGAAAATGCCATGGTCCAAAATCAGGTGGGCCAGACATGTGAATGGGATATTGACTATTATTCGCCTTTCTCCAGTGTCCATTTTTCTCATTCATGTTTGCTCAGCAGATTTAAGGGATCAGCCTGACTTTTTGAGCCTAGTCATTTTAAGGTGGTCCCCGTTTATGAATGGCATGGATCCTGTGCAGGTTTGCCATGTGGGTGCGTTTGACATGAGTCGCCTCTACAATTTCTTGTTGTATGCCCCTCTGCTAGATGAGGATTTCCTGCAAAAGCCTATAGCAGGAAGCTCCTGAGCCGGGATGCTAAGTGGGGTACGCTGATGTTTGTCCATTTTTCGAGCTCATTTTAGGACATTTCCACCAAAAATAAGACGGATCAAGAAGTCGAGTTGCAACACGACAGGAAACAGTGGGGATTCAATGACCACTGTTGAAACGTTCATATAGCAGCAAATTAAAGTTACGTATCAGGCGAAGTTTTTTGTGTTTTCACTTCATCTCAGTGGGAATGACCTTATAAACGGTTTAGATGGCATATAAACATTAAGAAGGAACCAAGTGGGTTTCAATAGTAGGCATTTCTTTCCCCAATTTTCCCTTTTGTGTGACCCGGTTGAGTTTTGGATCCACCTCATTTTTTGTCATGTACTAAAATGAGCTTGCAGGACGGATGGATGGGGTGGATTTCTCACAAACATCATGGTAGACCCCATCTCCCACCTAGCACACCAGCGCCGGAAGTTTCTACCAGAAGCTTTAGCAGGAAATCCCCGTCCCACCCTGCCACTTTTCAACACATGGCGTGCACATGCACACATGCTTATTTAGCATGGGCAGCATTCTGTGTTCAAGCTTCTGGATCACGACAAGGTTGGTCATTTGTCAGTGACTGAAAGGTGGGGATCTCCTGCCATTGTCTTACCTCTATTAACACACAATTTTATTACATTCTGTCATGAATTTTGGTACACTGAACAGGGCATGTGGCAAACACGATTATCTACATGACATGATCAATGACTATCTTGGATTAATATTGCTAAAAGTCTGAACGTTTTCTCACCACAGGTATGGTGAAAACGGTTGAAAATGGGCTCCATGTGGCGTGTTGATGACTTCCACTCGGACATTCATGCACTCCCATGCTTGGCCATTCGCCCAAAAAATCAGGCTAGTCCATGCCTCAGGTGGGCCACAGGCGAGAAAAATTGTGAGTGGTTGCGCCTCATTGATTTGTGCTGGGGCCCATACATGTTTCAGAATGGTCTGGTTTTTTAGGTGTACCATCATCCGGGGCTGGTGTTTCAATGAATTGGATGTCATATCCACACTGTGGTGCGACCAACCTATGTCGTTGATTGGCCTGATTTTTGGGCCCATGCCTAAACATGGGAGAGCGTGCATGATGGTGGATTGGATGTCATCAACACGCCATTTCAGGACATGTTCAACCGTTTGCATTTGTGGGGCCTATTTACAGCCGTTTGCATATACACATGCATGCCATCCGAAAGCATGGTGGCTGCAAGAGAGATTCACATTCTATAAAAAAAATAAAATACACACCTTAATATAGATGGACCATGCCCTAACGAATGTTCTATGTTAAGAAGATTTAAGTACGTATGGTCCATCTATAATAAGGTGGTCAGGGTTTTGATTGAATGTAGGATCTCCATTCTAATTAATCTCGTAGGCGTGTCTCGCCTGCTAGCCCATCTGGAAGATACCTAGGTGTTTCAACAGCAGGTCTTAGGTTCGAGTACTAAAGAGACACACTAACTGGTGGGTGGGTGCATAGTGTGACTAATGATGACGAGGTTGAGATCTTAGCCAACCAAGCTCCGGCCTTTTTTCTTCTGCTGAACGTGGACCATTGATGCGTTATTTTCTTAACTTCCTATTTGCACACCAATTATCGAAAGGCTTAGGAGGCATATGGGCATATATAGGTGGATACGCCCACTTTCAAAAGAAATGCTTTAAGAATTAAGGATAAAAAATAAAAGCCATTTTGTCATGGAGAAGATAATATAAACCATCTGATTTTTCTCTTTGAATTTGGACATATCATGTTGAGGAAAAATGCCTGTACATGATTGATGTAAGCAAGGCAAAAATTATAAGAAAGGGCCAAACCAAACCTTAAATGGCTAAACTAAAACAAGAGACAAGAGACACAAGGATTTACGTGGTTCAATGTAAGTAAAGCCAACACACAAGAAAAATGGCCAAACCAAAACAAAAGATAAGAGGCATAGAAATTTATGTGGTTCGACAATATGCCTACTTCATGGCACAACAACACAGATCATTCTTCTTCACTAGAAATAAGAGAAACAAAAATATAAGGCATACCTCTCTCCTATCCATACAAGAAATACCTCAGAAGATGAATACCATGGAACACCTCTCTCTACTCATGACCCTCCTTATATAGACCATACTATTGGGCTCTTAAATGTGTATATTCTAACCCCATTACATTACTAATTATGCATGATTCACATGTTTAAAGACTATTCCAATGCATGTTTTGTGATTGTATGAACTAGAATGAGATTTCACCAATTCAATGCTTAAAAGGTCACTTTGTACATATTGAATATCAAAAGATCAAGTGCCAAAGGGTGGAAGAAAGAAGCAAGGGAGAAAGAGAAGGAAAGAAGAAAGAAGTGCAGAAGATTTCACTGTAGACCGGTAGGCCATAGCCTAGGACCGGTTGTTCGACCGGTTCGAGCACTCAACAGGAAGACCCCTGCTGCCAAAAACTTGCTGGACCGATCACGACTGGTCGTCCACTACTCAGACCAGTCGTCAGATCGGTTGCTTAATTCAAAAGCCAGGATGAATTTTTCGAAAACTCACTAGACTGTTTTTGGCATTTTACAACCGGTCGTCCATGGGCTCAGACCGGTCGTGCGAATGGTCATCTGCGTAACAGAGCTTGTTCTACAAGCTTCGAATTCTGCTGCTCAAAACTCAATTTTGCAGGATTTCTCGAAGGTTCTTCGCACCAAGGGCCCAAAACTTATAAAAGGGCACCTCTATCTCGTTCCTAAGGTATCTTAGAAGAGATCTACGAAGGTGGGAGGCGGAAAAAGACAGATCTGGAGTTTTACAACTCTTCCTAGTTTGTTCCTTTTAGTTTTCATGTTTTTAGTTGATTTCATGTTTCCTTCGATCATGATCGGCTAAACCTCTTAGCTAGGGCTAAGAGGTGAAGCTTGTAGTGAATCTAAGATGCTTTAATTCGTTTTATATGATTCCAAGTTTGAATTTTTATTGAAGAACAATGGTTTATGAAAGTTTGAATAAAGTTTTAAGTAGTTTTTCTTAATCTTATGATGGCTTATGGATGTTTGGAAGAAGTGCTTTAGTTCTTAGTTGTTTTGCATGGATCTAGACCTGTACGCTCTGAGGAATCGGATTTAATACGCTCTAGACTTGGATCCTCATAAGGGAACTTCAAACCAATGTTCTACCTTTTATTCTAAAGTCTGATTTACGTGTTGCTTATGCATATGATTTAAATGAAGTTCAAATCATGATATAGTTAAACCTTGTGACAGGGTTTGATGATTATTATGGTTGTGATCTTAACCTATTGGAGCTAGGATTGACCTATGCAATTGAGTGTGCTCAAGTCCTAACTTGAATTGAGGGAATCATGTTTATGAACAACACATGAATTGGACTGTTTTGATAAATTAACTGCTCTATCATCCGGCTAGATAGGATTTGATTTCGATTCTAGTTGTGTAATTGGGAAACCACAGCGAATTATGCATCAAGGATTGCTACAAGTAGATCCTTGAACCCATAGTCTCTTTTATATTAATTAAAATCACTTTTAGTTTAAGGATACTTCTCTACATTCAAATTCTAAAATCTATTTAGTTTGATCTCAATTAGAGAATGTTAGAAGTAGTTTTGTGAATTCCTAACAAGTTCCTGAGAACGATCTCGGTCTCTACCGAATTATTACTACATCGCAACCCTACACTTGGGGAAGCGAACACATACTCATAAGAGAGAGCATATAGCAATACCTAGAGAAATTAGGCTTCACCCACTGTATGCTCCTACGGATGTACGAGAGAGAGAGAGAGAGAGAGAGAGAGAGAGAGAGAGAGAGTTAGTCTCTCACTAGGAGACGTCGGAGTCTCCACTGCCACAACACATCACTAGTTTACTTTTAACCATTCATTTGATAGCCATTAATTGGATGGTTAGGATCTATTGATCAATGTAGGATGAGAGCTTTTTGTGGGCCATCATGATGGGCATAGAATCTAAACCCCACATTAAGTGTGCCTCGTTGTCTAGAAAAGACACGTGAAAATTAAACTGATCTAAAAATCAGGTGGGCCACAGATTGATTGTTAGGTTGTATATTTTGAATTATTGTATTGAAAACTTTCTTTCTTTAGGATACCAATTTTTTTTTTTTTAATTTAGTCATTTTTGGTAAGTATTAAAACTTATTTTTGAAAAATTATTTTAGATCCTCCTCACTGGGCTTTGTAGCTCACCCATGTTTGGGACATTTCAGTTTCAGGAATTAATATGGAATTGGTGTTTCGATATATTGAAGGACCTATCGAACACCTATTAAAGGTCTATCAAAAATTGCTGCTTCTGCATTCTTCTGGTTTTCAACTTCAGACTTCTTCCTTTCTTCTTTACTTGCTTCCTCCACCTCTTGGCTTTCTTCCAATGTTCTTCAAAGTGCCTAAAGTGCTCATCTTGTCTTTGAATCCATGAGGTCTCTCTCTCTTTCCTGCAAACACAAACATGCATATAAGATGAGTCTTTTAGTACTATAAACCATGCATAATGTGTGATGAATTGGGGTTATAATATGCACAATTCAGAGCTTAACATGTTTTTCTGGAAAAAAAGAGATTACAGTGGATGAAGAAAGTGTAAGAATCATTAGAAGGCATGAGATTTACAAAAGTAGAATGGAAATACTCATGAAACCACATCTGGAGAAGCCAGAGAGGTCCTCCACTATGGTGAAAACCTTTAGTGGTTGCCTCATACATGCCGCGGTATAGATAACTGTGCACGAATGGAGCAAGAGCTTGTTGGCATCCTTGAGCCAACGCCTCAGCCGGATGAATGTACTCTTTGGTGATTTGGATTGTATTCACATAAAGAAAGTAATGACAAATCCACATTAATAAGAGTGTTATGTGTTCCTGATAATCGACAGTGGCATGATTCTTGTGTTGAAGGAACATGAAATTGGAGTAAGCCTTGCCGCTCTTGTCTGGAAGGACGAAGTAGTGCTCCTCGTCCTGAGTAAAGCTTGAAAAGACTGCCTCACCATAGGGAAGAAGATGGGTGAAGAGGCATACATTCATGATTGTAGGGCTCATGAGACCACATTCGAAGAAGAAAGTGTTGGTCGGCTGGCTCCAGAAAGATGAAGTCACTGTGAGGAGAGAAGTATTTGCTGAATGCTCGTGCAAGGATAGACTAATACACTCATAATGCCAGCTCGCTTCCAGGTCTAGCCATGCTATTTAGAGATTCGGTGGAACCAATCGGACCATGCTGTCATAAGTCCTGGCCAGGATTGTGGAGACTTGAAGACATTGGTAGGATCCAGAAGTGATTTAGATTGCAGAAGAAGTTTTTCGCTTGGGCGTCTTGGAAATAATGATCTATGGATCGAATATCCTTGTGAGTGGTTTCAGGATGAAAAACTGGACCAAGTGTCAAACACACTTTCTCCGTTGTGACAGGAGTAGTGAAGATTATTTCATTGACGACTTCAGAAGAAAGAGCGTCTAGCTGTCTAATGAGATATCTTAGTTGAAGGTTGGAGGAGTAGAGGATGAGGAAACAACCATCGTGGTGACAAAGGTTTTGTCGATCGAGAGCAAGGATGAATCGTAGGAAGAAATGATTGCAAAAGATTAGAATTGAGTTCGAACAAGCGTATATATTGGCCAGGAACGTACGCATTAATGATGGGATAATCATGACTCCTCATACGAGTCGGCCATTTAAGGAAAAACGTTACATGTCACGATGATAGCCGCCGAGAGAAGGCAAGAACCGTTGTTCAGTTTTTGTCTCAGTCAAGCAGATTCAATAGGGACTTGAAATGTGGAAAGTAAGGCAGTCACATTTATTGTATGGAAGCACGAGCCAACGTTGCTCTCGCCTTTTCAACCAAAGGTAAGGCATGAGCCAATGTCCTTTCTTGTGGAAGTCGAGGTGCAACCCTTTCATAGAGGACTCCGTGAACCCCACCCTCTGATAATCTCTTGATTATCGTAAACAATATCTTGCAAGTAGTAGAATAAGTGACAGATCTTCTCATTTCTCATACATATATGGTCGAGTTCGATGTATCTGCCTATCCTAGCACTTGTGGTCATAGTTGTTCAGTTAGAATCAGGCTGCATGGTTAGTTATGGCACGCCCGCGCACGTCACACGTGTTTAAAAGAGAAACAATGAGCCAACAATGCCCATACAATTTTGACACATATTCGTACCACGGTCCAAGGACATTGGTGCCGTATTCTACACTACTACGTAATTGGAGTCGAGGCAATTTGTGTCTCAACTAAGCAAGGTTAGCATGTAATTTGCGTACCTGTTTGGATTGACTACTCTGATAATTTTATCGTATTTTGTTGAGAGACATGTGGCAGAGACTAAGTTACTCAAAGTAGATTCATGCCATATTTTATTGCGAGACACATGACATTATAGATGACTGAGTACGAATAGAGTAAGAGCTAGTTGGCATTGTTGAGCCAGTTCCTCCGCCGGTTGAATATACTCTTTGGTGATTTGGATTGCATTCACACAAAACAAGTAACGAAAAATCCACACTAATAAGATTGTCAAGTGTTAAAACTAGAAAAATGCTCGTATAGCAGTTTTTCCTGTATTTCATTATTCTGGGGGGAATTCTGAGTATAAAGACAATCATAGACAATCATAAGCAATCACAAAGTATACACAAGAGAGATATCGCTAGGGCGAATTTTATTCCAGAGATTTTGAGATCTTTTACATTCCAGGCTGTGATACTAGTCACGAACCTTTAATTCATCAATGGATGATCACCCTTGATTAAAAGGCAAAAGTAAATGAATGCATGCATCATAGAAAAGCTAAATAAAGCATTAAGAGAGCATGAATGTAAATGAAACAAATCACAAACAACACAAAAATTTTTACGTGGAAACCCTTGCGGGAGAAAACCACGGCACAAAGCGACAGGATTCTACTATATACAATAGATGGAATATTAGAGAGAAAGCCCGGGTAGATCGAGCAAGTAATTTAAATCATCAGGGATTATGGTATTGAGTTCATGGTCGTATAGACCTATTTGTTTTCTTGTTATGGACTGAGCCACGTTTCTTAGACAAGTCAGATGTCTATGTCCCATTTTCTTTCATTGTCCGGGTTGAAGGACTCTCAAGATTCGAGTGGTGTAACTCTGGGCCGTTGGCCTTTGGAATACACGAGCATCGAACGTTGGTCGACACGACCCAAGGCCCGTGCCTGTATTTTTATGACGAGTGACCTTAGGAAGGCACTCCGCAAATTCCTGAGCGAGGTTTTTTAATCGAGTGGTGCAACTCTGGACCATTGGCCTCTGGAATACATGAGCATCGAAATGTTGGTCGGCATGACCCAAGGCCCACGTCCGTATTTTTATGACGGGTGACCTTAGGAAAGCACTCTACAACTTCCTCATCAGCTTAACCGACGGACCCGTTGTCGATGGGTAGGGCATCGACTGTTTTTTTCATAATGGCAATCCATAGCAGGATGTTTCAGGCTTTGTTAGAACTCTTTTGTTTGTGGTTTCTTGTGGTAACCATAATCCCTTAGGTTTAGCTTCGGACCTTTATCCGGGATGAATGAAGCTTTATACAGTAAAGTAAATGTGTTTCTTCTGGAGTCGGGCGACTTGTCTTCGAGAACACTCTTTCTTCTGAGTATTTTTAATGATCTATTTGAGATCGAATAGGCTATATCGAGCCGAGATCCTTTGAGGATTCAAACCCAATGGGCTGGATCGGTTGTTTTTAATGCCTGCAAGTGGCTAAATATCAGGTCCGATGGATGCCCGCATATGCCAATTTTTAATGAATGATGGGGATCAGTGCCCCATAAATGTTTTAACTCGGCTATTTCATAGCTTGTGTATATTGTCTTTGCCTCAGCATCTTCGAGATCGCTGTTGATTTCATTTGGCATTATTTAGTTTTCGAGCCAATAGGGCACTTCCCAGGGCTGAAAAAGGGCTGAAAATGACTAAGTAGTGGACCTGTTTGTGGTCTAATCAGGGCATTCGGTGAACATCATCGATAACCATATTTAAATAGGGGTGGATTATGTCCACGAGGGTTGCAGTGCGATCGCATTTCGATTCGCTTAGCATAGGTTGAGTTTTGAGCCGACAAGGCACTTCCCAGGGCTGAAAATGACTAAGTAGTGGACCCGTTGACCGGTTGATTAGGGTATTCAAGGGTCCTGAGATTGGATAACCTCGTCGCGGTGCGTGATTATGGTGTATCATGTCATAAAGAAGAAAAATTTTCCTCTCGGGCTCAGTCCAATTCCGCCCGATTCTCCTCTATTTTGACCGTTTCCAACTCTTTCGGGAGGATTTCAGGAGTTGTCAAATTGGCTAAGTGTTAGCCTTTTTTTGTTAAAAATTTTGGCCATTTATCATCGACCATCGGAGAATCCGATCTAGGGGATGGGAAGATCTCGTCGGTGTGCATCTAGGAGAGGCGGTTTGATCGAAAACTGATCTCGATCAAAGGCGAGCCACACGATGGAAGGTCCACCCCTCCAACTAGCGTCCAGGAGCATGGAGGGGTGTGTGTGGGCGCATGTGGAATTTTCCATGGGCTGGTGGGCTCATGTGCCTAGGAGGTGGGCGCAGGTGCCCTCCTCCTAAGCACATGTGGCCAACTTAGTGAAAGAGAGAGAGAGTGAGTTTCGAAACTCTGGGCGCATGGGACATTGCGCATGCGCCCAACCCCAAATAGTGGGCGCATGTAGCCTCGGCACTTAGTGGATTTTCCACATTTTTAGCCTCCCAAAGAGTGGGTGCATGTGGGATTTGCACTTAGTGCGTTTTTGCATTTCCCGGCAAGAGAAAGCCGGCGCATGTGCCTCTGTGAAGTGGGGAAAGTCCAAGCACTTAGAGAATTTTAAGATTTTTTCCCTTGCACTCATTTTCTTTGGGGGATATCCCTTTCCAACGAGGAATTTCGGTGAGAGAATTATCCGATGGTAGTGCATTTTTGGGGTTCCAGAGGGAAAATCCCTTTCCAGCGAGGGAATCCATTCCAGCCAAGGCATCCGGTGAGGGATAACGGAGCAGGCGCATGTACCACTTGCGTCGCTCTGAGGTCAGAAAGGGGTGATGTTGCTTAATGTCATCAGGAGGACCTGCTATTTATAGCAGTGCAATCGGGTTCGGGTTCGACCCGACAGGTATTTTTCGGTGCATGTGTTTCTGGAGCATTTCCTGATGCATGTGTTGGGTGAAAGTATTAAGTGCAATGGTCTAGGCACATGTCATTTTAGGCCAGGCACATGTGTTTTCAGGCCAGACGCATGTCATTTCCGACGGATTTTTCGGGCGGTTTTTGGGAAAGTGTTCGGATTGCCTTCTTTCGGATACGGGGTGCGGGCGCATGTGGTGGAAGGCCGGGCACATGTCCCTCTTAGAAATTTCCACTACTTAGCCAAATTTTAGATTTTTGCACTTTTTTGAGAGAGAAAATTCCCAGACTTAGAATATTTCAGGATTTCAGGCTCTGACGGGAGACCTCCAGAGGACAGCTAACTTTTCTGGGATTGTGGTCACTGTCGCCAAGCCACTTCTAGGCTGAGATGGACCTTTTGAATGAACGGGATGGGGTATAGAAGTCCAGGTGTTACAAATTTTGGTACTTCCTTCGTAATTTGGAGCCTCCGGGTCAGCTCGTCGTATACGAACGTTGCTTTGGGGAGCGTACACATAGAAATACACGCTACAGGGACTTCAAACTTGCTATTTAAGGGTTTTGGGGCGCTTCGGATCATTTTGCGGTGGTATAGATGTCCGATTCCGCTCTAAAATGATAGTTGTAGGCTAACAGACCATTTTTTGGTCAGCTCCGGGCAGGGATGAAACGTATTTCGAGGTGTGCAGGTAAAGATACGTGCCGCATGACTTTGAAACTTACAGGTTAAGGGTTTTAGGATGTTCTGGATCATATGGCGGTGACCTGCATGTCCGGTTCTGCTCCAAAATGCTTTTTATGGATTTCGATTGCTACCGAGTGGTTAGGGTTACACTAGCATTTTTTAGGTTTTTTAGTCTCGAAATTGATTCAAATCGTCGTAGATGGACCGCAGACTGTTGTTTTATAGTGGCTGCGAATTTGAGCCCCAACAAGTGCCCCCCCGGTGTGCTGCTCTGGATGCTTACGTCATGCCAGTGCAGTGCACCGGTCCCTCAGGCTCAAGTATAAATAGTTGACTCACTGAGTCATTTGCCATTTTTTGAGTCAGGAAAATCCAATTTCTCTGAGGTAAGAGAGCTTCTCTTAGAGCCTTGGGCGCATGTAGTCCCTCTATGGGTGCATGTGGCATTCCAGCCATTTTCTGGCAATGGAATTTTGCACCCCAGGCGCATGTGGTGGTGCCATAATGGCTGGGCGCATGTGGCAGGCGCATGTGGCTTTGGACATGCGCCTGGAGTTTTCTCCAACTTAAACTTTTTTTTTTCAAAACCTTTGGGATGGGCGCATGGCCTCCCATGCATCGGATGTGGGCACATGTGGAAGGGCACATGCGCTTGGGGCATGCTGTTATGAACTTGCATTCTTCCTCCTTTTGAGTTGGGCGCATGTGGGAGTGCACATGCGCCTGAGCCTTCATGTTTTGAACTTGTGATTCCTCTTGCATTTGGGCTGGGCGCATGTCAACATGCACATGCACCTAGGGCCTTGTAAGATGCATTTTACACTTTGGCATTTGTGGATTGGGCGCAGTGTGAGGGGCCACATGCGCCTGGGGCTCCTCCTTGGGCGCATGTGAGCCTAACACTTAGCCAAAATTTCAGATTTTGGCCTCTCCTTTGCACTTGGTGGAGAAATGGCATATCTGGCTCTATTTTCAGTCAAATTCAATGTTGTTTGCGGCCAGATTGCTTAAAATTCAAATGCGATTGGGCCCGCAATATGCTGTCTGTTTCGGTCTTTTGTGGCCTGCAATTGTCCATTTAGGCAGGTTCAGGGGTGTACCTGTCGGACTGCAGCTCAAGTTCTTCAAACGTATGCAAGATTGTTGTGTGTGAACAATTGTGTACATCCGATGTTGGGATTGTTTCTTATCTTTGCCCAGTGCTTGTGACATGTGTGTGCTTATTTGTCGTATGCATGCTTGAATCTTGTTACTCTCATGTTTTTATGGATTGTAATTTGTTTGTGTGTGCAATCCATGATTGGATTATGTGATTTTGTTTTTTTTTGTGATGCGTACCTTATTATGTTGCTTTGTTGCATGCAATGGAGCTTTCTCCTAATGCTTCCTTGTTTACGTGCAATAACAAATCATGGCGGAGATGACAAGATCTTCTGGTGAAGTTTTAGGATTGCAAGTCTCTGGTTCCCTTATCTTCGCAACACAGGAAGAAGAGGACGACTGAAGATACTGTCGATCCGTCTATAGCAAAGTGTTGTTCGCGCTTCCCTGCGACAACCGATCATGAAGTGAAGGATTTCTCTGGTCGTATTAAGCAGCTTCCCCATGAGGTGTTACTGCGTATTTATGTAGATAAAACCGCATTCAAGCCTCCTGACGCAAGAGACTGAGGAAGAATGGTCCTCTTAGTATTGTCAGCTTACTGGTGCTCCGAGTGTTGTCGAGGCAGGTTCTTCTAGTTTGCTTACCCAACATCCCGAGGATAATCAAGAAGTTCAGAAGAAGAAGAAGAGACGGAATCGAGGTAAGAAATCGACTGAGGCAGTCGGTCAGGAGGAGCAGTCGACACAGCTCGTCGATTTGAAGAATGACCAGATGAAGATTGGCTGGGATAGAAACCAAATCGTCGCGACATGCGGTTTCTTCATCGTGAACCCCTACAACGACCTAGTCATTACACATGAGAAATCTCTTATGAGGCATCGACCCCTCCCGAGCATCGAGCCATCCCACGATCAAGGCCCTTTTCAGTTCTACAGGGTTGGAAGGTGGACATCTGTTGCCGAGCAGTTGTTGACTACCTTATTGGTTGACGATGGGAGAGAACAACGGGTAGGTCTCCCAAGATAAATGGTCTTCCTTGCGCCGACTTGTGATCCTCGCGCTCTTTATCCAGCCCATTATTTCGAGACAGTCTAGCAAAGGTTTCAGGCATATGGATAAGACGATGATGTGGGCGATGAGTAGTTTCCGTACGCGAGGTCATTTGAACGAGTGAGTTGGTTATGAGTCATGGGCAAAAGAGATTTTGGTCTGTCACGAGAGGATTCTGAAGCAAGTCGGTCTGTATCAGGCTATCAATACAACTTCTGGGCATTTCTTCCGTGATCCCATAATCATTCGAAGCTTTTTGAATTACTGGTCTTCTGTTACCAATTCATTCCACTTTCTATATGGGGAGATGAGTATAACTTTATGGGATCTCTGGATGATGGCTGGCTTGTCTGTACTAGGACGATATTACCAGGAATACGTCCCAACTGATGAAGAGCTGTCTTCGTCTCGGTTCAAAAGTCCTCGAGATGCTTACCATTCAAAGGCTTGTCTGGAGTTATTCGCTGAGTTGTCGCAGTTCGACAATATTACCAAGATCCATTACGACGACTGGTTGATCTACTTTAGCCAAAGAATGAAGTAATATTTCTTTTGATACCTTCTTTTGTACTTTATATTTTGCATGCTCTTAGCTTCTTTTCTTCTGACATGGAACTTTTCTTTCTTCTTGAAGCATTGATTATGAAGAATATAAAACCCTGCAGGAAGACTAAGTCTTGATGAAGGAACATTTCGAATATAGATTCTGCAATCCGAATGAGCTTACGTCGACTTGTGAACTAGCGGGCTTCTTAGCATACTGGCTGTCGGCAGTTGTGCTACCTAGCTCTAAGGGTACTGATGGGGTCAGGGTTTCTTGCTTCGTCGTGGCAGGAGCTCTTGCAAATGACCATCGATATTCTTTAGCACCGTCGGTGTTATGCAGTCTATATAAGGCTTTCGACAATATTGTTAGTAACAAAGATCAACCTAAGAGAGGGATGAACGTGGCTTATTGTCCGTGACATTTCTTCTGCGGGTGGCTGGGCATATATTTCCCGTGGACATATGGAATGGATTTCTTTCAATATCTTCACACCGATCACGCACCTCTTTACCGCTACGAAAAGCTTGAGATGATAGCGCAGTCATCTGATTGGATAGCTTCGAAAATCGGATAGCTGGGTGGATATTTGCTTTTACTACTTCTTGTTTCTAACGTTGAAGAGGATCGAGAAGTCGCTGATGACGAACGTTCTGTGAATACTCTTAATAGGGAGTTTCTGGTGTCTATTCGTACTGCTTCACTTCCACTACGTGAAGGAATAGAGTTATGGTGGGAGCCTTATTACCCCAGCCAGTTTGCTAGGCAATTCAGATATGATCAGGGTGTTTCGATAACGTTACCAGATGTAACCAAAGTAGAGCGGGCAGTATGACACAGGTCCTGTTCACTGGGAGTGGATATGGCATTAACTTCTAATGATGCGAACGGGCGCGAGGTTCATACTTCTCGGCCTCTATTGGAAGAATGGCGGTCCTTATGGCTGGCTGAGATGGTGGGTGCATCAGTATGCTTTGATTCGGAACAAAAACTCTGTTGATGATCCAATCTACATTCCTCCTCCAAAGTTGACAGAGGTCCTCGCTAATGGATTGGGCTATTATAGAGAGCAGGCTGAAGCGTATTTGTCGTCAAGTTTTAGGCATAAGACTTCTCTGAGTGTGTCAATTGACCATCATAAGGAGGATACGTCATTGGATGGTTGGCATATCTTCGGAGTATCTTTGGTGAAATGGTCACAAGAATCTAGGTTCACACGTCTTCTGGTGATTGAAGGTGATAAGGATGATAATCAGTTAATTAGTGGAGAGGACCCGACGACTGACTGAGCCGGTGAATGACATATCAGACCATGTCGGTGTGACAGAGCGAGTCAGGTAGATTAGACAAGATAATTTGCAAGGGACCACTATGTCGGTGAATGACACAACTGTGTTTGTGGCCTCTGGTGCTTCTAATGTTGAGGGTATGGCAGAGGTGCCAACAGTCGACTCAGGTAATTAATGCAGATAGTAACACTATTGAATATTCGGTCATGACTTCAGAGCTACCAACTGAGATCGCTGAATCATTCGTTAACACGACGGCACACGTTGCGGATCCCTTAGAATCTGTTGCTGGCTCATCTCTGGCCCCTGGTAGTGCTCTTTCATAACTTCTTGATACATTCTTCTTTCTACGTTTATCATTTTATTATGCTCACCACGTTTCTTTGCCACAGTTATTGTTGATTCTGGTGTTGTTGTTCATGGAGCGTTCGATGTTCCTTGTTTCGATCATTTGGACTGTTTTGGGCAGAGCATATTGAGGAGTTTGTTATCGAGTATCTCAAAAACACTAGCTGATTCGCATGAATGGCATATGTTGGGTGTTGGAATGAAAGTGTTGGAGGCTTGCGTTGAAGTGATAGGACCTAATGCACTTGTGATTGTCGATCATATTTCTTCATTCGAAAGCTCTGTCACGAGGGTAGTAGCTGCTAAACGCGCCAAGCTAGACCCTGTTATTGAAGGGAAATGAAAGATTGTGGATTCTCTGGGTCCTGTATGCGGTCAATAATGGATGCACGAGCATTTTTTCAAAGCAATAAGACACAACATAAGGGGTGTCTGGATCGTCTGGCCGAAATCGATGTCGAGATTAAGTACTTGCAGGCGGAGAAAATAGCTGTGGGCTTTGAGGTTGCTCGTCTTGAGTCAGCAGTTGCTCAGGATCAAATAACCGTTATAAGGCTTGAAAGTGAGAGTGAAGCGATGCGTAAGCAGCTAGAAGATTTGACCACTGAGCTCCAAAATGTTCCTGATCCTGCATTGATATTATCCGAGGCGAAGTCGGCGATGGAAGCTTGGTTGTGATCAGGTTGATATCAGGATGTCTAGAGAAGCTATGATCTTTACTTCTGATATTCTTCTTGCCAATTTTTATGTATAGAAACGATCATGGGGCTTCATCTTGACTAGATTTCATAATAATTGTAATCGATGTAAGGGATCTTTACTTTTTAACCATTCATGTATGCGGTGTTGAAAGATGTTAACCTTACTTTTGTTAATGAAATAAAATTGGCAATTACCTTTCTATTGTGTGATATTGTGCAATGGGTGTTAGAATGCTTTGCAACATAACTTAATAGCAATCATAACAATAATGAATGGTGATATTAGATATTTGTGATAATTAATGTAGAATGAAATGAAGAAAGTAATACTTCCCTTTGTCGTCGATCTTGGGATGCTTTGGGTTTCCAAATCTGAGGTATGCTCACGTCGTAAGTGAATATTTTCTGGCCTACCCCCAGTCATTTTTTCCTGCAAACTTGAGTTTCTCATCATATATTGGGGCTTGCCCCCAGTCTTCTTCTTCTATAAGCTTGAGTTTCTCATCATATATTAGGGCTTGCCCCCATTCGTCTTCTTCTATAAGCCTGAGTTTCTCATCATATATTAGGGCTTGCTCCCGAGTCATTTTCTTCTATAAGCCTGAGTTTCTCATCATATATTAGGGACTTTTTCCTAGTGTATTTAGCTCTTTGTTTTGCGCTATTGTCTCTTTCTGATAAAAATGTCCTGTGCTTTAGAAATCCACATAGAATACCCATCTGATCGTAATCGTTAATCGCATATTCTTGTTGCAGAATTATTCATAAGAGAAAGCCTGCCGATATTCTCAAAGCAAAGTGATATATAATAGAATGCCCTGACCATCTTCACATAAAGCCATATGTATATATATCAGAGATTCCTGATTTTGACCTATCCTCATATAGAATAGAAGAATATCCCAATAATTATGAGGAGATTCACTATAAAATATGAAAGCCAAATATATAGCGAGACATTCTGATCACCTTCATATAAGACCAAGTGTGTGTATATAAAAGATTGATAATAATAGAATATCCTGATCATCTTCATATAGAACCATACGTATAAGAGACCATCATCTCTGGATTACTTTCACAGAATGCTTTCTTCTCTCTTCATATATATAAAAGATCGACGACTCTTAATTACTCTCATATAGAGTAGAAGAATGCCTAGAATGTCATAACGATAACAAGAAGACCATGATAAAATAATAATATGAAGACGTTACATCTCATACAGATCTTTTATAGAATACCATCCTCTTATCAGACTGGATTGATCTGAAAATTCCTAGAGGGATCTGGCGCAGTTGAATCTCGTAACCTGGAGGTTGTATGGTTCAGTTTATCCTCATAACCTGGAGGTTGTATGGTTCAGTTTATCCTCGTAACCTGGAGGGTGCATGGTTCAGTTTATCCTTGTAACCTAGAGGTTGTATGGTTCGGTTTAGTCTCGTAACCTGGAGGTTGTATAGTTCAGTTTATCCTCGTAACCTGGAGGTTGTATGGTTTAGTTTATCCTTGTAACCTGGAGGTTGTATGGTTCAGTTTATCCTCATAATCTGAAACTTGTATGGTTTAGTTTATCCTCGTAACTTGGGGTTGTATGGTTCAGTTTATCCTTGTAACCTGGAATATTTTCTCAACTCGTTTAGACCCGGAGCGCAAGGATATATTTGCGCTCATGCAGAGTTCAGCGACTTGGTTTCTATACAGAATTCGGCGAGGTTTGTGCTTATGCAGAATTCAGCAACTTTGTGCCTACACAGAGTTTGGCGAGGTTTGTGCTTATGCAGAGTTTAGCGACTTTGTGCCTATACAGAGTTCGACGAGGTTTGCGCTTATGCAGAGTTCAGTGACTTTGTGCCTATATAGAGTTTGGCGAGGTTTGCGCTTATGCAGAGTTCAGCGACTTTGTGCCTATACAGAGCTCGACGAGGTTTACACTTATGCAGAGTTTAGTGACTTTGTGCCTATATAAAGTTCGGCGAGGTTTGCGCTTATGCAAAGTTCAACGATTTTGTGCCTATACAGAGCTCGGCGAGGTTTGCGCTTATGCAGAGTTCAGCAACTTTGTGCCTATACAGAGTTCGGCGAGGTTTGCACTTATGCAGAGTTCAACGACTTTGTGCCTATACAGAGTTCGGCGAGGTTTGCGCTTATGCACAGTTCAGCGACTTTGTGCCTATACAGAGTTCGGTGAGGTTTGCACTTATGCAGAGTTCAGTGACTTTGTGCCTATACAGAGTTCAACGAGGTTTGCGCTTATGCAGAGTTCAACGACTTTGTGCCTATACAGAGTTCGGCGAGGTTTGTGCTTCTGAATCACTGAATCACTTGTTATCCGGCTTCAGGGATCGTTGCTTTCGTCATTACGAGGTGAGGGAAGTAGAACCCTCCAGACGCCTAGGAAGATCATCGTAGTTGCCATTATGATTTTGATGATTGATTCTTTCTATTTATTTATCTTTCTATCTTTCTCTTTCTCTCTCTCTCTCTCTACATAGTCATACATGTATTAGAGTATTTCGCAGTTTTGAAAAGGAGAGGAGGTGCGACCTTACCAATTGCAATACAGCTCAATGATTGACAGAATGTACGAACATGAATCATATTATCATTTTGAAATTCTTTTGCCTTAAAGATGAAGGGAAGAACGTTCCCTTTGAGAGTCGCCAGTGAAGGTGCCGAACATTTCTCCTTGCGGTAACCTTTCTCACATACACATTAGTATTTGCAAATGATTTATCATAAAATGTCTATTTACTCAGAAATAACCAAGGATACTAGTATTGTTGGAGTCTCCAACAGAGTCGCCAGTTTGTTAAAACTAGAAAAATGCTTGTGTAGCAGTTTTTCCCGTGTTTCATTATTCTGGGGGAAATTCTGAGTATAGAGACATTCATAAACAATCATAAGCAATCACAAAGTATACACAAGAGAGATATCATAAGGCGAATTTTATTCCAGAGATTTTGAGATCTTTTACATTTCAGGCTGTGATACTAGTCACGAGCCTTTAATTACATCAATGGATGATCACCCTTGATTAAAAGGCAAAAGTAAATGAATGCATGCATCATAGAAAAGCTAAATAAAGCATTAAGAGAGCATGAATATTAATGAAACAAATCACAAACAACACAAAGATTTTTACGTGGAAACCCTTGCGGGAGAAAACCACGGCACAAAGAGACAAGATTCCACTATATACAATAGATGGAATATTAGAGAGAAAGCCCGGGTAGATCGAGCAAGTAATTTAAATCTTCAGGGATTATGTCTTAAGTTCATGGTCGCATAGACTTATTTATTTTCATGTTATGGACTAAGCCACGTTTCTTAGACAAGTCAGATGTCTATGTCCCATTTTCTTTTGAATTGTCCGGGTTGAAGGACTGTCAGGATTCGAGTGGTTCAACAATTGGCCGTTGGCCTCTGGAATACACGAACATCGAACGTTGGTCGGCACGACCCAAGGCCCGCGCCCGTATTTTTATGACGGGTGACCTTAGGAAGGCACTCCACAATTTTCTGAGCGAGGTTTTTTAATCGAGTGGTGCAACTCTGGACCATTGGCCTCTGGAATACACGAGCATCGAAATGTTGGTCGGCACGACCCAAGGCCCACACCCATATTTTTATGATGGGTGACCTTAAGAAAGCATTCCGCAACTGCCTCATCAACTCAACTGACAGGACCCGTTGTCGATGGGTAGGGCATCGACTGTCTTTTTCATAATGGCAATCCATAGCAGGATGTTTCAAGCTTTGTTAGAACTCTTTTGTTTGTGGTTTCTTGTGGTAATCATAATCCCTTAAGTTTAGCCTCAGACCTTTATCTGGGATGAATGGAGCTTTGTACAGTAAAGTAAATGTGTTTCTTCTGGAGTCGGGCGACTCGTCTTCGAGAACACTCTTTCTTCTGATTATTTTTCAATGATCTATTTGAGATCGAATAGACTATATTGAGCCGAGATCTTTTGAGGATTCAAACCCAATGGGCTGGATCGGTTGTTTTCAATGCTTGCACGTGGCTAAATATCGGGTACGATGGATGCCCGCATATGCCAATTTCTGATGAATGATGGGGATCGGTGCCCCGTAAATGTTTTAACTCGGCTGTTTCATAGCTTGAGTACATTGTCTTTGGCTTAGCGTCTTCGAGATCGCGGTTGATTTCATTTGGCATTAGTCAGTTTCCGAGCCGATAGGACAGTTCCCAAGGCTGAAAATGACTAAGTAGTGGACCTGTTTGCGGTCTAATCAGGGCATTCAGTGAACATCATAGATAACCGTCTTTGAACAGGGGTGGATTATGTCCACGAGGGTCGTAGTGCGATCGCATTTCGATTCACTTAGCATAGGTCGATTTTCGAGCCGACAGGGCACTTCCCAGGGCTGAAAATGACTAAGTAGTAGACTCGTTGACCGCTTGATTAGGGTATTCAAGGGTCTTAAGATTGGATAACCTCGTCGTGGTGCATGATTATGGTGTATCATGTCATAAAGAAGAAAAGTTTCCCTCTCGGACTCGGTCTAATTCCGCCCGATTCTCCTCTATTTCGGCTGTTTCCAGCTCTTTCGGGAGGATTTAAGGAGTTGTCAAATTGGCTAATTGTTGGCCTTTTTTTGTTAAAACATGGATTTTGGCCATTTATCATCGACCGTTGGAGAATTCGATCCAGGGGATGGGAAGATTTTGTCGGTGTGCATCTAGGAGAGGCGATTTGATAAAAAATCGATCCCGATCGAAGGCGGGCCACACGATGGAAGGTCCACCCCTCCAACCAACGTCCAGGCATATGGAGAGGGGTGTGTGGGCGCATGTGGCATTTTCCATGGGCTGGTGGGCGCATGTGCCTAGGAGGTGGGCGCATGTGCCCTCCTCTTGGGCTCATGTGGCAAACTTAGTGAAAGAGAGAAGAGAGGTTTCGAAACTCCGGGCGCATGGGGCATTGCACATGTGCCCAGCCCCAAATAGTGGGCGCATGTAGCCCCAACACTTAGTCGATTTTTCACATTTTTGGCCTCCCAAAGAGTGTGCGCATGTGGGATTTGCACTTAGTGCTTTTTTGCATTTTTCAGCGAGAGAAAGCAGGCGCGCGCATGTGCCTTTGCGAAGTGGGGAAAGTCCCAGCACTTAGAGAATTTCAAGATTTTTCCCCTTGCACTCATTTCCTTCGGGGGATATCCCTTTCTGGCGAGGGATTCCGGCGAGAGAACTATCCGACGGTAGTGCATTTTTGGGGTTCAAGGCGGGGAAATCCCTTTCTGGCGATGGAATCCATTCCGGCCAAGGCATCCGACGATGGATAATGGAGTGGGCACATGTACATCTTGCGTTGCTCTGAGGTCAGAAAGGGGTGATGTTGCTTAATGTCATCAGGAGGACCTGCTATTTATAGCAGTGCAATTGGGTTCGGGTCCTGACCCGACGGGTATTTTTCGGCGCATGTGTTTCTGGAGCATTTCCCAGCGCATGTGATGGGTGAAAGTGTTGAGTGCAATGGTCTTGACGCATGTCATTTCAGGCCAGGCGCATGTGTTTTCAGGCCGGGCGCATGTCATTTCCAGCGGATTTTTCGGGCGATATCCGGGAAAGTGTTCGGATTGCTTTCTTTTGGATATGTGGTGCGGACGCATGTGGTGGAAGGCCAGGCGCATGTCCCTCTTGGAAATTTCCACTACTTAGCCAAATTTTGGATTTTTACACTTTTGTGAGAGAGGAAATTCCCAGACTTGAAATATTTCAGGATTTCAAGCTTCAAAGGGAGACCTCCAGAGGACAGCTACCTTTTCTGGGATTGTGGTCACTGTTGCCAAGCCTCTTCTAGGCTGGCATGGACCTCCTGAATGAATGGGATGGGGTGTGGAAGTCCAGGTGTTGCAAATTTTGGTACTTCCTTCCTAATTTGGAGCCTCCGGGTTAGCTCGTAGTATATGAACGTTGCTTCGGGGAGAGCACACATGAAAATACACACCACAGGGACTTCAAACTTGCTATTTAAGGGTTTTGGGGCACTCTGAATCATTTGGCAGTGGTATGGATGTTCGGTTCCGCTTTAAAATGGTAGCTGTAGGCTTATGAACCCCTTTTTGGTTAGCTCCGAGCAGGGATGAAACGCATTTCGAGGTGCACAGGTAAAGATACGCACTGCATGAATTTGAAACTTGCAGGTTAAGGGTTTTAGGACATTTTGGATCATTTGGCGGTGACCCACATGTCCGGTTCTGCTCTGAAATGCTTTTTACGAATTTTGGTTGCTACCAAGTGGTTAGGGTTGCATTGGCATTTTCTGAGTTTTTTCAATCTCGAAATTGATTCAAATCATCGTAGATAGACCGCGGGCTGTTGTTTTACAGTGGGTGCAAATTTGAGCCCCAACATCATGTATTTCTAGCATGATTCTTGAGCTTCAGGAACATGAATTGGAGTAAGCCTGTCACTCTTGTTTGAAAGGACGAAGTAGTGCTCCTCATCTTGAGCAAAGCTCGGAAAGAATGCATCACCATAGGGAAGAAAATGGGTGAAAAGGATACATCCATGATTGTAGGGCTCATGAGACCAGATCCGTAGAAGAAAGTGTTGGTCGGCTGGCTCCACAAAGACGAAGTCACAACAAGGAGAGAAATATTTGCTGAATGTTCGTGTAATGATAGACTGTTCACTCATAAATGCAAGCTCGCTTCCAGGTCTTGCCATGATGTTTGGATATTTTATGGAACAAATCGAACCATCATGTCATAAGTCTATGCCAAGATCGTGGAGTCTTGAAGACATTGGTAGGATCTGAAAGCGATTTAGATTACAGAAGAAGTTTTTGAAATTGTGCGGGGTAGTCTAATACGACACATTGTCACGCTATGCACTTTGTGGAAGCTTGGCGAAGCTATTAGAATAATGGCTAAGTCCTAGAGGACGGGTGATTAGGACCTTTTGAAATTCTTCTCGCCTACTTAACTAATATAACAATTTAAACTAAGTAAGTAAGAACACTTCGACTTCCAAGCCTTAGTGAGTCCAATCACATAGACTAAGAAAGATACAACTATTACACAACTAGTTTAAATGTATACATTACTAATGATTTAACTAATCAAGAAACTAATCTATGCAACCTATGTAGACTATATGAGATATAATTAATCATATAAGCTTAAGTATATACAACTAGTGAAAATACATCTTGTGTGTGAATGTGCATATTTAGTGTCTAACATACATTCTAATTAAGCATTCATAATTAAGTAATTAAATGTTTAATGCATAAGTAGAAATGTGCTTAAATACATCACAAACACAAGCATATATAGTGGTTCGACTACTAATCTACTTCACTCCTGTTTACTTTACTCACCCATTGAGTACACTAGATTTCACTATGAGGGTTTTAAATCAAGGTTGCCTCACAACGTATGAGTTTTAAATAGGTTCGTCCCAACCTTACAATCCTACTCAAGGACTGAATTTAACTCAAGAACCTCATGTACGCACTCGTGTCGGTGGACCACGTACACACTCGTTTCGATGGCTCCCCTTGGAGATTTGACAACTTAGGCTCTACTCAAGAGCTAAGGTCCTATAACTGAACCTTAATTTAGGCTTCACATATAAGCCTAGGTCCTATAACTGAACCTTAGTAGTTTTAGGCTTTACAAATGAGCCATGGTCCTATAACCGAACCTAGTGTATACTCCCTCCAGAGTGTCCCCATAGAGACTTGCTTTGGCTCTACAATCGGGCCTATGTCCTACCACCGAATCTATCGATTTTGACAATTCAAACTCTACACTCAATTCTCCATGGAAAGATGAGTGGATGTACTTTACAAATTGACAACCTTACTTATCAGATTTGAGTCCCGTTGATGCGCCGCTTAGGCTGCTTGATCTCTGCTCTCCCGTGCATTAATCAGCTCACCTTTGGTCCCCCAATCAATGATGCAGATGCGTCTCCAATGCTTCATCTCCAAGATCAGCTACCTTGCATTTGATACTCTTATGGAGATGCCCAAGGTGCTAGGAGGTGAGAGAACAAGTTTATCTTCTTCTTGAGCTTTGAATGCTCAATTCTTGTGATGAATCACAAAGAAGATGGCTTGTATAGGTTAGGATTAGAACTTAAATGTGTTGGCAATGATGGTGGCTTCTAAATCTCTAAAATCCTTCTCTTAAGCCCAAAAAATGAATCCCCGTCTTTTATAGATGAACCTCAAATAGTAAACAAATAGGGACATTCGTAATACTTCAATGGATCGAAATACCCTTCGATGGATCAAAGATCCTACTTCGATGGCTTAAAAAACTGTTCAGAGATTTTCTGAAGTTGCTGGACATCCAGTTCGATGAATCGAAACATATTTCAATGGATCGAAAAATCCACTTCAATGGATCGAAGGGACTTGTTCGATGGATCGAAAAACTATCCAAAGAGTTCACACATGTTATTGTGCATATATTTGATGAATTGAATTGGTCTTCGATGGCATCAAAGACCCTATCGAAATGAACTTCGATGGATTGAAGTCCAATTGTAAACTTCTGTCTGGGCTGGTTTATTTGCATCAGCTTGTACCTCTTTTAGTAGCCTAACTTATCATGTTATTCTAAGTATTTTAAGGCTAATAAAGATGACTAAGGGTTTTACTATATGCTCTAAGTCATCTATAGGTTATGGTTATTTTGGTTCTAAGGGTTAGGGTCACCAAGGCATCTCTTTTACCTATTATTCTTCCTTGATGCTTCTTGTCCACTTGAATCTTCGGTCTTCAGCTTGCCAAGGCTCAATCGACATTACAACACTTGGACGCACATAATTGACAAATAAGGTGCACTAGCATGCCATAGAAAAGTGCACTAACAATTTTTTTGCTTAGGCGACTTGGAAAGAATTGATCTGTTGATCAAATATCCTTGTGAGTGGTTTTCGGGTGCAAAGCCGGACCTAGTATCAGATATGATTTCTCCAATGTAACAGGGGTGGTAAAGATTATTTCATTCATGACTTCATAAGAAACAACTTCTAGCTTTCTAATGAGATCTTCATGGTTGAAGGTTGGAGGAGCAGATGATGAGGAAGCAGCAATGACAGTGATAAAGGTTTTATCAACCAAGAGTAAGGATGAAGTGTAAGAAGAAAGGATTGCAAAAGATTAGAATCGAGTTTGAACACGCATATATATCGGCCAAGAACGTGCGTATTAAGGACGAAATAATCATGACTCCTCATATGAGTCGGTCATTTAAAGAAAACTACTATGTGTCGCGACGATATCCATTGAGAGAAGGCAAGAACCGTCGTTAGGTTTTGGTCTCAGTCAAGCAGATTCAATAGGGAATTGATACGTGGAAAGTAAAGCGATCACATTTAATTAATGAAAACACGAGTTAGTGTCACTCTTACCTTTCCAATCAAAGGCAAGGTGACGTGGGGGCATTGTTGTACCCTGTTTTTTTATTGTTCTCAAGAGAACCAATTAAAAGAGGACACATGACATTGCAGGAAAAGTGTACAACATGCATAAACGGTTATGTGATTGCTTTACGTGATTTGCCAGGATACATGGAGTATATTCTTTGGTGTAACAACTAGCACTGGCCAATTGGAACTCATCATCTAGAGATATGTAGTGGTTGCGTGAAGGTTATAAACGGTTACCACTCAGTTGAGAGGGAGAAAGAAGTATCAACAAGAATAAGGGAGTACTGAAAGGTTACCATAATGACTGAAGACGGAACATCTCTGGACAATTCTATTTCTTAAGAAAGCCTATAAATAGCAAAGACGATTGATAGAGCAAAGAATCTCACACTAACCAAACTATATCAAACTTATCAATTATCTTATCAAGTATCCCTTATGTTCCTTAGCATAATTAACCTTTTACATTTCTTAGTGTAATCAATAATCTAAGAGTAGTGTTCGCCAACCCCAAGTGTAAGATTGCGATGTAGTAATAATAAACCATGAGACTGGATCGTCCTCAGGGATTATGTAACTAAACTGACTCTAACTCTCCTAACAACTTGGATTAAGAAGTTCAAAATTTCAGATATTTAGAATTAAGCATAAATAGTAACTTAAGATAGGAAAAACTCAGGAAATTAAATAACTAGAGAGCCAAGGATCCTCTTGTAGTAGATCAATGCCAATCCATTCATTAAGCTCTAACACACAATTGGAATCGAAGTCCTATCTCTATCTAATTAGAAGATATTACATTCAATACATAACAATCCAAACTCAATATGAAAGTTCAAATCTAGTTCTAATAACGCATTGAGAAGATGAACTTGTAGCACTTTGAAGCATCAACCATACAAGGAGATAATGGATTGATCTAGGGTTACTACAATTCAAATCTCATAAAACCAATATGACCATTCTCAGAAACTTATAAGCAACTTGTGTCCGGAGTACACAAACTCTCAAAATCATCTAAAAATATAAACTTTTATTCAAACTAGAACTTGAAATATCAAACACCAAAGTTTAGAGTACTTGAATGAATGAATTAAACATTAAATCTAACTACAAGCTTCACCTCTTAGCGTTAGCTAAGAGGTCTATCCAACCATAAACATGATTGAACTAGAAACAAATAGAAAAATTAAGAAAAAACATAGAAAAATAGAAGTAAACTAGGTTAGAGGAGTAGCAGATGCTCCACTTCAATCCTCTCTACCTCCAGTAACTTCAGAACTCTTCTATGATCGATTGTGAAGGGAGTAGAGGTGTCCTTTTATAGCAAAAATCCACCACTTGCCTCAAAATCTTCTGGAATTGTATAAGTGTTTATGCAGTCTGGGTGGTGGTTGACTGGTCATGGACCCCTGGCCGACTGGTAGATGCTCAAGAGCCAACGGACATAACTGATTTTCAAATATGGATTGCAAAGCCGATCGGTCGGATGATCGGTCGTGGACCATCTATCTTAGTCCAGCAAGGTCAGCAGTCTTCCATTAAATTCAACCTATCCTCAGAGAAATTCGACCGGTTATGGGCAGTGGATGATCGGTTGTGAGAACTGTCAATTTGAGTTTTTTTCTTTCTTCTTCTCTTTCCTCCTTACTTCTTTTCTTCACCTCTTGGCTCTTCTTCTATTGATCTTCAATGTGTATAAAAGTAGTTATTTTAACATCATATTCATGAGGTCTCTCTCTCATTCCTACAAGCATAAATATACATATAATATATGTCTTTTAACACTTAAAATCATGCATAATGTGCAATGAATTGGGGTTAAAATATGCACAATTCAGGGCTTAACACACCCCTCAACCAGCATTTTACTAGTCCCGAGCAAAACATGCGTGAAACAAATTCAACTTCCTAACTCAAACCTCTTTTAGAAACTGTATTTCTATAGACTCTAAGATATATGAAAGTGAGATTTAGGAAATAAGTAGTGATTAATTCCCAAAGCTTAATCTTCTTAAAACATAGTGAGTATTTCAATTAGAGTCCCCACTGATTAATTGATAAATAGAACAATCCGAACAAGTGTGGTCTAGTGTACTTACTGAATGCTCAACTCATCAATTTCCAGGATTACCCTTCTACTCATGGATCAACTAGACTACAAATCTAAAAGTGTACAGATCAACAACAAGCCTATGATAAGAATTTGCCTTACTGTTCTATCGATGATTTTCACTCTACTTCCCATTACCAGCTTGGATGATAAGCCCTCCCCTGGTTGGTGATAGGTAGCCCTTTTCGATATTTTTTCTTTCTCAACGATTTTTCAACTCTACTCTTCTTCCTCTCTCTCTCTCTCTCTCTCTCTCTCTCTCTCTTTTTCATTCAAAATGTCATAAGATAGGATTTTTATAAATCCATATCTAAAATTTCTTTTCTTTATTTATTTCATGAACGTGATGGACAAAGTTTCCCGGCTTGGTTCCTCAACACCTTAGATCATAGTCTAACCAATCTAAAAATACCTTCTAATCCTTTCAACCATGAGAATTGTGCAATGTAAACTAGAATCCAAAAAGTGTTCAAAGTTTCTATTAGCCATATAAAAGAGGGAAACTTATATAGAAAACTACTATATCCATGGAATTCTAAGGATTTTAAAATCAAATTACTTCACATCCCTTGCTCTCGTATTCACATATTCTCAAGTGCATAGAAACATAGTTTTTCAAAAGAGTTTTAAATCAGAAAAATCAAAATTTTTTTTACAAAAATTGCTCAAAATGTCACAAATATTAGTAGATTCATCTAGGAATCTCACCCCCAACCAAAATCTTACATTGTCCTCAATCTAAAAATATATGCAATATATAATGACATAAGAGCAACGACAAAAATAAAGAAGAGTGAAAATGAGAGTACCTGAGAGAGTCAAAAGTGGTAATCTACCTCAAGCAACTAATCCTAATGAAAGCAATAAAAAAAAAAACAGAAAATAACCTAATCCTAAACTATTCTATACCTTCGTCAAACTAGGAGATCAATTATCCTGAAAAACAGGATCGTCTAAAGGAATTGACATGTCTACCGAATCAAACTTCTCAACAAATGGTTTCAATCTTTGGCCATGCCTGTCTTTGATACCAAACGGAGATGGTCAATTTGGTCAGTGTGACCTCTTCCTCAACCTCTGGCTTATGGAGCAATCTTGGCTAAACTAAGACAACAATTTAGAGAGAATTAATAGGAAGGGAAAGAGAATAGTAAATATGGTTTTTCCTCAAGGGAAAACCGTTCTCCATAAGTTGAGTAATAACAATAAACTTCAGTTTCTCATTCATTATCTCCTCATCATTTATAGAATTCACCCAACGTCTAGCAAACTAAGAAATATGATAAAATTCCTAGAAGATAGCAACTGCACAACCCCACGACTAAGTCTACATAGAAACTAACTCTTACTTGGACTTTAAACAACCCTTAGTGCCTTTATTGGTGCCATGTGGCCTTACAAGTAGTGGGTTACCCCATACACAACACCGATTGTAAGTATTTCCTTTCGATTTCTTATTGAATTTGAAAAGTCTGTTTTTACAAAAAATTGGTCAACAAATGATGTGCTCCAATCTCCTCCTTGGAAGGGTGCACACTACTGGTCTTTTGAAGGTGTGCGGACCAGATTTGGACAAATGACTCTAGATCATCTGTGGAATACAAGAGAGACAAAAAGAGGGAGATGGTTGGGGACCAGCCGTTAGCCCTCCAATGCCTAAGTTAGTCCAAGTAGGAGATAAGAGGCAAGAATTTCTTGGGTCTAAGATTTAGCGTACCTTCACATCTAGGAGTGTCCCCTATTTATAGGACTCTTGGAGAGCTATTGGTGGCCACGATCATGGCCAAGTTAATGGGTACTGCCTAGAAGGGGTGTTGTGATTATCAGGGCGCGTTATCAGGACTGGGATATGACAATGGCTGTTGAGATTCGTACTCCGTACGTCATGGAGCCGCCCTTGATTTTCTCCCCAATCAATGTCGGTGTCTGCCAACCTCAAGCCTTAGCCCGAGGTCAAGCTATAGAGGGAGGCTGATCCGACCTATATTTAAGTTCTTCCCCGATAACTATATGGTTGATGTCGATACCTGGGTCATAGGGGCCAAGCTGGTGTAATACCCTTGATAAAAATTAGGGGTAGATTTTTTTTTCTTTTGAAAATTGTATGGACAAAAATGACATTTGAGTGAGTTATCAAATCATTTTGATCTAGATCCATGATGATTTATCCATTTTAATAACAATCCACACCATGAATTTTATATCCAAATTATATAGACTAATGATTAACTCTTGTATTAACAATTGAACCCTTAAAAATTATTAAAAGAGTGAATGGATCATCCAAATTAATTTGTTTAAGCATGAGAATTATCCAAATTGAACCATTCATTTTATTCTCCATATTGTTAACTTTCAAATGATATGATTCTCATGTTTTTATCCTAAGTAGTTATCATGATCTTAAGACAAGAGTATGGATGGCCATAATTTGCTTCATATCTAATTTGATCTGGTGGACTATTATGAGTTTGAATTATGTTAATATGTTTATGTTGAATAGATCTATAATCTCAGTTGATTAGATATTGTTTAATGCATGTGAAATCATGAAAATCATGTGCATGTGCATGGCTCATCATCGTGACCATTGATTTCCTCATCCATAATGCATTTTCAATTCAATCAAATATTTTTCCCTAAGCATGTACACTATAAACAACGAGTTGACACTCATGGATCAGATTAGATCATACTCAGTTTGTGTCTACAAGCTTGGCACGTACACACACACATATATACACTCTCACCCATGGAATTAAGGGAGTACCTTTATTAGGTGTACCCTCAAGGCTATGAACGGTAATAAATCATATCCTTATATCCTAGTGTCCTTTGAGAGTGAAATGAATTTTGGTATAATATTCACACCCCGAGAGAGATAATGGATGATTTAGATGTAGACAACCACCATGGTGGGACCCACTTTCTAAGTGGCATGTGTATGTACTCTAAGCTACACCCCAAACCAACCCTTACCTAAAACCTCTCCTATTGCCAGAACGTATCCTTAATTCTCTTTCTCCGTTACGAAGAGAATTAGGGCTGAAAGTCGGGCAGGTTGGGTTGGGTTGGTGCTCAACCCTAACCCAACCCAAGGTTCCTATACCTCAACCCTAACCCAACCCAACCCAACCTCGGGTTGGGAATTCTCAACCCAAGCCCAACCCAAGCGGGCTCCGTCAGGTTGATCGGGTTGATACATGCTAATATTTTCGTTATTACATTAGTTTATTATGTTTCAATACACGCCTTTTTTTCGTACCTATGGCTTTATTAATTATATATGTACTTATTTATGTAAAGAACTTCACTTTTCCTAAACAAATAAGTTAAAATACAGGTAAACATTATAAGTTTACTTCACTAAAGTATAATAAAAGTATAAGTAACTTGTATATAGATCGGGTTCGGGTTGGGTCGGGCAACCCGAGACCTCAACCCAAGCCCGACCCAAACTTCATCGGGTTGATGTTTTCATAGCTCAAGCTCAAGATTGGGTTCGATACTTCTTGCCCAAGCCCAACCCAATGTCGGGTCGGTCGGGTTGAACCCGCCCAACTTTCAGCCCTAAAGAGAATCCCTTGAAATTCTCAATGTGCTTAACCTTCGTACGCCACACTTCTTGAACAACAATGAAGTGGTGACAAAAAAATGTGGACCCCACATCGGTTGGCTAAGATCTAAGCCGTTCATCATCTTCATTTCTATCCTAAGAGGTAACACCATGAATCTTACTTTGATTCAACGGTTGCTAATTTAGTAGATCTCCTAATAGAGAATCCATATTCAAACATACTTTGTATGCATCTTGCGCCAGAGAGGTGAAATGAAGGGATGACTGCATCGTGGAAGACCCACGATGCCATATACATGTCAGCTGTGTAGTCCATCACACACTGGCCACATGGCCAGGCATGTGGGCCGCACACGCTGCGCACATGGACAAACATGTGGCTCCCACACGTTAATCACATTAACAACATGATGGGCCTCACAAGATGTCTTGTCCATAGTAAGCCTCTCTTGAATTGTTATAGATAGAAATAGAAAAAAGGAATTTTCCCTATGTGTTGATGTGACCATGAATTGTGATATCGATCATATCTGCATGTGGAATAGACATATATGATTCTTGGATTGATGATTCAGATTTGGATACTGTTGTGGGTCATATCCAACGGAGGGTAACCAATTCATGATCAGTAGATTTCTATTATGTAAATATGAATATTAATCTGGACCATTGGTACATAAAATAGAATGATCTGGTGTTTTCAGACCATTTGGATTTGATCCAATAAATATGCCCCACCACATGATCTTGTGATCAGATTTTTGCCAGACACTTATACTTAGGGCTGTAAATGGACGGGTTCGGGGCGGGTTTAGCCAAAACCAACTCTCCCATTTACTAAATGGGTCTGGGTCCAAATTTTAGACCCAAACCCTTTTACTAAATGTGCGGGTTCGGGTCGGGTCCGAGTCAGCCCATCAAACCCATTTATAAATGGGTCTGGGTCTGGTAGAGGGAGATCCACCCAGACCCATTTCTAAATAGGACGGGTCTAATGGGTTTGGGTCTGGATTTAGTATGCAAGCATTTTTACAAGGCTTAAAATTGGGTCTGGACGGGTCTAGGTCTGGATTTAGTATGCAAGCATTTATGCAAGCATTTTTACAAGGCTTAAAATTGGGTCTGGACAGGTCTGGGTCTGGATTTAGTATGCAAGCATTTTTGCAAGGCTTAAAATCGGGTCTGGGCTGGACGGGTCCCTTGAAACATAGACCAAATCTGCTCACTTACTAAATGGGTTCGGGTCGGGTCGGTCGGGCCTAATATAAAGGAAACTAGACCTTAACAAATGGGTCTGTTCTTGGACCCAGACCTGTACCATTTAACAAATGGGTCGGGTCTAGGGCGGGTCTAAATGGGTTGGGTCTGGGTACCCTATCGGGTCTGCTAACCCATTTACAGCCCTACTTATACTTGTAAATACTTGTACGGATGAACCTATGGTTGAGGTCTAAGGTTGATTCGATTGCATCAGAATGTGTAAATATTAATCAACGGTATGATCTCCTGTGATGGGCCCCACATGTCAAAATGTTCGGATATCTAAATTATTTTATGCATTTGGATTACCAAAATATTTAAGTCTAACGGATTAGCCCCTAAATCGAGTGGATGACCCACCATAAGGTTGATCCTTGGATGATATGAAATGTATCTTTTGAATAATTTAGATATGAGGTTACATGATCATGTGAGCCCCACCTTAAATGATTCGTACCATCTTAGTGCGCCCCACCATGATGATTTTAATTGTATTAGATAATCTGATCATGTTAGAATCTAAATGGTATATAAGTCTTGAAGATATATATGCCTTGAATAAGAACCCTTGATTTAGAATGCATCTTGATTTAAGTGGACCCCACCTTTAGACCTTAATGTAAAAATTAAATTAAGAACTATAATCTAATCTAGCTTGAAATGCTAGGCCTACATTGATCATGCGGTAGATCAGTGGGCCCCACAACTTTAAATCATACATCAAAAGTGGGGCCCACTGCATACGCCAAAATCCAACGATAGATTTGGTGATTCAACGGTAGATTTGGTCATTTAAAGCTTCTTATGGTTTAAATCATGCGTAGGACTATGATCTGGCCTTGATCGTTGTAACCACTGGACCGATCTTAGATTCGTGCTATGATATAGTAAGGAAGAGAGCAAAATGATCAACTTGGGCCACTAACATTCTGATTTAGCTCAATCCAACCATTCATTTTAAATAAGGACACCTAAATTGAAGAATTTTATATAAGAAAAGTAAGATCCACCCGACCTAACTGTAGACACCCCACCTTCGGCTACACTGTTGGTAGAGATAGCTGGATGAATGGAGGACCATACCCCCAAATCCCATGTCCAAACTCAGCCAAACTCACCCTTGTAAGCCCCAATCCATAGCCTAACTCAAGCTTGAACCCAGTCAACTCGCCCCTATACATCAGCCTGAAAAACCCCCCATAAGAAAAACCAGTCAAAAAATCCTAAAAAAGTCAAACTCACTGAGTCAACCCGCTGAGTCAACTCACCGAGTCAACCTGCTGAGTCAACTCGTCGAGTCAAATCACCGAGTCAACCCACTGAGTCAAATCACCGAGTCAACCCGCTGAGTTGACCCACCGAGTCAACTCACTGAGTCCCAAGCAGCAGCCCCGAGACATGACCGTACCACGTCGCTGGAACCCGAGGAGCGTCCCAAAATTATTTACGGGTTCTGCCACTGCCCACTGCTATAAATACCCCCCTCCCCTTCTCATTTCAGCATCCCATCCAGTCCAGAACGACCCGTCCGTTCCGAGTTTCCCTCCATCCCTCTTTAGCCCATTTTTCCACCAAGGAGAGCCCGAGTGAGGAGAGTCTAGCCCTGGTCCAGCCCAGCCTGACCATTGGTCTAGGTCTCCCAAGCCATTCAAGTCTTGATCCAGCCACTCGAAGCCAATCCTTGCGACACCTCCGTCCATCTAGCTACTCTTTTTCCAGCATCATCTCATTTGCATCTAGCATAAGTGCAACATTTACTTTTCTTCCAACCCCCCTGCTTCACTACAAGCACTTTGATTATTCAAGCACACGACATGCATCCCGCATAAAGCACCTGTCAGTTCGAGCGTATGCTCTGGGCTTGCCTGTTAATGGAAACATGCCCATCAAAAACTCTTACTGTTCAGACCTGCATTCATGCATTAGTCACTACGAGCACTTTGATTATTCAAACACACATCATGCATCTCGCATAAAGCACCTGTCAGTTCGAGCGTATGCTCTGGGCTTGCCTGTTAATGGAAACCTACCCATCAGAAACTCTTACTGTTCAGACCTGCATTCATACATCATGTCATCTATGAGAATGCACGAGGATTAAAACAGACTTTCAAGTATTAGTTCGATTCTGTGAAGTAGAGACCGTACTTCGGTACGGGCAGTGTGTGGGGTGCTTAACCTCTTCCCACCCTGTAACCGTGATCCCTTACCTTGAATCTCTGGCCACAGATCAAAAGGAGTCATTTTAGAGGAAGGAATCTTCGGATCTCCTTCTCTAACGTTTCTACGGGGTCTAGCCGACTGTAGATTCGAAGTAACTGGCTAGTGGCGACTCTGGTCTTATATAAACTTATCTAAACACATCCAGCTTAATACGACAACCAAACAAAGCCTTCGAGAACGAGGCAAGCTAGTGGCACAAACGGCGATTCGCACGCACGCACCTCTTCTTCTTTTTCCGAAAGGAAGGGGAGAACGTCGTGTGGGAGCGCGGAATGGCGAGGGTCCACACTAACCTATAACCCAAACCATTAGATCCAAAGTTGAGATAAATCATGAAATTCAACAGTTGGATCGGATGGATCTTTGCTACCAATGAAGCTTAAGAAAAGATCTTGATATTAGACTTGATGAATAGTTCATATCACATTAATGATGGTGTACAATTAGTACACAGAACATCTAAGGCAATGATCTAAGTATTAGGGGTCAGTGGTTTAGATCAACGGTTATATTGTTGATGATTCGAAAGAGAAAACTGTAAAAAAGACAAAAAATCAGAATTTAGCCATCAGATTGATAGGGGATGATCAAGAAGCCCAAATGGTGTAAAGAAGAGTGGATACATTGGGTAAGTAGCCACTTAAACGGATGGATTTTCCCGCATGCATCTCATGTACATTTGCTTGTTACTGTTGATTCTTATTGATATCTGTTAAAGTATGCAAATACCTTATATGATCTGGTAACTCTTTAGAACACCAGACAACTCAGGGAATAAGTGTCTTATAAATTTTTGGGTGAGCATCCTGTTGAGCTCTGAATTGTGCATATTCTAACCCCAATTCATCACACATTATGCATGGTTTGTATGTTTAAAGACCCATCTAATACATGTTTTTGTGGTTATAGGAATGAAAGAGAGACTTCACCAATATGATGTTAAAAGAGTGACTTTGTATGCATTGAAGACCAATAGAAGCAAAGCCAAGAGGTAGAGGAAAGATGTAAGGAAGAATGAAAAAAATCACAATTTACAGGTTGTCCGACCGGTCGGCCACTTGAGGGGAAGGTCAGCCAAAAATCACAAAATCAGGATTTCAGTGCAAACTCACTGGACAGTTTTTTACACTGTCTGACCGGTCAGATGGAGTGCCTGACCAGTTGGCCAACCGATCGGATGGAGATTGCTAACACCTTGCAATTTAATGACGTCTACCAAGACATAATCAAACTGAAATTATTCCCCTTCTCTCTAAAGGATAGCCAAATCATGCTTCCAATCTCTAAAACCTAGAAGCATCGGGACATCGGCTGAGATGATCCGGGAGTTCCTTAAAAAGTACTTCCCGGTTCATAAAACCAATGCACTAAGGCGTGCCATTATAAACTTTTCCCAAAAAGGAGATAGATATTTTTCAATGTTGGGAGAGGTTTAAAGATCTTTTATTAGAATGCCCACATCATGGTTATGAAAAGTAGCGCTTGATTGATTTCTTTTATGATAGATTAAGTTTAAACATGCGTCAATTTATCCAGATGATGTATAACAACGAATTTTTGAACAAAGAGCCCGAGGATGCTTGGGATTACTTTGATATGGTAGCTGAGAATGCCCAATCTTGGGACATCTCTACCTCGACTAGTAATCCTAAGTCAGCCCCAAGAGAGAAAGGAGTTTATGCATTAAATGGGAAGGATAATTTGAATGCAAGAGTGGCAGGTCTCACAAAAAAACGTTAAGGCCATAGAGTTGAGGAGTGTCAACATGATAAGTACCAGTGAAACCGTTAAGAGTGTATGTGGTATCTGTGAGAGTGATGTTCACTCAACAAAGGATTGTCTAACAATCCTTGCATTTCAAGATATTTTGCAAACTCAAGCGAATGCCATAAACGCTTACCAACACCCCTTTAGTGCACCAAATTCTAACTTGCATAATCCTGATGGGCGGTGTCAACTAAATCTTAATTGGAGGGGAATGAACCCATGGAAAATACAACCAATGCTTCCCAAGGGCCTCCCCAAAAGAGCACTTCTGAGGATACATTGAATGCATTCATGATTGGACAAGCTCAGATAAATCGATCCAAAATGCAAGCCATAGATGCATTTAAAATGTCGATTGAAAGAATCGAGACACATTTAGGAGTTAGGGAGCAAGGGACCTTTCTAGCCTGACCTCAGCCTAACCCCAAGGAACAACTTGAATCAAATATAACTTGTTCAACACATCCTGTGGAACAAGTTCAAGCCATCACCACTCTTAAAAGTGGTAAAACAATTGAAATATCTGAATCGGTGAATGCCACAAAGCCTAATGATCCGGTTGAGTCTAAGAGTGATGATGAATCGAGCAATGCTCCACAAGGTAAAGAGCCGGAGCGTGTATATAAACTTATGGCTCCATTCCCCCAATTTCTTGTCTCAACTAAAAGGCCAAGTGAAAATCAGGACATCCTAGAAGTTTCCGAACAAGTAAAAATCAACATTCCCTTGTTGGATGTAATTAAGCAAATTACTTCATACACCAAATTTCTAAAGGATCTATGTGCCGTAAAGCATGAGCAAAACGTGCACAAGATGACATTTTTGATGGAACGAGTGAGTGCTATTAGACAACAAAATACTCCCTCAAAACTTAAAGATCCTGAAAGTCCTACAATCTCTTGCATGATAGGTAACTTCTGGATCAATAGAGCACTTCTCGATCTAAAGGCTAGAGTTAATTTGATTCCCTACTCGGTCTATGAGCAACTTAGACTTGGTGAATTAGAACCCACCAAGATAACTTTAGAACTTGCAGATCGCTCTGTTAGAGTACCGAGAGGGGTGATTGGGGATGTGTTAGTCTAAATCGATAAGTTCTACTATCCGGTAGATTTTATCGTCTTGAATACACAAGCGGTTACAAATGCATGCACTCAAGTTTCTATCATTCTAGGTCGACCATTTCTAGCAACCGCCATTGCTATAATCAATTGTAGGAATGAAATTATGAAAATATCCTTGAAAAATATGACAGTGAAGCTGAATGTGTTTCATTTGTATAAACAACAAGAGGATGAGGATGAAAATGAGATCCACACTGGTTAACTTCATTGATACCATAGTGGATGAGGATGAGCCACCTTTAACTGAATATTATAAAACCTTAGAAGTTTACTTGGCTCATTTCGAGGATGAAATAAATTCAGATATTAATGACTGCTTTGGAAGAGCCAAAATCTGAAAAATTGATTGACAAGACCCCAATTGCTAATTTAAACAACTTTGTTATGCAGAAAGTGGAAGAATTGGTGCTCGATTTGCCTATGGAGAGGCCAATTTCTGAAAGTGTAGGGGTTGAGGACTTATTCCAACCTACACAAGTGACTGAGACGGTGGAAGTCTCCTACACTTTAGAGGAGTGTTTGACATATTTTGAGGATTGGAATGATCCCATAATTAGGGACATATTGCATGCCTTGAGGGAGACCCCTCTGGTGCCTAAAACGCCTCTCTCTACAAAGTGTAAAATCAAAACATTAATTGTGGAAGCACCGATAAAATCCATCTATGTGGAGACCATACCAACCTGTGAAGAAGAAATCCAAGTCTCTACATCTCTTTGGTTTGTTTAAATCGAAGTGTACCATCTCTGGGATGATCCTTACTTGTTTAATTTTTGCCCAGACAAGTTGGAAAGGAGATTCATATTTAATAATTTCTAATAGAAGAAATTCTCATTTCTTAATATGTGGGGTGACAACTGTGAGAAACTTGCTGAAAATTTTCAACAGATTTTTAATGGTTTATAATGATGAATATTACCCATGTACTTATGGCAGGATGGTGGATAGTCGTACTAAGAAATATTTTACTCCACCTGACAATTTTACCTGATTCTATCTTTTTGGATGATCATGTATATTAAGATTGACCTCCTAGTCTGACGGAGGTATAGAGTAGTTTCAATTAGTTTAATTTGCTTTAGTTGTTTGAAGTTGTAGAAGAACACTTTTGACTATCTCAAGTGCTCTCGTTCTTACTCTCCTTTATTTATATCATTGCTCTCATGTTATTGCTTATTGCATATGTTTTTATATTGAGGACAATGTAAGGTTTTGGTTGGGGGGTGAAATTCCTAGATGAATCTAGTGTTTTATGACATTTTGAGCAATCAGTGTAGAAATTTTTTAATTTTTCTGATTTCAAAACTCTTTTGAAAAACTTTGTTTCTATGCACTTGAGATGATATGATTATGAGAGGAAGATAGATGAAGTAAAACTCTTAAAAGTCTTATAACATAGTAGTTTTTTATATGATTTTCCCTATTTATATGATTGATAGAAAATTTGAACAATTTTGGATTCTGGTTCACATTACATGATTCTCATGATTTAAAAGATTATATGATTTGTACGTTAATTAGACTATGATTTAAAGTATTGAGGAACCAAGCTGGGGATCTTCGTCCATCACATTCAAGAAAATATTTGAAGAAAAGAAAGCTTAAGATATGGATTTGTAAATCTCCTATCTCATGTTTTAATATATAAGGACAAGAAAGAAAAGTTGAAAATATGATGAATACCGAAAATGGCTACCTATCACCAAGCAGGGGAGGGCCGATAACCTAAGCTGGTAATTGGAAGTAGTGTGAAAGCCGTCAAAGGAATAGTAAGACAAAGTCCTGTCATAAGCTTGTGTTAATTTGTACACTTTGGATTTATAATCTAGTTGATCCATGAAAAAGAGTAATCCTGAAAATTTATGAGTTGAACATTCATAAAGCACACTAGAACACACTTGTTTGGACCATTCTATTTGTCAATAATTAGTGGAGACTTTATTAGAGACACTCACTTTGTTGTAGGAGGATTAAGGTTTTGAAATTGATTGCTACTTATTTTTGAATATCACATTCATATGTCTGGGGTTTATAGAAGTATAGTTTCTAGAAGAAGTTTGAGTTAGGGAATTGGATTTGTTTCACGCATGTTTTACTCGGGACTAGCAAAATGCTGGTTGGGGTGTGTGTTGAGCTCTGAATTGTGCATATTCTAACCCCAATTCATCACACATTATGCATGGTTTGTATGTTTAAATACCCATCTAATACATGTTTTTGTGGTAATATGAATGAGAGACAAACTTCACCAATATGATGTTAAAAGAGTCACTTTGTATGCATTGAAGACCAATGGAAGCAAGGTCAAGAGGTGGAGGAAAGATGCAAGGAAGATGGAGAAGGAAGAATGAAAAAAAAATCACAATTTACAGACTATCCGACTAGTCGGCCACTGCAGGGGACATGTCAGCCAAAAATCGTAAAATCAGGATTTCACTGCAAACTCGCTGGATAGTTTTTACACTGTCTGACCGGTCAGATGGAGTGCTTGACCGGTCGGCTGATGTCCAGACCATTATTCTTGTTACGGAATGAGGTCCGACCGGTCGGCCAGGGGGTTCCGTTCGGTCGGCCAGCGTCTAGACTGCGTAAGGAGACTGCAAATTTTGGAACTTTTCAAGGCAGTGCGATATTATTTCTATAAAAGGACACCTACACTTGCGTCTAAACTCATCCTAGAATAGTCCCAGTCGTGCTAGAGGTGGAGAAGATCAAAGGGGAGCTTCTACAACTCCATTTTTCAAATTTTTTCTAGTTCTAGTTCATGTTTTTCTTTAGTTTTCTTTTGAATTTTAGTTCAGCCTTCTCTATGGTTAGCTAAACCTCTTAGCTAGGGCTAAGAGGTGAAGCATATACTCATTAACTTAATATTTGGCGGTCACCTATCCGACCACCAACTGTGAATCGCTGTAAACTTCCAAATTCCGGACCCCTAATGCTGCGGCGAACCGTAGTCTAGCCAAGAGAGTTTCATACTCAGCCTCATTATTCAATGCTTGAAAACCAAACTTCAGGGCATATTGAACTTTCATCCCATTAGGAGATGTGAGAATAAGTCCTGCATTGCTCCCCAGTGAGTTAGAGGAACCATCAACGTGTAAGGAGCACCTTGGCTATGAAAGGTCTCTTTTGGATGGATCACTATTGCCTTTCGTATTCTTAGGTTGAACATCTAGCAGACCTTGGGTGCCTGGCGTATTGGTAAACTAAGCAGTGAAGTCGGCCACAACCTGACATTTAATGACAGTGCACAGTCGATACTGAATGTTGAACTCTCCGAGCTCGATCGCCCATTTTGTAAGACACCCAGACAATTCTGGTTTCTGGAGGACTTGACGTAGCAGTTGGTCCGTCAATACTGTGATTCGATGTGCCTGAAAGTAAGGTCTTAGACATCTAGTCGAGACGATCAGGGCTAATGCCAACTTCTCAACACATGGATACCAGGTTTCTGTGTCGAGCAAGGCCTTGCTAACATAATACACTGGCTAATGTGTGCCCTCGTCATCTCGCACCAGAGCTGAGCTAACTGCTAATGGAGAAATTGCTAGATACAACAACAACTCTTCTCCTAGCATGGGCTTGGATAATAGGGGTGGTGACCTGAGGTATTTCTTGAGTTCCTAGAATGCCTACTCACATTCTGCTGTCTAAGTGGCTTTCTGATTTCCCCTTAAATGCTTGAAGAAGGGGAGGCATTTATCCATTCCCCTGGAGATAAACTTGTTGAGGGTAGCAACTCAACCAGTGAGGTGTTCAATTTCTTTTGTCGTGGTCGGCGAGCTCCTCTTAACTAGGGCCTGAATTTTCTCCAGGTTGGCTTCAATCCTGTGCTGATGTACTGTGAATATGAAGAACTTTCCTGAGCTGACTCCAAAGGCACATTTGCTTGGGTTTAATTTCATCTGATACTCCCTTAAAGTACTGAACATACTGTGGAGGTCTTCCACATGGTCTTTCGATCTGATGCTCTTGATAAGCATGTCGTCCACATAGACCTCCATGGTCTTACCAATCTAATCTACGAATATGAAATTGATCAGCCGTTGATAGGTGGCGCCCACATTCTTCAACCCGAATGGCATCACTCTGTAACAGTAAAGCCCTTGATCCATGATAAAGGCCATCTTCTGCTTATCGGACAAGTGCATTCAGATATGATTATATCCGAAATACGCGTCCATGAAACTGAGGAGTGCGTATCCTATTGTCTCATCGATGAGCTGATCAATTCGAGGGAGGGGAAAGCTGTCCTTCGGGCAGGCTTTATTAACGACGGTATAGTCCACGCATACTCGCCACTTCCCTTTGGACTTTTTAATTAACACAACATTAGCGAGCCAATCCGAATATTTGACCTCCTGATGAACTTAACTCAGAGCAGCTTATCTACTTCTTCATTTATGGTGGCGTACCTTTCGGTGTTGAAAGATCATCACTTATACCAAATAAGCTTATAAGCTGGGTCAACATTAAGGTGATGAACCATCACGGTTAGACTAATATCGAGCATGTCCTGATGGGACCTAGTGAACACATCTGCGTGCTCCTTCAGGATGGCACCGAGCTTATCTCGAAGCTCAAGCTATAGCTGTGACCCATTCTGAACTATTTGTGTAGGGTCATCATCGATGATTGGGATGGCTAGTAATTCTTCGATAGCCGAGCCACCTTCCGCAGTCCCCTTCCTTAGGATCTAAGGAGGAATCACATGCGATGGTGGATACCAGGCTTTTACCTTCGGAGAACTAGCTCGTAGCATCGTCGTGCCTCTTTCTGATCACCTCAGACCACGCAGTCCCCCTCCTTGGTCAGGAATTTCATCGTCAGATGGTAGATAGAGATTGCGGCTTTCATAGCCCGTAAGGATGGTTGTCCGATGATTGCATTGTATACGGACGGTGTATTTACCACCAAGAAATCAACTAGGAGGAGGACCTGGTGTGGTTCCTCTCCTGCAGTCATTGGAAGGGTAATTGTCCCCTATGACATAATGCTGTCTCCTGCGAACATGATTAGAGGGGTTTTTACTTGCTAAAGTCTCGCTTGGTCGAGCTTCATCTTATCGAAGGCCAAGGCGTATAATGCTACAATCTGAAGATTGCACACCCAAGTGCAGGTAGCGAAGTAGTAAAATACTCGGTGAGCCCAACGTCGATCCACAGGGATTGAGGTTAAGAATACTTAAAGGAATTAATTTAGGTGGAAGAGATGAAACCTGAATTATCCACGAGAGTGGAGCAAGTTGTGTGTGATGAAAGACAAAAATAAAAAAAAGGGGCTAAGGCATTAGGGATCCACCTTTGGTTAATCCACAAAGTTTGATTCATTGGTCCAACTATAACTCAATTGGAATCGAATAAAGATCCGTTCCAATCGGAAGATAAAACGGTTAAATTACTTCCATATTTCATAAAAGATGGTGATCTAAACCGATTGATCTGACCATGAAGCACTCGTTAGTTGATCACAGGGAATCCCAAGCATCCACAGTGCCCGGAGTCGACAATGGATCAATGAATTATACAAATCAACAACTTTGCTAAAAAGTCAACCGATAAGATCACAATTTATACGGTCAAATGCATACTTACAAGATAGGAGGCTTTGATTGACCGATCCTACCGTTAAGATCTCGTTTATCGATCGCAGGGAATCCAAAGCATCCAATGTGCCCTGAGTCTACAATGGATCAAGTGATTTTACAGATCGATGACTTTACCTGCACTAGCTCGATGACTGTAGGGAATCCAAAGTATCCATCGTGCCCAGAATCAACGATGGATCAAGGGACTTTATCGATCATGAACTAGCTAATTGGTGTGTAAGGGATCCCAAGCATCCAACGTGCCCGGAGTTGACGATGGATCAAGGGGCTTATATAATAATAGTGTCTATTGAGGTGGATAACCAAACCAATTAACCCAAGAAAACTCCAAAATTCAAGTACAGTCGTTGAACCAAATGAACTAAAGCTTGCAAATTTCTTCAAAGGCTTCACCCCTAGCCTTAGCTAGAGGTTTAGCCAACCATGCTATAATGGAAGACTAAAACTCACTAAGAAAGAAAATTCTACACTACTCTACACTAAGAAAGAAATAAAGAAAAGAGAGAAAAGAAGAGAGAAAATTGAATTCTGGGGGATGATTCAATGGGTGAGAGGAGAGCTCCTTTTATAGCCTCTTGAGAAGCTTATGTGGCCCTCCAAGCCTAGGTGACACTCCAAGCCTAAACCAAAAGTTTCTTTAGGTTTGGGAATGGAGTTAGGCTTGGATAATGAGGTGGCACTTCCAAGCCAATAGTTTTACTTTTTAGCTTTGGGTTAGGAGTTGGGCTTGGAATGCCCAAAGCAAACTTTTCTTTTTGGTTTGGAGCTCATGGATGGAAGAGGATGGAGAGAGCATTTGCTTGGCCCAAGGATGAAAGGTAACTAGATGAGTTAAGTGGGTCCACATGAGTTGGAGTTGACTGGGTCCACAAGATGGACATGGAGAATGTGAACCATCCATTGAAGATGGACGTGCGTACATTGGTTGGACGACTGAGATCTCCTCGTGTGAGATGTGCGTAGACATCCAACTGCTAGGAGATCATTGAACGGTGGAAGCTGCATGCTGATGTAGAGTGTCCATTGGACTGGAAAGATGGAAGGTGTTGATAAGGTCCACAATGGACAGTGGAGGACGACCATGCTTGGAGGTGATAATGGCTGGTGATTGGCTTGAGATCTTGCACGTTGTAGAGCTATCTGGATGGGCAGCTACGGTTGAGACCTTCATTAACTGCAATGGGCATCTGGTTGATGGAAATCAAGCCTCCATCACTGATGTGTGATGGATGAAATGGATGTCAACCTAGCTTCTGGCCTTAAACGGCTGGATTGAGAGGACGGTGGAGATTTTGATCTCCCAATTGCTGTTAGATGACATGAGGACGGTGGGGACGCTGATGGACAGGTTTATTGGACCGTTGGATTGATGGGCTGGCTTGGACGTGATCTGCTGGACGGTTGCTGGTTGATGATGATGAGCCCTCCAAGTGCTGCTGTTGTCCGTTCATTTTACTAGTGGACGGTTGTAATGAACGGACGGTGTTGATGGTGATGCATAACAGGTGTGTTGCAGTGGACGGCTGAGAATCAGTTGTACACTTGTGAAGGATTTGGATGTCTGTTGGATTTTGGAGCTGGAAATGGTGAAGGTTGGATGCTTTGTACGTGTGGTGACTAGAGGACGTCCACCTTTACTGGACGGCTGAGATGAAGCTGGACAGTTGATGAATGGGTCCACATCTGGATGGTTCCACACGTGCTGGATGATATGGTCCCCTCAGGTGATGTTTGAATGGCTGGAGTTTGCACCACGTGTGCTGGATTGGAGATGATGATCCACTCATGCTGGATGATAGACGTGGAATGCATGTGGGGTCCACAGCGCTGGCCACTGTGATGGACAGCTAGATTTGGGACGTCCAGGGCTGGATGCTGATGATGCTTAGGTGGGCCACGGGATTGTTGCTGGGACATCTAGCCTTGGAGATAGATGGACAGTTGCTGGTTGGCCTTCACTGGACGACTGGAAGGTTTGGATGCTGGTGATGCTTGCACGTGTAAGGCATTTGGACACCAACCAGATGCACACGTATGGATGAATGTGGGACATCCTCTGTTGTTGAGTGTTGGATGGACGAATATCCTCCATTGCTTGATTGGAGATGGCCCACCATCTTGGAGATGTCCATGGATCTGGTGGGTGTGATGGAGTCTTCTTCCATGTTGCTTCTTGATGCTTAGATAGTGGGGATTGGATGAACAGATGGTCCCCCTTCCTTGGCTGATTGCAAGAGTGGTGTGGACGGTCCAGATGATTCAGCTAATCACACATGAGAGGGTGGAGCTGACTCGAGTTGCAGTTCTTTGGATAGTGGAGATGATCTCCAATTGGCGTTTGATGCAGGTTGGCCCCTCATGTGGACATCCAATCTTGACAGTCCAAATTTGTGTGATTGTCCTGATCATCCAAACATGAACAACCTGGATTTCTAAATAAGTGGTTGTGTTGCAATCTTCCATATCTTCATCTCCACGGTAGAATATGATCCATCCTTTGATATTTGCGGCTTGATTTCCTTCATGATCACCTCCACACTTGATCTTGTTCTCTTTTGGGCTTTTAAACACCCTGATTGGCTCAAATCTTGCCCAACCTCTCTTGAACACATGAAAATTGAAAATTCACCTAATGAGGGGTAATTAACCGAAAAAACAATGATAATGCCCTTAACAACCATGGTTAATTATACAATATTAGGTACTTATCATATAAGATGTCGACTGAGCTCCCTGTGTCGACCAACATTTGAAACATCTTCTTGTTGGCGACCACCATGGTCGCAATAAGTGAGTCATCATGGGGATGAATTACCCCTTGCGCATCTTCATCGGTGAAAGTTATCGGGTGCGAGTCGACCTTAGGTATTTAGGGTCAGCTTGTAAAATTAACAGAGTACCTGACCTCGGTCGTTCGAGCTTGCCGGGTGTAGACCTTCTGAGCATTGTTGGAGTGTCCTCCCGTGGGTCCACCGATGATGGTGCAAATTTCCCCAACTGGATCATTGTTGATGGGCTCCTCGTGCTGTTGTTCTTAGCGAGCTGTCGCCCTCTGGTCGTCTTGACGCTGGGCAACAAACTCCTGTAAGAAACCTTGCTAAATGAGAGTTTCTATTTACTGCTTTAGGTCATAACAGTCTACAGATTTATGACCGTGATCCTTATGAAAGAGGCAATAATTGGATTTATTTCTTCTGATAGGATCAATTTTGATTTTGCTGTGCTGCTTGAGCATCTGTGTTGAGCTTTGAATTGTGCATATTCTAACCCCAATTCATCACACATTATGCATAGTTTTGAGTGTTAAAAGACCTATCTTATATGTGTATTTGTGTTTGTAGGAATGAGAAAGAGACCTTATGAATTCATGGTTAAAAGGACTACTTTAGCATATATTGAAGATCAGTAGAAGATGAGCCAAGAGGTAGAGAAAAGAAGAAGGGAAGAAAGGAGAAAAAGAAAAGAAAAACTGCAAATTTACAATACCCAGGACCGGTCGGCTGATTGGTTGATTTTTTAGGAAAACGTGCTGAACTCGTTGGACTAAAAACAGCTGTTTCAGATCGATCGCCCGACTGGTCGAATTTCCTAAGAAATAAGACGTTTTGAGGAAACCTTATTGGATTAAAAATGTACGACCGGTCGCTGGACCGGTTGGCCAGAAGCTACAACCGATCGTCTGACCAGTCAGCTGAAGAAGAAATTTCAAAAGTCCATTATGGCCATTGCTATTTGAAGCCCGATCGGTCGGCCATGGTCTTCGACCGGTTAGCGACCAACCTGACTGCATAAATCCTTACACAAATTCTCCAAGATTCCAAGGCGGTAGTGCAATTTTCTATAAAAGGACACCTCTACTCTCTTCCTAAGGCATCCTAGAAGAGTACTTAAGTTGTTGGAGATGGAGAGGATCGAAGTGGAGAGTCTACAACTCTTTCGACTAGGGTTTTTTTAGTTTGTCTATGCTTTTCTTAGTTTTTCTGTTTGATTTTGGTTCAATCATGTCCATGATTGGCTAAACCTCCTAGCTAGGGCTAAGAGGTGAAGCTTGTAGTTAGATTTAATGCTTAATTCGTTTATTCAAGTACTTTTAAGCTTTGGTTTTGGATTTTCAAGTTCTAGTTTGAATAAAGTTAATATGTTTATTAGATGATTTTGAGAGGTTGTGTGCTCCGGACACAAGTTGCTTATAAGTTTCTGATAATGATCATATTAGGTTAATGAGATTTGAATTGTAATAACCTTATATCATGCCATTATCTCCTGGTATGGTTGTTACTTCGTAGTGCTACAAGTTCATCTTCTCTAAGCTTCATTAGAACTAAAAGTGAATTTCCATATTAAGTTTAGACTGTTATGTGTTGAATACAATATCTTCCAATTGGATGAGAGATAGGACTTCAATTCCAATTGTGTTTGTGCTTGATGAATGAATTGGCATTGATCTACTACAAGTGGATCCTTGGCACTCTACTTGTTCTTTTATTCTCAGACTTTCTATTATTTACTTCCTGTTTATGTTTAGTTCTAGATCTCTGAATTTTCTGAACTTTACTATTCCAAGTCATTAGAAGAGTTAGAATTGGTTTATCTCTAATCCCTGAGGATGATCTCGGTCTCACGGTTGATTATTGCTACATGCAACCTTGAACTTGGGTTTGGAAAATAATCTGCTTATCTCATACTGCCATGAGCAACTAATCAACAGGCTTTTTAAGAGGCATGTATCGTTCAAAGCGATTAGCCGAAGCTTTGGCTCCTCGGGTGACGTTGCTCCAGCTGGACGAGCCATGGTCGTCCTTTTGTCTCTTAGACTTGGTTTCCACTTTAGCTTCCTTCCTCCTTTTCCAGGTCTTGTGGGCATTGACTAACTCCTCTGCGTTGGCGTGCTTTCGAGCTCTATTTAAGAACTTGGCTACTGATTGAGGAGGGTCGAGCCCAACCGACCAGAGAAATGTTGAGCTCTGAATTGTGCATATTCTAACCCCAAATTCATTACACATTATGTATAGTTTTGAGTGTTAAAAGACCAATCTTATGTATGTTTTTATGTTTGTAGGGATGAGAGAGGAACTTCATAAATATGAGGTTAAAAAGACTGCTTTGAGGCATATTGAAGATAATTAGAAGAAAGCCAAGAGGTGGAGTGTTAGAACTAGAAAAACACTCGGACGCAGTTTTCTGGTGCTTTGTTGTTCTGGAGCTCTGAATAATAGAAACACTCATAGACAATCACAAGCACTCACAAAAGTACACAAGAGAAGAGATATCGCAAGGCGAATTTTATTCCAGAGATCCTGAGATCTTACACATTCCAGGCCGTGATCTGGCACGAGCCCTTAATTACATCGAATGATCGATGATCCTTGATTAAAAGGCAAAAGACTAGTCAGCGGGGACTATGGTCTCAGAGTTCATGGTCGTGGAGACCTATACTTGTGTGGTCGTAGAGACCTGTGTTTGTATAGTTATGGAGACCTGTATTTGTTGTGTTTTGTTATGGACTGATCCATCTTTGCACGAGTCAGATGTCTATGTCTCATGTTTTGACCGGAGATCCGAGCTGAGACTGTCAGGGTTTTTAATCGAGGGGTGTGACTCTGGGCCTGCGCCCGTCATTTGTGATGGGTGACCGCGGGAAGACCGATTTGCAGTTGTATGTACCTGAGCAGCTCAACCAGCGAATGCCGTTTGAATGGGTAGGGCACCGACTATTCTCGAAGCGCCAGTCTTTAACAAATTGTGTGTAATAGTTCAGAACTCTTTCTATATGGTTTATCGTGTTAACCATAGTCCCATTTGCTTAATCCGGACCTGAATCCGGGTCATATTATGATAATATATGTAATGATGATACATCAGTATGATTCTAGGCACTGGCGGCCTCTTTTCGAGAAGTTACTTCGTTCATCTCGTTGGATTGGATCGAACTCCAAAGGCTTGCATTTTGCTCATTGGGTGGCCCTGGATGAGTTATTTGACTGCTCTGTTGCGTCCGGAACGCTCGAAATACCCAAAATAGGCCCAAACGGGGCCCGAAAACATCATAAAATGAAGATTTAAAGGTGCTGAAATGAACGTTCAAAGTGCTGATTTTTATGATCCGCTGGCCTGATTTTACTGATGCGCTGGGGCCAGCGCGTCCAAAAATGATTGCTAAAGTGTTTGATTTTTCTGATCCTGCTGGGCTATTTTTGTGATGCGCTGGGGCCAGTGCGTCCAAAAATGATTGTTTTATAAAGGACTGATTTTACTGATGCGCTGGGCTATTTTCTGATGCGCTGGAGCCAGTGCGTCCTTAAAATGATTAGCTTTAGAATATTGATTTATCTGATCCGCTGAGGTATTTTTTGATGCGCTGGGGCCAGTGCGTCCGAAAATAACTGTTTTAAGAATGATTGATTTTCGTGATGCGCTACTATATTTGCGCAACTTGAAGTTATTTCATCTCCGGACCTGTTGTAGTCGGAGATGGGATTTTCGGTGAGGGATTCTGGGATCGGAAAAGGGTTCCGGTGATCAGAAATGGGTTTTCCGGTGAAGGGACACGGTTCTCTCTTTCTGGATCCGTGCAAATGAGCCGAAAAAGGGGGTATTTATACCCGAAGTCAACCTAATAGGAGCCCGCCACGTGTAGCGCATCGAGAAAACATGCCGGCGAGTCGAGAAAATCACTCGGCGCGTCTAAAAATGCCTTTGTTAGAATGGTGATTTTTAGGGCGCACTGGCTGTCAGTGAGTCCTGAAATTCCTAAAAATGCCTGATTTATTGGACGCGCTGAGGGTCAGTGCGTCCTGAAATTCATGAATTATTGGATGCGCTGGACGAATTTCTTAATGCGCTGAGGGTCAGTGCGTCTTGAAATTTACTTTGTAAAACTGTCTGAATTTCTTGATGCGCTGGGTGAATTTCTTGATGCGCTGAGGGTCAGTGCGTCCTGAAATTCACTTTGTAAAATCGCTGAATTTTATGATGCGCTGACCATGAATTTCTCGACGCGCTGACGTACTCGTGTTTTACAAAATTGGGTTTTGCGAAACAGAGGGCTTGCGGGGCCTGCTTTGCGATGGATGTCGATGCACTGGCCCTATTTCTTCATAATTGAAGTAACCCTCCCAAATTTGGAGGGTTCTGATCATGATGAACGGTGGGGTCCATCAGTGGCTCAATTTTCCATTTTTGGTCAAGTCCGATGTGGTATTGTGATTTTGTCCGAATTTGCTAATGCACTGACCCTAAATCTTGTGATGTGATAGATCGTACACTTGTAATCCTTGTTTTGAGGATCCTGACTTTTGGGACCCCAACAGATGCCCCTTCGATGTGTTGGGATGGACGCGCAGTCGTTCATTGCATCGCATCGGATTTTTGGGTCCCCCTATAAATTGAAGAAACTTGGTCATTTCAGTCATTTCCCATTCATTTGCGCACGAGAGAGAGAGCCCTTGTCAGCGCGTCATTTTATTCCCATCACATCGATTTATTGTCGTCAGAGCGTAGAAAAATTATCTCGCGCGTTCATAAATTCAACGTGAGGCCTTTTATCGATGCGCTGGATCCAGCGCGTCCTGAAATAGGACTTGATTGATTTTTCTTGAGTTTTTCAACGTGCCACAGTCTTGCGCGTGGTTTAACAGTCGCGCTGACCCCAGCGCGTTGTATAATTCTAAGTTTTTAAATTTTCCCCTTTTATTGACGCGCTAAGGTCAGTGCGACCTTCCGTGTTTTTGGGAGAAACCCATTTTAGTTACGCGCTGGGGCCAGCGCGTATCATTTTTTGGACTTTACCAAATTCCCCATTTTCGTATGAGCTGGGCCTAGCGCGTACCCGTGTGTTCTAGGGAAACCCATTTTAGTTACGCGCTGGCATTTAGCGTGTATTGGCCCTAATTAATGGACGCGCCGCAGTCAACATGTCATGTTTTGTAAACTTAAGCACAAGCAGCCCGATTTTCGGATGCGCCAGGGTTAGCGCTTAGGGTTTCGCGGACTTGGAGAAGTTATCCCATTTTTAAACGCGCTGGCTCTTGCGCGTAGGATTTGATACACAAATTTTTGATTTTTTTTAACGCGCTAGGGCCAGCGCGTATAGTTTATGAACTTATTAAATTGTCCATTTGTCAGACCTCCGACTTTGCCTGTTCTTTAGTCTTGATAAATACGCTTGCCCTTTGGTTCAACTGATCATTACCCGTGATATTGAGGTTGTCATTTCGGGGCGTACGGGGTCCATCCTTCCCTTTTGGGCTTTTATGGGTGGATTTGTTGGATTCCGTATACCTGAAACCCTTGGGTCAGGTTGAACTGAGTACGATGCTTCTTTCTAACTTAAATTATTCAGAGTTTACGCATACCTGAATGCATCCTTTCTGATACTTGTACTTGCCTGATGTTTTGGGTATGCTTGTGCAGATCTTCATGGCTGGTGGTTCTTCCCACGCTGGTCCTTCGAAGGCTGGTCCTTCAGGCTCCAAGGTCACTACGCGTAAATGCAAGAGAACTTCACCTCAGAAAGTGACGCGACCATCTGATCAGAACCCGCAGTGGTTCCATTCTCCCGAGAAGTGTAACTTCTACAAGCGCATCTTGTCGTTGTCTAAGGAAATTCAAAGGAAGATTCTTTGCGACAAGGTCCTACCAGCCCCTCCTGATGAGGGCACCCAGGAAGAGTGGGATGCGTGGTACGCTCCCCTGCAAGGCTTCCGGACTGACGAAGTGGTTGGGTCTGAGGAGGGTGAGGCTAGCCCGATTGCACCCGTGCAGTCCGTCAAGCGCGGCCGCCCGAAGACAGTTGGCAAGAGCGCCAAACAAGTATATATGGAGAAACAGGCGAAGTCGAAGTCTGACCGGATGAGGGTTGTCTGGTCTTCTGTGAAATTGGTAGTGTTGTCTCTCATCATCCGCAATCCGTACACGAAGCAATACATTCGGTTCCCAAAGAGTTTTCAGCGATATCGCTCTCTCCCTAGTATTGAACTCTCAGACGTATGCCGAGCCAATTCTTTCTACAGTGTCGATTCGTGGACATCTATTCCGAGACACTACTCAATTGCGCTGTATCCAAGAATGGCACACTGCAATCTGTCCTTGGGGAGAAGGACATGATATTCCTGGAGCCCAACCATGATCTCCACCAACCATTTCCGACTCATTATTACGAGACATTACGTCAGAGATTCCGCCCCTTGTCAGACGCGGAGATTTAGCCAACCGGTGGGTTCAGGACCCGAGGTCATCTGAGTCCTCATCCAGGTTATGAGGCTTGGGCCAATAGAATTATCGAGCAACATGAAGATACCCTGAAGCAGGTGGGTCTTCTAAGGGCCATCCAAGCGACCTCAAGTTATTTCTACAGGGAGCCATGTGTCTATAAAGGGTTTCTGAACCATTGGAGTTCCATTACAAACTCCTTCCATCTGCCATACGGAGAAATGAGCATATCACTCTGGGACTTATATCGGATAGCCGGTCTTCCCATCCGTGGCCGAATCTATGATGAATGGACGCCCAGTGATGGTGAGCTGTCCAAGAAGAAGAAGGGTGTGGATGAAGGCTTCTACTCCAAAGCCTGCTATGAACTGTTTGCGGAGCTGCCACAGTTCCTGGGCTCCAAGGATATAGTGTCATTTGAAGATTGGTTGATTTACTTCAGCCATGGGCTAAAGTGAGTTTCTTGACGTGAGTTGCACTTCTACATTCCATTCCATTTTTCTTCTTTTACTGATGATCTTATTTCCCTTTCAGCTTGAACTACACCCCATATGACGAAGGCCGCAGAGACAAATCGGTCTTGGAAGCTAAGATGAAGACAAAGTTCCCACAGCCAAACAAATTATCTCCCACCTGTTAGCTAGTCGGGTTCTTGTCGTATTGGCTATGCTGTGTGGCCTTATCGAGCTTTAAACAAGCGGACAGCGTAAGAGTTTCTTGTTTTGCTGTGGCGGGGAGTTTGGCCAACGGGCATCGCTACGCACTGGCTCCGGCAGTCTTATGTTCTATCTATTGAGCCTTTGGTGGTGTCATCAGTAATAAAGGCTCCGTTTCCTTCGGCATAAACTCGTCCTTCTGCGGGTGGCACTATTTTTCAGGCTGGCTCGGGGTGTACTTCCCATGGGTCTATGGTATGGAACTCAAGGACTTCATTCAAAGAGGATCGGTTCCGCTGCACGCCTTTCAGAAGCGGAAGATGAACAGCGGAAACTTGGCAACTATCGAGACAAAGATAGCTCGTCATGACGACGTTGATTTCTTCCTTTTCTCTGGGACCAACAGTGAGGATCCAAAATTGCTTGAAGACGACGAGAGTCTTGGTTCCTATCAGCGCTCATTTTTTGTGTCCATCCGCCCGAGTTCATTGCCTTTGAGGGAGGGGGCTGAGTTCTGGAGAGAACCATACTATCCGAACAGATTTGCTCGCCAATTCGGCTACGACCAAGGGGTACTAGAAACTCTTGAACCGGTGACGCGAGAGCAGCGAGCCTACGGCACTGGACCGATTCACTGGAAGTGGATATGGCGACAACTCTTGCTAACCCGGTCGGGCTGTTCCTTCATCGTCCCGGGCACAGAGTATACTCCCGGTGATACATACGGGTGGATGAGGTGGTGGGCTCACCAATATTCCCTAATTCGGAACAATCGTCATGTAGCTGACCCGGTTTTCGTTCCTCCTCCCATCGTCGACCCTGCTCCTGCTGATGGCCTGGGCCATGTATCAGAGCCACTACATCAACCGGCCACTCCTGGTGTGAAGAAATTCCTGACCTCTCTGAACGTGGTAATAGATCATGAGAAGCCTCAGCACACCCTAGAAGGGTGGGTTGCTTATGGGCAAAGGATCACACTGCGAGAAGATCAGAGTTCTACACTTGTGGGTCCCATGACAGAGGAGCAGAGAGAGGGTTATGATATTGGCGATGAAGATGAGGATGGCGACGGTGGGGGTGGTGACGAGGGTGATGATGATGTTGGCAGTGCTGGTGACCACGACGAAGATGTTGGGGGTGGCAATAATGGAGAAGGTGGCGGCGATGTTGAGGGTGGTGAAGGCGGTGGAGACATCGAAGGGGGTGGAGAGGGTGACGTTGCGGCTGCTGTGACCCCATCGACCGGTGGTCGGGGGGGTTACGATCAGAGTCCAACGAGTCGGACGAGTCTATCCAGACGTTCTGTTCCAGGGGATAGTGATTCTGAACTGTCTCCTGAGCGGTCTGGTGTAACGCCCCAGATTTTCGAGATTTATTTGAAAATTTTTTAAAATTCATTTTTTATTAATTATTGTACATTTACCGTTGATTTACGAATAACGGGACATCCGTAGGAGATCTGATAGGGGATCCTTTACAAAAGTTGCTTAGAATGATCCCATAAACATCGTAGAAAGATCAGACTTTAAAAATCACGCACTTTTCAGATAATTACGAAAATGCCATTAGTTAAACTTAAGTTAAGATACCATTTTTAAGTATTATAGTTTCTGACGATCACTTTCACGCAAAACCCTGGATTTAAGCTTTTGGGCACATATTAACCATACACATCAAATTTCAGCCCTTAAATCATAGTAGAAGTGGTCCGATTGTCAAATCAGCCCCTTAACCCTTGATTTTCATCTTCATCGAGTGAGGAAAGTAGATGGTTAGTCGTAGTTGAATATTTCTCTTCATATGAATGACTTGGATCGTCTTTATCATGGACCAATAGTGTGATTTGAGTGCCCCACCTTGATAAGCATCTTTCTTATGCGCGTAGTTATTCCGTTTTAGAAATTAATGAGTTACCAACTCTTTTTAAATCTGAACCTTTTAATTTACCCACTTCTTACCATCAATCGCTTCTCAAATTTGGACCACTTATTATACTCATATGACTACGAGTTTACACAAAGTTTGGACCCCGATCTATAATCCTACACCGTTGAACCACAAAGCCAGCCCCTTCCTTTTCCGCCAAAAGTTGAAATTTTAGATCTAGGCATTTCTCACCATCAATCAACCACTAAACTTTGTACAATTATTTGCCTATCATGACCATATATTTTTTCAAAATTTGGGCCCTGATCATCAAGCGTAGACCGTTAATTGAGATCAAGCCCATTTTAGCACCCGTTAGGCCATTTTCAAGGATCGGCCAATCTAGAATGTGGATCATCAAGAAATTTACGTATTCTGACTCTACTCTTCGAGCTTGATAAGATGAACGGATTGGAATTGATCATAGATCATCCGAATATTGAGATTTGAGAAACCCACCTCAAGAAGTTGTTATACAAAATCTCGCGTGCACATCCCTCTCCATATTTCTACTACGTACCTCCAAATCCTTCTCCTAACCCTATCCTCCATGCCCTAGAGAAAGAGAGAGAGAGAGAGAGAGAGAGAGAGAGAGAGAGAGAGAGAGAGAAGAGAAGAGAGTTCTTTCTCATATTTTTCCAATGGCTAGGATCTTCTACAACCCTCTTCTTCTAAGTCCATCATAAGGTGAGGATTTTCCTTCAAGCCTTTCATTAATAATATCACGATTATCATAAGTTTCTTTTGTGGCATGTGAAGTTGTTTTGTTTTGAATTACTTATCCATATAACACGAAGTTTGATGTGAGATTTGTAATGAATATCATTATATGGTGATGTGATTCCTTTTTTTTAGATTTTTAACTAAGAAGCATGTGTATTTGTGTTATTTATTTTTGTGAAATCTATGCCTTTATTTTCTTAGTCCATGTATTATAAGTAACATTGGTTTTCATATTGTGATATGAAATATGCGTATAAGATCATCATATGCACATCCCATTATTGTATACTCTTTGTCCCTAAGTTAGTAAAATTATTCGATGTAGAGAGATGGAACCCATGAGAGGTGTCCATGATGAAAGAATATATCTTGACTTAACTGAAAGAATGAAGTGATTGTTTGTTAATGGATCCTTACATGTATATGATGCTTGATTTGATCCATTTACAGTACATGAGTATTTTAATGAATTTGATCATGATGTACAACATTGGCTTTTTGGGACATGATGAAATCATAAAACGGGACAATGAGTGAACACTAATGGTATACAAATTCTCATGAGCCGGGGTTGGTGCTATGGACACTAATCCCATGCTGTCGGCCTATGCTGGGTTGCTTGCGACTCTCCATAGTGACCATTGAGTTTTATTTAAATCGGTTGTATGCGAAAACACTTAAATAAAGGTGAAACTAAAGTCATGCATTCACTTGGCTCCATGTGGTTGTACGGAATTGAGAATAGGCTAGAGCGTCCTACTTCTCCCGCACACTGTCACGTGTAGATTTGGGCTATGAGCGTCCCGTTTCTCACGTGGTCAGGTACAAAACTATGGGCTTGTGTGTCCTAGGAACCTCTGTGACTAGTGGCTAGCATGAAGTCGTAACAGGGAGTCTCCCACTTCATGTATTGTGATTCTAGCCAGGGTGCCTTAACTAGAGCATGCATTCCATGCATCGCATTAACAAAGATTTTAGTTGGTTGTTTTGATCTGATTAAATGATAATATACTGCTTGCGTTTACTCTGTACCGTTATTATTATTCTTGATTGTCTTGGAGGAAATATTCCCCACTATGATAGCGTTTAACGCTATCCCAAACACAATTTAGGTGATGCAGGTGAAGATCCAGGTATTGAACCCGATTTTTAAGGAGAAGAGTTCGATGGTTCGTACAATCACATGGCGGATGACGATGTTGGAGAAACTTAATCGATGTTTTAATTTATTAAATGTTTCTTTTGAGTAGTTGATACATTTATGGAATTGTAATAAGTCTTCAAGAGAAGACATGGTTTTATATTTTAATTAATCAGTATGGATATTGGTTGGTTCCCTTATTTAAACATTGATGATGACGTAGTAAGTCTGATAGAATAAGATGATAATTGTTTCCGCCATTGTACTTGAATGCTATATTTTATTATTTGACAAATTAGTTATTCCATAAATTACTTGGGAATTCGACCGTCGTGTTATACACGAGAGTCGAAAATCTCGGGTCGTTACATCTGGTCCTCGAGTGAAGACCTCCCCTCGCGTCCCCGTTGCTAACGGAGGAAAGAAAATAAAAGATATGTGGAAGCTGTACCGGGCAGAGAAAGCACGGAGTCGACTCTCTAAGACTGCCAGCAGCGTCCCAATCGACGTCGTCAGTGGACTGAGGGAGGAAGGGGAATGAGCTCACAGGCAGGCTTCAGTGGGAATCGCTCCACGGGAGAGGGTGGAGATAATGAGCCGGTGTATGATAGATCTGTTCCCGAAGCAGACATAGAACCCATCCCTATGGACCTTGACGGTGGGCCACAGGTTAAAGATCCTCCCCTTGTCGACCCTGTTAGCGCCGTGGCGGTAATCAACCCTAGCCCTACCCCTGAGGCAGGCCCTATTGCCATTTTGGAAGAGACAGCACCTCCTGTTCAAGAAACTGTTCCCTCCGACGTTGTTGTCGAATCAATATAGGCGACTACCGCCCCTGAGATCGTCACGCCTTCTTCTCTCGAGTTGCCTGCACCATCCACGGAGATCGCAACTGAATGTGTCCCAGCGTTATCAGTGCCCTGTTGCTTCCATCAGCACTCCGGTCGATGAAGTTCCTACTGGTATACTACTTGCCTTATTACCTCGCTTGCTTCTTTTTCTTTCTTCGGCGTGCTAATGTTTATCCTTTCTTCGGTTGGCAGTTGCTCCCACCAGCATCCCGATTCCTGCAGTTTTGCCTGGTGTATTTGCTTCTTCTCTCCGAGGCTTGTCAAGGACCAAAGCAAATTTGCTGAAGAGCCTCCTGTCTGACATTGCTGATTCATTAAAGAACAGAGATGAATGGTCCATTTTGGACGAAGCACTGCAGGCACTAGAACTCAACGCTACGTGGCTCGGAATTGACATTTCTTTGATAGTCGGTCACGTAGCTCAGTTCAAGGAAGGGATGGCTCGAGTGAACGAGGTGAGGCACCTCAGGGTTGATCCTTCCGTTGAGGAAAAACGCGATCACTTGCGGTCCCTCCTTTCGAAGCTTGAATTACACGAGGCGGATGCGGCCGCAGTAAGGAAAGATTGGCAGGCTGCCGATGTTGAGTGTCAACAAGCGACTGAACGTCTTGCAGAGATTGAGAATGAGATAGGCCCGGTTACGAGCCGAACATTCTGTCGTCCATCTCAAACTCTCGAAGTTCAGTGGTCAGAAGGCACGCCTGCAGTCCTCCGTCGACCAGCACGAAGCGAGATGTACTGCTGTAAGGGCACAGGTTGCTGAGCTGAAACAGTCTCTCCAGGATAACCCCTACCCTGCCCAAGTTTTGGCCGAGGCTGAGGCAAGACAGAAGGCGATCGAAGAATCTGTAGTTAACCTATTAGAACAATGTTTGAGAACTTTAGACGGTTAAGCTGCAATGACTTTTACTTGTAATTTAGAACATGCTGTAATGGATATTGTAACAACATGTATACTATTGTAGTTTTAAATTTATGTCTTATTTTTAGCCTGCTTGTCATTTCATTTGAGTTTGAATGCAAATAGATTGTGCTGTTTGGAAGGAACGTCCCCCTGTTTGGACTCAAACCTACACATGTGAACGAAGATGTAGCCAAGCCTTGGCTTAGGGCTTATCCCGATTTTCAATGGTCTCGAAAAGGCATGGTGTCATGCTTGACGTGTCTTGAGTCTCAACGACCTTTCTGATACCTGTGCAAGCACAAAATAGATGATTAACATTTTGGTTTAGTCATTGTATGGTATCCTTTCTTTTGATATTTACTTTATTACACTTTCCCTCTACTGGGGTGTTTACAACTTGCAATGATAAGCCTATGTTAGGAGTAATATCTTTTCAAGAATCGGCCATTCACTAGCGAACTGATGCCCTGCCCTTTGCAATCTATTACCCGATAGGCTCCGTTGGAATATACTTCATCGATGATGCAGACGGGGTCCCATTTCGGGTCGAATTTACTTTTTGATCCTTGGGTCGGTGCCGAACGTCTCATCATTAGCACGAGATCACCCTTCTTGGATGATCTGCCTCTGACACGCTTATCGTATGCGGCTGAAATTTACTTTTGATACATTTCGAGCCTTTGCTCGGCAGCGAGTCTCTTTTCATCTAAACCGTCGAGTTCGGCCATTCTGATCTTGGCGTTGTGCTCGGTCGTTAGGGAGTGCCGGAGTGCGACCCGTAGTGACTCAACTTGGATTTCCATTGGGATCACAGCTTCCGTACCGTATACCAGTGAGTAGGGTGTGGCTCGAGTGGCTGTGCGGTGCGTAGTTCGATATGCCCATAATGCTTCGGGTAATCGTCTGTCCCAGTCCTTCTTATTTTCTGCCACTGTCTTTTTCAAAATCTTCACGATGGTCTTGTTGAATGCCTCGGCCAATCCATTCGCAGGAGGGTAATAAGGCGATGAATAGCAATGCTTGATCTTGAACTTTGCGCACAGCTTATCAATAGTAGCGTTCTTGAAGGGCGTCCCATTGTCCGTGGTAATTCTCTCAGGGATACCATGCCGGTACAATATGGTGTGACGAATGAAACCCTAGACATGTCTGGCTTTTACATTTCTCAGGGCAACTGCTTCGGCCCATTTGGAGAAATAATCGGTTGCCGCAAGGATGTACTAATGCCCCTGGGAGGATGGTGGACTAATCGGCCTGATCACGTCCATGCCCCAGGCTGCAAAAGGCCAGGACATTACTGACTGGTGCAATTCCTCTGGTGGTGAATGTATGATATCTGCGTGGACTTGACACTGGTGACACTTCTTGACATATTCTATCGCATCCTTAGTCATTGTGGGCCAGTAGTAACCCATGTGTCGTACACGGTGATGTAGATTCTTGCCTCCCTGGTGGGCACCACATTCTCCTCCGTGAGCTTCTTTCAGTGTATCATGTGCTTCATCTCGGCTTAGACACCGCAGTAGTACTCCCTCGTATGATCGTTTGTAAAGCACGTCATTCTGAAGTACGAATGAATTGGCGCGTCTCCTGACTTGCGTGCGCGTTTTAGGATCCTCCGGTAGAAATCCGTACTTTCAGATAATCGATGAATGATTTTCTCCAATTATCTTCCTCTGTAATTTCAAAGCAGCAAATGGGATTGGCGCTCAATTCTCCACTGCGCAACGCGGTTGTCGGCAAAATTCTTCTTTCTTCAATTGTTACCTGAAGTGGGCTGCCCCCGGGGTTAGCCAAAGCAGCGGCTAAACTAGCAAGTGCATCTGCTCCTACATTCTCATGTCTCGGTATACGTGAGATACTGCTGTTCTGAAACCGATTGAACATGGACTGCGCTTGGTGGCATTAGGGCGATAACTCGGGTTTGCGGACTTCGTATTCTATCGCCAGCTGTCCGATGACAAGCCTAGAGTCTCCATAGATACGTATTTCCTTGATCTGCATTTCCAGGGCCAATTGTAACCCGATGATAAGAGCCTGGTACTCCGCTTCGTTGTTAGTGCATGCCAGGACTATCGTGAATGAATAGGGTAACAAGTCCCCTTGCGGACTGATGAATATAACTCCTGCCCCTGACCCTATCGCTCTAGGCCGCACCATCGAAATACATCTCCCAATGGCGTGCTTCATTAACTGCCATAACCTGATCATCTAGGAGGTCATAGTCTATTTCTTCACCACTCGGTACTGGATGTGCGGCAAGGAAGTCTACAATTGCCTGCCCTTTGACAGCCCGAGCCGGCATGTATGTCAAGTCGAATTCTGACAGGAGAAGGGCCCACTTGGCCAACCGCCCCGACAACATGGGTCTGTTCATGAGAAACTTGAGAGGATCCGCTTTGGATATCAATGTTATCTGGTGAGAGAGACAGTAATGTCTGAGTTTTTTTACGGTAAAGATCAATGCCAGACAAATCTTTTTAATCGCTGAGTAGTTAAACTCGGCTCCCACCAGTGTGCGGCTTAAGTAATAGAGTGCGCCTTCCTTTCCTTCCTCGTTCTTCTGGGCTAGGAGGGCTTGTTGAGCTCTTAATTGCGCATAGTCTAACCCCAATTCATCACTCATTATGCATAGATCCATGATTTAAAGACCAATCTAATGCATATATTTGTGGTTGTAGGGATGAGAGAGAGAAAGCATCAATTGAAGACTTAAAGATGCTAGTTAGAAGTAAAGAAGATCAAAGGGGATAAGCGTCAAAGAATGAAAGAAAGAAGCCAGAGAAAAGAAGAAAGAATGCAGAAAAAAATGCCCACGACCGGTCGTCCAAAGCCAAGGACCGGGCGTCCGACCGGTCCGCACATGCACAGAGGAGGCACAGAGGCCATAACTCTCTGGACTGTTCACGATCGGTCGTGCGACCGGTCGTCCACTTCTGCGACTGGTCGTACGACCGGTCCTTAAATTATTTTTCTGGGACAAAACTCTCTGGACACTTTTAGGCTGTTTTGAGACCGGTCGTCCAGCATTCATGAGCGGTCGTCCAGCCACTGCGACCGGTCGTGCGACCGGTCGCCTGCGTAAGATTCAAACCTGCTAATTCTGGAGCCAATTTTCTCTGCGCACTACGTACGTGTTATGCAGATTCTCGAATCTTCTGAAGTTGCAGAGCCTCCCCACTATAAAAGGACACCTAGGGATCGTTCCTAGGGTATCTTAGAAGGGTTTAAGCAAGGTTGGAGGCGGCGGAAAGTGAATTTCGGAGTTCCACAACTCCTTCTAGTTTGTTTTACTGTTTTATGCTTTTCTTAAGTTGTTTCATGTTTCCTTGGATCATGAGCAGCTAAGCCTCTTAGCTCGGGCTAAGAGGTGAAGCTTGTAGTGAATCTAAGATGTTTCAATTCGTTTTAAGTTGGTTTTAAGATTGGTTTGCATGATTATGAACAATGGTTTGAAGTTAATACAAGTTTTAAGTAGTTTTTCTTAGTCTTATGATGACTCATAGATGTTTGGGAGAATTACTTAAATTCTTAATTGCTTTGTGTTAGTCTAGACCTGTATGATCCGAGGAATTAGAGTACGCTCTAGTACTATGATCTTCATGTGGGGACTTCCTATCAAAGTTCTACTTTTCTGAATTTCTGTAATGTGTATGGACTGTGTATGTGATTTGAATCAAGTTCAAATCATAATCTAGCCTTGTCTTGTGACAGGACTTGAGGATGGTTATGATTGTGATCTTATCCTATTGGAATTGGGACTGACCTATGCAATTGAGCATGCTCAGCCTAGCTTACATTGAGTGAATCCTATGCATTGGACTTACATATGACAGATTGTTTGGTTTAACAGCTCTATCATCCGGCTAGATAGATCTTAATATCGATTCTAGTTGAGAAAGTGAGAAACCACAGCGGATTGAACATCAAGGATTTCTACAAGTGGATCCTTGAACCCCTAGTGCCTTTTTATAATTGTTTACCTTCAATTTAATTCAAAGTTGTTACCTACATCAATTTCATACAAAATCTGGTTGTTAGCTCTTAATAGAAACTATTGGATGTGTTTGTGAATTCCTACATAAGTCCCTGTGGATCGACCTCAGTCTTACCTGAGTTTATTACTACATCGCAACCCTACACTTGGGGAAGCGAACAAGTTTTTGGCGCTGTTGCCGGGGACTTTGACGATTTTTTTTCACAAATTGCTGAAAATAGAATCTATTTAGGATTTTTAGGATAGTTCTAACTTAGTTTATTTTGATTTGTTTTTATTTTTTAGGATTTCTAGGAAGTTGAAGAGGACGTAGGGATCTCAAGTGCTTGAATCAGGTTCTATCTTTCTAAACCTTACTCTTCTCCTTCTACTATTCATTCCTATCATATTCATCTCTTGTAGAGTGGGTGGAGACTCCTTTTGGATCTCTGAAAGGTAGGCCTTGTGCCACCTGGATTCCTATTGGTCGGCTCTGCCGTCTTAGATCACCTTGTGCTCAGAGATTTCTTTTCTCACCTCTACTCCTCTTTCTCCTTTTTCTACACTTTTTCTCAGTCTTTGAAACACTTGCCATAGATGCTCTCTATGCTGCTCATGTCCGGCCGACCTCACTACCAGATCGTCTACATAACATTTGACGTGCTTATGCATCATGTCCTGGAAGATTACTTGCATCGCGCGCTGATATGTTGCCCCTGCATTCTTCAACCCAAACGGCATCATGCGATAGTAATATGCCCAATGTCGTACGGAATGCTGTCGATTCTTCATCCTCTGGGGCCATACGAATCTAATTATACCCCGAGTAACCGTCCAAAAAGGACATCATGGCGTATCCTGTCGTGCTGTCAATTAGTAGTTCTGAGATAGGCAGTGGGAAATCATCTTTAGGGCATGCTTTATTGAGGTTCCGAAAGTCTACGCAGATTCGGATTTGACTGCTCTTTTTCTTGACCGGCACAATATTCGAAATCCATCGTGGGTATTTGACTTCTCGGATGAACTCAGCTTGGATTAACTTCTCGACCTCTTCTTCGGTGTTTTCTTCGAACAGCGCTAGCATTCTTTTGTTTGAGGCTGATTCTGAGTAATAGAAGCCCATATTCTTCATGATGTTGCGGCTAGCTTCACTGTACCTTTCCTCTTCTATTGGTTAAGGTAAACTGACTGATTTTTTGGTCTCGTCCTTGGACTGCACAGGTTCATCGAGTACTAAATGAAATCTGATCTCTTTCTTCGCATTGGCATTTAATGGTACCACAAACTGGTTAGGGGCTCTTGGGAAAGGTTTAACTCTTCCTATTTTCGCTACTGGCATGTTGAAGCTAGATTTGAGCACGCTCATATGATGGTTCGATATCATCTCTAAGATAGACTGCCCTGGCTGTCGCAAGTGCTTCGGGATTATATAGAATTTCTTGATAGTCCCTTGAGGTTCTTCGGCTGACTGACTTGCGGTTTCTTTCTGAGTAATAAGCTGAGGCTTCCTTTTCTGTTCAAACTTGTTGACTCGAGGTTTTGCCCCTTGCCCTTTCTGCGTTACATCGAGCTTCTTCATGACTTCTCTTTCGTCGACCAAATCATAGTACCGGGCATCGGCCAAGAATGATTCTGCAACCGTATACGGCTTTGGGTCAGCAGCTACTCTGTACTGAACTCCCTCTCTGTTGTATTTGAAGCATTGATGATATGTTGAGGGAATGACACGGTTCTGATGGAGCCATGGCCTTCCTAACAGGAGATTATACGTTGTTACTGCGTCGATTACTTGACGTGTTACCTTCGTCTTTAGCTCTTCAATTTCTAGCATCACGGTGATCGATCCCAGAGTGCGCTAGCTATCTTGATTAAACCCTTGAATCACCATGGTGCTGGGATGCAGGGCTGACAGTCTGTGGCCCAACCGCTGCAGTGTTTTCAACGACATGATGTTTACTGCGGACCCATCGACAAGCATACATCGCTTAACTTCTGTGTCTCTAATCATCCCTGTAACCATCAACGGACGATTGTGGTCTGTCGCTTCAATCATGCGGTCTTCTTCGGAGAATGTGATTACAGAGGGGTGATCTATCAACATTGCTTGCTGAATCGGTGCATTTCCTTCCCAAAACTTATCTGGATCGCTCATTTCTGCTTCGATCTCTATCATCATCACTTCTCTGACTTCGCTGTCTAATAATGCATTGATCAACATCTCCCTATATACCTTTGAGAGACATAAGGCGTTGTATATGCTCAAGCAAGCAGGGACCTTTCGCAGGTGTGACACAACATCATATGATACTGGCCCTGCCCCTTGCCTTAGCTCCGGCCGACTGGATGTGGTTTCGACAACTCTTCCTTTCAACTTCTGCCCCTGGAGTCTTGTTGATGGTATGTCCGGGCTTCCGTCTTCTTACATCGGGTCGACTAGTTCTGGCCGAGCGCGTTCCGGCATTTGCCTTTCGGATCGGAGGATGACGGCATTGACTTCTTCTTCACGTGCCCTTGATGCCTCTCTTGCTGATGACTGTTCTGTGAATGATACCATCGCACAATGTACCTGAGCCTCAATAAATCGGCTCTTCTTCGGGCTACTCTTCTTTCTCGTCCCTTTCTTCTTGCGGTTGAGGAGTCTTCTTCGATTCTCAAGCCTCTTCCGGCTGCTAACCAAAGTCCAGGGTTCTTCAGGTTCAGGGAACGGAACGTGCAATTGGATGCTTTCGTCTGAAGGGAAGGCCGAAACTACCCCAGACGTTTCCTTCGTCGTTGTTTCTGGTGACTTCATACTGATCACCCCTTGGTTGATCAACCCTTGTATTCTTCCCTTTAGACTAAAACAGTCTTCTGTCTTGTGGCTCAGACACCGATGGTATTTACAATACCGGGGATCATTCACCTTCCCAACTTCGTGTGGCCGAATCGGCTCTGGTAAGCGGATCACATTCTCCTCCACTAGTTGTTCCATGATGGGGATCAGATCAGCCATGTCGAAGGTGTACGGGCCATTGGCTCTTTCTCTCTCGGCTATTGTTATTCCTCGAGAAATGTAAGGCCTCTTGCCTCTGTCTTGGGTAGGTGTTGCTTTCGTGTCTGTCTTGGAATCCGCGGCGGGTCGCTTACGATTTATCATACCTTTGCCTTTGTTTATATTGTGCGTTTCTGCAATCCTTTCTCCTTCTCTTCTTTGCCTTTCGGGCCTGAAGTTCACCCGTGCTGCGGCTTCTTCTACCAGGTGTGCTTTGGTGGCCAGTTCTCGAAAAGAGTGAAAACTATTCCCTGATAATCCATATGATATCATTGGGTCCAGGGCTCGCATACACATCTTCATCTGTTCTTTCTCACTGGGCAACTCTTGGCATTGAGTAGCTATCGTCCCCCATCGGTCCATGAACTTTTCCACGGGTTCGCCCTGTCTTTGTCTGATCAAAGCCAGGTCTATCACTGATGTTTCTCTTTCTGTAGAGAAGAATTTCGAGATAAAAACGTCTCGCATTTGCTCCCACGATCTCACTGATCTGGCTGGTAGTGACATGTACCATTGAAAAGCCTTCCCTGTCAGCGTCGACCCAAATAGCCGCATACAGTACGGTGGGACGGCCGACCAATTCCCCAACGCTGTGAGGAAGTGAGTAATATACTCCTCTGGTGATCCTCTACCGTCAAATTTTCCAAAATCCGGACATCTGAAATTGACTGGGAATGGTATCTCTTCTATCTCTAGTGGGTACGGGACTTGGTATTTATACCCAGTTCCTCTCTCCTTCTCTTTCTCTTGTCGCATGAGGCTCGTAATTGTTTGCGACAGTTCCTCTCTCGACATTTGCGCAGTCGGGGCTGTTATTCGCTCCGCTGGAACTCTTCTGGCCTGGGTAAGCTGTTCAGCGTTAGCTGACCCTTCCACCACCCCTTGAGATTCTTCGGCTGACTGACGCGTAGGTGGTACAGGACTTCTGGTAGCGTTCTGGGCTATCAGAGTGGTCAACGCTTCCTGAATGATCCTCATTCAGTTCATTTGTCTCACTGATTGGCCTGAACTAATCTGTCGATTTGATCTTGGACTGTTGGCAATTCTTCTACTTCATACGGCCACTCTTCTTCCTCTGCTACCTGAACCATTGCGACTAGCATCGGTCGCACCTTCTGCACCTGCCGCTGTCTTGGGTCGAAAACTGTCGCGGGCTTGGAGCTCTTCACAAGTGTGGTCCCGGTCGACTTACGTGTGACACAGGTGGTCCTGGACAATGGTGGAAACTGCTCGACCGTCATCACAGGCACTGAGGGCCTGGTTGATGTGACCTGACTGCTGATAGGGATCTTCTGCCCCTGTTTTGGTTGCCATTGTTTCCTGATCGCAGGGCGAGGTCTTGCAACGTTCGCCTTCTTACGTGCGGCTAAGATGGCTGCTTTCTTCTGCTCTTCTTCTGTCGGGGCGTTTCGACCAACTGCCATCCTGAGTTGCCAATACTTGTTGTGGTTTGGATGAAGTGAGGGAAGTTGAAACCTTCGGTGGCAAGGAAGGTGCACGAACTGTTCATTGAGCATGCCATTTCTTCTATCTTTCCTAGTATCTTGCTAATTCTGTTGTGTCATAAAAATCATTAGAACAGTTCACAGGTGCAGTTGGGAGCATGAGCCCATCGATCGCAGTGCATAAACCGACAAACATAAGCAAGAAGGAGACAAATACGTGTAGTGGTGGAAGCTTGTGGGTTCGAAAACCTTTTAGATATCTTATTGCCTTAAAGATGAAGGGAAGAACGTTCCCGTTGAGAGTCGCCAGTTTGACGCCCGAAGGGCGCCGAAACATTACGCCTCGCGGTAACTTTCATATGCATAGATTCGTGTTTGTGAGTAATTGATCTTAGAGTGTTTCTATATTTAGATATAACCAGAGATTCTGGTATGGTTCGATTCCCCAGTAGAGTCGCCAGTTTGTTAGAACTAGAAAAACGCTCGGACGCAGTTTTCTGGTGCTTTGTTGCTCTGGGGCTCTGAATAATAGAAACATTCATAGACAATCACAAGCACTCATAAAAGTACATAAGAGAAAGATATCGCAAGGCGAATTTTATTCCAGAGATCCTGAGATCTTGTACATTCCAGGCCGTGATCTGGCACGAGCCCTTAATTACATCGAATGATCGATGACCCTTGATTAAAAGGCAAAAGACTAGTCAATGGGGACTATGGTCTCAGAGTTCATGGACGTGGAGACCTGTACTTGTGTGGTCGTAGAGACCTTTGTTTGTATGGTCATGGAGACCTGTATTTGTTGTGTTTTGTTATGGACTGATCCATCTTTGCACGAGTCAGATGTCTATGTCCCATGTTTTGACCGGAGATCCGAGCTGAGACTATCAGGGTTTTTAACCGAGGGGTGCGACTCTGGGCCTGCGCCCGTCATTTGTGATGGGTGGCTGCGGGAAGACCGATATGCAGTTGTATGTGCCTGAGCAGCTCAACCAGCGGATGCCGTTTGAATGGGTACGGCACCGACTGTTCTCGAAGCGCCAGTCTTTAACAAATTGTGTGTAATAGTTCAGAACTCTCTCTATATGGTTTATCGCGTTAACTGTTGAGCTCTTAATTGTGCATATTCTAACCCCAATTCATCACTCATTGTGCGAGGTTCGTATGGTTTGTAGGCTAATCTAATGAATGTTTTGTGACTACAGGACTGAGAGTGGACTCCACTCAATTGAAGACAAAAAGGGGCTCATTTGGGACTATTTTGATGAAGAACATTTGAGGACCAAAGAAGAAAAGAAAGAAAGAAGTAAAGAAGAAAAGAAAGCAGACGAAAGAAAGGAAGAAAACAAGAAGAAAAGGGAGCTGACCGGTCGTGACCGGTCAGCCATGCACATTAGGAGATGGCTGTATACGTCCGACCGGTCATGACCGGTCGGACACAATCGCTGGAGGAAGACTGAATAAGGCTGACCGGTCATGACCGGTCGGCCATGGCTGCTGGCTAGTGAATGGAGGCGTCCGACCGGTCACGACCGGTCGGACATGCTTGCTGGATTAACGTTGAACAAGGCCAACCGGTCATGACCGGTCGGCTATGCTTGCTGGAGTGATCATTCATTGAGACCGACCGGTCATGACCGGTCGGCCATGCGTAAGAAGTTAGAAGTTTCTAAATACAGCCCGATTTTCTCTGCGCTGCGTAAGTCTTACACAATTTCTCGATTCTTCCGAAGTTGTGGAGCCTCCAGACTATAAAAGGACACCTAGGGATCGTTCCTAGGGTATCCTAGAAGGGTTCAAGCGAGGTTGGAGGCTGCTGAAGTGGAGATTGGAGTTTCACAACTCCTTTTGGTTTGCTTTGCTGTTTTCATGCTTTTTGTAGTTGTTTCATGTTTCCTTGGATCATGAGCAGCTAAACCTCTTAGCTAGGGCTAAGAGGTGAAGCTTGTAGTGGATCCAAGATGTTTTAATTCATAGTTAAGTGGTTTTAAAGTTGGTTTTCATGATTATGAACAATGGTTTGAAGTTAATACAAGTTATTGAGTAGTTTTTCTTAGTCTTATGATGACTCATGGATGTTTGGGAGAATTACTTAATTGCTTAATTGGTTTGTGACGGTCTAGACCTGTATGATCCAAGGAATCGGAGTGCGCTCTAGTACTATGATCTTCATAAAGGAACTTCCTACCAAAGTTCTATTTTTTTATTTTTCTGGAATGTGTATGGACTGTGCATGTGATTTGAATCCAGTTCAAATCCTGATCTAGCCTTGTCTTGTGACAGGACTTGAGGATGGTTATGATTGTGAACTAGACCTTTTGGAAAGGGGAATGACCTATGCAATTGAGCATGCTCAGATCAGCCTGCATTGAGTGAATCTTATGCATAGAACTTACATATTACAGACTGTTTGGTTTAACAGCTCTATCATCCGACTAGATAGACCTGAATGTCGATTCTAGTTGAGAGAATAAGAAACCACAGCGGATTGAACATCAAGGATTGCTACAAGTGGATCCTTGAACCCCTAGTGCCTTCTTATAATTAGTTATTTTCGATTTAATTCAACTTTTGTTACTCACATCAATTTCATATAAAAATCTGGTTAGTAGAATTCAATAGACACTTGTGGATGAGTTTGTGAAATCATACATAAGTCCCTGTGGATGGACCTCGGTCTTACCGAGATTATTACTACATCGCAACCCTACACTTGGGGAAGTGAACAAGTTTTTGGCGCCGCTGCCGGGGACTTTTGACGGTTTTCACAAATTTCTGAAATTAGTATCTATTTAGGATTTTTAGGATTTTAGGACTAACTTAGTTTGTTTATTTGATTTTTCTTTTCAGGGATTTCTAGGAAGCTGAAGAAGATACAAGGATTTCAAGTGCGAATCAGGTTCTATCTTTCTAAACCTTACTCTTCTCCTTCTCCTATTCATTCCTATCTTATTCATCTCTTGTAGAGTGGGTGGAGACTCCTTTTGGATCTCTGAAAGGTTGGCCTTTTTGCCACCTGGATTCCTATTGGTCGGCTCTGCCAGTCTTGGATCACGTTGTGCTTAGAGATTTCTTTTCTCATCTCTACTCCTCTTTCTCCTTTTTCTGCACTTTTTCTCAAAAGATTCAAAGAGTGGGTGGGGAGTTCTCTGAACCCCTATTGACCAGGAGAAATCGGTCTCTATCCTTGCTTCTGGCCTAGCCAGTGCAAGACACCTTGTGCTTCGGTCTTAGAGAAAAGTAAAGAAAAGGGAAGAAGAATTCTTCTTTCTTTTTGTTTCTTATTTTTAGTTTTGCATGCCACATTGGGCTCGGGGTTCCAATAACCGACTCATAAGTGAAGGGGGGATAGTAGAAGGAATTGATAGAGAGCCACGTGCTAGGAGACATCTAGACTCTCCAATTTTATCTGAAAATATGGCTGCAAATCAACCTAACCCGGTCCAAAATCAAACTGAAACAGGGGAGAATGTGGTTGAGAATGTTCCCCGACCAAGGACTTTACGTGATTTCTTGCAACCTGCAAGAACGAGCACTCCCTCATGCATTGTATTTCCACCAAATGCAGGGAACGTAGATTTGAAACCGGGAGTGATTCAACTTCTCCCTAAATTCCATGGGTTAGATAGTGAAAGTGCTTATCAACACCTTAAAGAGTTTGACGAGGTAATCACCACCATGCACTTTGCAAATGTAACGGAAGATGTGGTGAGACTTAAATTCTTCCCTTTCACTCTTAAAGATAAAGCTAAGGGTTGGCTTTATGCATTGAGGCCAAGATCAATTGGTGCATGGACTGATATGCACAGAGAATTCATAAAGAAATTCTTCCCTACTTACAAAACGAATATGTTGAAGCGCCTTATCATGAACTTTGCCCAAAAGGAAGATGAAACCTTTTTCCAATGTTGGGAGAGGTTTAAGGACCTACTAAACGCATGCCCACATCATGGCTATGAAATTTGGCGGGTTATAAGCTTTTTCTATGAAGGACTGACTTCACCCATGCGCCAATTTGTAGAGATGATGTGTAATGGGGAGTTCATGAATAAGGAAGCTGATGAAGCATGGGATTATTTGGAAGAATTGGCTGAGAGTGCACAGTCTTGGGACACATCTAAACCAACAAATTCAAGACTGGCCAACAAAAGGAAAAGGGAGGAATGTATGTCTTATCAGAAGAAGATAGTATAAGTGCACGGTTGGCTAGCCTCACAAGAAAGGTCGAAACCATGGAATTAAGGAAAGGAGAAACAATTAACTCCACTGATGTTGAAACTGTTTGTGGAATTTGTGCTGGAACTCAACATACTACACAAGATTGTCCCACAATTTCAGCAGTCCAAGGCATCTTACAAGAACAAACAAATGCCATAAATAGTTATCAACAGCAATATGGTGCTCCAAACTCAAACACGTTTAATCCTAATTGGAAGAACCATCCCAACTTCAGTTGGAGGAATGGACCTACTGCAAATGCAAACAACACTCCAAAAGTATCACTAGAAGAGATGTTGGGTGCATTCGTATCGGTCCAGAATGAGTATAACAAGACAAATTCTCTAAAAATAGATGGGTTCATGCAAGAGCAATTGAAATTCAATCAAAATTCAAACCAAGCCATCAATGAATTGAAAACATCTCTGGCTAGAGTTGAAGCTCACCTTAGTGTTAGAGAGAAGGGCACACTTCCTGCTCAACCTCTTCCTAACCCAAGGACCCAGTATGAGATACAAGATGCAAGCTCATCCTCCCACCATACGGAACATGTCCAAGCTATCACCACTTTGAGAAGTGGAAAGAAATTGACAAATCTAATCCGGTGAAGGCCCCAAAGCCTAAGGATCCGAAAATTCCCAAAGAGGATGATAGCCCAAACAATATTCCACAAGAGAAAGAACCGGAAAGACAATACAAGTCGGTTGCCCCATTTCCACAAAGGTTGATTTCACCTAAACCTTTAGATAAAAATCTGGAGATTCTGGAAGTTTTCAAGCAGGTGAAGATCAACATTCCACTGTCGGATGCAATAAAACAAATACCATCTTATGCCAAATTTCTAAAGGAATTGTGTACAGTCAAAAGGAAACACAACGTTCACAACAAAGTTCTTTTGACTGAGAATTTGAGCGCCATCATCAAACAAGAGGTGCCCCAAAAATACAAGGATCCGGGTAGTCCAACCATCTCATGCATCATAGGAGACTACCGGATCAAACAAGCCCTACTCGACTTGGGGGCAAGTGTGAATCTCATTCCATATTCGGTCTACGAACAACTTGGGTTAGGTGCATTGAAACCCACCAAAACCACACTCCAACTTGCTGATAGATCCATCCGGATACCGATAGGAATGATAGAGGATGTTCTAGTCCAAGTTGATAAATTCTACTACCCAGTAGATTTTATTGTCTTGGACACACATCCCGTGATAGGCACCGGTGCTTAAATTCCCGTCATACTTGGATGACCGTTTCTAGCTACCTCAAATGCCATTATCAATTGTAGAAACGGACTTGTACAAATGTCCTTTGGAAATATGACCCTTGAGCTTAACATATTTGATTTATGCAAACAACCACGGGAGGTTGATGATGATGTCCATGATTTAAACATGATTGAATCATTTGTGGAGGATACAATCCCCTTGTCACTATCTTTCGACCCTTTGGAGGCATGTGTGGCCCATTCTCATGAGATAAATGATGACACAACACAAGAGATGGATGCCATTCTAGATGTGATGCCGGTGGTTGAGAATAAAAGATGGAGGGCCCCAATTGAACCTTTGCCTGTAAATGAGAACAAGGCCCTCCCATCCAACATCAAGGCACCAAAACTCGACCTAAAACCATTGCCAAGTGAGCTAAAATATGTTTATTTAGGTCGAGATGAGACATATCCAGTGGTGATTTCTTCCCACTTGGATGAGGAACAAGAGAGTAGGCTAATAGCCACTCTATTAGAGCACAAGAGTGCCATTGGATGGTCAATTGCGGATCTCAAAGGAATAGATCCACTGATTTGTACTCACCGCATACACCTTGAGGAAAATGAAAAGACATCCCGGCAACCACAAAGACGACTAAATCCAAACATGAAGGATGTGGTTAAGGCCGAAGTGGTGAAACTATTGGATGTAGGTATCATTTACCCAATATCCAATAGCCAATGGGTGAGCCCAACTCAAGTGGTGCCTAAGAAATCTGGAATAACCATCATAGCCAATGCCAATAACGAACTCGTACCAACTAGAGTCACTACCGGTTGGAGAATGTGCATTGACTACAGGAAGCTAAATACTGTCACGAGGAAAGACCACTTCCCCTTACCGTTTGTTGATCAGATTTTAGAACGGTTGGCGGGACATTCCCACTTTTGCTTCCTAGATGGCTATTCAGGGTACAACCAAATAGAAATTGCCCGTGAAGACCAAGAAAAGACTACATTCACATGTCCATTCAGCACTTTCGCCTATCGACGATGCCGTTTGGACTATGTAATGCCCCCGCCACCTTTCAGCGTTGTATGATGAGCATCTTTTCTGACATGGTGGGGACCATTCTCGAAGTCTTCATGGATGATTTTTCCGTATTTGGTTGTAGCTTTGATGAGTGCCTTGAGCACTTGAAGTCTGTGCTGAAAAGATGTGAAGAGAAGAACCTTGTGCTCAATTGGGAGAAGTGCCACTTCATGGTTAAAAAGGGAATTGTACTTGGTCACATCGTTTCACAAAATGGAATTGAGGTGGACAAAGCGAAAATTGATCTTATCTCTAACCTTCCACCACCCAAAAGCATACGAGATATCCGGTCCTTTTTGGGACACGCAGGATTTTACAGAAGGTTCATAAAGGACTTCAGTTCTCTCTCTCGCCCTTTATGTAACCTACTTCAAAAGGAAAATTCATTCGAGTGGAATGAAGAATGTCAAAAGGCCTTTACCACCCTTAAAGGTATGTTGACATGCACTCCAATAATGCAACCACCTGATTGGAGCCTCCCTTTTGAGATTATGTGCGATGCTAGCGACTATGCTATTGGGGCCGTGCTAGGCCAAAGAAAAGATAAAAAGCCATGTGTCATCTACTATGCAAGTAGAACCCTAAACTCAGCCCAAGCAAACTACACCACTACTGAAAAAGAACTTTTAGCCGTAGTTTTTGCCTTGGACAAGTTTAGGTCCTACTTGATTGGATCCAAGATCATTATATTCACTGACCATGCCGCGCTTAAGTATCTTCTTTCTAAGAAGGATGCTAAACCACGGTTGTTAAGATGGATCCTTCTACTCCAAGAATTCGACATAGAAATACGTGATAAGAAAGGAGTAGAGAATGTAGTAGCTGACCACCTCTCTCGACTTGTCCTCACCGATTCCCCTGAAACGACTGTAATCAATGACATGTTCCCTGATGAACAACTTTTTGCTGTTTCCCAATTGCCATGGTATGCGGACATTGCTAACTATCTTGCTACAGGTACAATTCCTACATATTGGAAAAAGCAAGATAAGGATAGATTCTTCACGGAGGTGCGGAAATTCCTATGGGACGACCCATACTTATTCAAGTATTGTCCCGATCAAATCATAAGGAGATGTGTCCCAGATGATGAGCAACAAGGTATCATCTCCTTCTGTCATTCTCAGGCATGTGGTGGCCACTTTTCGGCTAAAAAGACCACAGCGAAAATTCTGCAATGTGGGTTTTATTGGCCCACCATGTTCAAAGACACACATGAGTTTTGCAAAGCATGTGAACCTTGTCAGAAATTAGGGGGAATCTCCCGTAGAAATATGATGCCACTCAATCCCATCTTAATAATCGAAATTTTTTATTGTTGGGGCATCGATTTCATGGGCCCATTCCCATCTTCTTTTGGAAACCTATACATCTTGCTTGCCGTCGACTATGTTTCCAAATGGGTCGAGGCCATCCCTTGCCGGAGTAATGACCATAAAACATTCAATCGATTTTTAAAAGAAAATATTCTTTCCCAGTTTGGAACGCCTCGAGTCATCATAAGTGATGGAGGGTCTCACTTTTGCAATCGCCCTTTTGAAACCTTAATGAAGAAATATGGCGTAACACACAAAGTGAGTACTCCCTATCACCCACAAACTAGTGGACAGGCTGAGATATCCAATAGGGAGATTAAACACATTTTAGAGAAAACGGTGAACCCCGATCGCAAGGATTGGTCGCTTCGGCTTACTGATGCGCTTTGGGCTTACCGTACAGCTTTCAAAACCCCTATTGGAATGTCTCCCTATAGACTTGTCTATGGGAAGGCTTGTCACTTGCCCGTGGAGTTGGAACATAGGGCATATTGGGCTATTAAGAAGATGAATTTCAATTCTGACAAGGCAAGCTCGTTACGCAAACTACAATTGAATGAACTTGCAGAAATCCGGAATGAAGCTTATGAGAATGCGAGAATTTACAAGGACAAGACGAAGATATTCCATGATAATAATATTCTTCGCAAGACATTCACGATCAATCAAAAAGTCCTCATGTATAATTCTCGCTTACATCTATTTTCGGGAAAATTGAGATCTCGATGGACCGGTCCCTACATTGTGCAAACGTTTATCCATATGGGACTGTCGAGCTGTTGAATCCAAGGAACGGCAACATTTTTAAAGCAAATGGGCAGTGATTAAAGCCGTTCTTTAAGAAATTTCCTTCAAAAGGTATGTCCATACCTCTGAATGATCCTGTGTATCAGGATGATGAAATTGCGGTTTTACCGCTTGTAGAGATACTCGGAGATATGTCTATGGACCTAGAGGGGGGGGGGGGGGGGGGGGGGGGTGAATAGGACCTTTTTAAAATTCTTTTCGCCTACTTATGCAATTCAACAAGTTTAAGCTAGGTAAGCAAGAACACCTTGGCTTCCAAGCCTTGGTGGGTCCAATCACAAGACTAGCAAGAGTTAAGCAATAACCATCCCTAGTCTAAGCATGCATAGGTAAGAAAATGATTCAACTAATTAAGCTACTAACCTATGCACCTTGTGTAGACTTATGAGATTGGATCAATGAGCTCAAGTCTACACAAGTAGTGAAGGTACATCTTGTGCAAGGATGCCTAAAAAGTGCCTAGCATGCATTCATATCAATCATTCATAATTAAGCAATTAAACTAACAATGCAAAGATATCAATGTGCTCAATAACAATCACTAACACAAGGATGTATAGTGGTTCGACTACGTGTCTACTCCACTCCCGGTTCAAGTACTCAACCCCTTTGAGCACACCGGCATTCACTATCGGAGGTTTTAAATGAGGTTCACCTCTCAACCTTTACACGGAGGTTTTATCGGTTCACCTCTCAACCGTATCCGGAGTTTTAGACATAGGCTAACTCTCAACCTTATCGCACGTTTACTCCCGTGTCGGAGGCTCCCCCTTGGAGACTTAGTTTAGGCCCGGCTGACGGGCCAAGGAACGGTTAACGTCCCTAAGGCGAGTTGACAAACAAACTCTAAAATGGACTCTCACGTGAGACAACTTACTTGTCGGATGAGCCCCTTGTTTAGCGCCGTATTGGGTTGCTTGATCTTTGCTCTCCCGTGCTTCAATCAGCTTCCCTTTGCTCCCTCGATCGTGCCGCCGTTGCGTTGCCAATGCCTCAGCCACATTCGATCAAACACCTTGCATGCGATGCCTTGAAATGCCCAAGGTGCTAGGAGGATGGGTGAATCTCGTACATGGGATGTGTAGGTTGTTCCAACTAGGAGATTCACCTAGAGAGTCTTCTAGAGGTCTTGGACAAAGGATATACCTATGTGGAATAGTGTCACACCTCTAGATTTGAGAGAGGAATCAAGTCATCTCTTGATAGCATTTGAATGCCCATACTTGTGTTTGAAACACAAGGGATATGACTTGAAAACCTCCTCTTTGAGGCCCCAAATGATGTACAAGTTAAGTGTGGAATGGGCTCTCAAAAACTTCTCTGCCTTTGCCCAAGAATGGAGCACCATATATATAGAAAAGAGGGCTCCAACGGCTCCAAAACGGGCAGAAAACGGTCATAAACGACCTGACCCGACCGGTCACGACCGGTCGGAGTCCCCTGCTGCAAGAAGCCACAAGCACAGGCCAAATACACTGGCCGACCGGTCATGACCGGTCGGCCTCCTTTGCTGGATGGGCAGAAAAACTCTGGCCGACCGGTCATGACCGGTCGGACCCCTCTGCTGTCCAAAAGAAGCCTCCAGGCCGACCGGTCATGACCGGTCGGCCATACCTGCTGGCCATATTGAAATGTAAAGGGCCGACCGGTCATGACCGGTCGGCTGGCCATTGCAAAGTAGCAAGGCTGCTGGCCGACCGGTCATGACCGGTCGGACCAGCCTGGTTCTCCCCTCCATAAAGCTGAACACTTCTATCTTCAGCTAGATGTTTTAGGCCAAGGTTAGGGTGATCAAAAGGGACACCTAGGGCCTATCAATGATGACTAAAAGGTTCTAAATATGGTCAAGGTCATCAAGGATACAAAGGGGTTAGGTTTTGGTCGAGGTTAAGGCACCAAGGCATCTCATATACCTGAATCTTCTTCCTTGATGTGGCTGGACGTCTTGAGTCTTCGGTCTTCGTCTTCATTGGGCTCAACCGACACAAGACTCACAGCTGTAAGTGATTGACAAACAAGGTGCACTAGTATGCCACGAAAAAGTGCACTAACAGATGATTGATCTCCTAGTCTGATGGAGGTATAGAGTAGTTAGGATTAGGATTTTGCTGCTTTTGTTTTCTTTTTCATAGGTTTGTTAGAAGGAGGAAGATTTCCACTTTTCACTCTCTCAGGTACTATCATTCCTCACTCCCTTTTATTTTCAAATTGCTCTCATGTTTTGCTCATTGCACATCTTTTACATTGAGGACAATGCATGATTTGGTTGGGGGGTGTAGGATCACTTGGATGAATCCAGCGTTTTGCAACATTTCAAGCAATCATGTGGAAATTTTTTCGATTTTTCAAAAATTCGAAACTCTTTTGGAAAACACCGGTTCTATGCATTCAAGTTGATATGAGCATAAGAGGAGGAGATATGAAGTGTATGGGGCTGGATGTCTAGAATCTCTCATAGCATAATGGTTTTATATGTGAACTCCCCTATTTTTGTGATTGATAGAAAATCTGAACACTTTTACACCTAGTTCACATTACACGATTTTCATGAGTTGAAGGGATTATGTGATTTATGGATTAGCTAGACTTTGAATTAAGGTGTTGAGAAGTCAAGCCGGGGTACTTTGTCCATCCTTGTCCATGGGAAAATAATGAAAGATATGGATTTTTAAAAATCCTATCTAATAAAAAAAAAAGGAAAAGGAAGGATGAAATTGGGAATGATGGAAAAACGGTGGAAAATTCCGATTAGGGCTACCTACTACCAACCGGGGGATGGTCTACCCGTAACCAAAGCCGGAAATGGGACGTAGTGTGAAAGTCGTCGGAAGGACGGTAAGGCAAATTCCTGTCATTGGCTTGATGTAGCTCTATGTACCTTGAGTTCTATAGTCTACTGGATCTATGAAGAAGATAATCCTAGAAACTTGTGGGATGAATTTTCACTACCCACACTAGGTTGAATTTGTTCAAGTCCTTCTATTTATCAACCAATCAGCGGAAATTTCATATGAATGCTTATTATGTTTTGAGGATTTACAGTTCCAACCTTTGACGCCTAATCTTTCTGAATCTTACACTTATGAACCTTGGAATGTATAGAAGGATGGTTTCTGAAAGAGAGTTGAGTTTTGAAGAATGGGATTAGTTTCACGCATGTTTCGCTCGGGACTAGCAAAATGCTGGTTGGGGGGTGCGTTGAGCTCTTAATTGTGCATATTCTAACCCCAATTCATCACTCATTGTGCGAGGTTCGTATGGTTTGTAGGCTAATCCAATGAATGTTTTGTGACTACAGGACTGAGAGTGGACTCCACTCAATTGAAGACAAAAAGGGGCTCATTTGGGACTATTTTGATGAAGAAAATTTGAGGACCAAAGAAGAAAAGAAAGAAAGAAGTAAAGAAGAAAAGAAAGCAGAAGAAAGAAAGGAAGAAAACAAGAAGAAAAGGGAGCTGACCGGTCGTGACCGGTCAGCCATGCACATTGGGAGATGGCTGTATACGTCCGACCGGTCATGACCGGTCGGACACAATCGCTGGAGGAAGACTAAATAAGGCCGACCGGTCATGACCGGTCGGCCATGGCTGCTGGCTAGTGAATGGAGGCGTCCGACCGGTCACGACCGGTCGGACATGCTTGCTGGATTAACGTTGAATAAGGCCGACCGGTCATGACCGGTCGGCTATGCTTGCTGGAGTGATCATTCATTGAGACCGACCGGTCATGACCGGTCGGCCATGCGTAAGAAGTTAGAGTTTCTAAATACAGCTCGATTTTCTCTGCGCTGCGTAAGTCTTACGCAATTTCTCGATTCTTCCGAAGTTGTGGAGCCTCCAGACTATAAAAGGACACCTAGGGATCGTTCCTAGGGTATCCTAGAAGGGTTCAAGCGAGGTTGGAGGCTGTGGAAGTGGAGATTGGAGTTTCACAACTCCTTTTGGTTTGCTTTGCTGTTTTCATGCTTTTTGTAGTTGTTTCATGTTTCCTTGGATCATGAGCAGCTAAACCTCTTAGCTAGGGCTAAGAGGTGAAGCTTGTAGTGGATCCAAGATGTTTTAATTCGTAGTTAGGTGGTTTTAAAGTTGGTTTTCATGATTATGAACAATGGTTTGAAGTTAATACAAGTTTTTGAGTAGTTTTTCTTAGTCTTATGATGACTCATGGTGTTTGGGAGAATTACTTAATTGCTTAATTAGTTTGTGACGGTCTAGACCTGTATGATCCGAGGAATCGGAGTGCGCTCTAGTACTATGATCTTCATAAAGGAACTTCCTACCAAAGTTCTATTTTTTTATTTTTCTGGAATGTGTATGGACTGTGCATGTGATTTGAATCCAGTTCAAATCCTGATCTAGCCTTGTCTTGTGACAGGACTTGAGGATGGTTATGATTGTGAACTAGACCTTTTGGAAAGGGGAATGACCTATGCAATTGAGCATGCTCAGATCAGCCTGCATTGAGTGAATCTTATGCATAGAACTTACATATTACAGACTGTTTGGTTTAACAGCTCTATCATCCGACTAGATAGACCTGAATGTCGATTCTAGTTGAGAGAATAAGAAACCACAGCGGATTGAACATCAAGGATTGCTACAAGTGGATCCTTGAACCCCTAGTGCCTTCTTATAATTATTTATTTTCGATTTAATTCAACTTTTGTTACTCACATCAATTTCATATAAAAATCTGGTTAGTAGAATTCAATAGACACTTGTGGATGAGTTTGTGAAATCATACATAAGTCCCTGTGGATCGACCTCGGTCTTACCGAGATTATTACTACATCGCAACCCTACACTTGGGGAAGCGAACATTAACCATAGTCCCATTTGCTTAATCCGGACCTGAATCCGGGTCATATTATGATAATATATGTAATGATGATACATCAGTATGATTCTGAGCACTGGCGGCCTCTTTTCGAGAAGTTACTTCGTTCATCTCGTTGGATTGGATTGGACTCCGAAGGCTTGCATTTTGCTCATTGGGTGGCCCTAATGAGTTATTTGACTGCTCTGTTGCATCCGGAACGCTCGAAATCCCCAAAATAGGCCCAAATGTGGCCCGAAAACATTATAAAATGAAGATTTAAAGGTGCTGAAATGAACGTTCAAAGTGCTGATTTTTATGATCCGCTGGCCTGATTTTACTGATGCGCTGGGGCCAGCGCGTCCAAAAATGATTGCTAAAGTGTTTGATTTTTCTGATCCGCTGGGCTATTTTTGTGATGCGCTGGAGCCAGTGCGTCCAAAAATGATTGTTTTATAAACGACTGATTTTACTGATGCGCTGGGCTATTTTCTGATGCGCTGGAACCAGTGCGTCCTTAAAATGATTAGCTTTGGAATATTGATTTATCTGATCCGCTGAGGTATTTTCTTATGCGTTGGGGCCAGTGCGTCTGAAAATAACTGTTTTAAGAATGATTGATTTTCGTGATGCGCTACTATATTTGCGCAACTTGAAGTTATTTCATCTCCGGACCTGTTGTGGTCGGAGATGGGATTTCCGGCGAGGGATTCCGGGATCGGAAAAGGGTTCCGGTGATCGAAAATGGGTTTTTCGGCGAAGGGACACGGTTCTCTCTTTCTGGATCCGTGCAAATGAGCCGGAAAAGGGGGTATTTATACCCGAAGTCAACCAATAGGAGCCCGCCACGTGTAGCTCATCGAGAAAACATGCCGGCGCATCGAGAAAATCACTCGGCGCGTCTAAAAATGCGTTTATTAGAATGGTGATTTTTAGGGCGCACTGGCTGTCAGTGCATCCTGAAATTCCTGAAAATGCCTGATTTATTGGACGCGCTGAGGGTCAGTGCGTCCTGAAATTCATGAATTATTGGATGCGCTGGACGAATTTCTTGATGCGCTAAGGGTCAGTGCGTCTTGAAATTCACTTTGTAAAACTGTCTGAATTTCTTGATGCACTGGGTGAATTTCTTGATGCGCTGAGGGTCAGTGCGTCCTGAAATTCACTTTGTAAAATCGCTGAATTTTATGATGTGCTGACCATGAATTTCTCGACGCGCTGACGTACTCGTGTTTTACAAAATTGAGTTTTGCGAAACGGAGGGCTTGCGAGGCCCGCTTTACGATGGATGTCGATGCACTGGCCCTATTTCTTCATAATTGAAGTAAACCTCCCAAAGTTCTGATCATGATGAACGGTGGGGTCCATCACTAGCTCAATTTTTCATTTTTGGTCAAATCCGATGTGGTATTGTGATTTTGCCGAATTTGCTGATGCACTGGCCCTAAATCTTGTGATGTGATGGATCGTATACTTGTAATCCCTGTTTTGAGGATCCTGGCTTTTGGGACCCCAACATGGAGGAATCAAGTAAGGAAGAAATAAGAGTTTGAAATAAAAAACCAAAAGATAGAAGAAATGGTAATTTTCGATAGACCTTCGATAGGTGTTCGATAGGTCCTTCGATATATCGAAACACCAATTCGATAGATCAAAGAGAAGCTGAATATCTGAACTCTCTGGACATTAAACTCGATATATCAAGGGACTTTTGATTAATCGAGATTTGAACCTCGATATATCGAAACCCCATTTCGATATATCGAGGAATTTGTGGACAAAAATCATAATTCTCTGGACACTTTTCTCGATCCATCGAAAAGTAGTTTCGATAAATCGAGGTTCTTATCAAAACCGTCATCAGTTAAGCAATTTTCAGAAGATTCCAAGGTGGTGTGTGGTTTTTTTTCTATAAAAGGGTATCTCCACCTTCATTTTAAATCATTAAAAAGAGGTTCTAAAGCTGTTAGAGGTGGAGAGGAGCAAAGTGGAGCTTCTACAACTCTAATTTTTAGGGTTTTTCATGTTCTTAGTTATTTTTCTTTTTGTTTTCTAGTTTAATCATGTCTTTGATTGGCTAAAACCTCTTAGCTAGGGCTAAGAGGTGAAGCTTGTAGTTAGTTTTAATGCTTAATTCATTTGTTCAAGTACTCTAAGCTTTGGTTTTGAATTTGGAGTTCTAGTTTAAATAAAAGTTGATATGTTTAGATAATTATGAGAGTTTGTGTACTCCAGACACAAATTGCTTGCAACTTTCTAAGAATTGTCACTATGGTTTGATGAGATTCGAATTGTAGTAACCCTAAATCATTCCATCATCTCATGGTATGACTGATGCTTCGGAGTACTATTAATTCTTCTTCTCCGTGCTTAATTAGAACTAGAACTAGAACTCTAAACTGAGTTTAGTTGTTTATGTGTTTGAATGCAATATCTTCTAATTGGATGAGAGATAGGACTTTGATTCCAATTGTGTTTGTGCTTGATGAATGGATTGGCATTAATCTACTACAAGTGGATCATTGGTGCTCTAGTTACCTTCTTAATTCTCAGATTTCCTTATTTACTTTTCAGTTTCTACTTAGTTCTTAATCTTTGAAATTCTGAATCCATATTACTTCAAGTTATTGGAGAAATTAGAATTGGCTTATCCCTAATCCCTGTGGATCGATCTCGATCTCACGATCGAGTTATTACTACTTCGCAACCTTACACTTAGGGTGAGCGAACAAGGAAACTTTGATCCCTGAGACCCCCGATCATCGTGTGCAGCATCACTTCTTGAGACAGATTCTCGATCTAAACTGCCTCTGCATTGAATTGGGCAATGTACTCTTTTAAGGACTCGGCGTCTCGTTGCTTGATCATGGCCAAGTGCGTTGATTGCTTTTGCGGATCAGTACTCACAATAAACTGTGTTGCAAAAGCGCGACTGAGCTGAGTGAACGAGCTGATCCACCACGGTTTAAGATTACAAAACCAAGTCTAAGCCAAGACTGTCAAGGTGAGGAGAAACGTTTTGCACATCAGTCAGGCGCTCGCATCCTAGAGTTCCATCCAGACGCGGAATGATTCTAAGTGGTCAGTGGGGTCTCCCGTTCCATCATATGGCTTGATTTGGTGCACTTTGAATTTCTTAGTAATTTTCTTGGCCCGTATCTCATCGCTGAACGGGGACTCCGTTTGTTTAACAACGACGTCAACGGTAATTGGGGCCTTTGCTCTTTGAGCCTGCTGTAGGTCATTGAGACGTTCTTTGAGCTCATGTATCTCAGCCTCCCATGGGTTTACGTTGTCTCTGACCTGATCTGGTGCCTCTCTTTGCTGAGCCTAATGCCGTTCCTCCAGCCTATGTTTGAGGTTGGACGCCGGGAGCTCGACTATAGGGCGAGCCCGGGCTGTTGTGGTGTGATTGGCACGCTCGTCCTCGTCCTTTGGCCGATCTTGATCCCGTTGAGATGTTTGTGGCCAACTCGCTTGGGAGGGCTCTCCCGCCATAAAATGGACACGTTGAAAGGGAGCCCTGGACGATGCTTCCTCCTCCGCTGGTGGGGGTTGTGGCAAGACTAGGCCGACCAGGATGTTCCTAATGTCATTCAGCTACAGAGTGACTCCTCCAATCTGCTAGGTCATCCCCCCATCTGCTCTTCAAGATAGGAGATTCTGGCCCCACGATTGTGGGACCTCTGAACTCTACTTCTTTGGGAAGAGTGTTGGGATGACCCTTGCAATCAGAGAGGTGTGTCGAACTCACCACCTTCTTCAGGCTGAGGGGACTGGGACTGACCAACCCCTATAGGTGCTTTCCCTTTGTTCTTTCTTCATCCGGTCATTAATGACGGGATTGAAAAGATATCAAAGACTTGACTAGGAAGGTGGTGGAGTGTTTGAAATAGGTGAGAACACAACTTAACTGTCGCTTCCCACAGACAGCGCCAATCTATTTCTACAAAAAACTGGTTAATAGATGATGTGCTCCAATCTCCCCCTTGGAAGGGTGTGCACTATTGGTCTTTTGAAGGTGTGTGGACCGAATTTGGACGATAATTTGTGGAACACAAGAGAGACAAAAAAGGGATGGCGGATGGGGACCAACCGTTAGCCCTCTAATGCTTAAGTTAGTCCAAGTAGGAGATAAGAGGCAAAGATTTCTTGGGTCTAAGATTCTGTTTACCTTTGCATCTAAGAGTGTCCCCTGTTTATAGGGCTCTTGAAGAGCTATTGGTGGCCATGATCATGGCCATGTTAATGGGTATTGCTCGGAAGGGGCATTGTGATTATCAAGGCGCATTATCAGGACGTGGATATGACGCTGGCTGTTGAGAGTTGTACTTTGTACATCACGGATCCACCCTTAATTTTCTCCCCAATCAATATCTGTGTCTGGCGACCTCGAGCCTTAGCCTGAGGTCAAGTTATAGAGGGAGGCTGATCCGACCTGTATTTCAGCTCTTCCCCGGTAACTGTATGGTCGATGTCAATAACTGGGTCATAGGGGCCAGGCCTGGGCCTGTGGACCTACGGGCTCTTGATCCTATCAGTGTTTAGTTCGGATTTACCCATAACAAAGTCCTTTCTTGTGGAAGTCAAGGGACAAATCATTCACGTAGACTTTTTAAATCCCCCCCTTCGATAATTGCCTAATCATGTTAAACAATATTTTGTAAGTGGCTGAATAGTCTTGATCATATATAATCACATTCAACATATCTGCCTATATTGATGCTTGGGTTCATAGCTGTTCCATTGAAATGAAGCTCACCACCCGTTATGGCATGCTATGCATGTCACACGTGTCTAAAAGAGAAGCAACGAACAAACAAGGCCATCAAAATTTTGCCACACATTAGTACCATGGTATGCAGAAGTCCGCCGGGCTGTGTTACCCACTACGTAACTGGATTCAAGGCATTTTGTGTCCCAACTGAGAAGGGTTAGCACGCCATCTGCATCCTTGCTTGGACCGACTATACCAATCATTTTGCCGTATTTTGCTGCGAGATACGTGGCAGGGGCAGAGACAAGTTGCTCAAAGCAGATTCCTGCTTATGCAAATTGCAACCCAGTCATGTGCCTAACCTCGTCGCTTTCGAGGACAGGTGGCACATGGTGGATGTACGTTCTGTGGGCCCACTGATCTTAGAGGAATCGTCAACCGTACTCTACGACGTGCTAAGAGTACGTGTCCGCAGGGAGATACGGTAGAGCCGGAGAACCTGGATTCGGTAGAGCTATTTTTCTACGTCACACATGGCAGGTGTATGTTACCCATCGAGGCCGTCCATATTAGTAGGCTCTATCATGGAAGGCCAAGTTCAAAAAATCGCACCAAAATGCATAATCCTGTGTATCAAATTTCACCATTTTCCCTTGATGAATGTTTGACCATTAACTATTTTCATCTCACCGTAGCTTCAGATGAATTTGATAATTGGAAATCTGTGTTGTAAAACACTATCCATTTAAAGTAAGGGGCAATAAGATGGACGGACAAGATTGATTCGTTAGTTGTTACACCTGCCAGTCGTGCTGTGGAGAGTTGGCTCAGCCATATGCCGGTTCTACAACCTCTACCGCCGATCATGCCCTGGGCCAGGGGCTATTACCTACCTATGTCAAAATGTGGTGGGGCCCACTAGGTGGCCGTTCATTACTGCATATCTGCTTGCACGCTGTATTGATTAGCTCCCGGCTTTTGCGGCACCGGCCACGTAGGCAGCGAGCAAAGAACAGAGAAGGGAGCGGATGAGGTGCGGCCCCGGCCGTACCAAAGACGGTGAGTCCCTTACTTTCAGGTCCACCTTGATTATTTATTCTAAATCCACTCGGTCCATCCGTTTTTCCAAATCAATTTAGGTCATTATTCCAAAATTAAAGTAGATACAAATCTCATATGTATCATTCTATAGGAAACAATAGTGCTTGAACGCTCCGTCATTAAAAACTTCCAAGGTCCTAATGTGATGTTTTCATAATTTTTATTTTCCATCCAATGTGTTGATAAGGTCAAAAAGGATTATTTAAAGGGTTAAAACAAAAATAAGCTTGGAGCAAAACATTTTTGGCGCCCAATAGGTTTTTAAATATCAACCACTACTGTTTCGTATGGTATGGTCAACCTGAGATTTTGATTTGGTTAAATTTTGTCTTAATAATGTAAAATTAACTATTAAAACGTATGGACGGAATGGATATTTAATACATATATCAAGGTCAGCCCCTCGGTAAGGGCTGAACCGTATTAGGTAAGGCCTGGGCCGCACCTAATCTGCTCCCCACAGGAACATCTCGTCTATATATCGGGTAATTCTCAGCGGTGATAAAATGTTCACACTAATCGTGCAAAGGATTAACATTCCACGGCTACAAACTGAGATGATGATGTATAACGGGTTGTGGGCTCGTTTATGACCATGATGGACAGGAGGAAAGAGCCCGAGCCCAAGCTTAAGAGAAATCGACAACTCAGCTCAGGCGACCGAACCAATCGAAACCACAACAAAAAAATTTCAAAAATTTTAGATTGGTCTTTGGATAGTTTTCGACCATTTCAACCTGTTGAAATACCTTGTTAACCGATCAAAATATACCATAAATTATGTTGAAGTCTCTGGACGATTTTGGGGTTTTTCAACAGATCGACCAGTTCGATCTGTCGAATCGACCAGTTGACGATCGATCGACGGACGACGGAGATTTGCGTGTTTTCTCATCTTCTTTTCTTATTTGATTAAGACTTTTAATTATGCTTTAGGGTTTTGTTTAGGGTTATATAAGGTTGTTAAAACTCATTTATTATTATTCATCTTATTATTCAATAAATAAATCTTTAGTTTTTTTTTATACCAATTTTCTCTTGTGAATTCAAGAATTCTCTTGTGGATTCAAGAGCGCCTTGTGGATTCAAGGTAGTTATTGATCGAGTAAGACAGCGATCATTCTCATTACGTCCTTCCCTGTGTCAAGTTGGTATTAGAGCGAGGATTTCCCTCGGACCGATGGCTTCTAACGATAAGTTGGGCAATAATCCTGCAGACGGTGCTCCGGGGTTTAACTCTATAAAGAAAATGCTTGAAGCTTTCCATCAGGAAAATAGTCAAGCCATGCAAGGGTTGCAGGCTACTCTTGACCATATAGCGGAGGTCTTAGGGCCACTCTGTGTTTGTAATGATGATCTGCCTCTTGAGGGCGTTGAAGTTCACAATCGTGTTGTTCATGGTGTGTTGGCAACGGTGAATCGTAGAACCACACCAGATGATGTGGGATCTAGCGATGAGGAGATCGACGACGTGATCCTTCAACATCGCTAAAGAGGTGGCGATCAGGTAGATTAGACTGATCGAGATTTCAGGATGAAGGTTGATCTTCCCAGTTTCAACCGACAACTCCACATCGAGGATTTTCTCGATTGGTTGTCGGAAGTCGAATGCTTCTTCAACTATATGGAAATCTTTGAAGAGAAAAATGTGAAACTAGTGGCCTACAAGTTGAAGGGCATCATTTCGGCTTGGTGGGAGCAACTTTAGCTTGCGCAGATGAGACAGATGAAGACGCTAATTCACATGTGGCAGTAGACGAAGCAACTGATGCGCGCACGATCCCTCCTCAGCGATTACAATTAAGTATTGTTCTAACAATACTAAAATTCTTGGCAGGGTAGCCGATCGATGAGAGATTATGCATAAGAATTCTACTATTTGGTGGCACGGGACGATTTAGTTAAAACTGAATTGTAACAAGTTGCTCGATTCATCGGAGGGTTGTGTGTTGCGATCCAGAATTGGGTTTAGATGTAAACATTTTCGACGTTGAATGAAGTGATCAAGCTAGCCACTCGGACCTATCCTTCGGATCGGGTAAACACTCCAGGTCATTCGCAGGGTACATCACTCACAAAGGGGAAAGAACCCGTAGGAGGGGTACTCCTCAACCTCGTACACCTACGAATCAAGATTCGGGGAGCAGCCAAGTGAGGCCCCAAAGAGCATTGACCACTTCCAAATCACTACGGTCAACCAAGGCCAAACCACTTCCACCGATGTGGCCAACTGAGTTACCTATCAAACATGTGTCCTCAACGGCAAGTGGTTAACCTAGCCATTAATGATGGGGGCATTGAAGATGCAAGGGAAGATCCAGAGATTGATGAAACCGAGCACGCAATAGATGATGAAGTGGACGAAGCAGATTGGGTTCCACAATATTACGATGAATCCTTAGTTGTGAGACGGCTATTGTATATGCCAAAGAAGGAAGTACACCCACAGTGACATAACATCTTTTGAATAAAGTGTACCATAAATTGGAAGGTTTGTGACGTGATCATAGACAGAAGAAGTAGCGAGAACATCGTCTCCAAGGTCATGATAGAGAAATTGTAGTTAAAGACAAAAAAACATCCCTCCCCATACACCATCGACTGCATTAAGACAGTCAACGAGACGAAGATAACTAAGTAATGCACCATCTCCTTTTCTATTGGTAAACATTATAAGGACCAAGTAGTATGTGATGTAGTTAACATGGGGGATTTTCATATGTTACTTGGTCGGTTGTGGTAATCAGATCGTGATACCATTAATAAAGAACAAGATAATGTATATATCTTTGTCAAGGATGACAAAAAAAAATTAGTATTCACTATGGCCTCGGATAAGCAATCTGAAACTTCTAAAGTGGAGGGACGTTCTCTCCCAGCCATACGAGACTTTGTGGAAGAGTTCAAGAAGATGGGAGAAGTTTACGCATTGGTTGTGAAGGGTGAAGAAGTAGAGCCCACAAACATTCCCAAGAATTGAAACAATTAATGTGTGAATTTAAAGCAATTTGGCCTGAAGAACTTCTCGATGGGTTAACCCCCATGCGGGATATTTAACACCATATAGACCTTGTCCCTGGGGCTAGCTTACCTAATCACACTTATTATCGGATGAGTTTGAAAGAGTGCGAAATTTTACAAGGGCAAGTTGAAGAATTAATTCATAAGGGTCTAGTATGAGGAAGTATGAGCTCATGTACGTGCTAAATTTATTGACTCCCAAGAAGGATGGAAGTTGGCACATGTGTGTAGACAACCGAGCAATAAGAAAAATAACTATAAAGTACACATTTCCTATCCACGGCTGGACGACATGCTGGATATGCTGGAGGGGGTAAAACTATTTTTCAAGCTGGATTTGAGGAGCGACTACCATCAAATTCGTATTCAGCCGGGTGATGAGTGAAAGACAACTTTTAAGATCGAGGGGCAGTATGAATGGTTGGTTTTGCCCTTCGATCTTTCAAATACGCCTAACACATTTATGAGGTTGATAAACCAGGTTCTGAAACCACTCATTGGGCGGTTTGTGGTGGTTTATTTCGATAATATATTGATATATAGTTAGAGTAAGACAGACCATGTGGGGCATCTTAGACAAGTGCTTCAATTGCTTGCAAAAAAACCTGTACCTAAATTTAAAGAAATGCAACTTCTTGACTGAGAGCCTTTTATTTTTGGGCTTCGTAGTCATATTCACGGGCATTCATGTGGATGAAGAGAAGGCTTGGACAGTTTCGACAAACATTCATGAAGTGCGGAGTTTTCATGGGTTGATGACATTCTATCGTTGGTTCAGAAAGAATTTTAGCACCATTATGGCACCGATTACCGATTGAATGAAGAAGGGACAATTTCAGTAGATTGATGAGGCTGACAGAAGTTTCACTGAATTAAGAAGAGATTGTCTACAACCCCAATTCTTATACTTTCTAGCTTTGATAAACTGTTTGAAGTGGAATGTGATGCATTATATGTTGGTATTATGGGAGTTTTGTCTTAAGAGGGTAGGCCGATAGCCTTTTATAGCAAGAAACTCAGTGATGCTCGTAAGAAATGGTCGACGTATGAACTAGAATTGTACTTAGTGGTTCAGGCATTACGGCATTGGAGGCAGTACTTGATTCAATGAGAATTCATTCTTTATACGAACCTCCAGGCATTAAAGTTTATTAACAGTCAAGCTAACGTTAACCGTGACATGTTAAGTGAATTTCTTTCTTGCAAGAATTCACATTTAGGTTGAAGCATAAGATTGAGTCGCATAATAAGGTGGCTGATACGCTTAGTTGATGTGCAATCTTATTGACCACTATGAGCAACGAGGTTGTCGGGTTCGAATGCCTCAAGGAATTATATGCCGACAACGACTTAAGGATGCGTGGACTAGATGCCAGGAGGGTCAATCCAGTAACCTGCATATTCAAGATTGTTTCATTTTCAAAGGAAATCAATTATGTATTCCACGGAGTTCATTGTGAGAGCGTATCGTCTAAGAGCTACATAGAGGTGGCCTCGGCGGATACCTAGTGTAAGACAAAACAATAGCTCTCTTGGAGGAGCGTTATTATTGGCTACAACTGGAGCAAGATATAGAAAAAGAGGTACAACGATGCCATACACGTCAGGCATCCAAGGGGCAGTCACAGAGCACGGGACTATACACTCCATTGTCGGTTCCTGATGGCCTTTAGGAGGATTTGTCCATGGACTTTTTGCTACGTCTTCTGCCGACCCAGCGTGAGATGGATTCATTGTTTGTGTTGGTTGATAGATTCTCCAATATGGCCCATTTTATACTGTGTAAGAAGTATCTCGACGCTACGCATGTCACCAATTTGTTTTTCCGAGAGGTTGTGCGGCTACATAGTGTCCCCAAATTAATTACATCAAATCGTGACACTAAGTTCCTTAGTCACTTTTGGAGGACTTATAGAGGTGATTTGACACTCATCTCCAGTTCAGTAGTGCGTATCACTCACAAATAGTAAACCGAGGTGGTGAATCATGTACTCGGGAACCTTATTTAATACATCTCGAGTGATAAGTCCAAAAAGTGGGATTTAGCCTTGGCTCAGGCAGAATTCGCATTCAACAATATGCTGAACCATTCCATTGGGAAGTCACAATTTGAAATTGTGTATAGATGAGTACCCAAGCATACTCTTAATTTAGTTCCATTACCCAAGCTTCTAGGTGTGAGCATTGTTATAAAACATATGGCGGACCGAATTATGAATATTCACATTGATGTTTGAGCCAAGTTGCAGGACTCCAACGATAAATACAAAGAGCTGGATGACAAACATCGGTGTCCAAAGGTGTTCAATGTGGGCGACAACGTCATCGTACATCTTCGCAAGGAGAGATTTTCGACTAGGACGTACAACAAACTGATCAAGAACAAGAAGATTCGCCCAGTACTTATACTATGTAAGATAAATAATAACGCCTATATTGTCGATCTTCTTGACAATATGGAAATCTCATGCACATTAGACGCAGTGAACCTGTACGAGTATCATGAACTGAATCTAGAAGATAACTCGAGAATGAGTTCTTTTCAAGTGGAGGGGACTAATGTAGAATGGGTCATGAATTCGTTCATGACCATGATGAACAAGAGGAAGGAGCCCAAGCCCAAGAGAAATTGACAACTTACATCATAGTTCTATCGGTCGACTACCCAGAAAATCCAAAAATTCCAGATTGGTCTCTCGACTGATTTTGGCCTTTTTGACTGGTCGAAATACCTTGTCAACCGATCAAAATATGCTAGAAATTATGCTGAAGTTTCTAGATGATTTTAGGTCGTTTCGACCGGTTGATACCAGTTCGACTGTCGAATCAACCGATCGATGATCGATTGATGGACGACGCAAATTTGTGTGTTTTCTCGTTTTCTTTTCTTATTTGATTAGGACTCTCTTAATTACATTTTAGGGTTTTGTTTGGGGTTATATAAATTTGTTAAAACTCATTTATCATTATTCTTCTTATTATTCAATCAAAAATCTCTGGGTTTTTTTTCAATTTTTTCTCATGGATTCGAGAATTCTTTTGTGGATTCAAGAGCGCCTTGTGGATTTAAGTTAGTTATAATTGAGGAAGACGGTGATCATCCTCATCATATCCTTTCCTGTGTTAGACGATATGTGTTACGTGGGTCTTAGACCCATCATTCCAACGGTTTGATCACTTGCACAAACTGAAAGGGTTAGGTGTACTGTACAAACATGTGTCCTCAACATCCAACGCTCCTTCAACCTCAGCTCGATCCAAAACCCAGATGGGCCACACCACAGAAACAATGTAATATCACTCCTAAGTTAACTCGGTGTAGCCCGCTATCAATCTGAATTGCAGGATGTCTTTAATTTTGTCCTGGTGGGGCATTGTTTATTAACGGTCAGATGCCGTAGAAATAACCCAGTAGCCTAGGATGGTTTCTATGTTGGGCATATAGCGATCCAGTCTCCTATGGTGGGGCCTGACCTTAGTTAACAAAACTCCTTTTTAAACTCTATATTTTTAATTATATAGGAGAAACTATTAAAACTCGTATTATTTTGAAAGATAGTAAAAAATAATCTATTTTAGGACAACGAAATTAAATACTTTTTCTTCAATAAAACACATTTAATGTGGCAATTTTTTTCAAAATAAATAAATGTAGGATTCAATCATGATGGCCACTACATAGTTAATGGGTGTTTATAGGTGTCACTTAGTAGAAAGTCATTGCTAAATTAAGCGACACTATAGAAGGATATGTGACTATTAATGAAAGGGTGTGTGTGTGTGTGTGTTCAGGTTGACTGAATAGATACATTCAAGAGTCTCAAAATATACTTTATATGTCTATAAAAAACCATCCCAAATCATTATCGAATTACCTCAACTTGCAATGTTAAAGCCACATATTCTCCTTAAAAATTTCTCTACTTTATTAAAATAGCTCTCCAAAGGTGTAATATAAGATCAAACTGTGTTTTTGGCAAAATCAGCTAGTGTTTAAACAAACCGTGTTTTCTATAAAAATATTTTTATTTTTATTTTTATTTTTGAGAGTATCGGTAGGTGTTGTTTTTTTTTATTTTACAAGCTGAAGGACATTCTTGTGATTCAAAGGTAACTTGGTATATCCTTAAAAGGATTTGCTGGTGAGTCTCTTGCGAACTAGTTAAATTATTGGCAGGGACAAATATTGCTCAAAGACAGTGACATTGTTAGATGATTAAAGCTTACTACTATTTTCCCAACTTCAATTCTAGCATATAAATGAAAAGGGCGGCAATTTTTATTTTATTTTATTCCAAATGCACTCCCCCCCCCCCCCCCCCCCCCCCCCCCCGCAACACACACACACACACACACACACACACACACACACACCTGTACTCATGCTGTTGTGGGATTCCACCACCTATGGGTACTCGAACCTCAGACTTTTGGGGTCAATTAAAAAAAAACAAAATTGGTGGTTACTGTCCATTGATAAAATTGAGTACAAGGTATTTTTTTTATTTATAAAGGCAGATTAATTTATATGAAGATTACTAGAAGAAAAAATATTTGAGAGAGGTAGAGAACATCATTAATCTGTGTGTTATATTTTTTTTTAATATATGTAGAAATTTTAATTATTTTAATTAAAATTTTCTACTTTCAGTTCATTTGTGTTTAATATATACATATACACATGCACATGCATAATTGTTTCTTTTTCACTTCAGTTTTAGTCCAAGCCATATTAAATCTGAACTTTTCATTCTTTGAAAATTTTCGCATTTCCAATTTTTATCGATTTTTTACCATATTTCTTATTGATACATATAGATTTAAAAATGAACATTTTCTAAACCATTCATGTTTCTTCCATTTTCAGTTTTGCTATAAATGGGTTCGATTGACTTTTGAGATCAAATCCTAATATGAAGTTTCACAATTGATGAACATGGTGTATGTTTCACACACGCCGCCGTGGACCTATAAATTAAGCTTAGTTGTTGCACACTCTTTCTACAACTGGTGCTGTATACTTTGGTCCATCACAGTAGGCAAAGCATACTACATGTGCCGCTCTGACAAGGCTTTATCTCCGAAATCGAGTGGGAATACGAAACGTGATGACATTTTGTAAATATCTCATTATTGTCTCATGTTGGAATATATCGAGAATAACTAGCCGACACTCATTTTTACAAAACATATGCATTTTCACCATATGGTGTTTTTGGTCAGTTAGGGCCTGTTTGAAATGGTGTCATTATGTGTATTTTCTCTCACATTATCAATAAATACATACACCACCGTGTTTGAAAGTAGGGGGGACTTGCTTTCATTACATAACACAGAATTTGAAGCCAAAATGTCACGGCCCCACCATGAGATATGTGTTGAATCCAAGCCATCCATTCATTAGTAGAGATCATTTTAGGGAGTGGACCAAAAAAATGAGGCATTCAAAGCTCAAGTAGACCACACTAAAAAACAGTGGAAATTGAATGCTAACCATTTAAAATGTTCTCCTTGTGATGTGGTCCAATTGAGCTTTGGATCCATGTCATCTATTAATGCATACTTTAGAATGATATGGCCAAATGAATGAACAACATGGATAAAATACCTACATCGTGGTGGGACCCACAGAGGCTCTTCTCATTTCCTGTATTAAAAAGTTGCTCTTGTACTGCTTTCAAATACCTTTAGAAAATAATAAATGCAGAAAAAGGTAAAATATACTAAAATTACCATGTAATACATCATTTCAAACAAGCGCTAAATGAAAAGATAAATTACATGACATTGATGAATATTGTCCAACAACATTTATTTGGTAAATGATGCTCCCTGGTTATGTGATCAGACCGTTAAATTAATGGAATTCATGGTAGATGATAGATACTCTAATATAATAGAGTTAAATATGATACATTTTTTCTAAGCCAAAGAAAAAACTCTCTTAATACCAATCAAAGAAAAAAGCCCAAAAATTACAAAGAATGAAGAGGCCAATGCCTCAACACAAGAAAATAAGAAAGAAAGAAAAAACACTCACACTCAGGTTTATGGAGAGAAACTCACACCTATAGAGAGCTCACATCCCAAGGAAACACTCCTACATAAAAATAGGAATATCGCAATAACCTTTCTACATGACCAAGAAATAACAAAGACAAAGGCTTGAACTCTAGATAAGACTTTTAGTAGCTTGGTTTTAAGGTGCAACTTCCAGAGTGAGGAATCGTGATGACATTCTTTCATGTCAGAGCTGGGCACTTGAACTTAGACACCTGAAATTTAACTTCAAGAAGTATTGTCAAACCAAGAAAAGAAAAGAAAGAGCTAGATATGTCCTCCTCTCTAGTTCCAAGATAATACCTCAGCTTGCTTTGAGGAAGGGGAGAAAACAAAGAACAATCTTGGAATTGGAAAGAGGAGCACAACATAAATACCAGTTTCTAGAATGATTAGAGGAAGAAGAAATTGCATTACTTTGTTTTGTTGTATTTTAAAATATTTTAAAATATTTTGTTTCAAATTTTCCCTTTAAAAGAGGTTTTCCTCCACAAGTTTGTTTTTGGAGTTTTGTGCATTTCCTTTGTCCCACATCGGAAAGAACCAAGGGAAAAAGCAAATATATAAGTAGAGGCTTTACACATAGGCTAGGCTCTCAAGAGGCAAGTGAATTTTGTGGTTTGTGGGGGGCTATGCACATTGACCCACACTAAGCCAAAAACCACACATGCGCGCGCGACCGCTGGCCGGCCGAGCCTAGCCGCGCCGTCGCTGGTGCCGGGCTCAGGTCTGGGTCTGGGTCTACTGTGAGTATACTTGTGCACCTTCCTTTTACTCTTAAAGGATTTGATTAATCCATTTTAAAACATCCAAAAATCATCTTCTCTCTCAACTTTGCTAAACCTCTGGACTCTATTTTTCTGATTCTTTTTTCTCTGACTCACTGAGTCATTGCATCTCGAGTTTGCGGTATACTTGCTGGTTCGAGCCCTGTACGGTGAGTGCACAGCCGAGACTAGGGTGATAGTCGTTGTATCCTGGAGGCCAACTGTCCGTGACTCCTGTTGCATTTGGAAAGCGGTCCAAGGAGGGCATATTTGGTTTCAAGCTCAGTGACTCGTCACGTCTCGACTCAGTGTTCTTCAAAACAATAAGTTCTTTATTTTTTGTTTTAATTTTCATTTCATTTTAACACCTACTTCCAACAATCTTTAAACCAAATATTTTTCACAGTTGAAAATAACATACAGATTACTTTCTATTTCTACTTTCTTTATGATTTCTGTTTCAATCTCAACTCGAAACAGAAACACTTTCTCTTATACTGTCTGTTCCAATCTCAAATCAGAACAATTTTTTTTCATTTTCTATTTATTCTAGATAGCACATATGACCACCATTACAGTCAATCCTACGACTGAAATGTCCAAGATTGAACCCTTCTCTGGACAGAGTTACAAACGGTGAAAATAGAAAATTTCTTTTGTTTTAGAAACCTTGAAAGTCTTTTACATCTTGTCCGATACATTTATAGTTGACCCAGCCAACCAAACTGAAGTTCAAGATGCCAACAATTGCAAACACTACATTCTGAATACCTTGTCAAATGAATTATATGATGTTTATGTTTTATATGATTTTGCGAAAGAGATATGGAATGCACTTCAAAAGAAGTATGTTCTTGAAGACGCTAGATCTAAAAAACATGCAATATCGAACTTCCTTCACTTTAATATGACAGATGATAAACTTGTCACAAATCAAATTCATGATTATCAAAATCTAATACATGAATTAACAATTGAATGAATAAAGTTAGACGAGATATTTCTATCTAAAGCGCTAATTGAGAAATTACCTCCTTCTTGGAAAGAATACAAAAATAAAATGAAACACAAAAAGAATGGCGTCTCTTTGAAAAATACAATTGTACACATACGTATAAAGGAGGCAAATAGGATCAGAGATCAAATTAGTGATGCCAATGAGTCTGTCTCAAAGGCTAACCTAGTCGAATCAGGTTAGGAAAAGAAGGACAAAAGTAAAATACAATGTCACAACTATAAAAAGTTTGGACACTATGCTAATGAGTGTCGGCTGAAATATAAGTCAAGCAAACAGTTCAAAGAGAAAGACAATTGTCATTTTTGTGGAAAATCAGGACATTATGCAAACGTATGTAGGCTAAAGAAAAAGAGCAAAAAGCCACAAGTTAATTTTGCTGAAACTGAAGCGGATACGGTTGTTGCGGTTCTGACCGAAGTCTTCATTGTACACAACCTGTAAGGATACTGGATACCGGGGTAACTTGGCATGTGTGTAAGGACCGTAGCATGTTTACATTTTATCGAGAAATAAGGGATGATGAACAAGTGTTCATGGAAAAGGGTCGGACCTCTCCGGTTGCTGGAAAAAGAAAGATAGTTCTGAAGCTTACGTCGGGAAAGACGTTAATGTTTAACAATGTCCTACATGTGCCTGATATTCGACAAAACTTAATATCTGATTCGCTCCTCAACAAGGCTGATGTTAAACTTGTATTTGATTCTAACAAGCTTGAAATGACTAGGAATGGTACCTTCATTGGGAAGGGTTATAATAATGGTAGTCTTTATATTGTAAATGTTGATGATAATAAGATGTCATACAGTTCTGCTTATATTGTTGAGTCTATTTCTTTATGGCATAGTAGATTAGGTCATGTTAATATAGTATCTATAAAAAGAATGAATAGGTTAGGTTTATTACCTAATATATCAGAAGAAGACATAGGAAAATGTGAGGTTTTTGTAGAATCAAAATTTCATAAGAAACCTTTCAAATTTATAATTAGAAATTCTGAATTACTAGAGTTAATTCATAGTGACTTAGGTGATTTTAAAAAATCACATGTTTAGAGGTGGTAAAAGATATTATATAACTTTTGTAGATGATTGTTCTAGGTATAATATAATTTACCTTCTCAGACATAAAGATGATGCATTTAAAGCCTTGATCAAATATAAAACTAAAGTTGAAAACCAACTAAGTAGGAAATTAAAAGGCTTAGATCAGACAGAGGTGGAGAATATGTGTCAACACAGTTCAAAGAGTTTTGTAAAAAGTATGGCATAATTCATAAAACCACTGCACCGTATACACCAGAACAAAATGAAATAGCATAACGTAAGAATAGAACTCTAAAAGATATGATGAATACAATGTTGAATAGTTCAGGTTTGCCTCTCAACATGTGGGGGGGAGCTATCCTATCAGCCTGTTATGTCCAAAATAGAATATCTCACAAGGAGTCAGGAAAGACACCATATGAACAATGAAAATATCATACTCCTAGTTACAAATATCTAAAAGTGTGGGGGTGTCTTGCTAAAGTAGGATTACTTGAAAATAAGAAAACTAAGATAGGTCCAAAAAATCAGACTTATATTCATATGTTATGCTCAACATAGTGCTGCATATAGATTTCTGGTTCTAAAATCAAAGAATAATGTTTTAAATCCAAACACTATTATAAAAGCTAGGGATGCAGAGTTTTTTGAACTTGTTTTTCCTTTAAAATCACGTTTGGAAGAAACAAAAGATGATAACGTTTTGGATATGAATTTAACTAGTAGAACTATATACACTACTAATGAAATAGAGGAAAAACCTAATGCTTCTAATGAAGTAAATCAAGAACCAAGAAGAAGTAAAAGGGCTAGAAAAGAAACTAATATGGGAGATGAGTTTTTTACATTCCTATTAGAAGATAACTCTATAACATACTCAGAAGCTATCAATTCTTCAGACGCTACCTTTGGAAGGAAGCTATAAAAGATGAATCACATTCAATAATATCTAATAACACATGAGAACTAGTAGATCTTCCTCCTGGAAGCAAACCTATAAGTTGTAAATGGATTTTTAAAAAGAAACTTAGACCTGATGGAACTATAAATAAGTTCAAAGCCAAGTTAGTAGCAAATGATTTTAGACAGAAGAAATGATACGATTATTTTGACACATATTCACCTGTAACCAGAATTATATCAACTAGAGTATTAATAGCTATATCATCCATTTATAAGTTAGTGGTTCACCAAATGGATGTTAAGACAACATTTCTAAATGGTGAGTTAGAAGAAGAAATCTACATGGAACAACCTGATAGATATAAAATCATAGGACAAGAAAACAAAGTATGTAAGCTTATTAAATCCTTATATGATTTAAAACAAGCCCCTAAATAATGGAATGAAAAGTTTGATAATGTCTTAAAATCAAACGATTATATTGTAAATGATGTGGATAGATGTGTATACAGTAAATTTTCTGATAATGAATGTGTCATTATATGTCTATATGTAGATGATATGCTAATCTTTGGAACCAACGTAAAACTTGTGAATAATACTAAACAACTCCTGTCTTCTAACTTTGATATGAAAGATTTAGGAGAAACAAGTATGATCTTAGGTATTTAGGTAATCAGGAAAAATGATAATACTACATTATCTCAGTCACATTATGTTGAAAAGATATTAAAGAAGTTTGAACACTTCGATTGCTTACCTGCCAGTACACCATATGATCATTCTGTGCAACTCAAGAAGAATACAGGAAGTAGTGTATTTTAACATGCTTATTCTCAAGTAATTGATAGTTTAATGTATCTGATGAACTGTACAAGACTAGATATTACTTTTGCTGTAAATAGACTGAGTAGATGTACACATAACCCTAGTTATAATCACTGGAATGCTCTAAATAGAATATTAAGTTATTTAAAAGGTACTGCTACATATGGTATATGTTATACAGGTTATCCACCAGTATTAGAAGGTTATACTGATGCCAATTGGATAACTGACTTTGATGAAACTAAATTCACAAGTGGATATGTATTCATATTTAGTGGAGGAGTAGTATTTTGAAAATCTACAAAATAAACATGCATTGCTAGATCGACAATGGAATCGGAATTCATTGCACTGGAAAAGGTAGGTTCAAAAGCTGAATGGCTAAGAAATCTCTTGGCAGATATACCTATTTGGCCAAAGCCTGATTTAGCTGTATTTATTCATTGTGATTGCCAGGTGGCTATAGTCAGGGCTAATAGTAAGATTTACAATGATAAAAGTAGACATATCAGACTTCGAAATAATATTGTTAGACACCTGCTGACTGATGGTGTTATTATTATTGATTTCGTACGATCGGAAAAGAATCTGGCAGATCCTCTGAGCAAAGGACTATCCAAAGGTTAGTCATAGAAACATCGAAAAGAATGGGATTGAGCCTAACATTATGAGCTACCAGTGTCGGCAACCCAACCTATATAAGTGGAGATCCTATGCAATAGGTTTAATGGGTAAACAACAAGACACTAGGAGACTGAAAAGTACTGCAGTGAGTTACCCCTTCCTGAGATGTATTCAGTGCAAACAACAATGTTTGGGAGGAGGATTTTGAACTCTTAATGAATCCATAACTAAGATTGGTGGTGTATCCATTTGCTGTGTACACTTGATGAAATTCACCTATATGAGTGTAGAAGTAGAGGCCGCTTTCTATGAGATATTAAATTATTCTCTAGAGAGCTCATGAAAATCTAGGTAAAGGCGCATGGCTAAAATGCACCAAACCATAAAACCAGCAGTATTTGTGTGAGTGGCATGTATGGCCGTTTACGCTAAAGGGTTAGGTTAAAGACCGATAGTCACCTAATTCCTATATAATGTCTTGCTTACTCTCAATGTTGATTAAAGTCCGATAGACATCAACACTATTACATAACTGTTCTACTCTAAACTCGAAATGTTTTAAAATTTGAAACATGTGGGGATTGTTGTATTTTAAAAGATTTTAAAATATTTTGTTTCAAATTTTCCCTTTGAAAGAGGTTTCCCTCCACAAGTTTGTTCTTTGGAGTTTTGTGCATTTCCTTTGTTCCACATTGGAAAGAACCAAGGAAAAAAATAAGTATATAAGTAGAGGCTTTACACATGGGCTAGGCCCTCAAGGGGCAAGTGAATTTTGTGGTTTGGGGGGGGGGGGGGGGGGGGGGGGGGGGGCTATGCACATTGACCCACACTATGCTAAAAACCACACACACGCGCGCACCTGTCGGCCGAACCGAGCCGTGTTGTCGCCGTCGCCGTCGCCGGTGCCGGGCCGGGCTCATGCTCGGGCTCAGGTCCTGGTCTGGGTTTACTGTGAGTATACTTGCTCACCTTCCTTTTGCTCCAATGGACACTGAAAGTGTACTCGCTCCAACGGTCTTTTGTTTTAAACGTCTAGAGACGCATCTATTTGGGTGGTCGCATCAGTTGGGTTTAAACCTAACGGACCAAACCCAATTCAAAACGGTGCATTAAGCACCTAATCAAGTTTATATATAAGATTTGATTAATCCGTTTTAAAACATCCGAAAATCATCTTCTCTCTCAATTTTGTTAAACCTCTGGACTCGATTTTTCTTATTTTGTATTCTCTAACTCACTAAGTCACTGCATCTCGAGTTTGCGGTATACTTGCTGGTTCAAGCCCTGTACGGCGAGTGCACAGCCAAAACTAAGGTGATAGTCATTGTATCCTGGAGGCCAACTATCCATGACTCCTGTTGCATTTGGAAAGCGGTCTAAGGAGGGCAGATTTGGTTTCAAGCCCAGTGACTCGTCACGCCTCGACTCAGTGTTCTTTAAAACAATAAGTTCTTTATTTTCTATTTTAATTTTCATTTAATTTTAATATTTGTCAGTTGTTTTCAACAGCTACTTCCAACATGTTTTATATTATGAAGGATACTAGGGGGAAGCTTCTAGTGGGCAGTAATAGCAATAGGCAAATCACTATTAACCCTAAAAAATAGAATACGCCCCATAATATCCTCAACAATAAGCTTAAATATAATTTTCTTACAAACCTCTTTTTGAGAAAAAATATGAAAATTTCTCTCTCCAAATGTTTCACACAAGCAAAGGAAAACAAAGATTAGTTATAAGAAAACACCGTTATCTAGATGGCACAAAATTTATAAGAAAGGTAACTATATAAAAAAATATATATTAGTAGAAGTTGGATTACCGACATCAAGCTTAATATGTAAACATTTTTGGATCTAACAAACATAATCACATTTAAAGAAAAGATGCTTATTAGATTTAATAAATGCAAAAAAAAGAGCGATTGAGACTTGTAGAGATAATATATATTAAAATGAGAAAGTTTGTCTTTGGTTTTTTACGTCTCACAAGATGTAAACTAAGAGAAAAAAGAATGCGTCAAAATATGGCCTCTAAATTGAAATAGGTCACACCACAGAGGAGAAGGGGCCTAACAAGCAGCTGGATGGATGTGAAAGAAAGCTTCTCAACAACATCAGGCATCCAGAAAATCTCATCATCAAACTAATAAATCTTAATCTCTCCAAGTTCATTTATAATCTAAACTAGATCTTTTGAAGAAGCAGGAAAAAGTATCCAATTAATTTCATTATGAATGAGAAAACTAACCTTGGTATTTCCCCCAATGCCTTGAACATAGACCACCTTCCTACCAAACCAGGTAGCAAGGTTGTCATTTTCTAATTAGGGGTCATATAAAAAATTAGCAAATTCATCATTTTCAATAAGAAATTTAGTATTTTCTATGGTAAGAGAGTAGGCTAAAAAAATGCTTTTCTACTATGCATACTTCTTCCCAAACAGCTGCTTTATATTCTTTTAACCATCTATTTGTGTGCCATATATCACAAGGACTAGTATATATTGTCCAAAAGATTCAAACCATGTATATTTTGAAAGATAGCCGAAGGGAATATTTTTTAAAGCCAATTGAATTAAGCACTTTTTTCCCAACAAAACACATTAAATGTTGTGAATTTTTCAAAATAATTAGTTTATTTGTGGGCCATTGGTATTGAAGTGGTGTTTATAAGTGTCACTTGCTGGGAAGCTAATTGAAGAAAAATTAAATTCAAATTGTGTAGTTATAACCAAATAAAAAGATACTATGAAAGGACATGTTAATGAAAGGGTGTGTGTACATTCAACTTGGCTGAATAGACACATCCAAGAGCCTCAAAATTTCATATATACATCCACAAAAAACCATCGTCGAATCATTCTTCTGGAATCTTTTTTTTATAGTAATCAGTGGGTATTCCTCTTTATTTTGCTAGTTAAAGAACATTGTTCTCTTGATTTAGATGTGACTTGATTTTCCTCCAAGTGGATTTGTCAGCAACCTTTTTATGAACCGGCCAGTTTAAACATCAGTAGGGGTACATATCACTTTAAAGATAACAACACCGTTACCAATTCAAGCCCACTACTATTGTCCCTACCTCAGTGATGTAGAGCAGATCGCTGACACATTCATGGCTAAGATGGACCAAAGGAAGGATCAGAGGAAGGAGCTCAAGATCAGAAAAATTCGTCAGTTCACAACATAGTTTGGCCCCATCAAACTAGTCTTTAGTCCGACCAAATTTTAGTGGAAATCCCTAATTCCTTGCTGTCTTGTATTTTATGCCCTCGATGCGACCGAAGATCCCCTTCAGTGTGACTGAATTTTGGACGATTTCGGAGACCACTAGCTGTGAAATTTTGGCTAACTTCGGTGCCACCAAAGTTTGCTTCGGTTGGCTTCAGTGCCACTAACATCCTATCACAAGTTGCGTGATTTTTCAATTTTTGTTTCCTTTTTTTTAATTAAGACTTTCTTAATGCATTTTTAGGGTTTTTTTTTAGTATTTAAGGTTGTTAAATTCATTTTAATTATTATCTCTCATATTATCAATAACATTTCTAACTCTTGTTGTTTTTCCATCTCGTGGATTCGAGATCTTTTCTCTCGTAGATTCGAGGAAGCTCCATTGAGGATTTTAGAGAGCTGCATAGATTCATAGTAGTTATCTAGTGACGAAGATGGTGATCGACCTCTCTACGTCCCTCCCTACGTCAAGTGGTATTAGAGCAAGGAATCCCCTTGAGTGATGGCTTCTAACAACGGGTCAGAAAATCATCTTGCAGATGGTGCTCCAAGAGATTATCTTACAGCGGCAGTTTTGAGGCGGTGCAGCGAGAGAATTGGTTGGCCATGTAAGGGTTGTAGGCAACCCTCGAATGCATCGCAGCAGTGTTAATTCCTCCCCTAACCCAAGGTGATGATCAGCCTCCTGTAGTTAATGTGTAACATAATCCAGTTCTTCGCAGAGCACTTCCAATGGCTAATCGCAAGGCTACCCCAGATGATTCGAGTTCCAGCGACGGGGAAGTCGATGACATCGTTGTCCAACAACCTGTGCTTGGAAATGATCATTTTGATTGAGAAGAACGAGACTACAGAGGCAATGTAAACCTTCCTAGCTTTAATGACTTCTGCGTATAGAGAAGTTCCTCGACTGGTTGACAGAGGTCGAGCGATACTTCGATTACATGGACATGCCAGATGATAAGAATGTGAACTTGGTCACCTACAATTTGAAGTTTGGCACATCAACATGGTGGAAGCAACTTCAGATTTCCCACACTTGACTGAACAAGGCGCCCATCCGGTCATGACCTCGGATAAGGCGCCTCCATCGTGCTCGATTCCTCCCTAGCAATTATGAGCAAATACTATTCCAGCGATATCAAAATTATCTACTGGGGAGTCGATCCGTAGCAGAATAATGGAAGAGTTCCAGCGATTGGAATCACAGAATAATTTGGCGGAATCTAAATCCCAGCAGGTGGCGCGATTCATTGGTGGATTGTGGCTCACGATTTAGGATTCGGTTCAGATGCATCCGGTCTAGACGATGGATGAAGTTGTCCAAGTGGTTACTCAGGTGGAGACACAACTATCTCAGACCACTACGCGACTCGGGTCCCTATGGCGGGCCCCACCCCAGATATAGTGCTAGCCAAGGGAAAGGAACCAGTATGAGGACGATCTCAGCCTCATATGGCTGCAAACCGTGAAATGGGGAATGTCCCATGTAGGCCCCAATGTACAACACCAACGACCATGGGTCCGAGCAGGATTCAAAATCCCTATGGTCGGCAAAGGACAAACCATTGTTTCCGTTGTGGTCAGTCGGGCTATCTATCTAACACGTGTCCTCAACGCCCCGCAGCCCACCTAACCACTAATGGGGGGGGGGGGGGGGGGTTAAAGATGAGATAATGGAAGGAGGCTCAGGAATTGATGAAGGTGATCAATTTACTGAGGAAGAAGCAGGTGATGCAGAATGGGTGGCCGAGAATCACGACGTAACTTTGATCATGAGGCGACTCCTTTACACTCTAAGGAAGTGCACCCACAACGGTCCAACATCTTCCGCACGCGGTGCACCATAAGCGGCAAGGTCTGTGATGCTATCATAAATAGCGGTAGCATCAAGAATATTGTCTCGAAAGTGATGGTGGATAAGTTGCAGCTGCCAAATACGAAACACCCTACCTCTTACTCAATCGAGTGGATCAAGAAGGTGAACGGGACCAAGGTAACTGAATAATGCATTGTCTCATTTTTATTGGTAGAAACTACAAAGATGGAGTGCTTTATGATGTGGTTGACATGGAGGCCTGTCATATGTTACTTGTGCGCTCATGGCAATCAGATCAAGACGCAACTCACCGTAGGTGAGATAACGTATATATATTCTTCAAGGATGGTTGCAAGACGATTTTGACCCCTATGACACCGGAGAAACACTTTGAAGCTTTTAAAGTGGAGGAGAGTTTTCTACCACCATTCGAGAATTTGTTGAAGAATAAAAGGAAACAGGTGAAGTGTACGCCATAGTGGTGAAGGGCGAGGAATTGGGGTCCTCCAATATCCCTCCAAGTCTAAGGCCCTCATTAAAAGAATCAAAAAATATTTAGCCTAAAGATTTACCCGATGGATTGCCTCCCATGAGGGATATCCAACACTATAGTAACCTTGTCCCTAGGTCTAGTTTGCCCAACCGGCCACACTATCGGATGAATCCGAAAGAGTGTGAGATACTTCAGGAGCAAGTGGAAGAATTGATTCGTAAGGGTCTATTGAGAGAGCATGATTTCCTGTGTCGTGCCGACATTGTTAGCTCTAAAGAAGGACAGAAGTTGGCGCACGTGTGCCAATAACCAGACAATCAATAAGATAACCATTAAATATCAATTTTCGATAGCATGGTTGGATGACACGCTTGACATGCTAGAGGGTGTCAAGATATTTTCCAAGCTAGATTTATGAAGTGCATACCATTAAATTTATATCAGGCAGGGTGATGAATGAAAAACGACCTTTAAGACCAAGGAATGGTTGTATGAATAGCTGATTATGCCCTTCGGTCTGTCAAATATACCAAGTACTTTTATGCACCTAATGAATCAAGTGTTGAAGCCATTCATTGGCCATTTCATGGTGGTGTATTTTGATGATATTTTGATATATAACTTGAGTGAGGAGTAGAACATGAATCATCTTAGGCAAGTGTTACAAGTGTTGGCCGATAACAAGCTATAATTGAACCTGAAAAAGTGTATCTTCTTAATTGATCGGCTATTATTTCTGGGATTCGTTATGACATCCATGGGCATCTCAATGGATGAGGAGAAAGTTCGAGCTATTTAGGATTTGCCAACCCTAACAAACATTTATAAGGTACGGAGTTTTCATTGATTGGCGACATTTTATCATCGATTTGTGAGGATTTTCAGTACCATTGTTGCGCCAATCACCGATTGCATGAAGAAGGGACCGTTTCAGTAGACCAATGAGGCTGAAAGAAGCTTCACCAAAATTAAGCATCAGTTGTCCACAACACCGGTCTTAGTTATGCCCAACTTTAACAAGATGTTTAAGGTAGAATGTGACGCCTCATATGTTGGGATTGGAGGTGTTTTATCATAGGAAGACAGGTTGGTTGCCTTCTACAATGAGAAGCTTAGCGACGCATGGAAGAAGTGGTCGATGTATAAGCTTGAGTTGTACGCAGTGGTCTAGACATTGAGACATTGGCGCCACTATCTCATCCAAAGAGGGTTTGTTCTCTATACTGACCACCAAGCTTTAAAGTTCATTAATATTCAGATTAATGTGAACCGTGTGCATGCTAGATGGATATCATTTTGTTAAGAATTCACATTTGTCCTAAAGCACAAGTCAGACAATAGAACAAGGTGGCTAATGCACTTAGCCATTGTACATCTCTTCTAGTTACAGTAAGCAATGAGGTGGTCAGGTTTAACTATCTTAAGGAACTCTATGCGGATGATGATGATTTTAGTGAAGCATGGATGAGATGCCAGGGAGTTCACCCAAGTGACTTTCTTATTTAGGATGGGTTCCTTTTCAAGGGGAATCAACTTTGCATTTCGCAGAGTTTGTTGCGGGATTAGATTATACTAGAGATACATGTTGGCGGCCTTGGTGTCATCTTAGACGTGATAAGACGAAAGCTTTGATAGAAGAAAGATATTATTGGTTGTATTTTTCTCGTGATGTGGGGAAGGCAGTGCAATGTTGCCATGTTTTCCAAACCTCCAAAAGGCATTCTCATAATACAAATCTATACACTTCATTGCCCATACCTGTTGCTCCTTGGGAGTATTTATCTTTGGACTTTGTACTAGGTCTCCCACAAACACAGCGTGGCATGGATTCAATGTTCATGGTGGTAGATTGATTTTCTAAAATGGCACACTTCATTTCTTGCAAGAAGACATTTGATACAATACAAGTGGTGAATCTGATTTTCAGAGAGGTCGTATGGCTACATGGGGTTCCCGAGCGACCATTACTTTAAACCAGGATACAAAGTTCGTTAGTCACTTTTGGCAGACCTCATGGAGTCATTTTGGTATACGACTTCAGTTTAGCAATGCTTGCCATCCGTAAACCAACAGGCAGACTGAGGTCGTAAATCGCACTTGGGATAGGGAATCTCATCCATTGTATTTTCAGTGACAAGTCGAAGCAGTGGGATTTGACCTTGTCTCAGGCGAAGTTTGCCTCCAACAATATGGTGAATCGCTCGATAGGGAGATCTCCATTTCAGATTTTCTATGTACAGGTACCTCATGACACACTCGATTTGGTCCCCTTGCCCAAACTCCCGAGTATGAATATTGTAGCTAAACACATGGCGGACTGGATCATGGACATTTATGAGGACGTTCAGAACAAGCTACAGGCTTCAAACGTAAAGTACAAGAGGTCGACAAACATTGACGTGCTAAAGTGTTTAAAGTGGGCGATCAAGTGATGATTCATCTGTGCAAAGAGTGATTTCCTACTAGAACCTACAACAAATTGAAGAACAAGAAGATTGAACTGGTGCTGATCATTCAAAAGATCAATGACAATGCCTGCGTTGTTGATCTTCTAGATGACATGGAGATTTCAAGGACTTTCAACGTTGCGGACTTGTGGGGGGTATCATACATTGAAACTGGACAAGAACTCAAGGGTGAGTTCTTTTGAAATTAAGGGGATTGAAATATAGCGGGCCGCTGACACATTCATGGCTAAGATGGACTAAAGGAAGGATCAAAGGAAGGAGCCCAAGATCAAGAAAATCCATCAGTTCACAGCATAGTTCGGTCCGACCGAATTTCAGTGAAAATCCCCAATTCCTTACTGTCTTGATTTTTATGCCTTCAGTGCGATCGAATTTTGGTGGATTTTGGAGACCGATCATTTTAAAATTTTGGCCAACTTTGGTTGGTTTCAGTGCTACCTAAGGTGACCTTTAGTTCCACCTAATGTGCCACCGACAACCTATCACAATTTGCACGATTTTTTATTTATTTTTGTTTCCTTTTTATAGTAGGACTTTTTAAATATGTTTTTAGGGTTTTTTTTTAGTATTTAAGTTACTAAACTCACTTTAATTATTATCTCTCATATTATCAATAAAATTTTCAACTCTTGTCATTTTTTCATCTCGTAGATTTGAAATCTTTTCTCTCGTTGATTCGAGGAAACGCGGTTGAGGATGTCAGAGAGCTCCTTGTATTCAAAGTAGGTATCGACTAAGGAAGACGGTGATCGACCTCTCCACATCCCTCCCTGCGTCACTCAATATTCTAACATTTAATTCCGAAGAGTACTCCTAGGTAATTGAAAAAATAAAAATTGGCGGCCGCCACCCATCAAATAAAATTGAGTAGAAGGTAAATAATTTAAAAGAGAAATAAATTCGCATGAAGATTCTTTGAAAAAAAAAAAAAAAGGGATTTAGGAAAGGTATAGAACACCATTTGACCATGAATATACGGGATTGTTAATACACATATAAAATTTTTAATTAATTTAATTAAAAAACTTCTATTTCCACTTTATTTAAGTGTAGCATATGCATATATGCATGTACATGTACATTCTTTTTTCATTCCCATTTTTTTAGTCCAAACTGTATTAAACATTTTTTTTTACCTCATTTCTTAGTGATAGATACCAGTTTAAAAATGAACATTTCCTACACCATATTTTTGCCATTTCCCATCTTGCTATGGTCCGACTGACTTTTGGGATCAAATCCTAACATGAGGTATCGCAACTGATGAATAGAATTTATTTTGCATGCATATGACAGTGGGCCCGCAAAGCTTGGCTATTGCACACTCAATTTCTGCAGTAGGTGTTGGAACTAGTATTCCGACCTACAAGGCTTTATATCCAAGATCAAAGGAGTGTAAAACTGTGATGAGATTTTGTAAAATTTTGAGCATTTTTCATGTTGGATTATATTGAGAAATTGCCACCGACACTATCCTTCTGCACCGACAGTATTCTTCCGAAACAGGCCCTTTTCACTGTAGAGTGTTTTTGGTCATTTACTCAAAGGAAAATTACAGGACCCTGATGAATATTGTCCTGCTGGAGCCTGATTACATGATAAGAACTTTCAAGTAATGAGATTCATGGTGATGATGGATAATATGCTCAAATATAGTAGTTTCCAACATGTGTACATTTTCCCAAGCTGTTGCTTTATATTCTTTTTTAAACATCTATTTGTGGGCTACTGATCACAGGGATACGATCTCCAGATCTGAGAGGTATGTAGACCACTTCATATCTACAACGGGAAAATTCAGGTAAACGGTTTGGAACACCTAGACATTTGCCTCACTCGCAGTAGGACGCGGATTGCATGTGCCCCTGGCATCAGGGTGGTCGGAAGCTTTGTGGGGCCCACAGAAATGACCCTGAGAAATCCACTCCGTCCATTAGTTTCTCCACCTCACAATAGGATAGGACTCCAATAATCAGACAGATTCAAAAGTCATGTGGGCCACACGAAAGGAAACAGTGAGAATGGAAATGTTAAGGGTTGAAAACTTCCCGGAGCCCACCATGATGCTTATATGCCATCCAAACCGTTCGTAATGTTATTAACACTGGGATAAACTGTAAGCACAAATGTCATCCTGATTCAAAACTTCTGTGGCCCCCACAAAGTTTCCAATAGCAAGCATTCAATCCACGCTGTTTTCTGTCATGTAGTCCACATGAGTTTCAGATCCGCCTGAGTTTTGGAGTCCCGTCCTATTTCGAGGTTGTCAAAATAATGGACGTAGTGTATTTCTACAGGCATCTCTCCGGGCTAGCCCCACATAGCTTCCGACCATAGGAATTTCATGTGCCCGTGTACCTTGCACTAAATGGGGGACACCGGAAGTTCCTGCGTTCGGAAGCTACGTGGGGTTCACTGTGATGTTTATGTGAAATCCGCACCGTCCATCTATTTTAACAGCTCATTTTAGGAAAGGGGACCAAAAATAAAGAAGATAAAAAATTCAAGTGGGCCACACAAGAGGAAAAAGTGGGAGTTGAACGACCACCATTGAAAGACTCATGGGGCCACAGGAGTTTTGTATCAGTCTAAGATTTTTATTTTTTCAGTTCATCCAAGTGGGAATGACGTTATGAACAGTTTGCATGGAAGATAAACACCAAGGTGAACCCCAGGAAGATTTCAACGGATGGCATATCTTTCCCACGTTTTCCTCTCGTGTGGCCCACTTGATTTTTGGATCCGTTTCTTTTTTTTTTTCTATAACTTGTTCTAAAATGATTTTTCAAAGCAAATAGATGGGATGGATTTCTCACAAACATCACGGTGGGCCCCACATAGCTACCGAGCGCAGGAACGCCCAGGAAATCCGCGTACACTAATGTACAAGCCCGTTTCAGTCATCCACTTTCTTGAAGTTACGTGATTCTGAGATTTTATTTTATTTTATTTTTTTAAACTAGGCAAGAAAATGACAATAATATACACAGTAATCATCTTGAAGTGGTACCTCATCTCAAGGGTATTTTCGTCACAAAGAAACATTTTGGAAGTTCACATGCCCCATTCATTCCTAAACCGTAAGTACATGTGACAGCGAATGCTTAAAGGGACAATGAAGCACCAACCACATGCAAATAACCATTCAGAATGAGTTACCACGGATCAATGATCTAAGTAAGTGCATGGGAACCTTTCTCATGCTCATAGTTGCATTTGAACTTATCACCATCCACACCCTATCTGGACCGTTCATTAGGTTCCAGCCCACTCTTACTAGTCTGCCCTAGAAAAATCATATCCAGACCATTCAGTCAATGGCATGCTAAAAATGGATGGCCAAGATTTTATATATAGAAAATATGCCTAATCACAGATATTTAAAGCCATCAATTCCTGCGATTTTCGCAATGCAGCGGAAGAAGAGCTGACTGGATCTGATGGACGGTGTAGATAGGTGATGGCAACAGTGGCAAGCACGGTGCAATCATATTCATGGGGGAAGGTTTCCATAGGTTTGGGATTGTTTAAAGCTATAATAACTGTAATTATCTGCAATAAAAAAAGTTTAGATTTTCTTTAAAAAAAAAAAAAAATTGGATTGAAATATATTAAGTAAATGCTTACTACATGGGGTACACCATGACACATGCCATGTGCATGTGTCACATTTTCCATACAAGCACATGGAATGCTCACGTGAGTGACAGCCCGCTCCTATTTGTTTTTAGTAGCATTTTTCTAGTTAGATGCATTGGACGGGCAGCGTTCCCTCAATCTATCTCATGGTTTCAAATTTCAAAAATTGAAAACTCGGCTTGAAAATCTGATTGGACGAGTCAAGAAACTCAGACTAGTTTGTTTTTTTGAATTTTTCCATGTTTTCCAATAATAGAGCTGATATTTATCTCTCTGTCTGGCCATCTGTTTGTTTGTCTATCCATCTCTGAGTGCTCGTATAGCTACAGGAAAATGCTGATTGTGACGTGAATGTGTCATGGTGCTTTAGTTAGTATAAGTGGAGCCCTTGATTCTTACCCTCCAATTGCCCAAAAAAAAAAAAATTTACTGAAGTAGTCAAAGGTCCAAAAGAAGGGTACGATCGGTTCATGGTCCAGAGAAAGGGGGAGATTGGAAGGCTAGGATCTTCTAAAACCTCTAAACTCGTGGTGTGGCCCAGCTGAATTTTTGAATCGGCTGATTTTTTTGTGTCCCTTCATCCTAGTGGGCATGTTTAATGAATGGCTTGGAAGACATACCAAGTACAGTGGGCCCCAAGAACCTTCACGAAGGTTTTATTGGTAGCCATCCCCTCCCATACCTATGGTGTGTCCCACCTGACTTTCCATTGTGTCTGATTTTAGTCTCAGAGCCTGACATCAAAGGGTGACCCTAGTGGATAGGGTGGGCCCTGCAATAACCCAGTTTCACCACTACTAGCGGTGGAAAGTGAAGCATGCGTGTGTTTTCCTGTCGAAATCCCTTGTATTCCTATCTTTATATATATTTACATTTTAATAAGAGTAAGAAATAAATAAATAATGACTTGTGGGGTGCTTTGCTTCTATTATTAGGGAACATTACTATGCCATATGTCATGCACAATAGCACCACATGGCATGCTCAAAGTTTCATTACTATGTGCCGACGCTACATGCCAAGAAGTCGTGTCAAAGTCATTGTCAATGATACCTAAATGCAGCTTGGATGGAGGAGCTTTACTCAGCCCACTTGTGCATGTCCAAGACGGCTCATCTCTTGTGCCACAATGTCACATAGGTCTGAGATCCAGTACATTTATCTGGAGGTTAGGACATGTTAGAGTATACGATGCTATAAATAGCTATGTAAATTGATTCTTATTATTAATTAAGAATTTTATAAAAGTTTCACAGTTATTGCTTATGAAATAAACAAATTAGAATTTTTCCCACTGTAGTCTCTCCTGATTTAATAGCACCAGTTGTCATTGGATTCTCGGATAACAGACAGATCAATTGATCTCTACTGCTGCATGATTTACTGCCTCATATCTCCAAAGTTGAACCGATTGGATCAGGAATGAGGGTCCGTTGGATCTTGAATATCATAGGAAAGAAAGCTAAATAAATGGGGGCTCCATCCGTTGGCCTCCGATGCTTAAGTCAGGCTCAAGGGTTAGAATTTGGAGACATGTTATGTGGGGAGATTGTGCATACCTATTACAATGAGGGAGTAATCGAAGAGTTGTAGAGGACATTTGATGTGGGTGTTATGCACGTAATGGCCGACGAGATTCCCGGCGACGTGGATCACGTCTGTAATTGCTTGAAACATGTTTGGTTTATTCAAGTTCATCCTTGGATTGTCACGCCCATGTATGGCGGTCGTGGACCAGGTCAACCTAGGGGAAGAGCTCCTTGGCCCAGCTCCCCGACTTAGGGAGTATCGTAGATTGAAGTGTTGTAGCTGAGATGTGAAGGCTTGGTAATTACATGACCGAGGATCAAGCTCTTAGCTCATTGGTCGTGTTCAATAGAACAACTCAGCTTAGGTTGTTTGATGTATTCAAAATGACCTTCATAAATACTTAACTGTTGTAATCTTAGTCCTTGTTCCCAGCTCCCTTCCCTATTAAGGTCGGCCATTTGGTGTCCGAGGTTAACATCCCCTTGGTCGGGTAGACCTTCATGAGCACGAGGACTTATACTTAGGCCCTTGAGCCTGTGGGCTTTCCTCGCAAATTAAGGTCAGCTCAGATTTACCCACAATAGTAGCCCCCCCACTCTCGAGACCGACTTGTTTAGCTTGTGAGCGAATAGAGAAGGATGAGCTGACTTGTGCTCACATGAGATTTTTAAGATTTAGAATTTTTCTTTTCGGACGCCGATGTTGTTTAGGCAGGAAACGTCTTCATTAATGCCAATTTTGAATTTCGAAGCATCGTCATGATTATCGTATGACCCGGCGTGCATGTCGACTACGACAAATAAAAAAATGACGCGCGGTGGAGGCATGCCAAACGCATCATCTCTTGACAAGCCTGCATAACCAGTCATGTTGTTGTTGGGGATTGATGATTCCGGTGATATCTCCCAGACGGAATCCGTCCAATTTGAGTCTATAGGGGAGTCAGTCCCAGGAGGATGTCAGTTCGAGCTCAGGATAGCCCCTGAGGACATCTTATATGAGGAAGCCCCTTCCAAGGAAGGGCAGGTGGAAATCTCTTATTCTGTCGTGGAGCAATGGGTCGAAAATCCGACTTCTACCTCTGGGGGCAGTGGCTTCGTGACTGACTCCATCAAATTTGTGCTAACGAAGTTCGACCTGAGCAAGCTCGAAAAGGACTTTGGTATTCCTAGAGCGATAGGACTTTGCTTGCCTCACGATGATGAAGTCTCGAGCCGACCTTGGGAGGGTGAGGTCGCACTTTACTCTGTCTTTTTCTTTTGTGGTCTTTGGCTCCCATTTCATCCTTTGGTGAGGGAGCTCCTTACCCTCATGAATCTAGCCCTAGGTCAACTCGTCACCAATGCTTGGAGGATGATCTATAGTTGTTATGCCTTGTAGCATCATGTTGATAATGTCAAGCTCTCCGTTCACGAGCTCATGCACACGTACCAGCTCAAAGGTAGCTCGAGGTCGAAGGGCTGGTATGATCTGTCCTCCTGGTTGGGCAAAGGTGAATCTCTGATCGGTGACCTTCCTTCCTTGACTAAGAACTGAAAAGACAGATGGTTCTTTGTGAACAACAGATGGGAGTCTCCTTCGACCAAGCTGAGAACCTTGCACTCCCGGGTCCCGAGTGCCTTTTCCACACCAGGTTGAAAAGTCGTACTTAGCATCTTGTTTGTGTTTATTGTTAGCTTGTTTGTTCTGATCTTTAACTTTCTTCTGTGTGCAGTTCACTGGGAGAAGCAACCTGACCTAACCCCTCAACTATTCGGGCAGATCCAGATTACCTGGTAGAGTTTTACTGATTGGAGGAGTTAGAAAGAGCTGCTTTCCTTCGAATCTCTCCAACGAGCAGCCCTGATATCAAAAGGTAACCTTTCCTGCTCAATTCATCATTTACAAGATTTTCACCCTTTAATTATTCTGTTGATCTTCCTTTTTTATTTTCAAAAATGTCTGTTCCACCCCCTTCGTCGAAGAGGGCTCACCCCTTCAAAGAAGAGGTCGCGTAGCTCCTTGCTACGAAAAAGATGAGGGCAATCCCCATGCACCCTGTGGGCAACTCGGGAGCCATTCCAGCGGCACATGATGCCACCCCTGGACGACCGTGGTCGCCACGAATACTCTACCTTCCACAACAGAGGTGGTTGATCTAGAGGTCTAGTCGAGGCCAGATCGGAAGGAGGCCAAGGGAGCATAGGTCATAGTCCCCCCAGCCTTTGCCGCAGGCTCCTCACGTCAGTCGTCTGATCTCTTTCCCACTTGTATAAGTTTTGCAAGTGGGCTTACAAAGGCATACATGGGGAGAGGATTTACATCCTTCTGCAGGCCCCAGAAGAGAGAGTCCTTGAGTCGATGGCAGCCAGCTCCATAGAGGTAAGTCTTCCCGTTGTAGCACGATTTTTTCTATTTTCTGAATTTAACAAAAATTTGATCCTTGCCTTTCATGATAGTTTGTCGTATGTACTATTTCCTACAAGGAGACGATCACCCAAGCTCGGGGGGACAATCTTCGGCCTCAAGGGTATGCTGAAAAAGGCTAAGGAGGAGGCCGAGGCAAGCAGAAAGTAGCTCGAGGCTACACTAGCCGATACAGAGGTGGCCAAGACGGAGCTGGCACGGGCTGCTAAAAAGGCGTCAAAGGAGTGTGCCGAACTTTAGGCGGAGCAACAGAGGTCGGCAACCCTAAAGGCGGAGGTCGAGGAGAAGATGGTCGAGCTCGACCAGACTTATGAGGTGACCTATAAGAGGTGCCAGATCGAAATCCAAGCTCAGTACCCTAAGCTTGACCTTTCCTTCCTGGATGTAGTATTTGCTGAAGACGCTGGTGAGGAGGTTCAGGTTGAGCAAGTCCAAGTTGATGCTCCAGTTATAGATGGAGCTAACTTTCAGGCCACTACCGCTATTGACGTTGATGCTCCTCAAGCCTAAGGCCTTTTTTTACTTTCTGTTCAGCCTTAAATGGGCTTAAACATTATGGTTTCTTTCATGATAGTGCCCCCTCCTAGGGGTTTGACAACTGTTTGAATATATTTTTTTAATTTTATGCTATTTATTTTGTGCATTCTTCATGCTTTATGTTGATGATTTGGTATATTGTGTTTTATGCCCCCCACTCTGATGCCGAGCAGTGAGCTGCTCGGTCGTAGGAGTATCATTCCTTCTTTTTATTCAGACGATTGTGGTTGTCATTGCCTAGTGGGCTATTGCATGGCCTAACTAAGGCACACTTTTATTTGTAGGGGTGATTTTCGACCTTTCCTCAGCTCGGTCTTGAGCTTTAGCAAAAAGACGTTTTTAGGCCTTAACCTTACCAGTCGTCTTAGTTATTGCTACGGTAATTTTCGCATACATAGAAAAGAACTAACATTTTATTGCTTTGCGAAATATTTATTTACAAATGGCTTGGGCATTCGTAGTGCTTGTTGAAGGTCGAGCCTGAAGCCCATGTAGATATGTCGATCATAGATAGTAGACTTTTAGGTGCTCGACATTCCATTAACGAGGGAGAGGTCTTCCCTTAAGGTCTTCCAGCCAATAAGTGCTTGGGCGAGCTATGCCAATGAACTTATATGGCCCTTCCCATCTCAAGCCCAACACTCTGGAGCCCCGCTCTTTGGTGCTTTCGGAGACCTCCCGCAAGACCAGGTCTCCCACTCTGAAACTTCTCTTTTTTACTTTAGAGTTATAGTACCGCGCTACCCTCTGCTGATAGGCAGCGACTCTGAGCCGTGCACTTTCTCTGACTTCTTCCAGTAGGTCTAAATTCAGTAGCATTTGACTTTCGTTCTCATTCGGATTGAAGAGCTTAGTCCTATAAGATGGCATGCCAACCTCAACTGGGACCAGAGCCTTGGCTCCAAAGGCTAGGGAGAACAATGTTTCTCTAGTTATTGACTGAGTTGTGGTCTGGTATGCTTAGAGTACATGCAGAATGATGTTTCTCCAGTTCTTTAATGATACTTTGCTCTGACAAGAACTTTATTAGGATTATTCTGGTGAGCTCTTTGTCGACCGCTGTCACAAGTTTCGCCAGTGAATCTGCATTTGTATTTTCTGATTTGAGGACCTAACCAATTCCAAAGTGTTCGAACTGTCCGGTAGCTCCTGAGCCTTGTCTAGATAGGCGATCATTCTCTTGCCCTTAGCTTAATATTCGACGGTTACCTGGGTAACCACCAGCTGAGAATCATTGTGCACCTTTAGTCTCTAAGCTCCCAATACCTTGGCCATACGAAGCCTGGCTAAAAGAGCCCCATACTCGGCTTCGTTGTTTAAAGCTCGAAAGTTGAACCTTAAAGCATATTCTACCTTTATCTCTTTTGGCGAGGTTAGGATCAGGCCTGCCCCACTCCTATGAGCATTGGAGAACCCGTCTACATGGAGGGTCCATGTCGTTAATGGTGGATCCTGATTTCCTTCTCGACGTGTAGGCTGTATGACCGGCGAATCAGTGAATTCAGTGATGAAGTCTGCTACAGCCTGCCCTTTGATGTCAGTCTGCAGGAAAAAATTTATGTCGAATTCGCCGAGCTCTATCGCTCACTTGGTGAGTCGACCATACATCTCTGGCTTCTGAAGAACTTGTCGCAGCAACTGGTCAGTCAATAAGACAATTGAGTGTGCCTGGAAGTAGGCCCTCAGGCACCTAGCCGAGATGACTAGGGTCAAGGCCAGCTTCTCAATATCTGGATACCTGGTTTCTACATCGAGCAGGGCCTTGCTGACATAATATAATGTCGTTGGATGCCTTCATCATCTCTGACTAGAGCTAAGCTCAGTGTCGGTGGCGATACGGCCATATAAAGCGTCAACTCTTCTTCTTAAATGGGCTTGGATAGCAAAGGCGATGATTTCAGCTCTTGGAAGGCCTGCTCACATTCATCAGTCTAGGTCAGCTTCTGGGCTCCCCCCAACTATTTGAAGAAGGGGAGACATTTGTCTGTTGCCCTGGAAATGAATCTATTTAGGGCGGTGACCCGCCTTATAAGGCGTTGGATCTCCTTGGTGGTGCTGAGTGAGATTCTCTCGATCAGAGCTTGTATCTTTTCCTGGTTCGCTTTGATCTAGCACTGGTAACCATGAAGCCTAGAAATTTTCACGAGCCGACGCCGAAAGCACACTTTGTCGGGTTGAGCTTCATTTGGTATCTCCTGCTGGAGCCTAGGGTTGAGCTGAGACCCGATCTGTATTATTCTCGTCGGATCATCTTCAACGACTTGTACGGTGAGCGGGTCTTCTGCGGGTGAGCCTCTCTCCGTGGGCTCCTCTCTTGGGTCCAAAGAGGTGTCCTGCATGATAGTCAAGACCTGGGCCTCACCTCGGAGGGCCAACGCATAGAACCGCCAAGCTTCTTTTTTGTTTCCCTTAACTCTTCTGACCCCTCCCTCAGCTGGGAATTTCATCCTCATATGATAGATGGAAACAACTACTTTCAGGGCCCTTAGGGAAGGTCGACTGAGTATGACGTTGTAAACCGAGGATGTGTTCACCACTAGAAATCCACCATAAGGAGGACCTGGTGAGTGGCCCCTCTTGCAGTGACTGGAAGGGTGATGCTTCCCTCCAGCATGATGCTCTCACTGGTAAGCCCAATCAGCAAGGCTTGCACCAGCTAGAGCCTTGCTCTGTCGATCTTCATCTTGTCAAAAGTCGATGCATAAAGGATATCGGCGGAGCTTCTGATGTCAACTAACATACAGAGTATCTTTTGATTGGAGATGACCATGGTCACCACCATTGCATCATCATGGGGGTAGATGACCCCTTTGGTGTCCTCCTCAGTAAAAAAAATAGGGTACGAGTCAACCTTGGACTCCTTGCTCAGTCGATTGGTGAGGTTGACCAAGTGCACGTCCTCAATAGCTTGTGCATTCCGAGCATATGCTTGGTGCACATTGTTGAAGTCGCCCCCAGTGGGTCTGCTGAAGATTGTGTAGATCTCCCCTACTGGTTCGTTGTTAATTCTTTCCTCCTGCTGCTCCTGTCGAGGAGTAGGCTTATAGTCGTCCCGCCTCTGGGCGACGTACTCTCACAAGAAACCCTTTTGGATAAGGGTCTCGATTTGTTCCTTCAAGTCGAAATAGTATGCAATGTTATGATCGTGGTCCTTATGGAAGAGGCAGTGCTTTGACTTACTGCTCTTATCTAAATCTATCTTCATCTTGGATGGCCACTTAAGGGCCTGTTTGATAGTTGACAAATGAAATGAAATGAATGTAAATAAGTAATGATTACTTACCTGCTTATTTCCTTAGAAATGCACGTTGTCTGAAAAAGTCTTACATTGGGTAGCGTGTTATGTACCAAAATTTTGTGGGCCCCACCTGATGTATGTGTTATATGCACACCATCCATTCATTTTTTTCAAATCATTTTAGGGCATGAGCCCAAAAAATGAGGCAGATCTAAAGCTCAAGTGGCTCACAATAAGAATAATTACGTCTACCATTAAACCCACTATTATCTATAGTATGGTCCACTTGATCTTTGAATTTGTCTCATTTGAAATGATTTGAAAGGATGAATGAGCGGTGTGGATATAACACATACATCATGGTGGGGCCGATACATTTTTTCTTTGAAAAGAGATAAAAATTTGCATAGTTTTCAAGGTGGAATTCCATCTCTCTATAAAAAAAAAAAGGTGTAATAATCATTATTATGCATTTAATTTCATTTTCCTCCAATCAAACAGGTCCTAAGGATCTTTCTTTCTTGGACCTCCATGAACACATGTTCAACAAGGGTGTTCAGCGGTGTGTAACGCTCGAAGTGGCTGGACGAGGTCTTGATTGCACAGGGATCACTGCTTCAATTGGATGAGTCATGGTTGTCCCTTTGCTGCTTTAAATCGTGGCTGGATTCTTCCTTCACTTCTTTCCTCTTTTTGGACTAGCTGCTCCCAGCCTTATGAAAGTTTACTAGCTCCTCGGCATTTGTGTACTTCTGAGCCCTATCCAAGAGCTTTGACACAGTGGTTGGTGGATTTTTTCTGACTGACTAGAGGAACTTTCTTTATTTCAATCCGGCAATCATTGCGAGAAGGATTACTTGGTCGGTCAAGCCTTTGATATGAATGTCTTCCGCATTGAATCGAGCCAGATAATCTTTGAGTGACTCGTCGTCTCTTTGCTTCACTGTGACTAGGTGAGTCAAATGCTTCCTTATATTCGTGCTTCTGATAAATTGTGTGACAAAGGCGTTGCTGAGTTACATGAACGAGCTGATGAACTTCGGCTTTAAGTTTTGAAACCATGTCCGAGCAAAGCTAGTAAGCATTAACGGGAAGACCTTACCCATGATGGGTCCGCTAGTATCGTGTAGTTCCATCCAGACTTAGAATGATTCCAGGTGTTCGACGAGATCCTTCACCCCTGTGTAGTGCTTGATCTGGGGTACCTTGAACCCTTTTAGCAGTTGCTCTGTCATTATGTCATTGGTAAATGGGGATTCAGTCTGCTCTACAAGAGCATCAATGGAGATCAGAGTTTTGGCTTTATACGCCTACTGCATGTCACAGAGCCGCTCCCTGAGCTCGCGTAGCTTGGCCTCCCAAGGGGTCTTGGTTTCCGCCACGTATTCCGGGGTCTTACCTTTTAGGGATTGACGCCTCTCTTCTAGCATATGACATAGATCATACATGTTAAGCTCTGTCGCAGTTCGTGCTTGAGCTGGTACAACTTGGCTGACACGGTCATCCTCGTCCGGTATTTTAACCTGGCTTTGTCACCCCGGGGACGGCTAGTCTTGTCAATCGTTGCGTGAAGGCTCACCGGTTGATCCTTGAGAGTTGGGTGGCGGCTGAGGGCCCCGCCCTTCTAAGAGTGTCCTGGTGTAGCGTTTCATTCTCCCGAACTACTCCTTAAGGGCGGAAAGCCTAACCCTATGATTGTGGGACCTCTGTCGTCTGATCCCTTACATGGAATGCTAGGGTGAAGCGAGGTCTGGGAGAGGCGTCTGGACGACCTCCTCCTCTTCGTTTAAATTAAGATGGAAATGGCCAGCTACCATTGGTGCCTTTCCTTTGTTTTTTCTTCTTCCCACCATCACGATCAAACACAAGGGAACGACAAATGTGTGGAACTTCGAAGGGTAATAACACGACTTTGTCAGTTGCCACAGACAATGCTAATATGTTGTCGCTAGATTTTGGGACAACGGACAAATTAGTTGATCTCCACTGCTACACAACTTACTACCTCATATCTCCACAATTGAATGGACTGGATCAGGATCAATGTATGATTGTGCTCCTTCCAGGACGACTGGTTCCCAGCTTGAATGGTTGTAAGGTGCCCCTTGAACAACTGGTATATCATATGGAGGTGCTCCTTCAAGCACTACTGGCTCGGAGATTGAAGGAAGAAAGGGACTTGCCCCTTGCAAGATTGGAGGAGGATTTGTTGGCTCATAAGTGTAGGCGTGAATGGATTGGATGGGGGAGAAGAAGCGATCGAGATGATCCCCTTCTTCTATACTATTGACTGCAGGCCACGAGATGAACTGGGGTCCGTCGGATGTTGAGGCAGAGGATTCTGAAGGATGTTGGTGGAAGCTGTTGGAGAAGTTCCAGGGACCGAGATGACGATCTTGCGGTCATCAATCAGGTCTTGTATGGCATTCTTCAAAGTATAGCATCGATCAGTGGCGTGACCACGTCCTTGATGATAGGCGCAATACTCATTTTCTCGGTAGTTTCGGTGGCAAGGATGAGGCGGAGGCCTAGGTGTCATCAGAGTGAGTAACTGCTTTTGTACCAGCGTAGTCATGATTTGACTAAGTGGTTGACTGAGTGGAGTGAACTTCCTGAACTCCCTGTAATTCTGCCTGTTCTGGTATGAGTATTGGCCATTTCCCCTGAACTGCTGCTGTTGTCGAGGTGGTTGTGGCTGAGGATTCGGTTGTGGCTGATACCGCTGAGGCTGATGCTGAACTTGATTCTGCTGATACTGTTGACGTCCCTGTGGGGGAGCACGTTGATTCCCTTGAGCAGTGGTGTTGATATTGTTTACCTCCGTTGGGTGAGGAGGAGAACCACTATGGTTTCCATTCCCGTGCCCGATAGGTCTTCCTTCCACTCTGTTCCTCTTGACTGCAGTGGCTTGATGAGGCCATGGGGAGATTGTCTCGGCCCGGATTCCTGCTTCGACTTGCTCTCCAGCATGGATCAATTGTGAGAAATTCGCATATGGATGCGAGATGAGATACCCGGATATGCCTGGGTATGTTGAATGAACAATCATGGAGATTTGTTCTTCGTCGTCGATGGGTGTCCGCATTCTGGCTGCCATAGCTCGCCAACGTCCCACGTAGGCTGATAGTGTTTCATCACTCCTTTGCCTGAGAGCTGCGAGGTCGGCTCTTCTGGGTGCCATGTTGAGATTGTACGCAAATCTGTCGACGAAAGCCTGGGAAAGCTGTTCCCACATCCTGATGCGGTGGCAGTCCAATGAAGTGTACCAATCGAGGGCATCGCCCTTCAGAGATTTTTGGAACAAGCGAATGAGGGCCCCTTCATTTCCTGAGATTGCACTCAGCTCTCCACAGAAGGCCTTGAGATGTGCTGTGGGACAACCGCTGCCGTCGTATCTTTTGAACTTTGGAACCTCAAAGTTTTGAGGTACCTGAGCATCTGGGAAAGGACACAAGTCTCTGAACTTGGTCGAAGGTAGGTCGATTCCTTGCTGTCGCTGAAGCTGATTTTGCAAGATCTGGAACTGCTCCCGCAACTCGTCCAGTCCTGAGTGATCTGTTCGAGCGATTGGTGCCTCCTGGAGTAAGGCACGTTCTTCTTCGGCATAGTGGTCGATGTCTTCGACCCTATGGGCTTGCTGAAAAGCAACCGCGGGTTGCTGAAATTGGTTTGATGATTGAACTGGATTCTGATGAACTTGAGCTTGAAATGATGGTAACTGAACTGGAGACTGTACTGAAGGTTGAACTGGAACTTGTTGGAAATTAACTGGATTTTGCTGAATTGAAGATTGCTGAAAATTAACTGGATTTTGCTGAATTGAAGATTGCTGGAAATTAACTGGATTTTGTTGAATTGAAGATTGCTGAAAATTAACTGGGATCCCATCGGCGGGGATGTGCTGGAATTGAAAAGTGCTCCTGTTTGCAGGAGGCTGAGATGCTGGGAAGTGACCCCCTTGTTGGGTATTCGCCACTGTCCGCTGATTGATGTGGGCTTGACACTGACCCCCATTGTGGGCATTCGCCAGTGCTGTCCCTGTTGCTGGAAATTGAATTGAAATCCCATCGGCGGGGATGTGCTGAAATTGAAAAGGTGTCCCATCGGCGGGGACATGCTGAGATCTACTGAGATTGTTGTTTGCAAGATTGACTGGTAGCTGACTAGATGTTCCGGCAACGGAAGTGCTCTGAGATGGCCTTGTCGTCGCAGGAAGATATTGAGAAGGATGCCCCATAGCGAAGGGCTGAGATGGCTGCTGTCGGTAGTCTTGGGCAGACTCCGATGGTTGTGCTTGATTTGAACTGGAGGCCGGGAGGACCCGGCATGGTTGCTGAGATTGCTGAACTGGGCCAACTTGATTGTTGGCTGCTGCAGTGGCCTGTGCTTGCATGAATTGCAAGAGCATTTCTTGCATTGCTCTCACTCCTTGTGCCAATTCTTGTATGATTGGCGTATTATCAATGGGCTGTTGCGCTGGAGGTTGCGCTTCGGTCATTTCAAGAGCAGGGAAGTGATGAGTTTCTTCTTCGTGGTCAGACATGGCTTGCTGAGCCCGAGTGCGGATTATGCTGTGGAAGGGAAGCTGTCTCCGAACACGTTGAGCCCAGGTGGCGCAATGGTGAGGACTATACTCTACTCTTTTTGGGTTTTGGGATTTTCTATTTTTTTTGTTTTGGAATTTTCTTTTTTTTTTGTTTGGGTTTGGGTAGAATGTATGCAGATGAGATTGTATGAGGATTAATGACTTTCAAGTACGGGAAGGATTCTGTTTTCAAGTCGGATCACGACTAATGGGACTAGCTTTTCCCCAGCAGAGTCGCCATTCTGTGGACCCTCGCCGATTTTCCCGCGCTCCCACACGACGTCGTTCTCCCTTTCCTTTCGGAAGAAGAAGAAGAAGAGGTGCGTGAGTGCGAAATCGCCGTTTGTGCCACTGGCTTGCCTCGTTCTCGAGGGCTTTGTTTGGTAGTCGTGTTAAGCTGGATGTGTTTAAATGTGTTTATATAAGACCAGAGTCGCCACTAGCCAGTTACTTCGAATCTACAGTCGGCTAGACCCCGTAGAAACGTTAGAGAAGGAATCCGAAGATTCTTTCCTCTAAAATGACTCCTGTTGATCTGCGGTCAGAGATTCAAGGTAAGGGATCACGGTTACAGGGTGGGAAGAGGTTAAGCACCCCACACACTGCCCGTACCGAAGTACGGTCTCTACTTCACAGAATCGATCGAGTACTTGAAAGTCTAATTTAATCCTCGTATATTCTCATGGATGACATGATGCATGAATGCGGGTCTGAACAGTAAGAGTTTCTGATGGGCAGGTTCCAACAACGGGCAAGCCCAGAGCGTACGCTCGAACTGACAGGTGCTTAATGTAAGACGTATGCAGTGTGCTTGAATGATCAAGGTGTTTTATGGTGAAGCATGAATGCAGGTCTGAACAGTAAGAGTTTCTGATGGGCAGGTTCCAACAACGGGCAAGCCCAGAGCATACGCTCGAACTGACAGGTGCTTAATATAAAGACATATGCATGTGTGTTTGAGTAATCAAGGTGCTTGTAGTGAAGCAGGGGGGTTGGAAGAAAAGTAAATGTTGCACTTATGCTAGATGCAAATGAGATGATGCTGGAAAATGAGTAGCTGGGTGGACGGAGGTGTCGCAAGGGTTGGCTTCGAGTGGCTGGATCAAGACTTGGATGGCTTGGGAGGCTTGGACCAGTGGTCAGGCTGGGCTGACCAGGGTTAGACTCTCCTCACTCGGGCTCTCCTTGGTGGAAAGATGGGCTAAGGGTGGAAAAGGGTGACTCAGACGGTCGGGCTCTCTCTGGCTCGAAGGGATTCGAATGGATTCGAATTGATTGTTGAAATGAGAAGGGGAGGGGGTATTTATAGCAGCAGAGAGTGGCAGAAGTCGTAATTTTGTCCGGGCGGCCTGCCATGGGCCGCCCGTACGGCCGCTCCTCGGTTTCCAGCGAGTACGGTCGCTCCCTCGGGGCTGCTGTTGGACTCGCTGGTCGACTCAGTGAGTTGACTCAGCGGGTCGACTCGGTGATTTGACTCGACGGGTTGACTCGACGGGTTGACTCGGTGTTTTGACTCGACGGGTTGACTCGACGGGTTGACTCAGCGGGTTAACTCAGCGAGTTGACTCAGTGAGTTTGACTTTTTTTTTTGGGATTTTTTGACTGGCCTTTTTTATGGGGGTTTTTCTGGGTGGTGTTTAGGACTGGGTTGACTGGGTTCAGGCTTGAACTGGGCTATGGAATGGGACTTACAAGGGTGAGTTTGGCTGAGTTTGGACTTGGGATTTGGGGGTATGGTCCTCCGTTCAACCAGCTATCTCTATCAACAGTGTAGCCGAAGGTGGGGTGTCTACAAGGACTTTTTAAATATGTTTTTAGGGTTTTTTTTAGTATTTAAGTTACTAAACTCACTTTAATTATTATCTCTCATATTATCAATAAAATTTTCAACTCTTGTCATTTTTTCATCTCGTAGATTTGAAATCTTTTCTCTCGTTGATTCGAGGAAACGCGGTTGAGGATGTCAGAGAGCTCCTTGGATTCAAAGTAGGTATCGAGCGAGGAAGACGGTGATCGACCTCTCCACATCCCTCCCTGCGTCACTCAATATTCTAACATTTAATTCCGAAGAGTACTCCTAGGTAATTGAAAAAATAAAAATTGGCGGCCGCCACCCATCAAATAAAATTGAGTAGAAGGTAAATAATTTAAAAGAGAAATAAATTCGCATGAAGATTCTTTGAAAAAAAAAAAAAACGGATTTAGGAAAGGTATAGAACACCATTTGACCATGAATATACGGGATTGTTAATACACATATAAAATTTTTAATTAATTTAATTAAAAAACTTCTATTTCCACTTTATTTAAGTGTAGCATATGCATATATGCATGTACATGTACATTCTTTTTTCATTCCCATTTTTTTAGTCCAAACTGTATTAAACATTTTTTTTTACCTTATTTCTTAGTGATAGATACCAGTTTAAAAATGAACATTTCCTACACCATATTTTTGCCATTTCCCATCTTGCTATGGTCCGACTGACTTTTGGGATCAAATCCTAACATGAGGTATCGCAACTGATGAATAGAATTTATTTTGCATGCATATGACAGTGGGCCTGCAAAGCTTGGCTATTGCACACTCAATTTCTGCAGTAGGTGTTGGAACTAGTATTCTGACCTACAAGGCTTTATATCCAAGATCAAAGGAGTGTAAAACTGTGATGAGATTTTGTAAAATTTTGAGCATTTTTCATGTTGGATTATATTGAGAAATTGCCACCGACACTATCCTTCTGCACCGACAGTATTCTTCCGAAACAGGCCCTTTTCACTGTAGAGTGTTTTTGGTCATTTACTCAAAGGAAAATTACAGGACCCTGATGAATATTGTCCTGCTGGAGCCTGATTACATGATAAGAACTTTCAAGTAATGAGATTCATGGTGATGATGGATAATATGCTCAAATATAGTAGTTTCCAACATGTGTACATTTTCCCAAGCTGTTGCTTTATATTCTTTTTTAAACATCTATTTGTGGGCTACTGATCACAGGGATACGATCTCCAGATCTGAGAGGTATGTAGACCACTTCATATCTACAACGGGAAAATTCAGGTAAACGGTTTGGAACACCTAGACATTTGCCTCACTCGCAGTAGGACGCGGATTGCATGTGCCCCTGGCATCAGGGTGGTCGGAAGCTTTGTGGGGCCCACAGAAATGACCCTGAGAAATCCACTCCGTCCATTAGTTTCTCCACCTCACAATAGGATAGGACTCCAATAATCAGACAGATTCAAAAGTCATGTGGGCCACACGAAAGGAAACAGTGAGAATGGAAATGTTAAGGGTTGAAAACTTCCCGGAGCCCACCATGATGCTTATATGCCATCCAAACCGTTCGTAATGTTATTAACACTGGGATAAACTGTAAGCACAAATGTCATCCTGATTCAAAACTTCTGTGGCCCCCACAAAGTTTCCAATAGCAAGCATTCAATCCACGCTGTTTTCTGTCATGTAGTCCACATGAGTTTCAGATCCGCCTGAGTTTTGGAGTCCCGTCCTATTTCGAGGTTGTCAAAATAATGGACGTAGTGTATTTCTACAGGCATCTCTCCGGGCTAGCCCCACATAGCTTCCGACCATAGGAATTTCATGTGCCCGTGTACCTTGCACTAAATGGGGGACACCGGAAGTTCCTGCGTTCGGAAGCTACGTGGGGTTCACTGTGATGTTTATGTGAAATCCGCACCGTCCATCTATTTTAACAGCTCATTTTAGGAAAGGGGACCAAAAATAAAGAAGATAAAAAATTCAAGTGGGCCACACGAGAGGAAAAAGTGGGAGTTGAACGACCACCATTGAAAGACTCATGGGGCCACAGGAGTTTTGTATCAGTCTAAGATTTTTATTTTTTCAGTTCATCCAAGTGGGAATGACGTTATGAACAGTTTGCATGGAAGATAAACACCAAGGTGAACCCCAGGAAGATTTCAACGGATGGCATATCTTTCCCACGTTTTCCTCTCGTGTGGCCCACTTGATTTTTGGATCCGTTTCTTTTTTTTTTTCTATAACTTGTTCTAAAATGATTTTTCAAAGCAAATAGATGGGATGGATTTCTCACAAACATCACGGTGGGCCCCACATAGCTACCGAGCGCAGGAACGCCCAGGAAATCCGCGTACACTAATGTACAAGCCCGTTTCAGTCATCCACTTTCTTGAAGTTACGTGATTCTGAGATTTTATTTTATTTTATTTTTTTAAACTAGGCAAGAAAATGACAATAATATACACAGTAATCATCTGGAAGTGGTACCTCATCTCAAGGGTATTTTCGTCACAAAGAAACATTTTGGAAGTTCACATGCCCCATTCATTCCTAAACCGTAAGTACATGTGACAGCGAATGCTTAAAGGGACAATGAAGCACCAACCACATGCAAATAACCATTCAGAATGAGTTACCACGGATCAATGATCTAAGTAAGTGCATGGGAACCTTTCTCATGCGCATAGTTGCATTTGAACTTATCACCATCCACACCCTATCTGGACCGTTCATTAGGTTCCAGCCCACTCTTACTAGTCTGCCCTAGAAAAATCATATCCAGACCATTCAGTCAATGGCATGCTAAAAATGGATGGCCAAGATTTTATATATAGAAAATATGCCTAATCACAGATATTTAAAGCCATCAATTCCTGCGATTTTCGCAATGCAGCGGAAGAAGAGCTGACTGGATCTGATGGACGGTGTAGATAGGTGATGGCAACAGTGGCAAGCACGGTGCAATCATATTCATGGGGGAAGGTTTCCATAGGTTTGGGATTGTTTAAAGCTATAATAACTGTAATTATCTGCAATAAAAAAGTTTAGATTTTCTTTAAAAAAAAAAAAATTGGATTGAAATATATTAAGTAAATGCTTACTACATGGGGTACACCATGACACATGCCATGTGCATGTGTCACATTTTCCATACAAGCACATGGAATGCTCACGTGAGTGACAGCCCGCTCCTATTTGTTTTTAGTAGCATTTTTCTAGTTAGATGCATTGGACGGGCAGCGTTCCCTCAATCTATCTCATGGTTTCAAATTTCAAAAATTGAAAACTCGGCTTGAAAATCTGATTGGACGAGTCAAGAAACTCAGACTAGTTTGTTTTTTTGAATTTTTCCATGTTTTCCAATAATAGAGCTGATATTTATCTCTCTGTCTGGCCATCTGTTTGTTTGTCTATCCATCTCTGAGTGCTCGTATAGCTACAGGAAAATGCTGATTGTGACGTGAAGGTGTCATGGTGCTTTAGTTAGTATAAGTGGAGCCCTTGATTCTTACCCTCCAATTGCCCAAAAAAAAAAAAAATTTACTGAAGTAGTCAAAGGTCCAAAAGAAGGGTACGATCGGTTCATGGTCCAGAGAAAGGGGGAGATTGGAAGGCTAGGATCTTCTAAAACCTCTAAACTCGTGGTGTGGCCCAGCTGAATTTTTGAATCGGCTGATTTTTTTGTGTCCCTTCATCCTAGTGGGCATGTTTAATGAATGGCTTGGAAGACATACCAAGTACAGTGGGCCCCAAGAACCTTCACGAAGGTTTTATTGGTAGCCATCCCCTCCCATACCTATGGTGTGTCCCACCTGAATTTCCATTGTGTCTGATTTTGGTCTCAGAGCCTGACATCAAAGGGTGACCCTAGTGGATAGGGTGGGCCCTGCAATAACCCAGTTTCACCACTACTAGCGGTGGAAACTGTAGCATGCGTGTGTTTTCCTGTCGAAATCCCTTGTATTCCTATCTTTATATATATTTACATTTTAATAAGAGTAAGAAATAAATAAATAATGACTTGTGGGGTGCTTTGCTTCTATTATTAGGGAACATTACTATGCATATGTCATGCACAATAGCACCACATGGCATGCTCAAAGTTTCATTACTATGTGCCGACGCTACATTCCAAGAAGTCGTGTCAAAGTCATTGTCAATGATACCTAAATGCAGCTTGGATGGAGGAGCTTTACTCAGCCCACTTGTGCATGTCCAAGACGGCTCATCTCTTGTGCCACAATGTCACATAGGTCTGAGATCCAGTACATTTATCTGGAGGTTAGGACATGTTAGAGTATACGATGCTATAAATAGCTATGTAAATTGATTCTTATTATTAATTAAGAATTTTATAAAAGTTTCACAGTTATTGTTTATGAAATAAACAAATTAGAATTTTTCCCACTGTAGTCTCTCCTGATTTAATAGCACCACCATGAGCTCGAAGTCTAATTCGATGTCAAAGTCATATGATTCGACTTCAAACTCATGTGACTCTTTAGACGAACTGGGCACACTATTGAATGCAGGAAAAGAAATGTTTTTTGGTTTTTGAGATTTTTCTGAAATGAAAATGCTAGATGTTTTTGGCTTTTGAAAGTTTTTTATTTTTTTAGATTTTCGAAATTCGTGGGACTTTGAACAAGCAGGCATTGCGGACCATGATTGAGCCCAACTTGTTCCAAAGTTCCGGTCGCTGCTTAAACAGGCATTTTTTTTTTGGAAGCCAGAGCCCTCAGGTGGCTCTTTGGCTGATTCGAAAGTGAGGGGAACAGATGACCATTCAGGACCCCACACTTCCTCCCTTGAAGAGGTGGGGGTTGATGATTTGGGCGAAGAGTCACGGTCTGGCCCAATGACCATGATTTCTTGCTGGTCGGGTTCGGGATCTGAGTCGTACTCAGTCCCTCCCGGATCACTTACCTCGCATTGCAGTTCGTCTGGTTCCGCAGTGAGACACAAGTTTGGAACCTGGACATCAGACCAATCTAGGGCTGGCCACTTCCCTTTCTTGGTCCAATAGATGGGCTGCTTCTGCCCCTGGCTGATGATTGATGATGTTGACTTTGCAGAGATGGGCAAGTCGTGCCCCTTGCTAATTGGTGCTGAGATGGGCGAGTCGTGCCCCTTGCTGATTGAAGTGGGCAGGTTGTGCCCCTGGTTGAGAGGAGTGGGCAAGTTGTGCCCCTGGTTGAGAGAAGTGGGCAAGTTGTGCCCCTGGTTGGGAGCAGGTGTCAGAGTAACCTGGTCCTGAAGCTGCTGCATTTGACTTCCTTCTTCATCTTCATCCTTTTCTTTTTCTTCTGGAGGCTTAGATGGTTCGAGAATCTGATCCCATCGAATGGGGGGCCACGTGGCCCAAACTAGACTCATCGGGAGACCTTTGTGTAGTGCAGTCGGTTGATTCCCTCCTGGATCCTTGCAAGGTTCTCCTGGATTGACGAATTGGATGGGTGAGCACCGAAATTTCTTCCTCCTTTTGTCCATGAAGGTTGCCCTATATCCGAGTCCCCATTTGCGTTGGTTATATACTAGCGATACCTTTCTGGACTTGAAGTGATTCTTCATTCGGTATTTGAGGCTCAGACGCTCTGCCGGTGAGAAGACACGGTCCACCCTTATCGGTTCTGGATTGGCGATAGAGTTCACAGTCTCAAATTCGAAACTGTGAAACGGGATGTCTTCTTCAGAATGCTGGATATCGATGACCGGGATGTCTGGTTCAGTGGCAGCAGCATTGGAAGGAATGATGAGCTCTTTCTCTGCATGGATAGAGATCACTTGATTTCCACAGATATACTTTACTCGTTGATGCAGGGTTGATGGCACAGCTCCAATTTTGTGCAGCCATGGTCGTCCGAGCAACATGTTGAAAGAGGCTGATATATCCAGGACTTGGAATGTGATGGTGGAGACTTCCGGGCCTATCTGTACCTCTATGTCGACTTCCCTTCTACTGATCGGCGGGTGTTGTCGAATGCTCTGACACATATGGTGCTGGGTCAAAATGAAGAGGGACTGATTCCCAAACGTTCCGCAGTCTTGAGTGGGCAGACATTTAGGCTTGAGCCATTATCGATAAGGACCAGCGGGACACAGAGGTCCTTATATCGTAAGGCTATGTTGAGGGATCGCCCATGATCGCGTCCTTCTGGTGGCAACTCATTATCTGTGAAGGTGATGGCGCGCGGAGCCAGGAGTTGTCCAATCATCAAAGCTATCATTTCTGGTGCCGTATCGGAGGAGACATGAGCATCGTTCAAGGTTTTGGCGAACATTTCTCGGTGTATGCGAGATGTGCAAAGTAGCTCCCATACTGATATTTGAGCAGGGATTGACTTGAGCTGAGTCGCCACATCGTATGCGGCTTCATTTTTATTGCCGAGGCCTGAGAGAGCGCCTTTGGGATCTCCTCTGTTCTGATTATCTCTTCGGATGCAACGTCCATTGGGATTCATGTTCCCCACTTCCGCACATTCTGGATAGTGCCATGGAACCTCTTTGTAGCTTTCTTCCCTTTTGCCTTCTAGGACCACCGGTTCTTGCAACGGTGCCATTGTGGGTACCAGATCTTCCTCGTATGGAGCTTTTGCCTTGAGGACTACATTGTTGCCTGTGCTGAAGGGGTAGTATCGAGGCTTGTCTTCATAGACCACATAAGGTCGTGGTCCTGGCTTGACTGTTCCTGGGGCGGGAGGCTCCCATGGAATGAATACTGGTCCTCTTGATATGGCAGGAGGTTTCTCTGTTCGTCCGAGCTGCCGTAGCGTGATTGATACGCCTCCGGGACTTGCCCCTTGCAATATGACAGGCTTGACTGGAAGAGCTCCTTCCAAGACAACGGGCTCTTGTTGCTGATGAGTGTAATCCTTCCATTGCGGATTGGATTGTTCTGGAGTTGCCTCTTGCAAGATGACAGGTTCGTATGTGGGCTCAATGTATGATTGTGCTCCTTCCAGGACGACTGGTTCCCAGCTTGAATGGTTGTAAGGTGCCCCTTGAACAACTGGTATATCATATGGAGGTGCTCCTTCAAGCACTACTGGCTCGGAGATTGAAGGAAGAAAGGGACTTGCCCCTTGCAAGATTGGAGGAGGATTTGTTGGCTCATAAGTGTAGGCGTGAATGGATTGGATGGGGGAGAAGAAGCGATCGAGATGATCCCCTTCTTCTATACTATTGACTGCAGGGCCACGAGATGAACTGGGGTCCGTCGGATGTTGAGGCAGAGGATTCTGAAGGATGTTGGTGGAAGCTGTTGGAGAAGTTCCAGGGACCGAGATGACGATCTTGCGGTCATCAATCAGGTCTTGTATGGCATTCTTCAAAGTATAGCATCGATCAGTGGCGTGACCACGTCCTTGATGATAGGCGCAATACTCATTTTCTCGGTAGTTCGGTGGCAAAGGATGAGGCGGAGGCCTAGGTGTCATCAGAGTGAGTAACTGCTTTTGTACCAGCGTAGTCATGATTTGACTAAGTGGTTGACTGAGTGGAGTGAACTTCCTGAACTCCCTGTAATTCTGCCTGTTCTGGTATGAGTATTGGCCATTTCCCCTGAACTGCTGCTGTTGTCGAGGTGGTTGTGGCTGAGGATTCGGTTGTGGCTGATACCGCTGAGGCTGATGCTGAACTTGATTCTGCTGATACTGTTGACGTCCCTGTGGGGGAGCACGTTGATTCCCTTGAGCAGTGGTGTTGATATTGTTTACCTCCGTTGGGTGAGGAGGAGAACCACTATGGTTTCCATTCCCGTGCCCGATAGGTCTTCCTTCCACTCTGTTCCTCTTGACTGCAGTGGCTTGATGAGGCCATGGGGAGATTGTCTCGGCCCGGATTCCTGCTTCGACTTGCTCTCCAGCATGGATCAATTGTGAGAAATTCGCATATGGATGCGAGATGAGATACCCGGATATGCCTGGGTATGTTGAATGAACAATCATGGAGATTTGTTCTTCGTCGTCGATGGGTGTCCGCATTCTGGCTGCCATAGCTCGCCAACGTCCCACGTAGGCTGATAGTGTTTCATCACTCCTTTGCCTGAGAGCTGCGAGGTCGGCTCTTCTGGGTGCCATGTTGAGATTGTACGCAAATCTGTCGACGAAAGCCTGGGAAAGCTGTTCCCACATCCTGATGCGGTGGCAGTCCAATGAAGTGTACCAATCGAGGGCATCGCCCTTCAGAGATTTTTGGAACAAGCGAATGAGGGCCCCTTCATTTCCTGAGATTGCACTCAGCTCTCCACAGAAGGCCTTGAGATGTGCTGTGGGACAACCGCTGCCGTCGTATCTTTTGAACTTTGGAACCTCAAAGTTTTGAGGTACCTGAGCATCTGGGAAAGGACACAAGTCTCTGAACTTGGTCGAAGGTAGGTCGATTCCTTGCTGTCGCTGAAGCTGATTTTGCAAGATCTGGAACTGCTCCCGCAACTCGTCCAGTCCTGAGTGATCTGTTCGAGCGATTGGTGCCTCCTGGAGTAAGGCACGTTCTTCTTCGGCATAGTGGTCGATGTCTTCGACCCTATGGGCTTGCTGAAAAGCAACCGCGGGTTGCTGAAATTGGTTTGATGATTGAACTGGATTCTGATGAACTTGAGCTTGAAATGATGGTAACTGAACTGGAGACTGTACTGAAGGTTGAACTGGAACTTGTTGGAAATTAACTGGATTTTGCTGAATTGAAGATTGCTGAAAATTAACTGGATTTTGCTGAATTGAAGATTGCTGGAAATTAACTGGATTTTGTTGAATTGAAGATTGCTGAAAATTAACTGGGATCCCATCGGCGGGGATGTGCTGGAATTGAAAAGTGCTCCTGTTTGCAGGAGGCTGAGATGCTGGGAAGTGACCCCCTTGTTGGGTATTCGCCACTGTCCGCTGATTGATGTGGGCTTGACACTGACCCCCATTGTGGGCATTCGCCAGTGCTGTCCCTGTTGCTGGAAATTGAATTGAAATCCCATCGGCGGGGATGTGCTGAAATTGAAAAGGTGTCCCATCGGCGGGGACATGCTGAGATCTACTGAGATTGTTGTTTGCAAGATTGACTGGTAGCTGACTAGATGTTCCGGCAACGGAAGTGCTCTGAGATGGCCTTGTCGTCGCAGGAAGATATTGAGAAGGATGCCCCATAGCGAAGGGCTGAGATGGCTGCTGTCGGTAGTCTTGGGCAGACTCCGATGGTTGTGCTTGATTTGAACTGGAGGCCGGGAGGACCCGGCATGGTTGCTGAGATTGCTGAACTGGGCCAACTTGATTGTTGGCTGCTGCAGTGGCCTGTGCTTGCATGAATTGCAAGAGCATTTCTTGCATTGCTCTCACTCCTTGTGCCAATTCTTGTATGATTGGCGTATTATCAATGGGCTGTTGCGCTGGAGGTTGCGCTTCGGTCATTTCAAGAGCAGGGAAGTGATGAGTTTCTTCTTCGTGGTCAGACATGGCTTGCTGAGCCCGAGTGCGGATTATGCTGTGGAAGGGAAGCTGTCTCCGAACACGTTGAGCCCAAGGTGGCGCAATGGTGAGGACTATACTCTACTCTTTTTGGGTTTTGGGATTTTCTATTTTTTTTGTTTTGGAATTTTCTTTTTTTTTTGTTTGGGTTTGGGTAGAATGTTATGCAGATGAGATTGTATGAGGATTAATGACTTTCAAGTACGGGAAGGATTCTGTTTTCAAGTCGGATCACGACTAATGGGACTAGCTTTTCCCCAGCAGAGTCGCCATTCTGTGGACCCTCGCCGATTTTCCCGCGCTCCCACACGACGTCGTTCTCCCTTTCCTTTCGGAAGAAGAAGAAGAAGAGGTGCGTGAGTGCGAAATCGCCGTTTGTGCCACTGGCTTGCCTCGTTCTCGAGGGCTTTGTTTGGTAGTCGTGTTAAGCTGGATGTGTTTAAATGTGTTTATATAAGACCAGAGTCGCCACTAGCCAGTTACTTCGAATCTACAGTCGGCTAGACCCCGTAGAAACGTTAGAGAAGGGAATCCGAAGATTCTTTCCTCTAAAATGACTCCTGTTGATCTGCGGTCAGAGATTCAAGGTAAGGGATCACGGTTACAGGGTGGGAAGAGGTTAAGCACCCCACACACTGCCCGTACCGAAGTACGGTCTCTACTTCACAGAATCGATCGAGTACTTGAAAGTCTAATTTAATCCTCGTATATTCTCATGGATGACATGATGCATGAATGCGGGTCTGAACAGTAAGAGTTTCTGATGGGCAGGTTCCAACAACGGGCAAGCCCAGAGCGTACGCTCGAACTGACAGGTGCTTAATGTAAGACGTATGCAGTGTGCTTGAATGATCAAGGTGTTTTATGGTGAAGCATGAATGCAGGTCTGAACAGTAAGAGTTTCTGATGGGCAGGTTCCAACAACGGGCAAGCCCAGAGCATACGCTCGAACTGACAGGTGCTTAATATAAAGACATATGCATGTGTGTTTGAGTAATCAAGGTGCTTGTAGTGAAGCAGGGGGGTTGGAAGAAAAGTAAATGTTGCACTTATGCTAGATGCAAATGAGATGATGCTGGAAAATGAGTAGCTGGGTGGACGGAGGTGTCGCAAGGGTTGGCTTCGAGTGGCTGGATCAAGACTTGGATGGCTTGGGAGGCTTGGACCAGTGGTCAGGCTGGGCTGGACCAGGGTTAGACTCTCCTCACTCGGGCTCTCCTTGGTGGAAAGATGGGCTAAGGGTGGAAAAGGGTGACTCAGACGGTCGGGCTCTCTCTGGCTCGAAGGGATTCGAATGGATTCGAATTGATTGTTGAAATGAGAAGGGGAGGGGGTATTTATAGCAGCAGAGAGTGGCAGAAGTCGTAATTTTGTCCGGGCGGCCTGCCATGGGCCGCCCGTACGGCCGCTCCTCGGTTTCCAGCGAGTACGGTCGCTCCCTCGGGGCTGCTGTTGGACTCGCTGGTCGACTCAGTGAGTTGACTCAGCGGGTCGACTCGGTGATTTGACTCGACGGGTTGACTCGACGGGTTGACTCGGTGTTTTGACTCGACGGGTTGACTCGACGGGTTGACTCAGCGGGTTAACTCAGCGAGTTGACTCAGTGAGTTTGACTTTTTTTTTTTGGGATTTTTTGACTGGCCTTTTTTATGGGGGGTTTTTCTGGGTGGTGTTTAGGACTGGGTTGACTGGGTTCAGGCTTGAACTGGGCTATGGAATGGGACTTACAAGGGTGAGTTTGGCTGAGTTTGGACTTGGGATTTGGGGGTATGGTCCTCCGTTCAACCAGCTATCTCTATCAACAGTGTAGCCGAAGGTGGGGTGTCTACAAGGACTTTTTAAATATGTTTTTAGGGTTTTTTTTAGTATTTAAGTTACTAAACTCACTTTAATTATTATCTCTCATATTATCAATAAAATTTTCAACTCTTGTCATTTTTTCATCTCGTAGATTTGAAATCTTTTCTCTCGTTGATTCGAGGAAACGCGGTTGAGGATGTCAGAGAGCTCCTTGGATTCAAAGTAGGTATCGAGCGAGGAAGACGGTGATCGACCTCTCCACATCCCTCCCTGCGTCACTCAATATTCTAACATTTAATTCCGAAGAGTACTCCTAGGTAATTGAAAAAATAAAAATTGGCGGCCGCCACCCATCAAATAAAATTGAGTAGAAGGTAAATAATTTAAAAGAGAAATAAATTCGCATGAAGATTCTTTGAAAAAAAAAAAAAACGGATTTAGGAAAGGTATAGAACACCATTTGACCATGAATATACGGGATTGTTAATACACATATAAAATTTTTAATTAATTTAATTAAAAAACTTCTATTTCCACTTTATTTAAGTGTAGCATATGCATATATGCATGTACATGTACATTCTTTTTTCATTCCCATTTTTTTAGTCCAAACTGTATTAAACATTTTTTTTTACCTTATTTCTTAGTGATAGATACCAGTTTAAAAATGAACATTTCCTACACCATATTTTTGCCATTTCCCATCTTGCTATGGTCCGACTGACTTTTGGGATCAAATCCTAACATGAGGTATCGCAACTGATGAATAGAATTTATTTTGCATGCATATGACAGTGGGCCTGCAAAGCTTGGCTATTGCACACTCAATTTCTGCAGTAGGTGTTGGAACTAGTATTCTGACCTACAAGGCTTTATATCCAAGATCAAAGGAGTGTAAAACTGTGATGAGATTTTGTAAAATTTTGAGCATTTTTCATGTTGGATTATATTGAGAAATTGCCACCGACACTATCCTTCTGCACCGACAGTATTCTTCCGAAACAGGCCCTTTTCACTGTAGAGTGTTTTTGGTCATTTACTCAAAGGAAAATTACAGGACCCTGATGAATATTGTCCTGCTGGAGCCTGATTACATGATAAGAACTTTCAAGTAATGAGATTCATGGTGATGATGGATAATATGCTCAAATATAGTAGTTTCCAACATGTGTACATTTTCCCAAGCTGTTGCTTTATATTCTTTTTTAAACATCTATTTGTGGGCTACTGATCACAGGGATACGATCTCCAGATCTGAGAGGTATGTAGACCACTTCATATCTACAACGGGAAAATTCAGGTAAACGGTTTGGAACACCTAGACATTTGCCTCACTCGCAGTAGGACGCGGATTGCATGTGCCCCTGGCATCAGGGTGGTCGGAAGCTTTGTGGGGCCCACAGAAATGACCCTGAGAAATCCACTCCGTCCATTAGTTTCTCCACCTCACAATAGGATAGGACTCCAATAATCAGACAGATTCAAAAGTCATGTGGGCCACACGAAAGGAAACAGTGAGAATGGAAATGTTAAGGGTTGAAAACTTCCCGGAGCCCACCATGATGCTTATATGCCATCCAAACCGTTCGTAATGTTATTAACACTGGGATAAACTGTAAGCACAAATGTCATCCTGATTCAAAACTTCTGTGGCCCCCACAAAGTTTCCAATAGCAAGCATTCAATCCACGCTGTTTTCTGTCATGTAGTCCACATGAGTTTCAGATCCGCCTGAGTTTTGGAGTCCCGTCCTATTTCGAGGTTGTCAAAATAATGGACGTAGTGTATTTCTACAGGCATCTCTCCGGGCTAGCCCCACATAGCTTCCGACCATAGGAATTTCATGTGCCCGTGTACCTTGCACTAAATGGGGGACACCGGAAGTTCCTGCGTTCGGAAGCTACGTGGGGTTCACTGTGATGTTTATGTGAAATCCGCACCGTCCATCTATTTTAACAGCTCATTTTAGGAAAGGGGACCAAAAATAAAGAAGATAAAAAATTCAAGTGGGCCACACGAGAGGAAAAAGTGGGAGTTGAACGACCACCATTGAAAGACTCATGGGGCCACAGGAGTTTTGTATCAGTCTAAGATTTTTATTTTTTCAGTTCATCCAAGTGGGAATGACGTTATGAACAGTTTGCATGGAAGATAAACACCAAGGTGAACCCCAGGAAGATTTCAACGGATGGCATATCTTTCCCACGTTTTCCTCTCGTGTGGCCCACTTGATTTTTGGATCCGTTTCTTTTTTTTTTTCTATAACTTGTTCTAAAATGATTTTTCAAAGCAAATAGATGGGATGGATTTCTCACAAACATCACGGTGGGCCCCACATAGCTACCGAGCGCAGGAACGCCCAGGAAATCCGCGTACACTAATGTACAAGCCCGTTTCAGTCATCCACTTTCTTGAAGTTACGTGATTCTGAGATTTTATTTTATTTTATTTTTTTAAACTAGGCAAGAAAATGACAATAATATACACAGTAATCATCTGGAAGTGGTACCTCATCTCAAGGGTATTTTCGTCACAAAGAAACATTTTGGAAGTTCACATGCCCCATTCATTCCTAAACCGTAAGTACATGTGACAGCGAATGCTTAAAGGGACAATGAAGCACCAACCACATGCAAATAACCATTCAGAATGAGTTACCACGGATCAATGATCTAAGTAAGTGCATGGGAACCTTTCTCATGCGCATAGTTGCATTTGAACTTATCACCATCCACACCCTATCTGGACCGTTCATTAGGTTCCAGCCCACTCTTACTAGTCTGCCCTAGAAAAATCATATCCAGACCATTCAGTCAATGGCATGCTAAAAATGGATGGCCAAGATTTTATATATAGAAAATATGCCTAATCACAGATATTTAAAGCCATCAATTCCTGCGATTTTCGCAATGCAGCGGAAGAAGAGCTGACTGGATCTGATGGACGGTGTAGATAGGTGATGGCAACAGTGGCAAGCACGGTGCAATCATATTCATGGGGGAAGGTTTCCATAGGTTTGGGATTGTTTAAAGCTATAATAACTGTAATTATCTGCAATAAAAAAAGTTTAGATTTTCTTTAAAAAAAAAAAAATTGGATTGAAATATATTAAGTAAATGCTTACTACATGGGGTACACCATGACACATGCCATGTGCATGTGTCACATTTTCCATACAAGCACATGGAATGCTCACGTGAGTGACAGCCCGCTCCTATTTGTTTTTAGTAGCATTTTTCTAGTTAGATGCATTGGACGGGCAGCGTTCCCTCAATCTATCTCATGGTTTCAAATTTCAAAAATTGAAAACTCGGCTTGAAAATCTGATTGGACGAGTCAAGAAACTCAGACTAGTTTGTTTTTTTGAATTTTTCCATGTTTTCCAATAATAGAGCTGATATTTATCTCTCTGTCTGGCCATCTGTTTGTTTGTCTATCCATCTCTGAGTGCTCGTATAGCTACAGGAAAATGCTGATTGTGACGTGAAGGTGTCATGGTGCTTTAGTTAGTATAAGTGGAGCCCTTGATTCTTACCCTCCAATTGCCCAAAAAAAAAAAAAATTTACTGAAGTAGTCAAAGGTCCAAAAGAAGGGTACGATCGGTTCATGGTCCAGAGAAAGGGGGAGATTGGAAGGCTAGGATCTTCTAAAACCTCTAAACTCGTGGTGTGGCCCAGCTGAATTTTTGAATCGGCTGATTTTTTTGTGTCCCTTCATCCTAGTGGGCATGTTTAATGAATGGCTTGGAAGACATACCAAGTACAGTGGGCCCCAAGAACCTTCACGAAGGTTTTATTGGTAGCCATCCCCTCCCATACCTATGGTGTGTCCCACCTGAATTTCCATTGTGTCTGATTTTGGTCTCAGAGCCTGACATCAAAGGGTGACCCTAGTGGATAGGGTGGGCCCTGCAATAACCCAGTTTCACCACTACTAGCGGTGGAAACTGTAGCATGCGTGTGTTTTCCTGTCGAAATCCCTTGTATTCCTATCTTTATATATATTTACATTTTAATAAGAGTAAGAAATAAATAAATAATGACTTGTGGGGTGCTTTGCTTCTATTATTAGGGAACATTACTATGCAATATGTCATGCACAATAGCACCACATGGCATGCTCAAAGTTTCATTACTATGTGCCGACGCTACATTCCAAGAAGTCGTGTCAAAGTCATTGTCAATGATACCTAAATGCAGCTTGGATGGAGGAGCTTTACTCAGCCCACTTGTGCATGTCCAAGACGGCTCATCTCTTGTGCCACAATGTCACATAGGTCTGAGATCCAGTACATTTATCTGGAGGTTAGGACATGTTAGAGTATACGATGCTATAAATAGCTATGTAAATTGATTCTTATTATTAATTAAGAATTTTATAAAAGTTTCACAGTTATTGTTTATGAAATAAACAAATTAGAATTTTTCCCACTGTAGTCTCTCCTGATTTAATAGCACCAGTTGTCATTGGATTCTCGGATAACAGACAGATCAATTGATCTCTACTGCTGCATGATTTACTGCCTCATATCTCCAAAGTTGAACCGATTGGATCAGGAATGAGGGTCCGTTGGATCTTGAATATCACAGGAAAGAAAGCTAAATAAATGGGGGCTCCATCCGTTGGCCTCCGATGCTTAAGTCAGGCTCAAGGGTTAGAATTTGGAGACATGTTATGTGGGGAGATTGTGCGTACCTATTACAATGAGGGAGTAATCGAAGAGTTGTAGAGGATATTTGATGTGGGTGTTATGCACGCAATGGCCGACGAGATTCCCGACGACGTGGATCACTTCTGTAATTGCTTGAAACATGTTTGGTTTATTCAAGTTCATCCTTGGATTGTCACGCCCATGTATGGCGGTCGTGGACCAGGTCGACCTAGGGGAAGAGCTCCTTGGCCGAGCTCCCCGACTTAGGGAGTATCGTAGATTGAAGTGTTGTAGCTGAGATGTGAAGGCTTGGTAATTACATGACCGAGGATCAAGCTCTTAGCTCATTGGTCGTGTTCAATAGAACAACTCAGCTTAGGTTGTTTGATGTATTCAAAATGACCTTCATAAATACTTAACTGTTGTAATCTTAGTCCTTGTTCCCAGCTCCCTTCCCTATTAAGGTCGGCCATTTGGTGTCCGAGGTTAACATCCCCTTGGTCGGGTAGACCTTCATGAGCACGAGGACTTATACTTAGGGCTGAAAGTTGGGCGGGTTCAACCCGACCGACCCGTAACCAACCCGACATTGGGTTGGGCTTGGGCAAGAAGTATCGAACCCGATCTCGAGCTTGGGCCATGAAAACATCAACCCGATGAAGTTTGGGTCGGGCTTGGGTTGAGGTCTCGGGTTGCCCGACCCAACTCGAACCCGATCTATATACAAGTTACTTATACTTTTATTATACTTTAGTGAAGTAAACTTATAATGTTTACTTGTATTTTAACTTATTTGTTTAGGAAAAGTGACGTTCTTTACATAAATAAGTACATATATAATTAATAAAGCCATAGGTACAAAAAATAAGGCATGTATTGAAATATAATAGACTAATGTAATAACGAAAATATTAGCATGTCACAACCCGACCAACTCGATCAACCCGACCGAGTCCGCTTGGGTTGGGCTTGGGTTGAGAATTCCCAACCCGAGGTTGGGTTGGGTTGGGTTAAGGTTGAGGTATAGGAACCTTGGGTTGGGTTAGGGTTCAGCACCAACCCGACCCAACCCGCCCGATTTTCAGCCCTACTTATACTTAGGCCCTTGAGCCTGTGGGCTTTCCTCGCAAATTAAGGTAAGCTCAGATTTACCCACAATAGTAGCCCCCCCACTCTCGAGACCGACTAGTTTAGCTTGAGAGCGAATAGAGAAGGATGAGCTGACTTGTGCTCACATGGGATTTTTAAGATTTAGAATTTTTCTTTTCGGACGCCGATGTTGTTTAGGCAGGAAACGTCTTCATTAATGCCAATTTTGAATTTCGAAGCATCGTCATGATTATCGTATGACCCGGTGTGCATGTCGACTACGACAAATAAAAAAATGACGCACGGTGGAGGCATGCCAAACGCATCATCTCTTGACAAGCCTGCATACCCAGTCATGTTGTTGTTGGGGATTGATGATTCTGGTGATATCTCCCAAACGGAATCCGTCCAATTTGAGTCTATAGGGGAGTCAGTCCCAGGAGGATGTCAATTCGAGCTCAGGATAGCCCCTGAGGACATCTTATATGAGGAAGCCACTTCCAAGGAAGGGCAGGTGGAAATCTCTTATTCTGTCGTGGAGCAATGGGTCGAAAATCCGGCTTCTACCTCTGGGGGCAGTGGCTTCGTGACTGACTCCATCAAATTTGTGCTCACGAAGTTCGACCTGAGCAAGCTCGGAGAGGACTTTGGTATTCCTAGAGCGATAGGACTTTGCTTGCCTCATGATGATGAAGTCTCGAGCCGACCTTGGGAGGGTGAGGTCGCACTTTACTCTGTCTTTTTCTTTTGTGGTCTTTGGCTCCCACTTCATCCTTTGGTGAGGGAGCTCCTTACCCTCATGAATCTAGCCCTAGGTCAGTTCGTCCCCAATGCTTGGAGGATGATCTATAGTTGTTATGTCTTGTAGCATCATGTTGATAATGTCAAGCTCTCCGTTCACGAGCTCATGCACACGTACCAGCTCAAAGGTAGCTCGAGGTCGAAGGGCTGGTATGATCTGTCCTCCTGGTTGGGCAAAGGTGAATCTCTGATCGGTGACCTTCCTTCCTCGACTAAGAACTGAAAAGACAGATGGTTCTTTGTGAACAACAGATGGGAGTCTCCTTCGACCAAGCTGAGGACCTTGCGCTCCCGGGTCCCAAGCGCCTTTTCCACACCAGGTCGAAAAGTTGTACTTAGCATCTTGTTTGTGTTTATTGTTAACTTGTTTGTTCTGATCTTTGACTTTCTTCTGCGTGCAGTTCACTGGGAGAAGCAACCTGACCTAACCCCTCAACTATCCGGGCAGATCCAGATTGCCTGGTAGAGTTTTACTGATTGGAGGAGTTAGAAAGAGCTGCTTTCCTTCGAATCTCTCCAACGAGCAGCCCTGATATCAGAAGGTAACCTTTCCTGCTCAATTCATCATTTAAAAGATTTTCACCCTTTAATTATTCTGTTGATCTTCCTTTTTTAGTTTTAAAAATGTCTGCTCCACCCCCTTCTTCGTCGAAGAGGGCTCACCCCTTCAAAGAAGAGGTCGCGTAGCTCCTTGCTACGAAAAAGATGAGGGCAATCCCCATGCACCCTGTGGGCAACTCGGGAGCCATTCCAGCGGCACATGATGCCACCCCTGGACGACCGTGGTCACCACGAATACTCTACCTTCCACAACAGAGGTGGTTGATCTAGAGGTCTAGTCGAGGCCAGATCGGAAGGAGGCCAATAGAGCATAGGTCATAGTCCCCCCAGCCTTTGCCGCAGGCTCCTCACGTCACTCGTCTGATCTCTTTCCCACTTGTATAAGTTTTGCAAGTGGGCTTACAAAGGCATACATGGGGAGAGGATTTACATCCTTCTGCAGGCCCCAGAAGAGAGAGTCCTTGAGTCGATGGCAGCGAGCTCCATAGAGGTAAGTCTTCCCGTTGTAGCACGATTTTTTTTATTTTCTGAATTTAACAAAAAATTGATCCTTGCCTTTCATGATAGTTTGTCGTATGTGCTATTGCCTACAAGGAGATGATCACCCAAGCTCGGGGGGACAATCTTCGGCCTCAAGGGTATGCTGAAAAAGGCTAAGGAGGAGGCCGAGGCGAGCAGAAAGTAGCTCGAGGCTACACTAGCCGATACAGAGGCGGCCAAGACGGAGCTGGCACGGGCTGCTAAAAAGGCGTCAAAGGAGTGTGCCGAACTTTAGGCGGAGCAACAGAGGTCGGCAACCCTAAAGGCAGAGGTCGAGGAGAAGACGGTCGAGCTCGACCAGACTTATGAGGTGACCTATAAGAGGTGCCAGATCGAAATCCAAGCTCAGTACCCTAAGCTCGACCTTTCCTTCCTGGATGTAGTATTTGCTGAAGACGCTGGTGAGGAGGTTCAGGTTGAGCAAGTCTAGGTTGATGCTCCAGTTATAGATGGAGCTAACTTTCAGGCCACTACCGCTATTGACGTTGATGCTCCTCAAGCCTAAGGCCTTTTTTTATTTTCTGTTCAGCCTTAAATGGGCTTAAACATTATGGTTTCTTTTATGATAGTGCCCCATCCTAGGGGTTTGACAACTGTTTGAATATATTTTTTTAATTTTATGCTATTTATTTTGTGCATTCTTCATGCTTTATGTTGATGATTTGGTGTATTGTGTTTTATGCCCCCCACTCTGATGCCGAGCAGTGAGCTGCTCGGTCGTAGGAGTATCATTCCTTCTTTTTATTCAGACGATTGTGGTTGTCATTGCCTAGTGGGCTATTGCATGGCCTGACTAAGGCACACTTTTATTTGTAGGGGTCATTTTCGACCTTTCCTCAGCTCGGTCTTGAGCTTTAGCAAAAAGACGTTTTTAGGCCTTAACCTTACCAGTCGTCTTAGTTATTGCTACGGTAATTTCGCATACATAGAAAAGAACTAACATTTTATTGCTTTGCGAAACATTTATTTACAAATGGCTTGGGCATTCGTAGTGCTTGTTGAAGGTCGGGCCTGAAGCCCATGTAGATATGTCGATCATAGATAGTAGACTTTTAGGTGCTCGACATTCCATTAACGAGGGAGAGGTCTTCCCTTAAGGTCTTCCAGCCAATAAGTGCTTGGGCGAGCTATGCCAATGAACTTATATGGCCCTTCCCATCTCGAGCCCAACACTCCGGAGCCCCGCTCTTTGGTGCTTTCGGAGACCTCCCGCAAGACCAGGTCTCCCACTCTGAAACTTCTCTTTTTTACTTTAGAGTTATAGTACCGCGCTACCCTCTCCTGATAGGCAGCGACTCTGAGCCGTGCACTTTCTCTGACTTCTTCCAGTAGGTCTAAATTCAGTAGCATTTGACTTTCGTTCTCATTCGGATTGAAGAGCTTAGTCCTATAAGATGGCATGCCAACCTCAACTGGGACCAGAGCCTTGGCTCCAAAGGCTAGGGAGAACAATGTTTCTCTAGTTATTGACTGAGTTGTGGTCTGGTATGCTTAGAGTACATGCAGAATGATGTTTCTCCAGTTCTTTGATGATACTTTGCTCTGACAAGAACTTTATTGGGATTATTCTGGTGAGCTCTTTGTCGACCGCTGACACAAGTTTCGCCAGTGAATCTGCATTTGTATTTTCTGATTTGAGGACCTAACCAATTCCAAAGTGTTCGAACTGTCCGGTAGCTCCCGAGCCTTGTCTAGATAGGCGATCATTCTCTTGCCCTTAGCTTAATATTCGGCAGTTACCTGGGTAACCACCAGCTGAGAATCATTGTGCACCTTTAGTCTCTAAGCTCCCAATACCTTGGCCATACGAAGCCTGGCTAAAAGAGCCCCATACTCGGCTTCGTTGTTTAAAGTTCGAAAGTTGAACCTTAAAGCATATTCCACCTTTATCTCTTTTGGCGAGGTTAGGATCAGGCCTGCCCCACTCCTATGAGCATTAGAGAACCCGTCTACATGGAGGGTCCATGTCGTTAATGGTGGATCCTGATTTCCTTCTCGACGTGTAGGTTGTATGACCGGCGAATCAGTGAATTCAGTGATGAAGTCTGCTACGGCCTGCCCTTTGATGTCAGTCTGCAGGAAAAAATTTATGTCGAATTCGCCGAGCTCTATCGCTCACTTGGTGAGTCGACCATACATCTCTGGCTTCTGAAGAACTTGTCACAGCAGCTGGTCAGTCAATAGGACAATTGAGTGTGCCTGGAAGTAGGGCCTCAGGCACCTAGCCGAGATGACTAGGGTCAAGGCCAGCTTCTCAATATCTGGATACCTGGTTTCTACATCGAGCAGGGCCTTGCTGACATAATATACATGTCGTTGGATGCCTTCATCATCTCTAACTAGAGCTAAGCTCAGTGTCGGTGGCGATACGGCCATATAAAGCGTCAACTCTTCTTCTTAAATGGGCTTGGATAGCAAAGGCGATGATTTTAGCTCTTGGAAGGCCTGCTCACATTCATCAGTCTAGGTCAGCTTCTGGGCTCCCCCCAACTATTTGAAGAAGGGGAGACATTTGTCTGTTGCCCTGGAAATGAATCTATTTAGGGCGGTGACCCGCCTTATAAGGCGTTGGATCTCCTTGGTGGTGCTGAGTGAGATCCTCTCGATCAGAGCTTGTATCTTTTCCTGGTTCGCTTTGATCTAGCACTGGTAACCATGAAGCCCAGAAATTTTCACGAGCCGACGCCGAAAGCACACTTGGTCGGGTTGAGCTTCATTTGGTATCTCCTGCTGGAGCCTAGGGTTGAGCTGAGACCCGATCTGTATTATTCTCGTCGGATCATCTTCAACGACTTGTACGGTGAGCGGGTCTTCTGCGGGTGAGCCTCTCTCTGTGGACTCCTCTCTTGGGTCCAAAGAGGTGTCCTGCATGATGGTCAAGACCTGAGCCTCACCTCGGAGGGCCATCGCATAGAACCGCCAAGCTTCTTTTTTGTTTCCCTTAACTCTTCTGACCCCTCCCTCAGCCAAGAATTTCATCCTCATATGATAGATGGAAACAACTACTTTCAGGGCCCTTAGGGAAGGTCGACTGAGTATGACGTTGTAAACCAAGGATGTGTTCACCACTAGAAATCCACCATAAGGAGGACCTGGTGAGTGGCCCCTCTTGCAGTGACTGGAAGGGTGATGCTTCCCTCCAGCATGATGCTCTCACTGGTAAGCCTAATCAGCGAGGCTTTCACCAGCTGGAGCCTTGCTCTGTCGATCTTCATCTTGTCAAAAGTCGATGCATAAAGGATATCGGCGGAGCTTCTGATGTCAACTAGCATACAGCGTATCTTTTGATTAGCGATGACCATGGTCACCACCATTGCATCATCATGGGGGTAGATGACCCCTTTGGTGTCCTCCTCAGTAAAAAAAATAGGGTACGAGTCAACCTTGGACTCCTTGCTCAGTCGATTGGTGAGGTTGACCAAGTGCACGTCCTCAACAGCTTGTGCATTCCGAGCATATGCTTGGTGCGCATTGTTGAAGTCGCCCCCAGTGGGTCCGCTGAAGATTGTGTAGATCTCCCCTACTGGTTCGTTGTTGATTCTTTCCTCCTGCTGCTCCTGTCGAGGAGTAGGCCTATAGTCGTCCGGCCTCTGGGCGACGTACTCTCACAAGAAACCCTTTTGGATAAGGGTCTCGATTTGTTCCTTCAAGTCGAAATAGTATGCAATGTTATGATCGTGGTCCTTATGGAAGAGGCAGTGCTTTGACTTACTGCTCTTATCTAAATCTATCTTCATCTTGGATGGCCACTTAAGGGCCTGTTTGATAGTTGACAAATGAAATGAAATGAATGTAAATAAGTAATGATTACTTACCTGCTTATTTCCTTAGAAATGCACGTTGTCTGAAAAAGTCTTACATTGGGTAGCGTGTTATGTACCAAAATTCTGTGAGCCCCACCTGATGTATGTGTATGAGGCAGATCTAAAGCTCAAGTGGCTCACAATAAGAATAATTACGTCTACCATTAAACCCACTATTATCTATAGTATGGTCCACTTGATCTTTGAATTTGTCTCATTTGAAATGATTTGAAAGGATGAATGAGCTGTGTGGATATAACACATACATCATGGTGGGGCCCATACATTTTTTCTTTGAAAAGAGATTAAAATTTGCATAGTTTTCAAGGTGGAATTCCATCTCTCTATAAAAAAAAAAAGGTGTAATAATCATTATTATGCATTTAATTTCATTTTCCACCAATCAAACAGGTCCTAAGGATCTTTCTTTCTTGGACCTCCATGAACACATGTTCGACAGGGGTGTTCAGCTGTGTGTAACGCTCGAAGTGGCTGGACGAGGTCTTGATTGCACAGGGATCACTGCTTCAATTGGATGAGTCATGGTTGTCCCTTTGCTGCTTTAGATCGTGGCTGGATTCTTCCTTCACTTCTTTCCTCTTTTTGGACTAGCTGCTCCCAGCCTTATGAAAGTTTACTAGCTCCTCGGCATTTATGTACTTCTGAGCCCTATCCAAGAGCTTTGACACAGTGGTTGGTGGATTTTTTCTGACCGACTAGAGGAACTTTCCTTATTTCAATCCGGCAATCATTGCGAGAAGGATTACTTGGTCGGTCAAGCCTTTGATATGAATGTCTTCCGCATTGAATCGAGCCAGATAATCTTTGAGTGACTCGTCGTCTCTTTGCTTCACTGTGACTAGGTGAGTCAAATGCTTCCTTATATTCGTGCTTCTGATAAATTGTGTAACAAAGGCGTTGCTGAGTTACATGAACGAGCTGATGAACTTCGGCTTTAAGTTTTGAAACCATGTCCGAGCAAAGCTAGTAAGCATTAACGGGAAGACCTTACCCATGATGGGTCCGCTAGTATCGTGTAGTTCCATCCAGACTTAGAATGATTCCAGGTGTTCGACGAGATCCTTCACCCCTGTGTAGTGCTTGATCTAGGGTACCTTGAACCCCTTTAGCAGTTGCTCTGTCATTATGTCATTGGTAAATGGGGATTCAGTCTGCTCTACAAGAGTTTTGGCTTTATACGCCTACTGCATGTCACAGAGCCGCTCCCTAAGCTCGCGTAGCTTGGCCTCCCAAGGGGTCTTGGTTTCCGCCACGTATTCCGGGGTCTTACCTTTTAGGGATTGACGCCTCTCTTCTAGCATATGACATAGATCATACATGTTAAGCTCTGTCGCAGTTCGTGCTTGAGCTGGTACAACTTGGCTGACACGGTCGTCCTCGTCCGGTATTTTAACCTGGCTTTGTCTCCCCGGGGACGGCTGGTCTTGTCAATCGTTGCGTGAAGGCTCACCGGTTGATCCTTGAGAGTTGGGCGGCGGCTGAGGGCCCCGCCCTTCTAAGAGTGTCCTGGTGTAGTGTTTCATTCTCCCGAACTACTCCTTAAGGGCAGAAAGCCTAACCCTATGATTGTGGGACCTCTGTCGTCCGATCCCTTACATGGAATGCTGGGGTGAAGCGAGGTCTGGGAGAGGCGTCTGGACGACCTCCTCCTCTTCGTTTAAATTAAGATGGAAATGGTCAGCTACCATTGGTGCCTTTCCTTTGTTTTTTCTTCTTCCCACCATCACGATCAAACACAAGGGAACGACAAATGTGTAGAACTTCGAAGGGTAATAACACGACTTTGTCGGTTGCCACAGACAATGCCAATATGTTGTCGCTAGATTTTGGGACAACGAACAAATTAGTTGATCTCCACTGCTACACGACTTACTACCTCATATCTCCACAATTGAATGGACTGGATCAGGACCGAGGGAGGTAGGTTGTGGTCCAATTGTTAGCCCTCCGATGCTTAAGTTAGGCTTAAGGGTTGGAGTTTGGAAACATGTTACGTGGGGAGATTGTGCGTACCTATTATAGTGAGGGGGTGTCAGAGAGCTGCAGAGGGCATTCGATGTGGGTGTTATGCCTATAATGGCTAGCGTGATTCTGGATGACATGGATCACGTCTGTAACTACTGGAAACGTGTTCGGTTTATTTAGGTTCGTCCCTGGAATGTTAGGCGCCCGTATGGTAGTTGTGGATCAAGTTGGCCTAGGGGCAGAGATCCTTGGCCGAGCTCCCCAACTTAGGGAGTATCGTAGATTAAAGTAGTTGGTCGTAGCCGAGATGTGAAGGCCTGGTAATTCCATGACCGAGGACCGAGCTCTCAACTCATTGGCCATGTTCAATAGAAAAACTTAGCTTGGGTTGTTTGATGTATCCAAAATAACCTTTGTAACACTAAACTGTAATAATCTTAATCCTTGTTCTCGGATCCCTTCCCTGTTAAGGTCAGCCATTTGGTGTCCAAGGTTAGCATCCCCTTGGTCGGGTAGACCTTCATGAGCTCGAGGACTTATACTTGGGCCCTTGGGCCTGTCGGCTTTCCTCACGGACTGAGGTCAGCTTAGATTTACACACAACAGCACCAATGAGGATGCCCTAGTCCAAGAATTAAGCAAGTCTAATATTATAGTGGGGTCACATTTTCCTAATAATGTGGCCGAAGTTTTCTAACTAGTTCATTTCTTTCTTAAAGTGTTTACCGCTGGTAAAATAACTTTATTTGTGCAGGGTCCAATCCTTATGGACAAGTGAGTATTGCACCTGTCTACTACCATGTTGGCATATAAATGATACATAACATAGGGAAGGATGTGAGGAGGAAGTTCAGTATCTTCCGTAAGTAGGTAAAATCTTAAATCCACAAGGTTGTTCTTGAATTCAAAAAGTAAAAAGAGAATTTCAAAATTTTATTATTCAATAATGTCTAATGTGTATGATTTCTTAATTAGATTACTACAAAGAAAAAATAAAACCCTAATTCAATATTACCTAGCAAAATTTTAACCCTAATAGAAGTCCTAATTCAACGAAAATGGAACTTATCCAAAATAGTAAGCTTTGTCAAAAATAAAAAGTCTTACAAAAGACGGAAATCTAGATCTCTAAAAATAACAAAATACGAAAAAATTAATATTACTAAAAATAGTAATTTTTTTCTAAAATTTGATTTTGAATTGGAAGCTTGCTTTTTCTCGTGAAATGAATGGAAGAAACTCACTTTGTGAATTGGTTGACCTTGGATGACCACTACATAAAAATTGATAGGTCGTGCGTCCCGTAATAATGCACAGATCAAAAGTTATGGCTAATTTATGATTCACATTTTGAACGGCAATTTCTCCCTATCCGTATTAAATTTCTTCGAATCAGACCCGCATAGGGCCTAATTACGTCATGTCTTATGTAAGACTGGGCCTGGATCTAATGGACTACTTCTTCCTTCGTTTGGCCTTCTTTTGGTCCAAGCATGCTAAGAACGCATTAGTGCCACGTCCTACATCAGTCCCTCCATTTAAAAGAACATGTCTTTGAGTTATTCAACAGACTTCGTTCATGATACTCATAGGTGTCTACCATAATAAAATTTTGTGATATCTTCATGCCCTCGGGAGGATCAACAACATAGGCGTCAATCTTCTTCTTCCTTTTTCTTTTTATATGTCACAGTCAGAAACCTCTCCTTACACAGATGAATTAGTACATTATCACTCACTTCAAATACCTTCTAGCGCTAATGTTTATCAACATCTTTCTTATACTTGGCATTGAACTCCTAAAACTTCTTTACCTCAACATACACTGTCATAATCTGGTCCATCATATTTTTTGCAGCAAGACTCATACCCATTAACTTAAGAAAATGGACCAGGTTAAGTGTATGTTTGGGAACACAACCATCCACAACCTCGAATGGGGGACTTGTCAGTGGATCGATTCTGCATGTTATTAAAGACAAACTCCACTTGAGCGAGAGAAATATCCTACATGGAGGGAAACTCATCGGGAAGTTTTTGGGCATAATGTCCTTGAACTCCTGTAATATTGGTTTCAATTTCTCTAGGATGTTCATGAGTTTTACTTCTTTTCTCCTTACAACTAATGCATTGATCTTCCCAATTTCCTTAGATTCTTTGACAAAATCCGGTATAGTTACGAGAGACTACCCCCCTACTTTAAAAGTCTGGGATTGGTTTTTCGCTCTCACAGAGGTAAGGATAATCTTTCTACTATCTTTAATAAAAATAAAAATATTATCCCGACTTTTATGTGTGGCATCAACATCGTATTGCCATAGTCAACTAAGTAATATGTGACAAGCTTCCATATCAACCACGTCATATGTTACTTTATCCTTATAATATTTATTAAGGGAGAATGAAATACGACATCATTCATTTACATTTGTTTCACTCACGTCCTTGATCCATCCAATCGTGTACGTAGAGGGGTATTTTTTTGTTTTCATTTGCGGCTTTTCCACCATAATCTTTGATATAATGTTCCCACTATTCCTACCATCTATGATCAGATCACAGACCCCTTTATCCATAGTGCACCTTATTCGAAAGATATTGTATTCTATAGATTTATCTTCTCTTTTGGTGTGTACAACAACTTCCTCACAATTAGAGTGGTGGCCTGCAATTCACCATCATTGGTTGGTTATGATTCATCACTAGTGTCATACCATGGATATGATGACCAGAGCTCCATCGTCAACCTCATGTTACTCATTAGTACAAACACGGGTCTGTCCTAAGGATTTCGTCAAATGGTTGATCACTGCTTGTAGTCCTTGCATGGCTCGTAGATTTTTCCACAGGAAATAGAGTTAGACACGAACTGAGTTTGATTGTTTGGATTGACTCTGTTCGAACACAAATGGTCTGTTCGAATTTTTTTTTGAGTCGGTTTCAATCATAGCCCTGTTCGACTCAACTCGAACTCGAACTCGACTCGAATATTGACCGACTCGACTCGACTTGTTCATTTGACTTGGTTACACACACACACACGCGCGCGCGCACACACAGAGGGTTGGATGACAAATAAACATAACTGTGGGCCTTAGAAAGATTTCAATGGTGGTCATTATTTTCTTCACTGTTTCTTGTGGTGTGGTCCACTTGAGCTTTGTATTTGCCTCATTTTTTGTTAGTTTAAAATTTTAAACTTTGTGATTTGTCATTTATGATATGTAATTTGTGAACAAATTGGTATTCACTATTTAGTAGTAGGAAAAATATTTTCAAGCGAAAAAAAAAGCAAAATTGTTCGAACTAGTTCAAACTTGTAAAAATTATCCGAAATCCATATGTTTGAACATGGTTGATTCAGACCAAACCGAGTTTAAACAGATCCACCCTGTTCGAATGTTTGTTCAAACATTGTTCGAACACACCCACTCAAGCAGCTGAACGATCCGATCTAGTCCATGTTCGACTCGGATCGGATCGTTGCCCACCTTTAACAGGAAAGTTTTAAACGCCATTGCTATTATAAGATTGTTCCTTGGAGCACTATTCATGGGATTATTGCTCACACCATTGTTAAATATCATCGAACTGAGAAAAACCCTTACTCTGATACAAACTGATGGAGGAAAGTGTATGAGGAGGAAGATCATGATGGAGGGAAGGGTATGAGGAGGAAGATCTTATCTTCCTCAAATAAGCAAAACCTTGGATCCATAAGGTTATTCTTAAATCCACAAGACAAAAAGAAAAATTCAAAATTTTATTATTTAATATTGTCTAACTTGTATGATTTTTCGATTATACTACTAATAAAGAAAAACAAAACCCTAATTTAAAATTACCCTAGCAAAATTCTAATCCCAAGAGAAGTCTTATTTCAATTAGAATAAAAACACACTCAAAATAGTACGTTTTGTAAAAAATAAAAATCCTAAATTAACCTTATAGGAGAATTCCTGTCATGATTACAATCAATCTCTATAAAAGATGAAAATTTAAAACTCTAAAAATAAGGAAATACAAAAAAAAAAAAATCAAAATTACTAAAAATAATAATTTTTCCTAAAATCTAGATTTTGAACCGAAAGCTTATGTTTTGTATCCCATAATAATTTTTCCTAATAATTTTTCCTAAAATCCTAGATTGCCTGCTACATAAAAATCGATAGGTTGTGCATCCCGTAATAATTCACAGATAAAAAGCTATGATCAATTTATGATTCATACTTCGAAAGACAATTTCTCCCTACCTAGATTGAATGTCTTTGAATTTAACTGCGTATAAGGGCCCACTAATGTCATGCCCTAGGTAGGACTGGTCCAAATTTGACACACTACTTCTACTTCCGTTTGACCTTTAGTACAACCATGCTAAAAATTCAATCCTTGCCACGTTATACATCTATGAGGCTCGTTGGGATTAATAAAGCTTTAGATACTAAGAATCCATCCTTGCCACATTCTACAGAGGCTCGTTGGGACTAATAAAGCTTTAAATACGGTATCACCGCTACTCACATGCATTTAAAAGAAGAAAAAGCTAGACTTATACGTTAGTTTCGCACCATTTTAAAAATGATGGTGCCACGTCCTCCTAAAATCAGGCATGGATGTACAGCTATCAAGACCATCAAGTTGTGGGTCTAGTTGTAGATGAAGCATATGCTTAAAATCGTATTGATCGAGCAATCCTAACCATACAATTATGGCTCTCAAATGAATGGTTAGAATAAAAATAGAGTAGTTCAAAATAAAATAAAATAAAAATTAGATGGTTAATATTATCTTCTCAGTGCAATTTTTAGGTTTTCCTCCATCCAAGCTTGGGCCAGCGCCAGCAGTTTGGACAATCTGAATTGCCATACAACCATATCAGGTGAAGGTCAAAGGGTCACCACCATCTTTTAAATGGAGGCAAAACCAACTATCACAAGATTCTAGTACACGACATAAAGTGTGGAAGATGATATGATATAGATACGTTACCAACTTTGAAGTACCTGGGCCATGGATACAAAATCAAAATTTTAAATCATACGTTTGTGTGGTCCACAGACTCACCTCACTTATTTTTCCTCATTTAAAATGAAAATGTTTTCACCTCATTTAAAATGAAAACCTTCTCATATATATGTGGGGACGAATTAGTTATTCAATGGATTGATAGTGTCCAGAGAGATTTGCGGGTAATCATATCAATCTAGAAAGGAAAACACCTGGCCACCTCACCTAAATACCCATTGGGATTGTTTTCTCTAACAAAAGAAACGGCTTAATGCGCATTAAATCTAGACTGTCCATCAGGTAGACCATCTTTGTTAGGTCCTTGATCCTAAAACAAATTGATTCAACACTCATGTGGGTCGCCCACAAAATTCTAGCTAAAATCTCTTATTCAAAGTGGTACGACCCACCTGAGTTTTGGAATACTATGATTTTTGGGTGGTTCTTTCATCTTGGTAAGGCACGTCGGATAAATGGATTGGATGATACATAAACAGCGCGGTGGGCCCATTTCAACTGTTTCCTATGATGCGACCCACTTGAGTGTTGGATCATCATGATTTTTAAGATCCATAGTGAACATGATGCATCGTATCAGATGGACGGGGTGGATCTTACGAAATTCCATCCACGTGGATCTTAGTAAGCAGAACTATTTAGCGACTAACCTTGCGCGACGGATGCAAGTGCGTTCGGTCACAAATCTCTGTGGTGGTGGTGCCGCCTTATGTTTTTGAAAAAATCTCTTTATTATAATGTTTTCATGCTTTGTCAATACCTAAAAAATCTTGAATTTTAAACGGGAGTCCGCCTAACACATCATATCGAAAAATGGTCCATCTTTTCATGCGGAAAATTACCAAATTGCCCTTGACTCTCGCGGAGAATGATTCTATGATAATGATAGCAATTAAAGCCTTTTCTTCCCTTGAAAGGTAAGAAATCAAACCCTTGTTGACTCACCATAGGTTATGTAAATGGGTTTTTGGTAATTTACATTAGCGTGTGTTTTGGGTGTCACATGGTATACCAACTGCTGGTAAGACCCTAAGATGGTGGCCCACTCAAGTATCCAACCATCATGAAATTTCATTCGGGTGTGGGGTCATTTTTGGTGATGGTGAGATTGATGAATGGTTTGGATTTTGTACACGTGGCAAATATGAGCACATGTGTCAGGGTGGAAAAAAGAAAGATTATGGTGGCTTTCCCAACGATTACACACCTTTGAACTTTTTTTTAGAGAGTGAGATTTTACAAGGGGTTGATTTAATAGAAAAACCTTGTTACCTTCCCATTGTGATGGATCACGGATGATATGTAGGCACTCAAATCAAAACCGTCCATTAAATGAATGGCCCACATGAAAACTAATCAACAGTTGATCACAAATGAATGGCCCACATGAAAACTAATCAACAGTTGATCACAAATGAATGGCCCACATGAAAACTAATCAACAGTTCAATTCAACAAACAATTTTTCATAAGTGGAGAATAAGATGGTCCACTTATAACCATTTAAGGTCCACAGTACATCTAACAGTATTTTCCATGATTTGGATAGTTTGATTTGAGTTACACGTATACAACATGTACAACTTCAGGTGCCTGCGTATCATCCACCACACTCTGCCAAAGTATAAAAAAAAAGCTCTTGATTCAAAGAGTGCAACTCAAGTTAGTTAAAAAGGAGTAAAGGAGAGAGGAGAGAGGAGAGATGAGGGTAGAGGGAGGTGGACCCATCATTGGTAGTCATTGCATCAGAACCACCTTCGGCTGTGCGGTCACTTTAACCCCTTTGTCTCTCTCCCTTTATTTCAGTGTATTTTTTTTATTTATTTGGACTTTAAAGCCCCTGGGATTTCGAAAACGGTGTGGTGCCTTGATAATGTTTTTTAATCTGGTTAGGTGGTTTGTGTGTAACGGACGGCAAGGGTAAATAGGTAAATAGGTAAAATTAGAAGACAGAGTCATGGACGTACTATTGCTGACCAGATTCTCCCTCATTTGTTACACATGCTGGAGCATGGATGGTATAGATGTGGCACAGTTAGGGAAACTAAAATTTGATTTGCAGTATTTGTTGCCAATTCCATCAAACAAGGCCACATGTGTGAATGAGGGCCGATATTTAAATTTCGTATGGATATGATGTGTGAGTAGCTGGCGTCCCTAAGTCAAACTGATTATTTGGACGTAGGATCCCGCCATCCTTTTTGTTTACATCGGATTTTGTAACAGGGTCCTCCAGACGTTCACCTTCCTTCCAGGCGATTTCCTCCTGAACCTGAAAAAGTACAAAAGGAAAACTAAGGGTGGCCGGTGTCCGGCCGTCAGCCTTCCAAAGCTTAAGTTAGATGGGATGTGGTAATAAGAGAAAGGATTGGAGTTTGGGATTCAGAGATTGTGTATTGTGTACCTTTCTTATCAATGAAGCCATCTATTTATATAGATCCAAATGACCCAATCTGTTACGCAAGACATCAAGATTACCCCTGATTTTTGGGGATAAGAGGTTTATCCTATTGATCCCAAGATAAGAGAATGGTTCAATACATTTAGACCTCTAGTCAATTACGTTCCCTGACGACGATCCCTTGAGATTTGGAACCATGAATTAAGATGAGCCCAACATTGGTCTATATGGGCTGCTGGTACTGAGAAGGCAGAGGACGCTCAGGCTTGAAGATTATCTCCTTGCTGATTTGAGATGCAAACTCTTTCGACGAGCACTATTGAGAGACTCATATACCCAGAAGGTATTTCGTACTTTCCTAATATTCGAGCCTCGACCACAAGGGCTCGGTGACTCGGTGGTTGAGCGTTGTACTTGTCCAATATGCGAGCCTCGACCAGGTGGGCTCGCAAGTTGAATACTGTCATAAGGGTGCTCGCACGTCGAATACTACCGTAAAGGTTCTCGCACGTCGGATACTGTCATGAAGGTGCTCGCATGTCTCAAATCCTCGCGAGATTCTCCGACCACCGCAATTTGACTATAATAGATGCCCCCAAGTCCTTGCTACCGAGAGGTTTAAGGAAAGGACTTACTTATTGGCTTGCATAACCGCTTAATACTTTTATCGGAGATGAAGCCGTACATGATTGGGCTGGCATTAATGAGCGCCAGCCTTTCGCAGCTTTTCGGCAGGGAGGAAATGAAGAGACGCCCACCACATGTCTATGGATTTAATAGCCATGCCTGTTCGACTGCTACGCCAAACGGGTGATCGCCACGTGTCGCCAAATCCTGAGGAATGATTGCTTATAAATATACGGAGTCTGCCAAATCTTCAAGTTTCCACATAAACTTTCGAAAACCCTTCCTCTTTCCTTACTCTTTCCCGGTGTATCCCTCTTCCTCCGGTGTAATTCTCTTCCCCTGGTATTTCTGGTATAACTCCGCTTCCTCATTCTTCTTTTCTTCCAGAGTATTCTTTTCTTTTTATCTTGAAAAACTTCCATGGTTGGAGATTCTGATGAGGAAACCGTCCCCCTGGGGGATGCCACCCCGGAATCTTCTTCCTCCAACAATGCGAGGGTTCCGGCAGGTAGGTACTCCGCGTCCGGGTACCCATCCATCCTGTCGGAGGAACGACTGAGTGAGCTGCGGGAGAGATATCAGGTACCTGACTCAGTCGTTCTCCGGTTACCCGGAGATGGAGAAACCCCAGATTCTCCCCCTGGATACGTTGCCCTCTACGAATACTTTTGCATTCTTGGGGTGTGACTTCCCCTCCACCCTTTCATTCGCGGCGTACTTCGGAGTTATAAGATTGCCCCTGGGCAACTTATTGTAAATGGATGGAGGGTAGTCCTAAGTTCCTTCGCTCTCTGGGCACAAGCCGGTAACGGAGAGTTAACCGCCGAAGAATTTCTCCGGATGTACCAACTCAAGAAGGCACCCTCCAGCGAAGGCTAGTATTACCTCTGTTACTGGCACCGGGATAATTTTTTCCTGGGGAAACCCACTTCAAATTACCCCGGATGGAGGAAACGATGGTTCTATGCTTCCGGGAGCTGGGAGTCTGAGACAAGATCCACTTCTGGGGGCCTTGGAGTGAGCCGTTTTTTCCGTGAAGGTGGGCATAGTTTCACACTTCGCAGATTTTCGCGAGCCAATTTTGAGTTTTCTGCTTTCTGCTTTTCTAACCTATGCTCGTATTTGCAGGTGTCCCGACTATGGTGAAGCCGAACCTTGAAGGGAGGAATTCACGAGAAGATCGTGAAGGTCTACAAGTTGCCTGCTCGCGACAGGCATATCGAGGCTTGTCTGTCGACCTTTCGACTCGCAGTGGCGGGACTGATATCTCACGAGGAGGTCGCGATGACAAATGCAGGGGAGAAGAGAGGGTTACTGCCTCGCCTCAAGGGCACTAACTCAAAGAGGCAGAAGAAGACGTCTGCCAGTCCCTCTCACCCGTCTAACCGGACGGGCGGAGTTGCTCAAACCCCTCTTGCTGAGGTCGCGGTAGCTGCACCCATGGCTTCATCACTGGTGGTTCCTCCTGAACCACCAGTTATTAATATCGTCGATAACTCCCCGAGGAACGATGGGGCGGGGTCAGGCTGCCCCCCAGTTGAAGAATCTCGCGAGCCTGAAGGTGCTTGTGAGTTGGCTCCCGCTCGCGAGCCGATTGCTGCTCAAGATGCGAGCCCAGCTGGACTGGTTGTAGCCCAGCCCTTTGGAAGTGGAGCATTCACCGTCCCTCGTCATCTCCACCCAATTTGCAAGTTCCTTTTTGACAACATCTCTCCCCAAACTTTTGGCGCCCTTCTTGAACCAAGTCCTGAAAACCTCTTCCTCGACGCAGGAGTGAGGATGGTCTAGGTAACATGTGTTTTAATTTGACCCTGTTGTTTTGCTCCCTTTGTTTTCTTCCGAGTACTTATCTCATAACCTTCCTTCTATTTTGTAGGGCTTGGACCTCATTCTACGAACGAGGAGTGATATCCTCGCCGCTCGTCGTGTAATAGATGAGGCTGAGGGGAAGAGGGTTGCTCTGGAGAAGGCGGACCATGGAAGGTACCAAGTCATCAAGTCTCGCGAGACCTTGATCGCGAAGATGATTGAGGAGAAAAAGATCCTCATCGAGAAGGTCCAAGTCCTGACTGATAGATATCAGGCTTTGGACTTCAATTTCGCCAAGCTCGCAGAGATGAAGGAGAAGGCAGAGAGAGAAAGAAAGATCTTCCGTCAGGACAAGATCTTGTTGGAGGAGCGGCTTGCAGAAACCAAGTCGCAGCTCAAGGAAGTTAGCGACAATCTGGACAAAGAGCGCTCCACTCTCGTGCAGCTCAAGGACGACTCGATCCACTGGGATGAGGAGAGAGTAGCCCTTGTCAAGATGCTCTCTGAAGAAGGAGCCCGAGCCATCATAGAGTTTCGAACTTCGCAGATGTACGACGATGAGAGATATGAATCGTGCGATGCTAGTCGCGACTTCGCACTACGAGTGGTGCAGCGGATGTCCCCATCTTTTGATATGGGTGAATTCGAGAAGGTCGCGGCCATCATACCTGCGGAGGAAAGAGCAACTGTCGAGAACGAAGTGACTGAGGTCACTCAAGCTAGAGGGGTCTCCGAAGTTGGCCCTGAAGCCAAGAGTGTCGCTCCTCCTCCGACCGATGCGCAATGATGATCACCTTTCTTCTCTTTACTTTTCTCATGTATCAGTTTTTCGTGTGTACACAACTCGACTTTTATAGTCAATGAAATGAATGAAATTTTTTTATGATAATGTTGTTGGCATCTTGTTTCTTTTTTCTTTCTTATGTACTGAATACCTTCATACTTAACTCACGTAGTAATGAGTTAGGCTCAATCCGGGGATCGTGATGACCATGTCCGCGTGGAGATAAACTGATCTATCGATTGAGACTTTGATTCTACCAAGGGTAGACAATTGGCCAAGAGAATGTGTGTATTCTCTTCGGGGCTATTCGGGTCCAATCAAATGGAGTAGCAACCAAAAGACTGACTTTGATTTTACCAAGGGTAGACAATTGGCCAAGAGAATGTGTGTATTCTCTTTGGGGCTATTCGGGTCCAATCAAACGGAGTAGTGACCAAAAGACTGACTTTAATTCTACCTTTATTTGAATGTCGTTTAAAATTACATCGAATTAAGGAAATACCGTAGCAAATGTTCCACGTGCCAAGGGCGACGTATGGGTCTTCCTTGCATATCTTCAAGATAATAAGTACCGGGTCGCACGATTTTGGTGACTCGGTACGGACCTTCCCAATTTGGATCCAGCGAACGAGCAGGAACTCCGAGGTTCTGTTTGAGAACTAATCGCCGAGTTGAAAAGTTCTAGGTCGGACTTTGGCGTCACGATACCGAGCAATGCGCTGCTGATACGCTGCGGCTTGCGGCTGGGAGGTATCCCTTCACTCTTCTAAGAGGTCGAGATGAAGTCAGAGACCTTCCTGATTACAAGTCGGATCATACTGCTCGATTCGATACGAAGGTACTTGAACCTCAACCGGTACTACTGCATTGGTGCCGAATGCCAAGAAGAAAGGATTTTCACCTGTTGATTTGTGAGTTGTAGTCCTATATGCCCATAAGACTTCTGGTAGGAGTTCTGGCCACATGCCTTTACACTCATCGAGCTTGGTCTTTAAATGATGCTTGATAATTTTATTCACCGCTTCAACTTGCCCATTTGCCTGAGGATGATATGGAGAGGTGCGGACATTGTATATCTTCCATTTTTCGCAAAATTCATCGAAAGCGGCATTGTCGAATTGCTTTCCATTATCGGTGATTATAGTGTGGGGGAGCCCATAATGGCATACGATATTCCTCCATATGAACTTAGTGGTCTGTTTCTCGGTAATGCTGGCTAATGGTTCTTGCTTCGACCCATTTGGTGAAGTAATCGACCACCACAATTGCAAACCTGTTTTGACCTTTCCCGATAGGCAAGGGCCCGATGATATCGACTCCCCATTGGGCGAAGGGCCAAGGGCTATCCTTTAGCGTCATTTGCTCAGACGGTACATGAGGTATAGGAGAATATCTCTGGCACTTGTCGCATTTTTTAGAGAATTCGATCGCATCTGCCTTCATAGTGGGCCAGTAATATCCTTGTCTCATCGCCTTATATGCTAGAGATCGTCCTCTTGGATGGTTACCATATGCCCCCTGGTGTATTTCATCCAAAACGTGATGTGCTTCTTCTGGGTGAAGACACCTTAAGTAGGGCAAAGAGAAACTTTTACGTAATAGCGTTCCATTTTGTAAAGTATACCTGGCAGTTCGATGACGAATTTGTCGTGCAGATTTCTTGTCGTCTGGAAGATATCCATCTTTGAGATAGAGGATTATGGGGTCCATCCAACATGGAGAGGGATGGACCACGATCAGTTGCCCAGGAGTTGCTTGGTCGATACTTGAAGTGCGAAGGTGCTCGATGGAAATTGATTGTGATAACTCAGACTCGGGTGCGGAGGCGAGTTTAGCCAAAGAATCTGCGAGTTTGTTCTTCTTGCGAGGTATATGGATTATTTCATAATTCGTCAGTTTCGTGAGCAGGATGAGCGCTCGAGATTTGTATAGAGCCATCCTTTCTTCTTTTGCCTCAAATTTGCCGAGTACCTGATTGACTATGAGCTGAGAGTCACTATGAATAAGTAAACTCTGAATCGAGAGGACGTTTGCTAATTCGAGGCCGGCGATCATAGCCTCATATTCTGTTTCATTATTTAAGATACGAGAATCAAATCGTAAAGTGTATTGGAAACGCGACCCGTCTGGGGCAACTAAAATTAGGTCCGCTCCGCTCCCGGTGGCCCGTGAAGACCCATCCACGAAAAGCGACCAGGGTGGTTGGTCGCTGGTCGCAGAGTTATCATCGGGAGAGGAGTAAGTGAATTCGGTGATGAAGTCAGCCACGGCCTGACCCTTGATGGCGGTCCTGGGGCAGAACGAAATATCGTGCTCACTGATCTCGACCGCCCATTTAGTTAATTACCCTGAAACCTCATGTTTTTGAAGGACCTGCCGTAACGGATGATTTGTTGGCACTAATATAGCGTGGGCTTGGAAGTAGGGTCGTAGTTTTCGGGCAGCCGTGACCAAAGCAAGGGCCAACTTCTCCATATCAGAATACTGAGTTTCGGCATCCACCATTGCTCGACTAACATAATAAACGGGCCTTTGTACCCCGGAATCTTCTCTTATTAAAGCGGCACTAACGGCTGTAGAAGACACAGATAAATAAAGAAGAAGTTGCTCGTGTGCCACAGGTTTTGATAAGACGGGGGGTGCACTCATATATTACTTCAGTTGTTGGAATGCTTCTTCACATTGTGGTGTCCACTCCCAATCAGATTTGGCAGTGGCTCAGAGGAGCTTAAAGAAGGGTAAACACTTGTCAGAGGCCTGCGAAATGAACCTGTTCAATGATGCAATGCGACCAGCCAGACGTTGGACATCCTTGAGAGTGGTCGGAGATTTCATCTCGACCAATGCTTTTATTTTTTCAGAATTTTCCTCGATTCCTCGTTGGCCGACCATAAATCCAAGAAATTTCCCAGCAGACACTCCGAACGCGCATTTCTCTGGATTTAACTTCATCTGATACTTCCTCATTAAGTCAAAGGTTTCTCAAAGATCTGTTAGGTGGTCGTTTTCTACGACGCTTTTCACGAGCATGTCGTTGACATAAACCTCCATATTCCTGTCGATTTGTGTGGCGAATATTTTATTGACTAAGCGCTGATAGGTGGCCCCCGCATTTTTAAGACCAAAAGGCATGACCTGGTAGCAATACAGGCTTCGGTCAGTGATGAAGGCGGTGTACTGATTGTCGGGCGGATGCATCATAATCTGGTTATAACCAGAATAACCGTCCATAAAACTTAGCAGGGCATGCCCTGCCGTCGAATCAAGCAGCTGATCGATTCGCGGTGTCGGGAAGCTGTCTTTGGGACACGCTTTGTTCAAATCCGAATAGTCAACACACATTCTCCACTTGCCATTAGCTTTTCGAATGAGAACCATTCTGGGTAGTCAATTTCTTTTATAAAATTGACCGTGAGCAGCTTCTCGACTTCAGCCTTGATTACCATTTGCCTTTTTGCAGTGAAGGCACGTCGGCGTTGATGAACAGGTTTATACATCGGATCAACGTTTAGACGATGTGCAATGCCACTGGGGTCGATGCCTGGCATATCTTTGTGAGACCAGGCAAACACATCTTAGTATTCGGTGAGGAAACGGACCAAATCTTCCCGAAAGACGCTCCTTAAAGAGGATCCCACGTAGACAACTTTGGACGAATCGTCTTGATTTAAGTGGATTGCCATTGTCTCTTCCCTGAGAGTTCCTGATTGGAGAGCATTTTCTCTTGGGTCCAACGAGGTAGCCGTCGGAGGACTTGATGAGTCTTGTGCCACCGTCATAACTAGTGTCGTTTGGGCCTTCTTCCGATCTTGTACGGCTATCTCGTAACACGCTCGGGCTTCCTTTTGATTTCCTCGTACAAACCCGACTCCATTTGGGGTAGGAAATTTGATGCATAAATACAAAGGATGTAAAGCTGCCCCTACCTTATTGAGTGATGGTCGGCCCAAAATTGCGTTGTACGCTGATCTCCGATCTACCACGAGGAAATTTATGAAGATAGTCGTTTTCGCTGGGTTTTCACCGAAGGTAACTGGAAGGTCAATGCTTCCTTTAGGTGTTACCACTTCGCCCCCGAAGCCGACGAGAGGGGTTGAGATTGGTTTGAGCAGGCTCCTGGCGAGTGCCATTTTGTTGAAAGCTTCCAGGTAGAGAATATCAACAGAGCTACCTGTATCCACCATAATACGATGAGTCAGATAATTTGATACCTTTAGCGCGACCACGATGGAGTCTTCGTGAGGAAAGTGAATCCCCTCTGCATCATCGAGAGAGAAAGAGATTGGAGGATGGCCGGATTCTGACGTGTTGGGTGTTTGTTCCAACCAGTAGATATGCTGGGGCTTCTTAGAAGCCTTACGAGTGTATGCTTTTCTTGAAGCTTGAGAATCTCCCCCGCAAGCCGGTCCTCCGGCGATGGTCCGGATCTCCCCGGTAGGTTCAACATCTTCTTGTGAAGTATGATGGTGAGGTAACTTCTTCTGGTGTGGTGCGGCTTCCGCCCTTTTAGGTGATCGACCTTGTCGAACAACATAATCTCGAAGATGACCTTTTCGAATGAGAGCTTCGATATGATCTCATAGAGATATACAATCTTGGGTACTGTGCCCATGGTCTTTATGGAAATAACAAACTTGCTCTTATCTCTCTTTTCAGGATTAGATTTGATCTTTGCAGGCCATTTCACATATGGTTTATACTTGATTTCCATTAACACTTTTTCAAGGGATCCGTTGAGAGGAGTGTAGTTATAATATTTACCTGAATAAAGCTCCTTGGGAGAGCGGTCCCGCCGATCATGCCGATATTTCTTATCCGGGGGAGAGGTTTCCTCTGGCTTGCGTTTCTTGCCCTGTATGCCATGACGTGCCAAAGTAACTTCTTCTGCATTGATATGAGCTTTTGCTTGAAATTCTGTCATGGTTTTAGGAGGGTTCTTATCTAGGGTGAATATAAATTTCTCGCTTGTAATTCCGGCTATGAGGGCCGTGAGGCTTTTTTCTTTGGTATAACCTTCAGTTTGGACGACTTCTGTAGTGAACCGTACTGTAAACTCCTTTATCGTCTCCCCATGCTGCTGTTTCAAATCCATTAGGTGGGATGCTGGCTTTTTAGTATGGATGCTTCCATGAATTGAGAGAGGAATAGCTCCGATAGCTGTGCGAAGGATCCGATGGATCGGGGCTTTAGCCCCCGAAACCATGTACGGGCTGCCTCTTTTAAGGTTAGGGAAAAAGCCCTACACATGATTTCTGACCCATGTCCCTCCAGCTTCATGAGAGACCTATACGTTTCCAGGTGTTCGAGAGGATCGTCAGTACCTATATACTGAGTGATGACGGGCGTGCGATACTTCCTCGGTAAAGGTGCTTCCATGACCTTGTAGGTGAAAGGAGACTGGGATCAATGTATCGACACCACAGCAGCAGATGGTCGATTTGCCTGGTATCGTTGTTCCATATTATCAAAACGATCATGGATTCTTTTGAGGTCTCCTTCCCATGGTAAGGTATAACCTGACGTTTCGACGGTGGACCCCTGAGATTGCTGTTGCCGGGAAGTACTGGAGTGTTTGGAATGCGGGGGTAGCACAGGGGCTTGGTTGTCGAGTGGCATTCGATTTGACGAAGGATGATTTGGTTGGACTTGTGGTTCGTCCGCGGAATGTCTGGAAGCCACTAGTATGGGTTGCGCCGGCAACCCTTCGGAAAGGTTGTTGTCGCTGGGGCTCTAGGAAATGCTGATCAAGTCAATTAGACAAGGCTTGAAATCCAGCGTTGAGGGTTAGGAGTGTGTTTTCAAGGAAACACATGACGTCTTCTTAATTTCTGGAAGCATCAAATAAGGGATTTTGTGATGGCACATTGGGATATCCTTGGGGGATGCCCGTCGAAGTAGTCTGAGGGATGGGTGCTGGTTCGGTAATGTCAGGCAGGAGGTAGCGTTTGCCTTGAAGTGGAAGAATGAACTATCTTTTTGGAAGGCATGGTGGGAGGACTTCGATCAGTGGTGAGAGCGGCTAATCTTGACGATCAAATGCCCTTCCCATAGACGGCGCCAATCTGTTTATGTCGGATTTTGTAACAGGGTCCTCCAGACGTTCACCTTCCTTCCAGGCGGTTTCCTCCTGAACCTGAAAAAGTACAAAAGGAAAACTAAGGGTGGCCGGCGTCCGGCCGTCAGCCCTCCGAAGCTTAAGTTAGATGGGATGTGGTAAGAAGAGGAAAGGATTGGAGTTTGGGATTCAGAGATTGTGTATTGTGTACCTTTCTTATCAATGAAGCCATCCATTTATATAGATCCAAATGACCCAATCTGTTATGCAAGACATCAAGATTACCCTTGATTTTTGGGGATAAGAGGTTTATCCTATTGATCCCGAGATAAGAGAATGGTTCAATACATTTAGACCTCTAGTCATTCCCTGACGACGATCCCTTGAGATTTGGAACCATGAATCAAGATGAGCCCAACATTGGTCTATATAGGCTGCTGGTACTGAGAAGGCGGAGGACGCTCGGGCTTGAAGATTATCTCCTCGCTGATTTGAAATGCAAACTCTTTCGACGAGCACTATTGAGAGGCTCATATACCTAGAAGGTATTTCGTACTTTCCTAATATTCGAGCCTCGACCACAAGGGCTCGGTCACTCGGTGGTTGAGTATTGTACTTGTCCAATATGCGAGCCTCGACCAGGTGGGCTCGCAAGTCGAATACTGTCATAAGGGTGCTCGCACGTCGAATACTACCGTAAAGGTGCTCGCACGTCGGATACTGTCGTGAAGGTGCTCGCATGTCTCGAATCCTCGCGAGATTCTCCGACCACCGCAATTTGACTATAACACTTTTAAATCATCGATTGTCGGGCTCAACATTCAGATAATTTGTGAAAGAGTAGGGGTTAACCCTTTTGGATGAATTCTTTCTACCTTGCGACAATAGACTTATGCCTATGAATTTAATGACTTCTTTACAGGAGATGTCCTTCCTTGATCGAAAGGTCACATATACCTGTTAGCCATGTTAGCAAATCAGGACTTGGGTAGTTATAACTAGGCCTTCACACGGGTTGGGTTAGGGTCAGGTTGGGCCCAATCCTGGACCGAACCTAAACATATTTTAAAGGTTCCGGGTTTCGGTCCGAATTGTGACCAGGTTTGATTGACCCAACCCTAACCCTACCCTACTTTCAAAAGGGTCAACTCTAACCCTACTTGAGCCTATATGCTGAACTGAGTCGGGTTGGATTAGGACTGGGATAGAACATCTACCATTAGTTGGGATGGAACGCTAACCTATAAAATCTCAAATATTCTATTGTGCGATATTTCAATTAGTCCAAAGTATTTTTTTTTTTTTGTGTGGTCATTCACGGTGAGGCCCTTCTCATCAATGGTTTGGATCACTGAACAATGACCCTATTTGAACAAATTGAAAATGTGAATATAATTGTACAAACTTTCAGCCACAAACTCAAGTGGGCTGAAAATGTGAGGATTGAACATCCACAATAGGACGTGGGGTCACATAATTTTTGAATCAGGCTAAAATTTGTGTTTTCAGTTCATCATAATAGGAATGACAATATTATGAATGGTATGGATGACATATAAACATCACAGTGGACCTAAGGATGTTTCAACCGTAGGAATTTTTCAGGCATATATATTTTTTTAGAATACTTTGACAGAACTCTGGGCGGTTCGGGTCGGGCGGAACGGGTCAGGTATACACGGGTCAAGGTATGGCTCGGGTCGGTCGGATTTGGCGTGTGTCCTAGACCATACTTAAATTAAAAATGGTCCAGCTGCATTCACCTGGGATCAGACCCTTTTCTCTGCCGGGTCGGAGTGGATCGAGTTTCTGCCAGGTCGAATTAGGCAGGTCGGTCAGGTTGACCCGGCAGATGTGCAGCCCTAGTTACAACACGACTTTGCCTAAATCCAAACTGCCTGAATATGAGTTTTCGCAAAGAATCCTTCAAGAATTGTCTTTTTACTAAGCAATGCCCTGGTAATGGGGCTGAATAGGGTTTTTTTCCTCTTTATTTCTTTCAATTTTTTTATTTTTCCCTTCTAAAAAGTGAAGTTAAGTGCTGTGGTTCAGCCCACAAATGAACTAAAAATCAGGGCAATTCCATCATAAAGGGCTCCACACCATGAAAAACAACACACACGACCCAAACACTTTTAAATTCATGTGTGGCCTAACTAATGATTACATCGGCCTAAGTTTTTTGTACCGAACATCATGGTGTGGTGACCCTATTGTATAGGGTTGAATGTCATATAGACACTAGGTAACCTACAAATAAAAATAAAAAGAGAAATAAATAATCAGGCTTCCTTTGGGATTCTGCCATTTCATCATCCATGTATATTCAGTTGGACCATCTGATATAACTCCGGACATTTTTCTCTGTGGTCCATAAACATTTGGACCATCTTCGCGAACCCTCATCATGTGGTGGGTGGCAAGCAGCACGGGCAGGTGTACCTCAGATTTATTTATTTATTTATTATTTTTTATTTTTTTCAAATTTGCAATTTGAAATGAGTAAACCCAACTCCATCAGTAAGGTCCACCTGGCAGGTGGAATGATTGATCGGATTAACAATTATAAACAACTAATATATTTTATTTGAACTATTAATCTGAAAGATTTTTAGACAGATCAAAACTGTCTTTTGTTTTCCTAAAGACTATACATTAATATGATCTCCAATTTAACAGTTTTTTAAGTTCATCATTCATCTTTCCATGTATATATTTAAAGAGGAAAACTATATCATAGTATTATTGAGACATGTGAATTAAATTTGAAAAATTACGCGGTAAAGTAAAGGCTTCGAAATGGTGGTAGTTAAAAGACCAAATACTCTCTATAAATGCCTTTTCCACGGTTCTGAGAGACAGAAAAACAGGTGCAGGTTGTCATGAACCAAACACACTCAAAATTCAAAAAACGAAAAGGTTGAAAAATAAAAAATAAAAAATAAAAAATAAAAATAAACAAGCAGTGGTAGGACCCGTTCTTCTTTCAAAACTCATCATCAAAGAGAGAGAGAGAGAGAGAGAGAGAGAGAGAGAGAGGAGGGAGAGAAGAAGAGGGGAGGACGCAGGGCAGAAGGCTTCAACGTCACGATAGTGAGAGGAGGGATGGTAAAAGACAGCTAGCATTGAAGACAGGGGCTCACCTACCTGACCTACACCCACCGCAACAAGAGAAGAACCCACTCCCCCTTCACTCCCATTTCCACCTCTCTCTCTCTCTCTCTCTCTCTCTCTCTCTCTCAGAGTAGGGTTTTGGACTGTGCTTTTTGGATTTTGATGTGTTCTCTCCGAGATTTGAGAGGGAATTAGTTTCTCTCTCTGATTCTGAAGGCGATTGGCTGCATCTTCCCTCCATTTTTGGGAAAATTGGGGATTTTATTCCATCTACAAGTCTCTTGCAACTTTCTTTTGGATTTCTCTGGAAAACTAGGGTTTACGCCGAAGTTCCCTCTGCCACACTAGTTTTTTCTTCGACATTTAGGCGGGAATTAGGGATTCGACGTTTCGAAAGAGAAACAGAGGCTGTAGGAATTTGAGAAGAAGGGAATATCTCACATATCAAAGGTATGTTTTCAGAAATTTTTGTTCTCCCTCTGTTTTGAAACTTGTTGTGAGCAATGCTTGATTTTTTTTCTTCTCAGAGCATCACACATTTTCCTGAGAATTTTCTTTAATCCAGTTTTTGAAAATTAGATTTTTCTTTTTATTCCTTAGAAATTACCGGCGGCTGTTACTAATATGCACCACGAGTGTAGCGTCTTTTGCAATTGCTTGGTTATTTGCTTTAAAAAATAATATGATATTTCATGTAATGAACCATTTTGTGGGTTGGAACTAATTATTTGAGGGTGAAAATATCAATTCCCTTTGTTTTCTGGGAATATTTTGCCCCTATCCCTTCTCGTTTATCAAACACCATTCACACATGCTTCTCACTTTTATTTATTTATTTATTTTAAATATTCTATAATTTCTATTCTCCAATTAGATGTTAAACCTCCTTTAATATTTCCTAGATATCGCTTTATTTTCAGTCTTTTTTTTTTTTTTTCCCTAATTGATTGCTATTTCGAGCATCAAAGTTTGTTTGCTATCGTCTCCGTCCATTTGGTGGGCCCCACTGGGGAGGTGCGAAATCATACCGACAGAACGACTTTGATTGGTCTCTTTCTAACTTTTGAATTTTGGGGGTTGGGCTCTCCAAAGCTCGTTGCTTGTGCTTCAAACCGTTGGCTTGCAGCCAGGGATGGATTGTGCAATTTTGAGTTGTGGCCGTTTTGGAAGTGGGGCCCACCGCATGACTATGCCACGGACTCCTCGCGGTGGTGGTGGGAGGATAAGTACAGTGATTAAACCGGCCTCTGAATTGGACCGGAATCTTCTGCTACATTCGGTTTACGGATGCGGATTGCGTCCTGGCCCCTCCTGTACGGCCAGTACGGTCTCGGTCAGGAGCTCTGTGGGACCCATTGTGATGTATGAGTTTTATCCATGCCGTCCATCCATTTTGAAAGACCATGTAAGGCTACGAGACCAAAAAATGAGGCAGTTCCAAGGCTCAAGTGGACCACACTACAGGAATCAGCGGTGATAATTACGCCCACCGTTGAAACCTTCCAAGGTCCCACCGTGACGTTTATTTTGCCATCCAACCTGTTCACAAGGTCTCGTAGACATGGATCGAGGGAAAGCACCGTTCAATCCCCACTGTGTGTTCCACTTGTACCTTGTATCTGCCTCATTTTTGGAATTATATCCTAAAATGATCTGGAAACATATATGGACGGTGTGGATAAAATATATACATCACGGTGGCCACACAGAGCCCCGACTGGAACCGTCTTTGTTTTAGACGGTAAGTCCACCATGTTGTATATCTAAATCCACTCCGTCCATCAGGTGAGAACTCTATTTCAACCGTACAAAAGAAAGATCGGCGTGAGTGAAAATCTCAAATGTGCCACACCAAGGGAAACGTTCCAATGTAAAATTGCTCCTTGAACCTTTAAGTTAATACAGTGGAGCCCGCATGAATATTGGATCATGCTGATTTTTTGTATCTTCACTTCATCCTGGTACGTTAAAGCTGATTAACGGCCTTGATGGAAGGTACACCGAATGGTGGCCCGACACACAAACCAATGGTACCCATTGTTACCTATGGTGTGGCCCACCTGAGTTGTGGATCCGACTGAGTTTTTGATGCAGTGCCCAGAACCTAAGATAGAACCTGATGAAAAGAGTAGATTTTGACATATTCAACATGGTGGGTCCCACAGAGCCCTTGCATCAAACGGGTGGCGTAGAGGATTCCGGTCCCTTGGAAATTAGTACAACAATGATCGTTCATTTTTTTGAAAGTTTCGTCTTCTATCCACATTCTGCCCTTCCCAATGAAAGCATGCCTCTCTCCTGAACGGCACAGCTACTTTGGTAGTTTACCACCATCAGGAATGGCAATTGGGCTGGTATGAGTTCTGGGCCCATCATTCGCCCATATCTTAGATGGGGTGACCAAAGTCATTTATTTTATGGTCCACATTTGGGTTGGCCTGGCTGACATGTCCATGGGCCGTGTTTGGGCCCGGTCCAATAAAGTTTTCAGTTGGGTTTGGACTCAGGTTATTTTATTCTGACCAGACCAGGCCAGGCCTTGTCACAATGTGCCAATGATTCTCTTCTGCAGATAAATGTCTTTTTCTTTCTGCATGTGCGGCCCACTTGATCAACGGATGGATTAGGAAAATTCATCTTTGTAAATAGGCATGACTAGTTTTGGGTCGGGCCTGATTGGGCCCCGGCCAAACAATATACGGGCCTACTGTGCTAGGCCCATGTCGAGTTGGGGTGGGCTCAGGCCTGCTCTGGTAGGCCCATGCTAGGCTTGGGCTGGCGTTAGGCCTTGAGCCTTATATTGTCGGACCTGGGCGCACCTCGTCCAAACCCCGGCCCGGAGCGACCCCCACTGTCACCACCATAATAGACATCTACCTTGCATACCCATCGTAAAATAAACGCGGTTTGCCTGCGACTGCGGTCGGAAGCTAGGTGGGGCCCACCGTGATGTTTGTGAGAAATCAGATCAGTTCATCCGTTTTCACAGCTCGGGTTAGGACATGAGACCAAGCATGAAGCTGATCCAAAACTCAAGTGGGCCACACGACAGTAAACAGTAGGGATTGAACGCCTACCGTTGAAACTTTCACAGGGCCACAGAACTTCTATATAAGGCTGATATTTTTGTGCTTAAGTTCATCCAGTGGAAATAACCTTATAAACAGTTTGGAGGGCATAGAAACATCAAGGTGGACCCTGGAAAGGTTTCAACGGTAGGCATTCCACTCCCCACTTTTTCCCAGGGCGTGGCCCACTTGAGTTTTAGGTACACCTAATTTTTTGTCTCACGCTCTTACACGATCCGGCAAAACAGATGAACAGGATGGATTTCTTAAAAACATGACAGTGGGCCCCACCATCCGGCGGCTGGCTGTTGCAGGCAATCCGCATTATGAGAAAAACTACTTTATCTTAAAAAACCAGAAAGAAACCGTAAGACGCAATCTCTCGTGATTATCCTCCTCATTTTTTTTTTCCTTCTGTATAGCAATTTCCCTGTTTTGTACCGTCCCAAAGCCTGTATATAAGAATTAAAAGGGTGATGATTTTCTATTTTAGGAAAAACAGAAAAAAAAATGTTTCGCGCGAGCTCTGCTGGAAGTTTGGATTTGGGAGAGGACTTGTACTTGCAACAAGCTGACGAGTTGTTGGTTTTTACAAACGATGAATCTGAAGGGGCGGGAGGAGAAGTGGGGAATGGTCTAGAAGGATATTCATCTAACGGTCCAGATGCCATTAACGGTCACGCTTTCTCTGGAAATACTATTGAAACCAGTCAAGTAGAGTATCTTAACCTCTCTGTAAGTTTTCTCCCACATGAAAAATCATAACCATCCAATTATTGAATACTACCGCAAGCTACAATGGCATAGGCCATATATGGGGCATACGTGATGGTGTGGATGACGTCCAATCCGTCCATCATATGTGTCACCATAAAATTTCCTACGCCTGAACCAGCTAGCAGGTGAGGCCCACCTTTTATTTGAGTGCGCCCCCGTGTTGTTTTAAGTAGACCCTGGTGAAAATCAAGGTGGGTGTTCACCTGAGTAGAGCGAGCGGATTTTTGGGCTTTGAGGGGACCCATCTGATGGATGGGTTGGATTTGAATACATGACGCCCACGTCACATCTTCAGACGGTCTGGATTGAGGAAGTAGCTACTTTTGTCAATGCAATGGAACAACTGTGTACAATTATATTGCCAAAAGTAGAAAGAAGTGGTCTTGGAATAGAACTGAAATAAATGGTCCAGTCCCATCCCAAGCCTGTAAAGGTACCATTTGTTTGTTATTGGGTGGGGCTTGGGTATGGCATTGGGCTTTCACGATTCTAGTTCATCCCAATCTCAGCGATTGAGCTATTCATCCAGTGCCTCAAATTGTGGCTGCATTCCCTTTTTTTTTTTTTTACTCTCTCACTTCAAGGTTGGGTCCACCAACTATTCCAGTCAATGTCTTTTTTTTATGCATTGTGGCCCATCGATGGTGGGCTTGTTGGATGAATGGTTGGTGTAGCGGAGAAGGCATATGATTGGAGTACGGGATGTATAAACCCCAAGTAATGGCTTATGCATTTTTAGCTGATGCTGTTGTTTTGGTCATATTGGAGGTGACATTGGTCCGGACTTGCCTGAGCCCAGCCTAGACCTGGTCTGTGTTGTTCTGGATTTAGGCTTAGGCTAAGTTCCGTGGGCTGGGCCTGGGCATATGTTTTGAGGCCCGAATCCGGATATATGATATGGCAAACAGAAGAGCTTGGCCCAGTATGGTTTAACACTATTGGGATGGGTCGGGCCTACCCGCTTAGCTAGCATCACGATATTTGGCTCATGGTCTAGAATAACCATTGAGGACCTCATACTGTTCATATATCAACTGGCCATGGCATATTCATGGTGGGACCCACATCTTGAATGGCTTAGACCTACCCACATGCATTGCCCAATTAGTGGACTGTGAATTCACTTTTGGTAGTGATCACCAAGCCTTTTAAATTTTATTATCGTGAAAATTTTCCTTATTTTAGTAGGGAAATATCCTGATAGTGAGAAATGCTCCAATCCTCTTAGAGCATAGCAGTATAAGTTATAGTGCTCCTACTTGCACCAGGCACTTAGAGTGTCCAATCCATTAATTTGGACTGTTCATTAGGTCCATCTCACATTCCATGGGCCCCAGTGTAAAAATCACAAGGATGTGAAAATATTAGCATTTGTTTAATGGCCTTTTGATATGGACGGTCAAGATTGTTTACACAAAAATAAGTCAAATCAACAATTTGATCTATCTACTTGTTAGGGACCATCATGTATTACATATGATTATGAAGAGCCACTTTTCTTTGGTAATTGTAACCATCCAATCTATTGCATGAACCAAGGATGGCTACATAAAATAAGGCTTTATCAAGGATGGATTGGATCATCCGATCAGTGCAAACAGGACTGGAATTAATGAACAGTTCAGATCAATGGATTGGACTTAATACTTAATAGACCGTTCTGAGAGCACCTGGTCACTTGGACCGTCCAATTGATAGATCAGAACGGTCTATTAAGTCTGGAACACATTACTAATCAGATTATCCAATCTATCCTCTACGATTTATTCTTATTTTAGTAGTCATACTTCTTTCCAAGCCATGCATGGGATGGTTAGGATGGCACAAAAGTGACTCTTTGGAATCATAAGCAATCTACTATGGTCCCAACAAATAGATTCATCAAATTTTTTATAAGACCTATTTTTGTGAAATAATTGTGACCGTTCACATTAAAGTCTAATACCAGATTGAGGGGGTGTTTGGGGGCATGGTATTAGATGGGATTAGTTGGGATGGAATTGCATTTGGTTCCAGTGCAAATTCCGTATGATGTTTGGGGAGGATGGGAGGCTTGGGATTAGGTGGGATGGAATTGCACTTGATCCCAGGTGGGATTTCAAAATCCTACACAAGTGGGCCCCACATTGATGCATGTGTTTTATCTATGTCGTCCATCCATATAAGTCCTTTATACATGACACTATGGTTATATACATGTTCAAGTGACAGACATTCATTGTGAATTTGGTCCGTGGATGCAATTCCATGGTCCACCAAACAGGATTTTGCTTAATCCAATAGTTTTCCCGCGGTAAGTATTTCATTGGGATTGGATATGAAAATACCATGGAATTACCGGACATGTAATCATTGTGCAATAAATGATGTTAATCCCACCTAATACCATTCCATCCCTTTTAATACCATGCGCCAAACACTGCCATTACGGTAGTAAGATTGATGTGATACATCCGTCATATCCTATCAACTGTTCGTTGGATCAAATGGACGGTCTAGATCAATCGTTTTGATTGTTTAATTGTCCCAATGCTAGGAGGAGCAGATAACTTAGAGCGCTGGAGCTCTCTTTAATATTTTAAACAATTCATTAAAACTATATATTTAAATGTTTTAAATTTTTTATTAATTTATAATATTTTTTCGCTTATTTTTTGCGAGATTTACTGAAAGGTGTTAGATCACTCTAGCAATGGTGATTTTGTCTTGTGGAGTCTTGAGTATCATTTTGGATTGATGTGAAAAACCTTGTCATGCAGTCTGGCTTGACTCAGCAACTCCATGAGTCAATTCAGAGAGTTTATTTTTTGAAATCCATTTACCCGCCCTTTCGAGTTCTCTCTCCTGATCTCTCTGTTCGACGTGGTTTTTCTCAGTGCGATGACATTAGCCCATCTTGAATGGCTATCCACTTTCATGGAGGATTCTTTCTCTGAAAATGTGGGCATTGCCGATGCCCTTGGCGACAACAACAAGTTCTCCATCAAGGACTCTCAGTTCCAGATCTCGAGCCCGGTTTCTGTTCTCGAAAGCAGCTCATGCTCGGGAAAATCCCTGCCGCTTGGCCCTAATACTGTCGTCCCGGGCCGAGCTAGGAGCAAGCGCCCACGCCCGGCATCCTTCTCTCCCCGCCCACTCTCCCTCATTTCCTCCACCTCCTCAGAGGCCTCTGACCCTTCCATGCAGTCCCCTGTCTCCTCGCTACTGTCCCAATCTGATTATTTCGCAGAGTCCGAGCCCCCCAAGAAGTTGACCAAGAAGAAAAAGCTGCATCAGCAGCATGCGGATCAGGCAACGTCCCAGCCCATCACTGTTCGGAAATGCATGCACTGCGGGATACAGAAGACCCCACAATGGAGACAAGGCCCGATGGGCCCAAAGACGCTGTGCAATGCTTGTGGGGTCCGCTACAAGTCGGGTCGGCTCTTCCCAGAGTACCGGCCTGCAGCGAGCCCACAATTCGTCGCATCGCTCCACTCAAACTCCCACAAGAAGGTTCTGGAGATGAGGATCCAGTCAGGCGAGAAAATACCATCCCCGATGCCGGAATTCGTTAGAAAGACCAGCCATTTGCTTGAATCCATCTGAAAGCAGTGGAGTGAGAAACGCTTTCTTTCATTATGATTTTTGTATATATGATTAGTAATAGTGCGGAAAGTAGACCCCATGTAGTTTTCTTCTTCTTCTTCATTTTTTTTTTCTCCCTTTTATAGGTAGGTTGGGCTTGAACCCAAGACCACAATGTTGAAACTCATCGTCTGTCTGTGGACCGTTTGAGCTGCGGTCTCGTTCGTACCAACAGGTAGGTAGGCTCTGCATGGAGGTGCTGTGAGAGAGGATATTAGGGTTAAGGTTAGAAGTAGGGATAGTAGGAGAAGGCTGTAGTTCTCTCGTAGGTATTGAATTTGTACTTTCTGAATTCTTTTTGCAGTTGATTTGTTGCTAGAAAAATGTTGAGCTCGTCTTATTTCCTGTTTCTATCGGCTTCCTCAAATGTTGTTGTTCTTGGTTTCTGTTAAAAAAAGATTGGAACTGTCGATGCAAGGATAATGAATTTCACTTTCCATTGAGATTTTTCTGTGAAACTTAACATTATGCGGAATAATCGGATCGTCTATGCATCGAATAATGGAGATTCCATACTGTAATCTTAAAGCTATACCTGATTGGGAAGACATTCCCGATGTCGTCGTGTTGCCGAGAAGAACTCTTGATCTTCCGCACCTTACACCTTTAGGAGAACCTCTCAATGGGACTAGGGTTTTTCTCTTGTGTGTTGGTGAGGGGATCAAGACATATATTTATAGGAAAGAGGGCTAGAGAAGCTTACCTATCACACTTCTCTCCTCTAGGGTCTCCACACCGTAGATTTCCATATCAGGCTTAATAACCGCGAATAGGGAACATGGTTCAAGCGTCCCGCCCCAAACCTATTTGTAATGATCACAACTGTAGTGGGGCCCATTGAATTGCTCAATCTGAATAATCCAACGGTCATGATCTAAACCGATGATCATGTGTGGCCCACTTAATGGAGTCTTACATTCTCCCACTTGGGCTACACTGATCTCTGAAAGAAAACAAAGCATTTTTATTTTATTTTGTGAAAAATAATTTCATAAAACGCATTTGTTTCAAAAGTTCCTAATGGGCGTCCTACTGATTTCAAAACAATACAGTTGGATAATTATGAGCAACGCTTGTCAGATCCGGTCCATCAAGACCACTGATATTGAATCGTGGTAGTCAACACAACATTTAATATTTTCGAAGTGTGACGATTCACAATCACAGATACCAATAGCCTTAACGACATGGATCATTGATATGGGGTGTGGTATGAAGATTACACGTCTTATGTGATCATACGTGTTTATCTTCAAGTGGTCCTACTGAACGTGTCTCCAAGACACAAACCAAATTCTTGCCTGCTCAAAACTGAATGTGCACGCTGAATGAGAAACAAGATATAGACTGAATAACAGAATCATCAAAATGAGATCTCCAATGTCTATACCTGAATCGGATCAAACTGAAGCTCCCACTAATCCAATATTTCTTTGGGTCACCAAATCCCATGAAAGACAAATGTCTCAAAAGTTACGTGACAAACTGACCTTTAAGGAGTAGATCCATCATCATCTGCTTTATGCAAATGAGTTCTATAGACATTAGACAATTCCATACTGAATAAAACTTGCAGCCATATCGCCTCATGCGTAGGCTCAAGAGAAGCTACATATTCCACTTTCATCGTAGATGAAGCAGCCAAATCATGTCACGTTTTTCATAGTATAATTTCATTATGAAAATGTAGCTCGCAATGGAACTCTCGCTGAAGGCAGCTAACAAAATCTGCATTTGTATATCTAACCAGCTCTAAATGGTCAGACCTTCTATATGTGAGTGCGAAGTCCTTTGTCCTTTACAGGTAGCGCAATGCTTTCTTAACTATCCAATGGTTCATACTTGGATTGTTAAGGTACCTGCCCAACATTCCAACCACAAAAGCAATATTTGAACGCGTACAGACCTGAGCATACATGATGCTCCCTACTGCCGACGCATATGAAATAGCTTTCATCTTGTCCTTCTCTAGGTCATGCTTAGGACACTGAAATTGACCAAATTTGTCACCTTTTACAACAGGTGTTTGGCCAGGAGCATAACCTTGCATGCCAAACCTTTCGAGAACCCTATCAATGTAGGCCCTCTGCGACAAGCCAAGTAATCCACGTGATCTATCTCGGCTAATCTGAATGCCGATGACAAAGGAAGCATCACCAAGATCTTTCATCTCAAAATTTTGAGATAGAAATTTCTTAGTCTCACGCAACAATCCAATATCACTACTGGCTAATAAAATGTCGTCAACATACAAGACCAAAATGATAAACTTACTCCCACTGATTTTCACATATATGCACTCATCCGCAGTGTTTTCAATGAAACCATATGAGGAAACAACTTCATGAAACTTTAAGTACCACTGTCGTGATGCCTGTTTCAACCCATAAATGGACTTCTTAAGTTTGCAGACCAGATGTTCTGAGCCTTTGGCTTTAAAACTTTCTGGCTGCAACATATATACGTTCTCCATTAGATCTCCATTGAGAAACACAGTTTTCACGTCCATTTGATGTAGTTCCAAATCCATATGAGCCACAAGAGCCATAATGATCCTAAAGGAGTCTTTCTTAGATACAGGTGAGAAAGTCTCCTTAAAGTCAACGCCCTCACGCTGAGTGAAACCCTTTGCAACTAGTCTGGCTTTATACCTTTCGATATTGCCCTTAGAGTCCCGTTTGGTTTTAAATACCCATTTACAACCAATCGGCCTAATCCCTTCAGGCAATTCAACAAGGTCCCAAACTTTGTTGTCTTTCATGGATTTCAATTCATCCTTCATGGCATCGAACCAATGAGAAGAATCCGCACTTTGTTCGACCTGTGAAAGGGATACAGGATCCTTTTCAACCCCAATGTCAAACTCATGCTCCTGCAAATAGATGATGTAATCATCTGGTATTACAGGTCTTCTCTCTTTATGTGATCGTCTTAATGGCTCATTATTCTGAATTGGATTTTCCATTTCCCCATCAGTGGGTTGTATTTGAGGTTGTGCATGGTCGTCCATAGGGATCTCAGGGTCCACTACTGGACGAACAACCATGCTACTCTGAATGATTGTGGTGGGAATCACAATCCGCTCTTCCTCAAATACAATATCTCTTATATTTGTGCTCCCACTATATTCAGTGTTCTCAATAAACCTAGCATTCGCAGTCTTAATGACTCTCATGGAACATGATGGATAATAAAATCTGAATCCTTTTGATCTTTCTGGGTATCCAATAAAGAAGCAACTAACAGTTCTAGGGTCAAGTTTTCTTTCATGCGGGTTATATGGTTTGGCTTCTACAGGACAACCCCATACACGAAAATATCATAGACTAAGCTTTCGCCCTGTCCACAATTCATATGGAGTTTTCATTACAGCCTTAGGCTGATTGCCACCCACAGGACCCGTAGAACTTTTTCCTGAAGTGTGCTTTCTTTTCTTATTCCCTTTTCGTCCTTGACCAGATGTCACTAGGTGAGTAGTTTGTGTCTTGCCTGACCTTCTAAGTCTCTCTTCCTCCTGAACGCACTGAGATATCAGCTCGTTCAATGTCTACTTTTCCTTTTGAGTATTATAACTGATTTGGAATTGACTGAATTGTGGAGGGAGGGAGTTCAGAACCAAGAAAATCAGGAGTTCATCCTCAATCTTAAGGTCTAATGCGCGGATTTTAGCCTACTACATCAGACAATCCACCAATGTACTCCCTGATATTTCCTTGACCGTTATAGGTGGCTTGAGTCGATTTATGTAAAAGTGAACTCAGCTCAGCTTTATCCGATTTCTGAAATCGTTTTCCTATCTCAGTCAGGAAATCTTTAGCTTTCTTAGTGTCGGGCATGATACCCTGCATGGTATCAGAAATCGAGTTTTTTATGATCTTGAGACACATCTTATTTGACTTGGTCCAGGCCTTGTAGTGAGCCTTTGCTGAATCCGTACTAGAATCAGTTGGAGTAGGAGGCTCTACTTCCTCCAGGGCCAAGTCCAAGTCCATACAACCTAGGACTATTTCAATGGACGACTTCCATTTGGAATAGTTCGACCCAGTAAGCAAAGGTATGGAATTGAATTATGTTGGAATATTGGAAACAGTCATAGCTGGACATTCAAAGCATAAAACTCACATTAATAAACAAGTCCCATATAACAATGCATAAACATAAACCACAAATATCATGCATGTATATTCATTCGATTGATTTGGGCCTTTAATCAAATGACCCAGAATGATGATGAGCCATAATCATCAAAATCTGGCAAGAGCCCAGCGTATCATCACAATTCCTCCTTTAGGCGAAATTATAACATACAGGAGGCTCTACTGAACATGAAGCTGATCTATGCTAGTGAAATAAATCTAAGACGTCCATCACCTTTGGGTGAAATGAATCTCTCATACCTATATCACTATCATCAATCACTTCATCCCGCTCACACCTAGCCAAACGATGATACTTCTTTGTTCTGACCATCGCTCGCCTGGGTATGAACGCAACTGAATGCAATCCTATAATGGAGGGTTACTGAATTCCAAGTACAGAAGTCTAAAAGTAGAAATCTTTGCCAATTGAGGTCACTTTGGTGGCTAACACAATAAGCTCCAATCCCCACTCCTAGACTCAAGGATTGCTTAATGGTCTTGCCCACAACAGACAATACTGCAAAAGTTCTGATTCGGCCCAAAACACGGCTGATGTTGGTCGCCCATAGGCTTAAACAACTTTAACTGAATGATGGTTGGATTATATTTAATGGTCGACCCTGAATATCAACCATGAAAAATGGGTAATGGCTCTATTTTAGACCAAATTTGAACTTAATAGTTATAACCAAGATGATTTGATTACCTAGGCCATCCACAAAGTAAAACCCACCAACCATAAACATATATTAGGTTTTATTTGAATCTAAAAGACAGCCCAGGTATACCAACACAATGGTTTACTTCATCTTGAACAATGGGCCCAAGTACCTAAAGTGGGCCCCTCAAAGTCCAAAAGAAGTAATAAGACACCATGTCTCATGGGTTAGGCCTACAATGAAGGCCCAGACCAGGGCCCAAAAGTATGCCAACTCTGCTGGAAACAGACCTAAAACCTGTTGGAAACAGGCTCAAAAGAGAGTCCATATGCTGGATCAAATATACAGGCCTAATGGCCCAATGAAAATCACTTGGAAATCCAACCCATTTCATTTGATTTACTTGGCCCATCAATTAAGTAAAACATACCAACCATCAATTATATATATATGGCTTTTACTTGTACTGGAAGGATGACCCAAGTATACACAATTTAAATGGTTAAGATCAACAAGCCCAAGTTAACTAAAGCGGGCCGCATAATGTCCAAAGAGTGAATGGACAATATGCCTAAGGGTTGGACTCATAACAAGCATCCGATGGGCCCTAAATTGTCCTTGAAAATGGGCATAGATTAGGCTATAACGGGCCTAACATATGCTGAAAACAGACCCCAAAATCAGCCCATTTCCAGCCATTCAAGGAGCCTCATCCACAAGCCCAAAAGAAACTCAAACATATTCTGAATTCAAGTCTCAAAATGGGCCCAAGACATGGCCCATATATATACATGTAAGAAGACCCAACAACAGATCTAGTAGACAAGCCCATGAGCCCAACGGCATCTGCCAAGGTTGGGCCTAATATGGCCATCAAACAGGCCCTCCATAGGTCATCTTTCAATGCAACACGTTAAGAAACCCATGCCACCTAAAATTGGGCTTGGGCCCGGCTGGCGGGCCTTATTTATTTGATTGGGCCTATCAGGCCTGACCTACTGGAATGGGCCTAAATATGCTTATGGGCCGGGCTTGAACCTGTTAGATGGGCTAATTCGGGCCTGATGGACTAAATGGGCCGCTAGACCCATGTCTGACTGAAGTGGGTCGAGTGCTGGACCTGGGCCTTCGGATCGAGCCCAATGGTCGTGGGCCAGAACCTGTTAGAATCGCGTCCACTAGATCAGGACCTAGTTCTCTTAGGAACGTCCAAAACAGGGCCTGACCGCGGCCTGCTCGTCATGAAAGCGCAACCTATTGAATCGCTCAAATCAGTAAGCTGTAACGCCCACCAAGCAAGATTCCCAAATGTCCGAATATGGCAACCGAACTGCGTTGCCGAGCCATGACAGGAACAACAACATGCCCGTCATAAACCAGCTACACGCGGATTATGCCCAAAATAGCAAATATGTACGCCCAAAACTCACAGCAATCACTGTATCTCCACCGCATATGCCAGAAAAACCCACTTTAGAAGGAAAAAAAAAAAACAAAAAAAAACCCTATCTGCCAAAGCCCACTGCAGAAGGAAAAACCGTCCAAACCCTAGCCGTCATGAGACCTCCACTACAGCAGAAAACTGGAGCCACTGCATGTTCTGCCACCGCCTAAAACATCCATAGAGAAAACCCTGCCTGCTGTAAATCCGGCGACCGGCAACATCGCCAGTGCCGCTGCTAAGAATCTGAAGAGGAGCGAGGGGTAGATAGAGGAGGGTTTCGTTAGGCGCAGCGGCCATTAATAGTTATCTCTGTCGAATCCGGCTGCCGCTGATTACGCCCTTCCTCTGTCATCGCATCCAGGGAGGAAGAAGGCAGAAAGGAGGGGAAAACGGAGGTGGATTTTCACCGCCATTAACGGCTGCAGGAGATCGGAATTCATGGCTGTAGGAGGTGGTTCCTATAGAGGACGTAGATGAAGGAGAGAAAGTGGCTATGATCTCGCCGATGGTAATGGAGGTCAGCAATGGCTAGCAGTACAATCATATTTTCAGTTTTTTTTTTTTTTTTTTTTTTTTTTTTTTTTTTTTTTTTTTAAATTTGTATTGGCGTGGAGTCGCTGCCACCATCAATGGCCATGGCAACGATCGGATCTGGATTTTCTTTGAAAACAGATCTGATTTGATTTTCATGGCCTCTGGTAATGGCTGATTACAGTGAGAAGCCGTGGCCTGATTAGGTATAATCCGGTGATAACTACTGTTGACGTCTAGATCACTGTATAAAATCACAGAGGTAACCTCCAAAGTGATATGCGATTCCACAGCAACGAGGTTACTCTATAACCATCGGTACATGATCACAGGGCCATGAGCCAACTTGAAGGATGACCAGCCGATCATGAGTACGATGCATAGGGAAGGCTCCATCAGATGCACAAATCCAACAGCCATGTATATGTGATGCTAGAATCCACGAATCTACCAAGATTGATGCATAGTATGCTCTGATACCAACTGTGAAACTTAACATTATGCGGAATAATCGGATCGTCTATGCATCGAATAATGGAGATTCCATACTGTAATCTTAAAGCCATACCTGATTGGGAAGACATTCTCGATGCCGTCGTGTTGCCGAGAAGAACTCTTGATCTTCCGCACCTTACACCTTTAGGAGAACCTCTCAATGGGACTAGGGTTTTTCTCTTGTGTGTTGGTGAGGGGATCAAGACATATATTTATAGGAAAGAGGGCCAGAGAAGCTTACCCATCACACTTCTCTCCTCTAGGGTCTCCACACCGTAGATTTCCATATCAGGCTTAATAACCGCGAATAGGGAACACGGTTCAAGCGTCCTGCCCCAAACCTATTTGTAATGATCACAACTGTAGTGGGGCCCACTGAATCGCTCAATCTGAATAATCCAACGGTCATGATCTAAACCGATGATCATGTGTGGCCCACTTAATGGAGTCTTACATTTTCATGTTTGTATTTATTGGTGTTTTGACTTACAGAGTTATATTAGTTAGAATATAAAGTGAATTGTGCCAATTTCTGATGGAGTGGAATGATGATATGTTGGGAGCAGAAGCAACAAATCAAACAATGCCATAGGGAATGAAAAAAAATACAAGTAACCATAGAGATGGAACAAATTCAAATGAGAAACCCTAGCTGTTTCGTTGCAAAACCTTAGAAATCGTGTAGGCTCTTTCCCCTATCCTTTAGGAGTACTCTCCTTAAATACCCCATACAAGATTATAAACAAAAACTAGTTGAGAAAAGATGCACTGAACTTACGATCTCACAATCCCCAACCAACTGAAATATGGAATATGAATGTGGAACTATAAACAAACAATCACTACACCTGACACAAAATACTTTTTATATGAAAAACCCTCTAAAAGTAGAGGTAAAAACCATGAGATTTCATCCAGCCGACAAATCCACTATATAAACGAATTACACGAGCTTATAACATACTCGGATCCAATATCTTTACCCCCAAGGGCGGATTAAATACAAGAGAATAGAAACAAAGATATCTCACCAATGAGATGAATTTGAAGAGGCCATGCACAATCACGTCGTGGATAAACGTCACGAACCAGTCTTCTTCCTCTCTTTCTCTCTCTTCTCTGTCTCTTCTTCTTTTCTTCCTCTCTCTTGCTCTGGAACGTGTTAGGGTAATGTTCTAACCTAATTTCGCATTAACATGTGCTCATATAGCACTTACACCCGAAATTAGAAATAAAACAGGAAACTGCGTAAAGCAGTCACGCGGCTGTTGGTCGCTCGACAATGGCCAAAACTGTTCAGAGAGTAACTTAGAAAATACCTAGTCTTTTGGTCGCTCAATACTGTTCGAAACAATTCAGCGAACAATTGTAAAATTCTGTGAGTTTCAGTCGCCCGACCAAACATGGTCGGTTGACCTACCACTCCTGAGCTGCAAATCTCTCTTCACATCCTAAGGGGGAACACCCCATCAAATTTCCCTCTTCCGACTCAGGAGGAGGGCTTTGCTGTCTTTAAGCTCCCCAGGCTTCTACAAGTCTCAAACTTACCATTGGGTAATGCCTTGGTCATCATATTTGACCGGTTTTCATCCGTATGAATCTTCTTAAGTTGTAGCACTTGTTCTGCAGCGTATCCCTAATCTAGTGATACCGAACTTCTATGTGTTTCAACTTGAAATGCTGGCTTGGATTCTCACATAAGTGTATTGCACTTTAACTATCACAATAGACCACGTACTTATCCTGCTTCAGGCTAATTTCTTATATGAACTTCTTCATCCAAAGTATCTCCTTACATGTTTCTGTGACTGCAATATAGTCGGCCTTTGTCGTAGACAATGCTACACACTTCTGTAGCTTGCTCTGTCATGACACTGCTCCCTCTGCAAACAAAAACATGTACCCCGATGTTAATTTTCTAGAGTCTATGTTGCCTGCCATGTTTGCATCTGTGTAGTCTTCTAACATAGGCTTTCCTTCACCGAAGCATAAGCTTATGTTCGATGAGCCCCTTAAATACTATAATATCCATTTAACTGCTAGCCAATGCTCTTTACTAGGATTGGTAAGATATCAACTCATAACGCCAACCGCATATGCTATGTCTAGGCACGTACACACCATATCATACATTAAACTTCCTATCGCTGAAGCGTAGGGTATCTTGTTCATCTCTTTCTTGGTCTTAGAACATTGTCATTCGCTCAATTTGAAGTGATCATCGAATGGAGAACTGATTGGCTTCGTTGTCTTTGTATTAAATCTTTTTAGGATCTTTTCAACATATTACTCTTATGACGACCATAACTTCCTTCTGCTTCTGTCACGGGTGATTTTCATTCCTAGAATCTGTCTAGCTGGGCCCAAGTCCATCACAAAACACTTGTTCAACTTCAACTTTAGCCTGCCAGTCTTTTTGATGTCCTTCCTTATGACGAGAGAGTGACCATCCGAGAATCTTTGTGTGAACACACAGTGGCTTGACTACGTTCTGTTATATCCATGTTTTAACATGAACGAGTCAAATTTCTTGTACCATTGCCTCAGAGTTTGCTTCAGCCCATAAAAGCTCTTCTTTAGCTTATACACCATGTGCTCATTACCTTTAACTTTGAAACCCTCTAGCTGCTTAATGTGTATCTCCTCTTTTAGGTCCCCATGGAGAAATATTGTTTTCACATCTAGTTGTTCCATATCCAGGTCCATATTTGCAGCCAAACCAAGCAACATCCGAATGAATGTCATCTTCACCACCAGTGAGAATATCTCATCAAAATCAACTCCATTTTTCTGCCCAAAACTTGTCAGCACTAATCTGTCCTTGAACCTCGGCTATGAAATCTTTTGCTCTAAATACTTTATGAACACCCACTTGTTGTTCAGAGCTTTCTTGCCTTTAGGCAGTTTCACCAACTGATATGTGTGATTCTTATGCAAGTATTTCATCTCCTCTTGTATAGTTTTTAACCACTCAATCTTATACACGTCGGATAAGGCTTCAATGTAATCTTCTGGCTCGTCCCCATCAGTAAGCATAATGTACTCGTGGGCTAAGTACCTCTTGGACGACTGTCTCTCCCTAGATGATCTCCTCACCTGTGGCTCAGTGGGTAGATTAAGTGGGGGTTGTTTCCCCTGGTTCATCTGCTGTAGGGATAACATCATCCCTGCATCATGCTACACTCCCCCGTCATTAGGCGTCATGGGAGGAGTGATCAGATCCGTATTATCCAGCTCACCTGAACTAAGTTGGGACTTCTTTGGCTTTTCAATGTCTTTAATATATTGACCTTAAAAGAAAACCACATCTCTGCTCTTGACTACTTTCTTTTCAATTGGATCCCACATTCTATAGTCAAACTTTTCATCTGTGTACCCCAGAAACACACAATGCCTGATCTTCTTATCTTGCTTAGACCTCTCATCTCTGGGAACATGAATGGATGCTTGACATCTAAACACCAGGAGATGACATATACGATACATCTTGTCCAATCCACACCTTCTCAAGAACCTCTCCATTTAATGGAGCCAAAGGAGACCTGTTTATCAAATATACAGCTGTACTCATTACTTCTCTCTAAAATGTCATGGGTAGCTTGGCGTACGAAATCATGCATCTGATTCTTTCTACATTGGTGCAATTCATTCTCTCAGCTACATCATTATGTTGGGGGTCTTGGGTACAGTTTGTTCATGCTGTATACCCAGAGATTTATAGTATTCATCAAATGACCCAATGTATTCTCCTCCATTGTCATTACGAATGCACTTCAATGGTCTACCCGTTTCTCTTTCTATCATGGCAAGAAATTTTTTGAAAACTTCAAAGACATGGTCTTTGGTTTTTAATGTATATGCCCAAACCCTCATAGATGCATCATTTATGAATCTAACAAAATATAAAGCCCCACCTAATGTTCTTGTCCTCATTGGACCACATACATCAGAATAAACCAATTATAATGTATTCAATTTATTAATATGGGAATAAGTTTTAACAAAAGATACTCTATACTGTTTTTCAGATAAACAATCTATATAGGTTTTCAAGGGGTATACCTTGAAATCGCATCTATCGCTCACACTTTGTAGATGCTAAGCGTGCAGAATCTTAGAACGGAGCTTATAGAACCACGTCTAAGTGCTAGAGGGGGTGATTAGGATTGATTTAAAATTCTTTAAAAACTTCTTACTTAATTAAACTAATTAGCAATTACAAACTAATTAAAGCAAGAATACTTAGCTTACAAGCTTAAGTGGGTCAAATCACAAAGGCTACCAAAGATAATACAATTAAGTAAACTAGCCTAAGTATATAGATTATAAAGGGTATAATTATCAAGCAACTAATCTATATGTAATATTTAGACTACAAATTATCTTATTAATCAAGAACTTAGTCTAGAAAGTGAAACTGCAAGATGTGTATGAGAATCTACCTATCATGCATAGTAGATTTCATTCCAACATGCATACAATTAACAATTAAAGAAACAATGCTAGAATAGAAACGGTTCAAATGACAATCTCAAACATAAGCATGTATAGTGGTTCGACTACTTGTCTACTCCACTCTCGGTTATCATACTCATCCCTTCAGCAAACCGAATTTCACTAGGGAGTTTAAATCATGTTACTCCCAACCTTTACACAGAGGTTTTTGCATAGGTGCACCTCTCAACATAAACGGTGGTGTTATGGGTTCACTTCTCAACCCAAGTGTTTGCGGGTTCCACCCAACCCAGGAGTTTAAACAAGGTTCTTCCCAATCTAAGAGCTTTGACGAGGTTCCTCCCAACCTTTCAATTCTAATCCAAGAACCTACAATGGTTTCTCATGCTAACTAATAACCTACATGTATGCACCCATGATGATGGACCATGTGCACACACATGTTGGTGGTTCCCTTCAGAGATTTACATAGTTTTCAATATGCTAACCATCAACCTTAAATTCACACTCAATCCTACCAAAAGGAAGGAGTGCTAACAGACTCTCAAACTTGACACTTGTCAAATTGAGCTCCATTTGTAGTACCTTGTTGGGTTGCTTCTTCTCTCTCTCTCTCTCTCTCTCTCCTATGCTTGAATCAGCTCCCTGATGCTCCCCCGATCATATTGCCGATGTGTAGCTAATGCCTCAGCTCCACCAATCAATCAACTTGCATATGATGCTCTTGAGATGCCCAAGGTGATAGGAAATAAGTAGAATCTTCTACAAAGGGTTGTGTGTTGCAAACCTAGAAGGATTCACCTATTTGGATCACTAGAGAGGTTTAAACAAATGATCTACTTATAGTTAAGGTGTCTAAAACATCTAGAAATTAAGAGAGAGCAAGTAAATCTTTGCTTGAGCTTTTGAATACTCTAACTTGTGATCAAACATAAGAAAGATGTCTTGAAATGGTTAGGATTAGAGCTTAATGATGTGGGAAATGAGGGTGACTTCTAATATACTAAATTCTCTCTAAAAACCTTAAAAATCGAGTTATACATATATAGAGAAAAAGCTCTAACGGATAGAAAATGGGCAGCAACGGCTAGTTGTCGATCAGTTGACCGACTAGTCTGAGGGGTCTTCAACGGGTCGGTCATTGAGCCACGATCGATTTGAAAATGGCCTTAGACTGGTCAATGCTGTTGTCCTAAGTTTAGCCTCTACCAACCGGTCGCACGACTGGTCGGACAGACTAGTTCGACTGGTTGGGCGACCAGTTTGAAAATGGCTAAGGATCCGTTTTCAGTTGTTGTCCCTCTGTGGCCTCTAATGATTGGTCAATTAGGGTCCAAGACCGATCAGCAGCTATGAGTTCTGCTGTTTTAGATGTCTTGTTCACAGTAGCTTATGCAACCTCTTGGGCCAATCTTTGGTTGATCTTTTGGGACACCTAAGGCCCATCTAAGATGGCTAAAAGTATGCCTCTTGGGTCAAGTCATTTAGAGGTTTGGATTTTGGGTTAGGTTACAGGGTTCAAGGCTCACCAAGGCATCTTATTTACCTGTTTCTTCTTCCTTGATGCGGTATGTCCACTTGAGTCTTCGGTCTTCATCTTCTTTAAGCTCAACTAACACCTAGACTCGCTAACCTATGTAATTGGCAAATAAGATGCACTAGTATGCCATAGAAAAGTGCACTAACAATCTCCCCCTTTGTTAATTACGTAATAAAAACCTAACATACCAAAACAAAGTACATGAACACGACTTACAAGGATATTGAAATAAATTATAACTCAAGACATGTACAAACTAAGTAGCTCCTCTTCGGTTGCTCCCCCATAATTGGTCAATCCCTGTAACACAAAACATAAAAAACTTACTTTGGTGGGACTTCATCTTTATCCCCCTTTTGTCAGCAATTAATAAACCAATTCTCTCCCTTAATCGCACACTAATTAAGTAAAGAGAAGAAGAGATTAGAATGTCTCAGTTATAACTATAAAAACATATTAATAAGAAGAGTATAAGGGATGCATGAACATTAAAATATGGAAGCATGTATGGAACATGATCAACAAGGAAATGTACCTATTTAAGCATATGTGATCATGCATGGCAATTCTAGATAAACATTAAGGGATAATGACCAAGGCATAGATTAACATACAATTACGCATATATTTCAGTAAGATTATGCCTAACCTAAGCAATGTGACAGTTTAACAAAAGAAATTACCAATTGATAACAGAGTTACACTATTTAAGGTTAATGAAACTTGAATCCTTTAATATGCCTATATGCAAACAAACGAGACTGAAATCCTCAGATTTAACTATAGTATTTAGAATCAAAGAGGCTAAATTCCTCAAATTCAACAATAAGCTCACAATGAGGCTCATTCCTCAGATTTTAACTATTGAACTCAAAATGACCTCCTAAGGTCACCTACCCCTTCACAGCCTCTTTTGGGTGCGAATTTTCTAAGACCCGGACTATGTTCGGGAGAGAGTGTTCCTTCATTGAACGTATATCTCTTAGGTGAACTCCTAGTTGGCAATTTATGTTTAGTAGGGGATATGTCAATTATTCATACCCTAGTTATCGTTGCCCTCAACTAATCATTTTACTATAGTTCAAATAAGGCAACCATTTCACCCAAAGCAATTGATTTACCTTTTAAGTTCAAATTCTCCTCTTGGGTAGACATAGTGCTAGAGCTCATTTGGATCTACTCTAGACGGTTAAGTCCTTCAAGAGCAACTCACACTTTCTCTATCAGAGTAACCCGCTCTGATACTTATTGAAAATTAAGTATCAAGAAGGGGTACTCAGAGAGTCACTCTATCAGAGTAACCTGGCTCTAATACCAAATGAAATTGCGTCTATCGCTCACACTTTGTAAACGCTAAGCATGTAAAAGCTTAGAAGGGAGCTTATAGAACTATGGCTAAGTCCTAGAGGGGAGTGATTAGGATCGTTTTAAAATTCTTTAAAAACTTCTTGCCTAATTAAACTAATTAACAATTACAAACTAATTAAAGGAAGAACATTTAGCTTCCACGCTTAAGTGAGTCTAATCACAAAGGCTAGCAAAGATAATGTAATTAAGTAAACTAGCTTAAGCATATAGATTATAAAATGTATAACTCTCAAGCAACTAATCCATATGCAATATCTAGACTACAAATGATATTACTAATTAAGCACATACTATAGAAAGTAAAACTATAAGATGTGTATGGGAATGTGCCTATCATGCATAGTACATTCCATTCATATAATTAAAAATTAAAGAAACAATGCTAGAATAGAAATGGTTCAAATGACAATCTTAAACACAAGCATGTATAGTAGTTCGACTACTTGTCTACTCCACTCTCAGTTATCGTACTCATCCCTTGAGCACACTGAATTTCACTAGGGAGTTTAAATCAGGTTCCTCCCAAACTAGGAGTTTTAAATAAGGTTCCTCCTAACCTTTACACGAATGTTTTTACATAGGTGCACCTCTCAACCTAAACGATGGTTTTACGGGTTCACCTCTCAACCTAGGTATTTGCGGGTTCCACCCAACTTAGGAGTTTAAATAAGTTTCCTCCCAACCTAACAGTTTTCACGAGGTTCCTCCCAACCCTTCAATTCTAATCCAGGAACCTACAATGGTTTCTCAAGCTAACTAATAACCTACACGTATGCACCCGTTCCAGTGGACCATGACACACCCATGTAGAGACTTACGTAGTTTTTAATAGGTTAACCATCAACCTTAAATTCACACTCAATCCTACTAAAATGAATGAGTGTTGAAGGACTCTCAAACTTAACACTTACTTGTTAGATTGAGCCCCTTTCGTAGTGCCTTGTTGTTTTTCTTTTCCTTGCTCTCCCGTGCTTGAATCAGCTCCCTGTTGCTCACTCGATCATGTTGACGATGCGTTGCCAATGCCTTAGCTCCACCGATTAATTACCTTGCATGTGATGCTCTTGAGATGCCTTTACTGATAGGAGATAGGTAGAATCTTTTACAAAGTGTTATGTGTTGCAAACCTAGAAGGATTCATCTATTTTGATCTCTATAGAGGTAATTTAGATAAATAATCTACATATAGTCAAGGTGCTTAAAACATTTAGAAATCAAGAGAGAGCAATTACATCTTCATTTAAGCTTTTGAATGCTCCAAATTGTGATTAAACACAAGAAAGATGGCTTGGAATGGTTAGGATTAGAGCCAAATGATGTGGGCAATGAGGGTGGCTTCTAATACACTAAATTCTCTTTAAAAACTCTACAAACTGAGCTGCAAAAATATAGAGTGAAAACTCCAACAGATAGAAAATGGGTAGCAATGGCTAGTTGTCGACCAATTGACCGAATGGTCTGAGGAGTCTTCAACCGGTCGGTCATTAAGCCACGACCAGTCTGAAAATGGCATAGGAATGGTCAATGTTGTTGTCCCAATTTTGACCTCTGCTGATCGGTCGAACAAACCAGTTCGACTGGTCGGGCGACAGGTTTGAAAATGGCCAGGAACCTGTTTTTAGTTGCTGTCCCTTTGTGGCCTCTAACGACCGGTTAGTTACGAGCCAAGACCAGTCGACATCTATGAGTTTTGCTGTTTTAGATGTCTTGTTTATAGCAACTCATGGAACCTCTTGGGCCAATCTTTGTGTGATCTTTTGGGACCCTTATGGCCATTCTAAGATGAGTAAAAGTATACTTATTGGGTCAAGTCATCTAGAAGTTTGAGTTTTGGGTTAGGTTCATGGGTTTAAGGCTCACCGAGGCATCTCATTTACATGTTTCTTCTTCCTTGATGCAGCAGGTCCACTTGAGTCTTCGATTTTCATCTTCTTTAAGCTCAACTAACACCTAGACTCACTGACCTACCTAATTGACAAATAAGATGCACTAGTATGCCACAAAAGTGCACTAACATACTTGTCATGTCTGGGAGGAGCTGCTTCTTCGCTAGAACTTCAAGCCCTTTCTTGCTCATGTGGCGTAGCTGCCTATGCCACATGTTTGTAACTGAATTTTTGCACTGTTTAGTTTGCCCTTGCATGTAACACCCCCAAAATTCGACACTCGAGTATATAAACTCAAATTCCGAAATCAAGGGTGTTATGTAAATACTGAATGAATCTTTCACAATCACAACTGATATTTTTCCTTTCCATTCACAAGGTACCAAATATATAGAATCAAATTAAACCAAGCTTTGAAAATTAAACTATTAATTAATGAGTCTATGAAATTATTCCAAACTGTCTAGACTAATGGCCATTTAATGAGCCTTATTACATCAATGCTTTCAAACCAAAAATCAAAATAACTAATTCAAAAAAAATAATCTTCTAGGGTATTCCCTCATTTGGAACCGCTTCCTCGAAGCCTTCTAAATCATCACCTGCCACTACGGTTAATCGCATAACACTACGTCAGCTATAAAAGCCGGTGAGCATTCTCATATAGTTTAACACATGTAATTCGATATAGAAAATCACTTGATCCTTTAAAGTACAAATCACTACAATTCCAATAGTAATTTCATCAACCAAAATCTCTTAAATATGCACGTTATACATGTTTCATCAACCCAAAACATGTACGTGATGCATGGGATGCAAATATGCTTCAACAATCTCAGTATGGTTAACAGTAGAACATCCAGGGCCAGTTTATAGTCGGGCCTACACTGTCTCACAATTGCAGAGTTGGTCTCTTGTACACACCAGGGAACTCATCCAACCTGCTAAAATCATCTGATATCCACCGGGTATGCTAGTATGGTATCTTGCACACACCAGGGAGCTCAACCAACCCGTCCACAATCGATGGACTATCAGAAGGGTATATTGCACACACAGGGCGCTCAACCAGGGACTGTTGCACACACTTGGGCGCTCACCCAACCAATTATCAATGGGCCTATTGCACACACCAGGGTGCTCACCCTACGGTAATCACTGGAGTTCACAAATCGTGCTATGTATGAATCAAATCAATACCTCAAACCTTTTCCAAGAAACTCAAAATCAACTCACACATATACAACGTAATTAAATTGAAATCCACCATATAAATTATTGGAATTAATACAAAACATAACCATAAAGAGAACGAGTTCAACCCGAGGTATAATATCCAATATTTTCCAATAAAAACGACAAATACATGAATCATATTGATCAAAACTACGAACCATTATTTTCAAAATAAATCGAATACAAGCATGAAAAAAATATGAGAAGAACTCACTGTTTCTTCTTCTTCTCTCCTTCTTTCTTTCTTTCCTTCTTCTTTTTCTTTCTTTTCCTTTTCTTTCTCTTTCTTCTTCTTCCTCTCCTTGCTACTGGATTGTTGCCCCAACAACAGGAACGACAACAGCACAAGAAACCCCCCCTACGATAACTCTCTCTCTTCTCTCTTTCACTCTCTCTCTAACGTCTCTCTCTTTCACTCTCTCTCTAACGTCTCTCTCTCTCTCTCTTACTCTCTCTACGTTTTGCTGGGGAGGGGAGAGACGGCTACATGCTCTTATATCACACAGATACACTGGAGATGGCGTATTGCGGACAGAAGATCCGAACGCACGTGGTTGAGTTTGAGTGGGAGAAGGAAAGATCAAGCTTCTAGATCTCCCTCTATATCCACACTTGGTACTATGTGAACCGTTAAAATCGTAGGTGGGGCCCACGCAAACAATCCTTTCAAATTTCAGGGACCCATGCGTAGGATCGACCCCGATCTTGCGCGTTCTATTTCATTAAGTTCCAGGTCTCAACAGATTTTGCGGCCCAATTTAGTCACTGATAACAAGGAAAAATCCTTCCCTTAGTTGTCCCAAGAGAGGGCTACATAATGGGCGGAATGGATTTTCAGATGGTGTGCACCGTGATGGATGGTGTGGACCGTCCAACGAACAGCGGACGCTGCTGCCGCAGCGTCGAACGAGGAAGACACAGCGTCTTCAGCTGCGCACGCGGTCAACGCGTGTTGACCGCGTGTCTAACGCGTATGCAGTGCACGTGGGTCCCACAGTGATGTATGTGAAAAATCTACTCCGACCATCATGTAGGCCACATGATTTTAAGGTATGATACAAAAATTGAGGCAGTTCCGAGTTTAGATGGCTCACCTATGGCCCGATTTCTGATTAGGGTACTTGTAGGATGATCGGAGGGCTGAAATTTGACGTGTACGGTCAGATTAGGTCTCTAAACTATCATATGAAGTTTTGCATGAAACGAATCGTAAAAAACTGGTATACTTACAATGATCAGTTTAACTTAAGTTTACCTAATGGCATTTTCGTGAGTATTGTGAATTTGTGGGTTTTTTTTTGTAAAATCTGACACTTCCACGTTGTTCTAGGGTTCATCTTGAGCGACTTTAATAAAAGGATCCTACATGAATTCTTTACAGTTGATTTATTATTAATTTATCAATATAATAATTCACATAAATTATTAAATAATTAATTAATTTGTTACTTTAATTATTTCGAAAACTTGGGTTATTACATTGCAGGCTATCACGCTAGTTTTATACAAGGTGCAATATTTCTTCCCTCTCACCATAATTAATGAACCCTTGATGAACTTCCAGCGTCCATGAACAAAGTGGCTTCCATAGCCATCATCATCCAACCTTCCCACCGACATTAGGTTGAAGCGAAGGTCTTAAACATGCCTTGCATCTTTCAGCACCAATGTACACCCCACATCAATCTTAACATGTATATCGCCTATCCCTACTATCTTGGATATATCAGAATTATCCTTCTTTACTCTGTCGTAGTCACCTGACCCGTAGCTTATGAAGTATTGTATCTGTGGAGTAGTGTGATAAGATGCTCCTGTGTCAACCACTCAATCTGAGTCCCGACTCGTAGCAGTGAGACACTCATTGTGTTCGACCAAGATTATTACAACTATATCGCCATCATAGGCGACTGCAGTAAATTTTGGCTCTTCTTTCTCCTTTCCCTTTACCTTTCTTCTTGTCATTCTTTTTTTTTTTTTAAGGCACTCGTTCTGGTAGTGGCCCATCTTACCACAATTCCAATACTTCTTTCTTAGATTTCGACTTGCCTCTGGATTTATTTTCTGATACTAGGGCCTCTTGTTAAGACGATCATTGGGACTTTCTTCTTGACTCCTCATTGAAGAGACAACTTGTAACTTGATCCATGGACACCTTCCCTATATGTGTGGAGTTACTTAGAGACATGACCAATGTCTCCCAGCTATTAGGCAACGAACTAAGCAATAACAAAGCCTGTAGCTCATCGTCTAGGACCATCTTCATGGTGGAGAGTTGGTTCACAATGTTGTTTACTTCGTTTATGTGCTCAGCGACTGAACCATTCTTTTTGTACTTCAGGTTCACAAGTCTTTTAATCAAGAAGATTTTAATCCCGGCTGTCTTCCTCTCATACATTCCTTCTAATTTCTATCATAAGCAGCAACAGAGTTTCTATAGATATATAGTGGAACATGGTGTCATCCAACCATTGTATGATGAACCCTACCACCTTATGGTTTATCTTCTTCCGCTCATCAGTGAACATATCCGTCGGTTTCACAATTTCAGCTATGATTGGTGCATACAGGTCTTTGAAGTAAAGTAGATCTTCTATCTTAGCCTTCTAGATGGGTCAGTTAGACCCATTCAAGCTAATCATCATCGACGAGCCACCCTTTATAATTTAAATAACAATCTCACAATCTGTTCATTAAACCTAGATTCTTTGATACCACTTTTGTTGGGAAAGGATGCACTAAACTTAGGATCTCACAATCCCCAACCAACTGAATTATGGAATATGAATGTGGAACTACAAAAAAAAAAAAAAAAAAATCACCACACACGACACAAAAAGACTTTTTACATGGAAAACCCTTTAGAAGTAAAGGAAAAAACCATGGCACCTTGTCCAACCAACAAATCCATTATGTAAACGAATTACACAGCGATCACAAGCTTATAACACACTCAGATCTAATATCTTCACCCCTAAGGGCGGATTGCAATAAAAGAGAATAGAAACAGTGATATCTCATCAATAAGATGAATTTGAAGAGGCTATGCACAACCATGTTATGGATAAACGTCATGAATCAGTCTTCTTCCTCTCTTCGATCTTCCTCTCTCTCTATCTCTCTCTCTCTCTCTCTCTCTCTCTCCTCACTCTCTTCTTTTTCTTCCTCTCTCTCTTGCTCTGGAATGTGTCAGGGTAATGTTCTAACCTAATTCCACATTAACATGTGCTTTATAGTACTTGCACCCAGAATTGAAAACAAAATAGGAAACTACGTAAAGTAGTTGCGTGGCTGTCGGTCACCCGTCAATGGCCAAAATTGTCTGGAGAGCAACTAAGAAAATACCCAGAGTTTTGGTTGCTTTAACTCCCAACTATTGTTTGACTGATACTGTTCGAAACAGTCCAACGATCAACTACCAGAATTTGGTGATTTTTAGTTAACTGACCTAGCATGGTCGATTGCCCAATAACTCCCGAACTGCACATCTCTCCTCACATCCTGAGAAGGAACACCCCATCAAAACCCACACTTTCTAAGAAACTTACGCATTCCGTTTGGTCAAACCCACTTGACCGTGGTTGATCGAAAACATCATAGAGACTCTTGGTCGATTGGAATCAAACCTGGGTTGACCGAGAACATCGCAGAGAGTTTCGGTTGACCCTATGTTGCAGTTGACCAAATTCCAATGGAAGTTTAAAAGCACATTTCAACACGATAATGTCATGAAAGTATTATATTGATGTAAAATAATTAGGCCACAAATGTCATGACCGGAGTGGTTTAGATTTTTATGCCATCTTTATTTTACCACTTTTTATCAGATTGATGTAGTGGGCTTTTTAGCAAACGGTAAAAACACCAATGATCACTGGCAACCATCCATTTCTTTCAAACATCATCCAGCCAACTAGCTGACCAGTGGTTCAGCCCTTTTTGCAAATAGTGACAACATCATTAATCACTGGTAACCATCCATTTCTTCCAAACACCATCCAGTTAGCCTTAATAGTGGGCTAGAGCTTATAGATGATTGGATATACCTATTTTGAAGGTTGTTCCAACTGATAAATGTTGAAGAATCTAGTAAGTCCATTAGATTGGACGGGGACAATAAAAGTCTAGCAATAGAAGTGCAACACACAAGGATCCATCTCATCCCAAATTTATGGAATTGACACGAGTCATCTTTTGAAAGATGGTTGAAGTTAAATATTATGCCTTGGTTCAGGGATTTAAATATTATGCCCTTTTTTATTTATGATTTTTCAAGATATAGCTGGTTCTATCCTTTTAAAAGGAAATATGATTTTATGTGCACCTTTTTCACGTTTTAAAATTTTGTCAAGAAACAACTTTGATTGAAAAATGAAAAATTTTCAATGGATGGAGGTTGTGAGTTTGTACAGAAGAGCTTTTTAGATCACTTTTCCGATCATGGTATTCACCGCCAATCATCGTGTACAGGGACACCAGAACAAAATGATAATGCAGAGTGTAAGCATAGGCATATTATCCAGCTTGGTTTGGCCATGATGTATCAAGAGTTCGTTCTCAGGCGCTTTTGGGTCAAGACATTTTTCACTGCCATATTGTTAGGAAAACGGTTAGCAGAAGTACCGAAGAGATTTAAACAATCACCACATGACACACACGCAATCAACACAGAGACAATTTGAATTTTACATGGAAAACCCTCGCAGGAAAAAACCATGGCACAAAGCAACACTTGCACTATGAATAAGAAGATTACAGAGATAATATACCCACAAGAAAACCCAAGATGAACAAAAGCTCTCTCAAACCTCACAATCCTCTCCTTGAACCCTAAACTTGAATTAGGACACCTTGATATGTATTAGGATACATCTAAACACGTCTTGTAGGTGTTTATATAGCCTCCTCCATGAAAATAGAAACAAGTTACTCAAAACCGCGTAACCATGTAGTCCACCACTAACACGACCGCCCAGTCGGACCTGTTCATCAACCGGTTGGATTGGCGACTATTGAGCTCTTAAATGTGCATATTCTAACCCATTTCATTACTAACTATGCTTGAAATAAGTGATTAAAGACTCAACTAATGCATAGTTTTGTGGTTGTAGGAATGAGAGAGAGAATTTCATCAATTGAGGGGTAAGAGATGCTGTTTACACACCTTGAAGATCAAAGGAATAAATGACCAAAGGTGGAGCAAAAGTGCATTGAATATGAAGGAGGAGAAGCTGAGAATTCAGCCAATTTCATGTCCACCGGCCGGCTGGCCAAACCCTCCAGAAACAAGAAAGTCATTGGACACATTTTAGGTGGACCAACCCCTTGATCGACCGGTCGTCTAGTGGGTCGGCCAGTGTAGTAAAATGTCCAAAGAGTTGGGCTTCTTTTCGCTTAAGCTCCGATCGGCAGGCCAATGTCTTGATTGCACTAGGATGTTTCCGAATCCGGATTTTGCTCCTCAAGATCGGTACTTCTCCGCAGATTCTTGGATTTCTTCTATAAAAGGCCACCCCCACTCTCTTCCTAAGGCATCTAGCAACGTGGGGAGCAAAGGATTCAAGACCTAGGAGGCTTCCTAGCCTCCTACAACTAGTTTTCTTCTTCTTCTAGTTTTAGTTCTAGTTTGTTTTTATCCTTTTCATTAGTTAACCTCTTAGCTAGAGCTAAGAGGTGAAGCTTGTAGTTTATCTAGATGTTTTAATTCGTTTTATTGGTTTCAAGTTGGATTTATTGAAGAACAATGGTTTTTAGAAGTTTGAATAAAGTTCTAAGTAGTTTTTCTTAATCTTATGATGGCTCATGGATGTTCAGAAGAATTGCTTGAGTTCGTAATTGTTTTGAATCATTTTAGACCTGTACGCTCCGAGGAATCGGATTCAATACGCTCTAGACCTTTGATCCTTATATGGAAACTTCATACCAAAAGTTCTACTTTTCTAGAAATTCTAAAATATGTGTTGGGTGTTTATGTGATTTGAATCAAGTTCAAACCATGGTATTAGTTAAGTTTTGTGACAAGGTTTGATGATTATTATGGTTATGATCTTAATCTATTGGAATTAGGATTGACCTATGCAATTGAGTGTGCTCAAGTCCTAACTTGAATTGAGGGAATCATGTTGATGAACAACACATGTGTTGGATTGCTTTGATAATATAACCGCTCTATCATCCGGCTAGATAGGATTTAATTTCGATTCTAGTTGAGTAAGTGAGAAACCACAACGAATTATGTATCTAAGGAGAGCTATAAGTGGATCCTTGATGCTCTAGTTACCCTTTCATTATCAGATTTTCCTGTTTCATGTTTAAAAACTGATTTCACAAACCTCTTAGATTCTAGTTATTAGGATAGTTGGAATTGTTTACTTCTTTCCTTGTGGATCGACCTCGGTCTTACCGAGATTATTACTGCATCGCAACCTTGCACTTGAGGCGAGGGAACAAGTTTTTGGCGTCGTTGCCGGGGATAATGTTAAACGGTTCTAATTGTTCTAATAGCTTTAGAGTAGTCTTAGTTAGGTAGGATTTTCAGTTTTTCTAGAAGTAGTTTTCTGATTTTTTCTAGATTACTAACAATTTTCTGTTTTTGTGTTTTGTAGGAACTTAGTTGCTGACATAGTTCTTACTTCCACTGGTAACATCTCTCCATCTCCCTTTCTTCTTTTTGTTTTTTCCTAGATTGGGATTGTTTCAACGTCTTATAATTTCATTATGAATGATTGGACGGGTGGATTGTCTAAATACCTTTCGGAATATGAGAGGTCGGACCATGAAATCAAAACTCATCATGATTGGAACCATTACAAGCATGAATATTTTCCTGAGACTCAAATCTACTTCTAATACTCCCTCGAGTAAGACATTACGAGATTACCGGAATAAGAACAATGTGCATAACTTTTTGTCGGGTAAGACAATGGGAGAGTATCGGAAAGAGATGAATGATGTTCCACCGGTTAGGACAATGTATGATCACTTGTTTGGCTACACATATCAACAACCATCTAATAGCCCAACATGTGACATGCATAATCCTAATAGGTGGGAACATCAAAATTTCAATTTAGGAGACGAGTCAACCATTGATGCCAACAATTATCCTTAAGAGTTTCTTTCTCATGAGCCACAACCGACACGAACTCTTGAGGATACACTACAAGAGTTTATGAAAATAACTGAGCAATGCATATAAAACCTCTCGCCATCTCAAAATCCTAAACCCGACATTGGGAACACCGAATCATTCCCCAACAAGGAGGATGAGGCTATCCAAGCCCAACCCTCTTCCGATTTGATGATTAAACTTTTAGGGGATATAGATATCAGTGATCCCAACATTACCATCGATTATGGTAAATCAACTATCTCTTTTAGCTATTCCAATTTGAATGATGAAGAGATTTCAAGGACGGTTGACGAACCTGAGGAATCTATAAATCTGAAAGTGATAGTTTGATTGCCTATAATGAAGGTTTGAAGGATGATTGTGAGTCCATGATTTCTTCTTCCAAATGGCCGAATATTTATGAGCCTCCGGAAGATAATCTTACTAGAGAGATGGTCGAAGTCGATTTTTTTTAGTCCTTTCACCAACAACACATGCCGGATTCTATTGTGGAAGAACTCCCTTGGGTTGAAATTTTTTTTTCTTTGGATGACGGGGTGGCACAATATGAAATTTCAAAAGATCAACCAATGCTCGATGATGTGCTTACCACTGAATCTGAAAAATTTTCTTTGGAAGACCTCCCCTCTATAGAGGAGAAATTCCCTACCCTTGAAATAAAATTTCCTCAATCACTTAGGGAGAACGAGGACCCTTCATCCGACCCTCTCAATTTCTTAGAGGAATGCATGGCCCACCCTTATGATCTTGATGATAAGATGCTTAAGGAGTTGGATAGTTTGTTAGACACGGTATCGGTGCTTGAAGAACACCATTCCACTGATTTACACTCTTTACCATTGTTTGTGGAAGCACCGTGCAATTTTAAAATTGTGGAGGAGACAACCCAAACTGAAGAATACTTGATGACCGTCTCTCCACCATCATGGGTTCTTTAACCCATTGAAAATTCTGATTGGGAGGACCCGTTTTTAATCAATTACAACCCAATTCAAAACTTGAGGAGATATCTTTTTGCTGCTCTTATCTCCTCCTTACATGCGTGTGGTGCACACTATGATTGGACCTTAATGAAGAAACATACCCATGTGTACATTCGAGCAGGACTTTGGATGGTCCTCATGAGAATCCTATTGAAATTCACGAAGATTCTGCTCAAATTTGATCATGTAGTTAATCGGACTAATCAAAGGTAGGTAGGTAGGTTAGGATTTCTTTTCTGCATTTAGGATTGAATAAGTCTCATCAAGACAATGGAAGTTGCTAGAATTGATCAGCTTGTTACCTCAGGTACTCTCGTTCTCACCCTCCTTTGTTTTATGTCTTTGTTCTCATGTCATGCATATTGCATATCTTATTACATTGAGGACAATGTAAGATTTTGGTTGGGGGTGAGATTTCTTAGATGAATCTACTAGCTTTTGTGACATTTCGAGCAATCATGTAGGAATTTTTCAATTTTTTTACAAATTCAAAACTCCATTGGAAAACTTTGTTTCTATGCATTTGAGATGGTGTGAGTATAAGAAAAAGGAGAGGCAAAGTGAGTGAAGTTGAATATCTTGAACAATCTCTAAGATACTAGTTTTATATGCAAATCCCCCTATTTTTATGATTGATAGAATTTCTAAACACTTTTACACCTAGTTCGCATTACATGATTCTCACGCTTTGAAAGGATTATGTAGAATTGTGGATTGGTTAAGTTTGGATTTGAGGTGTTGAGAAACCAAGCCGGGGTACTTTGTCTATCCTTGTCCATGGGAAAATAACGAAAGATATGGACTTCTAAAAATCCTATCTAATGAAAAAGAAAATGGGAAAGGAAGGATGAAAATATGGGAATGATGGAGAATATGGTGAAAAATTCAGAAAAGGGCTACCTATTACCAACCGGGGGATGGTCTACCCGTAACTAAAACCGGAAATGGGACGTAGTGTGAAAGCCGTCAGAAAGATGGTAAGGCAAATTCCTGTCATAGGCTTGTTGTTGATTTATACACCGTTGAATCCATACCTTAGTTAATTCATGAAGAAGGTAACCTCGAAAATCCATGAGATGAGCATTCACTGAGCACACTAGCTTAAATTGTTTGGATTCTTCTATTTATCAATCAATCAGCGGGAATTTCATATGAGTACTTGATATATTTTGGAAAATTCAAGGTTTTAACTTCTATCACTGGGCATTTCAGAATTCTTTACACTTGCATATCATTAAGTATATAGAAACATGGTTTCTAAAGGAGAGTTGGATTTTGAAGAATGAAATTTGTTTCACGTATGTTTTGCTCGGGACTAGTGAAATGCTGGTTAGGAGGTGTGTTGAGCTCTTAAATGTGCATATTCTTACCCCATTTCATTACTAACTATGCTTGAAATAAGTGATTAAAGACTCAACTAATGCATGGTTTTGTGGTTGTAAGAATGAGAGAGAGAATTCATCAATTGAGGGCTTAGAGATGCTGTTTACACACCTTGAAGATCAAAGGAATAAAGGACCAAAGGTGGAGCAAAAGTGCATTGAAGATGAAGGAGGAGAAGCTGAGAATTCGGCCAATTTCATGTCCACCGGCCGGCCGGCTACAACCACCGACCAACCGGCCAAACCCTCAAGAAACAAGAAAGTCACTGAACACATTTTAGGAGGACCGACCCCTTGACCGACCAGCCGGACAGACTGATCGACCGGTCAACTGGTGGGTCAGCCAGTGTAGTAAAACGTATAGAGAGTTGGGCTTCTTTTCGCTCAAGCTCCAACCGGCAAGCCAGGGGGGTCCGATTGGCTGGCTAGTGTCCTGATTTCACTAGGATGTTTCCAAATCCAGATTTTGCTGCGCAAGAGCGGTACTTCTCTGCAGATTCTCAAATTTCTTCTATAAAATGCCACCTCCACTCTCTTCCTAAGGCATCTAGCAACGTGGGGAGTGAAGAATTCAAAACCTAGGAGGCTTCCTAGCCTCTTACAACTAGTTTTCTTCTTCTTCTAATTCTAGTTTGTTTTTATGCTTTTCATTAGCTAACCTCTTAGCTAGAGCTGAGAGGTGAAGCTTATAGTTTACCTAGATGTTTTAATTCGTTTTATTGGTTTCGAGTTGGATTTATTGAAGAATAATGGTTTTTAGAAGTTTGAATAAAGTTCTAAGTAGTTTTTCTTAATCTTATGATGGACTCATGAATGTTTAGAAGAATTGTTCGAGTTCTTAATTATTTTGAATCATTCTAGACTTGTACGCTTCGAAGAATCGGATTCAATACGCTCTAGACCTTTGATCCTCATGTGGGAACTTCATACCAAAAGTTCTATTTTTCTAGAAATTCTGAAATATGTGTTGGGTGTTTATGTGATTTGAATCAAGTTCAAATCATGGTATTAGTTAAGCTTTGTGACAAGGTTTGATGATTATTATGGTTATGATCTTAATCTATTGGAATTAGGATTAACCTATGCAATTGAGTGTGCTCAAGTCCTAACTTGAATTGAGGAAATCATGTTGATGAACAACACATGTGTTGGATTGCTTTGATAATATAACCACTCTATTATCCGGCTAAATAGGATTTAATTTCGATTCTAGTTGAGTAAGTGAGAAACCACAGCGAATTATGCATCTAAGGAGAGCTATAAGTGGATCCTTGATGCTCTAGTTACCCTTTCATTATTAGATTTTCCTGTTTCATGTTTAAAAATTGATTTCACAAACCTCTTAATTCTAGTTATTAGGATAGTTAGAATTGTTTACTTCTTTCCCTGTAGATCGATCTTGGTCTTACCGAGATTATTACTACATCGCAGCCTTGCGCTTGAGGTGAGCGAACAACGACCAACAGTCCAAGGAGGAAACTTCAAATCTGACCAGTCTAGCCTCAATATACGACCGGTCAGGCGACCGATCGGGACCTCTTGCAGACTGGTCAGCCGATCAGTCTGGATGCCCAAAAAACTGTTAAGCGTTTAAACAGCCTATCTGACCAAAATTCGACCTGTCGGTCCAGGCTGGCCGACCGGTTTTGAGACCCCTTCAGCATAGTTTAAAGGCTCCTCTAACAATCTCCACCGAGACTTCAAATGTCAAACCACCTCTTCTTTGCTTCATTAATCATCTCATCTTCAATCATAGTGTCCTTACTTCATGTGCACCCTGTGTCTTCATTTAAGTCTTTGCCAATCCCAGAGAAGTTACGCAGAACTTGAACTTCTCTGTTGAGACCACCTTGGTTAGCATATCTGCCGGATTCATGCTAGTGTGAATCTTCTCCAGATTCATATCTCGTTCCTCAAGCACATGTTGGACAAAATGGTGACGCACAGCAATGTGTTTAGTACGAGAGTGATAAACAGAATTCTTAACCAAATTTATAGCACTAGAGCTATCACAATTAAACGGCATAGCCTCCTGCTGAAGCCCTAACTAATTTATCATTCCCCTTAATCAAATAACCTCCTTGAAAGCCTCTGTCATCGCCATATACTCAACTTCGGTAGTGGAAAGAGCCATGACAGACTGAAGCTTAAACATCTAACTGATTGCTCCACTCGCTAACACAAACGAGTGCCCAAAAGTCGATCTCTTACAGTCCACACTACTTGCGTAATTATAATCAATATACACGAGCAACTTGTCATTGGACTTCTCATATGTCAAAACGTAGTCCTGCGTACCCCGAATGTATCGAAGTAGCCATTTTACAGCTTTCCAATGTTGCTTGCCCGGGTTAGACGTGAATCGGCTAACAGCACCCATAGCCTGTGAAATATCCGGTCTAGTACAGACCATGGCATACATCAAATTGTCCATAACACTTGAATAGGGAACATGAGACATAACCTGCTTTTCTTTATCTGTCATCGGACATTGTTCAGAAGAAAGCTTGAAGTGAGCCGCGTGGGGAATACTAATCGATTTGGATTTATCCATCCCATACTTTACCAACACCTTCTCAAGGTATTCGGCTTAAGATAACCACAACCTACTCCTCTTCCCATCTCTGTAAATATCTATACCAAGAACCCTCTTTGCAGCCCCCAGATCCTTCATTTCAAATGTCCCTGAAAGCTGAGTCTTCAACACATCAATGTCAGCCATGCTATGACTGACAATAAGCATGTCATCAACGTACAACACCAGTATGAGAAACTTCTCATCACTTAGTGTCTTATAATAGACATAATGATCGTACTCGCTCTTGGAAAAGCCCTAACCCATCACGGAGGAATCACATTTCTTGTACCATTGCCTAGGAGACTGTTTGAGACTGTACAATGATCTCCTCAACCTGCAAACCTTGTTCTCGACCCCTTACACTGCATATCTTTCTGGTTGTACCATGTAAATCTGCTATTCCAATTCCCCATGCAGGAAAGCAGTCTTTACATCCATCTGTTCCAGCTTGAGGTCATGTTGAGCAATGTTGAACCTCCAATTTATACATTGTATAGTCTATTACATCACATTATATGCATGGTTTGCATGTTTAAAAGGCTCATCTAACGCATGTTTTGTGATTGTAGGAATGAGAGCGAACTTTACCCGATTGGAGACAAAAAAGAATGTATTTAAGACTCCTTGAATGAAGGCCCAAGATGGACCAAAGAAGGAAGAAGAAAGAGGGAGAAAAGAGAAGAAAGAAGAGAAGAAAAAGAAGAAAATGATCAAGGGCCGATCGGTCCTGACCGGTCGGCCGACCTGCCGGCTACCCTCAGGACACTACTAGACAAGTACCAGTTGGTCCGACCGGTTAAGACTGGTCGGCCAATAGGTCATCCCCTTTACTGAACTCCCTGGACTAGTGGCCCGACCGGTCAAGACCGGTCGGCCAACAGGTCGGATCCACCTTTGTGCTCACTGGACCTTGTACATAAGTAGTCCGACCGGTCAAGACCGGTCGGCCAGCCCAGTCTGACTGGTCCCGACTGGTCGGCCACAAGTAAAAACAGGTAGTTTCCAAATTGGGCTCCGAAATTCTCTGCGCAAGTGCGTATCCTTACGCAAATTCGAGATGTTTCTGACGCAACCGAGCTTCCCCACTATAAAAGGACACCTAGGGTCTCTTCCTAGGGAATCATAGAAGCTAAGGGACGTCGTGGGAGAGGAAGGAAGCTGTCGTGGAGCGTCTGCAACCCTCCAAACTCTTTTTTTTCTATGTTTTCTAGTTTCTTTTAGGAGTTCTAGTTGTAGTATGACAATGCTCGGCTAGAATCTCTCAGCTAAGGCTGAGAGGTGAAGCTTGTAGTCAATTTCATGTTTGATTCAGTTAGTTCAAGTAATTCTACTTCAAGTTTGGATTTTTGCATATTCTAGTTCTTAAAGTTGATAGTTTTAGATGTTTTATGAGAGTTCATGTGCTCCGGACATGGATTCCTTGTAATTCTCTGAGATTATCATGTTGTGCTTGTTTAGATTCGAATTATAGTAATCCTTGAGCAGGCCATAGTCCATAGGCATGGCTGTTACTCCGAAGGCTATGATTTTGAATTCTATATGTGTTGAATGGGACTAGAACTTGGAAGTTCAACTTGAGTGGGATTGAATGTGCTTCAAAGCTTTATTTTCCAACTAGATGAGAGATAGGACTTCAAATCTAGTTATGCTCTATGCTTGGATTGATTGGATTGACATGGGATTGCTACAAGTGGATCCTTGAATGCCTTAGTACCTTTAATTACTGAATTTTCTTAAGTTATTATTTTAGCGTACTTATTTCAATTGAGCTTTTAAATCACTGCAAACTTGAGTTGCTAGAATAGTTTGGAACTTGTTTTCCAATTCCCTGTGGATCGACCTTGGTCTTACCGAGATTTATTACTACATCGCAGCCTTGCACTTGAGGCGAGCGAACAAGTTTTTGGCGCCGTTGCCGGGGAAATTTAGATAACGATTCTAATTTTTTTTAGTGGCTATAGAGTAGAGGTAGTTAGGATTTATTATTTTCTTAGGATTAATTTTTCTGAATTCTAGAACTAACAAAATTTGTTTTTTTTGGTAGGAAGTCCTTCTAGTTAAAGCAAATCGGTACTATCTTTCCAACTTGATCTCTTTTAGTTTTTGGTTTTTATTTTTCAGATTTTAGGATTTAGGATTAGTTCAGATTTTGGATTTTGTGGTTTATGTCCAGTTGGGAACGAGACCACAACAATCGTCTCCAATCCGAAGGTGGTTTAGTTGGACCACTATCCGTTCATAGACGAATCCGAAAATCTGTAGAACATTGTGATAATTTGAGGATTATGGATCAAACACCTTTAAGTAATCCCCCCCTACTCCAACAACAAACTCAAATCAAGAGGGAGTAGGAGAGAATGAGGTACACAACATTCCTCCAATGAGATCATTACAGGATTACCTACAACCGGCCCGTGCAACTACACCCTCTTGCGTAGTTTTACCACCAACCGGGGGAAACATTGATATAAAGCCGGGTGTAATTCAACTTATACCAAAGTTCCATGGGCTAGACTCTGACAACTCATATTTGTACTTAAAAGAATTTGAAGAAGTGGTGGCTACCTTGCAATACACTAATGTTTCGGAAGATGCCATTAAACTTAAACTCTTCCCCTTTTCATTGAAGGAAAGAGCCAAGACTTGGCTTCATTCTCTTAGACCATTGTGATAATTTGAGGATTATGGAACAAGATGACCCGGGAATTCTTGAAAAAGTTCTTCTCGGCTCATAAAACGAACACCCTTCGAAGAGCCATAATGAATTTTTCGGCTAAAGATGGTGAATCTTTCTTCCAATGTTGGGAAAGGTTTAAGGACCTCCTACTTGCTTACCCACATCATGGCTACGAAAGTTGGCGAATTATAAACTTTTTCAACGATGGATTAAGTTCTAATATACGCCAATTCGTAGAGACGATGTGCAACGGCGAGTTCATGAGCAAAAATCCAGATGAAGCTTGGAGTTATTTGGATATGTTAGAATGCCCAATTATGGGACACCTCGGATAAATCTAACAATAACCCCAAGCCTACTCAAGAGAAAGAGAAAGGAGGGATCTATATCCTCAAGGAGGAAGACGATGTGAGTGCAAGGATAGCAAACCTCACAAGGAAGATTGAGGCTATGAAACTTAGTAAAAGTGGAGTTTCAAAGTCCAATGAAGCTATTGAGACCATATGTGGGATTTGTTTCACCAATCTACACGCTACGCAAGATTGTCCTACAATTCCTGCATTTCAAGAGATGTTACATGAACACGCAAATGCCACATATGGTTATTAACGGCCTTTCAATGGACCGGTGGGTAACACGTACAACTCTACTTAGAAGAATCACCCAAATTTCAGTTGGAAGAATGCGCCCACAGACAATCTTACCGACTCTCAAGGAGGGCCACCCATGCAAAATATGGCCCCACCTCAATTCTCAATGGAGGATACTTTAAAAGCGTTTATATAAGGGCAAATGCAAATTAACCAAACGAATCAGCATATGTTCCAAGAGCTTAAAGTCTCAGTTGATGAGATTAAGGGACGCTTAAATGCTAGGGAAGGGACCTTTCCGGCCCAACCACAGCCCAATCCAAAGCAAGTACATGAAGTAAGCATTCCTGATCCTTTCAACCAACATATGGAGCAAGCCAAATCCTTCACCACTCTTAGAAGTGGTAAACAAATTGACAAATCTATTCCGGTGAAGGTCGACAAGCCTAATGATCCGATAAATTCCGAGGATGAGGATGGATCTAACTTAGCCCCACAAGAAACGGAATGCGTTTACAAGCCCGTAGCACCATTCCCTTCGAGATTGGTCACTCCAAAATCTCTCCCAAACTCTCACGATATTTTAGAGATTTTTAGACAAGTCAAGATCAACATTCCCTTGCTTGATATCATCAAACAAGTCCCCTCTTATGCTAAGTTTCTAAAGGACCTATGCGCAACCAAACGTAAATATAATGTGCAACAAAAGGCCTTTTTGAATGAGCAAGTGAGTGCCATTCTCACTCAGAAGACCCCCACAAAATTCAAAGATCCCAGTAGTCCCGCAATCTCATGTATCGTTGGAGACTACCGGATTGAGCGTGCATTGTTAGACTTGGGGGCAAGTGTAAATTTGATCCCGTACTCGGTATACGAGCAATTGGGTCTTGGTGAATTAAAACCCACCAAAACCACGTTACAACTAGCTGATAGATCCATCCATGTACCGAGAGGGATAGTTGAGGATGTACTCGTCCAAGTTGATAAATTTTACTACCCGGTAGATTTCATCATTTTGGATACACAACCGGTTATGAATGCTAGCACCCAAATACCGGTAATTTTAGGCCTCCCATTCCTTGCTACATCAAACGCAATCATAAATTGCCGGAATGGGGTAATGCAAATGTCCTTTGGGAACATGACGTTGGAGGTGAATGTGTTCCACTTGGGCAAAAGGCATAGGGATGATGAGGATGTCCACGAGGTTGATATGATTGAGTCAATTATGGAAGAGGAGTTCGCTTTAAAGTAGAATTTTGATCCTCTAGATGTTGTTAGCTTTGACCCCTTTGAGGATTGGAATGACAAAGATGGCCCCCATGAGGTACACATGATAGAATCCATGGAAGATGGGGAGTATTTCCAACATGATCTACCTAAAAGTTTGGGGACATGTTCGACATATTCTAAGGATGAATCTAATTCTAGTTTTAATAAGACCTTGGACGTGTAAATTTCTGAAAATTTATTTGACAAGTCACTAATTTCTGAGTTACACAAATTTGTTATGCAGGATTTGGAAGAATTGGTGCTTGACTTGCCTATAGAGAGGCCAATTTCTGAAAGTGTAGAGGTTGAGGACTCACTCCAACCTACACAAAATTCTGAGAAGGAGGAAGACGTAAAGGGCCCGAATCTGATAACCTCCTCTCCTGAGGTCTCCTACACACTTGAGGAGTGTTTAGCGTATTTGGAAGATTGAGATGATCCCATGATTTAAGACATAGTAAATGCTTTGAGAGAGAGAGAGACCTCATGCACCTAAAAAGCTTCCTTCCACAGAGTTCTACATTGAAGAATCGACTGTGGAAGCCCAAGCGACAAATGATTATGTGGAGACCATCCAAATGTTTGAGGATGAAGCGATTGAAGTCTCCACATCGCTTTGGTTTGTTCAAACCAAAGAACACTTCTGGGATGATCCATACTTGAATAATTCTTGCCCAGACAAGAAGGAAAGGAGATCCATACTCAATGATTTCCAACCAATGCAATTCTCCTTTCCTAGTACATGTGACAATTTCCTTGAGGAACCTGCTGAAATTTTTCAGCAGGATTTTCAATAGGCTAGACTGGTTGATGTCACCAATGTACTTTCCAAAGCAGGATGGTGGATAGTTCTTCTGAATAATTTGTTACACCATTTGATGATCCTGCTCAACTTTGTCCTTTTGGATATTATACTGATAATCGATCTCCTAGTCTGATGGAGATCCCTTTTTAAAAATAAAAATAAAAATAAAGGACGGGTTAGGTATCTTTCTTTGCTTTCCGTAGATTAGGTTTAGTCGTTTTAGTTTTGCTTTCTTAGTAGCTTTAGTCGTTGGGTTGTAGACTTCCATGATCGACTCTCTCAGGTATTATTGTTCTCACTCTCATATATTTCACCATTGCTCTCATGTTCATGCTCATTGCATATCTTTTTTACATTGAGGACAAGGTAAGATTTGGTTGGGGGGTGAGATGAGATTCCTCATCTAGCATGTTGCAACATTTCGAGCATCATATGTGCAATTTTTTTTGAATTTTCTAAAATTTCAAAACTCTTTTAGAAAACCTTATTCCTATGCATTCGAAATGATACGAGTATATGAAAAGAGATATGAAGTGAGTGATGTTGCAAGTCTTGAACTTCCCTTAATATAATGGTTTTATATGTTAATTCCCATATTCATGTGATTGATAGAAAATCTGAACACTCTTACACCTAGTTCACATTACACGATTTTCATGGTTGAAGGGATTATGTGATTTGTGGATTGGCTAGTCTTTGATTTAAGGTGTTGAGAAATCAAGCCGGGGTACTTTGTCCATCCTTGTACATGGGAAAATAACGAAAGATATGGATTTCTAAAAATCCTATCTAATTTAAAAGAGAAAGCAAAAAGAAGGATGAAATTGGGAATGATGGAAAAATGGTACAAAATTTCGAAAAGGGTTTCCTATTACCAACCGGGGGATAGTCTACCCGTAACCAAAGCCGGAAATGGGATGTAGTGTGAAAGCCGTCGGAAGGACGGTAAGGCAAATTCCTGTCATTGGCTTATTGTTGCTCTGTACACCTTGAGATCCATAGTTTAGTTGATCTATGGAGAATATAATCCCAGAAACTCATGAGATGAACTTTCACTATGCACACTAGGTTGAATTTGTTCGAGTTCTTCTATTTATCAATTAATTAGCGGGAATTTCATATGGAAGCTTATTATGTTTTGAACGTTTAAGATATCAACTTCTATCACCTAATTTTTTCGAATTTTATACTTGTATGTCTTGGAATGGATAGAAACATAGTTTCTAAAGGAGAGTTGGTTTTGGAGGTTTGAACTTGTTTCACGCATGTTTTGCTCAGGACTAACAAAAAGCTGGTTGGGGGGGGGGGGGTGTTGAACCTCCAATTTATACATTGTATAGTCTATTACATCACATTATATGCATGGTTTACATATTTAAAAGGCCCATCTAATGCATGTTTTGTGATTGTAGGAATGAGAGCGAACTTTACCCGATTGGAGGCAAAAAAGAATGTATTTAAGACTCCTTGAATGAAGGCCCAAGGTGGACCAAAGAAGGAAGAAGAAAGAGGGAGAAAAGAGAAGAAAGAAGAGAAGAAAAAGAAGAAAATGATCAAGGGCCGACCGGTCCTGATCAGTCGGCTGACCTGTCGGCTACCCTCAGGACACTGCTGGACAAGGACCAGTTGGTCCGACCGGTCAAGACCGGTCGGCCAACAGGTCGTCCCCTCTGCTGAACTCCTTGAAATAGTGGCCCGACTGGTCAAGACCGATCGGCCAACAAGGTCGGATCCACCTTTGTGCTCGCTAGACCTTTTACATAAGCAGTCCCGACCGATCAACTACAAGCAAAAACAGGTAGTTTCCAAATTGGGCTCCGAAATTCTCTGCGCAAGTGCGTATCCTTACGCAAATTCGAGATGTTTCCGACGCAACCGAGCTTCCCCACTATAAAAGGACACCTAGGGTCTCTTCCTAGGACATAATAGAAGCAAAGGGACATCGTGGGAGAGGAAGGAGCTGTCGTGGAGCGTCTGCAACCCTCAAACTCCGATTTTTCTATATTTTCTAATTTCTTTTAGGAGTTCTAGTTGTAGTATGACAATGCTCGGCAAGAATCTCTCAGCTAAGGCTGAGAGGTGAAGCTTGTAGCCAATTTCATGTTGGATTCAGTTAGTTCAAGTAATTCTACTTCAAGTTTGGATTTTTGCATATTCTAGTTCTTAAAGTTGATAATTTTATATGTTTTATGAGAGTTTATGTGCTCCGGACATGGATTCCTTGTAATTCTCTGAGATTATCATGTTGTGCTTATTTAGATTCGAATTATAGTAATCCTCGAGCAAGCCATAGTCCATAGGCATGACTGTTACTCCGAAGGCTATGATTTTGAATTCTATATGTGTTGAATGGGACCAAACTTGGAAGTTTAACTTGAGTGGGATTGAATGTGCTTCAAAGCTTTATTTTCCAACTAGATGAGAGATAGGACTTCAAATCTAGTTGTGCTCTATGCTTGGATTGATTAGATTGACATGGGATTGCTACAAGTGGATCCTTGAATGCCTTAGTACCTTTAATTACTGAATTTTCTTAAGTTATTGTTTTAGCATACTTAATTCAATTGAACTTTTAAATCACTGCAAACTTGAGTTGCTGGAATAGTTTGGAACTTATTTTCTAATTCCCTATGGATCGACTTCGGTCTTACCGAGATTTATTATTACATCGCAGCCTTGCACTTGCGGCGAGCGAACAAGCAACCAGAGCCAATACGAACCTAATAGATACTTGCTTCACAGCCGGCGCAAAGATCTCACTGAAGTCCACACCTTCACGCTGAGCATACCCTTTTACCACCAATTTAGCTTTGTACTTATCCTGTTTCTTCTGAAAAATCCACTTGCACCCAATTGCTTTTCTATGCACAAGAAGCTCCATTAGCTCCCAAATCTCATTCTTGTACAGAGAATTCGTCTCGCCTTGCATTGTCATCTTCTAGTTTTCAGCATCTACATCTTGTAGTGCCTCCTCAAAGTTAGACGGATCCCCCTCATCTGTTGTAAGGGTGAATGCAATGTTTGAGTTATCCATATACTTGGCCTGGTAACTGCAATATCTAGGTGGGTTTCTCACACAGGTGGTTGCTCCCCCTGATCCTGTACCTCTGTCCGCATCTCAGTAGCGGCCCGTGTCTTGTTCGCTCACCTCAAGTGCAAGGCTACGATAATTCTTGGTAAGATCAAGGTTGATCCTCAAGAATTGTCGTAACAATTCCGAGTTTTATAATTAGGACGGGCTAAATTCAGATTTGTAATGATGGATGGGAATTTAGAACATAAAACTATCTATTTTATAACTAAATCAGGGAAATAAATACTAGAGTGCTAATGATCCACTTATAATCATTTAAAATGACAATTCAAGTAATTCAAACCAATAACTTAATTGGAATAAGAGTTCTATCCCTATCCAACTAGAATATAGAGCAATCAAATCATCATAATGCATCTAACATAGATAGATCATCCATTGATATGGTTCTCTCATAAACAACTAAGGCATTGGGTGTATTCAATCACACAACCCAATCCTTCATAAAACAAGCAAGATCACATTTATGATTCTTCCTCAAGCCTTATCACTAGACTTGATTTAGAAGCATGAAGTGAACTTTTATTGAACCAAAATCAATACATAAACACCTATTTCAGATTAATCTCAAAGATAAAAACTTCTAGTTTAGTTCTAGATAAGCTACTTAGGAAACTTAGTTTGTAAAATACCCTAGCATCTAACATATTATGATGGATCTAAGATCTTTACAACCCAAAATCCTATCAATCAACACCTCCATTAAGCAATCTCATTAATCAAAACATCCCATGTAAGAGCAATCACAAGAGATAGAAGATTAACTAAAAATACTAACTTTATTTCAAACTAGTACTAGAAGTGCTCTTCATAAAACTCAAAAGTACTTGAACTAATTCGAATTAGATACTGCAAACAACTAAAAGCTTCACCTCTTAGCCCTAGCTAAGAGGTTTAGCCAACCATTAACATATTAAACTAAAGCTCGAAGGAAAAACTACTATAAAAACATAAAAAATCGATTCGGAGGAGTTGCGAATGCTCCACAATGCTCCTCTCTACATCGTATGAACTTTTCAGCCTTCTATGATGCCTTAGGAAGGGAGTGGAGATGTCCTTTTATAGCTTAGATCAGCCACCGACTTGAAAGATTCGAGAAAACGCAGAGTCCTTCCACAATTTGGAAACCCAAAATTAGAAACAAAAAATTGAAGTTTTTAAAACACTGTAGACCTGTATGGAGACCGGTTTGGTGACCAGTCTAGCGACTGGTCTAGCGATGTAGACTTGTCTGGCGACCGGTCTTTACAATGCAAAAACAGTCCAGCAAGATTTGGATTTCTTGACCTAGTGTAGACCAATTTGGAGACCTGTCTGGCGACCGGTCTAGTGATAGGTCTATGAGAATTTTTTCATATTTTATTCTTTTCCTCTTCTCTTTCTTTTTTCTTCTTTCATCCACCTCTTGGCACTTGTTTTATTGATCTTCAATGCATACAAAGTGACTCTTTTAACCATGAATTGGTAAAGTCTCCCTTTTATTCCTACAATCACAAAAACATATATTAGATTAGTCTTTAAATATGTAAACCATGCTATAGTGTGTGATGAATTGGGGTTAGAATATGCACAATTCAGAGCTCAACATGTCTCATCTCTGTCAAACTGAATGTCAATCACTTCAGATTTTTTAAGTTCTTTTGTTACATTCTTTTGGAACAAAAACCCTTCATCAAACTTGACGTTGTCGCTTAGGGTGATCTTCCATGTGACAAGGTCGTACAGTTTGTAACCCTTCACTCCGTCACCATAGCCCATAAAGATACATTTTTTGGCCCTTTGGTCTAGCTTATCTCTCTTAACTGACGGTACATGAGAGTAAGCTTCGCAACCAAATACATGCAAATCTGAGTAGTCTAATGACCGACCACTCCATACTTCTTCTGGAATTTTACAATCTATAGCAGTAGAAGGGGACCAATTTATCAGGTAATGAGTCGAATTAACGGCCTCAGTCCATAGCTCTTTACTCAACCTAGCATTATTACGCATGCACCGGGCTCTTTTAAAAAGAGTTAGGTTCATCCGCTCAACCGCACCAATCTGTTCCAGTATGTGGCACACTGTATTGTCTCACTATCCCTTGCTCTTTACAAAATTGATTGAACTCTCTAAACATGAACTCACCACCATTATCGATTCTTAGCATTTTTAATTTCTGCCCTATTTGATTCTCCACCATCACTTCTAATGCTTGAAAGTGGTGAAGACATCGGATTTATTTTTCAAAAAATAAACCCATATCTTCCTCTATAGTTATCAATGAAAGACACAAACTGTTGAGCTCTGAATTGTGTATATTCTAACCCCATTTCATCACTTATTATACGTAGTTTGCATGTTTAAAGTACCTATTTAATACATGATTTGTGATTGTAGGAATGAAAGAGAGACTTCATTGATTTGGTGCTTAAAGACCACCTTAGAAGCTAATTGATGATGAAGGAAGGTGGGCCAAAGAGAAGAAGAAAGAAGCAAGGAGAAGAGAGAAAGAAAGAAAAAGTAAAAAAATAGGTCCGACCGGTCATGATCGGTCGGCCAAACAGGCCCCTACCGGTCGGCCACAAGTGCAATCCCTCTCTATGCTTGTTGGACCAAGGTTTGACTAGTCAAGACCGGTTGGTCAGCCATCTCCGATCCGGTCGGCCATGCACAGACAGCATGTGTAAAAATTCTGTACTTTCAAAATCCGATTTTTTGAGTTTCCTAGTGCGGCTAAGACATGCGGTTTCATGATTTTCTCACGCAGGTGGAGCTCTAAATCTATAAAAGGACACCTAGGGGTGGATTTAAAGACATCATAAAAGGCTTGAAAAGTCGTGGGAGGTGAAGGAGATCGCTGTGGAGCGTCTGCAACTCCTCCAAACTCGATTTTTCTATGTTTTTCATTAGTTTTCTTTTGAGTTTTAGTTTAATCTATTGATAGTAGCTAAACCTCTTAACTAGGGCTAAGAGATGAAGCTTTTAATTATTTGTAATGTCTAATTCGAATTATTTCAAGTACTTTTGGATTTTATGAAGAACACTTCTAGTTCTAGTTTGAAATAAAGTTAGTATTTTTAGTTAATCTTCTATCTCTTATGATTGCTCTTACATGAGATGTTTTGATTACTAAGAATGCTTAATAGGGTGTTGATTGATAGGATTTTGGGTTGTAGAGATCTTAGATCTATCATGATATGTTAGATGTTAGGGGATCTTACAAACTAAGTTTCCTAAGTGCTTATCTAAAATTAAACTAGAAGAAGTTCTTATCTTTGAGGTTAATCTGAGATAGGTGTTTATGTATTAATTTTGGTTCAATAGAAGTTTAATTCTTGCTTCTAAATCAAGTCTAGTGACAAGGCTTGAGGAAGAATCATGAAAGTGATCTTGCTTGTTTTGTGAAGGATTGTGTTGTGTGATTGAATATACCAAATGCCTTAGTTGTTTATGAGAGAACCATATTAGTGGATGATCCAGCTATGTTAGATGCATTATGATGATTTGATTGCTCTATATTTCGGTTGGATAGGGATAGAACTCCGATTCCAATCGAGTTATTGGTTTGAATGCTTTGAATTGACATTGTGAATGATTATAAGTGGATCTTTGGCACTTTAGTGTTTATTTCCCTAATTTAGTTATAAAATAGATAATTTTATGTTCTTAATTTTCATCAATCATTACAAATCCGAATTTAGCCCTATACTAGTTATAAAACTTAAAATTGTTACGACAATCCCTGAGGATCGACCCCGGTCTTACCGAGAATTATTACTACATTGCAACATTGCACTTGAGGTAAGCGAACACGAACCATGATGACCCCCAACAGAAACAACAGGCGAAGACCCCCATGCATCTAAATGAACATACTCAAGTACCCATTTACAAACATGTTTTTAGTTTTAAACACTAGCTTAGACTGTTTACCATACATGCAATGCTCACATATACTATAGTCTATGCTTTCAAAAATAAGAATCAATGAACGATAAAAAAGTACCTCCATGCCCCGCTCGCTAATGTGGTCTATGCCGCATGCCACATATATGCAGACGTGGAATCCGCTGCAATCACTGCAACTCCACCTGATGAAAACTTCTAATCAACTTGTAGAGGTTTTCATACCGCTTCCCTTTCATAATAACGAACGCCCCCTTAGAAATCTTGCAAAACCGATTATACCCGGTGAACTTACACCCCATTGCCTTGAGTGCACCAAGAGAGATAAGACTCTTCTTCAACCTAGGAACATGGCGCACTTCCGTCAAAATTCATTCGATCCCATTGAACATCTTGATATGCACCATATCAATCCCCACAACTTTACAAGCGTAGTCATCGCCTAAAAACACCGTGTTGCCCTCATGTTCCTTATAAGAATCAAAGGCACTCTAGTTAAGGCACATGTGATACAGAGCCCCGGAGTCCATAAGCCACTCATTGCTGAGAAAACCTAACTTTGACACCGTCAGCACTTCACACATATCGCTATCGTTGCCCTCATATACTTGTGCGGTATTTCCTTCCTAGGAGGATCACTCGTCTTTTCTTTCTTGCTTTTAGGACTCTTATAATCCTTCTTCATGTGCCCTGTCTGGCCACATCCCCAACACTTCAATTTTCCTTTGCCCTTGCCCTTGGAATTGGATCGAGAACGTGACGATCCTTCACCCCGTTCAGAATTTCTTCCTCTCATAACCAGTGCCTCGGAGAAAGAACCAACGTCACCGCTCTTTTATTTTATCGTCTTCGACTGAAGAGCTAAGACAACGGTCTGAACGTTGATTATATCCCTACTCGCGCACAACGAGTCTCTAAGAGACTCATATGAACTAGGAAGTGAGTTCAGCAAGATGCAAGCTTGATATTCGTCCTTCATCTGTTCTCCAATATCTAGTAACTTACAAATTAACCTATTGAAAGTGCTGTTGTGATCATCCACATCAGTCCCCTTCGTCATCTTCAAAGTAAAAAGTTGTATCAACAGATACATCCAGTTCTCTAGAGATTTCTCTGCATATACTTTCTTTAGCTTGTTCCATGTATCTACAATGGTCTTCTTCCTCATGACGTTATAGAGGACGTCATCTGTTACGCACAATTGTATTGAGGTCATAGCCTTCTCACTCATCTGGGTCAACTTATCATCATCCATGTCTTCCGGTCGCTTTCCAAGGGCGTTCACGACCCCTTGCTGAGTTAGGATGACCCGCATCTTGACCTTCTATAAATCGAAGTTGTTTTTGCCGGAAAACTTCTCCACGTCAAACTTCATGGTCGATGCCATGAGATCGTCTCAGAATTCTCTACTTCAACCTCCTAACGATAGCTCTGATACTACTTGTTGGGAAACTGGTCAGCGAAAGCACCGAAGATATTTAAACAATCACCTAAACACAAACGCAATCAACACAGAGACAATCCAAATTTTACGTGGAAAACCCTTACGGGAATAAACCACTGCATAAAGCGAAATCTGCACTATGAATCAGAAGATTACAGAGATGATCTACCCACAAGCAAAGCCCAAAAGATGAACAAAAGCTCTCACAGTCCTCTCCCCAAACGCTAAACTCGAATTATGACACCTTGGTATGTATTAGGATACATCTAAACACATCTTGGAGGTGTTTATATAGCCTCCTCCATGCAAATAGAATTAGGTTAAGCAAAACTGCATAACCATGCAGTCCACCACCAACACGACCAATTGGTCGGACTTGTCCGTCGACCGGTCGGATTGGCGACCAACAGTCTAGCAAGGAAATCTTCAAATTCAATCTGTCCAGCCTCAATATACGACTAGTCGGCCGACCAGTCTGAATGCCTAAAAAATTGTCTAACGTTCAAACTGTTTGTCTGGCCAAAATTTGACCGGTCAGGGCCAGGATGGCCAACCGGTCGTGAGACCCAGTTTTTAACATAGTTTGATGGCTCTTCCAACACATATTTCCAATCAGTCATCTACCTATACCTCTCTTATTAAGATTAGGGTATGGAGAGGAGAGCCTAGCATGAATATTCTCGGGTTTTGAGGGGAAGCTAGGGTTTTTACTTTAAGTTGTTTCATCTCTCATAACTTTCTTCTGTCATAGCGGATTGGTTGTTGCTTTGTGTCGTGGTTTTTTCATGCAAGGATTTTTCACATAAAATTTTGTGTGTTCTTTATGTTTATTTGAATTTTTTGTTCTTTATTGCTCGCTTATTTCGATTTGAGGTTGCTTCTACTCCCAACAATTTGGAGGTAGGCTGTGATGGATGATAATAGTGGATTCGGTAGTTGCTAGTGGGTTTTGAGTGGCGGGCGGATTAGATACAAGGGGAGGAGAGAAAAAAGAGAAACGTAGTAAGAAGGTCAGGATCAGTACCATATATAAGCTCTAAATTCATGCTTACACGAGACTATTATGAAAAACTGGTGTATCCATTTCATCGAAGAGAACTAGATTATATACAAGGTACATCCGTGTAGAATATAGGTATATGACAAGCATGAAATCAAAGAAGATATCCTACCATATCTCCATTCCTGACACAGAAAACTGCATTAATGGTTTAGAAGAAGGTCAACTACTCGATGGCAAGGATTTTACCCATGCGAGTCATCCCCAATCGGACTTTGGCTCCCATCTGATTAACTATCGAACCATGGGCAGCACTTGTATTAAAGGGAATGAATCTCTTACAGGCAAGGTACCATAACTTGTGGATCCATGCAATCTTTACTGCCAACATGCTAATTGCAAAGGACGTACCATGAACACGATAGGCCCCACTATAAAGATCACCTAGGGAGAAAAGCAAATCATTCACCTCATAAGATAGATCGTCTGCTTGCCTTTAACAAGGTTTTTCTGTTTGCCGACGACCTGATTGGTCAAGCGTTGGCAAACAGGAAAACCTTGTTAAAGCCAAGCAGATGATCTGGATTCAGGAATCAATGGACAGCCAACAGTCTTGACTCCCCATTCCAGTGTGGCCTAACTAGTGAATATATCGCCCTAGTTTCAATAGGGGTACCAAGTTCATGGTACTTGTATCCTGCGCAAGTGGCTTGTTGGTGAAGGATGGTTATGTATGATCAGATTTCCCAGTGAAATGGGTACATCTAGGGGTGGCAATGGGTGGGGTTGGCACGGGTCAACTGGCCCAATCCACTTCTAAGACAGTTTTGGGCCAAACTAAATGGGTAGTCTGTTGGGCTCGGATTAAAATATGGCCTGTTTAAGTAAATGGGTGTGGCTCGTAATGACCCAACCTGCCCATATAAGCTTATCAATGGGTTGGATTAGGTCAGCCCAGATCCTGAAACAAAGTAATAGATGATATCTCTCTCTCTCTATGTGTGTGTATACATATATTTGCATGTATCCACTAATTAGGCAGGGCTGGTCATACCTTTAGCCACATATTCTATTCTTAAACCTAGAGCATGGTCGGGCTAGGTGGGGTGAGCCTGACCCAAGTACTATTAAGTCTGTTTGGTTGAGCTGTGGCTGGACGAATTTTAATTGGGTCAGGTCAGGTTACAGGATAATTAGTCGTGGGGCAGGTATGGGCCAGAATTCATGACTCAAACCAGTTTTCTCAATATCGAATGGCTAATTGAATGGTTATCTAAGTTGGCTCATTCACACATAGGCCTTGATAACAACATGGTAGGCCCATGAAACTTTTAAAATCCGAATTGCCAACTCCATCCATTAAGGGCACGGACCTGGGCTTTCTGAGTATCAACTTGGACGTCTAATTTTAGGAAGGTCCATGTTCCATGTTCCACTCCAGCGGATAAGAGACTTTTACTAGAATGGCTATATATATATATATATATATATATATATATATATATATATATATATATATATATATATATATATATATAACACAATTGGACCCATATTCCATCTAGCCTTACCCTCCCCATGCCTCCTATGTCTCCCGTGATCAGGCTGGATTTTGGGAGCTAAACCCAGCACATCTAGTGGACAGTTTGGATCGAACTCACAAGAACTAGTTTTCTGCCGATTAGTGTGATTTTGGGATTAGTTTCTCTCATGATGGGACCCACAATATGGATGGTTCGACTAGTGCACATGAATGCCATATACACCTTAGATGAGCTGGTGCATTTTAGTGATCTTGGGGCCGAACACGTCGCTTTAGTTGTTTCCAAAAGATTTAATAATAAAAGTACTATTTCTTTTCAGTATTTCTCAAATGTTGTCAATATCAGATGGTTAAGATTGTTCAATCAGTGACGAATTTGGGTGTATCCTCCATCAACAAGTAGGCCCACGAGTTGGACAGTCTGGATTGAAGAGTACGTGTGCCATGTGTTTGATGGCAGTAGGCAATCACTTAAGTACTCCTTCCCAACTATACTCTACTCGAGCACGGAGGATGCCCAAGGAATTAGAGCATACTGCTGAGCAGGGAGCATCCCAATGGTGTGGCCTGACACGGTTGAGCTAGGTTATGGTTTTTTGACTCAGCGGCTCAGACTGACTCGATGGGTCCTGAGTTCAGTCATGACTTGCCTGAGTCGTGACTCCGCCGAATGACCCTCTATTTTCATTTCTGACTCGTTGTGTCAAACCAAAACCAAATCATAATGGCGCTGACTGAGCTCAGGTCGAATCAGAGGCTCACCTGAATCTTAAAACCTTGAGCTGGGTGCTTGGTCAGCAAGTTGGATTGGAGCTGAGTACATTAGCTCATGGACTGACCATGGGCAAGTCTAAACCTGGCCCATTTACACTCCACTAATCCGCACGCTAAGATCGTCCAAACTATATTCATTTGTATGCCGTGGGCCATCCATCAAAGGGCCCGTCAGATGGATGGTCTAAATTTGCTGACTTCGCATACTAGTATCTTTTTTTTTTTTTTTTTATCATCTGTGCTACGCTTTCTTCTAAGACGCAGCTGCTCGGCAGGTAAATATGGGTCCCGCTTACTCTTCGAGTATTTTAAAGGGTACATATATGGTTGTCTGTTTGCACCAGGATTTGTGTTTAGCCCACTTGGACATGGTTGGAAATGCACACTGATTGGGCATCTTCATGATGGGCCAAGAAACCATGTGGACCTGATAGCAATGGACCTTTTCTTATAAACATTTCTCTCCTGGGCAGAGTTGTGGGTGACTCGCCTGTTGAGTATTTTTGTTTTCTTTGCGCTTTGCTCTCCTTTATTCTTTTGGCCTCGGCTCTTTTGAAAGTAATAATATTTTTGCTGATCTTCCAAAAAGAGGAACCTATCTGATTGGTGCGATTTTCAATGGTGCTCCCACAAGTTTGTGCTAATTCAAAGGGTTCCATTCTGCAAAGTGGCCCATCCATATCGTCGGTTTCATTTAGGTGTGATGTCTGTCATTCCTCAAATCGCAGTGACTATCCATCGTCCACATGGCCTACATTTACATCAATCCAAACAGTTCAAATTGTGGTCTCAATCATCGATGGGGCATATTCTAGAAATCGTATTGATCAGAAAATTTTAACCATCCATCTAATTGGTGAACGTTAAATGAGGTGTCTTGCTATTTAATTCGAACACATGGTCACACATATAGTAAATATATAGTAAATGGTCCCAATTCTGTTGTGTGTCAGGCATGACAGAGTTGCATTTGACAAAAATTGAACCGTACACCTTGTGACCCCGGGCCCTGAGATAACTAGATTAGGACCAAATCTGTGAAGATTAGCCCGATTACTCAATCACCGATTGACAAGGAGATTGAGTGATTTATGAAAGAGAGCGTTTGTCCTTTGGGTGAATTCTTTTTTTCCTTGAAGACAAGAACTTTTATTGCACGGCGACATCTTGTTCACATTCATTGACAAAAATAATATACAGAAAGAAAAAAAGAAATTTAAAGGCTGAATATCAATTTTATTACTTTGAATATAAGCATGATACAATGAACATATAAAAATAAAAGGAAGCAAAATAAAATACCAACGACAATTTAAGTGGGTGAGATAGTAGTGGACTAAATGATCTTCTAAACCTAGATGGTCATGGCTTAGTAAGCATGATGTGACCGGTGAATCATTAAGTATAGACTTAGGAATTTGGAGGTACCAACTATGAATTCATGGATATTTAACTAAACTAAATCGATTTGTAAAGCGATTCACTAGATAGAAGTGGATAACTAAAGTAGACTAAGCTATGGTAAGATAAGTGTTGATATAGGAAGAAAGATTGATAAGCATAATTAAGCTAAAAAGAGATTGTTTGACTTAAATTGACAAGAGCCCAGAGTTTCTGTATTACTTTTATAGACATGGGAGGATGGTGGCCTTATGTATAGTTCTTTGGCTTTCGGGATTGACATTCTGATTGTTTAGTGGCCTTGGCTCGATATGCTTTTATTTTGAGAAAGGACTGACTAGACATTATGATGTAGTGTATAGTTGTTTTCTATTTTGAAATGGTTTTCTCTTCTTAGTATTTTGTTTATGAGTGTACAACTACATATGACCAATTAGATTTGGCCACGTATCACTGCCTCTACTCCATGTTGTGTTACACATGCTTTCTAGGTATTTTGCATATGCGTAGTACAACATTTGTTTTTTTTTCCACGTGTCGCTGAGAGGATGGCCATCTTTTGGATTTTGGTTGTGTGTATATCTTTGAACATCTTAGTTTTTTTAGCGTGACAAGTGTCTTTTGAAAAAAAGTATTTGGAATCCTTAAGATCTCTTTTTTTCATGTTTTGCGTAATAGCACAAATACAAAAGATCTTCAAAAGATACAAGATAAGAGTTGATTTTCTAAATCTCTCAAATCAAGGGATTTGATTTATATCTAGAATGCTCAGTAGACTCTTATAAATTGTAACATTCTCAATAGTGCTAAATATAGATTTCCAATTGCTTATTATGGTATTAGAGCTGACTTTGGATCTGGGCCATTAATTCAGTTTGTTTTTCTACGATCTGATTGTTCCCAACGTTGAGCCTTTTTCGCCATCAGTGGCGATTCCACCATTGGAGCACAACACCAACATCATCTCCAATTCTATCGGCCATTGCTTGTTGCCTGTACGAACATCATCCAATCAAATCAGGATATTTCCAATACGGTGGACTCAATACTCTAATCCCTCTTTCCACGTGCGACTCAGTCCCCCCTCCGTATGACCGATGCATCTCTGTGCGACTCATATTTGCCTGTCGTCCAACGCGAGTGGACCTTTCCACCAATACAATGATACCTTCTTATACCATGACTATTTCATCTTCCTCCACTCTTCCTAACATTGGTCATCTGGTGAGTATTAAGCTTGACTCAACCAATTACCTCCTATGGAAATCTAAATTTCTTCTTATTATCAAAAGCAATGATCTTTTTGACTTTGTTGATGGATCGAATCCACGCCCGTTGGAATTTATCTGTCTCTAAGAATGACAATACCACTGCAATGGTGGCCAATGATGCCTATCTTATCTGGCATAAGAGAGATCGGTCCCTTCTAAGCTGAATCAATGCCACACTGACAGAAGGTATTCTTGCTCAAGTTGTTGGATTGACTGACTCTCGATCTATATGGACTACTTGTTGGGATAGGAGGGCCGGCAGCGGAAGCAAGGCCGAACACAAGCAGACAATTCAATCAAACAAGCCACACAATGCAATCACAATGCATGCAATCACCCACACATAGACAATCGAATTTTTACGTGGAAAAATCCCCCACGGGTAAAAACCACGGCATAAAGCGACACAAATCTACTATAAACTCAGAAGTTACAAGAGATGGAACCCAAGACCCAAAACCCAAGCCCACAAGAGAAATTCCAAGCTTACCCAAGAGGAAAACCCTCTTCTCAAAGCTCTTTCTCTCACCTAGAAGCTCCCTCAATCCCCTTTGCAACCTTGGTACCCTCTAATTCCGAAAATACACCTTAAATAGGAAGAAAACCGGATTTAGAAACCTCTTGCGCGCAAACCGCGCAAGAAACAAAGTTGCACTGGGACACTGCCGACCGATCGTTCGACCGGTCGGACACCCCTACCGGCCTGTCGGCCGACTGGTCGAATGGGCAAAATTCATCACAGCAAGCCTGCTGCCTTGATTTCCAGCGTGACCGGCCGGTCGGACACTCCCACCGACCGGCCGGTGGTCTCTGCACAAACATGATTTAAGATGTCATTTTCCCAACAAACTCCACCACGACTTAAATCACCATGCACCACCTTGCCACGCACAATCTCCACCTCTACTTCGTCATCATTGCAGTCCTGTCGCTTCTCATGCCCCATCGACTCTATCCTTGCATCTTCACACATCTTGTTGCTCTTCCCATATGACCCTTTTTCTCTCGCCACACTTGAATAATCGTGGATCCCGCTGCCGATCCCGCAGCTCCACCATAAATTGTGCTCCCGATCACCTTGTAAAGATTATCGCACCTCTGTGCCTTGATCATCACCCGTGCTCCCTTTACCACTTTACAATACCGATCGCAGCCGATGAACCTGCACCCTTTCGCCTCGAGTGCACCAAGAGATATGACATTCCTCTCATCTCAGGGACATGCTTCACACTTTCAAGGATTTGTTCGACTCCATCGAACATCCTAATGCGCACCGAACCGATCTCTACTACATTGCGAGCGTAGCCATCGCCCACAAACACCGATCCACCATCATGCTTCTTGTATGACATGAATGAGCTTCGATCAGGACATACATGATATGATGCCCCTGAAACCAAGAGGCTCTATGCCAAATACAGTCAAAACATCACAACCGTCACCACAGTCCTCTACGGTATTGGTTCCTTCCCTAGAAGAACCTCCAGATCTCTCTTGCCTTTTCTCAGCATTCGAACAATCCCTTTTCACATGTCCTTCTTCCCCACAATTCCAGCATCTCACCTTGTGCCTCCACTTGCCTTTTGATTTAGATCTCGATAAAGGAGATCCTCCACCCCGCTCAGAATTCCTCCCACTCATAACCAGTGCCTCATCAGTAGAGGGACCCACGCCGCCGCTTTTCCTTCTCATCGCCTTCGCCTGAAGGGCTGAGATAACGGTTTCTACGCCAATAGTCTCCCTACCTGCGCACAAAGAGTCCTTGAGTGACTCATATGAATCTGGAAGAGAATTCAACAGGATAAACGCTTGATCCTCGTCCTTCATCGGCTCATCTACATCCATCAACTTGCAAATAAGCATATTGAAATTGTTGATGTGGCTCTCAACATCGGCCCCCTCCGTCATCCTCAAGTTGTACAACTGAAGCTTCAAGTATATGCGATTTTTAAGAGATTTCTTCGCATAGATATTCTCCAACTTCGCCCATGTTTTAGCCGCAGTTTTCTCTTTCATGACGTTTTACAGGACCTCATCTGCCAGGCACAACTGGATTGAGACATTGGCCTTTTCATCGATCTTCTTCCACTCTTCTTCTTTCATAGTTTTTGGTTGCTCTCCAAGGAGCGCAACTTACAATCCTTGCTGAACTAGAAGGGCTTTCATCTTCACCTTCCAAAGCTCAAAGTTATTTTTCCCCGAATACTTCTCTATGTCGAACCTCATGCCTGATGCCATGCTCTTGTCTCAGATTCGAATTTCTGCTACACCCTAACGATCTCTCTGATACTAGTTGTTGGGATAGGAGGGCAGGCAGCGGAAGCAAAGCCGAACACAAGTAGACAATTCAATCAAACAAGCCACACAATGCAATCACAATGCATGCAATCACCCACACATAGACAATCAGATTTTTACGTGGAAAAACCCCTCACGGGTAAAAAACCACGGCACAAAGCGACACAAATCCACTATAAACTCAGAAGTTACAAGAGATGGAACCTAAGACCCAAAACCCAAGCCCACAAGAGAAATCCCAAGCTTATCCAAGAAGAAAGCCCTCTTCTCAAAGCTCTTTCTCTCACCTAGAAGCTCCCTCAATCCCCTTTGCAACCTTGGTACCCTCTAATTCCGAAAATACACCTTAAATAGGAAGAAAATCGGATTTAGAAACCTCTTGCGCGCAAACCGCGCAAGAAACAGAGTTGCACTAAGACACTGCCAACTGGTCGTCCGACCGGTCGGACACCCCTACCGCCCGGTCGGCCGACCGGTCAGATGGGCAAAATTCATCACAACAAGCCTGCTGCCTTGATTTCCACCGTGACTGGCCGGTCGGACACTCCCACCGACCGGCCGGTGGTCTCTGCACAAACATGATTTGAGACGTCATTTTCCCAACACTACTCTCAAACAGATGTTCCTGTCACAGTTACAGGCATAGGTTATGCAGTTTCAACGCCAACTGCAAATAGTGAAGAAAAGAAATACTATTGCCAGGGATTATCTCCATAAATTTAAGACTGCTGCTGATAAACTTGCAGCAATTGGGAAACCCATTGATGAATTTGAACTTATTACTTAGAAGGCTTTAGTCCATAATATGAACCATTTATTACCTCTGCATCCCATCAAAAGCCGCCCATTATTCTGGTTGACCTCTACGACTCTCTTATTACAAAGGAGATTTGACTATCCTTCTCTCATTCTACAAATACAAAAACACCCAAAGCGTTTGTTGCAAATTGTGCCAACTATCCATCTAACTAGGGAAATCCTACTTGTCGAGGAGGATTCAACCCTCGAGAACGGAGCCACGGAAGAGGATGTAATCAACCAGGTGGCCAATCTCACGGTTAGTTTCCTTCATCACCTGCAAACAATCAACTAACGTGTCAAATCTGTAACAAGTTTGGTCACTCTGCACTAGAATGCTATCATCTCCTAAATCATGCATATCAAGGACAAGGACCTCCACACTCTCTCCATGCCCTTCATGCTGCCCACTTTGCGCCAATTGATGAGGCTTGGTACCTTGATACTGGAGTCAATCACATAACCCATTATCTCTCTAATCTTTCCTTTCATTCTGACTACATTGGGCTCGATCGTGTGGCTATAGGTAATGGTGCTACTCTTTTGATTTCTCGTTAAGGATTTTCCCTTGTCTCCACTCCTACCAATTCTTTTCATTTCCAAAATGTCCTGCATGTTCCACAAATTACTAAAAATCTCTTGTTAATTCAACAATTTACTTTAGATCATGATTGCTTTTTTTAATTTTATTCTCATTATTTTTCTATTAAGGACATTTGCACGGGGAAGATTATGTTACAAGGCTAGAATAAGAATGGCCTTTATGTCCTTCCAAATCCTTCATCTTTTTCATCTATGCAAGCATGTGTCAGTAAACGTGTGACTCCTAACTGTTGGCACTCACGCTTATGCCATTCTGCCAAGTGTACACTTCAATGTCTCATTTTCACAAAAGCCTTCCCTTTCAAAGGCTCCCTGTGACAAGATTCGATCTGTCATGTGTGTCAACTTGGAAAAAGCTCACGATTACCTTTTTTTTTTTTTTTTTTTTTGTCTTCGTTGGTTTCTTCTTCTCCATTAAAATTGTTACATTGTGATGTTTGGAGACCTTCTCTGGTTATTTCTAATATTAATGAATTCGGTATTAGTTTTCTATTGTGGATGATTTTAGTAAATATTGTTGGTTCTTTCCTCTTTCTCTAAAGTCCCAGTGTGTGATGTTTTCATTAGTTTTAAACAACATGTTGAAAATCTATTAAATATAAAAATCAAATCTCTTCAAACTGATGGAGGGGGCGAATTCACTAGCTCTCGTTTTAAAAAAAAAAAATTTTATTCTTAAATGGTATTCATCATCGATTAACATGCCCCCACACTCTAGTACAAAATGGGGTGGTTGAGCATAAATATCGACGTATTGTTGAAATGGGCCTTGCTCTTCTTTCTCATGCTCAAATACTTAACTCCTGGGATGAAGACTTTCAAACTGTTGTCTTCTTAATTAATCAACTCCCCATGTGAATCCTTAATCACATTTCTCTCCTTGGACAAAGTTGTTTCTCAAAAGATCAGAATATATTATTTTAAGAACTTTTGGGTGTGCGTGTTATCCATATTTACGTCTTACCAAAAACACAAACTTGAATTTCGTAAAGCTAATGTATTTTTCTTGGATATAGCCTCCACAATAAAGGCTACAAATGTTTACATGTTCCTATGGGTCAAATGTATATCTCACGACATGTTGTTTTTTATGAAATCATTTTTCCCTATTCTTCACCCTCATGTGGTGTGTCATCCCCCACCTTTGGTATTGTTCTCAATCTCCTCCCATACTCAACACCTCTGACTACCACCTCATCTTCCATTGTTGCACCATCTTCACTTGTGGCACCACAATTGGCCGCTTCTGTAGCCCAACCTACAATGCCTACTCCCACCACACTTGTCCATGTCCCCGGCTCTACCTCCCAATTCCTGTCCTCTCACCCGATGGTCACACGACTAAAGGTTGGAACCCGTAAATCTAATCCAAAGTATACTCTACTTACCCCCACCTTGCCTCGAGAGCCATCCTCTTTTACCCAAGAAACTAGAGTGGCAGAGCGGCACAATGCGATGGCTTGAGAAATTGATGCCTTGATAAAGATTGGTACTTTCTCTTTGGTTCCACCTTCCTATGGACAACATGTTGTGGGTTGTCGTTGGGTTTATATGATCAAGTAAAAATCGAATGGCTCGATTGACCATTTCAAAGCACGACTGGTTGCGAAGGGTTATCATTAATAGCATGACCTTGATTATAAAGATACATTTAGCCCAGTGGTCAAACCCACTACCATCTGCCTTGTTCTGTCTCTTGTCATTCACTTCTGATGGCATGTTCGGCAACTTTATGTGCAAAATGCTTTCTTACATGGAACTTAATTTACAAGAGGAGGTTTACATGACACAGCCTCCAGGATTTGTTGATGCTCAAAACCCCGACTATGTTTGCCGTCTTCATAAAGTCATCTATGGTCTTAAACAAGCACCACAGGCATGGTTTCTACGTCTTCCATGATTCTTGGAAGAACTTCACTTCGTATCGTTGTCTGACGACACCTCTCTGTTCATACGAAAATGGAATGATACTATCACATTTATCCTGATCTATATGTCATCAGTAATTTCTCCAAAACCATTAAATTTCTCATCTCTCAAATAAGCACTCATTTTGTAGTGAAGGATCTTGGTCCTCTATCCTATTTCTTAAGTATCGAGGTTTCTCGTTCGGCCGGCACAATGATTTTGAGACAAACCAAATATGCCACAAATTTATTAATTCAAGTAAGAATTAAAAATGCTAAACCATTCAAATCTCCTGCTTTAACTGGTTTTAAGCTCTCAAAATATGATGGTGATCCGTTATCTGATGGCACTGAGCATTGCAGCATTGTTGGCAGTCTTCAATCTCTCGCTATGACTAGGCCGGATCTTGTTTTTTTTTTTTTTTTTTCTCGTAAATCAAGTTGCTCAATTGATGCATTCCCCTACCCCCGCTCACTAGTTGGCTATTAAGTGTATTCTACGCTATCTGAAAGGGACCCTCTCTACTGGTCTCACTTTGACACATGGTCGATCTCTGCTATTTCTGCACGCTTATTGTGATGCTGATTGGGCCGATAGTCCTGATGATCGTTGATTCACAATTGTTCTGTATTTATTTATTTGACCCAGTGTTATATCGTGGTCCGCCAAGAAACAACCAACTGAATCACGATCTTCTACCAAATTCGAATATTGAGCTCTTGCTCATATTGCTGCTGAACTTCTATGGGTTCAGTCCTTTTTAACGGATCTACATATTCACTTGTCGAGTCCTCCAGATTTATGGTGTGGCAACATTGGCGCACTCTTAACCGTTCAATATATTTCCACCGTTGATAATCCAGCAGATTTATTTATGAAGGATTTGACATCTTCAAGATTTTTACACACATTTGCTTGACAAGCCAATCGTTCATGCTCATCCGATCAACTTGAGGGGGCATAATAGCACAGATATGGAAGATCTTCAAAAGATACAGATAAGGGCTGATTTCCTAAATCTCTCAAGTAAGGGGATTTGTTTTGTATCTAAAATGCTAGATCGACTCTTATAAATTATAATATTTTCAACAATGCTAAATGCATATTTTCAATTGCTTATTATTGTGTATATCATTTCTTTACTTTTACAAGAGTGGGTCGGAGAATGATACTTTACTTTTACACTAGTGTGGCTAAGAATGATAGTATTCTACTCATTGATCTAGCTACGACAGATACGGTGTAAACAACGTGCTAAAGGGTTATAATTTGTAACGTCAAACGGTCACAGTCAAAAGATCAGTGTGGTTTCGGTGGCGACTCTCCATCCTGCATCTGGAAGAAGGCGTGATCCTGTGTCCCTCTGCATGGAAACCGCAGCTGCCCCGGGTTTTGGTCGCGTGCGTTAAAAAACCGCTCAAGCTACCCTGCGTTTGTGCTGTGTGGGTCCCAGTGTGATATTTTCGTGGAATCCGAACTGTGCATCTTCTACACCAAAACATGTTAAGCTTAGAAAAATCCAGCCTGATCCATTACTCAGTTGGATTACACCAAACTGAACTATAGAGGACATTGGGGAGGGTAGTACCATAGAAACTTCCAGATGAAATATGGTGTCCACTATTTTTTGTATATTCTATCCAAACCATTCATCAGGTGTGAACCACCAGGATGAAGGGACCGACCTATAGGTGGTCCGTTAAAAATACTGGTGGGCTACACGACGTGAATATATAGGTTTTAGGCGTGAAGGTACATGCTCCATGGGCTATGTCCCGTTTGAATTTTTTATGAGGATCATTCTTAGGATGTGAGCTGAACATGAAGTGACGCACCATGTGGACGGTGAGGATTCTACATACACATCAGGGGTGGCCCCACAGCTCGAACGCAAGCGAAGGAAACTCGGCAACTGATCCAAACCGTTGGAAGCTCAGAGTACTCGAAGTCGAAGTCGCTGTAGTACCCTCTCTCGGCGCATTCATATCCAACCCGCCTTCCTCGTGGGACCCACGAGAGCCTCTTAATTTCCAGCAACCGCCAGCGCCGGGTGCGGCCGCCTAGACGGCACAAAAGCAGCATCGAGTGACGTGGCAGCACATGTCCCAGTGATGGACGCTGGGCCCACGACACGTGGGGGAATGTGTTTGCTCTGGCCCCGGAATCTTTGTTGTTCTTTAGACGGCAGACCACCCAAAACAGTCTAGCCTCGCACATCACCTGTCCGGTTGTGACCAAATCCCAAAGAAGCCCATTATTCGGAACCCCTTTATTTTGATAGATACACTCTATTTCTCTTGGCTTTCTCCATCAATATAGTACACATTATTTTTATATTACCAAAAGTGGAAAAAGGGTGTATTCGTCGAATATACCTGAATGTACATGTCAAATTACCAATACCAAAACCCGTCAGGCGGGATCCGCTGCAAAGATGCGCAGTTAAGCTCGGATTAGGTAAGCCTGGCAAAAATCCATGCGAAACCGCCAACCAACCCGCATGAAAAAAAAATCAGTGTTCGGCTCCGGCCTTACGGCTTCGGGTCACTAACACGTTGGCTCATCAAAACCCATCAAAATAACATATTAGGGTTAGTGTTTCACCTATAAAATCCGTTTAATCCATTAATGAGGATATTTTTATAATTATTTTTAGTATGGTGAGAAATTCTTAAGAAGTTAAGATAAACAATAAGACTTTCTCTCTTTATCTCTCTCTCTCACTTGGGAGTTTTCTCCATCTTTCCGCTCATGGCCCCACATGACCACACTCCAAAATCTTTGCCGAATTGAGCCCCTTCTCATCTCTTCACCTAGAAAAGCATGCCTTTTTATTTAATGGTTGGGTTGCGGGTTACCTGTAAAATTAATCAATGGGTTTGAGTTTTTAAATTTTGATCCGTTAGTTAACGGCCAAGTTTGAATGAGGGCATTTTTTACACGACACGAACACAGTTTAACATAATCCATTTCGGGCCTAGGATTAAGTGCTACCTCTGTCAGTGCAGAGCTCGGACAGGCTAGTATGTGTCACGTCTATATTGGTAGAAAGCAGATGTGACAGGCTTGTATTATGTTAGTATGTGTCACGTCTATATTGGTGGAGAGTAGATGTGATCGGCTTGTATCATGCTGCTGACGTGGCAAGTCTCTTCTTACAACATGCTCTCCACCCATAGAGACGTGACACGTATGTGACATGTAGAGCCTGTTAAGGTTAACCTAAAACACGATTTGTGGCCCCCACTGTGACGTTTTAATGATTTCTTATCCATCCATCATCATGTGCGGCCGTCATGCTCTCCTTGGAGTCCAAAAATTACGCTGATCCAAGACTCAGGCATTCCACAACATATAAAATCACGTTTTGTAGCCCATCTGGGTTTTGGGGATGTCCTGGGCTCTCCATTCTCCCTGGTGGACTGGATGGTTTTCAGTGGTGATGAGGTTCTCCATCCCAACTGCTGCCTGTGGTCCACCTGCATTAGTTTTGTGTTGGCCTAATTTTTTTTTGTTGTTGTTGAAAGTACGATCATGAGAAATAGTATATTTGATAGACAGATTGGATTTCATAAAAAAAACATTATGGTGAGCCCTTAAATAGCGTTGTATTATAAGCTTGATACAACCTCAACGACAATATCTTCTTTCCCGATTATTAAAATTCAATAATATTAAAAAATAGATTTTTTAAAATACCAGTATCTTTTTTTCCTCCCACGCTTGCGGCATAAGGATTGGGTCGTTGGAAAATGGCAATGGAATCAGAGATTTGTTTATTTCAAGCCGGAATGAGCTCTTTTCACGTGAGCGATCCACTCCGTTCATCAGGTCAGCCCCACGGTGTATCTTTACTGGCCCACCAGGTGTGGGTTGGAGTGTTAAAGTCCCTCGATATACATTGATCTGTCATCCTCTAATGCTCGAGCGTTCAGAGCAAGTTGTTGTTTGACATGGTATAGAGGGGAAGGTCTCGTGTTTGAGTACCACGAGTACATGCTACTAGCTTCGTTAATGGGCTGAGAAACTTGACACTCACATAAGAAAATGGTACTTTGATGTCAACTTCATGAGAGCTTTTCATGAGGTCTGAGCTCCATGGGCCCCCCACGAACCGTGCCGAAATTGAGCCCATCAATCAGATGTAACTTTACATAGTGGGGCATGAGCCTAAAAAATAAGGCCAATTCATGATTTAAGTGGGCCACACCACAAAAACCAGTTGACAGTAAATATCTACCCATTGAAACCTTCGTGATCATTTATAGGACTCATTGAGATGTGGTTGAGGCATCCAGCTCATCTATTGTGTGTCCCACTTGGATGAGGGGCCACATTAAGTTTCAGCCATATCAAAAACTCAGGTGGGCCCCACCAAGTAATTTTATATGTTTTATACACAATTTCATATGGTTTCACATGACATGGCCCACTCAAGTTCCGGATACAATTGATTTTTGGGACATCTCATTACCTGAAGGGGACCACTAAATGCTAGTTATATATGGATGTCTGATATAGATCACATGGGGATCACATAGCTCTACCTCATGAGAAGCTCCCGTGAAGTTGACCTCATAGCACCATTTCCTCCACAAACACACATAAATAGAGAGAGAGAGAGAGAGAGAGAGGCCATACACATTGAGACGTTGAGCAGGAAAAATCTATTGAAGGGCTTTTGGTGGATAAAATCTCAGCTATTGATTAAAATATGTGATGTCGAGGGGATTTTTGTAATTAAAATCTCAACCATAGATTGCTAAACAACCACACACCTCCAACTTACTAAAATGCTCATCTTTTATTTCAATAACTTTTTTGCATAATTGTATGGGTCAAATCATTCTTTGCTACTTGCATTATATACGGTAGAGATGGGTTGGGCTATGGTTGGGCCACATCCAACGTCAACCACCAATGAAGTTTATTAATGGGCAGGGTATTCAGGAAGCAGATTGCATCCTACCCCACCTGTCTCTGGCCACAAATGAGAAGATCTGTGTGGGGCCCACTTTGATTTATGTGTTTATCAATGTCATCCATCCATTTTCTTAGATCATTTTAAGGTATGAGCTCAAAAATGAGTTAGGTCCAACGCTCAAGTGGACCACACCGCAAGTGATTCTTACCTTTAATGTTACTTGCATTTATTGCTTTGTGCATTTAATGCAACCCAAGCTTACCATTTGGTGTAGTCCACTTAAGTGTTGGATTTTCCTATTGTTTTTTGCTCATACCTTAAAATGATATGGAAAAAGGGATGGACCACGTGGATAAATAGATACATCATGATGGGCCCCCACATGAATCTGCCCATTTGTGGCTAGAGACAACAGGGTAGGATGCAATCCGCTTCTCGGTATTCAACAAAAAATGGAAGCAGATTGTGTTCGGACCTATGTGGGGGCCCAACATGATGTATCGCTAATTTATGCACATAATCCATCTCTTTTCCAAGATCATGCTAGAGCATTGGCCAAAAAATGAGGCAATTCAGCACTTTAGTGGATCACACCAAATAGTAAGTTGGAGTTGCATTAATGCACATAGTATTAAATGCAAGAGTCATCTCTGGTGTTGTCCACTAGAGCGTTGAATCTCCTCATTTTTGAGCCCATATGCTAGCATGATGTTGGAAAACCAATCTGCTTCCATATGGTTTTAGTTGGACATGGATCAACTGGGTAAGGAGAGCCTACCTTTACCCCCATATTTCATTTTTAAACCTGAGTTTGTGTTGAAACAGGTGGGTGACTGGGCAATGCATTGCCAGTGGCATTAAATGGGTCTGTTATTGACCGAACCGGTGCCATTGCCAATTGCCCACGATATAGAGATGACTGTTGTGAGAAGAATACGAGCTGACCTCGATACTGTTGCGAGAAGAATACGAGCTGACCTCGGTGCTGTTGCGAGAAGAATACGAGCTGACCTGGGGATAGATCCGGATCAGCCTGCTCAGTTCGAAGTCGATCTGATGATGAACAGAACGACCCAAATACAGGTCGTCAGGTCTAACCGACCCAGTCTAGGGAGGAAAAGTGATCCCTGTGAACGACCTCGTATAGCCGACCACTCTCATTATAGCGACCTGACTCCGTTACCGCAATTCTCTAAGTTTGTGCGTGATAAGAGGAAAAGAATCCGGGAAATCTCTAACCAACTCGCCGAAGATCTTCGAAGATCACGGGACAGCTCAGCCTTTACAATCATCACGGCGACAAATAAGGAACGCAATCCCACGACCTAAGTTTATAAATTGAGGCATTCTCTCCAATATTAAGGTACGATACAAAAACTGATCAAAAGAGAGATATTTAATCTTTTAAGATCCAACTAACTTAGGCATCGGAGGGCTAACGGCTGGACCCCAGCCACCCCCCTTAGCTTTCCTTTGTGCTCTACAGGATACAGCTTTCCCTCAGGGAGAAGATCAACATCATTCAACCATCAAGATCGAAGGATCTTCATCCTTATCTGTTGACGAATTTCCAGCATCAACAGATTGGCGCCGTCTGTGGGAATACGCCTTCTTCTTTTAACTAGGAAGTCCGTGTTCTCACCCAATCGTCTAAGACGACCTCAACATCTTCCCCCTCTTTTTGCAATGGTCGGGAAGAGAAAGTATAAAGGGAAAGCACCCGCAATCGCTGGACCTTCAGACGATCAAATCTCTGAGAATGAAGGTTCATTCCCCGATACCCTCGCCATCCAGCTCGGTGGGAACTCTCCTCTTTTTGCTCAGCAGGGGGGACAACAGAGACCTCGCAACCGAGGAGTCAGGTTGTCCCTTCTCGAAGAGCAGGTAGGAGGTGTCAACCAAAAACTGGGGGGGGGGGGGGGGGGGGGGGGGGTCGACGAACGACTGGGCTACGTGGACCAGAGACTGGACGAAATTAAAGCCCTGCTAACTGGTCTAGTCCATCCAACCATGTTGAATGGCAAGAACCGTGAGGGGTCTCGGCATACCCATTCTCAGCCTCAACAAACCCAGCACTCTCACCAGACTCGGCCGTCGCAGCGCTCTCAACACCCCACTCTGATAGAAGAAAACGAGGTTGCCAGCCAAGCAATCGAGACCAGATCTCGGCCAATGACAGACTTGCCTGCCACCGATCTACGACATAGGCTTGAGGAACGAAGAACAGCTCGTCTCGCGCATGAACGAGCTGATCATGAAGCCAGCAACCGGGTTGACAACAACTTAAGCCCACTGGAGGCCGAGCTGAGGGAACTACGGGAACAAATGAGCGATATTCAGAGAGCACAGCGAGCCCGAGCTCCAATCGCAGTGGACGCACTGCTCCACTCATCTGAGTCGCCATTCACCGACGAGATTCGTGAAGAACCCCTTCCCAAGGGGTTTAAAGTTCCTCAGTTGAAGCAGTACTCTGGGATAGGAGATCCGGCGAAATACTTAGAAAACTTCAAAGTCCGCATGGATCTCCTCGGGGCCAACGGACACATTATATGTAAGGCTTTTCCGTTGTCTTTAACGAGCCTCGGCATGAACTTGGTTTCGCAACCTAAAACCCCGCACAATCAGTTCGTTCTCTCAATTAAGCCGAGCTTTCGCCACTCAATTCATCGGGAGCACCGACCTGAGGAAGCATTCAACTCACCTCGCTGCGATCAAGCAAAAGGAAGACGAGTCCCTAAAAGATTACCTCGCGTGCTTCAATTCCGAAGCTGTTCAAATTAAAAATCTCTCACAAGATATACTGTTACACACCATGATCGGAGGACTGCGGGACCGAAGATTCCTTTGGTCTATTGGGGAAGAGCCACCTCAGTCCGTAGCAGAATTTTTAGATCGGGCGGCAAAACACATCAACGCCGAGGAACTGGTTAACGCTCACCGACCGACGACCAGGAATAAGGATCGTCAGGATAGCGGCAGCTCAAAAAGACACAGGTCGGAGTGGAAGTCAGAGCAAAGATCGCCGACTCGGAATGGACCTGCTCGCCGAACAAAATCACCTACACCACTGGTTCGAAAAGTATACACCACTCAACAAAACCATCGAGCAAGTGTATTTAGCGGAGAAAGGCAAATACAATTTCGAACGACCTGCGAAGATAAAAATCGACCCCAATAGAAGGTCGAAATCAAGGTACTGTTTGTACCACAAAAACCACCGTCACAACACCGTGGATTGCTTTGACTTGAAGCGACAGATCGAAACCCTCATCCAGTAAGGCTTCTTGAAAGACTACATCGCTCAGCATTCGGACGGACGAAGGGATGAAGGTCGGGTCGCTGACTTAACTGAGGAACAGAGCAACAACCCTGTGGAAGAAATCCACATGATCTTCGGAGGGCCGACCACTGGAGATACCGGGAACTCCGCAAAAACTATGTACGGTAAGGAAGAACATCCTTACCGAGACCTTCTGTGAACATCACTAGCCGACCTGCAAAGGTCGCAAAGGTAACCTCGCAAACAATAACTTTTACCGAAGAGGACGCTCGAGGAGTTGTACACCCATATGACGACTCTCTTGTCGTCGCGATGGTGGTCGCCAACAAAAGACTCCACAAGATGATGGTCGACACGGGCAGTTCGGCTGATATCCTATACACTTTCGGCGTTTGAAAAAATGAAGATCGATCGATCCCGACTGAGACCGGTCAAGACAGCGTTGACCGGGTTTACAGGGGACAGCATCATGCCCGAAGGGGAGATAACTCTACCAGTTACTGCCGGGGAAGAACCAAACTAGAAAATAATTATGGTTGACTTCCTTGTCGTAAATACCCCCTCTGCCTATAACGCCATCATCGGCCGCCCTATCCTGCGAGCTCTCAAAGCGGCCGTCTCCATCTATCACCTTACAATGAAGTTCGAAACCGACGAAGGAATCGGCGTAGTCAGGGGAGATCAGCAGGAAGCCCGTCGTTGCTACGAACTTTCCCTACGAGGAAAAAATAAAAGCACGGTATCAACCGTTTCTCATGCGACCTCCCTCGACCCAAGGGAAGAAGAGAAGGAGCGCAGGTCGCCCGCCGAAGAGTTGATCGACATTCCCTTGTCGGATACCGACCCGACCAGAATTATCAAGATCGGATCATGTTTGGAGGACAAGGTTCGAGAGAGCCTAATCACCTTTTTAAAGGAGCATGTGGACGTCTTTGCGTGGTCCCATGAAGAGATGCCCGGAATCTGCCCGGAAGTGATGGTCCACTGGCTAAACGTCGATCCAACTGTCAGACCGATCCATAAAAAAAGGCGCTCTTTCAATACAGAAAGGTACATGATCATCGAAGAGGAAGTACAGAAATTGCGCAAGGCGGGATTCGTCCAAGAAATATGCTATCCAGAATGGCTGGCAAATGTCGTCCTCGTCAAAAAGAACAATGGGAAATGGAGAGTCTGTGTGGACTACACTGACCTGAACAAGACCTGTCCTAAAGACAGCTTCCCTCTACCATGGATAAATCAGCTCGTCGACACAACCGCTGGGCACAAGCTCCTCAGCTTCATGGATGCTTACTCTGGATATAATCAGATCCAAATGCATGCTCCCGACAGGCAAAAGACAGCATTCATTACGGATCGGGGGCTCTACTGCTATAAGGTCATGCCCTTCAGGCTAAAAAACGCTGGGGCAACCTACCAACGACTAGTAAACAAGATGTTCGCAGATCAACTCAGTAGGACTATGGAAGTATACGTGGATGATATGCTCGTGAAAAGTAAACAGGTCGGAGGACCATGCCTGCGACCTCTGCACTGCGCTCAAAATATTGCGGAAGTATTAAATGAAGCTCAACCCTAGCAAATGCGCTTTCGGAGTAAGCTCGGGAAAGTTCCTTAGCTTCATGGTAAACCAGCGAGGAATTGAAGCCAACCCTGAAAAAATTCAGGCACTCCTCAACATGAGCTCACCTCGCACAGTAAAGGATATCCAGCGGCTCACAGGAAGGATCGTGGCACTCAACAGGTTCGTCTCAAAAGCTACAGATCGATGCCTCCCCTTCTTCAAGCAGCTGCACAAATGCAAGGAGATGACTTGGACCTCGGACTGTGAGTAAGCTTTCTGCGAGTTGAAGGCCTACCTCGGCTCTCCGCCGCTGTTGTCCAAACTAGCACATAAAGAAGAACTACTCTTGTACTTAGCAGTCTCACCAGCGGCAGTCAGCTCGGCACTAGTCCGGGACGACAAAGGAATCCAAGGCCTGTTTACTACGTCAGCAAAGCCCTACTCGACTCCGAAACCCAATATCCGACAATAGAGAAGCTAACTTTGGCACTAATCACCTCAGCCCGAAGTTGAGGCCATACTTTCAGGCACACCCGATTGCTGTGCTGACTGATCAACCATTGCGATAAGTACTGCAAAACTCGGAAACCTTAGGTCGTCTCGTCAAATGGGCTGTCGAGCTTGGTGAATTTGACATAAAATATCGACCTCGAGCGGCGATCAAAGGTCAAGCCGTCGCTGACTTCATCATCGAGTTGACCGAGCCCCTCGAAATTCAGGACACCAGCAAGTCCGACCCGCCACTAGAGAATAACTACGACACACCGACCTGGTTATTACACGTCGATGGATCTTCCAATTCACAAGATAGCGGAGCCGAACTTGTCTTGATCGCGCTGGACAGGATCTAAATTCAATACGCTCTCCGGTTTGGATTCGAGCTTCAAACAATGAGGCTGAATATGAAGCCCTCCTAGCCGGTCTCCGCCTCGCCTCTGAAATAGGAATCCGATCTATAAAGATACATAGCGACTCCCAACTGGTGGTCGGGCAAGTGACCGCAGAATACCAAGCGAAAGGAGGGAAAATGTCCGCATATCTGGCAAAAACTCAAGAGCTACTGTCACGTTTTGATCAATATAAAATTGTTCAGATCCCGAGGAGCAAGAATATGAATGCGGATTCTCTCGCGAAGCTCGCATCATCAGCTAACGACGAGCTCGGAAGGATGGTTCCCATCGAGTTCCTCCCTCAACGAAGCATATCGTCAAACGAATCTGCAGAAGTTTTTCCAGTGTCATCTACCCCAGATTGGAGAGATCCTATCATCCGGTTCTTACGGTCTGGCGAATTGTCCGCCGATCAAAAAGAAGCTCAGCGCATCTGCTATAGATCAGCTCGATATACTCTGATCGATGGGATCCTCTATAAGAGAGGATTTTCTTTTCCATGTCTACGTTGTTTGGGAACCGAAGAAGCCGATTACATGTTACGCGAAATCCATTTTGGCTGTTGCGGGAATCATTCTGGTGCCCGAGCACTAGCGCAGAAAGTAATCAGACAGGGATATTATTGGCCCACCATCCAGCACGACGTCCGGAAAGTTGTTAAAAGATGCAATAGGTGCCAACGATTCGCTCCAATTCCTCACCTACCGCCCGAAGAGCTCACCCCCATGTCTAGACCGTGGCCGTTTGCTCAATGGGGAGTCGACATTATTGGCCCTCTTCTGACGGGGAAGGGACAGGTGAAATACGCAATCGTCGCCGTCGACTACTTCACGAAGTGGGCGGAAGCAGAACCACTAGCTACCATTACCGAAAAGAAAACAACAGACTTCATTTAGAGAGCGATCGTGTGCCGATTTGGGATCCCGAATACAATAATCACTGATAATGGACGGCAGTTCGACAACGAAAGGTTTCGAAAGTTCTGTAAAGGTCTGGGTATCAAGAACGTGTATTCTTCTCCCCACCACCCGCAAGCCAACGGTCAGGTCGAGGCAATTAACAAGATCATCAAGAATCACCTCAAAACAAAGCTCGGAAAGAAGAAAGGTGCTTGGGCTGACGAACTTCCCGAAGTACTTTGGGCCTATCGGACCACGGCTCGGTCCACAACTGGGGAAACGCCTTTCTCCTTAGCTTTTGGAGCCGAAGCCGTCGTCCCAGTAGAGGTCGAGATGCCCACGAGCAGGACGAGCCAACACCGACCTAATCAAAACGAAGAACAACTATGGTCAAGCCTGGACCTGCTCGATGAAGTACGAGAGGCATCCCAAATACGATTAGCAGCTTATCAGCAACGGGTTAGGCGATACTATAATTCCCGGGTAAAAGAGCGGCGGTTTCAAGCTGGCGACCTGGTTCTCAAAAAGGTCAGTGTTAAAGACAAAACCACTGCCTTCAGTCCCAAATGGGAAGGGCCATATAGGGTGCTCAGCTCACGTCGTCCTGGTACTTATTGGCTCGAAAGCATGGACGGCAAGCCCCTTTCCCATCCATGAAACGCTGATCATCTGAAGATCTACTATCCATGAACGAGCAGGGCCTCATATAAATGTATTCCGAGGCGATGATTCAATAAAATTGCTTTAAAATTGCTTCATAAGTATTGTGAACAGCGACATTCCGACTTATAACAGCAGGTCGGCCTAGCGGTGTTAACGTTCCGAGCTGACTTCCATACTACTATCGAAGCCTTATGACTAGTCATCTACTCTAATATGATGGTCGAATTTATGTTACCGAGCTTCGCTGATTACAAAGGGTTCTTTAGTCGTTCCAAGGTCCGAGCATGCATAAAGGAAATAAAGTGCTGCACACAATCTGCAAAAATGTGCCTCTAAAGGGCTTGTATTGAAGTAAAAGTTTTCTTACATTGCTTACATAAAAAAAAAATCAAAAAAAATATACAAGGTAGTTCAGCCTTCGGCAGCATTAGATGGACCGGCCGCAGCCCCTTTTGAAGGTCCCTCCCTCGCGACCTCGTCCTCGTCTTCATCATTGTCAACGGGAGCAAGGTCGAGATCGGGAAATGTTTGAGAACAAGCCGTCTGCAATCTTGAAAGCCATGATTGTACAGCTCCTCAGAAATTGCGTTCAGCTTCTCAAACTTAGCCTCTGCACTTTTTGCATCAGCCAGAGCCTTCAGCTGGACCTCCTTCAAGAGCTTGGCCAAGTCCACCTTCTCCTCCTCAGCTATCTTGAGAGCAGCCTCGAGCGACTCGACCTTATTCTCCTCAGATTGAGCCTTGGCCGAGCTCTCTCTCAGCGCCTCCTCCAAAGACTGGACTTGCACTTGCGACACCTCCTGCTCGGACTGAGCCACCTTCAGCTCGGACTGGGCTGTCTGCAATCCAGCCTGGGCCGTTGCCAGCTCAGACAGCTTGTTCTTCAGCTCAGCCTTCATCGCCTCTGTCTTGTTCTTCCAGGAGGATGCGGCAACCAGAGCCTTTTGCATCTGGTGGGTCCGCTCAGCCATCTTCTGGCGGATCATTATCAACAAGGCCGAGTCCTACAAAAACATGTTACGACAGTTAGTAGTGCAACAGCAGCACGAATAAAAAAAAGAGGAGAGAAAAAGAGGCAGTCAGCTCACCCTGAGACTGCTCTCAATTGCGACTCCGACCATCTGATCAGGATATGACGACGCAAGAGAGTTCAGATCCTGAGGGATGCTCTGGTTAACGTCCATGTAGGCGTTAACCCCCTCTTTCAAGGACGAAAACTGCTCCGTGACTGGAGGCATGTCGACCTGGTCTTCGCGCTACTCAGCCCCAGAAGCAGCTACAGCGCGGGTGGCTCGGGGAGCTGGAGGAGGGCGCGACGATCTAACCTCAGCAAGGGTGCGAGCGGGCCCCGCTGAAGTCGATGCTGTCGGAGTGCCAGACGAACTGGCACGAGTGGCAGGTCGGCCCGCAGACGGCTCGACCTGAGAATTCGAGGTGTCCGGCACGTTGACGACTGGAACCTCGGAGGCGGGAGACTGGGCGACCAGAGGCTCACCCCTTGCAGGGGATGAGCCCAGAGGTTGTCCGGACCCGCACACGAAAGACTGAGGCAACCTTTGTTGCCCCTGAGTCTCCGTAGCCACCCTTTTGCTCGGAGGCTCCACCGAGCTCTCCCCGCGCTCAAGGAGCCAAGCAGGAATTTTGCGGGATTTAGAAACCTGCCTTTGGTGTCATGCCTGTCCAAAACACAAAGAAAGATGTCAGGACATAACGTGTGGAGAAGCGACAAGTAAAAAGTAAATATCAACATTGCTCTGTTCACAAGCTGACCTGACTCGGAGACGGATTCTACAGTGATTAAACTGCGGAAGTTTCTTTCTTCAAGCGGATACTCCCGGGCAGCTCGGATCTGCCTCTCTTGGATCGCAGAAAGGGCTACCCTAATGGCCACTGAAGCTGCACAGACAAGGAGATGCGCGTCAGAATAAAAAAAGATAAACGAAAAGCATTAGAAATTCAAAGAAAAATCTAAGTACGGTTCGACCTGGCAGAGCAAAGTCAGCTCGGACCCTATGCTCCAGAGGGCGAAGCTCATCCGATGAAGCCTCCCAATCCCCCAACGCAAAGAACCATTTCCTCTTCCATATTCTTGTGGAGGATGGTAGGCCAGGTCACTATCGAGCCTCCCTGGCCCGGGTGGGAAGAAAGGTAATAAAGACCCTGACCTCCCAGAGATTTGAGACTATACATGGAGAACAGCTCGTTCGAGGTCAGTTCTTTATTTCCTACTCTCTGCCACAAGATGTAGCATCCCACCATACACCTCCAGCCATTAGGTTGTAGCTGGCTCGGTGCGAGGCCTAAAGTGTTAAGGACCTCTCGCACGAAGGGGTGTAGAGGCAACCTAAGCCCGGCCTCTAAATGCATTAGGAAGATGACTGTTTCCCCCCGGCGAGGTCGGCTCGGCCTATCAGTTCGGTCCGGAATCCTAAGTTCTACGGACTCGGGAATCCCGTACGTTCTCCTCGCATTGTCCAGTTCTCTCTAGGTAATCTGCGAGGTCACGCCATCCAGCTCGAAGGGATCCCTCTGAGCCGTTCCATCCCCAACTTCTGGCTCAGGAACGTCAGATTCCTCTGCATTCATAGGATCGGCTGTCCTGGAATGACATTCTCTGGGGTCTATCTCCTGATGCTCTGATAGAGGCAAGTCCGATTCGGAATCCCCAAACCTCACCATGGGTATGGCATCAGAGCAGGAGACATCCGACATTTTGAAAGATATTGAGAAGAGAAGAAGGTCTTCTAAGGGTAAGAAGAGCGTACCCTAGATGATTGGTATACCGGCTGGACGAGAGATATCAGAAAATGGAGAAGGAGAACCCAAAAAGAAAGGAAAGCAAAATCGGAGAAGAGAAGGATTTTTCCGAAATTTGCTAACTCTCGAATTTTATACCCGAAGGACTCTTTGGCATTTAATGCAATGATTCCGCGTGGCGGCTCTCGGTTGTAGCGTACAAAAAGTAACGCACTACTCAAACACGTGGCACTCCCCCGTTCGATAATATTCTGTTGAGCGCTGATACGCCGTACAAATGAATGATGACGCCTCAATTTTTTGAACGACGCATTAAATGTCGCTTTCCCGCCCGTCGAGGTGACGGCGCAACAGCTATAAAACGCCAAAAGTAGCCAAATTGTCATATCTTCTTTATCAAGCTACTCCCGAGACAAACGAGCTAGACTCGGGAGTGGGGGGACTTCTGTTGTGTAAAGAATACGAGCTGACCTCGGTACTGTTGCGAGAAGAATACGAGCTGACCTCGGTGCTGTTGCGAGAAGAATACGAGCTGACCTGGGGATAGATCCGGATCAGCCTGCTCAGTTCGAAGTCGATCTGATGATGAACGGAACGACCCAAATACAGGTCGTCAGGTCTGACCGACCCAGTCTAGGGAGGAAAAGTGATCCCTGTGAACGACCTCGTATAGCTGACCACTCTCATTATAGCGACCTGACTCCGTTACCGCAATTCTCTAAGTTTGTGCGTGATAAGAGGAAAAGAATCCGGGAAATCTCTAATCAACTCGCCGAAGATCTTCGAAGATCACGGGACAGCTCAGGAAATCTTAGTATTCCGAGATTTCCTCTACAAGCATCACGGTGACAAATAAGGAACGCAATCCCACGACCTAAGTCTATAAATTGAGGCATTCTCTCCAATATTAAGGTACGATACAAAAACTGATCAAAAGAGAGATATTTAATCTTTCAAGATCCAACTAACTTAGGCATCGGAGGGCTAACGGCTGGACCCCAGCCACCCCCCTTAGCTTTTCTTTGTGCTCTACAGGATACAGCTTTCCCTCAGGGAGAAGATCAACATCATTCAACCATCAAAATCGAAGGATCTTCATCCTTATCTGTTGACGAATTTCCAGCATCAACAATGACCTCTCTCTTTAATAACCTTTTTCTCTGATTAGAAGAAAATGAAAAGAAGAAGAAAGGAATTGCTGACTCGGATGAATTGCTTTTAAAAAGCAGCGTCTCCAAACAGGCCCGACATCCTTCCATATCACTGGTAGCTGGAACACAGCCGGTCACATGAATGAGGTGGGAGGGTCTAAAAAAGCCAAAAATTCAGCTGATTGGTAGGCCTCTTTGTGCCCCTAGTAAAACACGTTATGATTCTGTTATCTGACCAGAGTCCATGTCTTTTTGTCTGCCCCTCTCTCTCACCATGTTATGTTTGAGCCCATCTTCCACGGGTGTTTAGACTACTTCCCTCTCAAACGTGGCAAACATTTCACACGTGTGCCCATCCATGCTCCACGTCAGGTGGGTCCCATGGTGGTACGATCATTGTCTAAAAGAATTATGCCCATTTGATCCTAGGGGGGCCACATGTTTATCTCGAATTTGTGACATTGTGGCCCGTATAACTTGTGAGAGGCAAGTATCCCAAAAAATAAGCGAACGCACGTTCGTAATATTACGATACGAAAAGTCCTTGGTAGTCACTTGTACAACTTATATTGTACATCCTCGCTTGAAATATTATGATCTGACCCTTTGATCGAAAGATCGACAATTCATTCACATCTAGACACTCTTAAGAAGCACAAGAACTAATCGATCATGGTTTTTAAAGACGAATCTACTAGACACTCTTAAGAAGCACAAGAACTAATCGATCATGGTTTTTAAAGACGATCTGACCGTAGATTTTGAAGTCAAACATCATCTAAACCACCTAGGTCAGGATAAGGAATTGAAAACATGTTTCAATGATTCAAACTTCGCAAGTCAGTTGGCCACTAAAGACCGTGACCTGAGATTAACACATGGCCCACTTTTGGCTATTCGCACTAGTGAATCAGGCGTTGCCAGCACACGCGTGCAACCCAAAAACAACCTCGCGTGCAAAAATTGGAATTCGAAGAGAATTCTCTCTTCTAACTTCTCCGTTCAATATTCTGACTTGTTCTCGGTCCATGAGAGCCCAGCTCGGATGATCTAAACCGTTCATTAAGGAGACCTCAGCCATTCAATGCCACGAAGATCACCCATCAGCGGTGCACAATGTCAGGAGTATGAAACTAGCTGTGTTTTTTTCTATGCTTCCTACATTTCGGAAGGCAATGTATCAACGATCCATGTGTTAAATTAATGCACTTATGAAGTACATGTATTGGTTCCAATACATGCACTTTATATGAGATATATGTATTTATTTCAATGCATGCACTTCATGGAATACATGTTACACAGTCGGTCATTTGGTTATATGGTTGTTTAGCTTAATTCATCTCCAACATTGATTTCTAAGTTATACAGTCATTTGGTTAATTCGAGCTATGCATGTAATTCAAATCATCAATTGTGTTGGTCGTGGGTAGGTCTTTGTTAAGTTACGGTTATCTTGATTAATTAATAGCGGGTTGTCTAAATTTGGGCCCTAAATGAATAGGTTACAAGGTCGGATCCAAAATTTTGGTGATCGGACGTATTTGTTAGTTCCTTACGGTTGATTAATTGAATTTGTGTAGTTCTCTACTTGTAACACTTGTATATAGACTAGGATCGAGTATTAAAGATCACTAAGTGATAAAATAAAACAATTTTAGCAACTAAATTTCTTAGGATTTTTTAAAATCCAAGTTGACGAAAATTCGGGGCATTATAATCGACGAGTAGCTTCATACAGCTTAACACATGCAATCCAATTAACAAAATCGAACAAGAATATTTTTATCAAATAGAGATGTAAGATAATTTAAAATAAAGAGATCCATAAACTATGCTTTCAAATCACATCTACAACTCAAGAAACCTATCATTATCGTGAAGCACCTCTTTATCAGGATTTTCATTATTCATTTAATTTAGTTGTGTCGATCAATGATTTTAGACCATTAAATGTGAGTTGATCTAGATGTCTTAATTAATGTTGAGTGGTTGTCTTGTGATCCAACGACCCATCATGGCATGCAATAGATGGTCTTATGATCCAATGGTTGGATTGCTTCAGACAATTGATTAGAGATCCTAGGCCTTCCTAAGGATGTCTTGATGGACTTAAGGAGTTGGATTAGAGTTTGGACAATCGGATTGGCTAGATTTCTAACTAAATATTATGTGAATTCGATTTACGGTGGATCCTATGATCTGGGAACTAGAATTAGTGGTGCACGGTTTGATTTGTCTACCAGGGAAGTTTATAGAATCTCATTACAAACGGATTCCTAAAAGTTGAAAAATTAACGGTTGGATAGCGCATACAATTAAGTATATGGAGAATTATTAACTTAATGTAATGATCTACACTCATTACCCAAAATTCTACTTTAAATGTACGAGGTATTACATTCTACCCCCTTAAAGAAATTTTGTCCTCGAAATTTAACTTATCATTTGAACAATTGTGAATACTTTCCTCTAATTTCGTCTTCACACTCCCAGGATGCTTCTTCTCCTCCATGATTATTCCATTGAATCTTGACTAGTGGTATTGTCTTTGGCCGAAGCACTTGATCTTTTTTATCTAAGATTTGCATCGACTGCTCAACGTATAACATGTCTTCTCGTATTTCCAATGGTTTCAAATCGATCACATGTGACACATCTCTTTCGTACATTCGCAGCATTCTCCCATGAAATACATTGTGAATTCCCGAAAACTATGGTGGTAATGCAAGCTGATACGCCACCTTTCCGATCTTTTCCAAAATTTCAAATGGTCCAATATACCGTGGCGTGAGTTTTCCTTTCTTTCCAAATCTCATCACCCCTTTTATAGGGAAAACCTTCAAGAATGTGCGATCACCCATGAAGAAGTCCATATCTTTCCTTTGATTATTGACGTAAGTCTTTTGTCAGCTCTGTGGGATGTGAATTTGGTCTCTTATAATATGAACCTTTTCAGAAGTCTCTTGCACTAGTTTTGGTCCAATTAGACACTTTTTCCCAACTTCAGCCCAATAGTTCAGCGATTGACATGATCGCCCATAAAATGCTTTGTAAGGTGTCATCCCAATACTAGCTGGTAATTGTTATTATTTGCGAATTCAACTAGAGGCAAATGGTTATCCCAGTTCCCTTTAAAGTATAACGCCCACAAACGGAGCATATCTTCAAGTATTTGATTCACGTGCTTTGTCTGACCATCTGTTTGGGGATGGAAAGCTATATTATAATCAAGTACGTTACCATCGCCTTTCAAAAAGTACTCCAGAATCATGATGTAAATCTTGAATCTCGATCAGACACAATTGATATTGGTACTCTGTGCAGTCGTACCACTTCCTTAATGTATAACTTACACAATTTATCCATCGAGTATGAGATATATATTGGTATAAAGTGCGTGGATTTCATTAGTTTGTCTATAATGACCCATATTGCATCATGATTTCCCTGTATCTTGGGAAATCCTGTTATGAAGTCCAATGTGATATGTTCCCATTTCCATTGTGTGGCGGGCAACGATTGTAATAACCTCGACGGTTTTTTATGTTTTATCTTCACCCGTTGACACGTGAGGCACTTGAATACGAAATCTGCTACTTTTCTTTTCAGATTATTCCCCTAATACTATCTTTGCATATCATGGTACATTTTTGTACTTCCAAGGTGGATTGTAAATTTAGACCTGTGTGCCTCTTTCAGTATATCTCCCTTTAATTTTGCAATGTCTGGTACGCATAATCTTTCTTAATATCTAATCCCTTCATCTGTTCTAATTTTCTAGTCGGACTCTTCTCCTTTTGATGCTTCTTGGTTTTAGTTTGTAGCCAAGCATACTGCTTTTGAGCTTCCATAACTTTGCTCACTTGAGTATAAGGATGTTATTAGTAAGTGATCCTAAAACAAATTTCATCTTAATATGCAAAGATTTTAAGAGAGCCTACATACTAGCATGGGTTGAACTGTCAAGCTACAAAGACAGGAATTTGATTCTTATGATTTTAACTTGAAGTCATAATCCTTTAAAGCGTTTATCATCTTTCATTCCTTTAGAGTCATACAGGATGCAAGTCAATGATTCTTCCTACTTAATGCTTTAGCTACTACATTTGCCTTACCATTATGGTAATGGATATCAAAATAAGTCCTTTAAATATTCCATCCATCTCCTCTAACTTGTATTTAATTCTTTCTAGTTAAAAAGGAATTTCAAGCTCTTATGATCCATATACAACTCAAATTCATCCCCATTTAGGTAGTGTCTCAATATTTTCAAGGCAAACACCATTGCAGCCAACTCTAAGTCGTGAGTCGGGGAATTCCTTTCATAATTTTTCAATTGTGTAAATGCGTAAGTGATGACCTTGCCTCCCTGCATAAGGATGCATCCTAATCCTTAATATGAAGCATCTGTATATGTGGACACTGGATCCAGCGTGGGGGGCGTTAAATCGCGACTTCCACATGGCGTCTGCCTCTTTTGAGAGGCTTTTTGGTGTGGGTGTTGTAGTCGTGGGGTGTTTAAAATGGATTGTATAAGACCGAAATCGCTACTAGCTAGTTATCTCGAATCTACAGTTGGCTAGACCCTGTAGAAACGCTTAAGAGCATAAATTCAAAGATTCCTAGTCTTAAGAATGACTCATTGATCAACGTTCAGAGATTCGAGGTAAGGACCACAGTTACAGAGAGGGAAGGGTTAGACACCTACTCTGCCCATACAGGTGTATGGTCTCTACTTCACAAGATTTCACAAACTTTGATGATTAATTCTGGTTCTTGAGCTTCGATGATATGTAGTGTGTAGGGATGATGGTGTGTTTTGACAAATCCTCACTTCCCAACAGTGTCTCGAGATAAGACGCATTAGTCCATGACTCACGTATTGGTTGGCGATTCTTGGAGTATGATGGTATGCTATGTGTGGAAATGACGTGTGAAATGCACCCTCATTTCCCAATAGTGTCTCGGGACAAGATGAATCGATCCCTGACTCACGTATTGGTTGGAAAATAAACTAGTCAACTTAATTTTTTGATGGACAAGATCTGAGTTACTCAGCAAGCCTCAGAGTGAAATTGCCTCGAATCGTCTAACACGACACCCTACGCTATTGCGGAAGCTTGACAGAGCTCGCTAGAACTATGGCCAAGTCCTAGGGGGGATTAAGACCTTTTTAAAAAAAAAAAATTGCCAACTTAAATTATTTTAATAATTTAAGCTAAGTAAGCAAGAACACTTCAACTTCCATGCCTTAATGGGTCCAATCAAATAGACTTGCAAATAAATAAGCAATTAAGCAACTAGTCTAAATGCATTGATTAACAAATGATTTAACTAATCAAGCAACTAATCTATGCAACCTATATAGAATATATGAGATGCAATCATAGAAGCTCAAGTCTACACAACTAGTGAAAATACATCTTGTGTGTGAATGTGTCTATCTAGTGCCTAACATTCATTCCAATTAAGCAATTAAACATACAATGCATAAGTAGAAATGTGCTTAATTACATCACAAACACAAGCATATATAGTGGTTCGACTACTTGTCTACTCCACTCCTAGTTGTTGTACTCACCCCTTGAGTACATCAGATTTCACTAAGGGAGTTTAAATCAGGTTCCTCCCAACCTAGGTGTTTTAATCTGATACCACCCTATTGAGGTGTTTAAGGGTTTCACCTAACCCAAGTGTTTACAGGTTCCACCTAACCTTGCGGTCCTACATAAGAACCTAACTTTAGACTCAACACTTGAGCCAAGGTTCTACAACCGAACTTGAATTTAGGCTCAACACATGAGCCAAGGTTCTACATCCGAGCCAAGGTCCTACAATCGAACCTACCTTATACTCTTGCCGAAGGCTCCCCACTTGAAGACTTGATTAGGCGCTAAGTTCTAGAACCAAAACTATTAAGTTTGGTAATTCAAACTCTACACTCAATTTCCCGCGGAAAGAGTGTGGCTGAACTCTACAAATTGACAACCTTACTTATCGGATTTGAGCTCTATTGATGCGCCGCTTGGGTTACTTGATCTTCGCTCTTCGTGCTTCAATCAACTTCCCTTTATGCTCCTCCAATTGCTGGTGCTGATACGTCATTAATGGTTCAACTCCAAGATCAGCTATCTTACATGAGATGTTTCATAGAGATGCCTAAGGTGAGGAGGTGGTGGATTCTCTACAACCTAAGGGTATGAATGAGTTTTAAGTTGGAGAATCACTTAAAGGATCTCTAGGGTATGTTTAAACAAGGATTTTACTTATAGTTAAGGTGCCTAAACTCCTAAAGATCAAGAGGGAACAAGTTTATCTTCTTCTTAAGCTTTGAATACTCCATTCTTGTGATGAATCACAAGGAAGATGATTTGAATGAGTTAGGATTAGAGCCTATGGGTGTTTGCAATAATGGTGGCTTCTAAATCACTAAAATTCATCTCTTAAGCTCAAAAATTGGTTTTACCACTTTTATAGATAAAGCTCCAATGGTCATAATGAAATTACGGTTTTACCGCTTGTAAAGATACTTGGAGATATGCCTAATGTCCTAGAGGGGGGTGAATAGGACTTTTTGAATTTTCAATTATAATTTAAAAGTAATTTATATCGATTACACCAACCACAATTATCACAATTACATTCAAGGCAAATACATGTTCAATTTGCAAGAAAGACTATCATTGGCATTTTATCAAACAGTTAGCATTCATGATTGACTAACCTATTTCACAAGGTCAACACATAGCAATCATTCAATCTCACAATACACAACGATATATAGTGGTTTGGTTTCCCTACTCCACTCCCGGTTCACGATCTCAACCTATGAGAACACAGGATTTCACTATAGTCATGGTTTTAAATCAGGTAAACCATCAACCTTAACATCTTATGTTTTAGGACTGCGTTTACCATCCGTCAATGGCCTAAACCAGGGACTTATCGAGTTTGGATCTTAAACTCTCACCAATCCTAAATCAAGGACGACCACGTACACTCCCACCTGAGTTTCCCAATCTAGGAATAATAACTCAATAAATGGACTCTCAAATACTAGACATACCTAGATGATTGAGCCTCGATTCGATGCCTTTGATGAGTAGCTTTAGCTCCATGTGCTTCGGCTCCTCTTTGTGCTCCCAAGATCAGCTACTGATGCAAATGATATGTGTATGATTATGCCGGGTAGTTGGGAGAGAGATGGTCAAGTTCCTCTTGCCTATTCAATGCAAGGGTTATGAAGGAACTACCAAACTTCAGCATTCAATGGCTGTAAAAGACCTCATGATGATGTTTCGAAGGTAGGTCAGCCATGAATGCAAATCTTGAGTTCATAGTTCAAACTGAGCTTTGAATACTCAATGGTTAATGGCTAGGTTTGAATGATAAACTCAAGAGAGTTAAGAGCAAGGAGGGTAGGAAGGAGTGAGTACAAGCTCTTTCACGTAGCTCTTGATGGGTGTTGAATGCATACCATTAAAGACCTTGAGATATTGCTTTATAGGGCCTTAAATGAGGGTCCCAACGGATCTAAAACGGTCATATCTGACCTGTTAGAGAGAAGCCCGACTGGTTGGATAGGTTGAGAGCAAAGCATAAGTCATTGGACCCATTTTGGGTTTGACCGACCGGTCAAGCCCGGTCGGATGGCTGACCAGCTAAAGGATGCATTGTTGCTGGACACTTTTACTATGCATGTCCGACCGGTCAAGACCGGTCTGATGGCTTCCCAGATTAATGCAGCAAGGCTGCTGTATACTTTCTGTTATGTTGACCGACCGGTCAAGACCGGTCGGATGTCTTGCCAGATTAATATAGCAAGGTTACTATACTCATTTGAAATGCTGGTTCGACCGGTCATGACTGGTCGACACCATTGTTCAGCAAGTAGTACATGACAAGGTGGAGGCTGCCGGACATAGAGGAAGGGTCAGTGGAATTTATACACATCAGCAGCAACCCTCTTCAGGGGTCTGTTCGACAGGTCATGACCGGTTGGCAGCCTTGGAACCTTAGCAATTCAGCTGTATTTTTAGCTTGGATTGATGGTGCATAGAGTTCAAATTTTGGATGGTGTGTTTAATATGATTTTAACACCTTTCTAGGTAGAAACAAGTCCGATCAACTTGAGCTATAGGGTCAAGAAAGAATGGGTTAAGATGTGTTGATAATTACTTCATTCATTTATGTTTTGGGATTCCTAAGGTCGATCTATATGCAACTTACCTGAAATCTTGTTTCTGTTTGGGCTTGAGCAAGGGAAGTAGCATATACTTTAGGTCTTGAGCTTCAATTCTTCAACCGGGGCTCACAAGACAGGACGCGACCAGATGACACAATAATTGACAAAATAACGTGTACTAACAATCTCCCCCTTTGTCAATTGCGTGACAAAACATCTATCCTAGACTCATCATGACTTCCAAATCATAATAGACCATTAAATAGAAAGAAAATTACACCCAATTACATGTCTATACAGATATACAAAATTATCTTTACAAAAGGGCATGTACAGACTTGATTTTCTTGAAAATCTTCCCCTCAATGCTTGCACTTATAAAGTCCTGCAAAAAGATAGAATCGGACCTTGTAGGTGGGATGATTCTCTCCCTTTTTGTCAGTAATTGACAAGGGTTAGCCAATAAAAAGATATGCCTAAGAAAGCTGCAAGGCTAGCGCCAAAAATATGTTAATCGTATGAAATAGGGATGAGAGATAAAAATGAAAATCCTGAGGAGATTTAAAGAACTAAACATGTTAGATATACAGATAATCGTTGAAGCATAGAGGGCTTATAGCCCAATCAACCAACCACCTCTCCACATGTATATCAAGATAAATAATAGAACACAAAAAAATATGAGCTAATAAAGGGTGTAGAGCCCGAACCATCCAACCTCCCATAGATATGCAATAAGGAACATATATAAATGAGAAAAAGTATAACTATAGTGAATAACCAAAAAAATATCATCTGTTAACGTCAGATTTTGTAACAGGATCCTCCGGACGTTCACCCTATCTCCAACAAAGGCTTCCTCCGCCGGACCTGTAAGAAGACAGAGAGCAACTAAGGGTGGCTGGTGTCCAGCCGTTAGCCCTCCGATGCTTAAGTCAGGCAAAGCAAGAAGAAGAATAACCAGGCAAACAGAGGCTAGAGATGAATATTGTGTACTTGTATCTTAATAGAGTCTTCTCCTTATATAGATCAGAAATGATCCAATCTGTTATGTAAAATATCGAGATCCCTGATTTCGTGGGATAAGAATCTTATCCTCATATAGAAGGGAAACCTAATCCAATGACTCGTCCGATAGCTTCGTTCCTTGATAGTGATCCTTTGAGACTCGGAACCACTGAAGAAGATAAGCCCCAATCTCGGCCTATACGGGCTGCTGGTACTGAGGGCTAAGAGATGTCACCACAGAAAAAGCTATTCGCGTGTTGGAAGATGGTCGCGAATCCAAGTGCCCGCTCATTTAGATACGATACCTTCCAACGACTTGTGAGAAGGTATGCTCGTAGGGAAAATACAACTTCTCGAAGCTTTGGTAATCGAGCATCGTTTTTCCTAATTGCGAGTCGCGAACAGACGATCTCGATAGTCGGATAGACGTGCTCGCGGGGTCGGCGCATCATCAGAATATACGAGTCGCGAACATACGTTCTCGGTAGTCGGATAGAGGTGCTCGCGAGATCGGAGTATCTTCAGAATATGCGAGTCGCTAACAGACGTTCTCGATAGTCGAATATACGTGCTCGCGGGGTCGGCGCATCATCAGAATATACGAGTCGCGAATAGATGTTCTCGGTAGTCGGATAGAGGTGCTCGCGAGATCGGAGTATCTTCGCTATTTTTTACTATAACAGATGCCCCCCAAGTCCTTTCCGCCAAGAATTCTAAGGTAAGGACTTCTATTCACTATCACACGTAACCGCCTGCTGCCTTTATTGAGAACGAAACCGTACATGATTAGGCTAGAATTAATGAGCGCCAACTTTTCGCAGCCTTTCCGCAGTCAGGAAGTGAAGAGACGCTCGCCACGTGTCCAGAGAGTTAATGGGCGTGCCTGCTCGACTGCCGCGCCAAAGGGGGGGCTGCCACGTATCACCAGATGCGGCGGAATGATTGCCTATAAATATACGGAGTCCGCCATTACTCTGGTTTTCTACAGTAATTTTTCGAACGAAAGAATTCTTTCGCCATTTTCTTCTCCAACTTCTTCCTTTGGTGTTCCTCCTTCCTCTTTCTTTCGTACTTGGGTACATTTCTTTTCTTTTTTCTTTTTAATCTTCTTTAACCTCCTTATGGCTGGGAACTCTGATGAGACCACCGTCCCACTGGGAGATGCTACACCGGAATCCTCTGCTTCTAGTAATGCGAAGGTTCCGGCAAGCAGATATACGGCGGCCAGATATCCCTCCATTTTATTGGAGGACCGCTTGGCTGAATTATGGGAGAGATTTCGGATCCCTGACTCCGTCACTCTCCGGTTGCCCGGAGATGGAGAAACACCGGACTCTCCTCCCCCAGGATGTGTGGCCTTCTATGAGTACTAGCTCATCTTGGGGGTACGCCTTCCGCTCCATCCTTTCGTTAGGGATGTGCTGCGGAGCTATAAGATTGCCCCCGGGCAACTTATTGTGAATGGATGGAGGGTGGTCCTGGGCTCCTTCGCCCTTTGGGCTCAAGCCGGCAAAGGGGAGCTCACCGCTGAAGAATTCCTCCGTATGTTCCGCTTGAAGAATGCACCCTCCAGCGAAGGCTGGTACTACCTCTGTTACTGGCACCGGGATAACTTCGTGTTGGGGAAGCCCTCCTCGAACTATCCTGGTTGGAGGAAACGGTGGTTCTATGTTTCCTGGAATTGGGAGTCTGCCTCCTCCAGGGGTCCAGGAGTTACCCGTTTTTTCTGTGAAGGTAGGCACAATCCCACATTGTGCTGTTTCTTCAGTTAGAATTTTAGGGTTTCACTTCATTCTTTAACCTCTGTTTGTGCTCGCAGGTATCCCGGCCCTGAACAAGCCAAACTTGAAGGGAGGGATCAACGAGAAGATAGTTGTAGACACCCCACCTTCGGCTACACTGTTGGTAGAGTTAGCTGGATGAATGGAGGACCATACCCCCAAATCCCAAGTCCAAACTCAGCCAAACTCACCCTTGTAAGCCCCATTCCATAGCCCAGATCAAGCCTGAACCGAGTCAACCCAGTCTTAAACATCAGCCTGAAAAACCCCCCAGAAAAAAAGGCCAGTCAAAAAATCCTAACAAAGTCAAACTCACTGGGTCAACCCACTGAGTTAACCGCTGAGTCAACCCGCTGAGTCAACTTGTCGAGTCAAAACACCGAGTCAACCCACCGAGTCAACCTGTCGAGTCAACCCGTCGAGTCAAACCACCGAGTCGACCCACTGGGTCAACTCACTGAGTCGACTAGCGAGTCCAACAGCAGCCCCGAGGGAGAGACCGTACTCGCTGGAAACCGAGGAGCGGCCGTACGGGCGGCCCATGGCAGGCCGCCCGAGATAAATTACGCAAACTGCCACTCTCTGCTGCTATAAATACCCCCCTCCCCTTCTCATTTCAACATCCCTTCAAGTCCAGCCAGTCTGGGTGTGGTCCGAGTCCTTCTCCACCCCTTAGCCCATTTTTCCACCAAGGAGAGCCCGAGTGAGGAGAGTCTAGCCCTGGTCCAGCCCAGCCTGACCACTGGTCCAAGCCTCCCAAGCCATCCAAATCTTGATCCAGCCACTCGAAGCCAATCCTTACGACACCTCCGTCCACCCAGCTACTCTTTTCCAGCATCATCTCATTCGCATCTAGCATAAGTGCAACATTTACTTTTCTTCCAACCCCCCTGCTTCACTACAAGCACCTTGATTATTCAAGCACACCGCATATGTCTTAAATTAAGCACCTGTCAGTTCGAGCGTATGCTCTGAGCTTGCCCGTTGTTGGAACCTGCCCATCAGAAACTCTTACTGTTCAGACCTGCATTCACGTACATATCACTATAAGCACTTTGAATATTCAAGCACACAGCATGCATCATCTCGCATAAAGCACCTGTCAGTTCGAGCGTACACTCTGGGCTTGCCTGTTGTTGGAACCTGCCCATCAGAAACTCTTACTGTTCAGACCCGCATTCATGCATCATGTCATCCATGAGAATATACGAGGATTAAACTAGACTTTCAAGTATTCGATCGATTCTGTGAAGTAGAGACCGTACTTCGGTACAGGCAGTGTGTGGGGTGCTTAACCTCTTCCCACCCTGTAATCAGTGATCCCTTACCTCGAATCTCTGACCGCAGATCAACAGGAGTCATTTTAGAGGAAGGAATCTTCGGATTCCCTTCTCTAACGTTTCTACGGGGTCTAGCCGACTGTAGATTCGAAGTAACTGGCTAGTGGCGACTCTGGTCTTATATAAACTCACTTAAACATATCCAGCTTAACACGACAACCAAACAAAGCCCTCGAGAACGAGGCAAGCCAGTGGCACAAACGGCGATTTCGTACTCACGCATCCTCATCTCCTTCTTTTCCGAAAGGAAAGGGGAAGGGAGAAGAACGTCGTGTGGGAGCGCGAAAATCGGCGAGGGTCAACAATAGTGAAAGTTTATAAGTTGCCTGTTGGAGATAGGCACATCGAGACCTGCTTGTCCAACTCGCGACTCACAGCAGCGGGATTAATATCTAGCGAAGAAGTCGCGATGACGAAAGCTGGAGAAAAGAGGGGTTTGTTGCCTCGCCTCAAAGGCACAAACTCGAAAAGGCAGAAGAAGTCTGCCGGGCCTTCTCAACCATCCACCCGCAAGGGTGGCGACCAACCTACCCTGCCTGCGAGCACGGTGGGGGCAACAGCAGCGCACATCGCTCCTCCAATGGTGGTCGCGGCTAGACCACCAGTAATTAACATTACTGACAATTCCCCTGATGGGGCAGGGTCCAGCTGCCCCCCAGCTGAAGAGGCTCGCGAGCAAATAGAACCTCGCAAGCCGGTTCCTGCTCGAGAGCTGATCCCTGCTGTCGAGCAGGGACCTGCTCGCGAGTCGATGGCCCCGCCTCGCGAGTCGGTGGCCGCGTCTGTCGCGAGCACGACTGGGTTGGTCGTTGCCCAGCCATCTGGAGGTGGGACATACTCCATTCCTCGCCACCTCCACCCAATTTGTAAATTTTTGTTCGACAACGTTACCCCCCAAACTTTTGGCTCTCTTCCTGAGCCAAGCCCTGAGAACCTCTTCCTTGAGGCGGGGGTAAGGATGGTTCAGGTAAGCCCTTGGAGATTTTGTTTAACTTCATTATTTTTTTTTGGGGCTCAAGTATTTTTTCTCACATTTTTCTTTTTCATTTTGCAGGGCTTAGACCTCATCTTGAGGACGAAGCGAGATATCGTCGCCGCTCGCCGCGTGATCAATGAGGCAGAAGGGAAGAGGATCGCCTTGGAGAAGGCGGTCCAGGGACGGGATCAACTGCTCAAGGCCCGTGAGGCAGTGATCTCGAAAAGAGATGAGGAGAAGAAGATCCTCATCGAGAAAGTCCAAGTCCTGACCGATAGGTATCAGGCTTTGGACTCTAACTTCGCAAAGCTCACAGGGTTGAAGGAGAAAGCGGAGAGAGAGAGGGAGATCTTTCGTCAAGACAAGATCTCGCTGGAGGAGCGGCTTGCGGAGGCCAAGTCGCAGCTTAAAGAAGTCAGCAAGAACTTGGAGAAGGAGCATTCCGATCTCGCACAGCTCAAGGACGACTCGATCCAATGGGACTGAGGAGAAAGTCGCCTTGGTAAAAATGCTCTTGGAGGAAGGGGCTCGGGCAATTTCTGAGTTCCGGAATTTGCAGCTATATGACGATGAAAGATATGAGTCATATGATGCTGGTCGCGACTTTGCGCTAAGAGTAGTGCAACAAATGTCCCCATCCTTCGATATGGGGGAATTTGGGCGAGTCGCGACCATCATAGCTGTAGAGGAGCAAGCTGCTGCTGAGAACGAGGTGACCGAAGCCACGCAAGCTAGAGGGGCTCCAGAAATGGGCCCTGAAGTCGAGAGCACGACTCCTCCTCCGAGAGATTGATTTTCCTTTTTGTTTTCCTTTCTCCTGTACTCGCGAGCAGATATTTTGTAAACATTTGATATTAATGAAAAGATATTTTTGGAAGTGTTCTTGTTCTTGTTGTTTACTTTCTCTTTCCTTTTCATGCAATGAATGCCTTCTTGTTTCAATGAGTTTATGCTCAACCCGGGGGGTCGTAGTGACCATACCCTCGTGGAGATAGACTAATCTATCGATTGAGAAACGTAGTGTGCTCAATCCGGGGGGTCGTGATGACCATACCCTCGTGGAGATAGACTGATCTATCGATTGAGAAATGTAGTGTGCTCAATCCGGGGGGTCGTGATGACCATACCCTCGTGGAGATAGACTGATCTATCGATTGAGAAATGTAGTGTGCTCAATCCGGGGGGTCGTGATGACCATACCCTCGTGGAGATAGACTGATCTATCGATTGAGACTCCAAGTTTACCAAGGGTAGAAGGATGGTCGAGAGTACAGATAGGCTCTTCTACAGTGTTGAGAGATTGTAAGCATCCTCTTCAGGGCTATTCAGGTCCAAGTGAATGAAATAGCGACCAAAGGATATCTTTGGATTTTTATTCATAAAATGTTGCTATGAACTACATCGAATCTAGGGGTAGTATTGTAGCAAATGCTCCACGTGCCAAGGGCGACGTACGGGTTTTCCCTGCATATCTTCGAGGTAATAAGTACCGGGTCGTACAATCTTAATAACCCGATACGGGCCTTCCCAATTTGGATCCAGCGAACGAGCGGGAACTCCGAGTTTTTACTTCAGAACCAAATCTCCGAGCTTGAAGGATCTAGGCCGAACCTTAGCATTCCGATAGAGAGCAATACGTTGTTGATATGCGGCCGCTCGTACTTGGGAGGTATTTCTTCGTTCTTCCAAGAGGTCGAGATGAAGTCGAAGATCTTCCTGATTATCCACGGGGTCATACTGCTTGATCCGATACGAAGGCACTTGAATTTCCACTGGTACTACCGCGTCGACACCAAATGCTAAGGAAAAAGGGGTCTCACCCGTTGATGTATGAGTTGTAGTCCTATATGCCCATAATACCTCTGGTAGAAGTTCTGTCCATTCACCTTTGCATTCACCAAGCTTGGTCTTTAAATGGTGCTTAATGATTTTATTCACTGCCTCGACCTGCCCATTCGCCTGAGGATGATATGGAGAAGTGCGGAGATTACGTATCTTCCATTTTTCACAAAATTCATCAAAGGCTGCGTTGTCGAACTGCGTTCTGTTGTCGGTAATTATAGTGTGAGGGAGTCCGAAACGGCATATGATATTTCTCCATATGAACTTAGTAGTTTGTTTCTCAGTAATCTTGGCTAATGGTTCTGCCTCGGCCCATTTGGTGAAGTAATCAACCCCACTATCGCGAATCTATTTTGTCCTTTTCCAGTAGGTAGAGGCCCGATGATATCAACCCCCCATTGCGCGAAAGGCCAAGGACTATTTACTGGAGTCATTCGCTCGGAAGATACACGAGGTATAGGAGAATATAGCTGGCACTTGTCACATTTTCTAGAGAATGCAATTGCATCTGCTTTCATAGTGGGCCAATAATATCCTTGCCTCATCGCCTTATATGCTAGGGATCGCCCCCTGGGGTGGTTACCACATGCCCCCTGGTGTACTTCGTCTAGAACATGAAGTGCTTCTTCTGGATGAAGACACCTTAAATAAGGCAAGGAAAAGCTTTTACGTAACAATATTCCGTCTTGCAAGGTATACCTGGCAGCTCGAAGACGAATTTGTCTTGCAGCTTTCTTGTCCTCTGGTAGGTATTCGTCTCTGAGATAAAGGATGATGGGATCCATCCAGCATGGAGATGATTATACCGATATTACTTGCTCAAGAGTCGCTTGGTCGATACTCAGGTTCTGACGATGCTCGATGGGGATCGAATGTGATAACTCAGATTCTGGTGCAGAGGCGAGCTTTGCCAAGGAATCGGCAAGTTGGTTCTTCTCGCGAGGAATATGAATTATTTCATAAGTCTTCAGCTTTGCGAGCAGGATGAGGACACGAGACTTTTATAAGGCCATCCTTTCTTCTTTGGCCCCGAATTCACCAAGAACTTGGTTGACAATGAGCTGGGAGTCGCTATGAATTAGTAGATTCTGAATTGCAAGGACAATGGCCAGTTCGAGGCCAACAATCAGGGCCTCATATTCTGCTTCATTATTTGAGACACGAGAATCGAAACGCAGAGCATATTGAAAATGCGACCCGTCGGGAGCCACTAAAATCAGGCCCGCTCCGCTGCCAGTGGCCCGCGACGACCCGTCCACGAAGAGTGACCAAGGAGGCTGGTCGCTGGTCATGGTACTATCATCGGAAGAGTATGTGAATTCGGCGATAAAGTCAGCCACGGCCTGGCCCTTGACTGTGGTCCTAGGACAAAATGAGATATCGTGCTCGCTGATCTCGACCGCCCATTTAGTTAAGCATCCAGAAGCCTCAGGTTTTTAAAGGACTTGCCCTAGTGGATGATTTGTTGGTACTAGAATAGCGTGGGCTTGAAAGTATGCTCGCAGTTTTCGAGCTGCCGTAACTAAGGCTAGGGCCAGCTTTTCCATATCAGAATACCTAGTTTCTGCATCAACCATTGCTCGACTGATATAATAAACGGGCCTTTGCACCCCGGAATCCTCTCTTATCAAAGCGGCGCTAACGGCCGTAGTGGACATAGAGAGATAAAGAATGAGTTGCTCATGTGCTACAGGTTTAGATAAAATGGAGGGTGTGCTCATGTACAAGCTTCAATTGTTGAAAAGCTTCCTCACACTGTGGTGTCCATTTCCAATCAGACTTGGCTGTTACACGAAGGAGTTTGAAGAATGGTAAGCACTTGTCAGATGCTCGCGAGATGAACCTATTCAACGATGCGATGCGACCAGCCAGACGCTGGACGTCCTTCAGAGTAGTGGGGGATTTCATCTCTACCAATGCTTTTATCTTTTCAGGATTTGCCTCAATTCCACACTGGCCGACCATGAACCCAAGAAATTTTCCTGCAGATACTCCGAACGCACATTTCTCTGGGTTCAATTTCATTTGATACCTCCTCATTAGGTCGAAGGCTTCTCGAAGATCAGAAATATGACCATCTTCTACGGTGCTTTTCACGAGCATGTCATCAACATAAACTTCCATATTCCTACCGATTTGAGCAGCGAATATCTTATTGACGAGACGTTGATAAGTGGCCCCTGCATTTTTAAGACCGAACGGCATTACCTGGTAGCAATATAATCTCCGATCTGTGATGAAGGCGGTATGCTGGCTATCAGGTGGATGCATCATGATCTGGTTGTAACCAGAATAAGCATCCATAAAACTGAGCAGAGCGTGTCCAGCTGTTGAATCGACCAACTGGTCGATCCGCAGTGTCGGGAAACTATCTTTGGGGCATGCTTTGTTCAAATCTGAATAGTCGACGCACATTCTCCATTTGCCATAGCTTTCTGGACGAGAACTACGTTCGTGACCCACTCTGGGTAGTCAACTTCTTTTATGAAATTGACCGTGAGTAGCTTCTCGACTTCAGCTTTGATCGCCATTTGCCTTTCTACAGTGAAGGCACGTCGACGCTAGTGTACGGGTTTATGCTTCGGGTCAATATTGAGATGATGTGCGATGACATTGGGGTCGATACCTGGCATATCTTTATGAGACCAAGCGAACACGTCCTGGTATTCTGTGAGAAAACGGACCAAATCTTCACGATGGACACTGGTTAAAGAGGATCCAATGTATACTACCCTGGATGGGTCGTCTTTAGTTAAGTGGATCGCCACTGTTTCTTCCCCAGGAGTTCCTGATTGGAGAACGTTTTCTCTCGGATCCAGCGAGGTGTTGGTGGAAAAGTTGGGTGAATCTTGTGCTATCTCCATAACGAGTGTCGCTTGAGCTTTCTTTCGATCTTGTAGGGCTATCTGGTAGCAAGACTGAGCCTCCTTTTGATTTCCTCGCACAACCCCAACACCATTTGGGGTAGGGAACTTGACGCATAAATAGGATGGGTGTAAGGCTGCTCCAACCTTATTAAGCGATGGCCGCCCAAAATGACGTTATATGCTGATTTACGATCCACCACGAGGAAGTTTACGAAGACGGTAGTCTTCGCTGGACTTTCTCCAAAAGTAACTGGGAGATCAATGCTTCCTTCAGGTGTTACCACCTCACCTCCGAAGCCGACGAGAGGAGTCGAAACTGGTTTGAGTAGGCTTCTGGCAAGTGCCATTTTGTTGAAAGCCTCCAGATACAGAATATCCGCTGAACTACCTGTATCCACCATAATTCGATGAGTCAAATAATTCGATACCTTTAATGCGACTACGATGGAGTCTTCGTGAGGGAAGTGAATTCCTGCTGCATCTTCGAGGGAGAAGGAAATTGGAAGATGGCTGGCTTTTGACGCGCTGGATGCTTGTTCCAGCCAATAAATATGCTAGGGTTCTTTAAACGCCTTCCGAGTGTACGCTTTTCTTGAAGCTTGAGAGTCGCCCCCGCAAGCTGGTCCTCCGACGATGGTGTGGATTTCTCCAGTTGGCTCATCGTCCTCTTGGGCAGTTTGATGATGAGATGGTTCCTTTTAGCGTGGTGAGGCTTTCGCCCTTTCTGGTGATCGATTTTTACGAGCGACATAATCCTGGAGATGGCCCTTTCGAATAAGGGCTTCAATATGATCTCGTAGAGAGATGCAGTCCTGGGTTCTATGCCCGTGATCTTTGTGGAAGTAACAGAACTTGCTCTTATCTCTCTTTTCGGGATCCGATTTGATCTTTGCAGGCCACTTTACATATGGCTTGTGTTTAATTTTCATTAGAACCTTTTCATGAGACCGATTGAGAGGAGTATAGTTATGATATTTACCAGAATAAGGCTTCTTGGGAGAACGGTCACGTTGATCATGACTATATTTTTTATCTGTAGAAGAGGTTCCTTTTGGCTTGCGTTTCTTACCCTGTACTTCATGACGTGTCAATGCGACTTCTTCTGCATTGGTATACTTCTGAGCTTTGGCTTGGAACTCTGCCATAGTTTTTGGAGGGCTTTTATCTAAGGCAAACCTGAATTTCTCGTTCGTTATTCTGGCTATGAGGGCTGTGAGACCTTTTTCTTCAGTCTGAACGGCTTCGGCAGTGAATCGTACTGTGAACTCCTTTATTGTCTCCCCATGCTGCTGTTTCAGATCCATTAGATGGGAGGCTGGTTTCTTAATGCGAGTGCTTCCCATAAATTGAGAAAGGAATAACTCCGATAACTGTGAAAAGGAACTGATGGAACGAGGTTTTAGCCCCCGAAACCACGTACGAGCTGCTTCTTTCAATGTTAGGGAAAAAGCCCTACACATGATTTCTTAGCCATGTCCCTCCAACTCCATAAGAGACCTATATATTTTCAGGTGTTCAAGAGGATCACCAATACCTGTATACGGGGTGATAATAGGCGTTCGATACTTTCTAGGTAACGGTGCCTCCATAACCTTGCTGGTAAAGGGGGACTCGGATTGATGTATCATCGTTATGATGGCGGATGGCCGATTTTCCTGATATCGTTGTTCCATGACGTCAAAATGATCATGGATTCTTTTGAGATCTCCTTCCCATGGTAAGGTATAGCCTGATGTTTCGGCGGTGGAGCCCTGAGGTTAAGGTTGTCGAGACGAACTAGAATGTATAGAATGTGGAGACGGTACAGGGAGATGGTTGCCAAGTGGTGTCCGGTTTGATGGTGGATGGTGTGGTGGGACCTGTGGTTCGTCCTATAGAATGTCTGGAAGCCACTGGTATGGGTTGCGGTGGTAACCATTCGGAGGGTTGTCTCTGTGGTTCGGGGAAATGCTGATCAAGCCGATTCGACAGGGCCTGAACTCCGGCATTTAGAGTTAGAAGAGTATTTCCAAGGAAACGCAGGACATCGTCTTGATTTCCAGAAGCCTCCAATAATGGGTTTGCTGATGACATATTTGGGGCTCCTTGAGGGATATTCGTCGATGTGGGTGGAAGAACAGGTATGGATTCCGTCTCATCGGGCGGAGGTGGTGCCTGCCTTGAAGTCGAAGGATGAACAGCCTTTTTAGGAGGCATATCAAAAGGATTTTGATCAGTGGTTAGAATGATTGACTTTGACGATCAAGTCGTTCCCACAGACGGCGCCAAACTGTTAACGTCAGATTTTGTAACAGGATCCTCCGGACGTTCACCCTATCTCCAACAAAGGCTTCCTCCACCGGACCTGTAAGAAGACAGAGAGCAACTAAGGGTGGCTGGTGTCCAGCCGTTAGCCCTCCGATGCTTAAGTCAGGCAAAGCAAGAAGAAGAATAACCAGGCAAACAGAGGCTAGAGATGAATATTGTGTACCTGTATCTTAATGGAGTCTTCTCCTTATATAGATCAGAAATGATCCAATCTGTTACGTAAAATATCGAGATCCCTGATTTCGTGGGATAAGAATCTTATCCTCATATAGAAGGGAAACCTAATCCAATGACTCGTCCGATAGCTTCGTTCCTTGATAGCGATCCCTTGAGACTCGGAACCACTGAAGAAGATAAGCCCCAATCTCGGCCTATACGGGCTGCTGGTACTGAGGGCTAAGAGATGTCACCACAGAAAAAGCTATTCGCGTGTTGGAAGATAGTCGCGAATCTAAGTGCCCGCTCATTTAGATACGATACCTTTCAACGACTTGTGAGAAGGTATGCTCGCAGGGAAAATACAACTTCTCGAAGCTTTGGTAATCGAGCATCGTTTTTCCTAATATGCGAGTCTCGAACAGACGATCTCGATAGTCGGATAGACGTGCTCGCGGGGTCGACACATCATCAGAATATACGAGTCGCGAACATACGTTCTCGGTAGTCGGATAGAGGTGCTCGCGAGATCGGAGTATCTTCAGAATATGTGAGTCGCGAACAGACATTCTCGATAGTCGGATATACGTGCTCGCGGGGTCGGTGCATCATCAGAATATACGAGTCGCGAACAGATGTTCTCGGTAGTCGGATAGAGGTGCTCGCGAGATCGGAGTATCTTCGCTATTTTTTACTATAACATCATCCATAAAGACATTAAAATGGGCAAGCAGTTCAATGGTGATATGTATCCATCAACACAACATAAACAATCGAAAAATATCCAAACCATAGAAAGATAATATATGAAATCCAGTTGGTGTCTTTGGTCATACAAAAAGAGAACTGTGACCAAGACACACGATACTAAACACGACACTAGTAGTCCGTGACATCTCCCAGATCAGGGGTGGAACATCTCCATGTGCAACCCGCTCCCAAACCTCCATCCGCCTCTCAAGCTATGCCAGGTGAGCCACGATAGCCTTCTGTTGTACAAGGATAGTGGCCTGTCCCTGTAAGAGCTGCATCTCGCTCTGCTCGATCACATCGAGTTTCTGAAACAAATACTCCTGATGCTGGGTTCCCTGATAGCTCAATGATATATGCTGGAGGATCCGCGGTAGGCGATCTACGATGAGTGAAAGCTCGTAGAGGCGGACATAATCGACCAGGTGCAAATCGTGGATTAAGGGAAGGATTAAAGGAAGGAGCTGTAGGTGAAGTCTGAGAAGGTCCAGTGGAAATGGGAGGAGCCTCATGCTGGGATGGCACCTCCTGGTCATGTTGCAGGTCCTGCAGATGACGACTCTAAATGGCCTCTTTGGTGAGCTCCATTCTTGTTAGGATGGTGTGATTGATAATGATGGGATTGCGTATTTTATCAGTGGGACTTACAATGCCCAATGGCTCTATTAAGTTTGCATATGAGATGCCCAAAAGGAAGAAATGAGGATTTTTCATCGTCGCAAGATAACTTGTTGAATAACAGACATGATCCTGGATGGTAAGTAAAGGGAATGACCCTGACCAACTAGATAAAGAAGACGAAACATAGGTTTAGCAACATCCACTTTGTTGCTCTTCCTAGGATACACATTACGAAAGAATAAATTATGAAGTATTCGGTAATCCCAAAGCATGGAGGACGCCCGAAGCGCACCTCCGACCCATTTAGGTGTCCCACTACCACACAAAAACTGAGCAATAACTTTATTAGGTTTAGGACCTAGATGGGAAAAATCAGCTAGAGTTTCATCAACAACTGGCACTCCAATGAATTGAGAAATGAAGTTTAGAGTGAATACACAAATACGGTCATCGCACTCAACTTTAAAGCAAGGGGGAAATGCCGTTACATGAACACAAGATGAATAGAACTTCCTAACCACATCAAACTGGACTGGGCCACCCATGTGGAGTACGGGAGCCCATTTGATGGCTTTCAGAATTGAAATGACATTATATTTGGCTAATTCATTCAAATTTTCAGATTTTTCACACACCACCTCTTTATCCTTAAAGTCATCCCAATGGGTGAGATGAGATGAGACATTTTAACCCGAAGATGGAGATTGAGGTGGCGGAATGGAAGATGAGGCGACCCCTTTTCCTTTTGATAGGGTTTTCTTAGATTTTGAAGGGGGAGGAGGAGGCTTACTTTGTTTCTTTGACCGACTACTTCATCTCAGAGGGAGCTCATCTTCACTGTCTTAGGAAGACATGCTAAGCCCTAAAGACCACCCTAAATCACTCCTAGGTTTCAAAGAAAAGAGATCTATCAAGGAAAAATGAAAATGAATCCCTTACCTAAAGAATGAAAATGATTTGGAGCAATGTGGATGAGATTGGAACCTCCAATCTTTGAGAAAATAACCTTGGGAGGCTTGGAGATGGCAAGAGGGGAAGCTAGAGCACAATGGCGTGGTGAGAAATGGAGAGATGGGGGCTCTAAAGTGAAGTCTGACTAGTATTAAAGTGCCCCCAAATCGGACTAACGCATTTGCTGACCGGTCATGGTTAGCCCGATCGGTCTTGACCGGTCGGCTGACTAGTCGACTAGAAATTTTGGCAGAAAATGTGTATTTTTGTACAGGGGCTTCTTTACAATGGTCCGGCCTTTGGAAAGACCATAATCTTTTGATCCTAATACCCTTTTACTAAGGGTACAAGACCCATGCACCATGGTGTACTAAAATGTCCATCCCGACACAAAATTAGGAACCCTTACAAGTCTAAATTTAACAATGCAAAAAAAAAAAAAAAAATGGGGACTATGATCCTGGATAGTCTTAAAAAGCAATGATTAAAGAGGTAAAGGTCATCAGATATACCTATAAAGATCAAGTAGAAAGGCTTAATCCTCGGATATTACCTGTAAAATATATACTTGTTAGTTGGACTAGACACACCCAACACTAATAGACTTCTGGAGGTTTGCAAAGCGATTGTGACTAAATGGGTAGTCAGGAACAAATGGGTAGTCAGTAACAAATGGGTAGTCAGGAACAAATGTTTGAACATTCATACTGCCCTAAAAGCAGGAACAAATGTGTAGTCAGGAACAAATGTTTGAACATTCATACTGCCCTAAAAGCTGGGAATTACCCTAGATGATATTTGGATAGTGGATGCTCTAGACACATGATAGGTGATAGATCTCAATTCTGTGCATATAATGACTTTGATGGTGGGTCCATCACATTTAGTGATAGAAGCATAGCTAAAATCATTGGTAAAGGAACTATCACAGGGCCAGGACTGCCTGAAATCGAAAATGTGCTTTATGTTGATGGTCTTAAACATAATCTACTAAGTATCTCACAAATTTATGATGATGAGCACTCAGTAAGTTTCTCTAAAGATATGTGCAAGATCCTGAACTCTCCAGAAAAATTAGTCATGAAAGGTCTACGCGCAGAAGACAACTGTTATGTTATTGAAAATCACAACAACCTAAGCTCCCCCACCATGTGTCACATGGCCATTGAAAATGAAACTGAATATGGCACCATCGACTCGGTCATGTACACTATAAGAATCTATTTAAATTGAGTCGAAAAAATTGGTTAAGAGGATTGCCTAAGATAGGCAAAAGACTTAAAGTTGTGTGCATCGCATGCCAGAAAGGTAAACAAATAAGGTTGCACACAAAAGGACCTCTATCCTGGCTACATCCAAATCCTTTAAATTGTTACACATGGACCTAGTTGGTCCTATCAGGGTTCTAAGCCAAGGCAGAAAATGATACTTCTTTGTAGTCGTCGATGATTATTCTAGATTCACATGGGTCGCCTTCTTAAGAGAAAAATCTGACACTTTTGAAGAATTTCAGAAATTAGTAAAGCAACTTCATAATGAAAAAGGTTACATGGTTGCTAGAATCAGAAGTGATCATGGCGGTGAATTTGAAGATTATCATTTAAAAGAACTATGTGATGAATTGGGAATTCGTCATGAGTTTTCAGCACCCAAAACAACTCAACAAAATGGGGTTGTTGAAAGGAAAAATCGGGTATTATTGGAAATGTCCACAGTTATATTTAACAGTAAAATCCTTATGAAAAATCTGTGGGCCGAAGCAGTAAGCACTGCTTGCTATATTATAAATAAAGTTTATTTGAGGGCAGGGTTAAACAAAACTGCTTATAAATTATGGTGTGGAAAGACACCAAATGTAAAATATTTTAAGGTCTTTGGTAGCCCATGTCATATTCTACGAGACCATGAAAACTTAGGTAAGTTTGACTCCAAGAGTGATGAGGGTATCTTCTTAGGGTATTTCTTAAACAGTAAAGCCTTTCATGTCTACAACAATCGAACCTCAACGATTCAAGAGTTAATCAATGTGACCATAGATGACCAACCTCTACATGATTCAGTGTTACCAGGACATGTAGAAGAAGATGAGGGTATATGCGAGATAGGAAAATTTGATAAACAACCCTTATCCTCAAAAGCCACCACTACTCCTTGTGATGTACCAATTGTCAAGGATCCACCCCTCAATCAAATCATTGGCGATCCTAACACTGGGGTCAAAACCAGGAGACAGTTGGAGGCTATCAACAGCCATCTGTGTTTCACTTCTAAAATAGAATCTAAAAATGTTGATGAGGCTCTGAATGATGAATTCTGGATCCTTGCAATGCAAGAAGAGCTTCAACAATTCATTAGAAATGAGGTATAGTATCTAGTCAACAAGCTTGAAAGGAAAAATGTTATTGGAACCAAATGGATCTTTAAAAATAAATTTGATGAATTTGGGAATGTTATATGGAATACGGCTTGGTTAGTTGCGCAAGGGTATTCCCAAATTGCAGGTATTGATTTTGACAAAACATTTGCCCCTGTAGCTAGACTTGAGTCTATTAGAATTCTTATGGCTGTTGCTTGTGCTTTAAAGTTCAAATTGTTTCAAATAGATATAAAAAGTGCCTTCTTGGATGGTATTCTAGATGGGGAAGGATATGTCGAACAACCAAAGGGATTCATTGATCCTAAATATCCTCATAAAGTATACCGATTGAAAAAGGCCATTTACGGACTCAAGCAAGCTCCCTGTGCATGGTATGAGCGTCTAACTCAATTTCTAATACACCATGATTTTGTTAGGGGGAGTGTTGATAAAACACTGTTTATAAAAGAAGCCAAGAATTTAGTCCTTATTGCCCAAATTTATGTGGATGAAATTATTTTTGGTTCCACATGTGAGAAAATGTCTATTTCATTTATTAATTTAATGACATCGAAATTTGAAATGAGTATGTTAGGAGAACTTAATATGTTTTTAGGCTTACAAGTGAAACAACTAGTGTCGAGTATATTCATTAACCAAACAAAGTATGCTAGAGACCTTGTTAAGAAATTTGGATTAGAATCTGGTCGATCTCACACTACACCTATGAGCACCGCCGTTAAATTATCTAAAGATCTAGCCGAAAATAGTGTAGATCAACATTTTTATAGAAGCATGATTGGTAGTCTTCTCTATCTCACTGCTAGCAGACCAGACATTGCATTTAGTGTAGGTGCCTGTGCTCGATTCCAGGCTGACCCTAAAGAATCTCGCCTTATCGCAGTTAAGTGTATCATTCGATTTGTAGGATGTACCACTGAATGTGGCCTTTGGTACCCTTTTGACTCATCTACAGACATTACCGGGTATTCAGATGCCGATTGGGCTGGTAACAATGATGATCGTAAATCAACAAGTGGTGGGTGCTTTTATGTTGGAAACTGCCTCGTGGCGTGGCATAGTAAGAAACAAAGCTCCATTTCCTTATCTACAGATGAGGCAGAATATATTGCTTTCGGAAGTTGTTGTGCTCAGTTACTATGGATGAAGCCAACCTTGTCAGATTACGGAATTAATCAAGGCACTATGACCTTATTTTACGACAATACCAGTGCCATTAACATTTTAAAAAATTCGGTTCAACATTCACACACAAAGCATTTTGATATTAGGCACCATTTTATTCAAGAATTGGTTAAAGATCAAATAATATCTCTCGAACATGTGCCTACTGAGAATCAGTTAGCCGACATCCTAACCAAACCTTTGGACTCAGTTCGCTTTGCGAACCTCCAGAAGTCCATTGGTGTTGGGTGTGTTTAATCCAACTAACAAGTAGATGTTTTGCAGGTAATATCTGAGGATTAAGCCTCTCTATCTGATCTTTATAGGTATATTTGAGAACCTTTGCCTCTTTAATCATTGCTTTCTAAGATTATCTGGGATCATAGTCCCCAAATTTATTTATTTTTGCATCGTTAAATCTGGACCTATAAAGGTTCCTAATTTTGTGTCGGCATGGACATTTTGGTACACCATGGTGCATGGGTCTTGTACCCTCAGTAAAAGGGTACTAGGATCAAAAGATTATGGTCTGCCCAAAGGCTGGACCATCTGTAAAGAAACCCCTGTGCAAAAATACAAATTTTATGCAAAATTGTCTGGCCGATGTTGAGCTCTTAATTGTGCATATTCTAACCCCAATTCATCACTCATTATACATGGTTATCATGACTTAAAGACTAATCTAATGCATAGTTTTGTGGTTGTAGGAATGACAAAGAGACTTCATCATTATGATGTTTAGAGGCCCTTCATACCTGCCTTGAAGATCAAAGAAATAAAGGATAAGAGATGGAGGAAAGATGCAATGCAATGGAGGAAGAAAAACTAGAAAAATCACATTTTTCATGCCCACCGACCGGCCGGTCACAGCCACCGACCGGCCGGCCAAACCCTCCAGAAACAACAAACTCTCTAGACTGAATTTGTGAAGGCCGACCTGTGGTCCGGCCGGCCAGATGACAGGTCAGCCATGCACTTTCAGAAGTCAGATTTCAAACAGAGGCAGTCCCATTTTCTATTTTTTCGCCAAGTTTTTGCTGCCCATATTGATGATATTTAGAAATCCAATACATCCATGTTGAAGAGGAGCTCGACGCCGAAATAACCCAAGTGGTTTTGTGTCAATCGGAGCTACGGATTGACTGTGGTGGCCAAAACAATACGAACTGTCCAAAAAGTTTCCAGATTCCACCTACTCAACTCTGGGCCAGTCCAGGTGGCCCATCATTGATGATATGAAGAATTTACTTTCACCTTATTCTATACTACATCTATATATGAATAACCACAAAGTTTCAGGTCAAAAGGGTGTGTGGTTTGATCGTACCGGTTGAAGAAAGATGGACCATCCAAAGAGATTCCAACTGCGCAGATTTTATAAAAAGCCCTAAGTGTTCTAATCTTTGGACCACATTTTGGAATTGTTTTGGATAATCTAATCCTTCTATCATGTAGAAGAGGAAGTTTTCTACCAATGTTCAAATTTGAGATCAATTTGACCTCTGTACACTCCGTAGCTTTGAAAGCAAGATGACTGGTTCTGAAGGTACCCAAATTGTGCAATTTTGAGAGGCGGTCGCTGATCTGATTGGTGGGCCTATTCAGAAGATAATCTTGGAAATCTAAACCATCTATGAGGAAAATCACATTACAAGGAAGCAACATATCAAATTTGAAGGCACTCCGATCATTGGTTAAGCCATACCAAGCGAAACAAAATCTGCTATGTTGCTGTACTATTGCTGCATTATAAAAGGAGGTGTTATCTTCTATTCCAAAGAAAGCAAGGATGTGGGGAGCAAGGAGTTCAAGTCATAGGAGGCTTCCTAGCCTCCTCCAGCTAGTTTTTCTTACTTTCTAGTTCTAGTTTGTTTCTATGCTTTTCATTAGCTAACCTCTTAGCTAGAGCTAAGAGGTAAAACTTATAGTTTACTTGGATGTTTTAATTCGTTTTATTGGTTTCAAGTTTGGATTTAATGAAGAATAATGGTTTTTGAAAGTTTGATTAAAGTTCTAAGTAGTTTTTCTTAATCTTATGATGACTCATGGATGTTTGGAAGAATTGCTTTAGCTCTTAATTATTTTGCATGGATCTAGACCTGTACGCTTCGAGGAATCGGATTCAATACGCTTTAGACTTGGATCATCATATGGGAACTTCAAACCAAGGTTGATTTCGATTCTAGTTGAGTAATTGAGAAACCTATGCGAATTATAATCAAGGAGAGCTATAAGTGGATCCTTGATGCTCTAGTTATCTTTTCATTATCAGATTTTTCCTGTTTGATGTTTAAAAACCGATTTCATATACCCTTCTTAAATTCTAGTTATTAGGATAGTTTGAATTATTTGCTTCCTTCCCTGTGGGTCGACCTCGGTCTTACCAAGATTATTACTACATCGCAACCCTACACTTGGGGAAGCTAATAGTCGACCGGTCGGGCTAACCCATGACCGGTCAGTAGCGTGCGTCAATCCGATTGGGGGTCTTTAAAACCAATCGGAACTCACTTGAGGGCCCCCATCCCTTCATTTTCACCTCCCCATTGTGCTCCAGCTTCTCCTCTTGCCATCTCCAAGCCTTCTAAGGTGATTTCCTCAAAGATTGGAGGATCCAATCTCCTCTCCATTGGTATAAATCATCCTCATTCTATAGGTAAGGGTTTCATATACATTTTTTTCTTGATAGATCTCTTTTCTTTGAATCCAAGGAGTGATTTAGGGTGATCTTTAGAGCTTAGCATGTCTTCCCAAGACAGTGAAGATGAGCTCCCTCTTAGACGGAGTAGTTAGTCCAAGAAACCAACTAAGCCTCCTCCTCCCCCTTTAAAATCTAAGAAAACCGTATCAAAAGGAAAATTGGCTACCTCATCTTCCATTCCCTCACCTCAATCTCCATCCTTGGGTCACAATATTTCATCTCATCTCACTCATTGGGATGACTTTAAGATAGAGAAGTGGTGTGTGAAAAATCAGAAAATTTGAATGACTTAGCCAAATATAATATGATTTCAATTCTAAAAGCCATCAAATGGGCTCCAATACTCTACATGGGTGGCCCAGTCCAGTTTAAAGTAGTTAGGAAGTTCTATTCATCCTGTGTTAATGTGACAGCATCTCCTCCTTGCTTTAAAGTTGAGTCCAAGGATTGTATTTGGGTGTTCGCTCTCAACTCCATTTCTCAGTTTATTGAAGTGTCAGTTGTTGATGAAACTCCTGCTGATTTTTCCCATTTAGGTCCTAAACCAAATGACGTTATTGCTCTGTTTTTGTGTGGTGGTGGGAAACCTAAGTGCAACGGAGGTGCGATTCGGGCGCCCTTCATGCATTGGGATTTCCGTATACTTCATAACTTATCTTTTCGTAATGTGTATCCTAGGAAGAGCAACAAAGCGGATCTCGCTGAAGCTATGTTTCGTCTTCTTTATTGAGTCAGTCAGGGTCATTCCCTTTGCTTACTATTCAGGATCATGTCTGTCATTCAACAAGTTATCTTGCATGATGATGGTAAATCCTCCTTTCTTCCTTTTAGGCATCTCATATGCAAACTTGTTGGAGTCATTGGCATTGTAAGTCCCATTGATAAAATACACAATCCCATCATTAGCAATCGCACCATCCTAGCAAGAATGGGGCTCACCAAAGAGGCCATTCAGAGTTGTCATCTGCAGGACCAGTAGCATGACCAGGAGGAGCCACCACAGCATAAGTCTCCTCCCATTTCAACTGGACCCTCTCAGAATTCACCTATAACTCCTTCCTCCGATCCTTCCCGTAATCCACGATTTGCACTTGGTCAATTCTGTACGCCATCACGAGCTTTCACTAGTCGTGTATCGCCTGCCGCAAATCCTCCAGCATATATCATTAAGCTGCGCCAACATCAGGAGCGTGTCTTTCAAAGACTCGATGGGATTGAGCAGAGTGAGACACAGCTCCTACAGGGTCAAGCCACTCTCCTTGTGCAGCAGGAGGTTATAGCGGCTCGCCTAGCATAGCTTGAGAGGCGGATGGAGGTTTGGAAGTGCGCTGCACATGGAGATGTCCCCCCCCTCCCGATCTGGGAGACAACAGGGACCACTAGTGTTGTGTTTAGTATCGAGTGTCTTGGTCACAGTTCTCTTTTTGTATGACCAAAGACATCAACTGGATTTCATGTATTATCTTTCTATAGTTTGAATATTTTTCTTTTGTTTATGTTGTGCTGATAGATACATATCGACATTGGTCTACTTGTCCATTTTGATGTCTGTATGGATGATATTCTGTCATTTTTAGTTTACTATAGTTATACTTTTTCTCCTTTATATGAGCTTATGTTCCTTATTGCATATTTGTGGGAGGTTGGATGGTTTGGGCTCTACGCCCTTTATTAGCTCATGTCTTTTGTTCTATTCTTTGTCTTAATATACAAGTGGAGGGGTGGTTGGTTGATTGGGCTACAAGTCCTCCATGCTTTAACGATTATCTGTATATCTTGCTGTAGACACCCCACCTTCGACTACACTGTTGGTAGAGATAACTGGATGAATGGAGGACCATACCTCTAAATCCCATGTCCAGACTCAGCCAAACTCACCCTTGTAAGCCCCAATCCATAGCCCAACTCACCTCTAAACATCAGCCTGAAAAACCCCCCATAAGAAAAATCAGTCAAAAAATCCTAAAAAAGTCAAACTCACTAAGTCAACCCGCTGAGTCAAATCACCGAGTCAACCCGCCGAGTCAAACCGCCGAGTCAAAACACCGAGTCAAATCACCAAGTCAACCCACTGAGTCAAATCCCTGAGTCAACCTGCTAAGTCGACCCACCGAGTCAACTCACTGAGTTCCAAGCAGCAGCCCCGAGGCAGGTCCGTACTGCCCATGGGATCCCGAGAGCGTCCATATGGGAACTGCCACTGCCCCCTGCTATAAATACCCCCCTCCCCTTCTCATTTCAACAAGCCTTCAGCCCGAGTGCGATCCAGTCGCTCTGAGTCCACTTCCATCCCTCTTTTAGCTCATTTTTCCACCAAGGAGAGCCCGAGTGAGAAGAGTCTAGCCCTGGTCCAGCCCAGCCTGACCCTGGTCTAAGTCGCCCAAGCCATCCAAGTCTTGATCCAGCCACTCGAAGCAAACCTTGCGACACCTCCGTCCATCTAGCTACTCTTTTTCCAGCATCATCTCATTCGCATCTAGTATAAGTGCAACATTTACTTTTCTTCCAACCCCCCTGCTTCACTACAAGCACTTTGATCATTCAAGCACACAACATGCATCTCGCATAAAGCACTTGTCAGTTCGAGCGTATGCTCTGGGCTTGCTTGTTAATGGAAACTTGCCCATCAGAAACTCTTACTGTTCAGACCTGCATTCATACATTAGTCACTACGAGCACTTTGATTATTCAAACACACAGCATGCATCTCGCATAAAGCACCTATCAGTTCGAGCGTATGCTCCGGGCTTGCCTGTTAATGGAAACCTGCCCATCAGAAACTCTTACTGTTCAGACCTGCATCCACGCATCATGTCATCTATTAGAATGTTTGAGGATTAAAACAGACTTTCAAGTATTCGTTCGATTCTGTGAAGTAGAGACCGTACTTCGGTACGGGCAGTGTGTGGGGTGCTTAACCTCTTCCCACCCTGTAACCGTGATCCGTTACCTCAAATCTCTGGCCGCAGATCAAAAGGAGTCATTTTAGAGGAAGGAATCTTCGGATCCCCTTCTCTAAAGTTTCTACGGGGTTTAGCCGACTGTAGATTCGAAGTAACTGGCTAGTGGTGACTTTGGTCTTATATAAACTCATCTAAACACATCCAGCTTAACACGACAACCAAACAAAGCCCTCGAGAACGAGGCAAGCCAGTGGCACAAACGGCGATTCGCACGCACGCACCTCTTCTTATTTTTTCGAAAGGAAAGGGAGAACGTCGTCGGGAGCGCGGAACGGCGAGGGTCCACAGAATGGCAACTCTGCTAGGGATTTGCTAGTCCCACTAGTCGTGATCCGACTTGAAAAACAGAATCCTCCCCATACTTGAAAGTCATTAGTCCTCATACAATCTCATCTGCATAGCATTCTACCCAAAACCAAAACAAAAAAAATATATAAAACCCCAAAACCCAAAAGAGTAGAGTAGTCCTCACCATTGCGCCTCCTTGGGCTCAACGTGTTCGGAAACAACTTCCCTTCTGCAGCATAATCCGCACTCGGGCTCTGTGTTGAACCTCCAATTTATACATTGCATTGCCCATTACACTACATAGTTTGCATGATTTTCATGGTTTAAAGGCCCACCTAACACGTGTTTCTGTGATTGTAGGGATGAGAGTGGATTTCATCAAATTGGAGCCAAAAGAATGTATTTGAAGACATTGCATGAAGTCCTAGGATGGATCAAAGAAAGAAGAAGAAAAAGGGAGAAAAGAGAATGAAGAAAAGAAGAAAAAGTGGAAGAAAAACCAAGGCTGACCGGTCGTCCGACCGGTCAGCCACATAAAAGATGTAAATGGAAGGAGGCCGACCGGTCTTGACCGGTCGGCCAGGAAGACTGGACACATTGCATTGGGGCCGACCGGTCATGACCGGTCGGCCATAGGCACTGGATGAAGGATAAACAGCCCGACCGGTCATGACCGGTCGGGCATGCACGCTGAAACAATGGACAATCCACGCCGACCGGTCATGACCGGTCGGCTGAGCTCTCTGGAGTATTTGAAAAGCCAGGCCGACCGGTCACGACCGGTCGGCCCTGCGTAAGAAGTCTCCTTTCTAAATTGGGACTCCGAAAATTGCTGCGCAATGCGAAGGCTTTCGCAGAATCCGACGCAAGGGGGGCTTGTTGCTATAAAAGGCCACCTAGGGGCTCTCCCTAAGGCATCAGAGAAGAGAAGGAACGTGAGTTTGGAGGCTGAAGGCGACTGTGGAGCGTCTGCAACATCTATTTTCGGGTTTTTCTAGTTTTATGCTTTATTTTTGAGTTTTTAGTTGTAGCATGACTATGCTCGGCTAAAACCTCTCAGCTAAGGCTGAGAGGTGAAGCTTGTAGCCAGTTCTATGTTAATTTCAGTTTGATTCAAGTATTTTTTAATTCAAGGTTAGAATTTTCTTATGTTCAGTCCAAAAGATGGTAGTTTGAGATGTCTTATCTGAGTTCATGTGCTCCGGACATGAATTCCTTTTAATTCTCTGAGATTATCACAGGTTGCTTGTTTAGATTCGAATTATAGTAATCCTTGAGCAGGCCATAGTCCATAGGCATGGCTGTTACTCCGCAGGCTATGAATTTGAATTTTACATTGATTGAATGGACTTGAACTTGGAAGTTCAACTTGAATTGGATGAATGTGTGTGAATGCTTTACTTTCCAACTAGATGAGAGATAGGACTTCAACTCTAGTTGTGTTCTCTACTTGGATTGACTGAATTGACATAGGATTGCTACAAGTGGATCCTTGGAAGCCTTAGTACATTATATCTCTGATTTTTCATTAAGTTACCGTTTTAATTAAACATCCTATTGAAATTGAATTTGTTCTATTAAACTGAGTTGCTGGAGTAATTAGGAAGCTGTTACTTTTTCCCTGTGGATCGACCTCGGTCTTACCGAGTTTTATTACTACATCGCAGCCTTACACTTGAGGCGAGCGAACAAGTTTTTGGCGCCGCTGCCGGGGAAATTAGATAATAGTTTTCAAATAGTTTCAGTGGCTGTAGAAGTAGATAGGTTTTTCTGATTTTTCTTAGAACTAACAAAGTTTTCTGTTTTGTAGGAATTCTTCTTTCAGTTCAAGCGCATCAGGTGATACCTTTCTAACTTAGTTTTTAGAATTTTCAGATTGCAGTTTTCTAGGTTAGGATTAGTTTTGATTTCTGATTGAGTGGTTTATGTCCCGTTGGGAACGTAACCATTCAAATCGTCTCCAATCTGAAGGTGGTTTAGTTGGACCATTGTCAGTCCATAGACGAGTCAGGAATTATCAAGAGCATTGTGAAAGTTTGGGGAGTATGGAGCAAACACCCTTAAGGAATCCTCCACCCCCTACTCCAACCACAAACGCAAATCAGGAAGGAGTAGGAGAGAATGAGGTACATAATGTTCCTCCAATGAGATCACTACGGGATTACCTACAACCTGCTCGTACAATTACACCTTCTTGCATAGTTCTACCAGCTAACGGTGGGACCCTTGACATAAAACCGGGAGTAATCCAACTTTTACCTAAATTCCATGGGCTAGACTCTGACCGCCCATACTTACACTTGCAAGAATTCGAAGAAGTGTTGGCCACCTTGCATTATCCCAATGTTTCTGGGGATACAATCAGACTTAAACTTTTTCCCTTCACCTTGAAAGAAAGAGCCAAAGATTGGCTTCACTCTCTTAGACCATATTCGATTGGGTCATGGGTTGAGATGAACCGGGAATTCTTGAAAAAGTTCTTCCCAGCTCATAAGACAAACACTCTTCAAAGGGCCATAATGAATTTCTCAGCAAAAGAGGGTGAATCATTCTTTCAATGTTGGGAAAGATTTAAGGAACTCCTGCTTGCTTGCCCACATCATGGCTATGAGAGTTGGCGAATTATAAATTTTTTCAATGATGGATTAAGTCCTAATATGCGCCAATTTGTGGAAATGATGTGCAATGGCGAGTTTATGAGTAAAAATCCAGATGATGCTTGGAGTTACTTGGACATGTTGGCTGAAAATGCCCAATCTTGGGACACCTCGGATAAACCCAAGAACCCCAAGCCTACTCAAGAGAAAGGAGGGATATATGTCCTTAAAGAGGAAGACGACGTAAATGCAAGGATAGCCAACCTCACAAGGAAGGTTGAGGCCATGGAACTTAGCAAAAATGGAGTTTCCAAGTCCAAGGAAGCTGTTGAAACCACATGTGGGATTTGTCTCACCGACTTACACGCTACGCAAGATTGTCCCACAATTCCTGCATTTAAGGAAGTGTTGCAAGAGACAGCCAATGCCACATATGGTTATCAACGGCCCTTCAATGGACCGGTAGGTAATACATACAATGAGAGTTGGAAGAACCACCCGAATTTCAGTTGGAAGAATGCCCCAACGGGCAATCCTACCAACTCCCAAAGAGGGCCACCCATGCAAAATATGGCCCCACCTCAAGTCTCATTGGAGGATACTTTGAGAGCGTTTATGCAAGGGCAAGCGCAAATAAATGAATCAAATCAGCAATTGTTCCAAGAGCTGAAAGTCTCGGTTGATGAGATTAAGGGACGCTTGAATGCTAGGGAAGGGACCTTTCCGGCCCAACCTCAGCCCAATCCTAAGCAAGTACATGAAGTAAGCATCCCTAATCTTTCCAACCAAAACATGGAGCAAGCTAAATCCATTACCACCCTTAGAAGTGGTAAACAAATTGACAAAACTATTCCGGTGAAGGCCGATGAGCCTAATGATCCGGTAAGTTCTGAGGATGAAAATGGATCTAACTTAGCCCCACAACAACCGGAACGCATTTACCAGCCCACAGCACCATTCCCATCGAGATTGGTTGCCCCAAAATCTCTTCCAAATTCCCAAGATATTCTAGAGATTTTCAGACAAGTCAAGATCAATATCCCTTTGCTTGATGCCATCAAACAAATTCCCTCTTATGCCAAGTTTCTAAAAGACCTATGCACAACAAAACGCAAATATAATGTGCAGCAAAAGGCCTTCTTAACTGAGCAAGTGAGTGCCATCCTCACTCAAAAGACTCCCCCAAAATTCAAAGATCCCGGTAGTCCCACAGTTTCATGTATCATTGGAGACTACCGGATTGAACGTGCCTTGTTAGACTTGGGGGCGAGTGTGAACTTGATCCCATACTCGGTATATGAGCAATTGGGCCTTGGTGAATTAAAACCCACCAAAACCACATTGCAACTCGCAGATAGATCTATCCGTGTACCGAGGGGGATAGTTGAGGATGTTCTAGTCCAAGTTGACAAATTCTACTACCCGGTAGATTTTATAGTCTTGGACACACAACCGGTTTTGGATGCTAGCACCCAAATACCGGTGATATTAGGCCGCCCATTCCTTGCCACATCAAACGCAATCATCAATTGCCGGAATGGGGTGATGCAAATATCTTTTGGAAACATGACACTAGAGGTAAATGTGTTTCATTTGGGCAAAAGACATAGGGATGTTGATGATGATGAGTTCTTCGATGTGAACATGCTCGAAACTTTTGAAGAAGAAGAACTCCTCCAACTTGAACCACTAGAAAGCTTGGAGACATGCTTAGCACATATCATGGATTCCGAAGATCCCATCAGTAGTGAGATTGTGCAGGCATTAAATATAGAAAGACCGGTAGTTGATACTAGCCGGTGGAGGCCCCATTTTGAAAAATTGCCACCAACCACATCAAGGCCTCTACCGTCTAGCATCAAACCACCGAAGCTTGACCTCAAACCATTGCCATCCGAGCTTAAATACGTATATTTGGGTCAAGAGGAAACGTTCCCAGTTGTCATTGCCTCTCACCTAGAGAAAGACCAAGAGCTCAAGTTAATTGAGCTACTCAAAGAACATCGGGAAGCCTTAGGTTGGACAATAGCGGATCTCAAAGGGATAGATCCTTCGGTTTGCACTCACCGTATACACCTTGAAGAAAACGCAAAAACGACTAGACAACCTCAAAGACGGTTAAATCCAAACATGATGGAGGTTGTCAAAGCCGAGGTGTTAAAGCTATTGGATGTGGGTATCATCTACCCCATCTCAGATAGCCAATGGGTGAGTCCTACCCAAGTTGTCCCCAAGAAATCCGGAATTACCATCATTGAAAACGCCAACAACGAGCTTATACCGACTAGGGTGACCACCGGTTGGCGTATGTGCATTGATTATAGGAAGCTCAATACGGTCACTAGGAAAGACCACTTCCCTCTCCCATTTATGGATCAAATTTTGGAGAGATTGGCAGGCCATCCCTATTATTGCTTCCTAGATGGCTATTCCGGATACAACCAAATCGAGATAGCTCCGGAAGACCAAGAGAAAACCACATTTACATGCCCGTTTGGTACCTTCGCTTACCGAAGGATGCCATTCGGATTATGTAATGCACCCGCCACATTCCAACGATGCATGTTGAGTATTTTCTCAGACATGGTGGGTGAGTTTCTTGAGGTGTTCATGGATGATTTCTCTGTTTTTGGTAGTACATTTGATGAGTGTCTCGAGCACTTGAAGTTGGTCTTGATAAGGTGTGAGGAAAAACAGCTTGTATTAAACTGGGAAAAATGCCATTTCATGGTACAAAGAGGAATAGTCCTTGGACACATCATCTCGTCCAATGGAATAGAAGTAGACCTGGTGAAAATTGACATAATTTCCAATCTACCACCACCCAAAAGCATACGTGATGTGCGGTCCTTCCTTGGACACGCCGGCTTCTATCGAAGGTTTATAAAGGACTTTAGTCACATCTCAAGGCCTTTATGCAACCTTCTACAAAAGGAGACCCAATTTGAGTGGAGTGCCGAATGTCAATTAGCTTTTTCAAAGTTAAAAGACATGTTGACAACCGCTCCTATTATGCAACCACCAGATTGGTCCATGCCTTTTGAGTTGATGTGTGATGCTAGCGATTTTGCTATTGGGGCAGTGTTAGGCCAAAAGAAAGATAAAAAGCCCCATGTCATCTACTACGCAAGTAGGACCTTGAATCCTGCCCAAGTTAATTATTCGACTACGGAGAAAGAGCTCCTAGCCGTCATCTTTGCCTTGGACAAATTCAGGCCATACTTAATAGGATCCAAAGTTATTGTTTATACGGATCATGCGGCGCTGAAATACCTTCTTTCTAAGAAGGATACTAAGCCCCGTTTGCTAAGATGGATCCTACTCCTTCAAGAATTCGACCTGGAGATCAAAGATAAGAAGGGGGTAGAAAATGTGGTGGCAGATCATCTATCTCGCCTAATCCTACCAAATTCCATTGATGAGTCACCTATTGAGGACTCATTCCCTGATGAGCAACTCTTTGTTGCTATGCATCCTCCATGGTACGCTGATATAGCCAACTATCTTTCCACAGGTGCGATGCCGACTCATTGGACTGCGCAAGACAAACGTAAATTTCTAAGGGAAGTGCGCAGATTTTTCTGGGATGAACCTCTATTGTTTAAATATTGCCCAGACCAGATTATAAGGAGATGCGTCCCCGATGATGAACACAATTCAGTCATCTCCTTTTGTCATGATCAAGCATGTGGGGGTCATTTTTCAGCCAAGAAAACAACTGCAAAAATTCTGCAGTGTGGTTTTTATTGGCCCACATTATTTAAAGATACCCACGAGTTTTGCAAAGCATGCGAGCGCTGCCAGAAGTTAGGAGGATTATCCCGTCGCAATATGATGCCTCTCACCCCAATTCAACATCTTGAAGTCTTTGACTGTTGGGGCATCGATTTCATGGGACCATTCCCCTCATCTTTTGGACATGTCTATATTCTGCTTGCCGTAGACTATGTGTCTAAATGGATCGAGGCTATCCCATGTAGAACCAATGATCATCGTACGGTTCTCAAGTTTCTCAAAGAAAACATACTTTCTAGATTTGGGACGCCTCGAGCCATTATTAGTGATGGTGGTGCTCACTTTTGCAATAGACCTTTTGAAACTTTGATGAAGAAATATGGTATTAGGCACAAAGTGAGTACCCCATACCACCCACAAACAAGTGGGCAAGCTGAAATCTCCAATAGGGAAATCAAACAGATTTTAGAAAAGACGGTGAGACCGGATCGCAAGGATTGGTCCCTACGATTAGATGATGTACTTTGGGCTCACCGTACTGCCTACAAGACACCCATTGGAATGTCCCCTTATAGACTTGTCTATGGGAAAGCTTGCCACTTGCCTGTGGAGATAGAACACAAAGCCTATTGGGCAATTCGGGCCCTAAATTTTGACATAGACAAGGCTAGCTCGCTTCGCAAACTTCAATTAAATGAGCTTGAAGAGATCCGGAACGATGCATATGAGAATTCGAGGATTTACAAGAGTAAGATGAAGGCCTTTCATGACAAGCACATCTTAAGGAAATCCTTCCATGAAGGACAGAAAGTGCTCTTGTATAATGCCCGACTTCATCTTTTTTCGGGAAAATTACGATCTCGATGGACCGGCCCATATATTGTTAAAGAAGTTTTTCCTCATGGGGCTGTTGAGATTGAGAATGCAGCAAATGGTGACTGTTTCAAAGTTAATGGACAACGCCTTAAACCATTTGTTGAGAAATTTGATTCAGAGGACATGTCCATCTCCCTGAATGATCCTGTTTATCAGGATTATTGATCTCCTAGTCTGATGGAGGTATAGCATAGGTAGGTTTATTTTGTTTTACTGTTTTAGTAGGATTTAGTTGTTGGAATTGCAGACCTCCATGATCGCTCTCTCAGGTACTATTGTTCTCACTCTCTCATTGTTTACCATTGCTCTCATGTTCATGCTAATTGACGATCTTTTTACATTGAGGACAATGCAAGATTTGGTTGGGGGGTGAGATGAGATCCCTCATCTAGCATATTGCAACATTTCGAGCTTCATAATATGCACAAAATTTTTTCGAATTTTCTAACATCTCAAAACTCTTTTAGAAAATTTTGTTTCTATACATTTGAGAGGCTATGAGTAGAAGAGGAGGAGAAACGAAGTGTGTGATGTTGTAGTTTGGAATTTCTTCCAACATAATGGCTTTATATGTTAATTCCCCTATTGTTGTGATTGATAGAAAATTTGAACACCTTTACACCAAGTTCACATTACACGATTTTCATGAGTAACAGGTTTATGTGATTTGTGGATTAGATAGACTTTGGTTTAGAGGTGTTGAGCAGCCAAGCCGGGGTATTTTGTCCATCCTTGTCCATGGGAAAATAATGAAAGATATGGATTTCTAAAAATCCTATCTAAGTTAAAAGAAAAAGGAAAGAAAGGATGAAATCGGGAAGGAAAGAAAATTGGTGGAAAATTCCGAAAAGGGCTACCTATTACCAACCGGGGGATGGTCGAACCGTAACCAAAGCCGGAAATGGGATGTAGTGTGAAAGCCGTCGGAAGGACGGTAAGGCAAATTTCTGTCATAGGCTTGCTGTTGCTCTGTGCACCTTGAAATCCCTGGTCTACTTAATCTATAAAGAAGATGGTTCCAGGAACTCATGAGATGAACTTTCACTATGCACACTAGGTTGAATTTGTTCGAATTCTTCTATTTATCAATCAGTCAGCGGGGATTTCATGTAAACACTTCTTATGTTTTGAGAGTCCAAGGTTCAGCTTCTAACACCTAATTTTTCCAAATTTTACACTTATACATCTTGGGATGGATAGAATCATAGGTTCTAAAGGAGAGTTGGATTTGGAGGGTTGAAATTATTTTCACGCATGTTTTGCTCGGGACTAGCAAAAAGCTGGTTGGGGGGTGTGTTGAACCTCCAATTTATACATTGCATTGCCCATTACACTACATAGTTTGCATGATTTTCATGGTTTAAAGGCCCACCTAACACGTGTTTCTGTGATTGTAGGGATGAGAGTGGATTTCATCAAATTGGAGCCAAAAGAATGTATTTGAAGACATTGCATGAAGTCCTAGGATGGATCAAAGAAAGAAGAAGAAAAAGGGAGAAAAGAGAATGAAGAAAAGAAGAAAAAGTGGAAGAAAAACCAAGGCTGACCGGTCGTCCGACCGGTCAGCCACATAAAAGATGTAAATGGAAGGAGGCCGACCGGTCTTGACCGGTCGGCCAGGAAGACTGGACACATTGCATTGGGGCCGACCGGTCATGACCGGTCGGCCATAGGCACTGGATGAAGGATAAACAGCCCGACCGGTCATGACCGGTCGGGCATGCACGCTGGAACAATGGACAATCCACGCCGACCGGTCATGACCGGTCGGCTGAGCTCTCTGGAGTATTTGAAAAGCCAGGCCGACCGGTCACGACCGGTCGGCCCTGCGTAAGAAGTCTCCTTTCTAAATTGGGACTCCGAAAATTGCTGCGCAATGCGAAGGCTTTCGCAGAATCCGACGCAAGGGGGGCTTGTTGCTATAAAAGGCCACCTAGGGGCTCTCCCTAAGGCATCAGAGAAGAGAAGGAACGTGAGTTTGGAGGCTGAAGGCGACTGTGGAGCGTCTGCAACATCTATTTTCGGGTTTTTCTAGTTTTATGCTTTATTTTTGAGTTTTTAGTTGTAGCATGACTATGCTCGGCTAAAACCTCTCAGCTAAGGCTGAGAGGTGAAGCTTGTAGCCAGTTCTATGTTAATTTCAGTTTGATTCAAGTATTTTTTAATTCAAGGTTAGAATTTTCTTATGTTCAGTCCAAAAGATGGTAGTTTGAGATGTCTTATCTGAGTTCATGTGCTCCGGACATGAATTCCTTTTAATTCTCTGAGATTATCACAGGTTGCTTGTTTAGATTCGAATTATAGTAATCCTTGAGCAGGCCATAGTCCATAGGCATGGCTGTTACTCCGCAGGCTATGAATTTGAATTTTACATTGATTGAATGGACTTGAACTTGGAAGTTCAACTTGAATTGGATGAATGTGTGTGAATGCTTTACTTTCCAACTAGATGAGAGATAGGACTTCAACTCTAGTTGTGTTCTCTACTTGGATTGACTGAATTGACATAGGATTGCTACAAGTGGATCCTTGGAAGCCTTAGTACATTATATCTCTGATTTTTCATTAAGTTACCGTTTTAATTAAACATCCTATTGAAATTGAATTTGTTCTATTAAACTGAGTTGCTGGAGTAATTAGGAAGCTGTTACTTTTTCCCTGTGGATCGACCTCGGTCTTACCGAGTTTTATTACTACATCGCAGCCTTACACTTGAGGCGAGCGAACACTCAGCAAGCCATGTCTAACCACGAAGAGGAAACTCACCTCTTCCTCGCTCTTGAAATGACCGAAGCGCAACCTCCAGCGCAACAGCCAATTGAGAATACGCCAATCATGCAAGAATTGGCACAAGGAATAAGAGAAATGCAAGAAATGCTCTTGCAATTCATGCAAGCACAAGTTACCGCAGCAGCCAACAACCAGGTTGGCCCAGTTCAGCAATCTCAGCAGCTATGCCGGGTCCCTCCGGCCTCCAGTTCAAATCAAGCACAACCATCGGAGTCTGCCCAAGACTACCAACAGCAGCCATCTCAGCCCTTCGCTATGGGGCATCTACCTCGATACCTTCCCGCGACGACAAGGCCGCCTCAGAGCACTCCTGTTACAGGAACTTTCAGTCAGCTTCCAGTCAATCTTGCAAACAATAGTCTCAATAGATCTCAGCATGTCCCCACCGATGGGACCCCTTTTCAATTTCAGCATATCCCCGCCGATGGGATTTCAATTCAATTTCCAGCAACAGGGACGGCACTGGCGAATGCCCACAATGGGGGTCAGTGTCAAGCCCACATCAATCAACGAACAGTGACGAATACCCAACAAGGGGGTCACCTCCCAGCATCTCAGCCTCCTGCAAACAGGAGCACTTTTCAATTCTAGCACATCCCCGCCAATGGGATTCCAGTTAATTTCAACAATCTTCAATTCAGCAAACTCCAGTTAATTTCCAGCAATCTTCAATTCAGCAGTCTCCAGTCAATTTCCAGCAAGTTCTAGTTCAACCTTCAGTACAATCCCCAGTTTAGTTACAATCCTTTCAAGCACAAGTTCATCAGAATCCAGTTCAGTCATCAAATCAATTTCAGCAACCCGCGGTTGCTTTTCAGCAAACTCATAGGGTCGAAGACATCGACCACTATGCCGAAGAAGAACGTGCCTTACTCCAAGAGGCACCAGTCGCCCGAACGGATCACTCAGGACTGGACGAGTTGCGGGAGTAGTTTCAGATCTTGCAAAATCAGCTTCAGCGACAACAAGGAATCGATCTACCTTTGACCAAGTTCAGAGACTTGTGTCCTTTCCCAGATGCTCATGTACCTCATAACTTTGAGGTACCAAAATTCAAAAGATACGATGGCAGCGGTTGTCCCACAGCACATCTTAAGGCCTTCTGTGGAGAGCTGAGTGCAATCTCAGGAAATGAAGGGGCTCTCATTCGTTTATTCCAAAAATCTCTTAAGGGCGATGCCCTAGATTGGTACACCTCATTGGACTGCCACCGCATCAGGACGTGGGAACAACTTTCCCAGCCTTTCGTCGACAGATTCGCGTACAATCTCAACATGGCACCCAGAAGAGCCGACCGCACGGCTCTCAGACAAAGAAATGACGAAACACTATCGGCTTATGTGGGACGTTGGCGAGCTATGACAGCCAGAATGCGGACACCTATCGATGACGAAGAACAAATCTCCATGATTGTTCATTCAACATATCCGGGCATATCTGGATATCTCATCTCACATCCATATGCGAATTTCTCACAGTTGATCCATGCTGGAGAGCAAGTCGAAGCAGGAATTCGTGCCGGGACAATCTCCCCATGGCCTCATCAAGCCGCTCCAATCAAGAGGAGCAGAGTGGAGGGAAGACCCATCGGATATGGGAACGGAAACCGCAGCGGTTCTCCTCCCCGCCCGACAGAGGTAAACAACATCAGCACCACTGCTCAGGGTAATCAATATGCTCCCCCGCAGGGACATCAACAGCATCAGCAGAATCAAGTTCAGCACCAACCTCAGAGGTATCAACCACGACCGAATCCTTAACCACAGCCACAACCACCTCGACAATAGTAACAGTTCAGAGGGAACGGTTAATACTCATGCCAGAATAGGCAAAATTACAGGGAGCTCAGGAAGTTCACTCCACTCACTCAACCACTTAGTCAAGTCATGACTATGCTGATACAAAAGCAGTTACTCACTCTGATGATACCCAGGCCTCCTCCAAATCCTCTACCTCCAAACTCCCGAGAAAATGAGTATTGTGCCTACCATAAAGGACGTGGCCAAATCACTGATCGATGCTTTACTTTGAAGAATGCCATACAAGATCTGATCGACTGACCGAAAGATCGTCATCTCGGTCCCTGGAACTCCTGCAACAGCTTCCACCAACATTCTTCAGAATCCTCTGCCTCAACATCCGACGGATCCCAGTTCATCTCGTGGTCCCACCCTCAACAGCATAGAAGAAGGAGAGCGCCTTGATCGCTTCTTCTCCCCCATCCAGTCCATTCATGCCTACACTTATGGGCCAACAAATCCTCCTCCGATCATGCAAGGGGCAAGTCCCTTTCCTCCTTCAGTCTCCGAGCCAGTGGTACTCGAAGGAACACTTCCATATGATGTGCCAGTTGTTCAAGGGGCATCTTACAGCCCTTCATGTTGGGAACCAGTCGTCCTGGAAGGAGCACAATCATACATCGAGCCCGCATACGAACCTATCATTTTGCAAGGGGCAATCTCAACACAAGAACAATACAATCCGCAATGGAGGAACCATACTCGTCAGCAGCAAGAGCCCATTGTCTTGGAAGGAGCTCCTCCAGTTGAGCCAGTCATATTGCAAGGGGCAAACCCTGGAGGCGTGTCAATCACACTATGACAGCTGGGATGAACAGAGAAACCCCCTGCCATATCAAGAGGACCAGTATTCATTCCATGGGAGCAGGAACGGTCAAGCCAAGACCGCGACCTTATATGATCTATGAAAGCAAGCCTCGATATTTTCCCTTTAGCACAGGCAACAATGTAGTCCTCAGGGCAAAAGCTCCAAACGAGGAAGAACTGGTACCCACACCAGCACCGTTGCAAGAACCGGTGGTCCTAGAAGGCAAAGGTGAGGAAAGTTATAAAGAGGTCCCATGGCACTATCCAGAATGTGCGGAAGTGGGAAACATGAATCTCAATGCGCGTTGCATCCGAAGAGATAATCAGAACAGAGGAGATCCTAAAGGCGCTCTCTCAGGCCTCGGCAACAAAAATGAAGTCACATATGATGTGGGGACTCAGCTCAAGTCAATCCCTGCTCAAATCTCAGTATGGGAGCTACTCTACACATCTCGCATACACCGAGAAATGTTTGCTAAAACCTTGAGCGATGCTCACGTCTCCTCCGATACGGCACCAGAGATGATAGCATTGATGATTGGACAACTCCTAGATCCACGCGCCATCACCTTCACCTGATAATGAGTTACCACCAGAAGGACGCGATCATGGGCGATCCCTCAATATAGCCTTACGATACAAAGACCTCTGTGTCCCTGCTAGCTCAAGCTTAAACGTTGTTCGCTTCCCCAAGTGTAGGGTTGCGATGTAGTAATAAACTCGGTAATACCGAGGTCGATCCACAGGGACTTATGTAGGATGTCACAAACTCATCCACAAGTTTCTATTGAAGCTAATAATCAAAGTTTGAATAGAATGTGTGTGATTAACAGTTTAAGCTAAATTGAATGTAAACAATTATAAGAAGGCACTAGGGGTTCGAGGATCCACTTGTAGCAATCCTCGATGTTCAATCCGCTGTGGTTTCCCATTCTCTCAACTAGAGTCACCAGTCAGGTCTATCTAGTCGGATGATAGAACTGTTAAACCAGAAGTCTGTAACATGTAAGTTCTGTGCATAAAGTTCACTCAACTCTAGGCTGATCTGAGCATGCTCATTGCATAGGTCATTCACCTTTTCTATATGTCCAATTCCCAATCATAACCATCCTCAAGTCTTCTCACAAGACAAGGCTAGATCATGATTTGAACTGGATTCAAATTATATGCACAGTCCATACATATTCCAGATAATCAACCAAAACTAGAACTTTGGCATGAAGCCCCTTTATGAAGAGCTTGGTACTAGAGCGCACTCCAATTCCTCGGATCATACAGGTCTAGACCGTTGCAAACAAATTAAGAAGATAAGTAATTCATCCAAACATCCATGAGTCATCACAAGACTAAGAGAAATTACTTAAAAACTTGTATAAACTTCAAACCTTAATTCATAATCATGAATTCCAAACTGAAAACCACTTAACTATGAATTAAAACATCTTGGATACACTACAAGCTTCACCTCTTAGCCCTAGCTAAGAGGTTTAGCTGCTCATGATCCAAGGAAACATGAAACAACTCTTAAAAACATGAAAACAGCAAAGCAAACCAAAAGGAGTTGTAAAACTCCAATCTCCACTTCCACAGCCTCCAACCTCGCTTGAGCCCTTCTCGGATACCCTAGGAACAATCCCTAGGTGGCTTTTTATAGTTTAGAGGCTCCCCAACTTCGGAAGAATCGAGAAAGTGCGTAACACTTACGCAGCGCAGAGAATTTCGGGAAGAAATTAGAAAGTTCTAACTCAGTACGCATGGCCGACCGGTCAAGACCGGTCGGCCTCAAGTGAAAATACTCCAGCAGGTATGCCCGACCGGTCAAGACCGGTCGGGCCTCGTAGAACATCAGTCCAGCAAGCCTATCCGACCGGTCAAGACCGGTCGGATGTTTTCATCCACACTACAGCAGCAATGGTCGGTCCTTTTCAATGAAGTTCCAGCACATATGTCCGACCGGTCAAGACCGGTCGGACGTCTTCAGTAGGAGCCTAATCTGCATGGCTGACCGGTCACTGACCGGTCTGGCTTCCTTGGCCGACCGGTCACGACCGGTCAGCCCTCTTTTCTTCTTGTATTTTTCCTTTCTTTCTTCTACTTTCTTTTTCTTCTTTAGTTCTTTCTTTCTTTCTTTTGCTTTCTTTTCTTCTTTAGTTCTTTCTTTCTTTATTAGAATAGTTCCAAATGAGCTCATTATATCTTCAATTGAGTAGAGTCCACCCTCAATCCTGTAGTCACCAAACATGCATTGAATTAGCTTCCAAACCATACAAACCTTGCACAATGAGTGATGAATTGGGGTTAGAATATGCATAATTAAGAGCTCAACACACCCCCCAACCAGCATTTTGCTAGTCCCGAGCAAAACATGCGTGAAGCTAATCTCATTCTTCGAAACTCAACTCTCTTTCAGAAACCATCCTTCTATACATTCCAAGGTTCATAAGCTTAAGATTCAGAAACATTAGGCAACAGAGGTTGAAACCGTAAACTCTCAAAACATAATAAGCATTCATATGAGATTCCCGCTGATTGGTTGATAAATAGAAAGATTTGAACAAATTTAACCTAGTGTGGGTAGTGAAAATTCATCTCACGAGTTTCTAGGATTATCTTCTTCATAGATCAAGTAAACTATAGAACTCAAGGTCCATAGAGCCACATCAAGCCAATGACAGGGATTTGCCTTACCGTCCTTCCGACGACTTTCACACTACGTCCCATTTCCGGCTTTGGTTACGGGTAGACCATCCCCCGGTTGGTAGTAGGTAGCCCTAATCGGAATTCTCCACCATTTTTCCACATTCCCAATTTCATCCTTCCTTTTCCTTTTTCTTTTTAAATTAGATAGGATTTTTAAAAATCCATATCTTTCATTATTTTCCCATGGACAAGGATGGACAAAGTACCCCGGCCTGATTTCTCAATACCTTAATTCAAAGTCTAGCTAATTCATAAGTCACATAATCCCTTCAACTCATGAAAATCGTGTAATGTGAACTAGGTGTAAAAGTGTTCAGATTTTCTATCAATCACAAAAATAGGGGAGTTCACATATAAAACCATTATGCTATGAGAGATTGCAGACATCCAGCCCCATACACTTCATATCTCCTCCTCTTATGCTCATATCAACTTGAATGCATAAAACCGGTGTTTTCCAAAAGAGTTTCGAATTTTTGAAAAATCGAAAAAATTTCCACATGATTGCTTGAAATGTTGCAAATCGCTGGAGTCATCCAAGTGATCCTACACCCCCCAACCAAATTTTGCATTGTCCTCAATGAAAAAGATGTACAATGAGCAAAACATGAGAGCAATTTGAAAATAAAAGGGAGTGAGGAATGATAGTACCTGAGAGAGTGAAAAGTGGAGATCTTCCTCCTTCTAACAAACCTATGAAAACGAAAACAAAAGCAGCAAAATCCTAATCCTAACTACTCTATACCTCCATCAGACTAGGAGATCAATCATCCTGATACACAGGATCATTCAGATGTATGGACATACCTTCTGAAGGGAAGTTTTCAAAGAACGGCTTTAATCGCTGCCCATTTGCTTTAAAAATGTTGCCGTTCCTTGGATTTAACAGCTCGACAGTCCCATATGGATAGACAGTTTGCACAATGTAGGGACCAGTCCACCGAGATCTCAATTTTCCCGGAAATAGATGTAAGCGAGAATTATACATGAGGACTTTTTGATTTATCGTGAATGTCTTGCGAAGAATATTCTTATCATGGAATATCTTCGTCTTATCCTTGTATATTCTTGCATTCTCATAAGCTTCATTCCGGATTTCTGCAAGTTCATTCAATTGTAGTTTGCGTAACGAGCTTGCCTTGTCAGGATTGAAATTCATCTTCTTAATAGCCCAATACGCCTTATGTTCCAACTCCACAGGCAAGTGACAAGCCTTCCCATAGACAAGTCTATAGGGAGACATTCCAATAGGAGTTTTAAAGGCAGTACGATAAGCCCAAAGCGCATCGGTAAGTCGAAGTGACCAATCCTTGCGATCGGGATTCACCGTTTTTTCTAAAATGTGTTTAATCTCCCTATTGGATATCTCGGCTTGTCCACTAGTTTGTGGGTGATAGGGAGTGCTCACTTTGTGCGTTACGCCATATTTCTTCATTAATGCTTCAAAAGGGCGATTGCAAAAGTGAGACCCTCCATCACTTATGATGACTCGAGGCGTTCCAAACCGGGAAAGAATGTTTTCTTTTAAGAATCGAATGACCAGTTTTATGGTCATTATTCCGGCAAGGGATGGCCTCGACCCATTTGGAAACATAATCAACGGCAAGCAAGATGTATAAGTTTCCAAAGGAAGATGGGAATGGGCCCATGAAATCGATGCCCCAACAATAAAAAATTTCAATAATTAAGATGGGATTGAGTGGCATCATATTTCTACGGGAGATTCCTCCTAATTTCTGACAGGGTTCGCAAGCTTTGCAAAACTCATGTGTGTCTTTGAACATGGTGGGCCAATAAAACCCACATTGCAGAATTTTTGCTGTGGTCTTTTTAGCCGAAAAATGGCCACCACATGCTTGAGAATGACAGAAGGAGATGATACTTTGTTGCTCATCATCTGGGACACATCTCCTTATGATTTGATCGGGACAATACTTGAACAAGTATGGGTCGTCCCATAGAAATCTCCGTACCTTTGAGAAGAATCTATCCTTATCTTGCTTTTTCCAATATGTAGGAATTGTACCTGTAGCAAGATAATTAGCAATGTCCGCATACCATGGCGATTGGAAAACAGCAAAAAGTTGTTCATCAGGGAACATGTCATTGATTGCAGTCATTTCAGGGAAATCAGTGAGGACAAGTCGAGAGAGGTGGTCAGCTACTACATTCTCTACTCCTTTCTTATCACGTATTTCTAAGTCGAATTCTTGGAGTAGGAGGATCCATCTTAATAACCGTGGTTTAGCATCCTTCTTAGAGAGAAGATACTTAAGCGCGGCATGGTCGGTGAATACGATGATCTTGGATCCAATCAAGTAGGATCTAAACTTCTCCAAGGCAAAAACTACTGCTAAAAGTTCCTTTTCAGTAGTGGTGTAGTTTGCCTGGGCTGAGTTTAGGGTTCTACTTGCATAATAGATGACACACGGCTTTTTATCTTTTCTTTGGCCTAACACAGCCCCAATAGCATAGTCGCTAGCATCGCACATAATTTCAAAAGGAAGGCTCCAATCAGGTGGTTGCATTATTGGGGCGCATGTCAACATACCTTTAAGGGTGGTGAATGCCTGTTGACATTCTTCATTCCACTCGAATGAATTTTCCTTTTGAAGTAGGTTACATAAAGGGCGAGAGAGTGAACTGAAATCCTTTATAAACCTTCTGTAAAATCCTGCGTGTCCTAAAAAGGACCGTATATCTCGTATGCTTTTGGGTGGTGGTAGGTTAGAGATAAGATCAATTTTCGCCTTGTCCACCTCAATTCCATTTTGTGAAACGATGTGACCAAGTACAATTCCCTTTGGAACCATGAAGTGACACTTTTCCCAATTGAGCACAAGGTTCTTCTCTTCACATCTTTTTAGCACAGATTTCAAGTGCTTGAGGCACTCATCAAAGTTACAACCAAATACAGAAAAATCATCCATGAAGACTTCGAGAATGGTCCCCACCATGTCAGAAAAGATGCTCATCATACAACGCTGAAAGGTGGCAGGGGCATTACATAGTCCAAACGGCATTCGTCGATAGGCGAAAGTACCGAATGGACATGTGAATGTAGTCTTTTCTTGATCTTCACGGGCAATTTCTATTTGGTTGTACCCTGAATAGCCATCAAGGAAGCAAAAGTGGGAATGGCCTGCCAACCGTTCTAAAATCTGATCAACAAACGGTAGGGGAAAGTGGTCTTTCCTCGTGACAGTGTTTAGCTTCCTGTAGTCAATGCACATTCTCCAACCGGTAGTGACTCTAGTTGGCACGAGTTCGTTATTGGCATTGGCTACGATGGTTATTCCGGATTTCTTAGGTACCACTTGAGTTGGGCTCACCCATTGGCTATCAGATATTGGGTAAATGATACCTACATCCAATAGTTTCACCACTTCGGCCTTAACCACATCCTTCATATTTGGATTTAGTCGTCTTTGTGGTTGCCGGGATGTCTTTGCATTTTCCTCAAGGTGTATGCGGTGAGTGCAAATCAGTGGGTCTATGCCTTTGAGATCCGCAATTGTCCATCCGATGGCACTCTTGTGCTCTAATAGAGTGGCTATTAGCCTACTCTCTTGTTCCTCATCCAAGTGAGAAGAAATCACCACTGGATATGTCTCATCTCGACCTAAATAAACATATTTTAGCTCATTTGGCAATGGTTTTAGGTCGAGTTTTGGTGCCTTAATGTTGGATGGGAGGGCCTTGTTCTCATTTATAGGCAAAGGTTCAATTGGGGCCCTCCATCTTTTATTTTCACGTACCAGCATCACATCTAGAATGGCATCCATCTCTTTTGTTGTATCATCATTCATATCATGGAGATGGGCCACACATGCCTCCAAAGGGTCGGAAAATAGTGACAAGGGGATTGTATCTTCCACGAATGATTCGATCATGTTTAATTCGTGGATATCATCATCAACTTCCCGCGGTTGTTTGCATAACTCAAATATGTTAAGCTCAAGGGTCATATTTCCAAAGGACATTTGTACAAGTCCGTTTCTACAATTGATAATGGCGTTTGAAGTAGCTAGAAACGGTCGTCCAAGTATGACGGGAATTTGAGTACCGGTGCCTATCACGGGATGTGTGTCCAAGACAATAAAATCTACTGGATAGTAGAATTTATCAACTTGGACTAGAACATCCTCTACCATTCCTCTCGGTATCCGGATGGATCTATCAGCAAGTTGGAGTGTGGTTTTGGTGGGTTTCAATTCACCTAACCCAAGTTGTTCATAGACCGAGTATGGAATGAGATTCACACTTGCCCCCAAGTCGAGTAGGGCTTGTTTAATCTGGTAGTCTCCTATGATGCATGATATGGTTGGACTACCCGGATCTTTGTATTTTTGGGGCACCTCTTGTTTGATGATGGCACTCAAATTCTCAGCCAAAAGCACTTTGTTGTGAACGTTATGTTTCCTTTTTATTGTACACAATTCCTTTAAAAATTTGGCATAAGATGGTATTTGTTTTATTGCATCCAACAGCGGAATGTTGATCTTCACCTGCTTGAAAACTTCCAGAATCTCCAGATTTTTATCTAAAGGTTTAGGTGAAATCAACCTTTGTGGAAATGGGGCAACCGGCTTGTATTGTCTTTCCGGTTCTTTCTCTTGTGGGATATTGTTTGGGCTATCATCCTCTTTGGGAATTTCCAGATCTTTAGGCTTGGGGGCCTTCACCGGATTGGATTTATCAATTTCTTTCCCACTTCTCAAAGTGGTGATAGCTTGGACATGTTCCGTATGGTGGGAGGATGAGCTTGCATCTTGTATCTCATATTGGGTCCTTGGGTTAGGAAGAGGTTGGGCAGGGAGTGTGCCCTTCTCTCTAACACTAAGGTGAGCTTCAACTCTAGCCAAAGATGTTTTCAATTCATTGATGGCTTGGTTTGAGTTTTGATTGAATTTTAATTGCTCTTGCATGAACCCATCTATTTTTAGAGAGTTTGTCTTGTTATGCTCATTCTGGACTGATACAAATGCACCCAACATCTCTTCTAGTGATACTTTTGGAGTGTTGTTTGCATTTGCATTGGGCCCATTCTTCCAACTGAAGTTGGGATGGTTCTTCCAATTAGGATTATACGTGTTTGAGTTTGGAGCACCATATTGCTGCTGATAACTGTTTATGGCATTTGTTTGTTCTTGTAGGATGCCTTGGACTGCTGAAATTGTGGGACAATCTGGTGTAGCATGTTGATTTCCAGCACAAATTCCACAAACAGTTTCAACCTCAGTAGAGTTGATTGTTTCTCCTTTCCTTAATTCCATGGCTTCGACCTTTCTTGTAAGGCTAGCCAACCGTGCACTTATGCTATCTTCTTCTGATAGGACATACATTCCTCCCTTTTCCTTTTGTTGGCCAATCTTGGAATTTGTTGGTTTAGGTGTGTCCCAAGATTGTGCACTTTCAGCCAATTCTTCCAGATAATCCCATGCTTCATCAGCTTCCTTATTCATGAACTCCCCATTACACATCATCTCTATAAATTGGCGCATGGATGGAATCAGTCCTTCATAGAAAAAACTTATAATCCGCCAATTTTCATAGCCATGATGTGGGCATGCGTTTAATAGGTCCTTGAATCTCTCCCAACATTGGGAAAAGGTTTCATCCTCCTTTTGGGCAAAGTTCATGATAAGGCGCTTAAGCATGTTCGTTTTGTGAGTAGGGAAGAATTTTTTTATAAATTCTCTGTGCATATCGTTCCATGACCCAATTGATCTTGGCCTTAATGCATAAAGCCAACCCTTGGCTTTATCCTTAAGAGTGAAAGGGAAGAATTTAAGTCTTACTACATCTTCAGTCACATTTGCAAAGTGCATGGTGGTGATTACCTCATCAAACTCCCTAAGGTGTTGATAGGCACTTTCACTGTCTAAGCCATGGAATTTAGGGAGAAGATTGATCACTCCCGGTTTCAAATCCACATTCCCTGCATTTGGTGGGAAAACTATGCATGAGGGAGTGCTCGTTCTTGCAGGTTGCAAGAAATCACGTAAAGTCCTAGGTCGGGGAACATTCTCAACCACATTCTCTCCTGTTTCAGTTTGATTTTGAACCGGGTTAGGTTGATTTGCAGCCATACTTTCAGATAAAATTTGAGAATCTAGTTGTCTCCTAGCACGTGGCTCTCTATCAATCCCTTCTACTATCCCCCCTGCACTAATGAGTCGGTTATTGGAATCCCGAGCCCAATGTGGCATGCAAAACCAAAAATAAGAAACAAAAAGAAAGAAGAATTCTTCCTCCCTTTTCTTTACTCTTCTCTAAGATCGAAGCACAAGGTGTCTTGCAATGGCTAGGCCAGAAGCAAGGATAGAGACCGATTTCTCCTGGTCAATAGAGGTTCAGAGAACTCCCCACCCACTCTTTGAATCTTTTGAGAAAAAAGTGCAGAAAAAGGAGAAAGAGGAGTAGAGATGAGAAAAAGAAATTCCTGAGCGCAAGGTGATCCAAGGCGGCAGAGCCGACCAATAGGAATCCAGGTGGCAAAAAGGCCGACCTTTTAGAGATCCAAAAGGAGTCTCCACCCACTCTACAAAGGATGAATAAAATAGGAATGAATAGGAGAAGAAGAAGAGTAAGGTTTTAGAAGGATAGAACCTGATTCGCACTTGAAATCCTTGAATCTTCTTCAGCTTCCTAGAAATCCCTGAAAAAAAATCAAATAAACAAACTAAGTTAGTTCTAAAAATCTAAAAGAGTCCTAAATAGATACTAATTTCAGAAATTTGTGAAAACCGTCAAGGTCCCCGGCAGCGGCGCCAAAAACTTGTTCGCTTCCCCAAGTGTAGGGTTGCGATGTAGTAATAAACTCGGTAATACCGAGGTCGATCCACAGGGACTTATGTAGGATGTCACAAACTCATCCACAAGTTTCTATTGAAGCTAATAATCAAAGTTTGAATAGAATGTGTGTGATTAACAGTTTAAGCTAAATTGAATGTAAACAATTATAAGAAGGCACTAGGGGTTCGAGGATCCACTTGTAGCAATCCTCGATGTTCAATCCGCTGTGGTTTCCCATTCTCTCAACTAGAGTCACCAGTCAGGTCTATCTAGTCGGATGATAGAACTGTTAAACCAGAAGTCTGTAACATGTAAGTTCTGTGCATAAAGTTCACTCAACTCTAGGCTGATCTGAGCATGCTCATTGCATAGGTCATTCACCTTTTCTATATGTCCAATTCCCAATCATAACCATCCTCAAGTCTTCTCACAAGACAAGGCTAGATCATGATTTGAACTGGATTCAAATTATATGCACAGTCCATACATATTCCAGATAATCAACCAAAACTAGAACTTTGGCATGAAGCCCCTTTATGAAGAGCTTGGTACTAGAGCGCACTCCAATTCCTCGGATCATACAGGTCTAGACCGTTGCAAACAAATTAAGAAGATAAGTAATTCATCCAAACATCCATGAGTCATCACAAGACTAAGAGAAATTACTTAAAAACTTGTATAAACTTCAAACCTTAATTCATAATCATGAATTCCAAACTGAAAACCACTTAACTATGAATTAAAACATCTTGGATACACTACAAGCTTCACCTCTTAGCCCTAGCTAAGAGGTTTAGCTGCTCATGATCCAAGGAAACATGAAACAACTCTTAAAAACATGAAAACAGCAAAGCAAACCAAAAGGAGTTGTAAAACTCCAATCTCCACTTCCACAGCCTCCAACCTCGCTTGAGCCCTTCTCGGATACCCTAGGAACAATCCCTAGGTGGCTTTTTATAGTTTAGAGGCTCCCCAACTTCGGAAGAATCGAGAAAGTGCGTAACACTTACGCAGCGCAGAGAATTTCGGGAAGAAATTAGAAAGTTCTAACTCAGTACGCATGGCCGACCGGTCAAGACCGGTCGGCCTCAAGTGAAAATACTCCAGCAGGTATGCCCGACCGGTCAAGACCGGTCGGGCCTCGTAGAACATCAGTCCAGCAAGCCTATCCGACCGGTCAAGACCGGTCGGATGTTTTCATCCACACTACAGCAGCAATGGTCGGTCCTTTTCAATGAAGTTCCAGCACATATGTCCGACCGGTCAAGACCGGTCGGACGTCTTCAGTAGGAGCCTAATCTGCATGGCTGACCGGTCACTGACCGGTCTGGCTTCCTTGGCCGACCGGTCACGACCGGTCAGCCCTCTTTTCTTCTTGTATTTTTCCTTTCTTTCTTCTACTTTCTTTTTCTTCTTTAGTTCTTTCTTTCTTTCTTCTGCTTTCTTTTCTTCTTTAGTTCTTTCTTTCTTTATTAGAATAGTTCCAAATGAGCTCATTATATCTTCAATTGAGTAGAGTCCACCCTCAATCCTGTAGTCACCAAACATGCATTGAATTAGCTTCCAAACCATACAAACCTTGCACAATGAGTGATGAATTGGGGTTAGAATATGCATAATTAAGAGCTCAACAAACGTCTATCCACTCAAGACTACAGAACATCTGGGAATCAGTCCTTCTTCATTTCGACCCAGCACCATATGCGTCAGAGCATTCGATAACACCCACCGATCAGTGGAAGGGGAGGTCGACATAGAGGTACAGATAGGTCCGAAAATCTTGACTATCACATTCCAAATCCTGGATATATTAGCCTCTTTCAACATGTTGCTCGGACGACCTTGGATGCACAAGGTGGGGGCTGTGCCATCAACCCTACATCAACGAGTGAAATACATCTGTGGAAATCAAGTGATCTCTATCCATGCAGAGAAGGAGCTCATCATTCCTTCCAATGCTACTGCCACTGAACCAGACATCCCGGTCATTGATATCCAGCACTCTGAAGAAGACGTCCCGTTTCATAGTTTCGAATTCGAGACTGTGAACTCTATCGCCAATCCAGAACCGATAAGGGTGGACCATGTCTTTTCACCAGCAAAACGTCTGAGCCTCAAATACCGAATGAAGAATCATTTCAAGTCCAGAAAGATACCGCTGGTATATAACCAATGCAAATGGAGACTCGGATATAGGACAATCTTCATGGACAAAAGAAGGAAGAAATTTCGGTACTCACCCATCCAATTCGTCAAGCCAGGAGAACCTTGTAAAGATCCAAGAGGGAATCAACCGACTGCACTACACAAAGGCCTCCTGATGAGCCTAGCTTGGGCCACGTGGCCCCCCATTTGATGGGATCAGATTCTCGAACCGTCAAAGCCTCCAGAAGAAGAAGGAAAGGATGAAGATGAAGAAGAAAGTCAAATATAGCAGCTTTAGGATCAGGTTACTTTGATACCTGCTCCCAACCAGGGGCACAACCTGCCCACTCCAGCATCAATCAACCAGGGGCACAACTTGCCCATCTCAGCATCAATCAGCAAAGGGCACAGCCCACCCATCTCTACAGAATTAACATCATCAATCATCAGCCAGGGGCAGAAGCAGCCCATCCATTGGACCGAGAAAAGGGAAATGGCCAACCCTGTATTAGTCCTATGTTCAGATCCCAAACATGTGTCTCACTGTGGAACCAGACAAACTACAGTGTGAGGTAAGTGATCCGAGAGGGACTGAGTACGACTCAGATCTCGAACCCAACCAGCGAGAAATCATGGTCATTGGGCCAGACTGTGATTCTTCCTCCGAATCATCAACCCCCACCTCTTCAGGGGAGGAAGTGTGGGGTCCTGAATGGTCATCTGTTCCCCTAACTTCTGAATCAGCCAGAGAGTCATTTAAGGGCTCTGGCTTAAAAAAAAACGCATGTTTAAGCAGCGATCGGAACTTTGCAACATGCTGGGATCAATCATGGTCTGCAATGCCCGCTTGTTCAAAGTCCCGTGAATTTCAAAAATCCAAAAAAATCGAAAACTTTCAAAAGCCAAAAACATCTAGCATCTCAATTTCAGAAAATTCTCAAAAACCAAAGAACATTTCTTTTCCTGCATTCAATAGTGTGCCAAGTTTGTCTAAAGAGTTGCATGAGTTTGAAGTCGAATCATATGATTTTGACATCGAATTAGACTTTAAGCTCATGGGCCTGGACGAAGCTCGGGATGAGGAAGATGATGATCTAGCTCCCGAACTAGAGGATCTCCTCAAAAAGTTTGAATCTAAAGCCAATGTTGTAGCCAATGATTTTGAGATAGTAAACTTGGGGACACTTGAGATCCCTAGAGAAGTACGCATTGGGAAATTGTTCGCCACCAGAGATGAAGCAGAGAATGATAGAGTTCCTAGCTCCAAGACTGTCTAACTTCGCGTTCTCATATGAAGACATGCCGGGGCTCGATGAAGAGCTCGTTGTACACCATCTGCCAACCAAGGCAGATATGAAGCCAGTGAAGCAGAAGCTTCGAAGAATGAAGCCAGAATGGGCTCTAAAAGTCTGAGATGAAGTCATCAAGCAGTACAATGCGGGATTCTTGGTAGTCTCCAACTACCCTGAATGGCTCGCCAACATCGTACCAGTACCAAAGAAGGATGGCAAGGTTCGAATGTGTATCGACTTTCGAGATCTCAACAAAGCCAGTCCTAAAGATGACTTCCCTTTGCCACATATTGACACTCTGGTCGACAACACTGCTGGGTATAAGGTCTTCTCATTCATGGACGGGTTCTCAGGTTACAATCAGATCAAGATGGCGGTCGAAGATCGCGAGAAGACATCGTTTATCACTCCCTGGGGAACCTTCTGTTACAAGGTAATGCCGTTTGGTCTGAAGAACGCAGGAGCAACATATCAGCGAGCAATGACAGCACTATTCCACGACATGATGAACAAAGAGCTTGAAGTATATGTGGACGATATGATCATCAAATCTCGCACAATTGAAGGACACTTTGAAGATCTGAAGAAGTTATTCAACAGATTAGAAAAGTATAAGCTCCGTCTCAACCCTCAGAAATGTGTCTTCGATGCAATGGGAGGTAAGCTCCTCGGCTTTATAGTGAGCGAGGATGGCATCAGGGTCGACGAGACCAAAACCAGAACAATCATTGAGATGCCCTCTCCTAGAACAGAGAAAGAAATTCATGGCTTCCTCGGCAGAATTCAATACATCAGTCGCTTCATCGCACAGCTCACACCTATCTGTGAGCCCATATTCAAGCTCCTCTGGAAGAACGTTCCAAAAGAATGGAATGATGATTGCCAAGTCGCCTTCGACCGCATCAAGAAATATCTCATGAATCCTCCAGTTCTAGTGCCACCCACTCCCGGACGACCACTATTGTTATACATCTCGGTAGCAGTAGAAGCCATTGGCTGTGTCCTCGGCCAGCACGACGAGACCAGGAAGAAGGAACAAGCGATATACTATTTGAGCTGAAAGTTTATCGACTATAAGACCAGGTATTCCCCGATCGAGAAGACTTGCCTCGCCCTAGTCTGGGCAACTCAGCGACTCTGTCAATACATGATTGCATTCCCTATTCTTCTCCTCGCTCACATGGATCCGCTCAAGTACCTGTTCGAGAAACCGGCACTCACTGGAAGGATAGCTAAATGGCAGCTACTCCTGTCTGAATTCGACATCACCTATGTCACTCAGAAGGCAATCAAGGGGTAGGCCCTCGCCGATCATCTTGCCGCCCGCTCCCTCTTGGATTATCAACCGCTCAAGACATTCTTCCCTGATGAAGATCTCTTACTTATTGAAGGTGAAGAAAAGAAGAAAAAAGATGAGTGGACATTATTTTCGACGGTGCAGCAAATTCTAAAGGGAGTGGTATTGGAGCGATCATCTACTCTCCAGATGATGTCCCTATTCCTATCTCAAGGCGCATAGCATTTAAGTGCACCAACAACATGGCAGAGTACGAAGCATGCATCACTGGCTTAAGGGAAGCCATAATCTTGGGTGTCAAGAAGTTACGAGTATTTGGAGACTCACAGCTTATCATCAATCAGACCAATGGCGAATGAAAAACCAAGGACGAGAAGTTGATACCATATCATGTGTATCTGAAAAATCTGATCGAAGAATTCAAAGAAATCACCTTCTCATAAATGCCTAGAGCCAAGAATCAGTTTGCAGATGCTCTCGCCACACTCGCGCCAATGCTCGAGATCCCTAAAGGAGCTTCAGAATGGGAGCTCACAGTCGAAATTCAAGATGAACCTGCTTTCTGCCTGCAAATAGAAGAAGCCGAAGCTGTCCCTTGACAAACCCTAGTATGCCAACATCAAGCAATATCTCAAAACCCAGGAGTATCCGGAGACAGCAATAGCAACAGATCGTCGAACCATCCAGCGTTTGGTTGGCCAGTTCACCATCAGTGACGAAGTTCTTTACAAGCGATCCTATAATCACATCCTCCTTCGATGCGTCGATGAAACAGAAGCTGCAAGGATCATGAAAGAAATACACGAAGGAATCTGTGGCCCACACATGAACGGGCACATGATGGCAAAGAAGATTCTACGACTCGGCTACTATTGGCTCACCATGGAGACAGACTGCTGCCAGCACGTCAGAAAATGCTTCAAGTGTCAGGAGCATGCGAATCAAATCCATGCCCCCTCATCAGAATTATACAACTTGACCACCCCCTGGCCCTTCTCCATGTGGGGACTCGACATCATCGACAAGATTAGTCCCAAAGCATCAAACGGTCATGAGTACATACTTGTGGCAATCGACTACTTCACCAAGTGGGTAGAAGCAGCCTCCTATACACCACGATTGCAGCATCCCAGGTGATCAAATTCATGAAGAACAACATCATATGCTGGTATAGAATCCCCAACGCTATCATCACAGATAATGGGACCCCATTCGTTAACAAGAAGATGGATGACTTCCTCAGCAAATTCAAGATCCAACGTCATCGATCAAGCCCCTACCGTCCTCAGATGAATTGTGGGGTAAAAGCCACAAACAAGACAATCGTCAGGATACTCGAGAAGATGATCGTGACCTATCGAGATTGGTTAGATATGCTCCCATATGCACTTTGGGCCTATCGAACGTCTGTACGGTCTGCTACGGGCGTTACTCCTTTCGAGCTTACTTATGGAATGAAAGCAGTTCTGCCAGTCGAGGTGGAAATACCATCATTATGGGTGTTACTAGAAAGCGGGAGTTGAAGAAGGAGAATGGCAACGAGCCAGATTCGATCAATTGTAGCTAGCAGATGAAAAGCGCATGTGTACGCTAAGTCATTCTCAGTGTTATCAGAAAAGAATCGCTCGGGCTTACAACAAGAGAGTCTGAAAAAGAAGTTTCAAGGTAGGCGACATGGTCATGAAGAAGATTCTACTGTCGCACCTTCCGGATCCTAGAGGAAAGTTCAAACCCTCGTGGGACGGGCCGCTGATCATCAGAGAAGTACTTCCCGGAGGCGCCCTCAAACTCACCAGCATGAGAGGGGTGGATCTTCCTGAGCCAATCAACGCCGACAAAGTGAAGATCTTTCACGGGTAAGTCATTCTGACCTTATCAAGAGCTACTTTAATAGAGCTGAAGTCAAGAGGTCAAAGCTAAAACCTCTGAGAAATCATTTCCGTCCACCAACAAGTGTTTCAAATAAGGGGATTCAAAGGAAAAAAAAAGAGAGAAAAAAAGAAAAAAAAAAGAATACAAAAAAAAGAGGAGAAAAAGAAAAAAACAAAAAAGGGATAAAAGAAAAAAGAGAAGCCAAAGCAAGGCACCCGAAAAAAATCAACCCAAGAAGAGACACAGCCATCCATCCATCCATCTCAGAAGGGTCTTTAACCAAGACCAACAACTCTATCATTGTAACCTAGGATAAGGGCTGAAAGACTGCCATCAGCCGGCAACGACGGATTCCCGACCTCTAGCTGCCGCAGTTATCCAAAGATTCAGAAAAAGAAAAAAAGGAAAAAAGAAAATGTGTGCCTAAACAAAGAGGGCAGAGTGAAAATACGAAAGGGCGCTCCGAGTAAAAACAGTGGGCATACGGCGGACTTGGTGAAAGCCTGAAAGGGCGCCGAGGGTAAAAATAGCATAACTGCCAAGGGGCAGGCAAGATCAAACACCCGGGACGTGGTGAAAACCCAAAAGGGCGCCACGCGCAAAAATGACGGGAAAAGGCCGGCTGTAGTGAAAACTCGAAAGAGCACTGCAAGCAAAAATGGCTTAAATAAAAGAAAAAATTTAAAAGTGCAGGTACCAAGAAATTAGATAATCCAGGTCGGTTCAAGCGGTTGGAGTTCAAGAACAAGAAGAAGTAAAGTCGGGAACAAAGAGATCTACAAATTCTGACAATCTCAGGAAGCAACAGTTTCCATTGCCTATACCTTTAGGGAACCAAAGGAGCACACAAGTCAAATCTTGAGACATCGGTCAAAGCATTGGCCGAGCCCCAGTTCTGATTCCTATATCCCGACACAAAGTCCAGACACACTCACAAGACAACTCATGGCACAATAGATTCCTCAAAAAAGTTTTCTTCTTTTTCATTAAAAGCATCATTTTTCTTTTATACATATCATGTCATCTTTTTCAAAAAATATAAAAAATGCATCATCATCAATCATATACTATGCAAAAAGGAATGTGCAGGTGGCCAATACAATCAATCTCTACCCTCCTCCTTGGCCATATCAGCTAAGTCCTCTGACTCATAATGAAATAGTCTCGCTCTCAACCTGCTCACCTCCATACGCAGGTAATGTACCTCATCACGCTCAAGGCTGCGGATCGCTGTCTCCTCATCAGATAACCTCTGATCGGCAGCCAATCTCCTCGACAACATCTCACAATGATACCGAAGTGCGAAAATCTCAGACAGCAAATGGCCATGAGTGGCAAAAAGGAAACCAGGATCGATGAATGGGCGCTCTTCAAAAGGCTCATATGAACCAGATGAAGAGCCGGCATCTCCAAGGAAATCCTAATCATCCTCATCAGCAGTCTGGTGCCAGCAAGGGATACGTCGATATAGAGACTGCTCAGCAAACCAGTACTGATATGGGGCAGTCGCCATCGAAAAAGCCCGCAGCTCAAAACTAAGCAGATCAGCAGTCAGGTAACTCGCCCAGGATCTGTCAACGCGGGTCCTAAAGTCAAAGGTTCTAGATGGAAGTGCTCGACGCCCGATACCTGCGAAAGAAAAAAGAGGAACATCCTGCTCGTACCCAAACTGCCGCAGGAACTGGATAGGATGATAAGAAAAGTAAGATCGAAAGCTTACCAACATTAGAGGAAGGCGGTGCGCATTGCAAAGCACTGGAGGAAGTGAAAGCCAAGATGACTCCCAACGAACATTCCAGTCACGAAGTTCAGCGAACATCCTGCGATACAAGGGCTCACTCATCCTAGCCGTATGAGGAAGAAATTCCATGATGTGTCGCATAAGGTCCGGGCGACGGGTATCAGGAAATGGTACAGGAACAGTCAGCGAAAGACGCTCCCATAGCCAAACTTGATCACAAGAAGGAAAAGAAGTTCAGTTAGAGCAAAGCAATTCCTAACAAAGCAAGAAGGGAAAGGTGCAGAAAAGATAACTAAAGAAATGCACAGCAGCCACGAAGGACACGAGTGCAGGCCCAGGGCACAGTCAGTCAGCCCGCTAAAAAGCTCGGCCAGGACGAGAGAAATGATCCCCTGCCTTCTGGTAGCTTGGCTCATCACCTCAAAAAGCAAAGGAGTCTGGGACTTGCGCCATCCCGAGAATAGCACCTCAGCTATCAAACAGAACATCAGTGCGTTCCGAGCAAGAATAGATCCGGCCACACTCCGAGGACCCAAAAAAAGATCATATAGCAAGTCCAAGGAGAACACTACAACATCCTGGCCGGCAGCTGCAGGCCGAACAAGAAAGGGGATCCCGAACCAGTTCTGCGGTATGGCAGTCTTCGGCAATGTCTTCGGCGAAAAATACTGAGTATAATCTCAAGGTAGGCCTGTCAAGCGCGCAAGCTCCTCCAAAGAGGGTCCCATCTCCAAGTCATTGAACGCAAACAAGTTCAACGAAGGGACCTAGTCAATCAGTGCGGCCCCGAGCATCCTCCAGTCAATGTCAACTTTAGCCATATGGATCATACTGCCAAAGCCATACGACTCCAAATCTCGAATCTCATAAGCTGACAAGCTGTCAAGCCAAGCAAGCAGCCGTGGAGAGAAAGAAGGACGAGGAAGCAGCTGACAAGTCCTCACAGGAATCTCCACCAGAACAAAAGGCCCGGAAATCAATGATAGCTCATCAAGGATCGGAAGATCAACGGGCGAAGGAGAAGGAAAAGCTGGAACCTCTGCAGACTCAACAGCCCCTAACCTGCCCTTAGTAACGGCTGTCTGATATAGTCGCATTGCTATCTGAAACTGTCACGACCTCAGCCGCATGAGAAGACTCGCCCACCTCATGAACAGAGTGCGCAAAGGACCGACGATTAGGAGAAGGACGATACTCTCCACCAAAAGGGCTATCAGCAAAGATCACACCACACATCGTGGCACCTTAACCAATCTGACCATCGAAAAACTCATCTGAACCATCAAGAAGGGTCCCTGCAACCACGATCGAAGAATCCAAGGTCAGATCTGGACCTGCGGCCCTCTCCAGCATAAAGTCATGAATCCAGTCATCATCCTGACCAATCAAAGGGATCATCGAGGCATCCACACCATCCATTATTAGGGGGACATCATCAATGATCACATCAAGTCCACCCAAACAAGTATGCCGCACATCTCGGCCATCATCAAGAGCATCCAAACCATCAAAGTGAAATTGCGTCGGGTCGCCTAACTAAGCATTCATAATTAATCAATTAAACATAATGCATAAAGAGAAATGTGCTCAAGAACAATCACAAACACAACGATGTATAGTGGTTCGACTACTTGTCTACTCCACTCCCGGTTTAAGTACTCAACCCCTTTGAGCACACCGGCATTTACTGGGGAGTTTAAATCTGGTTCCTCCCAACCAAGGTGTTTTAACTCGGATCCACCCAACCGGGGAGTTTACAGGTTCCTCCCAACCTACACGTTTGCACCCGTGCTGGTGGCTCCCCCTTGGAGACTTTGTTTTAGGCCCGACTAACGTGCCAAGGAACGGCTGACGTCCCTAGATTTTAGGCCCAACTAATAGGCCAAGGATCGGCTAACGACCCTGGGGCGAGTTTGTCAAACAAACTCTACACTCAACTCCCACAGTGAATTGAGTGGATGGACTCTTAACAAGACAACCTTACTTGTCGGATTGAGCCCCTTATTGCGCCGTCTTGGGTTGCTTCTTCTCGCTCTCCCGTGCTTGAATCAGCTCCCCTTGTGCTCCCCCGATCGTTGACGCCGTTGCTTTGCCAAGGCTTCAGCTCCAAGATCAGCTACCTTGCATGTGATGCTCCATTGGAGATGCCCAAGGTGCTAGGGAATGGTGATACCTCTACAAATGGTAGGAAATGGGTTTCCTAGAGGAATGCACCTAAATGGACTCCTAGGTAGTGTTTAGACAAAGGATTTAACTATCATAAAGGTGTCTAAACCCTAGGAATCAAGAGGGAACAAGTCCTATTCTCAAGAAGCCATTGAATGGCCCAAGCTTGTGATGAAAACAGAAGGAGAATGGCTTGCTATAGGTTTGGGATAGAGCCTCTAATGATCTCTAGTAATGGTGGCTTCTATCTCCTCAAAATCCCATCTCTTAGCTCAAAAATCGAATCCCCCTCTTAAATAGATTTTCTTCCAACGGTCAAAAAACGGGCAGATTCGTGCATCTCTGATTGATCGAAAAAAGGGTCCGATTGATCGGAGCCCAGTCTGATTGATCGGAGACAAGTCCGATTGATCGAAAATCTATCCAGAGAAGTCTCTGGAAGAAATTTCGATTGATCGGAACACTGTCCGATTGATCGTACGGCCCCTTCTGATGGATCGGAAGACTGTCCGATTGATCGGAAATATGTCCAGTGAGTTTTCAATATTTTCTGGGACAATTTCCGATTGATTGGAACTTCTGTCCGATCGATCGGAGTCCTATCGGAACCCCAGTCCGATTGATCGGAGACCAATCGGAAACTGCTGTTTGAGCCTTTTTTATTGCAGCAGCTTCCACCTCTTTAATTAGTCTAATTTATCATGTTTTTCATGGAGTTCTAAGACTAATGATGATGACTAAAGGTATACCTAGGTGGTGCAAGTCATCTAAGAGGTTATGGGTTAGGTTATGGTCAAGGCAAGGCACACCAAGGCATCACATTTACCTGTTTCTCCTTTCTTGATGCAGCCGGTCCATCTTGAGTCTTTGGTCTTCGTCTTCATTAAGCTCAACCGACACTAGACTCACTGACCTAAGTAATTGACAAACAAGGTGCACTAGTATGCCACAGAAAGTGCACTAACACAAAGGTATCATCTGAACCATCCATACCATCCAGACATGAGATCAGCCCATCTATGTCCATCATACTCCCATCACCTCCATCAATCACATTATCCAGGTGGCCCACATTCAAGGGATGCATAGCCTCACCTATGTCCCATCTTCCCATCTCATCCATACCATCCATTTCTCCCATAATCAATGGCCCATTCAGATCTGAAATTTCAGCATGGCTGCCATTAATGGGGCCATTAAAAGCTCCACCAACAACCATCTCTAATCCCTCATCAATGCCCCCATTCAATACTCCATCTCCACCATCTATTAAAGAAATCCCTCCATCATTAAAGCCTTCAACACTTTCTGAAGTGTGGGACCCACCATGGACAGCCCCCACAGCCCCTAAATCTCCACCGTCCATTGCTTGAGAAAAGACAAACCAAGAAGAAGACGAAAGGAGAAGGGAAGATGAGACAAAGAGAATATTCATGGCTGTAATCGAACCAGGACGTGCAGGGAATATCAGACAAGGACAGGGGGCTGTGAAGAATGTCCGAGCACGAGCCAGCCCAGGCCGCACAAGAGGCAAGTCCTGGGCGGCCCGCTGTGGGCCGCCCGTACGGACGCGTTCCCTCTCTCTCTGCGGGATTGGCTCCATGGTTGTTGGTAGGTGAGGCTGACAGTCCACATCAGCAGATGGCACCCTGAGGGCCGCCCAAAGCTCCAATCAACTCCGGATTTCGTTTGAGGATAATCAGAATCTTCTGAAAGGTACCCCACCTATCCAATCAGGAAGTCATGAGGCCAACATGGGCCTGATCAAGTCAAAGAGAAGAAAAATTAACCAAGAGGGGCCCACAAGCAATCTGAGCCATTTAAAGACTAGACCAGCATGATCTAAACCATGGAAAAGCTTACATGAGCCATCAAATAGCAAGATCAAAGGCTTGATCATCAAGAAAGAGGGCCAGAACCCAAGATCTGATCATCAAGAGGGCCCACAAGGCCAAATCAAGCGATCTGAGCCGTTCAAGTCATCATCCACACCATGAGAAGCCTTCTTAGCCTCACAAAACATTAAGAAAAGGTGCTCCAAAGCAAAGCTGAGGTCTGGAAGGGGCCCACAGGGCCAAATCAAGCAATCTAAGCCGTTCAAGTCATCATCCATGCAGTTAAAAAGTCTCGTCTTCCACAAATCATTCAGAACATGTAGGCATCATCAAGTAATTTGAGACAAGTCAGAGGTTGTATATTCATTCAGAAGATTTTAATACAGAAGAGGGTAAAAGCAAAAAGAAGAAGGTCATACATCAAGTAAGCTGAATACAAAAGTAGGCTACAAGTCACCAACATAGTCGTCGTCATCCCTCCTCTCGTCTCGCTCTCGACGATGAAGATCCATCAAAGGAGCTGTCACTGAGCCTCTAGCGTATCTGCGACAACCCCCAGGAACATAGAGCGGAGGAAGCAGAGGCCCCTGGCCGTACAACAAGTACCACTCGTCATAGTCGCGATCCAGGATCGTGAAACAAAACCCGGGCTGGCCCAGAAGAGCATCAGCTATCTCATCAGCTGGGATCTGAGCAGCCGGCGGAGGTGCAGAACAAGGGACTCGAGCCACCCCGATAATCTGTCGAAGTAGCCTCTCACCCAAATACCACTGAAATGATTCAGCGTTAGAAAGCATGATCCGGAGGCATGAAGAATCATATGCCTCCACACGCTAAGGGGTGTAGTAGAGAAAAAAGTTGGCGTATGGCATCCAAGCAAGCTATAGCAAATGAGGTCATCATGATTAGTTACAGTGCAGCATAAGGGATAAGGAAAGCAAAATACTTACATCTTCAACGGTCAATCCGTCTATGTCAGCACACCAGTTGTCCCCAGAGACTCGAGAGTTCCGCTGACGATTTTGTTGATGCCAGTACATGTGGCGATACAAAGGCGGCTCAATGTCATCCCGTATCCTCGGCGCGAGGTGGGCAAAATGGTCATAAAAGCAAGTCTGGGCAAGGGCACACCTAACGATCAGAGAAAGAAAGAAGACAAATGTCTTTAAGGAAGGTTAAAAAAGAAGTACCTCAACGACAGGCCAGAAACCTGTGAAGGACCGTCTATTCCGAGAGGTCTTATCCAAACACTTGAAAACATGAGTCAAGATAGCCCCATTCCAATTGTAGGGATGATGAAGATCCTCAACCAAGCGAAGAAATTTAGGATCGATCCTTTCGTTCGCGTGACAGAAAAGGAAGGACCCGAAGGCATAAGTAATCATGGCCCGTGCTTTGTGGAGGGCCTCTAGCTCGGTAATAGGGATGAAGGTAGCAAAGGTGTTGTAGAACCATCGCATTTTTACTTGATGGCCCTGGAATTCATCTTCAGGTGGGACGTCACCGACAAGCCGTAGCCAGTCAGTGGAAGTGATGGGAGCAAGAGAGCCAACCTGGGGAACAACTGCCCCATGAAATGGAAAGCCGATTTGCATATATATATATATATATATATATATATATATATATATATATATATATATATATATATATCCAGGGGAGTTATTCCCCACTCGCCACAAGGGAGTTGAAAGGTGTGGGTCTCATCCCGCCACCTTTCACAAAGAGCCGCAAGCAACATGCGATTGGCACTATTATTATGGAAGCGCAAGGTAAGGAGGCCAACAAAAGGAGTGTAAGCCAGAACTCGTTCAAGCAAAGGTTGTGGGTGTTTCACCCAGTTATCCCAATTATCTCTGGTACCTCGACCCTTGATGGAGGGAAGAGGTTGGTGCTCCTGAGCCAAGGAACACATATGGGCCCCTCGACGGATGATGAAGGCGGGATCATCCTCATCAATCACCCTGACGTCCTCTTGTACCATCCGCCATTGAATCCTACAAGCTTGGCAAGGTAAGTCCCTATCCTTTACCCGTTAAAATCCAAATTATCATCTAGGAAACCCATGGGATTGGACTCACATTCAAATGCAAAATCCAAAGTCCGACTCCATGTGTTACCTAGGATATGTGTTGGGCCCATTGAAGAAAGCAAGGCCTGCATGTCATGTCTTAGGCAAGGAAAGTCCATCATCCAAGGACACACTTTGGACAACAAATGCACTCAAGTGCCATGAAGATCAACAAGGGATAAGAATCCTACGTCACATGAGAAGTCCCTCTTCAAAGTCCATATGTGGCCAAGGATTGATCCACTTTTTATACCAAGGCCATGATTCTCACTTAAGATGTTTCCATCTTTTAACACATGTACACGGACAAGTGGGGAATAGAAAGGAAATGGGCCCCCAAGAGCAACCCAAATGCCTCATCTCAATGGATTGAAGGGAGCACATAGCTCACTTGAAGAACATGAGGACCCATTCATGGGTTAACCATAGGCACCCTTATGTGCATCATCTTGATGAAAGCTTTGACTATGAGAGTACAACATGGCGGTCTACCCACAAACATATGAATCAAATAAGCTAATGGTAAAAAATTTGATGCACATAGCCCACATGAAGAATCAAAGATGGAAATGCCCATGTAGGGACAAGTTTGGGCAACTTATGTGCACCAATTTCTTTACAAAAAAGGGGGACCATTTGAGCACAAGAGGGCATGGCCTGATGAGTCACCCAACCATCATGAAAATGGCTAAGAATGGTATACATAGCCCACTTGAAGATCAAAATCCAAAATGCCCCAAAGCATGGGACAAAATTGGGCAACTTATGGGCATCATTCTTTCTCACAAATTGAAAGAAATCACTCATCTTTGAGAATGATGGTGGATGACCCACCAAATACCCCAAAGGAAGTTCAAGGAGCTGTGGTTGCATGGATAGCTCACTTGAAGAGGAATCATCCATTTGAGATTGATGACATTAAAGGAAACTCTTGGAAACCACTTTCCTACCACAAGAAAAAACCATTTGAACCTAGTGAGATTGTTGAGACAACTCACTCATGGGACTTGTAGATGGTCAACTAACTCAAGTCCTCCATCCATCAAAAGAAAAAGCATGAAAGAAAAAAATCCTACGTGAACAAAGTGTAGTGGTGCACACATGGTCCAAAGAAATCCAAGTTTCAATGAGGGTCCAAAAGCCCATCCATATGAAAAAATTCTAAGGAATCCACCACACTTTATGAACAAGGATGTACATCATAATCAAGAAATGGTGGAAGATTTGGGCTACTTGACCTCAAGGGCCCAATTAAGAAATCTAGCCCACTTGAAGATCCAAGTGAAGAATGGGCTAGTCACCTTTGTCCATACACATGTGAAGAAAGATGGGGCCACCCAAAGTGAACCCCATGAGCCCAAAACTTGAGGTGGGCCCTACCATTCCCATGGGCCCAAACCTTGAAAAGAAGATGGAAAGGAAAAGAAAAGAAAAGCTCTAAGGAAAAATGACAAGGGCAAGAAAGCATGAGGGAGCCCAAAATGAAGTGTTGGGCCCATCAAATACACCAAGGGCCATGACTTCACTTTGAGCCCCTTTGATACAAATGAAAAGAGGCCTAACTCCCATGAAGAAAGATAGGATATTTTGCCATGCACACTTGATGGACATGGAAAAATTACCCTTTACATACACATGAAGGGAGTGTGAAAGAAGAAAAGAAAGAATGAAATGGAAGCTTGCAATGTCCTTCTCCATGCACCACCTTTAGAAGAGATTGGAGATCTAGAAAAAGGCCAAAAATACTTAGGCCCACCTTCACTCCTTTTGGAATAGCTACATGGAGAAAAGAAAAGAGTCATGAGAAGAGACAATGAAGAAGGAAAAAGACAAGAAAGAAAGGGAGTGGTCCATACCTTTACCACTCACCAAAGGGGGACCACCTTGCTGTCCCAAAGCTTCACTAAGGCCCACCACTTGAAAAGAGCAAAGAACCACCAAAAGAAAGAGAAAACTTGAAGAAAGAGAGAGAGAAAAGAGAGATTGCACGTTTGAGGGGCTAAGGGTGCCCCATGTTATATAGAAAAGGGGAGTTCACCCCTTTACTCGACCCATTGGAAAAACCAGTGGGCAGAGACGGTCTGGGTGGCACCCAGGGGCCATCCTCCCTCCCACCTAGTTGAAACGACTTCTCACCCTCTCTCCTTGGGAATAACTCCTCCTTGGGAAGGGTGGTTGCAAGTGAATCTTGCACCTCTTTATAAGAATGAAGTGATGGAAGAGAATGATGAGAAAAAGTAAGGAATCTCACCAAAATCTCATCTTGTGAGAAATTGGGGAGAAATTGGCTTGATGATGTGAAAAGAGTTCCATGGAAGTTTCAAGAAAAAGAAAAAGAATTGACTTGATCAAACAGTGATCTCAACCATCCAGAGTCATGACCTGATGATCAAACAGTGATCTAAACCATTCTAATGTCCAACCTTGATTGCTGCTTGCTTGTATAGTTTTGTGGTCCGAAGACCTTAAACTACGTCGGGATCAAGATCCCGAGGGATTTTTAATAAAAAATGGGCATCGATCTCGACCATCAAAATCAGAATCGATGACTTAGGACATTTTTCAAAAATCACAAAAAAAAAAAAATGTATTACCAGTCTCGCTCCATAGTTTCGGTCCGAAGACCTTAAACTACGTCAGGATTGACATCCCGAGAGATTTTCAATAAAAATCATCATCGGTCTTGTTTGCTTACATCAAGATCAGACAACTCCGGACATTTTCCACAAAAAAAAAATGTGTTTGCCCTGTTTTGTACAGTTTGTGGTCCGAAGACCTTAAACTACGTCAGGATCGACATCCCGAGAGATTTCAATAAAAATCGGTGTTGGTCTTGTTTGCTCACATTAAGATCAGACAACTCCGGACATTTTTCAAAAAAAAAAATGTGTTTGCCCTGTTTTGTACAGTTTTGTGGTCCGAAGACCTTAAACTACGTCGGGATCAAGATCCCGAGGGACTTTCAATAAAAACCGGCATCAGTCTGGATTGAATCAAGATCCGACGACCCCGGACATTTTCTGAAAACTAAAATATATATATATATATATATATATATATATATATATATATATCGCATGTACATATTTTCGGTCCGAAGACCTTAAACTACGTCGGGATCAAAATACCGAGAGATTTCCAATAAAAACCAGTGTTAATCTTGATCGCTCAAATTGAGATTTAACAGCTTGGAACATTTCAAAAAATCACAAAAAGAATGTATTTTCAGCATGTATATATTTTTGGTCCAAAGACCTTAAACTACACTGGGATTAATTTCTCGGGGGACATTTTCCTGCTTTCAGCTAAAAACCGGCATCGGCCTCAACCGCTAGGATCAAGGTTCGATAATCCGGATCATTTTCAAAAATACCAAACAGATTTCAAGCTTTCCATAAAAACCAGCATCAACCTCGATTACCCGAGTTGAAGTCTGGAACTTTTTCAAAAAAAAATGCAAAAAAAAAAAAAAAAAAAATCACCATCAATTCCAACTGCACAAATTTATCTCCAGCGGTCCAAAGACCTAAAACTACACTGGGATTAACTTCTCGAGGGCTTTCTTTCCTAACCTGTTCCGAACATGGCTGACAGTTAATCGTACGGGTGTCTGAAATCTTTTAAACAGGTAAAGGCTGAGGCGGGCAGAACTCCGCAATCCTGTTCGTGTTGAATGCACCGTGATAGACAACCTTGATTTGGAAGTCGCTGTTGAATCTGACGGATGTTCCCTGTTCCTAAAAATCATAAGGGGATTAAGGCTGTTAGGAGGTGGAGCGCACCCTCACGGAATTGTGAGCAACGTAAGGCCCCAAACTGGATTGACAAAGGAAAATGTGAGGATGTGGCTCATTTTGTGGCCGAATGAATCCGTCGGACAATACGTGGTCTATGTGCATTGCACATGAGGAACAGGCAACTTTGTGGGTGTGTTGACTGAAAACCCTTAAAATCTCCTCATCCGAAGATGTAAAACTACGGCACTTAACTGTGTGAGATTCGTCTTGCTCGCTGACGTAAAATGGATCAGGTGCCTTACCGACAGTAGAAGATGAAAGTGGATGAAAATTCCACACTTTTCCCTGCATTTTAGAAAAATCAGAAAATACCAAAACATTGCAAAATATTTTTAAAAATCACAAAATATTTCCCTTGCTTTCAAACCAAATATTTTCAAAACCACAAAAAAATATTTCCTTTGTTTTCAATAACCGATCTCTATCCTGACCACTCAGGTAAAGATTCAGACCAAATATTTGCAAAAATCACAAAAATTGTCACTATCCCCAGCACTACACTTCAGGAGTATCGAACTCCGCTCACTTCACAATTTGGGATGACTGATCCAATCCCCCGCAAATTGGAATCTTGACCAAAACTGGCGACCAAGCACCGTCTAAATCGCATTTATGCCCAGAACAACATCTTGAAGTCAAATAACATCCTCGTACATTCTCATTAGCAAAGAAACAACATCTTGGGACGATGAACCTGATCAACCACGGGTTGGGATCTTGACCAACCCGCTGACCAAACATCCGCATTGAAAAGAAATCCCCAGGGGAGCACAACCTTGCAAGCAATAAGCTCAAAGCTCTCCGTGTTGAGCTCTTAATTGTGCATATTCTAACCCCAATTCATCACTAATTATGCTTGTTGTTATGGTTTATAGACTAAATTAATGCATGTTTTGTGATTGCAGGATTAAGAGTGGACTCCGCCTAATTGAAGATGAAAAGAGCTTATTTGGAACTATTTGGATGAAGATCGAAGGAGGACCAAAGAAAGAAGGAAGCAAGGAAAGAAGAAAAGAATGGAAGAAAGAAGCTAGAGAAATGAAAGAAAGAATGCAGAAGAAGGTGCCCACGATCGGTCGTCCAAGGCCAAGGACCGGTCGTCCGACCGGTCCGCACATGCACAGAGGAGGCACAGAGGCCATAACTCTCTGGACTGTTCACGACCAGTCGTGCGACCGGTCGTCCACTTCTGGGACCGGTCGTGCGACCGGTCCTTAAATTAATTTTTCAGGACAAAACTCTCTGGACACTTTTAGGCTGTTTTGAGACCGGTCGTCCAGCACTACGACCGATCGTCCAGCCACTGCGACCGGTCGTACGACCGGTCGTCTGCGTAAGTTTTAAACTTCTAATTCTGGCGCCGATTTTCTCTGCACAGTGCATAAGTGTTACGCAGATTCTCGAATCTTCTAAAGTTGCGGAGCCTCCCCACTATAAAAGGATACCTAGGGATCGTTCCTAGGGTATCTTAGAAGGGTTTAAGCAAGGTTGGAGGCGGCGGAAGTGGATTTCGGAGTTCCACAACTCCTAGTTTGTTTTACTGTTTTTTATGAGTTTTTTTTATTGTTTCATGTTTCCTTGGATCATGAGCAGCTAAACCTCTTAGCTAGGGCTAAGAGGTGAAGCTTGTAGTGGATCTAAGATGTTTCAATTCGTTCTAAGTTGGTTTTAAGTTTGGAATTCATGTTTATGAATAATGGTTTGAAGTTTATACAAGTTTTAAGTAGTTTTTCTTAGTCTTATGATGACTCATGGATGTTTGGGAGAATTACTTAAATTCTTAATTGGTTTGTATTAGTCTAGACCTGTATGATCCGAGGAATTGGAGTACGCTCTAGTACTATGATCTTCATATGGGAACTTCCTACCAAAGTTCTACTTTTCTGAATTTCTGTGCTATGTATGGGACTGTGCATGTGATTTGAATCAAGTTCAAATCATGATCTAGCCTTGTCTTGTGACAGGACTTGAGGATGGTTGTGATTGTGATCTGAGCCTGTTGGAATCGGGGCTGACCTATGCAATTGAGCGTGCTCAGCCTAGCTTACATTGAGTGAATCATATGCATTGGACTTACATATGGCAGATTGTTGGTTTAACAGCTCTATCATCCAGCTAGATAGATCTTAATATTGATTCTAGTTGAGAAAGTGAGAAACCACAGCGGATTGAACATCAAGGATTGCTACAAGTGGATCCTTGAACCCTTAGTGCCTTTTTAGAATTGTTTACTTTCAATTTAGTTTAAAATCGTTACTTACATCAATCTCATACAAAAACCTGATTGTTAGCTTATCAATAGAAACTATTGGATGTGTTTGTGAATTCCTACACAAGTCCCTGTGGATCGACTTCGGTCTTATCGAGTTTATTACTACATCGCAATCCTACACTTGGGGAAGCGAACAAGTTTTTGGCGTCGTTACCGGGGACTTTGACGGTTTTTCACAAATTGCTGAAAATAGAATCTATTTAGGATTTTTTAGAAATAGTTCTAACTTACTTTATTTTGATTTGTTTTTCTTTTCAGGGATTTCTAGGAAGTTGAAGAGGACATAAGGATCACAAGTGCTCGAATCAGGTTCTATCTTTCGAAAACCTTACTCTTCTCCTTCTCCTATTCATTCCTATCATATTCATCTCTTGTAGACTGGGTGGAGACTCCTTTTGGATCTCTGAAAGGTAGGCCTTGTGCCACCTCGATTCCTATTGGTCGGCTCTGCCGTCTTAGATCACCTTGTGCTTAGAGATTTCTTTTCTCACCTTGACTCCTCTTTCGCCTTTTTCTGCACTTTTTCTCAAAAGATTCAAAGAGTGGGTGGGGAGTTCTCTGAACCCCTATTGACCAGGAGAAATCGGTCTCTATCCTTGCTTCTGGCTTAACCATTGCAAGACACCTTTTGCTTCGGTCTTAGAGAAGAGTAAAGAAAGGGAGGAAGAATTCTTCTTTCTCTTTGTTATTTTTTTGGTTTTACATGCCACATTGGGCTCGGGATTCCAATAACCGACTCATAAGTGAAGGGGGGATAGTAGAAGGAATTGACAGAGAGCCACGTGCTAGGAGACATCTAGACTCTCCAATTTTGTCTGAAAATATAGCTGTGAATCAACCTAATCCAATGGCCAATCCTAATCTGGGCCAAAACCAAACTGAAATGGTGGAGAATGTGGTTGAGAATGTTCCTCGACCAAGGACTCTACGTGATTTCTTGTAACCAGCAAAAGTGAGCACTCCCTCATGCATAATTTTTCCTCAAAATGTAGGGAATGTGGATTTAAAATCGGGAGTGATCCAACTTCTCCCTAAATTCCATGGATTAGACAGTGAAAGTGCCTATCAACACCTTAAGGAGTTTGATGAGGTAATAACCTCCATGCACTTTGCTAATGTGACTGACGATGTGGTGAGACTTAAATTCTTCCCTTTTACTCTTAAAGATAAAGCTAAAGGTTGGCTTCATGCATTAAGGCCAAGATCAATTGGTGCATGGACTGATATGCATAGGGAATTCATAAAAAAACTCTTCCCTACTCACAAAATAAACATGTTGAAGCGCCTTATCATGAACTTTGCCCAAAAGGAAGATGAAACCTTCTTCCAATGTTGGGAGAGGTTTAAGGACCTATTAAACGCATGCCCACATCATGGCTATGAAATTTGGCGGGTTATAAGCTTTTTCTATGTAGGACTGACTTCACCCATGCGCCAGTTCGTAGAGATGATGTGTAATGGGGAGTTCATGAATAAGGAGGCTGATGAAGCATGGGATTATTTGGAAGAATTGGCTGAGAATGCACAGTCTTGGGATACATCGAAACCAACAAATTTTAAGACTGGCCAACAAAAGGAAAAAAGAGGAATGTATGTCTTATCAGAAGAGGATAGCATAAGTGCACAGGTGGCTAGCCTCACAAGAAAGGTCAAAGCCATGGAATTGAGGAAAGGAGAGACGTTTAACTCCAATGACGTTGAAACTGTTTGTGGAATTTGTGCCGGAAATCAACATGCAACACAAGATTGTCCTACAATTTCAGCAGTTCAGGACATCTTACAAGAACAATCAAATGCCATAAACAGTTATCAACGGCAATTTGGTGCTCCAACTTCAAACACGTTTAATGCTAGTTGGAAGAATCATCCCAACTTCAGTTGGAGGAACGGACCCACTGCGAATGTAACCACTATCCCTCAAGCTCAACCTATACTAGGTCCATCTCTAATCATTACTCCAAAAGTGACGCTAGAGGAGATGTTGGGTGCATTCGTATCGGTCCAAGCTGAGTATAACAAGACAAATTCTCTAAAAATAGATGGGTTCATGCAAGAGCAATTAAAATTCAATCAAAATTCAACTCAAGCCATCAATGAATTGAAAACATCAATGGCTAGAGTTGAATCTCATCTTAGTGTTAGAGAGAAGGGTACACTTCCTGCTCAACCTCTTCCTAACCCAAGAACCCAGTTTGAGATACAAGATGCAAGCTCATCCTCCCACCATACGGAACATGTTCAAGCTATCACCACTTTGAGAAGTGGGAAAGAAATTGACAAATCTAATCCAGTGAAGGCCCCAAAGCCTAAGGATCCAGAAATTTCTAAAGAGGATGATAGCTCAAACAACACTCCACAAGAGAAAGAACCGGAAAGGCAATACAAGCCGGTTGCCCCGTTTCCACAAAGGTTGATTTCACCTAAACCTTTAGATAAAAATCTAAAATTTTTATAAGTTTTCAAGTAGGTGAAGATTAACATCCCGTTGTTGGATGCAATAAAACAAATACCATCTTATGCCAAATTTCTAAAGGAATTGTGTACAGTCAAAAGGAAACACAATGTTCAAAACAAAGTACTTTTGACTGAGAATTTGAGCACCATCATCAAACAAGAGGTGCCCCAAAAATACAAGGATCCGGGTAGTCCAACCATCTCATGCATCATAGGAGATTACCGGATTAAACAAGCCTTACTCGATTTGGGGGCAAGTGTGAACCTCATTCCTTACTCCGTTTACGAACAACTTAGGTTAGGTGAATTGAAACCCACCAAAACCACACTCCAACTTGCTGATAGATCCATTCGTATACCGAGAGGAATGATTGAGGATGTTCTAGTCCAAGTTGATAAATTCTACTACCCAGTAGACTTTATTGTCTTGGATACACATCCCGTGACAGGCACCGGTGCTCAAATTCCTGTCATACTTGGACGACCGTTTCTAGCTACTTCAAATGCAATTATCAATTGTAGAAACGGACTTGTACAAATGTCCTTTGAAAATATGACCCTTGAGCTTAACATATTTGATTTTTGCAAACAACCACGGGAGGTTGATGATGATATCCACGAACTAAACATGATTGAATCATTCGTGGAAGATACATTCCCCTTGTCACTATCTTCCGACCCTTTGGAGGCATGTGTGGCCCATTCTCATGAGATAAATGATGACAAAATACAAGAGATGGATGCCATTCTAGATGTGATGCCGGTGCTTGATAATAAAAGATGGAGGGCCCTATTTGAGCCTTTGCCTGTAAACGAGAACAAGGCCCTCCCATCCAACATCAAGGCACCAACACTCAACCTAAAATCATTACCAAGTGAGCTGAAATATGTTTATTTAGGTCGAGATGAGACATATCCAGTGGTGATTTCTTCCCACTTGGATGAGGAACAAGAGAGTAGGCTAATGGCCACTCTATTAGAGCACAAGAGTGCCATTGGATGGTCAATTGCGGATCTCAAAGGCATAGACCCATTGATTTGTACTCATCGCATACACCTTGAGGAGAATGCGAAGACATCCCGGCAACCACAAAGACGACTAAATCCAAACATGAAGGATATGGTTAAGGCCGAAGTGGTGAAACTATTAGATGTGGGTATTTTTTACCCAATATCCGATAGTCAATGGGTGAGCCCAACTCAAGTGGTGCCTAAGAAATCCGGAATAACCATCGTAGCCAATGCCAATAATGAACTCGTGCCAACTAGAGTCACTACCGGGTGGAGAATGTGCATTGACTACAGGAAACTAAACATTATCACGAGGAAAAACATTTCCCCCTACCGTTTGTTGATCAAATTTTAGAACGGTTGGCGGGTCATTCCCACTTTTGCTTCCTTGATGGCTATTCAGGGTACAACCAAATAGAGATTGCCTGTGAAGACCAAGAAAAGACTACATTCACATGTCCATTCGGCACTTTCGCCTATCGACGGATGCCGTTTGGACTATGTAATGCCCCTGCCACCTTTCAGCGTTGTATGATGAGTATCTTTTCTGACATGGTGGGGACAATTCTCGAAGTCTTCATTGATGATTTTTTCGTATTTGGTTGTAGCTTTGATGAGTGCCTTGAGCACTTGAAATCTGTGCTGAAAAGATGTGAAAAGAAGAACCTTGTGCTGAATTGGGAGAAGTGCCACTTCATGGTTCAAAAGGGAATTGTACTTGGTCACATCGTTTCAAAAAATGGAATCAAGGTGGACAAAGCGAAAATTGATCTTATCTGACCTTCCACCACCCAAGAGCATACGAGATGTACGGTCCTTTTTGGGACACGTAGGATTTTACAGAAGGTTCATAAAGGACTTCAGTTCACTCTCTCGTCCTTTATGTAACCTACTTCAAAAGGAAAATTCATTCGAGTGGAATGAAGAATGTCAAAAGGCCTTTACCACCCTTAAAGGTATGTTGACATGTGCTCCCATAATGCAACCACCTGATTGGAGCCTTCCTTTTGAGATTATATGCGATGCTAGCGACTATGCTATTAGGGCCGTGCTAGGCCAAAGAAAAGAGAAAAAGCCATGTGTCATCTACTACGCTAGTAGAACTCTAAACTCAGCTCAAGCAAACTACACTACTACTGAGAAAGAACTTTTAGCTGTAGTGTTTGCCTTGGACAAGTTTAGGTCCTACTTGATTGGATCCAAGATCATCATATTCACTGACCATGCCGCGCTCAAGTACCTTCTCTCTAAGAAGGATGCTAAACCACGGTCGTTAAGATGGATCGTTCTACTCCAGGAATTTGACATAGAAATACGTGATAAGAAAGGAGTAGAAACTGTCGTAGCTGACCATCTCTCTTGACTTGTCCTTACTGATTCCCCTGAAACGACCGTGATCAATGACATGTTCCCTGATGAACAACTTTTTGCTCTTTCCCAATTGCCATGGTATGCGGACATTGCTAACTATCTTGCTATAGGTACAATTCCTACACATTGGAAAAAGCAAGATAAGGATAAATTCTTCACGGAGGTGTGAAAATTCCTATGGGACGACCCATACTTATTCAAGTATTGTCCCGATCAAATCATAAGGAGATGTGTGCCAGATGATGAACAACAAAGTATCATCTCCTTCTGTCATTCTCAGGCATGTGGTGGCCACTTTTCGGCTAAAAAGACCACAGCGAAAATTCTGCAATGTGGGTTTTATTGGCCCACCATGTTCAAAGACACACATGAGTTTTGCAAAGCATGTGAACCTTGTCAAAAGTTAGGAGGAATTTCCCGTAGAAATATGATGCCACTCAATCCCATCTTAATAATCGAAATTTTTTATTGTTGGGGCATCGATTTCATGGGCCCATTCCCATCTTCTTTTGGAAACATATACATCTTGCTTGCCATTGATTATGTTTTCAAATGGGTCGAGGCCATCCCTTGCCGGAATAATGACCATAAAACGGTCATTCGCTTCTTAAAAGAGAATATTCTTTCCCGGTTTGGAACACCTCAAGTCATCATAAGTGATGGAGGGTCTCACTTTTGTAATCGCCCTTTTGAAACTTTAATGAAGAAATATGGCGTCACACACAAAGTGAGCACCCCCTATCACCCACAAACGAGTGAGCAAGCTGAGATATCCAATAGGGAGATTAAACACATTTTGGAGAAAACGGTGAACCCCGATCGTAAGGATTGGTCGCTTCGGCTTACCGATGCGCTTTGGGCCTACCGTACTGCTTTTAAGACCCCTATTGGAATGTCTCCCTATAGACTTGTCTATGGGAAGGCTTGTCACTTGCCTGTGGAGTTAGAACATAGGGCATATTGGGCTATTAAGAAGATGAATTTCAATTCTGACAAGGATGAGCTCGTTGTGCAAACTACAATTGAATGAACTTGCAGAAATTCGAAATGAAGCATATGAGAATGCGAGAATTTACAAGGACAAGACGAAGATATTCCATGATAAGAATATTCTTCGCAAGACATTCACGATCAATCAAAAAGTCCTCATGTATAATTCTCGCCCACATCTATTTCCAGGAAAGTTGAGATCTCGATGGACCGGTCCCTACATTGTGAAAAATGTCTATCCATATGGGACTGTCGAGCTGTTAAATCCAAGGAACGGCAACATTTTTAAGGCGAATGGGCAGCGATTAAAGCCGTTCTTTGAGAAATTTCCTTCAGAAGGTATGTCCATACCTCTGAATGATCCTGTGTATCAGGATGATTGATCTCCTAGTTTGATGGAGGTATAGAGTAGTTAGGATTAGGATTTTATTGCTTTTATTTACTTGTGCTTAGGTTTGTTAGAAGGATGAAGAATTCCACTTTCACTTTTTTAGGTACTCTCATTCCTCACTCCCTTTTATGTTCAAATTGCTCTCATGTTTTGATCATTGCGCATCTTTTACATTGAGGACAATGCAAGATTTGGTTGGGGGGTGTAGGATCACTTGGATGAATCCAGCGTTTTGTAACATTTCAAGCAATTATGTGGAAATTTTTTTATTTTTTTCAAAAATTCAAAACTCTTTTGGAAAATTTTGGTTCTATGCGCTCAAGATGATATGAGCATAAGAAGAGGAGATATGAAGTGTATGAGGTTGTAATTCTTGATCTTCTCTTGGCATAATGGTTTTATATGAGAATTCCCCTAATTCTGTGATCTATAGAAAATCTGAACACTTTTACACCTAGTCCACATTACACGATTTTCAGGGGTTGAAGGGATTATGTGATTTATGGATTAGCTAGACTTTGAATTAAGGTGTTGAGAAATTAAGCCGGGGTACTTTGTCCATCCTTGTCCATGGGAAAACAATGCAAGATATGAATTTCTAAAAATCCTATCTAAATTAAAAGAAAAAGGAAAAGGAATGATGAAATTGGGAATGATGGAAAATTGGTGGAAAATTCTGATTAGGGCTACCTACTACCAACCGGGGGATGGTCTACCCGTAACCAAAGCCGGAAATGGGACGTAGTGTGAAAGTCGTCGGAAGGACGGTAAGGCAAATTCCTGTCATTGGCTTGATGTGGCTCTATGTACCTTGAGATCTATAGTCTGGTTGATCTATGAAGAAGATAATCTTAGAAACTCATGAGATGAGTTTTCACTATCCACACTAGATTGAATTTGTTCAAGTTCTTCTATTTATCAACCAATCAGCGGGAATTTCATATGAATGCTTATCATGTCTTGGGGGTTTACGGTTTTAACTTCTGTCACCAAATATTTCTGAATCTTACACTTGTGTGTCTTGGGACGTATAGAAGAATGGTTTTTGAAAGAGAGTTGAGCTTTGAAGAATGGAATTAGTTTCACGCATGTTTTGCTCAGGACTAGCAAAATGCTGGTTGGGGGTGTGTTGAGCTCTTAATTGTGCATATTCTAACCCTAATTCATCACTCATTATGCTTGTTGTTATGGTTTATAGACTAAATTAATGCATGTTTTATGATTGCAGGATTGAGAGTGGACTCCGCCTAATTGAAGATGAAAAGAGCTTATTTGGAACTATTTGGATGAAGATCGAAGGAGGACCAAAGAAAGAAGGAAGCAAGGAAAGAAGAAAAGAATTAATGGAAGAAAGAAGCCAGAGAAATGAAAGAAAGAATGTAGAAGAAGGTGCCCACGACCGGTCATCCGACCGGTCGTCCAAGGCCAAGGACCGGTCATCCGACCGGTCCGCACATGCATAAAGGAGGCATAGAGGCCATAGCTCTCTGGACTATTCACGACCGGTTGTGCGACCGGTCGTGTGACCGGTCCTTAAATTAATTTTTTGGGACAAAAATCTCTGGACACTTTTAGGCTGTTTTGAGACCGATCGTCCAGCACTACCACCGTCGTCCAACCACTGCGACCGGTCGTACGACCGGTCGTCTGCGTAAGTTTTAAACTTCTAATTCTGGCACCGATTTTCTTTGCACAGTGCGTAAGTGTTACGCAAATTCTCGAATCTTCTGAAGTTGCGGAGCCTCCCCACTATAAAAGGACACCTAGGGATCGTTCCTAGGGTATCTTAGAAGGGTTTAAGCAAGGTTGGAGGCGGCGGAAGTGGATTTCGGAGTTCCACAACTCCTTCTAGTTTGTTTTACTGCTTTTTATGAGTTTTTTTGTTGTTTCATGTTTCCTTGGATCATGAGCAGCTAAACCTCTTAGCTAGGGCTAAGAGGTGAAGCTTGTAGTGGATCTAAGATGTTTCAATTCGTTCTAAGTTGGTTTTAAGTTTAGAATTCATGTTTATGAACAATGGTTTGAAGTTTATACAAGTTTTAAGTAGTTTTTCTTAGTCTTATGATAACTCATGGATGTTTGGGAGAATTACTTAAATTCTTAATTGGTTTGTATTAGTCTAGACCTGTATGATCCGAGGAATTGGAGTACGCTCTAGTACTATGATCTTCATATGGGAACTTCCTACCAAAGTTCTACTTTTCTGAATTTCTGTGCTATGTATGGGACTGTGCATGTGATTTGAATCAAGTTCAAATCATGATCTAGCCTTGTCTTGTGACAGGACTTGAGGATGGTTGTGATTGTGATCTGAGCCTATTGGAATCGGTGCTGACCTATGTGATTGAGCATGCTCAGCCTAGCTTACATTGAGTGAATCATATGCATTAGACTTACATATGGCAGATTGTTGGTTTAATAGCTCTATCATCCGGCTAGATAGATCTTAATAACGATTCTAGTTGAGAAAGTGAGAAACCACAGCGGATTGAACATCAAGGATTGCTACAAGTGGATCCTTGAACCCCTAGTGCCTTTTTAGAATTGTTTACCTTCAATTTAGTTTAAAATCGTTACTTACATCAATCTCATACAAAAACCTGATTGTTAGCTTATCAATAGAAACTATTGGATGTGTTTGTGAATTCCTACACAAGTCCCTATGGATCGACTTCGGTCTTACCGAGTTTATTACTACATCGCAACCCTACACTTGGGGAAGCGAACACTCCGCATCCCCAGCAAAAACAAAATCATCAAACAAAAAGAGAATGAGCCAAACCATGCATTCATCATGCATCTCCATGCATCAGCATCCATCGCATCAATCATCATGTTTACCTACTTTCAAAATAAAAGTCGGTTAGCTAAAGACCCCGCAGGCATCCCTAGTGGAGGCGCATGCAAACTAGATTTCCACTCCAAAAGACAAAAAATATTCCTATTTGCAAATAGAAACCCCACGGAGTATCACTCCCCAGAGTGGGTATCTTTTCAAAAATCCAAAAAAAATATTTTCCCAGTAGAGCGTTCTACCTCCAAAACACCAGGAGATCTTCCATATCTCTGGGTAGGAGCCGACGCAAAAATCAAATAAGATCCGATGTCTCGCGGTTTCCCCGGAGACCATCGGATCCAATGTACTCAAAGTACGGTCGAACTGAACTCCAGTGTCAGTGCAGGTCGTACCACATGCCAAGATACGAAAAGACGAAAGCCAAAAGACTCGGTCAAAGAAACCATTTGAACAGGTGGAAACGATGAATTGTAACCCAAATATCAAAATTAGCAGATTGGGTGAAAAAAGTCCACCCGCACATACCTAGGCGTGGATGCCTGAAGTACCTTGACTGAGTCCAAGTCGGCGTAGTAGAATCCTGTAAGACTACATGACGCAGGGCATCTAACCACTTTGACAGTCAAGTGAAACAAGTACTCCTGGAGTGATCCAGAAAAACATCAAACATTACAATCAATCTCAGCGTCAGCAACCTCGTAAGACTACTATGCAGAGGCTTTACTGTACCTTTCCGATGTTAGTACCGATCGGGAATGGAAGGGTTGCGATTGGGTAACCAGGTTGCAGCAAACTGCAGGGACAATCGCAATGTTTTCTCCAAACTCTCGCGGTATGTGCGAGTTATCAATCTCCAAACAATCAATTGACTCAGATACAAAGGACAACAAAGATTCCAGACCACAATCGAGGAAAGAATGAATTGCAAACCAAGCATCAAAACTAGCAGATCGGGTGGAAAAAGTCCACCCGCACATACCTAGGCGTGGATGCCTGAAGTACCTTGACTGATTCCAAGTCGGCGTAGTAGAATCCCGTAAGACTACATGACACAGGGCATCTAGCCACTTTGACAGTCAAGCGAAACAAGTACTCCTGGAGTGATCCGGGAAAACATCGAACATACAATCAATCACAGGGTTAGTAACCTCATAAGACTACGACGCAGAGGCTCTGCTGTACCTTTCTGATGTTAGTACCGATCGGGAATGGAATGGTTGTGATTGGGTACCCAGGTTGCAGCAAACTGTAGGGACAACGCAACGTTTTCTCCAAACTTCCTCGGTATGTGCGAGTGATCGATTTCCAGATGATCAACTGGCACAGATGCAAAGGCAAGCAAAGATTTCAGACCATGATCTATGATTGACCGGGTCAGAAGTGGGGTGTCCACTCGCTTTGGCATTCGGTTGCACGCAACCTCTACCAAAGAGGGTCATCTGTAGACACCCCACCTTCGGCTATACTGTTGGTAGAGATAGCTGGATGAATGGAGGACCATACCTCTAAATCTCATGTCCAAACTCAGCCAAACTCACCCTTGTAAGCTCCAATCCATAGCCCAACTCACCCCTAAACATCAGCCTGAAAAACCCCTAATAAGAAAAATCAGTAAAAAAATCCTTAAAAAGTCAAACTCACTGAGTCAACCCGCTTAGTCAAATCACCTGAGTCAACCCACCGAGTCAAAACACCTGAGTCAAATCACCGAGTCAACCCACTGAGTCAAATCACCGAGTCAACCCGTTGAGTCGACCCACCTGAGTCAACCCGCTGAGTTCCAAGCAGCAGCCCCGAGGCATGTCCGTACTGCCCGCGGGATCCCGAGAGAGTCCGTACCGGCGGCCCCCTAGGTGCCGCCGAAACATATTTACGGGAACTGCCACTGCCCGCTGCTATAAATACCCCCCTCCCCTTCTCATTTCAACAAGCCTTCAGCCCGAGTGCGATCTAGTCGCTCTAAGTCCACTTCCATCCCTCTTTTAGCTCATTTTTCCACCAAGGAGAGCCCGAGTGAGAAGAGCCTAGCCCTGGTCCAGCCGAGCCTGACCCTGGTCTAAGTCTCCCAAGCCATCCAAGTCTTAATCCAGCCACTCGAAGCAAACCTTGCGACACCTCCGTCCATCTAGCTACTCTTTTTCCAGCATCATCTCATTCGCATCTAGCATAAGTGCAACATTTACTTTTCTTCCAAGCCCCCTGCTTTACTACAAGCACTTTGATCATTCAAGCACACAACATGCATCTCGCATAAAGCACCTGTCAGTTCGAGCGTATGCTCTGGGCTTGCCTGTTAATGGAAACCTGCCCATCAGAAACTCTTACTGTTCAGACTTGCATCCACGCATCATGTCATCTATGAGAATGTTTGAGGATTAAAACAGACTTTCAAGTATTCGTTCGATTCTATGAAGTAGAGACCGTACTTCGGTACGGGCAGTGTGTGGGGTGCTTAACCTCTTCCCACCCTGTAACCGTGATCCCTTACTTCGAATCTCTGGCCGCAGATCAAAAGGAGTCATTTTAGAGGAAGGAATCTTTGGATCCCCTTCTCTAACGTTTCTACGGGGTCTAGCCGACTGTAGATTCGAAGTAACTGGCTAGTGTCGACTCTGGTCTTATATAAACTCATCTAAACACATCCAGCTTAACACGACAACTAAACAAAGCCCTCGAGAACGAGGCAAGCCAGTGGCATAAACGGCGATTCGCACGCACGCACCTCTTCTTCTTTTTCCGAAAGGAAAGGGAGAACGTCGTCGGGAGCGTGGAACGGCAAGGGTCCACACTTGCATATTTAGTTCTTTAAATCTCCTCAGGATTTTCATGTCAATCTCTCATCCTTATTTCATGTGATTGACATATTTTCGGTGCTAGCCTTACAGCTTTATTAGGCATATCTTTTTGCTGGCTAACCCTTGTCAATTACTGACAAAACGGGGGAGAATCATCCCACCTAAAAGGTCTGATTCTATCTTTTTGCAGAACTTTATAGGTGCAAGCGTTGAGGGGGAGATTTTGAAGAAAATCGAGTCTGTACATGTCCTTTTGTAAAGATCATTTTGTATATCTGTATAGACATGTAATTGAGTGTACTTTTCTTTCTGTTTTAGTGTCTATCGTGATTTGGAAATTATAATAAGTCTAGGCTAGATGTTTTATCACACAATTGACAAAGGGGGAGATTGTTAGTACACTTTATTTTGTCAATTGTTGTGCCATCTAGTCGCGCCCTGTCTTGTGAGTCCTAGTCGAAGATTTGAAGCTCAAGACTTGAAGTCTATGTTACTTCCCTTACTTAAGCTTAACCAGAAACAAGATCTCAGGTAAGTTGCATATAGATCGACCTTAGAATTCCTAAAACATCAATGAATGACGTAATTATCAACCCAACTCTACCCATTCTTTCTCGACCCTATAGCTCAAGTTGATTAGACTTGATTCTACCTGGCAAGGTGCTAAAATCATATTGAATACACTGTCCAAACTTTGGACTCTATGCACCATCGATCTATGCTGAAAATACAGCTGAATTGCCAAGGTTCCAAAGTTGCCAACCGGTCATGACCTGTCGGACAGACCCTTGAAGAGCACTACTGCTGACTTGTATAAATTCCAAGGCAGTAGACCGGTCTTGATCGGTCGGACTAACCCTTCCATTCAGTCTAGCAGTCTCCACTTGAAATATCCAGCTTTGCTGAACAAGATGCCGACCGATCTTGACCGGTTGGTCCAGCATTCCAAATGAGTCTAGCAATCTTGCTGTATTGATCTAGTAAGACATCCGAACGGTCTTGACCGGTCAGTTAGCATTACAAAAATTATACAGTAGCCTTGCTACATTGGTCTGGCACGACATCCGACCAATCTTTACCGGTCGAACAGGCATAGCAAAATTGTCCAGAAACAATGCTTCTTTCAACTGGCCAGCCATCTGACCGGTCTTGACCGGTCGGTCAGACCCAAAATAGATCCAACGACTTTTGCTTTACTCCTGACCTATCTGACCAGTTGGGCTTCTCTCTGTCAGGTTGGATATGACCGTTTTAGATCCATTGGAGCCCTCATTTGGGGCTCTGTAAAGCAACATTTAAGGGTCTTTAATGGTATGCATTCAACACCCATCAAGAGCTAAGTGAGAGAACTTTTATTCACTTCTTCCTAACCTCATTGCTCTTAATTCCCTTGAGTTCATCATTCAAACCTACCCATTAATGGCTTATCATTGAGTATTCAAAGCTCAGTTTGAAATATGAACTCAAGCTTTGCATTCATGGATGACCTACCTTCGAAACATCATCGTAAGGTCAACCATTAAATGTTGAAGTTTGATAGTTCCTTCTTAACCATTACATTGAATAGGCAAGAGGAACTTGACCATCTCTCTCCCAACTACCCGACATAATCATACACATATCATTTGCATCGGTAGCTGATCTTGGGAGCACAAAGAGGAGCTGAAGCACGTGGAGCTAAAGCTACTCATCAAAAGCATCAAATCAGGGTTCAACCGTTTAGGTATGTCTAGTATTTGAGAGTCCATTTATTAAGTTATTATTCCCTAGATTGGGAAACTCCGGCGAGAGTGTACGTGGCCGTCCTTGGATTAGGATTGGTGAGATTTTGAGATTCAAACTCGATAAGTCCTTGGTTTAGGCCATCGGCAGATGGTAAACGCGGTCCTAGAACATATGATCTTAAGGTTGATGGTTAACCTGATTTAAAACCACGACTACAGTGAAATCTGGTGTTCTCATAGGTTGAGATCGTGAATCGAGAGTGGAGTAGGGAAACCGAACCACTATATATCGTTGTGCATTGTGAGATTGAATGATTGCTATGTGTTGAACTTGTGAAATATCTTAGTCAATCATGAATGCTAACTGTTTGATAAAATGCTAATGATAGTCTTTCTTGCAAATTGAACATGTATTTGCCTTGAATGTAATTGTGATAATCGTGTTTGGTGTAATCGATTTAAATTACTTTTAAATTGTAATTGAAAATTCAAAAAGTCCAATTCACCCCCCTCTAGGACATTAGGCATATCTACAAGTATCTCTACAAGCGGCAAAACCGCAATTTAAAAATCATCTATCCTAAACTCATCATGATTTCCAAATCATGATAGACCCTAAAACAGAAAGAAAAGCACACTCAATTACATGTCTATATAGATATACAAAATGATCTTTACAAAAGGACATATATAGACTTGATTTTCTTCAAAATCTCCCCCTCAATGCTTGCACCTATAAAGTCCTGCAAAAAGATAGAATCGGACCTTCTAGGTGGGATGATTCTCCCCCTTTTTGTCAGTAATTGATAAGGGTTAGCCATAAAAAAGATATGCCTAATAAAGTTGTAAGGCTAGCGTCGAAAATATGTTAATCACATGAAATAAGGATGAGAGATAGACATGAAAATCCTGAAGAGATTTAAACACTAAACATGCAAGATATATAGATAATCGTTGAAGCATAGAGGACTTTTAGCCCAATCAACCAACCACCCCTCCACATGTATATCAAGACAAAGAATAGAACAAAAGACATGAGCTAATAAAGGGTATAGAGCTTGAACCATCCAACCTCCCAACAGATATGCAATAAGGAACAAAAAGCTCATATAGAGGATAAAAAGTGGAACGATAGAAAATGAAAAATGACAAGATATCATCCATACAGACATCAAAATGGGCAAGCAGCCCAAAGTCGATATAAATCCATCAGCTCAATAAAAATAAAAATATCCAAACCATAGAAAGATAAGACTTGAAAAACCAACTGGTGTCTTTGGTCATGCAAAACAAGACTGTGATCAAGACACCCAGTACTAAGATTGACACTAATAGTCAGTGTCGTCTCCCATATCTGGGGGTGAAACATCCCCACGAGCGGCGTGCTCCCATGCCTCCATACGCCTCTCAAGCTGAGCTAAGCGAGCAACTATAGCCTCCTGCTGTACAAGGAGAGTGACCTGACCCTTGTAAGAGCTGCTTCTCGGTCTGCTTCGACCTATCAAATCGCTGCAGAAGTTATGCCTAGGTTTAGTCTATCATGTCAAGTCTCTGAAGGAGACGATCATGATGCTGTCACAGCTCGACAATATATGCAGGAGAAACTGCTGCAGGTGATCCTCGACGAGTGAATGCTCGTGGGGGAGTGCTGAACCGCCCGGGTGCAAAGCGAGGATCAATGTCAGGATCTAATGATGGAGCTACAGGTGCCGATTGTGATGGTCCAATGGAAATGGGAGGAGCCTCATGCTATGGTGGCTCCTGCTGGTCATGCTGCTAAGCCTGCAGATGACGACTCTGAATGACCTCTTTGGTGAGCTTATTTCTTGCGAGAATTGTGCGATTGATAATGATAGGATTATGTATTTTATTAGTTGAACTTACAAGGCCAATAACTCTAGCAAGTTTGCATATAAGATTCCCAAAATGAAAAAGGAGGATTTACCATCGTCATGCAAGATAACTTGTTGAATGACAGACATGATCCTGGATGGTAGGCAAAGGGGGTGACCTTGACCGACTCGATAAAGGAGATGAAACGTTAGTTCGGTGAAATCCTCTTTGTTGATCTTCCTAGGATACACATTACGAAAGAATAAGTTATGAAGTATATAGTAATCCCAAATCATCGAGGACGCCCGAAGCGCACCTCTGATCCACTAAGGTTTCCCACCACCACACAAAAACTGAGCAATAGCGTCATTTGGTTTCGAACCTAGATGGGAAAAATTAGCAGGAGTTTCATCAACAACTGGCGCTCCAACGAACTGGAAGATGGAGTTGAGAGTGAACACGCAAGTACGATCATCGAACTCAACTTTAAAGCAATGAGGAGATGCCATCACATTAACACAGGATGAATAGAACTTCCTAACTATTTCAAACTGGACTAGGCCACCCATGTGGAGTACTGGAGCTCATTTGATGGTTTTTAGAATTGAAATAACATTGTATTTGTCTACGTCATTCAAATTTCCTAATTTTTCACACACTACATCTTTATCCTTAAAGTCATCCCAATGAGTGAGATGAGATGATACATTATGACCCAAGGAAGGAGATTGAGGTGGGGGAATGGAAGATGAGGCAGCCCCTTTTCCTTTAGATACAGTTTTCTTAAATTTTGGAGGGGGAGGAGGAGGCTTAATTTGTATCTTGGACCAACTACTCCATCTCAGAGGGAGCTCATCTTCACTGTCTTGGGAAGACATGATAGACTCTAAAGATCACACTAAATCACTCCTAAGTTTCAAAGAAAGGATATCTATCAAGAAAAATCGTATATGAAACCCTTACCTATGCAATGAAGATGATTTGGAGCAATGAAGAGGAGATTAGAACCTCCAATCTTTGAAAAAATCACCTTGGGAGGCTTAGAGAAGGCAAGAGGAGCAGTTGAAGCTCACTAGGAAGGTGAAATATTGAAGAGATGGGAGCTCTAAAGTGAGGTCCGATTGGTTTTTATAAGCTCGAAGGGGACTGACGCACACTGCTGACCGGATAGGGGTTAGCCTGATTGGTCTTAACCGGTCGGCCAGACAATTTTGCATAAAAGTGTATTTTTGCACAGGGTTTTCTTCACAGATGGCCCGGCCTTTGGATAGACCATATTCTATTGATCTTAATACCTTTTTTTACTGAGGGTACAAGACCCATGCATCATGGTGCATCAAAATTTTCATGACGACTCAAAATTAAGAACCTTTATAGGTCCAGATTATGAACTCAAAATTCGATTTAACTATGCAAACAGAAAATGGGGACTATGATCCCAAATAATCTTAGAAAGCAATGATTAATGAGGCAAGGGACCTCATATATACCTATAAAGATCAGAAAGAGAGGCTTAATCCTCGGATATTACCCACAAAACGTATACTTGTTACTTGGATTAGACACACCCAACACCAATGGACTTTTGAAGGTTCGCAAAGCGAACTGAGTCCAAAAGTTTAGTTAGGATGTCGGCTAACTGATTCTCGGTAGGCACATGTTCGAGAGATATTATTTGATCTTCAACCAATTCTCGAATAAAATGGTGCCTAATATCAATATGCTTTGTGCGTAAATGTTGAACCAGGTTTTTCGAAATGTTAATGGCACTGATATTGTCGCAAAATAAGGTCATAGTGCCTTGATTAATTCTGTAATCCAACAAGGTTTGCTACATCCATAGTAATTGAGCACAACAACTTACGGCAGCAATACATTCTGCCTCAGCTGTAGATAAGGAAATGGAGTTTTGTTTCTTACTATGCCATGCCACAAGGCAGTTTCCAACATAGAAGCACCCACCACTTGTTGATTTATGATCATCAATGTTACCAGCCCAATCGGCATCTGAATACCAGGAAATGTCTGTAGATAAATCAAATGAGTACCAAAGGCCGTATTCAGTGGTGCATCCTACAAATCGGATGATATGCTTAACTTCGATAATGTGGGATTCTTTAGGGTTAGCTTGAAATCGAGCACAGGCACCTACACTAAATGCAATATCTAGTCTGCTAGCAGTGAGATAGAGAAGATTACCAATCATGCTTCTGTAGAGATGTTGATCTACACTATTCCCTGTTAGATCTTTAAATAATTTAACAGTGGTGCTCATAGGTGTAGTGTGAGATTGATCAGATTCTAATATAAATCTCTTAACAAGGTCTCTAGCATACTTTGTTTGGTTAATGAATATACCCGACGCTAGTTGTTTTACTTTTACCCTAGAAACATGTTAAGTTCTGCTACCATACTCATTTCAAATTCCGATCTTATTAAGTCACCAAATGAAATAGACATTTTCTCACATGTGGAACCAAAGATAATGTCATCCACATAAATTTGTGCAATCAGGACTGAAGTCTTGTCTTCTCTTATAAAACGTGTTTTGTCAACACTCCCCCTAACAAAATCACGGTCTACTAGAAATTAAGTTAGACACTCATACCATGCACCAAGAGCTTGCTTGAGTCCGTAAATGGCCTTTTTCAATCGGTATACCTTGTGAGGATATTTATGATCAATAAATCCCTTTGATTGTTCAACATAAACTTCCTCATCAAGAATACTATTCAAGAAGGCATTTTTTACATCTATTTGAAATAGTTTGAACTTTAAAGCACAAGCAACAACCATAAGAATTCTAATAGACTCGAGTCTAGCCACAGGGGCAAATGTTTTATAAAAATCAATACCTTCAATTTGGAAATACCCCTGAGCAACTAACCGAGCCTTATTCCGTATAATATTTCCAGATTCATCAAATTTATTTTTAAAGATCCATTTGGTGCTGGTTCTAATAAAATTTTTCCTTTCAAGCCGTCGACTAGATACCAAACCTCATTTCTAATGAATTGTTGAAGCTCTTCTTGCATTGCAAGAATCCAAAATTCATCGTTTAGAGCCTCATCAGCATTTTTAGGTTCTATTTTAGTAGTGAAACACAGGTGGCTGTTGATAGCCTCCAACTGACTCCTGGTTTTGACCCCAATGTTAGGATCCCCAATGATTTGATTGAGGGGGTGATCTTTGACAATTGGTACATCACTAGGAGTTGTGGTGGCTTTTGGAGATAAGGGTTGTTTATTAAATTTACCTATCTCGCATATACCCTCATCTTCTTCTACATCACTTGGTGACACTGAATCATGTAGAGGTTAGTAATCTATTGTCATATTGATTGACTCTTGAACCATTGAGGTTCGATTGTTGTAGACACAAAAGACTCTACTATTTAAGGAGTACCCTAAGAAGATACCCTCATCACTCTTGGAGTCAAACTTACCTAAGTTTTCATGGTCTCGTAGAATATGACATGGGCTAGCCTTAAAATATTTCACATATGATGTCTTTCCACACCATAATTCATAAGCAATTTTGTTTAAACCTGCCCTCAAATAAACTTTATTTATAATATCGCAGGCAGTGCTTACTACTTTAGCCCATAATTTTTTCGCAAGGTTTTTACTATTAAGCATAACTGTGGCCATTTCCAACAATAACTGATTTTTCCTTTCAGCAACCCCATTTTTTTGAGGTGTTTTGGGTGCTGAAAACTCATGATGAATTTCCAATTCATCACATAGGTCTTTCAAATGATAATCTTCAAATTTACCGTCGTGATCACTCCTGATTCTAGCAACCATGTAACCTTTTTCATTATGAAGTCGCTTTACTAATTTCTGAAATTCTTCAAAAGTGTCAAATTTTTCTCTTAGGAAGGCGACCCATGTAAATCTAGAATAATCATCGACGACTACAAAGAAGCATCGTTTTCCACGTTAGCTTAGAACCCTGGTAGGACCAACTAGGTCCATGTGTAACCGTTCAGAGGTTTTGATTCAGCCAAGATAGAGTTTGTGCAACCTCGATTTGTTTACCTTTTTGGCATGCGATGCACACTTGCCTATCTTAGGCAATCCTCTCACCAAATTTTTCTAACTCAATTTAGATAGATTCCTATAGTATACATGACCGAGTCAATGGTGCCACAATTCAGTTTCATTTTCAATAGCCATGTGAGACATGGTGGGGGAGCTTAGATTATTGTGACTTTCAATAACATAGTAGTTGCCTCCTGTGCGTAGACCTTTCATGGCTAATTTTCTTGTGGAGTTGAGGATCTTGCACATATCTTTAGAGAAACTTACTGAGTGCTCATCATCACAAATTTGTGAGATACTCAATAGATTGTGTTTAAGACCATCAACATAAAGCACATTTTCTATTTCAGGCAGTCCTGGCCTGATGATGGTTCCTTTACCAATGATTTTAGCTATGCTCCCATCACCAAATGTGACAGACCCACCATCGAAGTTGTTATATGCACAAAATTGAGATATATCACCTGTCATGTGTCGAGAGCATCCACTATCCAAATACCATCTAGGGTAATTTCCAGCTTTTAGGGCAATATGAATGACCAAACATTTGTTTTTTACTGCCCATTTAGTCGCTATCCTTTTATGAGTGGTATTTTTATACAGTGGTTCTCTAGTTTTCTTGGGATATAAATTTTTCTTGTTCTTGTAAGAGAATGGTAGTTTTCATATTCAGCTTTTTACTTGTTCCAACAACTCTTCCATTCTCTTATCCTTCTTAGGAGGTGTAAGATAATTTCTTTTCATGTTTCCTCTTTTTGGTGGAGTATGCATAGGAGGATTCCAACTAGATTGCACAATATTCCTGGTCGGTATAAATTTTCCTTTCAAGTTTCTGACTGAATTTTTAACGGCTATGCATTCAAATTTTAGGTGACCAATGTCACCACAAGCATGGCAAGTAGGGGATGCTCTAGTTTTACTTCCCGATGCACCATAATTCTTTCTCACCATAGGTTGGATGGACGTAGTTTTTGAATTATGACTGTCATAGCCCAAACCTCTTCTATCCACAGGTGATTTTGCTGCACCCAAGAGCTTTTCAAGGTTTTCTTCTTCTTGGGCGAATTGTCTTCGAGAGTCAACAACTTAACATTTAAGACGATCAATTTCAGTGTTTGCCTCTTTGAGTTCTTTTTTTAGACTCATATGTTTATCTAGAGTCTCACCACTTATGAATTTTTCCTTTTCATGTTCAAGAGCATCGTTCTTCTTTTTTAGCTCTTTGTTCGCTCGCCTCAAGTGTAAGGCTGCGATGTAGTAATAAATCTTAGTAAGACCAAGGTCGATCCACAAGGAATTGGAGAACAAGTTCCAAACTATTCCAACAACTCAGTTTGCAATAGATAAGAGATTCAATTGGAATAATTATACTAAAACAGTAACTTAATGAAAACCAGTCATTTAAGGTACTAAGGCATTCAAGGATTCACTTGTAGCAATCCCATGTCAATCCAATCAATCCAAGCAAGATACGCAACTAGATGTGAAGTCCTATCTCTCATCTAGTTGGAAAATAAAGAAGTAAACACATTCAATCCCACTCAAGTTGAACTTCCAAGTTCTAGTCCTATTCAACAATGTAGAATTCAAAATCATAGCCTTCGGAGTAACAGCCATGCTTATGGACTATGGCCTGCTCAAGGATTACTATGATTCGAATCTAAACAAGCACACCATGATAATCTCAGAGAATTGCAAGGAATCCATGTCCGAAGCACATGAACTCTCATAAAACATCTAAAACTATCAACTTTAAGAACTAGAATAGGTAAAAATCCAAACTTGAAGTAAAATTACTTGAATTAACTGAATCAAACATGAAATTGGCTACAAGCTTCACCTCTCAGCCTTAGTTGAGAGATTCTAGCCGAGCATTGTCATACTACAACTAGAATTCAAATAAGAAAATATAAAACTAGAAAAACTGGAGTTTGGAGGGTTGCAAACGCTCCACGATGGCTTCCTTCCTCTCCCATGACGTCCCTTAGCTTCTATGATGCCCTAAGAAGAGAGCCTAGGTGTCCTTTTTATAGTGGGGAAGGTTGGTTACATCGGAATCTTCCATAAATTGCGTAAGGTTACACAGTGCGCAGAGTTTTTCGGAGCCCAAATTAGAATCTACCCATTTTTCATGTAGCCGACCGGTCAGGACCGGTCAGACTGGGCTGGCCGACCGGTCTTGACCGGTCGGACTACATATGTTGAACGTTCAGAGAGCATAGGGAGGATCTGGCCTGTTGGCCGACTGGTCTTGACTGGTCGGACCTGTCTGGATTTTAGTCCAGTGACTTCCAGCAAGGTGGCCAACTAGTCTTGACCGGTCTGGCTCCCTTGGCCGACCGGTCTGGCCTATTTCCTTTGTATTTTTCTTCCTTTCTGTCATCTCTTTTCTCCCTCCTTGCTGTCTTCTTTCTTTAGTCTTCCTTCATCCTTCATCAAAAGCTCCTAAATGTGCTCCTTTTGGTTTTCAATTGGGCGAAGTCGCTCCCATCCCTACAATCACAAAACATACATTAAATAAGCCTTTTAAACATGAAAACCATGCATATAATATGATGTAACGGGCTATGCAATGTATAAATTGGAGGTTCAACACTCTTCTAGATCTTGACCCAACTTTTGATTCTCAATTTTCAATCTATTAAGATTTTTTGTTAATTTATCATTTTCAGCCTTCATTTTGCTCAACTTCTTAATGGTGTTCATATTTTCAATATATAGCTGGTTATAAACCTCTTGAAGATCTTCATCATCACTTGAGGATTCATTTTCAGTGTTAGAGGATACATGATCATCCATGTCTCCGGTATTTTTTTCAAGGGGCTCAATTTTAATGATAGAGGCCATCAAAATTTTGATTAATCCTTGTTCCTCATCACTTTGGGATGCGTTTGATTCTGATTCTTCAGTATCATCCCATGTAGCTGCCATTGACCTTTTCTTGGCTTTCTTATCGGTGCACTCGGAGGCAATGTAACCATATCCTCTACACTTGAAACATTGAGAGTCTTTTGACTTCTTAAAAAATTTACCTTTATTGTTCTTTGAGTCAAAAGGTTTACCCTTCTGATAGGGTTTCCTTCTGGAAGTGTTTCCTCTAGTTTTGAAGAATTTTTTAAATTTCTTGGCTATAAGTGTCATTTCTTCCATATCTATTTCTTCTTCACTTTCATGTTCGGAGTCTTATTTCTTATGAGAAGATTTCAAGGCAGTGCCTTTGGATTTGGTGGGAGTTTTGAAGTGTAACTCATGGGTTTGAAGGGACCCTAGCAATTCTTCAACCTTCATGGTATCTAGGTCCAGACATTCTTCTAGAGTAATAACTTAGTAGAGAACCGTTCCAGTAGGGATCTCATAATTTTCCTACATAGTCAATTTTTCAGAACCGGTTCTCCTAAACCACACGTCATTTGTGATTTTATTCATCTTGGTAAAGAAGTCTATAAATATCCCATGCTCCTCCATTCTTATGTTTTCAAACTGTGTAGTGAGGTACTAAAGTTTTGAGCGTTTAACAACACTTGTTCTTTCATGAGTAACTTTAAGAATGTCCTATGCTTGCTTACTAGTTAGGAAATTTTGAATGCGACCAAATTCATCTCTAAGGACTGAACAAAAAATAGCATTTAAGTCTTTAGCATTATAGACACATTGAGCTTTATTAAAATTTGTCCAGATAGCCTTCTCTCCTGGTTTGAGGACATCCAGTTCACCTTCCTTTCTTATAGTATCTATTGGGGGGTTATAAACAAATTCAACCATGTCTCTTACGTCAGAATCGATGGATTCTAAAAAGATGCGCATTCGAGCTTTCCAATATGGATAGTTGCACCCATTAAAGAAGGGAGGCTTAGTAACGAATGCGGAGTCCTCTCTAGACATATTTCCAAGCACTCTTAGAATCTTACTCCGAGTTTTTAAACCTGAATGGAGGAACCCACACTGATACCAATTGAAATTGTGGTTTTACCGCTTGTAGAGATACTTGGAGATATGTCTAATGTCCTAGAGGGGGTGAATAGGACCTTTTGAATTTCCAATCACAATTTAAAAGTAATTTAAATCGATTACACCAACCACGATTATTACAATTACATTCAAGAAAAATACATGTTCAATTTGCAAGAAAGACTATCATTGGCATTTTATCAAACAATCAGCATTCATGATTGACTAAGCAATTTCACAAGTTCAACACATAGCAATCATTCAATCTCACAATGCACAATGATATATAGTGGTTTGGTTTCCCTACTCCACTCTCAGTTCAGGATCTTAACCTATGAGAACACCGGATTTCACTATAGTCGTAGTTATAAATCAGGTTAATCATCAACCTTAACATCCTATGTTTTAGGACTACGTTTACCATCCTCCGATGGCCCAATCCAGGGACTTATCGAGTTTGGATTTCAAACTCTCACCAATCCTAATCCAAGGACGGTCACGTACACTCCCACTGGAGTTTCCCAATCCAAGGAATAATAACTCAATAAATGGACTCTCAAATACTAGACATACCTAGATGGTTGAGCCCCGATTCGATGCCTTTGACGAGTAGTTTCAGCTCCACATGCTTCAACTCCTCTTTGTGCTCCCAAGATCAGCTACCGATGGAAATGATATGAGTATGATTATGCCGGGTAGTTGGGAGAGAGATGGTCAAGTTCCTCTTGCCTATTCATGCAATGGTTATGTAGGAACTACCAAACTCAACATTCAATGGCTATAAAAGACCTCTTAATGAAGTTTCGATGGTAGGTCAGCCATGAATGCAAAGATTGAGTTCATATTTCAAACCGAGCTTTGAATACTCAATGATAAGCCATTAATGGCTAGGTTTGAATGATGAACTCAAGAGAAATAAGAGCAATGAGGATAGGAAGAAGTGAGTAAAAGCTCTCGCACTTGGCTCTTGATGGGTGTTGAATGCATGCCATTAAAGACCCTAAGATGTTGCTATATATGTTAGTGCACTGATTTGTGCATTGTATTGTCAATTGTGTGAACGTATGAGTCAGTCAAGTTTTGTGAGCCCCGACGAAGATTGAAGACTCAAGACTTGAAGATCGTAGTAGCTCTTCGCACTAAAGTTCAAGCCAAATCAAGCTCGGAAGGTAAGTTGCATATAGATAGCCTATAGGATCCCAAAACACCCAAGTCTATGGCCTTCGAATCACACTTTATGTTTGCTAGTTGATCCACGGACTTAAGGTCAAGATGATCAGTCTTGGACCTCCATTATGTAGGTGCCAATCAGTTGAAAAAAATAGGAAAACCATCTCTGTGTGCAACTTAAAAGACGATAGAGTTCACCCCATTTCAGGCCATGAAATTAAGCCTGACGACCGGTCGGCTGAAGCAGGTTTTCAGACTTAAAGTTTTTTAAAGAGAAAATCTCATCTCTGTCTGCCTGAAGATCGGTTTGAGGACCGGTCATTGGTCTCCTAGACCGGTCGTAAATGGATGAAAAACGTCCAACAACCATTTGGGAGAAATTGATAAAAGGGAGACCGGTCGCTGGCCTACCAAGACCGGTCGCTAACCTCCTAAGACCGGTCACACGACCGGTCGTAGATGGTCTAAAAACACCCAGTGACCCTGAGGCTACATTTTATAAAGGAAGACCGGTCGATAGACCGGTCGGACGCTCAATCAAGACCGGTCCTCAGGGGTCTTAGACAGGTCGAACGTTACCATTTCATATCCGTTGGAGCCCAATTCTTGGAGCCTATAAACTCATATTTCGAGGGTTTTAATGGCATCTTTTACACACCTATTGAGAGCATTAAGAGAGGCAATTAAGACCTTCATCTAATCTCTTTTGGTCATCATTGTCTTGAGTTCATCCTTCAAACCTAGCCATTAATGGCACTGCATTGAGTATTCAAAGCTCGGTTTGAACAATAAACTTAAGCATAGCATTCATGGTTGTCCCTATCATTAAAACTTCAACTTGAAGTCATTTATAGCCATTGAATGATCAGATTGATTGTTCCTTCATTAACCATTGCATTGTAATAGGAAAATGAAAATCAATACCTCCTCCCACCTACCTGACACTACTCTAGGATCATCATATGCATTGGTAGCTGATCATGGGAGCATGAAAGAGGAGCTAAAGCATTCGTGGAAGCTGAAGATACTAGACGGCGCTGAATCGGGGCTCATCTCTTATAAGTGGTTAAGCTTATAGAGTCCATTGTTTGATTCCTCCCTTTTATTGAGATTGTGGTCTAGAGATTGTGACCCAATCTCGGAGTTGTCCTTGAGTAGGACGTGTGTGTCCTTGCGTAGGACGTGGAAGTCCTTGCGTAGGCCTCCGACACGGGAGAATACGTGCGTTGTCCTTGTGTAGGATTTGAGGAGTCTTTGTGTAGGAATAGACCTTGTGTAGGTTGTAAAGGTTGAGAGGTGAACCTCATTTAAAACCTCTAATAGTGAATGCCGATGTACTCAGAGGAGTTGAGTACTTGAACCGGGAGTGGAGTAGACTCATCGTCGATCCACTATACATCGTGTGTAATGTGGTGAATGCATTTTGTCTATTATTGTCCCTTGTTGATCAATCATATAAGTGCTTAAATGAATGCCCATCTTATGTTTGACAAAATGCTCATATGCCATCTTTGAATGATTAATACAAGTATGCATATGAACTATTTGATTAAATGCTTCTCTTAGTATAGTTGTCAATTGAGTTAGATCTTATGTGATCAATTGCTTTTATTTACATGTACTTAATTGTTAAATTATAGTATAAATGCAATTGAGTTTCTAAGTTCACAAGAAAATTTAAAAAGTCCTATTCACCCCCCCTCTAAGACATAAGCATACCTTCAAGCTTATCTCACAAGCGGTAAAACCACAATTTCAATATAGAGCCCCAAATGAGGGCTCCAATGGATCTAAAACGGTCATATCGGACCAGTCAGAGAGGAGCCCAACCGGACAGATAGGTCAGGAGCAAGGCAAAGTCGCTAGATGTTGAACCTCCAATTTATACATTACATTTCCCAGTACATCACATTATATGCACGATTTTCATGCTTAAAAGGCCTATCTGATGCATGTTTTGTGATTTCAGGAATGAGAGCGAAATTCACCCAATTAGAGACTAAAAAGAGCCATTTGAAGCCATTGGATGAAGAAGAAAGAAGGACCAAAGAAAGTAGAAAGAGAAGAGAAGAAAGGAAGAAAGAAGCAAAAGGAGAAAGCAGAAACAGAGGCCAAGACCGGTCTCGCAACCGGTCGTCCATCGCCTGGACCGATCGTCCAACCGGTCCGATTATGCACAGAAGAAGAATTTTCATAGAAGGTCACTGGACCATTCACGACCGGTCGTGCGACCGGTCGTCCGATGCCCAGACCGGTCGTGCGACCGGTCTTTGAATTAAAAGATTAAATCAGAATTTTGGCAAAACTCTCTGGACTAAAAAGTGACGTTTTGCGACCGGTCGTCAGGGAGCTCAGACCGGTCGTGCGACCGGTCGTCTGTGTAATAAAGCTTCTCCGTGAAGCTCCGAGATTTTCTGTGCAGTGCGTAACCTTACGCAATTTCTGGATGTTTCCGACGTAAGGGGTTTTCACACTATAAAAGGACACCTAGGGGCTCTTCCTAGGTCATCATAGAAGCTAAGGGACGTGGTTCTAGAGAGAGGAAGCTGTCGTGGAGCGTCTACAACCCTCCAAACACCGATTTTTCTAGTTTTTATGCTTTTTATTATGAGTTCTAGTTGTAGTATGACAATGCTCGGCTAGAATCTCTCAGCTAAGGCTGAGAGGTGAAGCTTGTAGCTAATTTCTATGTTTGATTCAGTTTAATTCAAGTAATTTCAATTCAAGTTTGGATTTTTTATTTATTCTAATTCCTTAAGTTGGTAGTTTGAGATGTTTTATGAGAGTTCATGTGCTCCGGACATGAATTCCTTGCAATTCTCTGAGATTATCATATGTGGTGGTGTTTAGATTCGAATTATAGTAATCCTTGAGCAAGCCACAGTCCATAGGCATGGCTGTTACTCCGAAGGCTATGATTTTGAAATCTACATGTGTTGAATGGGACTAGAACTTGGAAGTTCAACTTGAATGGAATTGAATGTGTTTTGAATGCTTTATTTTCCAACAAGATGAGAGATAAGACTTCAAATCTCGTTGTGCTCTATACTTGGATTGATTGGATTGACATGGGATTACTACAAGTGGATCCTTAAATGCCATAGTACCTTAAATTACTGGTTTACATTAAGTTACTGTTTTAGTTTAATTACTCAATTGAATCCTCATATCTATTGTAAACTGAGTTGCTGGAATAGTTTGAAAGTTGTTTCTAATTCCCTGTTGATCGACCTCGGTCTTACCGAGTTTTATTACTACATCGCAGCCTTACACTTGAGGCGAGTGAACACTAGACCCATTTTGGGTTTGTCTGACCGATCAAGACCGGTCGGATGACTGGCCAATTGAAAGAAGATTCGTTGCTGGACAATTTGCTATGCCTGTCCGATCGGTCAAGACCGGTTGGCTGATTGTACAGCAAGATAGGATTTTTTCAAGGGGAGGCTGTTATAAGCAATGGAGGTCAGTCCGACCGGTCAAGACCGTTCTGCTGCCTTGGAAATGATACAAGTCAGCAGCAGACCTCTCAAGGGTCTGATAGGTCATGATCAGTTGGTAGCCTTGGAACCTTGGCAACTTAGTTGTATTTTCAGCTTGGATCGATGTTGCATAGAGTCCGAAGTTTGGATAATGTGTTCAACATGATTTTAGCACCTTGCCATGGAGAATCAAGCCTGATCAACTTGAGCTATAGGGTCGATAAAGAATGGGTTAATTTGGGTTGATAATTACGCCATTCATTGATGTTTTGGGATTCCTAAGGTCGATGTATATGTAACTTATCTGAGATCTTGTTTTTGCTTAAGCTTGGGCAAGGGAAGTAGCATAGTCTTCAAGTCTTGAGCTTCAAATCTTCGACCGGGGCTCATAAGACAAGACGCGACTAGATGACATGACAATTAACAAAATAAAGTGTGCTAACGTAAACCTGCTACTGCCCTACACTCCTTCCCCTCAGGAGGCATGGCCAGAAGGATCAGTAGGCCAACCCTCATCGTTGTGCCCAAACGTCATGATAGATCTGGAATTAGGATCCGAGTCGGTGTCGAATACGATTTACCCTGGCTCATCCCCGGTGTATTGCAGCTCTTCGAGTTCATCTGGCTGAGGTGGGACCAGGACTGTGGTCCAGTCCATCGAGTGAAATTCCTGCCCTTTGCTTGAGCCTCCTTTGGGCAACACTATCAGACTCAATCTGCTCGCTTAATCATCGAAGGTGGAATCCAGCCCATCATTAAGATAGATAATCTCTGCATTGATAAACTGGATTGGTGTGTAAATGCAGGGATTGCCTTCTTCTTTACGACCCCGTCTTCTTCTGATACTTCTGCGCTTTGGTTTCCTAATTAGAGTAGGCTGATATCGCAATCTTCCTCTATCAACATTCTCTTGAACTCCCATGATTCGGGTCGAGTCTTGATATTCGAGCTGATGGTAGAAGGCTTGACACTTGGCAGGAAGGAAGACGTATTCGATCCTATGGGACATGCGCGAGAGAAGTAATTTGCATTGTGAAACTTGAGACTTTGGTATGAGACCTCCCCATTAGAGCGTTGTATGTCTATGGGTGGGATAATAGGCTCTCGAAGGTTGGATGCTTCTACCATGAGATTTGTTCAAGATCGGTGATGATGGTGATCGCCCTATCTCTGAAGATGTGCTTAACCCTTTAGTGAAGGGCTGAAGATATAGCACCGATTTTGTGAAACCAAGACCGATCGGGAAGGAGGTGGAATGAAGCTGAGATGTTCAAGACTTGAAGAGTGATGGTTGATGTTTTTGGACTGATCTAAACCTGGACATCAAACTCCCCTTCGACCTGTCCTCTGGAGTTGTCGGATGCAGGAACCATTTGGAGGACTAATGGCCAAACAAAATTGGGCAAGTCCTTTTAATGAGTAGAGCTTACCTCCTCGATAGTGGCCACATAATTGAAGCTAGGCGTCGACTCTACTAGGGCATGTGGTATGCTGTCCAAGAAAGGGTCTTCTTCTTGGAGGATAATGGCTGGAGTAGGTGCCAAATAGGCCGATGTTGTGGGCAAGTTGTGCCCCTGGTTGTTTGCTGGAGGAATGGCCAGGTTGTGCCCTTGGCTAGATGTTGTGGGTAGGTTGTGCCCTTGGTTGACTTGAATGGGTAAGTTATGCCCTGGTTGGTTGGAATGGGCAGGTTATGCCCCTGGTTGAGCAATGACATGAATAATGAACCGACTGGAAGTGCCCCTTGCATGATGATGGGCTTTGGGATTGAAATAGTTGAGGGTGCCCCTTGTAGGATGAGAGGTTTCGAACTCTGAACTAAAGTCGATGGCACAGATAAACTAGAGATGAGGCTCTTCTTGGCTGTTGAAAGCTGGATAGGCAGAAGGTGCCCCTTACATTACGGAGACTGGATCGACTAGAGATGCCCCTTGAAGGATGAGGGGTTCTGAAACTGGACTAGTTAGGGGTGCCCCTTGCCAACCTTATTAGGAAACTGTGAGTTCCATCTTGGTTGTTGCTGTTGCTGTGGTTATCCTTGCTGAGGGAGGAATAGTGCACTTTTGGTAGAGACAATAAGATCATCTTCTTCCATTGGATGGGAGATGGGAACACTATCATTATCGCTTTCGTATTCGATAGGCTCACCTTCCACTATTGGTTGTATTGGAGAGGCCTGATGAGGCCACCAAGGGGAGATCATCCCAACCCTTATTCCGGCCTCGATTTGTTCCCCAGCGCGGATGAGTTGGATGAAGTTGGCATACGGTTATGAGATGAGATATCCAGAGATGCTCAAATTTGCCGAGTGGATGATCATGAAGATTTGCTCCTCATTGTCGATGTGTGTCTTCATTCTAGGAGGCCATTGCCCGCCACCGTCCAATGTAAGCTAATAATGACTCATCATTCCCCTACCTTAAGGCTGCAAGATTTGCGCTTTTGGGTGCTGAGTTAAGATTGTACTCGAAATGATTGACAAATGCTTGAGAAAGATGTTCCCAAGTTTTGATTCGATGGTAGTCTAGTGACATGTACCAATTTAATGCATCGCCTTTCAGAGACTTTTGAAACAGAGGGATCAACACTCCGTTGTTGCCTGCCACAGCATCTAGCTCACCACAGAATGATCTCAGGTGGTTTATAGGATACCATGTCCTATTATATCTTTAAATTTTGGTACCTGAAAGCCTTGAGGTACCATTGCATGGGGAAATGGACAAAGGTCCTTGAACTTAGTGGATGGAAGATCCATCGCTTGCTGCTTCTGCAACTTTCTTTTCATATCTTACATTTGCTCTCGGAGTTGTTCGATTTCAGAGGAACCAGATGAGGGAGATCTTGCCCCTTGCCAGACCTGAGCTGGGCCCCTTTCATAATAATTAGTGTCATTGATGCTCCTATAATTCTTGCTTGAAGAAGGTTGGGCCTGATAATTACTCCCATTATAGGGACTTTGTTGGACAGTGGCTAGAAAAGGAGACCGTGGAGAAACCCCAACCACATGTGCATGTTGAAATTGACTGAAAGTCTCATTGGAGAAAGGATGTTGGAATTGGCTGGGAGTTCGGGTTACGTGATGTGACTAAAAATGGCTCCCATTTGCAGGAGGATATGGGAAGAAATGCCCTGAGGTCGAGGGTTGTTCTGATTGAAGGCACTTGTTAGGAGGGTATCAAAAGTCCTGAGTGAACCCTGGCGGTTGTGGTTGGGATTGTGGTTGTTGAATTGGGCCAACTTGATTGCTGGCTGTTGCTGCGGTTTGTGCTTACATGAATTATAAGAACATTTCTTGCATTGCTCTCATTCCTTGTGCCAATTCTTGGATAACTAACGTGTTTTCAATTTGCGGTTGTTGCGCTTCAGTCATGTCTAGGACAGGGAAGAGGTGACCCTCTTCCTCATGGTCTGACATAGCTTGCTGAGCTCTGATACGGATTATGCTATGGTAGGAAAGCTGTTTCCGAGGATGTTGAGCCTAAGGAGGCACAATGGTGAAGAATATTGTTATAGCCAAAACAGCGGAGATGTCTGCTGGAGGTTTTCCTGCTGTTCCGATCTCGCGAGCACCTTTATCTGACTATTGAGAACGTCTATTCGCGACTCGCATATTCGGAAGATACTCCGATCTCGCGAGCACCTTTATCCGACTATCGAGAACGTCTATTCGCGACTCGCATATTCGGAAGATACTCCGATCCCGCGAGCACCTTTATCCGACTATCGAGAACGTCTATTCGCGACTCGCATATTCGGAAGATACTCCAATCTCGTGAGCACATTTATTCGACTATCAAGAACGTCTGTTCGCAGCTCACATATTAGGAAAAACGATGTTCGACTACCAAAGCTTCGAGAAGTTGTGATCGATAGTCAAATACTGGAAGGCAAGAGAAGTTGTGTTTTTCCTGCGACCAGACCTTCTCACAAGTCGTTGAAAGGTGTTACATCTGAATGAGCGAGTATTTGTACTCGCGACCATCTTCCTACATGCGAACAGCTTTTTCTGTGGTGACATCCCTTAGCCCTCAGTACCAGCAGCCCGTATAGGCCGATTTTGGGCTTATCTTCTTCAATGGTTCTGAGTCTCAAGGGATCGCTATCAAGGAACGAAATTATCGGATGAGTCATTAGATTAGATCTCCCCTCTATCTGAGGATAAGAATCTTATCCCACGAAATCAGCGGGATCTCGATATCTTACGTAACAGATTGGATCATTTCATATCTATATAAGGAGATGACTCCATTAAGATACAGATACACAATATTCAATCTCTAGCCTCGGCTGCTTGGTTATTCTCCTTCTTGCCTTATCTGACTTAAGCATCAGAGGGCTAACGACCGGACGCCGGCCACCCTTAATTGCTTTCTGTCTTCTTTCAGGTCCGGCGGAGGAAGTCTCTATTGGAGAGAAGGTGAACATCTGGGGGATCCTGTTACAAAATCTGACGTTAACAGCTTGGTGCCGTCTGTGGGAACGACTTGATCATTAAAGTTAATCGTTCTTACCACTGATCAAAATCCTTCTACTATGCCTCCTAAGAAGATGGTTCATCCTTCCACTTCAAGGCAGGCACCACCTCCGCCCGATGAGACGGAATCCGTACCTGTCCCTCTACCTACTTCGACGAATATCCCTCAAGAAGCCCCAAATATGCCGTCAGCAAACCCAGTATTGGAGGCCTCCGGAAATCATGACGACGTTCTGCGTTTCCTCGGAAATACTCTTCTAACTCTAAATGCCGGAGTTCAGGCTCTGTCAAATCGGCTTGATTAGCATTTCCCCGAACCGCAGAGACAACCCTCCGAAGGATTACCACCGCAACCCATTCCGGTGGCTTCCAGACATTCTATGGACGAACCACGGGTTCAACCAAATCATCCTCCGTCAAACCGAACACCACTCGGCAACCACCCCCCTGTGCTGCCTCCACATTCCATACATTCTAGTGCGCCTCGCCAACCTCAACCTCAGGACTCCACCGTCGAAACATCAGGCTATACCTTACCATGGGAACGAGATCTCAAAAGAATCCATGATCGTTTTGACGTTATAGAGCAGCGATACCAGGCAAATCGACCATCTGCCGTCATGGCGGCGATACATCAATCCGAGTCCCCCTTCACCAGCGAGGTTATGGAGGCACCGTTACCTAGAAAATATCGAACGCTTGTTATCATCCCGTACACAGGTATTGGCGACCCCCTTGAACACCTGAAAATATATAGGTCTCTTATGGAGTTGGAGGGACATGGCTCAGAAATCATGTGTAGGGCTTTTTCCCTAACATTGAAGGAAGCAGCCCGTACGTGGTTCCGGGGACTAAAACCTCATTCCATCAGCTCCTTTTCACAATTATCGGAGTTATTCCTTTCTCAATTCATGGGAAGCATTCGCATTAAGAAGCCAGCCTCCCATCTAATGGATCTGAAACAGCAGCATGGGGAGACAATAAAGGAGTTCACAGTACGGTTCACTGCCGAAGCTGTTCAAACTGAGGGTTATACTGAAGAAAAAGGTCTCACAGCCCTCATAGCCAGAATAACGAGCGAGAAATTTAGGTTTGCCTTAGATAAGAGCCCTCCAAAAACTATGGCAGAATTCCAAGCCAAAGCTCAGAAATATATCAATGCAGAAGAAGTCGCATTAACACGCCATGGAGTACAGGGTAAGAAACACAAGCCAGAAGGAACTTCTTCTGCAGATAAAAAATATCGTCATGATCAACGCGACCGTTCTCCTAAGAAGCCTTATTCTGGTAAATATCATAACTATACTCCTCTCAATCGGTCTCATGAAAAGGTTTTAATGGAGATTAAACACAAACCATATGTAAAGTGGCCTGCAAAGATCAAATCTGATCCCGAGAAGAGAGACAAGAGCAAGTTCTGTTACTTCCACAAAGATCACGAGCATAGAACCCAGGACTACATCTCTCTACGAGATCATATTGAAGCCCTTATTCGAAAGGGCCATCTCCAGGACTATGTCGCTCGTAAAAATCGATCACCAGAAAGGGCGAAAGCCTCACCACGTAAAAAGGAACCGTCTCATCATCATACTGCCTAAGAGGACGCTGAGCCTACTGGAGAAATCCGCACCATCGTCGGAGGACCAGCTTGCGGGGGCGACTCTCAAGCTTCAAGGAAAGCGTACGCTCGGAAGGCGTCTAAAGAACCCCAGCATATTTATTGGCTAGAACAGGCATCCAGTGCATCAAAGGCCAGCCATCCTCCAATTTCCTTCTCCCTCGAAGATGCAGCGGGAATTCACTTCCCTCACGAGGACTCCATCGTAGTCACATTAAAGGTATCAAATTATCTGACTCATCGAATTATGGTGGATACAGGTAGCTCAGCCGATATTCTGTATCTGGAGGCTTTCAACAAAATGGCACTTGTCAGAAGCCTACTCAAGCCAGTTTCAACCCCTCTCATCGGCTTCGGAGGTGAGGTGGTAATACCTGAAGGAAGCATTGATCTCCCAGTTACTTTCGGAGAAAGTCCAGCGAAGACTACCGTCTTCATAAACTTCCTCGTGGTGGATTGAAAATCAGCATATAATGCTATTTTGGGGCGGCCATCGCTTAATAAGGTTGGGGCAGCCTTACACCCTTCCTATTTGTGTGTCAAGTTCCCTACCCCAAATGGTGTTGGGGTTGTGCGAGGAAATCAAAAGGAGGCTCGGTCTTGTTACGAGATAGCCCTACAAGACCGAAAGAAAGTCCCAGCAGCACCTGTCATGATGATAGCACAAGATTCACCTAACTCCTCGACTGACAACTCCCTAGACCCGAGAGAGAGCGCCCTTCAATCAGGAACTCCTGGGGAAGATACAGTGGCGGTTCACTTAGCTAAAGATGACTCGTCCAGAGTTATCCGCATGGGATCCTCTTTGAAGGGAGCCGTTCGGGATGAGCTGATCCGCCTCCTCACCGAATATCAAGAGGTGTTCGCTTGGTCTCACAAAGATATGCCAGGCATCGATCCTAACATTATCGTACATCGGTTGAATATTGATCCAAAGCATAAACCCGTACACCAGCGTCGACGTGCCTTCACTGCAGAAAGGCAAATGGCAATCAAAGCTAAAGTCGAAAAGCTGCTTACGGTCAATTTCATAAAAGAAGTTGACTACCCGGAGTGGGTCGCGAATGTAGTTCTCGTCCGGAAAGCTAATGGCAAATGGAGAATATGCATCGACTATTCAGATTTGAACAAAGCATGCCCCAAAGATAGTTTTCCGACGCCGCGGATAGACCAGCTGGTCGATTCAACAGCTGGGCATGCCCTGCTTAACTTTATGGATGCTTATTCTGGTTACAACCAGATCATGATGCATCCACCTGATAGCCAACATACCGCCTTCATCACCGACCGGGGATTATATTGCTTCCAAGTTATGCCGTTCGGTCTTAAAAATGCAGGGGCCACCTATCAACGTCTCATCAACAAAATATTCGCTGCTCAAATCGGCAGGAATATGGAAGTTTATGTTGACGACATGCTCGTGAAAAGCATCGTAGAAGATGATCATCTTTCTGATCTTCAAGAAGCCTTCGATCTGATGAGGAAATATCAGATGAAGTTGAATCCAGAAAAGTGTGCATTCGGAGTATCTGCTGGAAAGTTTCTCGGATTCATGGTCGACCAGCGAGGGATTGAGGCAAATCCCGAAAAAATAAAAGCATTGATAGAGATGAAATCCCCGACCACTCTTAAGGACGTCCAACGTTTGGCTGGTCGCATCACATCGTTGAACAGGTTTATCTCGCGAGCGTCTGACAAATGCTTACCTTTCTTCAAGCTCCTCCGTGCTACAGCAAAATCTAATTGGGAGTGGACATCACAATGCGAAGAAGCTTTTCAACAATTAAAACAGTATATGAGCACGCCCCCTGTTTTATCTAAACCTGTAGCGCATGAGCAACTCATCCTTTATTTATCTGTGTCTTCCACGGCCGTTAGCGCCGCTTTAATACGAGAAGACTCCGGGATGCAAAGGCCCGTTTATTATATCAGTCGGGCAATGGTAGATGCTGAAACCCGTTATTCTGATATGGAAAAACTGGCCCTAGCCTTGGTCACGGCAGCATGAAAACTGCGACCATATTTTCAAGCCCACGCTATTCTCGTACCAACGAATCATCCGTTACGACAAGTCCTTCAAAAATCTGAGACTTCCGAACGACTAACTAAATGGGCTGTCGAGCTCAGCGAGCACGATATCTCGTACTGCCCCAGGCCCGCTGTCAAGGGCCAGGCCATGGCTGACTTTATCGCCGAATTCACGTACTCCTCTTCCGATGACAATTCCACGACCAGCGACCAGCCTTCCTGGTCCCTCTTCGTGGACGGGTCGTCACGGGCCACCGGTAGCGGAGCAGGCCTAATCCTAGTCACCCCAGACGGGTCACATTTCCAATACGCTTTACGTTTTGATACTCGCATCTCAAATAATGAAGCAGAATATGAGGCCTTGATCATTGGCCTCGAACTAGCAATTGTCCTTTCAATTCAAAATCTGCTAATTCACAGCGACTCCCAGCTCATTGTCAACCAAGTTCTCGGTGAATTCGAGGCCAAAGAAGAAAGGATGGCCTTATACAAATCTCGTGTCCTCATCCTGCTCGCAAAACTGAAGACTTATGAAATAATTCATATTCCTCGCGAGAAGAACCAACTCGCAGATTCCCTGGCAAAGCTCGCCTCTGCACCAGAATCTGAGTTATCACATTCAATCCCCATCGAGCATCTTCAGAACCCGAGTATCGACCAAGCAACTCTTGAGCAAGTAATATCGGTACAATCATCTCCATGTTGGATGGACCCCATTATCCTTTATCTCAGAGACGGATACCTTCCAGACAACAAGAAAGTTGCAAGATAAATTCGTCATCGAGCCGCCAGGTATACCTTACAAGACGGAATATTGTTACACAAAAGTTTTTCCTTGCCTTATTTAAGGTGTCTTCATCCCGAAGAAGCACTTCGTGTTCTAGATGAAATACACCAGGGGGCATGTGGTAACCACCCCAGGGGGCGATCCCTAGCATATAAGGCGATGAGGCAAGGATATTATTGGCCCACTATAAAAGCAGATGCAATTGCATTCTCTAAAAAATGTGACAAGTGCCAGCGATATTCTCCTATACCTCACGTACCATCCGAGCGAATGACTCCAGTAGATAGTCCTTGGCCTTTCGCGCAATGGGGGGTCGATATCATCGGGCCCTTGCCTACTGGAAAAGGACAAAACAGATTCGCAATAGTGGGGGTCGATTACTTCACCAAATGGGCCGAAGCAGAACCATTAGCCAAGATTATTGAGAAACAAACTACTAAGTTCATATGGAGAAATATCATATGCCGTTTCGGACTTCCTCACACTATAATTACCAACAGCGGAACGCAGTTCGACAACGCAGCCTTTGATGAATTTTGTGAAAAATGGAAGATACGTAACCTCCGCACCTCTCCATATCATCCCCAGGCAAATGGGCAAGTTGAGGTAGTGAATAAAATCATCAAGCACCACTTAAAGACCAAGCTAGGTGAATGTAAAGGTATGTGGCCGGAACTTCTGCCAGAAGTACTATGGGCATATAGAATCACGGCTCGTACATCAACAGGCGAAACCCCTTTCTCCTTAGCAGTTGGTGTCGACGCAGTAGTACCAGTGGAAATTCAAGTGCCCTCGTATCGGATCGAGCAGTATGACCCCGTGGGTAATCAGGAAGATCTTCGACTTCATCTCGATCTCTTGGAGGAACGAAGAAATACCTCCGAAGTACGAGCGGCCGCATATCAACAACGTATCGCTCGCTATCGAAATGCTAAGGTTCGGCTTAGATCCTTTCAGCTCGGAGATTTGGTCCTGAAGCAAAAACTCGGAGTTCCCACTCGTTCGCTAGATCCAAATTGGGAAGGCCCGTATCGGGTTATTAAGATTGTGTGACCCGGAACTTATTACCTCGAAGACATGCAGGGAAAACCCGTACGTCGCCCTTGGCACGTGGATCATTTGCTGCAATACTTCCCCTAGATTCGATGTAGTTCACAACGACATTTTATGAATAAAAAGTCAAAGATATCTTTTGGTCGCTACTCCATTTACTTGGACCTGAACAGCCCTGAAGAGAATACATACAATCTCTTGGCCGATTGCCTACCTTTGGTAGGGATAAATTCACCTTGGATGGTCGCATTTCCATTTTATGGATAAAAATAACGCTGAAGGAGAGCATGTATGTACTCTCGACCATTCTTCTACCCTTGGTAAATTCGGAGGCTCAATCGATAGATCAGTCTATCTCTACGAGGGAATGGTCAGTACGACCCCCTGGATTGAGCACAACTCATTTCTCAACCGATAGATCAGTCTATCTCTACGAGGGAATGGTCAGTACGACCCCCCGGATTGAGCACAACTCATTTCTCAATTGATAGATCAGTCTATCTCCACGAAGGCAGGGTCACTACGACCCCCCGGGTTGAGCATAACTCATTGAAACAAGAAGGCATTCATTGCATGAAGGGAAAAAGAGAAGGTAAACAAGAACGAGAATATTTCCAAAAATATCTTTTCATTAATATGTCAATTGTTTACAAATGTCTGCTCGCGAGTACAGGAGAAAGAAAAACAAAAAAGAACATCAATCTCTCAGGGGAGGAGCCGTGCTCTCGACTTCAGGACCCATTTCTGGAGCCCCTCCAGCCTGCGTGGCTTCGGTCACCTCATTCTCAACAGCAGCTTGCTCCTCTGCAGCTATGATGGTCGCGACTCGTCCGAATTCCCCCATATCAAAAGATGGGGACATTCGTTGTACTACTCTTAGTGCAAAGTTGCGACCAGCATCATATGACTCATATCTTTCATCGTCATATAGCTGCGAGTTTCGGAACTCGAAAATTGCCCGAGGCCCTTCCTCCGAGAGCATTTTTACCAAGGTAACTCTCTCCTCGTCCCAATGGATCGAGTCATCCTTGAGCTGTGCGAGATTGGAGCGCTCCTTCTCCAAATTTTCGCTGACTTCTTTAAGTTGCGACTTGGCCTCCGCGAGCCGCTCCTCCAGCGAGATCCTGTCTTGACGAAAGATCTCCCTCTCTCTCTCCGCTTTCTCCTTCAACCCCGCGAGCTTCGCGAAGTTAGAATCCAAATCCTGATACCTATCGGTCAGGACTTGGACTTTCTCGATGAGGATCTTCTTCTCCTCATCTCTCTTAGAGATCACCGCCTCACGGGACTTGAGGAGCTGATCCCTTCCTTGGACCTGCCTTCTCCAAGGCGATCCTCTTTCCTTCTGCCTCATCGATCACGCGACGAGCGGCGACGATATCACGCTTCGTCCGCAAGATGAGATCTAAGCCCTGCAAAATGGAAAAGAAAACGTGAGAAAAATACTTGAGAGCCCAAAAATAAGGAAGTTAAACAAAATCTCCGAGGTCTTACCTGAACCATCCTTACCCCAGCCTCAAGGAAGAGGTTCTCAGGGCTTGGCTCGGGAAGAGAGCCAAAAGTTTGGGCGGAAATGTTGTCGAACAAAAATTTACAAATTGGATGGAGGTGGCGAGGAATAGAGAATGTTCCACCTCTAGACGGCTGGGCGACGACCAACCCAGTCGTGCTCGCGACAGGTGGGGCCACCGACTCGCGAGCAGGTCCCGGCTCGCCAGCAGGGGACAGCTCGCGAGCAGGCACCGACTCGCGAGGTTCTGTTTGCTCGCGAGCCTCATCAGCTGGGGGGCAGCTGGATCCTGCCCCATCAGGGGAGTTGTTAGTAATGTTAATCACTAGCGGTCCAGGTGCGACCACCAGTGAGGGGATGTTGGGCACTGCTGGTGCCCCCACCGTGCTCGCGAGAAGAGCAGGTTGGTCGCAACCCTTGCGGACGGATGGTTGAGAAGGCCCGGCAGACTTCTTCTGCCTTTTCGAGTTTGTGCCCTTTAGTCGAGGCAACAAACCCCTCTTTTCTCCAGCCTTTGTCATCGTGACTTCTTCGCCGAATATCAATCCCGCTGCCGCGAGTCGCGAGCAGGACAAGCAGGCTTCGATGTGCCTATCACTAACAGGCACCTTGTATACTTTTACTATCTTCTCGTTAATCCCTCCCTTCAAGTTTGGCTTATTCAGGGCCGGGATACCTGCGAGCACAAGTAGCGGTCAAAATATATATAAACCCTAGAATTTTAATTGGAGAAACAGCACAACGTGGGACTGTGCCTACCTTCACAGAAAAAATGGGTCACTCCTGGACCCCTGGAGGAGGCAGACTCCTAGTTCCTGGAAGCATAGAACCACCGCTTCCTCCAGCTGGGATAATTCGAGGAGGGCTTCCCCAGCACGAAGTTATCCCGGTGCCAGTAAAACAGGTAGTACTAGCCTTCGCTGGAGGGCGCCTTCTTCAAGCGAAACATACGGAGGAACTCCTCAGCTGTGAGCTCCCCGTTGCCGGCTTGAGCCCAGAGGACGAAGGAGCTCAGAACCACCCTCCATCCGTTCACAATAAGTTGCCCGGGGGCAATCTTATAGCATCGAAGAACATCCCGAACGAAAGGATGGAGAGGAAGGCGTACCCCCAGGATGAGCTGGTACTCGTAGAAAGCCACACACCCTTGGGGGGGGGGGGGGGGAGAATCTGGTGTCTCTCCATCTCCGGGCAACCGGAGAATGATAGAGTCAGGGATCAGATACCTCTCCCGTAACTCAACCAGCCGGTTCTCCGATAAAATAGAAGGATATCCGGCTACCGTGTATCTGCCTGCCGGAACCCTCACATTACTAGAAGCAGAGGATTCCGGTGTAGCATCTCCTAGTGGGATGGTGGTCTCGTCAGAGTCCTCAGCCATAAGATGGTAAAAAAAAAAGAAAAGGAATATACCCAGAAGGAAGAAAGGAAGGAAAAGGAACACCGGAGGAAGGAGTATGAGAGGAAGATGACGGAAAATTCTTTCGTTCGAAAAACTTCTGTAGAAAACCAGAGATATGGCGGACCCCGTATATTTATAGGCAATCATTCCGCCGCATATGATAATACGTGGCAGCCTTCCGTTCGGTGCGGCAGTCGAGCAGGCACGTCCATTAACTCCTCAGACACGTGGCGAGCGTCTCTTCATTCCCTGTCTGCGGAAAGGCTGCGGAAAGCTGGCGATCATTAATTCCAGCCCAATCATGTACGGTTTCATCTCGATAAAGACAACGGGCGGTTACGTATGACAGTGAATAAGTCCTTCCCTTAGAATTCTTGACGGTAAGGACTTGGGGGCATCTGTTATAGCCAAAACAGCGGAGATGTCTGCTGGAGGTTTTCCTACTGTTCCGATCTCGCGAGCACCTTTATCCGACTATCGAGAACGTCTATTTGCGACTTGCATATTCGGAAGATACTCCGATCCCGCGAGCACCTTTATCCGACTATCGAGAACGTCTATTCGCGACTCGCATATTCGGAAGATACTCCGATCCCACGAGCACCTTTATCCGACTATCGAGAACGTCTATTCGCGACTCGCATATTCGGAAGATACTCCGATCTCGCGAGCACATTTATTCGACTATCGAGAACGTCTGTTCGCAGCTCGCATATTAGGAAAAACGATGCTCGACTACCAAAGCTTCGAGAAGTTGTGATCGATAGTCAAATACTGGAAGGCAAGAGAAGTTGTGTTTTTCCTGCGACCAGACCTTCTCACAAGTCGTTGAAAGGTGTTACATCTGAATGAGCGAGTATTTGTACTCGCGACCATCTTCCTACATGCGAACAGCTTTTTCTGTGGTAACATCCCTTAGCCCTCAGTACCAGCAGCCCGTATAGGCCGATTTTGGGCTTATCTTCTTCAATGGTTCCGAGTCTCAAGGGATCGCTATCAAGGAACGAAATTATCGGATGAGTCATTAGATTAGATCTCCCCTCTATCTGAGGATAAGAATCTTATCCCACGAAATCAGCGGGATCTCGATATCTTACATAACAGATTGGATCATTTCATATCTATATAAGGAGATGACTCCATTAAGATACAGGTACACAATATTCAATCTCTAGCCTCGGCTGCTTGGTTATTCTCCTTCTTGCCTTATCTGACTTAAGCATTGGAGGGCTAACGACCGGACGCCGGCCACCCTTAATTGCTTTCTGTCTTCTTTCAGGTCCGGCGGAGGAAGTCTCTATTGGAGAGAAGGTGAACATCTGGGGGATCCTGTTACAAAATCTGACGTTAACAAATATGTTCTACTCTTTTTTTTTTGGGGGTTTTAGGACTTTCTATTTTTTTTTTCATGTATGAAATGTTATGCAAATGAGGATGTAAGAGGACTATTGACTTTCAAATATTAGACGGATTCGGTTTTTCAAGTTGGATCACAACTAGTGGAACTAGTATTTTCCCAGCAGAGTTGCCATTCTGTGGACACATGCCTTTCCACGCTCCCAACCCTCCCTTTTGAAAAGGGGTTGCGCGAATCACCATTGCCACAGGCTCGCCTCTTTCTCGATGGCTTTTTCGGTTGTCATGTTATCATTTAAACTGGATATGTTTCGATGAGTTCGTATAAGACCAGAGTCGCCACTAGCCAGTTACTTCTTATCTACAGTCGGCTAGACCCCGTAGAAACGTTAGAGAAGGGAATCCGAAGATTCCTTCCTCTAAAATGATTTTTTTTATTTGCAGTCAGGGATTTGAGGCAAGGGATCACGGTTATAGGGTGGGAAGGTGTTAAGCACCCACTCTGCCCGTACCGAAGTATGGTCTTTACTTCACAGAATCAAACTAATACTTGAATGTCTGAATTAATCCTCGTACATTCTCATGAATGATATGATGCACATATATGGGTCTGAATAGTAAGAGTTTCTGATGGGCAGGTTTCAATCAGATAGGCAAGCCCAGAGCATACGCTCGAACTGACAGGTGCTTTATGTGATATGCATGATGTGTGTTTGATCGGTCAGAGTTTCTGATGAGTAAGTTCCGAACAAATCGATGAGCCTTAAAGCATACGCTAAGACCTGATCAAGTGCTTGTAGTGGAATGATAAGCAGGGGAGTTGAAAGAATACTAAATGTTGCACTTATGCTAGATGCGAATGAGATGATGCTGATATAAGAGTAGCTAGATGGACGGAGGTTTCGCAAGGGTTAGCTTCAAGTGGCTAAGATTAGGACTTGTATAGCTTGAGAGACTTAAACCAGGGTCAGGCTGGGCTGGACTAGCGCTAGACTCTTCTCACTCGGGCTCTCCTTGGTGGAGGAATGAGCTAAAGGGGTGGAGATGGAATCGGAGCTTTCGGGTTGGAGAGAGGAAAGTGGATGCCATAAATGAGAAGGAGCGGGGGTATTTATAGCTACGAGGGATTGCAGTTCCTGTAAATAAGTTTGGGTGGCCCCTAGGAGGCCTCCCGTACGGAAGCCCTGCTTAAGCTTCAGAGCGTACGGACTCCGAACCTGAAGCAAAAAAGCTATAGGTTCAAGGTTCGAAGTTGCTCCAAAGTTGTGGCTCAGAAGTAGGTGAGTTGACTGGGTTTGAAAGATGAACTGACAAGGTGAGTTGACTGGGTGCAAGGGCTGGACTGACCCGGTGAGTTGACCCAACGGGTTGACTCACCAAGTTTGACTTTTTTAGGATTTTTGGATTGATTTTTTCTATGGATGGTTTTTTGGGCTGATGTTTAGGGGTGAGTTGACTAGGTTCGGCTTGAGTTGGGCTATGGATTGAGGCTTGCAAGGGTGAGTTTGGCTAGTTTTGGATATAGGGTTTGGGGACACAAACCTTCATTTATTCAGCTATCTCAACAAGCCTTGTAGCCAAAGGTCGGGTGTCTACACCTGCATGGCATGGGCTTGGATTTTGGGCCCAAATTCATGTTGAACTTAACTTGAATTTGGCTTGCATTTAGCCCAAACTTCGCTTCCATTTAGCTCAGGTTTTAACTTGGGTTTGACTAAAGTTTTGGCTAGTCTTTGGCTTAGACTTGGGAGTTGGCTTAGAATTTAACACCTGATGTGGGCACAAAATCTGAACGGTTCACTAGATGTGTCACCTCATAAGATACACATAGATAAATTGAGTAGGTAAAATCTCAACTATAGAGTAGGTAAAATCTCAACTATAGAGTAAAATCTATGATGTTGAAGGGATTTTTGTGGGTAAAATCTCTACCATAGATTGCTAAATAACCACACACCTTCAACTTACTAAAATACCTATCTTTTATTTAAACAACTTCATTCATAATTGGACGGGTTAAATTGTCCTTCGTTGCTCACATTATGTATGGTATAGATGGGTTGGGCCATTGTTGAGCCACACCCAACCTCAATCATCAATGGCAGTGAATTAGGTGCTACCTGAGGAACAACTTAGTGGGTGTTACCCCTACTGTGTGGCCCACATGGATGATATTTTATATATCCATGCCATCTATCTGATTCTCCAACGTATTTGAGGATGAGGTTCCAAAAATTATACATATCCAAATCTCAAGTGGACTATACCACTTTAAACAGTGGTGATTGAGCGCCCCAACATTAAAAATACTAAAGAGCGCATCGTAAGGTTTTGGTAATGTTTATTTGCAATCCAAGATGTTGATAATGTCAAGAAGATATGGATGAAGGGAAACTATAAATATTAGCTTGATCCAAAACTTTTGTGGCCCACAAAAAGTTTTTAATGGTCATTCATCATTGTTTCTAGTGGCATGGTCCACTGGAGATTTGGGTCTTCTTAGGGTTTGGGATCACGTCTAAAAAGAGATGAAAAAACAGATGGACGGCGTGGATATATAAAAAATACATCAAGATGGCCCCACACGGTTAGGGTAACACCTACTAAGTCGTTCCCCGAGTAATAGCTAATCCACTCTCTCACCAATAGAGGTGGGCAATGATCCGGGCCAAGCCGAGTTAGCCCTAGTTTGGTTTGGCTTGTTTTTGTGCCACCCCAGTTTGTGGATCGACTTGGTTTGGGTTTCGGGCCGACCCATGTGGCCCGAGTTTAGTTTGCTCTAAAAAAATTTGATTCGAGTCGGGATCAGTTTGGTCAAAAATTTCGAACTAGGCCAGGCCGGGCCGAATTCAAACAGGTGGCGGCTCTTTTTTTGCTTGTTTATTTAAATAGAAAATAATTTAAAAAGTTAGAAAAAAAAAGTACAAACTTATATTACTGTATGATGTTTAACATCCTCCAAAGGAGTATAGTTTCAAAATAAACATCTAAGAGCATTTTCCAAATAAAAGTACAGGAGCATAATTTTACAAGTGCAAGGAAACAATGTGCATTCATGTATATGTATTATGTATTATCCATGTCATCATGTATATGTATTATTCACGCTGTCCATCTATTTTACATATCATTTTAGAACATGATCCCAAAATGGAATCATATCCAAAGCTCAAGTGAATCACACCACATGAAACAGTGTGCTTACAATCTACGAGCTAAATCAAACTGAGCTTTGAGCTAAACCGAGCCGCTACTGCCCTAGTTTGAGCTTGGTTTGTTTTTTCAATCGAGCTTGACTCCATGGCTTGGTTTGGTTTGAACTTCCATTAGAACCAATCCAAGCCAGGCTTTTTCAAACCAATCCGAGCCGAGCTTTCGAGCTGGCTTGGTTAGTTCCCAGCGCTACTCACCAACGTAGTTTATTAATGGGCAGGGCATTCAACGGAAAAACCAGAACAAGCTAATGTACAATATGTATGTGGGTACATCCATGTGTATGCACATTGCACAGCTAGGCACAGAGAGCGTACCTTTAGTTCCATATTTCATTTTTAAACCCGAGTTTGTGTTGAGTCAGGTGGGTGATTGGGTAATGGATCGCCAGTGGCGTTCGGGCTTCAATTCCTGGTCTGCTCAGTAAACGTACCTGTCCCTGACCGAACCCGTGCTATTGGGAGTCCGATTGCGTCCTGAGTTACTCAGGACACTCTTATCGTACTGAGTAGACTCATTCGGGCCCACTGTAAATGTATGTAGTTTATCTACACTGTCCATCCGATTTGTCAAATCATTTAAGGAGTTGAAACCAAAATCGATGCATATCCAAACTCAGGTGGACCATACCATAAGAAACAGTGGGTATAATGATTTCCACCATTGAAACCTTTCTAGGGCCCGCAGTGATGCTTATTTGTCATCCAACCTTATCACTAGATCACACAGATATTGACGAAGGAAAAAAAACCAAATATCAGCTTGATACAAAGCTTCCGCAGCTCCTAAGAAATTTTCAACGGTACAGGATCAATTCATATTGTTTCCTGTGGTGTGGTACACTTAAGATTTAATATGCTTCATTTTTTTTCTCAACCTATTAGATTATCTGTGAAAATGGATTAACGGAGTGGATGAAATACATAAATCACGGTGGACCCCTCACGGTTTACTCAGTACGCTTACCGTGCTATTGACCCTTTGGGGCGCTGATTTCCTGCGAAAACCTTGCGCAGGAAGTTCCTGCGCTGGGAACCAAGGTGGGGCCACAGTGATTTTTATTTTTTATAAATCCACCCTGTCCATCCGTTTTGGGGGCTCATTTTAGGACATGATAACAAAAATGAACCCGATCCAAGACTCAAGTGGGCCTCACTAAAGGAAAAGGTGGGTAGGTAAATTACTACCGTTGAAACCTCCCTGGAGTCCACAGTGATGTTTATATGACATCCATACCGTTCATAACGTCAATACTACTGGGATGAACTGGAAACACAAATATTATCCTGATTCGAAACTCCCGTGGCTCCACAAATATTTCAACTGTGGACGTTTAATCCTCATGTTTTCGGCCCACTTGGTCTTGGATCCGGTTCATTTTTGTTCTCATGTCCTAAAATGAGCTCCCAAAACGGATGGACGGAGTGGATTTATAGAAAAACATCACTTTGGACCCACCTTGGTCCTGTGCAGACTCTGCAAGGCTTTCACAGGAAATCCGCTCCCGCGACTTTAACACGGACGGGGATTCGCTACTAAACACGACAGTAGCCAAACTCCCTACTGAAGTGACGTCACCCAGTTCTGTGGGCCCACCATGACGTATGTGTTGTATCCACACCGTCCATACATTTGGAGAGATCGTTTTATGCCATGATCCAAAGAATGAGAAAGATAAAAATCTCAAGTGGACCCCACCACAGAAAACAGTGGGGACAATAGCACCCACCGTTGAAATCTTACTAAGGCCCACAATGATGTTTATTTGAGATCCAACCTGTTCATAAGTTGACAAAGACATGGACGAAGGGAAAAAACAGATATCAGCTTGATTGAAAACTTATGTGGACCTAAGAAGATTTTAATGGTAGGCGTTCAGTCCCCACTGTTTTCTGTGGTGGGGTCTACTTGAGCTTCGGTTCTACCTCATTCTTTGGATCATGGCATAAAACGATCTCTCCAAATGGATGGACGGTGTGGATACAACACATACATCATTGTGGGGCCCACAGAACTAGGTGACGCCACTTCAGTAGGGAGTTTGCTACTGTCGTTTCCAGTAGCTAATCCCCGTCCCTTTTCCACCCTAAGATCTTAGACATTATCTCTTTCTTTCTTTAATTACCTTTTTTTTTTCATTAGAAAAATGAAAAGCAAAAGAAAGTAATGGCTGACTCGGATGGATATTGCTTTTAAAAAGTAGCGTCTCCAAACAGGCCCGACATCCTTCCATATCACTGGTGGTTGGGACGCTGCCGGTCACGTGAATAAGGGAGAGTCTAAAAAGCCAAAAATACAACTGATTGGTGGGCCTTTTTGTGCCCTTAGTAAAACAGTTCATGATTCTGTTAGTAAAACACTTCATGATTCTGTTATCTGACTAGACTCCATGTCTTTTGTCTGCCTCTCTCTCTCTCTCTCTCACCATGCTATGTTTCAGCCCATCTAGCACTGGTGATCACACCACTTGCCTCTCACACGTGTGCCCGATCCATGCTCCTCGTCAGGTGGGTCCCACGGTGGTGTGGTGATTGTCTAAAAGAATCATGCCCATTTAATAGTAAGGGGGCCACATGTGTATCTTGAATTTGTGACATTGACGCCCCGTCCACATTGCCACGTGTGAGAGGCAAGTATTAAAAAGGAAAAAGAAAAAAAGAAAAGGCGAATGCACGGGCTTCTTCAAAGAACATGTAGATGTAAGTAGGTCATGGCATTAAGATGACCATAATTAGTGTAAGTTCTATGGAGATGTTATGGTCATCAGCTTGGCACCTATCAATATACATGGTCCACCACATGTGGCTGTATCCATCCATGTCGGAACGGTCCATAAGAGCTAGTTATTCGGGTCTCACCAATCTCCCCCGGTGTAATTCCTTGTCAAGAAAATCATGCCTATGTAATCATAAGGTGGACCTTTATGTCTGTCTTGAATTTGGACCATTGATCAATTTCTCTCCACAGATCGATTCTTTTCATCTAGGTCGCTCGTGTACAATATTCTTCAGTACCACGTGTGAGAGACAAGGAGGAACATGTAAGTAGGTGATGGAATTAAGATGACTATGATTAGGGTAAGCTTCATGAAGATGCTATGGTCCCCAGCTTCTCACATGTCAATCCAAATGGTCCATCACACGTTGCCGATGACTATTCATGTTGGGATGCTCCCTAAGGGCCAGTTACCTGGCCCCACCGGTCTCCTGTCTACCATTTGGTTGACACGTGGAAGCAAATCAGTGGTTAGTTGAATGTGACATTATTTTCTGGTTAGAACAAATTGCTATCGGAATCACGTGTCACTACGTGTGCTGCTCAATTATTGTATGATTGTGTTGCATCCATGGGGATGTAGGCGCCGCAATTTTCGGAATGTGTTGCACCTAAAGTTTTCTTTCTAAACTGAAACAGATAACTGTTCTGGCATGATAGGTTCAAGTTTGTAGTGACCGTATACCCAGGTCCACAGCTCAAGTGGCAGACTGAGTGAAGATAGCCTCGTTTCAACACACTGAGGTCATGGTATCGCGTCCCATAGTGGGGGTGGCTAACATTGTAATGTGACTAAGAGGGCTGGGTGGTGTACTAACAATGGAGCGTGTGAACTACCCCATTAAAAAAAAGAAACAAAGTTTGTAGTGACCTTTTGATCACATGGTCCGATGGAATCCACGGGTGGGAACCCTAACTGTGAGGCCCACTGTGATGTATGTGACTACATCCATACCGTCCATCCATATTGAAAACTCATTTTAGGGCATGATCCAAAAAATAAAGCAGTTTCAAATCCTAGATGGACCATAGTATGGGAAACTATGGTGATTGACCATTAAAAACTTCTTGCGGGGCACAAAAGGTTTGGATCAAGATGATATTTGTGTGGCCTTGACATTCGTAATGATCACTTCGTTATCTATGAGCTACAAAGGAATATGTCTTAACATTAAAAAAATTAGAAGAAAAACTTATAGGCTACGTAGATGCTTTAGTGTATGGTGACTCTTTCCATGACGGAGGCATTCAAGGAAAGTGTTTGATTGAGAGGCATGATGAATGAATTGGAGCTTCAGCAAGAGGTCGTGCCAGTTAATTATGACAACGAAAACGCGGTCAATTTGGTGAAGAATTTTTTATCATTCTCGTACTAAACATATTAATGTTCATCATTATTTTATACAGCAGTTGCTGGAGGAAGACGGAGTTACTCTTGAGAAGATCCACACAAGCATTAATCTAGCAAACATGCTTACGAAGGTGGTACCTACGGAGATGGAGTGTAAACGAGATGGAGGCAAGTGAAGTTATGATGGAGATGAATAAAGATGGATGAAGTACCTTGAAGTAGTGATGGATCGATGCAAGATTGAAGGTTTGGTGGAGATTGTTGAAAGGAGCCTTAAATCATAAAATCAGGGGGTCATCGATCGATCGATTACTATGGTCAATTGATCGAAAATACCTCACATGAGATAGTTTAGTCTCTGAACACTTTTGAACCAATTTGGTCGATCGACCATTAGGGCTCGATCGATTGAAATTGGCTGGATTTATTCACAAACTCACTGGACAGTTTTTGGGCATGTTTGATCAACCGAACATGAGGCATCAAGCGATTGAGGGATCATCGATCGTTGTCGATCAATCAATCGACTGATGGTGCTCGTTGTTTTGCATAAGTACATGGTTTTGTTTCTAGTACCGGGTGTAACAATATATATGCGGTTGTAATGCAGGATTAGGGTATTCGAGGGAGTTCTAAAACATTTATACAGTTTGTGAGAAAGAGGTTAGTATTTCTCATCATTGTAAGTTCGGATTTCCATCTCTTATAATTCGTTTCATAGTGGATTGTTGTCACTTTGTGCTGTGCTTTTTTCCATAATGATTTTCCACATAAAATCTATGTTCTCTGGTTTCTTTGCTTGCGTTTATCTATTGCGCATTTGATTGAACTATGTGATTGCTTTCGCGACGGCCCAACAGACCCGTGATCCAACTAGACATAAATACATGTCGTTATTTTCAACTTGACCCAACATGACCCAAATTTGCTCAACCTGAGCCTAGCCAATTTGAAATCGGGTTGGAGTTTTCCAACCCCAACCCAACCTGTTGACATTGACAATTTGGTTTACCCGAACCAAACTTGCAGCCCTATGCCAAACTAGACTAGACTCAATCAACTTAGATGAGTTGCATCCAACTCAGAATCAATCCATGGTCCAGAGGTATTCTAACCTGTCAGAGTTATTACCACTTAAGTATTTTATGGTGAAGAGATTGCATGATCTTATCACGACCTTCATGAGCTATTAAATTATGGGTGGATGGACAAACCTTGATCGGCTTAGTCTTTCTTTTTTCATACCACTAGGGGATGGTGATAATGCAAAAATCGCAGCTGGATTATTTAAATCATTGAACAGAAATGCTTCTTTGGATTCGTAAGCATTCCATGGTGGGGCCAATTGAATGAACGATGGATGTTCTGAGTTGATGATTTGAACTTATTTTCTTTCTCTACTAATGTTCTATTCTTCATTTTTCATGCTATTGATTGCATGGTGAGGATCATTTGATGGGCGTGACAGTTTGCACCATGGCCCGTTCTAATGGTACGAATGGGTGGTATGGTTTGAATAAAAATGATTGTCTACCAATCAGAAATGATCTATCAAAACATAATACCCATGAAATGATTTTAGAGCTAACTGATGGTCCTGATTAGTCATTTGAATGAGGAAGTGTCCTAATTGGAATCTACTCCATGTAACCTTTTCCCACACATGGAAATGATACTATGGGGCCGATCGCGACTTAGATTAGACCTTGGAACCAGCAATGTGGTTGATGTGGTGCAAGAGCGCTGGTCCAACAAGGCGGGTCTTGTGCAACAAAATGTCACATGCAAAAGTGTTATGCCTAACGGCCATTTCGTTAGGATCTCAGTGCCTCTCTCATATGATTCTCTCTCTCTCTCTCTCTCTCTCTCTCTCTCTCTCTCCAGATCTTCCTCACTTAGCCTCTTGATCTCTCCCCTCCCTCTCTCCCTCCCTCTCTCTCTCTCTCTCTCTCTCTCTCTCTCTCTCTCTCTCACAATTCCTCTCCCTCCCTCGCGGTCTCCTTCTCTCTCTCTCTAGTGGTGGCAGTGGGGTGACGTTGGGAGTTGCAGCGAGAATAGCAACAACTTCGGTTTCGAAATTTTTATAAGTATTTTCTTTGACTCAGTTTTTTAATTTCATATTAAATTTTTTGTTCTTAATCGAGAACCCTAATTGTGCCATTGTGGATTTTCGCGAATTTGGGGATTTTTCGTATTTTAGATTTCTTTTCTAACTAAAATCCGTAAACATTCCTATTTGGGGTTCCTAATTAAAGATTTGATATTAGGGCATATTAATGCCTAATTAATAATTACTCACTCTAATCAGATTCATCATTTTGAATTGTGTTTGGATTTTTTTCACCATTGTAGCAGGATTTGATTGAATATAAGAAATTCTTTCCTCAACAACCAATAGCCTGAATTTATTTGGATTGTGTTTGGGTCATTTGATTATCAATGGGGATGTTTGGGTGCTAACTGAATTATAACAATTGAATCTAGCAACCAATAGCCTGAAATCTTTTTTCGATTTTAATAAACAAAGATGGATCTCCATTTGCCTTTTTATCCTTCACTATATGACGCAAATTTCTAAAATCCATTATGTTTTGTCCTAAAATAATTAACACTCAACTATGAAATGGTTTTTCTTTTTTTAGATTCCCTTGTGCAGTCTAGTATCGCTACTGAAGCCAGTCACTTAAAAATTCATTAATGAAACTAATATCTTTGCTAGGTCATTGTTTTGAGAAAAAAAAAAAATGAAGAATGCTAAATGACTTTGTAGTTTTGAAGACTTCCACTTTGGTCACCTCTGTGTATTATTTGTTAGAAACAAGTTACAATCAAAATATGTACTATAAAGTTAAAATGGCTAGTGCTTTTTTAGAAAAAAAAAAAAGAAAAAGAGAGAGAGGAAGATTCAATTTATCAATGAATTCATTAAATTAGTTGAATTCGGCTCCTTCAAGGTGCAAGGAGCTTACATCTAAGAAATAAACTCCACTCCCTCTTTCTTACTCTGTTAGAAACATACAATCAGTAAAATCAACCCCATTTAACACAATGAATGCTATGGTTTGCTTAGCAATCCACTTATTAGCGGAAGGTTATTTGCTAGCATTTTTCTGACTCATCATATTTTTGTACTGCACTTCTGTGAAATTAATTGAGTGTGAACTCTTGAGATTTTTTTTTAGAGTTTTTGCCATAGAGATACCTATCGTTTAGGCTATAGACGGATCAGTACCTACTTTTAGACTTATTCCAAATCAGTACTTAAGGTTTACAATATACGGACATCTTACTACTTTGTTGACATTGACTGATGGAGGGGTAACGTAGACATCCATTTTGTCACAAAAAGACGCATTTATCCCTACTTATATACAAAGGCGATTTTGCGACTATGATTTTCGGCCTAACACACATCCAGATTAAATAATTGCAGGCTTGAGTAAGTGATGGTCCTGATTAGTCATTTGAATGGGGAAGTGTCCTAATTGGAATCTACTCCATGAAACCTTTTCCCACACATGGAAATGATACTATGGAGCTGATCGCGACTTAGTTTAGACCTCGGAACCAGCAATGCGGTTGATGTGGTGCAAGAGAATTGGTCCAACAAGGCGGGTCTTGTGCGTGAAAATGTCACATGCAAAAGTGTTATGCCTAACGGCCATTTCGTTAGGATCTCAGTGCCTCTCTCAAATGATTGTTTCTCTCTCTCTCTCTCTCTCTCTCTCTCTCTCTCACACACACACACACACACACAATTCCTCTCCCTCCCTCGCGGTCTCCTTCTCTCTCTCTAGCGGTGGCAGTGGGGTGACGTTGGGAGTTGCAACGAGAATAGCAACAACTTCGGTTTCAAAATTTTTATAAGTATTTTCTTTGACTCAGTTTTTTAATTTCATATTAAATTTTTTGTTCTTAATCGAGAACCCTAATTGTGCCATTGTGGATTTTCGTGAATTTGGGGATTTTTCGTATTTTAGATTTCTTTTCTAACTAAAATCCCTAAACATTCCTATTTGGGGTTCCTAATTAAAGATTTGATATTAGGACATATTAATGCCTAATTAATAATTACTCACTCCAATCAGATTCTTCATTTTGAATTGTGTTTGGATTTTTTCACCATTATAGCAGGATTTGATTGAATATAAGAAATTCTTTCCTCAACAACCAATAGCCTGGATTTTTTTGGATTGTGTTTGGGTCATTTGATTATCAATGGGGATGTTTGGGTGCTAACTGAATTATAACAATTGAATCCAGCAACCAATAGCCTGAAATCTTTTTTCTATTTTAATAAACAAAGATGGATCTCCATTTGCCTTTTTATCCTTCACTATATGACGCCAATTTCTAAAATCTATTGTGTTTTGTCCTAAAATAATTAACAGTCAACTATGAAATGGTTTTTTTTTTTTTTTAGATTCCCATGTTAAGTCTGGTATCACTACTGAAGCCAGTCACTTAAAAATTCATTATTGAGACTAATATCTTTGCTAGGTCATTGTTTTGAGAAAAAAAAAATGAAGAATGCCAAATGACTTTGTAGTTTTTAAGACTTGCACTTTGGTCACCTCTGTGTATTATTTGTTAGAAACAAGTTACAATCAAAATATGTACTGTAAAGTTAAAATGGCTAGTGCTTTTTTAGAAAAAGAAAAAGAAAAAGAGAGAGAGGAAGATTCAATTTATCAATGAATTCATTAAATTAGTTGAATTCGGCTCCTTCAAGGTGCAAGGAGCTTAGATCTAAGAAATAAACTCCACTCCCTCTTTCTTACTCTGTTAGAAACATACAATCGGTAAAATCAACCCCATTTAACACAATGAATGTTATGGTTTGCTTAGCAATCCACTTATTAGCGGAAGGTTATTCGCTAGCATTTTTCTGACTCATCATATTTTTGTACTGTACTTCTGTGAAATTAATTGAGTGCGAACTCTTGAGATTATTTTTTAGAGTTTTTGCCATAGAGATACCTATCGTTTAGGCTATAAACAGATCAGTACCTACTTTTAGACTTATTCCAAATCAGTACTTAAGGTTTGTAATATACGGACATCTTACTACTTTGTTGACATTGACTGACGGAGGGGTAACGTAGACATCCATTTTGTCACAAAAAGACGCATTTATCCCTACTTACAAACAAAGGCGATTTTGCGACTATGATTTTCAGCCTAACACACATCCAGATTAAATAATTGCAGGCTTGAGTAAGTGATGGTCCTGATTAGTCATTTGAATGAGGAAGTGTCCTAATTGGAATCTACTCCATGTAACCTTTTCCCACACATGGAAATGATACTATGGAGCCGATCGCGACTTAGTTTAGACCCCGAAACCAGCAATGTGGTTGATGTGGTGCAAGAGCGTTGGTCTAACAAGGCGGGTCTTGTGCGAGAAAATATCACATGCAAAAGTGTTATGCCTAACGGCCGTTTCGTTAGGATCTCAGTGCCTCTCTTATATGATTGTCTCTCTCTCTCTCTCTCTCTCTCCAGATCTTCCTCACTTAGCCTCTTGATCTCTCCCCTCCCTCTCTCTCTCTCTCTCTCTCTCTCTCTCACAATTCCTCTCCCTCCCTCGCGGTCTCCTTCTCTCTCTCTCTAGCGGTGGCAGTGGGGTGACGTTGGGAGTTGCAGCGAGAATAGCAACAACTTCGGTTTCGAAATTTTTATAAGTATTTTCTTTGACTCAGTTTTTTAATTTCATATTAAATTTTTTGTTCTTAATCGAGAACCCTAATTGTACCATTGTAGATTTTCGTGAATTTGGGGATTTTTCGTATTTTAGATTTCTTTTCTAACTAAAATCCCTAAACATTCCTATTTGGGGTTCCTAATTAAAGATTTGATATTAGGACATATTAATGCCTAATTAATAATTACTCACTCCAATCAGATTCTTCATTTTGAATTATGTTTGGATTTTTTCACCATTGTAGCAGGATTTGATTGAATATAAGAAATTCTTTCCTCAACAACCAATAGCCTAAATTTATTTGGATTGTGTTTGGGTCATTTGATTATCAATGGGGATGTTTGGGTGCTAACTGAATTATAACAATTGAATCTAGCAACCAATAGCCTGAAATCTTTTTTCTATTTTAATAAACAAAGATGGATCTCCATTTGCCTTTTTATCCTTCACTATATGACGCCAATTTCTAAAATCTATTGTGTTTTGTCCTAAAATAATTAACAGTCAACTATGAAATGGTTTTTTTTTTTTTTTAGATTCCCATGTTAAGTCTGGTATCACTACTGAAACCAGTCACTTAAAAATTCATTATTGAGACTAATATCTTTGCTAGGTCATTGTTTTGAGAAAAAAAAATGAAGAATGCCAAATGACTTTGTAGTTTTGAAGACTTGCACTTTGGTCACCTCTGTGTATTATTTGTTAGAAACAAGTTACAATCAAAATATGTACGGTAAAGTTAAAATGGCTAGTGCTTTTTTAGAAAAAGAAAAAGAAAAAGAGAGAGAGGAAGATTCAATTTATCAATGAATTCATTAAATTAGTTGAATTCGGCTCCTTCAAGGTGCAAGGAGCTTAGATCTAAGAAATAAACTCCACTCCCTCTTTCTTACTCTGTTCGAAACATACAATCGGTAAAATCAACCCCATTTAACACAATGAATGTTATGGTTTGCTTAGCAATCCACTTATTAGCGGAAGGTTATTCGCTAGCATTTTTCTGACTCATCATATTTTTGTACTGCACTTCTGTGAAATTAATTGAGTGCGAACTCTTGAGATTTTTTTTTAGAGTTTTTGCCATAGAGATACCTATCGTTTAGGCTATAGACGGATCAGTACCTACTTTTAGACTTATTCCAAATCAGTACTTAAGGTTTGTAATATACGGACATCTTACTACTTTGCTGACATTGACTGACGGAGGGGTAACTGTAGACATCCATTTTGTCATAAAAAGACACATTTATCCCTACTTATATATAAAGGCGATTTTGCGACTATGATTTTTGGTCTAACACACATCCAGATTAAATAATTGCAGGCTTGAGTAAGTGATGGTCCTGATTAGTCATTTGAATGAGGAAGTGTCCTAATTGGAATCTACTCCATGTAACCTTTTCCCACACATGGAAATGATACTATGGAGCCGATCGCGACTTAGTTTAGACCCCGGAACCAGCAATGTGGTTGATGTGGTGCAAGAGCGTTGGTCCAACAAGGCGGGTCTTGTGCGAAAAAATGTCACATGCAAAAGTGTTATGCCTAACGGCCGTTTCGTTAGGATCTTAGTGCCTCTCTCATATGATTGTTTCTCTCTCTCTCTCTCTCTCTCTCTCTCTCTAGATCTTCCTCACTTAGCCTCTTGATCTCTCCCCTCCCTCTCTCTCTCTCTCTCTCTCTCTCTCACAATTCCTCTCCCTCCCTCGCGGTCTCCTTCTCTCTCTTTCTAGCAGTGGCAGTGGGGTGACGTTGGGAGTTGCAGCGAGAATATCAACAACTTCGGTTTCGAAATTTTTATAAGTATTTTGTTTGACTCAGTTTTTTAATTTCAGATCAAATTTTTTGTTCTTATTCGAGAACCCTAATTGTGCCATTGTGGATTTTCATGAATTTGGGGATTTTTCATATTTTAGATTTCTTTTCTAACTAAAATCCCTAAACATTCCTATTTGGGGTTCCTAATTAAAGATTTGATATTAGGACATATTAATGCCTAATTAATAATTACTCACTCCAATCAGATTCATCATTTTGAATTGTGTTTGGATTTTTTTCACCATTGTAGCAGGATTTGATTGAATATAAGAAATTCTTTCCTCAACAACCAATAGCCTGAATTTATTTGGATTGTGTTTGGGTCATTTGATTATCAATGGGGATGTTTGGGTGCTAACTGAATTATAACAATTGAATCTAGCAACCAATAGCCTGAAATCTTTTTTCTATTTTAATAAACAAAGATGGATCTCCATTTGCCTTTGTCCTTCACTATATGATGCCAATTTCTAAAATCTATTATGTTTTGTCCTAAAATAATTGACACTCAACTATGAAATGGTTTTTTTTTTTTCAGATTCCCTTATTAAGTCTGGTATCACTACTGAAGCCAGTCACTTAAAAATTCATTAATGAGACTAATATCTTTGCTAGGTCATTGTTTTGAGGAAAAAATGAAGATTGCTAAATGACTTTGTAGTTTTGAAGACTTGCACTTTGGTCACCTCTATGTATTATTTGTTAGAAACAAGTTACAATCAAAATATGTACTGTAAAGTTAAAATGGCTAGTGCTTTTTTAGAAAAAAGAAAAAGAAAAAGAGAGAGTGGAAGATTCAATTTATCAATGAATTCATTAAATTAGTTGAATTCGGCTCCTTCAAGGTGCAAGGAGCTTACATCTAAGAAATAAACTCCACTCCCTCTTTCTTACTCTGTTAGAAACATACAATCGGTAAAATCAACCCAATTTAACACAATGAATGTTATGGTTTGCTTAGCAATCCACTTATTAGCGGAAGGTTATTCGCTAGCATTTTTCTGACTCATCATATTTTTGTACTGCACTTTTGTGAAATTAATTGAGTGCGAACTCTTGAGATTATTTTTTAGAGTTTTTGCCATAGAGATACCTATCGTTTAGGCTATAGACAGATCAGTACCTACTTTTAGACTTATTCCAAATCAGTACTTAAGGTTTGTAATATATGGACATCTTAAAAGAAAAAATGTGGGCCCTACTTGATTAAAAAAGAAAAAATTAAAAAGAAGTAAAAAAACGGGGGGGGGGGGGGGGGGGGGGGGGGGGGGGGGGGGGGGGGGGGGGGTTGGCACCATGATTTATGTGTTTCATCCATTTGTCCATCTATTTTGTCATATCATTGTCGGATCCGAGTCTTAAGTGGAACACACCACATGGAACGGTGGGGTCAAGTTGCTGCCCTTTTTGGCAGCTGTCTGATAGGCCCTCGTGGGCCCCACCATGATGTATATGTTAGATCCACGCAGTTCATCTCTTTCTCCAGTTTATTTATTTTAGGTCATGGGTCTGAAAATGAAGAAGATCAAGATTTCAAATGGGCCATACCAACGAGAATAATTTCCACCATTGAAACCTTCTTAGGCCCACTGTGATTGTTTATGCTGTTTATTATGTCCAAACCAAATCTCTTTGGGTAGGCCATGAGATGGCCAATTCGATGGACGGATTAGATTTTTCATGTTGACCCCACCTTGCTAGGAAAGCACAATAATAATAATAAAAGGAGTCGTTAGAACAGACAGCATCCAGAGGACGCCGCTGCCAGCGGACGCCCTTATTGGGCATGATTAGGGGACCCACCATGATGTTTATGTTTTATCCACACCGTGTGGACCCATTGCATGACAAGTAGGGCCAGCTCGTGGGGCACACCTCATGGATGGATTGGATCCAGCATTCCTACGATTAAACAATTCTAACCATCTAATAAAAATACAATTTCCTCAAGAAGCTAAATCCATTATGGAATAAGAGTATAACAAGAAAAATAGCAAAAACTTTGTCCCCAACAAGTGTCTAAGAAAGTGTACAAAAACAGCATATACTTTATCCCCACAAAACTTTCCATATATCTTTCGCGTCCTTCAACTTCTGAAATCCACGGTAATTGCAACAATTGAAGCCTACAACCTGTAGATGAGCATCGTCCCAATTACAATAAAGACCCGAACTTCTACCAACAAACACCACCTAAAACTGCTCCCAATTACGGTTTAGATTGATATTAGCATAGTTGAACATGTATCAGTTTAGACTTGCATAGAATGAAAGAAAAAAAAAAGAACTCAATTTAGATTGATATCAACATAACCGAACCTGTATCAGTTTAGGTTGATAGGTTCTTTGCACGAACATCGATTGTGTTCGAGGCCATGATAGTGACTACACTTCACCATCTGTGATGAAGACGATCGGGACTCATCTTGACTTTGAATCCTCAGTTTCCTCGGATGACCAGGAGGGCGACGAGTAATAGGAGGAAGCACAACATCGTCAACCTCTGGCCATTGTTTGTGGTCTCCCATCGCATGGATAGGTTGCTCATAAAGTTTTTTTTTAAGAAATCAACCGTGTTAAATGGTGAACAGAACTCTTCGAATATGCCCACGATGGCCCAAACTGCTGCAATCGCATGCTTACACGGCATACCTATAACCTAAAATCGACGGCATGTGCATGTCTTATTCCTCAGATTTACTACCTCTGTGCCCTCTGATAAGTAATTGACCTTTGATTCTTCTGAGGTCGCTAGTTTGACATGGCAGTCACTTGCCAAAACAAATAGTAGCTTTAACCTTTTCATTGCATTCAGAACAAGATATGTATTCCATTTATTTGTCATAGCCCTTCGTATTGCAAAAGTGTTCATGATTTTTGATCTGGTTAGATTCATAGCTTCGACAACGGGCTTCGATCCAACTTCGAATATGTAGTTATTAAAGCTTTCTGATATGTTGTTTGTAACGTGGTCCACATGTGACGCATCAAGGAAAAATGCCCTAGACCAATATTGTGGAGCAATCTTCGAAATCCATTGATGGGTATTCACAGATTCTTTCTTCATTTCTTCCATAGATTGAGCAAAATCGTACATCGTAAATGCTTGTTATGCCCTCCAAATTCTATCTTTAAAAACTTGCTTTTGAATTGTTTTTTAAAGTTCTGATAGATGTGACGAACGTAGAATCTATGATGTGCATCCGAAAATACAGTGTCTACGACTTCGATCAAGCCTTTCTGCCTGTCCGACATAATCACAAGATTCCTTGGCATGCCAATGCCATCATGTAATGCGCTCAAAAACCACTTCCAACTATCTGTATTCTCCCCTTCTACCATAGCTATAGATAAGGGGAAAATACAATTGTTGCCATCGATTGCCATGACAGACAAGAACACACCCTTGTTTTTGGTTTTTATATGGCAGCCATCAAGACCGAAAAAAGGCCTAGCCGCAGCAAGGAAACCTCTAATACATCCTCCAAAGCACATGAACATCCATTTAAAATGACGATCTTCGGCACTTTCTACGTTTAACCTGATAATGCTGCCAGGATTTTCCGATAGTAATGCATGACAATACCTTGGAACCATTCTAAATGAATCCTCATGCGAGCTAATGATTTTTGTTAGAACTATGTCTCTTGCACGCCAAACTTTTTTATACTTCACTTTCAATCCATATTTCCTTTGTAGTTCTTTTTGTAGGGTTTCTACCATTACTTCAAGATTGTCACGAACCGTGTTTTCTATAGTTGTAGAGATCCACATCGTAGATGCCATTCTATTTCCCCTTTCATTGACCACGCTGCATGTGTGTTCTTCCTTCAAAGTCTTGACAACAAAGTTTTTCCCATTTGATGCACACTTGCATGGATCCTCCAAGGACATTTGCCAGCCTTACATTTCGCAATGACACGCCTTTTATCGTTGAATATGAATTGAAGCTCATGCCTCATGCACACCGAGTACCGCCTAACTGCCATCCGAAATGCATCTACATCATCAAATTCCTGTCTAAGAAAAAAACTTGGTTCATCTACTGTGAAATCATGTTTCTCATCATCTTCGTCATCCGCATAAAGATCATCAGAGTCTTCATCCTCTGATGATTCATTGGAAGGGATTTCACTCATATGCAAGAAAGAAGTAATTATAAAAAAAAAAGTAAGAACGTTAGTTTGTATAAAAAGAAAATAATCAATTATCCAAATTACCTTAATGGAAATAGATAAATATGAGTATTTCTCTTATTTGATACTTCATCCAAAAATACTGGAACGTAGATGGTGATTGGTTGTTATTAGATGAAAATTGAAAGTTAGCTCTAAATACATTAGAAGCCTATTGCAAAAAAAAAAAAAAAAAAAAAAACACAATAATGAAAACTTCAATAAGCACAAATTATATGAATGCCACAATTATTATTCTAAATCTATTAAATTAAATCTCACTTTCACCTGAGATCCAACGATAGAAGGGTTTTGTTAAAACATGATAACATTAGGAAACTAATGCCAATTTTTTTTTTTTGGTCAGTCATGCAACGCACCCACCCAGTTAATCGCGCAACACACCCACCCGGTCAGTCATGCGACGCACCCACTGGTGCAGTTAGGAGCGGGAGTTTCACCCTGATGGGTTTCGATACCTAGACCTCTTGTTGAAACTCCACAGAGTCTACCAACGAGGTAAAGGCCTGAACCCAAACTAAACTAATGTCGATTTTGAGCATATGGTATATTGATGAATCCACGAAGGCTTGGAGTGTAGCCCATCATTGCACAAGCTCCAGTTGATAATCCAAAAGGATGACCCACCTGAATATGTGACCCTAATACAGGGAAAAAATATTAGAAAATTTAACAAAAATAATATCTAATATGACAAGATTTGAAAAGAAAGTTGTTAATAATACCAGATTAAAGTGATTGAATTGAGATAATATAAACGGATAATGTGAATGTAGATATTAAGAGTGCATGATGTTTGATGCGTGGGAATTTTTCTGTCTCTCTTAATTAACTTGTGGTTGAACAGATTCAATTCGAGGTCTTTTCTTCCCAGCTTTATCTAATGGATTTTTAAACGCACGACGACTGCCTCCAACTTTAGGCTTTGCTTTAAACTCAGTTATAGTTTGTGAACCTAGACTATTAACAAAAGTAATATCTTTTATTGTTGACGCAGGGCATACGTTTTCAATATCCACACTTTCAATTAGCTCAATGCATGCATGTTTAGTACATACACTTCCAAACAGTTCAAAATGCGCACAATTAGTATCTAAACTTTCAGTAGGCTCATCATGTCCATTTTCCACTTCAGGCGGCTTTGCTAACTGTTTCTTAATATTTTTCATATATTTCATCACTTCATCTTGAAATTTATTTACATATTTATCAACAAATTTAAACACCTCGTCATGTTCCCCGACCATTGTTGCAATTTTAAGAAGTTTGCGACATAAATAATTGTATCACTTACTTGAAGCAATATTACAATCATCATGTATTATTAACCTAGTATGATTTCTAGCAAAACCTAACTTTGCATCTTGTTGCCATCACTCTATAATATAACAAGGAGGAAGTGCTTTTACATTATAATAATCTAAAACTTTCAATGTATGACTATATAAGATTCCCACAAACACAAACTTCTTATAGCTACATGTCACCGTACCATCTAAAGAGTTGAATCTAACAATACGTCATTTATCTTTATCATTATGAGTAACTCGAAACTATGTAACCATGCCAAATTCACCACACTTAAAAATTGAATGACTAAGAAATTTATTATATTCATCTCGAAACAACCCAAACACTTTCAGAGTATAAACCTTTGTCGCTTCCGTCAACATCGCCACATTAACAAACATTACCGGAGTACTTTGCCTCATTTTAAAATCAACTACGGATTCCTCATATCAACGATCATCCAGTATCCGTTCATATTGAGTGAAGAAACGTAAGAGATATTTGTGCTTAGAGTTAAGATATTTTTTCAAAAAACTATTTATACTCTCACTCCATTTTGTGCTTTTCATGTCACCACATAATGTGTTCTTCCATAATCCAAAGTCAATTTTTCCCTTTATTTAAACAGATCTTGTAACCACTGGTTATGCGTTAAATCATACTTCTTGAGCATTTCATTCCATGCAGTTAAAAACTCTTCCTCCTCATAATCATATATGCACATACTAAAATTATGTTTAAAACTTTTTTAGGTATTAAATAAATGGCCGAGGTGCTTAACATCATTTTGGAAAATATGCCAGATACATAAACAGTGATATGTTTCCTGGCATCATTGAAGCTATTGCATTAGCCATTGTAGCATCTTGGTCTATTAGTAGTGTATTTGGTTGTTTTCCAAACATCGCACTTAAAAACGTTTCAAACAACCACTTGAAAGATTTAATAATTTCATCATACAATAAAGCCACACCAAATATTATAGTTTTCTTATGATGATTTACCATAATAAATGGGCAAATGATCGCCCGTAATTATTTGCTTTGTATCTAGTGTCAAAGTGTTGAGCTCTTAATTGTGCATATTCTAACCCTAATTCATCACTCATTATGCATGGATTTTATGTTTAAATACTATTCTAATGTATGGCTTTATGATTGTAGGAATGAGAGAGAGTTCACTCGATCAATAGCTAAAAAAAGCACATTTAGGAACCTTGGATGAAGACCTAAGGTGGGCTAAAGAATCATGAAGAAAGAAGGAAAGTATGAAAAGGAGCCCCATAAGGTGGTCCGACCAGTCAAAACCGGTCGGCCAAACAGGCCCCGACCGGTCTTGACCGGTCGTCCAGTTGCTCTCCCCTCTCTTAAAGCTGTTGAAGCAAGGACACATGAGCTAGACCGGTCGGCCAGCCCTGTCCGACCGGTCTTGACCAGTTGGCCATGCAATTTTAGAGTTCCAGATTTCAGACAGCAGGCTATTCTCGTTTTTGGATTTTTGGCACCATTTTCTGAAGCCATCTTGATGATACTTGAAAATCCAACACATCCATGTCGAAGAAGAGCTCAACGCCAAAATAACTCAAGTGGTTTTGTGTCGATCGGAGCTACGGATTGACCGTGGTGGCCAAAACAATACGAACCATCCAGAAAGTTTCAGATTCCGCCTACTCCACTCTGGGCCAGTCCAGGTGACCCATCATTGATGATATGAAGAATCTACTTTGATCATCTTCTAGACCACATTCATATATGAATAACCACAAAGTTTCAGATCAAAAGGATGTGTGGTTTGATTGTACCAGTTGAAGAAAGATGGACCATCCAGAAAGATCCAACTGCGCAGATTTTATAAAAGGCCTGAGTGTTCTAACTTTCGCACATAATTCTAGAATTTTTTGGACAATATAATCCATATATCATGTAGAGGAGGAAGTTTTCTACTAATGTTCAAAATTTAAGATCAATCCGACATCTGCGTACTTCGGAGCGTTGAAAGCAAGATAACTTGTTCTGAAGGTACCCGAATTGTGTGATTTTGAGAGGCGGTCGCTGATCTGATTGGTGGGCCCATTCAGAAGATAATTTTGAAAATCTAAATCATCTATGAGGAAGATCACATTACAAGGAAGCTACAAATCAAATTTAAAGGCAATCCAACCATTGGTTAAGCCGTACGAAGCGAAACAAAATCTATTATGTTGTGGTACTCTTGTTGTATTATAAAAGGAGGTGCTCTCTTCTATTCCAAAGCAACCAAGGACGTGGGGAGCAAGGAGTTCAAGTCATAGGAGGCTTCCTAGCCTCCTCCAGCTAGTTTTTCTTCCTTTTTTTAGTTCTAGTTCTAGTTTTTAATATGCTTTTCATTAGCTAATCTCTTAGCTAGAGCTAAGAGGTGAACCTTATAGTTTTCTTAGATTGTTTAATTCATTTTATTGGTTTCAAGTTGGATTTATTAAAGAGTAATGGTTTTTAGAAGTTTGAATAAAGTTCTAAGTAGTTTTTCTTAATCTTATGATGGCTCATGGATGTTTGGAAGAATTGCTTTAATTCTTAATTGTTTTGCATGACTCTAGACCTGTATGCTTCGAGGAATCAGATTCAATACGCTCTAGACTTGGATTTCCATGTGGGAACTTAAACTAAAGTTCTACCTTTTTGTTCTAAATTCTAAATTATGTGTTGATTGTTCATATGACTTGAATAAAGCTCAAATCATGATATAGTTAAGCTTTGTGACAGGGTTTGATGAGTATCATGGTTATGATCTTAACCTATTGGAACTAGGATTGACCTATGCAATTGAGTGTGTTCAAGTCCTAACTTGAATTAAGGGAATCATGTGTATTAGTCACACATATGACAGATTGCTTTGATAATATAACCGCTCTATCATCCGGCTAGATAGGACTTAATTTCGATTTTAGTTGAGAAAGTGAGAAACCACAGCGAATTATGCATCTAAAGAGAGCTATAAGTGGATCCTTGATGCTCTAGTTATCTTTTTATTATCAGATTTTTCTATTTCATGTTCAAAACCAATTTCACAAACCTCTTAAGATTTTAGTTATTAGGATAGTTCGAATTGTTTACTTCCTTTCCTGTGGATCGACCTCGGTCTTACCGAGATTATTACTACATCGCAGCCTTGCACTTGAGGTGAACGAATAAGTTTTTGGCGCCGTTGCCGGGGAAGAGGTTAAACGGTTCTAATTATAGTAGCTATAGAGTAGTCTTAGTTGGGTAGGATTTTCAGTTTTTCTAGAAGTAGTTTTCTGATTTTTTCCTAGATTACTAACAATTTTTTATTTTTAAGTTTTGTAGGAACTTAGTTACTGACATAGTTCTCACTTCCACGGGTAACATCTCCCCCTCTCCCTTTCTTCTTATAGTTTTTCTTCCTAGATTAGGGTAGTTTCAACTTCATATAATTTCATTATGAATGATTGGACGGGTAGATTGTCTAAATACCTTTTGGAAGAAGAGAGGTCCAACCAAATAAAAAATCATTATGATTGGAACCATTACAAGCATGAATATTTTCCTAAGACTTAATCTACTTTTAATACTTCCCCAAGTAAGACATTGCGAGATTATCGGAATAAGAACAATGTGCATAACTTTTCACCGGGTAAGACGATAGGAGAGTATCGAAAAGAGATGAATAATGTTCCACCGGTTAAGACAATGCATGATCACTTGTATGGCTACGCATATCAACAACCATCTAAAAGCCCAACATATGACATGCACGATCCAGATTGGTGGGAGCATCAAAATTTCAACTTGGAAGATGAGCCAACCATGGATGGCAATAATTATCCTCAAGAGTTTCTTACGCATGATCCGCAACCGACACGAACTCTTGAGGATACACTGCGCGAGTTTATGGAAATAACTGAGCAATGCATACAAAACCTCTCCCCATCTCAAAATCTTGAACCCGACATTGGGAACACCGAATTATTCCCCAACAATAAGGAGGATGAGGCTATCTAAGCCCAACCCTCTTCCGATTTAATGACTAAACTTTTAGGGGATATAAATCTCAGTGATCCTACCATTACCATAGATTATGGTAAATCAACTATCTCTTTTAGCTATTCTAATTTGAATGATGAAGAGATTTCAAGGACGGTTGATGAACCTGAGGAATTTACAAAATTTGAAAGTGATAGTTTGATTACCTACAATGAAGGTTTGAAGGATGATTGTGAGTCCATAATTTCTTCTTCCAAAGGGCCGAATGTTTATGAGTTGTCTGAAGATATTCTTGCTAGAGAGATGGCTGAAGTCGATATTTTTTAGTCCTTCCACCAACAACACATGCTGGATTCTATTGTGGAAGAACTCCCTTGGATTGAAAATTCTGTTTCTTTAGATGACGGGGTGAAACAATCTGAAATTTTAAAAGATCAACCAATGCTAGATGATGTGCTTACCACTAAATCTAAAAAATTTTCTTTGGAAGACCTCCCCTCTATAGAGGAGGAATTCCTTACCCTTGAAACAGAATTTCCTCAATCATTTAGAGAGAACGAGGACCCTTCATCTAACTCTCTCGATTTCCTAGAGGAATGCATGACCCACCCCTATGATCTGGATGATGAGATGATTAAGGAGTTGGATAGTTTGTTAGACATGGTTTCGGTGCCTGAAGAACACCATTCCACTAATTTACACTCCTTACCATTGTTTGTGGAAGCACCATGCAATTCTGAATTTGTGGAGGAGACAACTCGAACTGAAAAATACTTAATGAATGTCTCTCCACCATCATGGGTTCTTCAACCCATTGAAAATTTTGATTAGGAGGACCCGTTTTTAATCAATTACAACCCAATTCAGAACTTGAGGAGATATCTTTTTGCTGCTCTTATCTCCTCCTTACATGCGTGTGGTGCATACTATGATTGGACCTTAATGAAGAAAACGCACCCATATGTACATTCAAGCAGGACTTTGGATGGTCCTCATGAGAAACCTATTGAAATTCATGAAGATCCTGCTCAAATGTGATCATGTAGTCGATCGGACTAATCAAAGGTAAGTAGGTAGGTTAGGATTTCTTTTCTACATTTAGGATTGAATAAGTCTCATTGAGACAATGGAAGATGCTAGAATTGATCTACTTGCTACCTCAGGTACTCTCGTTCTCACTCTCCTTTGTTTTATGTCATTGCTCTCATGTCATGCATATTGCATATCTTATTACATTGAGGACAATGTAAGATTTTGGTTGGGGGGTGAGATTCCTTAGATGAATCTATTAGCTTTTGTGACATTTCGAGCAATTATGTAGAAAATTTTTGATTTTTCTAAAATTCAAAACTCTTTTGGAAAACTTTGTTTCTATGCATTCAAGATGATACGAGTATAAGAAGAGGAGATACGAAGTGAGTGATGTTGCAAGCTTTAAACTTCTCCTAATATAATGGTTTTATATGTGAATTCCCCTATTTATGTGAGTGATAGAAAATTTGAACACTTTTACACCTAGTTCACATTACACGATTTTCATGGGTTGAAAGGATTATGTGATTTGTGATTAGCTAGACTTTGATTTAAGGTGTTGAAAAACCAAGCCAGGGTACTTTTTCCATCCTTGTCCATGGGAAAATAATGAAAGATACGGATTTCTAAAAATCCTATCTAATGAAAAAGAAAAAGGAAAAGAAAGGATGAAAATTGGGAATGATGGAAAACATGGTGGAAAATTTCGAAAAGGGCTACCTATTACTAACCGGGGGATGGTCTACCCGTAACCAAAGTCGGAAATGGGAAGTAGTGTGAAAGCCGTCTGAAGGACGGTAAGATAAATTCCTGTCATAGACTTGTTGTTGCTCTGTGCAACTTGAAATCCATAGTTTAGTTGATCTATGAAGAAGATAAGCCCAGAAACTCATGAGATGAACTTTCACTATGCATACTAGGTTGAATTTGTTTGAGTTCTTCTATTCATCAATCAATCAGCGAGAATTTCATATAGACACTTATTATGTTTTAAGAGTTTAAGGTTTCAACTTCTATCACCTAATTTTTCTGAATTTTACACTTGTATGTCTCGGAATGGATAGAAGCATAGTTTCTGAACGAGAGTTGGTTTTTGGATAATTGAACTTGTTTCACGCATGTTTTGCTTGGGACTAGTAAAATGCTGGTTGGGGTATGTGTTGAGCTCTTAATTGTGCATATTCTAACCCCAATTCATCACTCATTGTGCATGGATTTTAAGTTTAAAGACTATTCTAATGCATGGCTTTGTGATCACAGGAATGTGAGAGAGATCACTCGATCAATAGCTAAAAGAAGCACATTTAGGAACCTTGGATGAAGACCTAAGGTGGGCCAAAGAATTATGAAGAAAGAAGGAAAGAAAAGAAAGAAGTATGAAAAGGAGCCCCACAAGGTGGTCCGACCGGTCAAGACCGGTCGCCCAAACAGGCCCCGACCGGTCTTGACTGGTTAGCCAGTTGATCTCCCCTCTCTTAAAGCTGCTGGAGCAAGGACACATGGGCTAGACCGGTCAAGACCGGGCAGCCATGCAATTTTAGAGTTCCAGATTTCAGACAGCAGGCTATTCCCCTTTTTGGATTTTCAGCACCATTTTCTGGAGCCATCTTGATGATACTTGAAAATCCAACACATACATGTCGAAGAAGAGCTCGACGCCGAAATAACCCAAGTGGTTTTGTGTCAATCGGTGCTAAGGATTGACCGTGGTGGCTAAAACAATACGAACTGTCCAGAAAGTTCCAGACTCCACCTACTCCACTCTAGGCCGGTCCAGGTTACCCATCATTGATGATATGAAGAATCTACTTTGACTATATTCTAGACCACATCCATATATGATTAACCACAAAGTTTCAGATCAAAAGGATATGTGGTTTGATCGTACCAATTAAAGAAAGATGGACCATCCAGAAAGATCCAACCGTGCAGATTTTATAAAAGGCCTGAGTGTTCTAACTTTCGCACCTAATTCTGAAAAATTTTTTTGGACAATCTAATCCATCTATCATGTAGAGAAGGAAGTTTTCTACCAACTTTCAAAATTTGAGATCAATCCGACCTTTGCACACTCCGGAGCGTTGAAAGCAAGATGACTGGTTCTGAAGGTACCCGAATTGTGTGATTTTGAGAGGCGGTCGCTGATCTGATTGGTGGGCCCATTCAGAAGATAATCTTGGAAATCTAAATCATCTATGAGGAATATTACATTACAAGGAAGCTACAAATCAAATTTGAAGGCAATCCAACCATTGGTTAAGCCGTATGAAGCGAAACAAAATCTATTATGTTGTGGTACTCTTGTTGTATTATAAAAGGAGGTGATCTCTTCTATTCCAAAGCAACCAAGGACGTGGGGAGCAAGAAGTTCAAGTCATAGGAGGCTTCCTAGCCTCCTCCAGCTAGTTTTTCTTCCTTTTCTTAGTTCTAGTTCTAGTTTTTAATATGCTTTTCATTAGCTAATCTCTTAGCTAGAGCTAAGAGGTGAACCTTATAGTTTTCTTAGATTATTTAATTCGTTTTATTGGTTTCAAGTTGGATTTATTGAAGAACAATGGTTTTTAGAAATTTGAATAAAGTTCTAAGTAGTTTTTCTTAATCTTATGATGGCTCATGGATGTTTGGAAGAATTGCTTTAGTTCTTAATTGTTTTGCATGACTCTAGACCTGTATGCTCCGAGGAATCGGATTCAATACGCTCTAGACTTGGATTTCCATGTGGGAACTTAAACCAAAGTTCTACCTTTTTGTTCTAAATTCTAAATTATGTGTTGATTGTTCATATGACTTGAATCAAGCTCAAATCATGATATAGTTAAGCTTTGTGACAGGGTTTGATGAGTATCATGGTTATGATCTTAACCTATTGGAACTAGGATTGACCTATGTAATTGAGTGTGCTCAAGTCCTAACTTGAATTGAGGGAATCATGCGTATTAATCATACATATGACAGATTGCTTTGATAATATAACCGCTCTATCATCCGGCTAGATAGGACTTAATTTCGATTTTAGTTGAGAAAGTGAGAAACCACAACGAATTATGCATCTAAAGAGAGCTATAAGTGGATCCTTGATGCTCTAGTTATCTTTTTATTATCAGATTTTTCTATTTCATGTTCAAAACCAATTTCACAAACCTCTTAAGATTCTAGTTATTAGGATAGTTCAAATTATTTACTTCCTTCCCTGTGGATCGACCTCGGTCTTACTGAGATTATTACTACATCGCAGCCTTGCACTTGAGGCGAGCGAACACAAAGCAGACCATATCCCCAAAAACACTATCGTTTGATATTCACTACCCATTGCCCAAAACATTCTCATGATCAAATCATCTTCATCTACTTATCTAGAGCTTCGAATTACCACTAAAAAATCTTCCCAAGGAAAACCACATTCCATTTGCTAAATTCAAACACACTTTTCTTTGCGAATGGGCCACAAACCATCAAAATATCATGTCCAATAGTTAATCTTTGCGGACAGGTTTGTAAAATGGCATATGCACAAAACTATTATATCCCCCAACCAACACCAAAATACAGTAACAAAAAATCATCCAGCACATCCACCATAAAAAACACCCATCATGAAACAACCATCCACTTAAAAAAAATAGCCAACATCACCCAATAGCATAGAAGGGAAGGCCATAACCAGCAGACATCCACACTTCTCCCAACAGAGACCTCCACATAATAGGAAACACCCACCACACAACAGCCATCCCACTACAAGCAAACGGAGGAAGAGAGAGGGGGGAGAGAGAGAGAGAGAGAAGAGAGAGAGAACTTACCTGCAATTTCTGCAGGGAATATTATAAATGGAGAGAGTGGGAGAGATTAGGGTTGGGAAAGAGAGAGGGATTTGGCGAAAATAAGGTTGGGCGCTCATTTCTTTTGGGCATGAATTGGGGACTAAGACGAATGGGTCCAGTCAGGGGCTCGTGGGGCCCACCATGATGTATTTGGTTTATCCACTCCGTCCATTCATTTTGAAAGATCAGTATAGGTCATGATGCTAAAAATGAGATATATCGAAGGTCCAAGTGGACCACACCAAAATTAATGGTACTCGCTTATATACATCCATTGTTTCCTATGTTGTGGTCCACTTAGGCCTTAGATCTGTCTCATTTTTTTAACATACCCTAAAACGATCTTTCAAAACAGATGGACGGCATGGATATATACCAAATCATCAAGGTGGGCCACAAAGTAAGGGTAATTAAGACCAAAAGTTTAAATAACGCCTTCCTTCGCCGACGGCAAATTGAGATACAGCGTTGGTCAAAATCCATTGGTTATGTCGAGGGCTAAAATCCATCGAGGAAACCCTCATAGGACCACCAGCTTTGGTCAATTTTTAGGTACTGTATAGGTAGATATGTTATCATAATTCAGCAGGTCATTATAGATAAGCAATCTATTAATGTTAAGCACAACACCAAAACATGTGATCATAGGTTATGACATGTCATCATACCTAAGATAGGCAAGTTATATGCCTCTAATATACTACATGTTCTCATAAGTAAGCATGGCACAGAGTAACATTATCATAGGCCATTAGGGGCCTCGCACCAAAGGCTACAGCCCAAGACCATCCCATACCGGCCTTGTGAAGTAGTTCCAAGGTGATAAACTCCTGGTCCCAAATAGTCCCATACCTATTGGGGACCGTAGCCTATGAAGATTATACTAGGGTTACGTTTGTGCTAGTATTATTCCAAGATGCGCAAATATGCATGAGTATACCACATGTCTGCCTATCATATCCAACTCCTCTCAACTGAATTAAAATCATAAACATAGTGATCCATAATTAAAACTCTCATCATCATCAAAATACCTATGTCACCATAATCAAAATCTCTATCGTTGTAGCAGAATAATAACTAAGAAGCCCATCTCATCTTAAATGTAGCCAAAAACATAACCAGCATATCCATATCATAGCAACATAATCTCAAACATATGAAAGTGTATATACCGTATCATAACCAGAATATTTGTATTAATATCATAACTCTTGTGTCATTTCCTCACAATGGCCCATATCAATATTAAACATGTTTGCCACACCCAGGATCAGTACCAAGTCCTCGCGTGACGGTGTGGGTGACACTATTTTTCCAATGAGGCAAATGTTAGGCTCGTCATACCCCTTTGTTCTCTCGCCTCAAGTGTAAGGCTGCGATGTAGTAATAATCTCGGTAAGATCGAGGTCGATTCACAGGGAAGGAGGTAAACAATTCTAACTACTCTGACAATTAGAATCTTAAGAGGTTTATGGAATCGGGTTTAAACATGAAACAGGAAAAATCTGAGAATAAAAGTAACTAGAGCATCAAGGATCCACTTATAGATCTCCTTCGATGCATAATTCACCATGGTTTCTCAATTACTCAACTAGAATCGAAATCAAATCCTATCTAGCCGGATGATAGAGCAGTTATATTGTCAAAACAATCTGTCATATGTGTGATTAATACACATGATTCCCTCAATTCAAGTTAGGACTTGAGCACACTCAATTGCATAGGTCAATCCTAGTTCCAATAGGTTAAGATCATAACCATGATAATCATCAAACCCTTTCATAAAGCTTAACTATATCATGATTTGAACTTCATTCAAATTATATGAACAATCAACACATAATTCAGAATTTAGAACAAAAAGGTAGAACTTCGGTTTGAAGTTCCCACATGAGAATCCAAGTCTAGAGCGTATTGAATCCAATTCCTCAGAGCGTACAGGTCTAGAGCTATGCAAAACAATTAAGAATTAAAGCAATTCTTGCAAACATCAATGAGCCATCATAAGATTAAGAAAAACTATTTAGAACTTTATTTAAACTTCCAAAAACCATTGTTCAATCAATAAATCCAACCTGAAACCATCTAAAACAAATTAAAACATCTAAGTAAGCTATAAGCTTCACCTCTTAGCTATAGCTAAGAGGTTAGCCAATGAAAAGCAGAAAAACAAAACTAAAACTAAAGCTAGAAGGAGAAGAAAACTAGTTGTAGGAGGCTAGGAAGCCTCCTAGGTCTTGAATCATTTGCTCCCCACGTTACTAAATGCCTTAGTAAGAGGCTGTAGGTGTCCTTTTATAGCTTAGAGGCGTCACCGACTTGAAAGAATCATGGAACTATAGAGTTCTCCCGCACTTAAGAAACCCAAAAATCGAAATAGGAAACTGCAGAAATTCTGCAATTGTTGTTTGCATGTGGCCGACCGGTCTTGACCGGTCGGACCTGTCCTTTAACAGTTCAAAAAGCACCAAAGGGGGGGTGACTTGTTGGCCGACTGGTTAGCCTCCTATTTTTCTTCATTTTCCTTCTTTCTTTCTTCCTCTTCCTCCTCTCTTTCTTCACCATTTTTTGGCCCATCTTTGATCCTCATCAAAGGGCTCCTAATTATGCTCTTTTGAACAGTAATTGTATAAAGTCTCTCTCTCTCTCAATCCTACATCCACAAAATAAACATTAGATGGGTCCTTTAGACATGCATACCCTGCATATGTATGATGAATTAGGGTTAGATATGTATAAATTAGAAGCTCAACACCCTTCCCATCTGACGCACTGCGATAGATTTCCCCACCCGATCTGTCGATGATGATCGCACTTATTTTCCCTTACTTGACAATTGAAAGTGGGGCCACCATCTCAAAACAATGCCCTCACTCAATCCAAACAGTAGGAAGACTCATTACACCTCTATCATTCCTAGCCTCAGCAGTAGAGGGTCATAGTGCCCCCTATCTACGCTTCTCCTGTTACTCGGCCCATTGGAATGGACACATCAGTACCAACTTAACGGGTTTTAGAACCACTTGGGTTTAAGGCATGCCTCTCGCAGTCTCACTACCCAAGGCTCACCACTCGTGGAATCATGACCCAAATATAAAATCAATAAACAGCATCCCATCTCCTCTGGATCTTGTCTAGGCATACGGACCAACACGAGGGCCTAAATCACATAATCATCATAATGATGCCCCGACTCCTTTGGATCTTGTCTAGGTATACGGACCAACACGAGGGCTCAAATAATCATGCTCATGCATACATGAAATCGATGCTTATTAAATTAGTAATACACACTAATCTATCATACTCATACCATCATAAACAAACTTAGATAATTCAAATGGCCAATTTATGTTGTATTTTTTACAATGTAAAACAAGGATCTTAAGAGTAGACCCTTACGTATCAGCCCATTGTCCATGGGAATGTCCATCTAGACCTTTAAACTTTACCTAACATGGACTAGATCCTGACCTCAATACTCATAAGCAATGGCCCTTAACTTAGTCCCAACTAAGGTTCAACATCATCAAGTTATAATTGGCCTCATGAGATCTACATTGTGTATAAGCTACATATTTCATGCCATCATCATATATCCACCACATCTCATACCCCTATGGGCTTACAATATTGCCAATGGGCTGAATAAATTAACAAATTATAAACAACTACAACTTTTCCTTAACCATGGAAATGGGCCTACTTAGCCTCTCATCATAAGGTTATTAGTAATTAGTTTACGGCCCAGGTTCCATGGGCAAGTGGGCTTTTACAAGCCCAAAGCACTAGGCCGAACTTTAAGGATAATCAATGTAATGCGAAGGCCCACAATTCCAACGTTCCAAACATTTTAGTAAGTTCCAATAAACCATATAAATCATTTAATAAGTGGGCTGCCAAGTATAACATAATGTGTACATGCATGGAGTGTATAAATTATGATCACATACTAACGTTTACATTCATCATCATAATTATCATAGTCATCATTTATTATCTCATCATCACTACTAAATCATCACAATCGTGTGTATGCCACTAAGCATGCCAATCATCATCCTAACACTAGTATCATGTATATCTTAGGCATCATGTGTACATCATGCCTATGGTTCACGTCAAGCACATTTCTTCATCTATAGTATCATCGTTTATGTTATCATCTCCTAGCAAAGCATAGATCCCATACGTCGTCATCATAATCATCAACATGCATATTTTGGCATCACACACATATATATACACACACACACACACACTACCATCATCATTTGTATGACACTACAAGAAATTCCATTTTTACCGACGAATGATTTTGTCGGTAATCAGTAAAATTTCGTTGGGAAATCTTTTTCCCGACGAAATTTTTTGCCGCTAAAATCGTCGCAGAAAGGCCGTCGGTAAAGGTTTTTACCGACGAAACAAATTTTTGTAGGTAATAATAAAACCATTACCGACGAAAAAATTCGTTGGGAAAACATATGAATTTTTGTCGGAAATAAAAATGATACGTCGGTGAAAAGACTTTTACCGACGAAAAATTACGTCGGTAAAAGTTTTACTGACGAAATCTTTCGTCGGTAATATCTTTCTGGGTTTATCACCGAAAAAAATTTCGTCGGTAATATCTTTCCGGGTTTATCACCGACGAAAAATTTCGTCGGTAAAACTTTCCCAGTTTTATTACCGACGAAAAATTTCGTCGGTAAAAAACTCTTCCATTTTTTTACCTACGAACAATTTCGTCGGTAATAGTATTTCCTGTCCCGGTTCCATTTGTTTTCAAAATTCAGGAAAATTTCTGATATACACCTGTAAAGAAACCTATACATTTTTCTCCTATTCACATCCACACACATACGAATAAACAGAAACTACACCATCCATACATAAATAATCCATTCCACATCCACAAACAAACAATATTCATCCACACACAAATACATATAAGTTAAAAGTCGTATATTAAAAAAAATAATCAGGAAGATGAAGGCGGAGGTGGCGGGACATCGGCACCAAGGCGTGCAGCGAGAGCCTGAAACATCTCCTGCATCCGTCGCTCATGCTCCTGCCGCTCCTGCCGCAACTCCTCGATCCTCCTCTCCTGCTCTTCCCGTCGCCTTTCCTCCTCCTCCCGTCGCCTCTGCTCCTCCTGCTGTCGCCTCTCCTCCTCCTCTCGTCGCCTCTCCTCCTCCTCCCTACACCTCTGCTCCTCCTCCTCCCTACGCCTCTGCTCCTCCTCTCTCTGCCTCTCCAGCTGCTCTCGAATCTCATCGACGACGACCCGTAGCTGCTGAACCTCTCTCTCTCTGCGATATCAGCTCGGCGTGCCGCTCTCTCACCAGCTACGGATCGGCTGGAGCCACCTCTAGTTTGTGCCATGAGCTTGGTACCATGGCCAAGCCCACGCACATATCCAGAACGGGTGCCAAGCACCTCTCTCAGGATTTTTGGCTCACTCCGCTGACTACCATCGGGAGTGGGCTGACTGCGTATGGTGTCCATCGCCGCCTGTAATGAAAAGATATGAAATTTCATAAAAAATGACATGAATGACATTATTATCAATCAATGCGCAATTAAATTTTACAAAGTAAAGATTTTTACCCAATGCTTACTGGCTCTAGGATGAAACCAAGATCCCGTCGCCTGCCGACAGTGAGTCCCTCTGTAGAGGTCTACTGGTCCAGGCTCTTGGCCGGTGACGGAATCTCACTGCGCAATCGAAAGGAAAAAAGACTTATAATAAATGCCAATCAAAATAATATATTAACTTAATAATTATCAATAATTTCTTACCATGTCGTAACGATGTAGTACAAATGACTTTGAACCAGCTATGTGGTTCACTTGTAACTTTTCCCTGTTCGCAGAATTTATTCTACTCCTCTTCTGAACACATTATACAAAATATATTTCTATTAATTATGAATTTAATTACGAATTTAATTGTTACCTTAAGATATCGTACATGTAAATATTACCTGAAAAGCCTCCGACGAAAATCTCTCGCAGAGTATCCGCCAATCGTCTGTAGTAACGTGTGGCGGTGCGGACAGTACGGCCTCATCGTGTGTCCTGCACCGCTTGTACCGCTGGTGCAACTCTCCGCGGTACTCCTTGAACCGCTCTCTAATCATGTCGTCGACGGCATGAGAAATGTAGGGAACATTCAAATCGAAGTCAAATTTATCCTGCAGTTTCGTAAATAAATTAAGGCAATAAACTTATTAATAATAGGACTTAACCGTAAATGAACTTGCACAAAAGAAAATTTCAATTTACTAAACTTTACCTGAAGGCGCTGATGGATGAGCTGTCGCACATCATCTGTCACGTCAGTCCAACGGGGGGTGGTGGCGGGGATCAGAGATCGGCATAGGACACCGACCTCAGACGTAAACAGTCTGACACTATCCCCAACAGGTCTAAGGTAGTCCTGTGGGAACTCTACCGCTACCCTACCCTCATGCGTAAGTCGCTCTAAAACTAACCCACGCGTGGGTCCACGTCCTCGTCGGCTGGTAGAAGATGCTGTTGTGAAAAGATATATGTAAGTAATAATATAAACAGAAATCACTAAATAAATGTCTAGACTTACGTGCAGTGCCCGGTGTATGCTGAACCGAAGGATCAGATGACTGTGATGCACCGTGCGACATCGATGCTGTCTGCGTCGCATCACGGGTGGAAGGGATAGATCCAGTGCGCGAACGACCTGATCTCCCACCTGGTGTCATGACTGAATATATCTGAAATACAAACTTATAAATTTAAACAATGTCAATGCAAGTTTATGAACATCATTGTAGAGTGAATTTGTGCTTATGCTTAGAGAGATGATAAAAATATGATTAGACCATTACACTATAATGCAAGCAGAATATAATAAAATAGTAAACAGAATATAAAAGTTGAAAAATCCATTACACATTGTCATTCTATATTAAATACATATATTTCATTGTAATACAAATCAACTTCGGATCAACTATCCGAAATACTCCCTGCGTAAATTATCGTACGCTGCAGATGTATATGTCAAGCTGTATGAAGCACTCGACATTGTTACAGCCAACATGCCAGTCACAATAGGAGAAATCTGATCTCTCGGGACTCCATTCAGATGTGCAAGTGATAATGTCGCATCTTCCATACGAAGTTTTTCGCGGTTATATTCCTCAATCAGGTCCGGAATTTCTTTGAGATTGTATAATCTTTCATCTGAGTGATCGTCTTCCTCCCTACATTTCTCGACCAGACCGGGTATCTCTCTGGCCCTACCAGATGAATATAGGGCCGAAAAGTCCATCCGCAACAGCTGATGAAGTATGCTGCGTGCTTCCGCTACTGCTCTAGTTTGTGGAGGACATGATCAAAAAGTGACTTAACTGTAAATGTAGATTATAAACAAGTCAATTCAGGAAAAAATCATGACTTGTAAAACATATATACATGTAATAATCAAATAAATCGAATTGAAAATTACATGTTTATCTTGTATACATTTAATAATCGTCGTCTGAATCATTATCGCTTAGGACTCTTTCTTCTTCACCATCACTATCGCTGATTAGAATTTTCTCTTCATCGTCTGCAACGTTGTCATCGATGAAAGTGCTATCATCTCTGACAATGTCATTTATGATTGAGGCATCAACATGATTAGGTGGCACATCATCTCTATTCAATTGCACCACATCAATATCAATATTTGGATCATTCCCTCTATCCCAAGATGGCATGTCTTCTTGATATGCTTGTTCAACTGACAACGTTCTATTACTCCCTTCATCGTTATCTTCAATGTCTACTTCGGGAACGTCAAATATGTTCCTGGGCTTTATTTTCTGCACCACGTGCCAAGAGCCGCCTAACTTGGTGTCAGCGAGGTAAAATATTTGTTCAACTTGGCATGAGTTTAGGATTAGGTTTAGGGCATAGGTTTAGATTTGCGGGTTCGGGATCGGGTTTCGGGTTTGGTTTTCGTGTTTGGGTCAAGGTTTAGGTAAGGTGAATGTATTTAGGAATAGGTGTAGGTTTAGTTTAGGTGATTTGAGATTAGGATTAGGTTTAGGCATAGGTTGAGATTTTCAGGTTCGGGATCGGGTTTCGGGTTAGGGTTCCAGTGTTTGGGTCAAGGTTTAGGTTAGGTGAATGTATTTAGGAATAGGTGTAGGTTTAGTTTAGGTGATTTGAGATTAGGATTAGGTTTCGACATAGGTTGAGATTTTCAGGTTCGGGATTGGGTTTCGGGTTTGGTTTTCATGTTTCGGTCTAGGTTTAGGTTAGGTGAATGGATTTAGGAATAGGTGTAGGTTTAGTTTAGGTGACATGAGTTTAGGATTAGGTTTAGTCATAGGTTGAGATTTTCGGGTTCGGGATCGGGTTTAGGGTTAGGTTTTTGAGTTTGGGTCTAGGTTTAGGTTAGGTGAATGTATTTAGGAATAGGTGTAGGTTTAGTTTAGGTGACATGAGTTTAGGATTAGGTTTAGGGCATAGGTTTAGATTTGCGGGTTCGGGATCGGGTTTCGGGTTTGGTTTTCGTGTTTGGTTCAAGGTTTAGGTAAGGTGAATGTATTTAGGAATATGTGTAGGTTTAGTTTAGGTGACGTGAGTTTAGGATTAGGTTTAGGGCATAGGTTTAGATTTGTGGGTTCGGGATCGGGTTTCGGGTTTGGTTTTCGAGTTTGGGTCTAGGTTTAGGTTAGGTGAATGGATTTACGAATAGGTGTAGGTTTAGTTTAGGTGACATGAGTTTAGGATTAGGTTTAGGGCATAGGTTTAGATTTTCGGGTTCGGGATCGGGTTTCGGGTTTGGTTTTCGAGTTTGGGTCTAGGTTTAGGTTAGGTGAATGGATTTAGGAATAGGTGTATGTTTAGTTTAGGTGACATGAGTTTAGGATTAGGTTTAGGGCATAGGTTTAGATTTGCGGGTTCGGGATCGAGTTTCGGGTTTGGTTTTCATGTTTGGGTCAAGGTTTAGGTAAGGTGAATGTATTTAGGAATAGGTGTAGGTTTAGTTTAGGTGATTTGAGATTAGGATTAGGTTTAGGCATAGGTTGAGATTTTCGGGTTCGGGATCGGGTTTCGGGTTTGGTTTTCGAGTTTGGGTCTAGGTTTAGGTTAGGTGAATGGATTTACGAATAGGTGTAGGTTTAGTTTAGGTGACATGAGTTTAGGATTAGGTTTAGGGCATAGGTTTAGATTTTCGGGTTCGGGATCGGGTTTCGGGTTTGGTTTTTGAGTTTGGGTCTAGGCTTAGGTTAGGTGAATGGATTTAGGAATAGGTGTAGGTTTAGTTTAGGTGACATGAGTTTAGGATTAGGTTTAGGGCATAGGTTTAGATTTTCGAGTTCGGGATCGCGTTTCGAGTTAGGTTTTCGAGTTTGGGTCCAGGTTTAGGTTAGGTGAATGGATTTAGGAATAGGTGTAGGTTTAGTTTAGGTGACATGAGTTTAGGATTAGGTTTAGGGCATAGGTTTAGATTTGCGGGTTCGGGATCGGGTTTCGGGTTTGGTTTTCGAGTTTGGGTGTAGGTTTAGGTGAGGTGAATGGATTTAGGAATAGGTGTAGGTTTAGTTTAGGTGACATGAGTTTAGGATTAGGTTTAGGGCATAGGTTTAGATTTGCGGGTTCGGGATTGGGTTTCGGGTTTGGTTTTCGTGTTTGGGTCAAGGTTTAGGTAAGGTGAATGTATTTAGGAATAGGTGTAGGTTTAGTTTAGGTGATTTGATATTAGGATTAGGTTTAGGCATAGGTTGAGATTTTCGGGTTCGGGATCGGGTTTCGGGTTTGGTTTTCGAGTTTGGGTCTAGGTTTAGGTTAGGTGAATGGATTTACGAATAGGTGTAGGTTTAGTTTAGGTGACATGAGTTTAGGATTAGGTTTAGGGCATAGGTTTAGATTTTCGGGTTCGGGATCGGGTTTCGGGTTTGGTTTTCGAGTTTGGGTCTAGGTTTAGGTTAGGTGAATGGATTTAGGAATAGGTGTATGTTTAGTTTAGGTGACATGAGTTTAGGATTAGGTTTAGGGCATAGGTTTAGATTTGCGGGTTCGGGATCGGGTTTCGGGTTTGGTTTTCATGTTTGGGTCAAGGTTTAGGTAAGGTGAATGTATTTAGGAATAGTTGTAGGTTTAGTTTAGGTGATTTGAGATTAGGATTAGGTTTAGGCATAGGTTGAGATTTTCGGGTTCGGGATCGGGTTTCGGGTTAGGGTTCCAGTGTTTGGGTCAAGGTTTAGGTTAGGTGAATGTATTTAGGAATAGGTGTAGGTTTAGTTTAGGTGATTTGAGATTAGGATTAGGTTTAGGCATAGGTTGAGATTTTCGGGTTCGGGATCGGGTTTCGGGTTAGGTTTTCGTGTTTCAGGTCAAGGTTTAGGTTAGGTGAATGTATTTAGGAATTGGTGTAGGTTTAGGTTAGGTGATTTGAGATTAGGATTAGGTTTACACATTGGTTATAGTTTCGGGTTCGGGATCGGGTTTAGGGTTAGGTTTTCGAGTTTGGGTCTAGGTTTAGAGTTAGATGAATTGAGTTTAGGTTTCGGTTTAGCCGTAGCTTATAGGTTTTAGTTTTAGGTTTATGGTTTCGGGTTTAGGGTGTAGGTCTTGGAGACTCAAGCAACTCAAGGATAGCTCCGACGCACATCCGGGTCTGCTCCACACAAAGCGGGCCTGTCCAAATGGCCATGCCACCCATATTGTTGTCCATAGGAAATGGACAGCTTCATCATGGTCATAACAGCGGTTCCCACCTTCCAGGGACCCCCGCTCAACACCCGGATAGCTCCGACGCACATCCGGGTCTGCTCCATTAATTTCGAGCTAATACATAAACATGGGCCTGTCAAAATGGCCAGGCCGCCCATATTGCTGTCCATAGGAAATGGACAGCTTCATCATAGTCATAACAGCGGTTCCCACCTTCCAGGGACCCCCGCTCAACACCCGGATAGCTCCAACGCACATCCGGGTCTGCTCCATTAATTTCGAGCTAATACATAAACACGGGCCTGTCCAAATGGCCAGGCCACCCATATTGCTGTCCATAGGAACAGGACAGCTTCATCATCATGGTCTAAACCGCGGTTCCCACCTTCCAGGGACCCCCGCTCAACATCAACATCAATCAACTACTCTTAATCACAAGTATCATGTTCGTCATCTAATTTGCCACTAAATGATAATATAATAAAATCAGTCGCCCATCCAAGGATGGAGAGATTGAAATGCTATCATTATTTCCATTTAAATGCCAAAGCCTAAATTTCGACAGCATCTCCCCCTATCTCTCCAGATATATTTATCTTACATTTCATTTCCACGTCAACTATCCACACATTGTGTGGATTAAATTGACAATGGAATTAAACATAAGAAACATATACAGAGAGAATAGGAGAGTTACCGCACGAAACTAATGACAGAGCATGTAAATGACAAACAACGATAACATTCCAATCTATCCAACCTTGGACTGTCCAACAGGACAATTTGACATATTTCTATACCTCCAAAACACACTTTATCTATGCTCGGCAATATAGAAATCTCCAAATTGGCTAACTGATTCTATTATACTACCATTTGTGGACAAAAAATAACTATTAATAATAAGCCAAATACATCCACAACATACATCCACATAAATCAACCACGGGTAGCTCCGACGCACATCCGGGTTTGCTCCATCAATTCCAGATACACAAGCACATGAAAATGACAGAATCATCAACACCATGAATCAAGTCTAATCAAATACCTAATGACTGCTATTTTCTGAACAAATAAGTATGTATGGGGCCCACCATGGGAATCGGATTGCGTGCAGAGTAACTCTGCACGCTAGCTCTTATCTCTTATCATGTAGAGTAAACTCAGTTGGGCCCACCTAGAATGTATGTGATTTATCTATTCCAAACTGTGGTGTTTTTTCAGCTCATTTTAGTGGTTGAGCCCAAAATTTAAGCATATCCAAATCTCAAGTGGACCATGCCATGGTAAACAGTGGGAATAATGATTTCCACCATTCCCAGGCTCCCCTATGATCTTTATTTGTCATCCAACCTGTCCATAAGATCACATGGATATGGATGAAGGGAAAACACAAATATCAGCTTGATCCAAAACTTCTGTGTCATCCTAGAATTTTTCAATGATAGACATTCAGTTCACACTTATGGTGTGGTCCACTTTAGGTTTTGATATGCTTCATTTTTTGGCACCATACCTAAAATGACCTGCTAAGATGGATGGATGGAGTGGATAAAATACGTAAATCACTGTGGGCCCCACATAGTTTACTCCACACAAATATATACTTCATCCAAAACAGTGGACAGCGACGTGGGCCCCACAGCCAGTGGACAGCGATGTGGGCCCCACAGCCAGTGGACAGCGGGGCCCCACAGCAGTGGACAGCGGCGGTGGGCCCCACAAGCAGTGGACAGCGATAGTGGGCCCCACAATTTCATTTTTTCTTTAATTTGTAAATCACAATTTGGATTTTAAAATTTAAAATCCCTAATTAGGGATTTTAATTTCGAAATCCCTAATTAGGAGATTTTAATTTTGAAATCCCTGATTAGGGATTTACTAAATCAGTGGGCCCCACCAAATAATGGACAACTAAGGCGGACCCCACATGCAATGGACGATGGAAAGCGACGGTGGGACCCACATGCAATGGACGATGGAAAGCGACGGTGGGACCCACATGCATTGGATTTTGGAAGTGGGCCCCACAATGAACAACGAGGAGAGAGGGAGAGAGGGGAAATGGAGGAAGAAGGAAGGGGGAGAGGGTTACCGGAGGTAGCGGCGGCGTACGGAGGCCGGCGGAGGTTCTTGGTAAGCGGCGGTGAGACACCGGTAAGAGATGGTTGGCTGAGATGGGTGGTCGGCAGAGATGGTACGATGCTGGTGACCGAACACCGGACGACGGTGGTCGGCGATGAGAGAGACGGCCGCGGACGGTGAGGGTCGTTCGAGAGAGAGAGAGAGCGAGCGAGAGAGTGAGAGAGAGAGAGAGAGAGAGAGAGAGAGAGAGAGGAAGAAATGAGGGACGGTCGCGCGGGTTAAGAACTTAAAAGACTTTTACCGATGAAAAATTTCGTCGGTAAAAGTCCTTCTCACTCTTGGCGGGAATAAGGAAATAAGACTTTTACCGACGAACCATTTCGTCGGTAAAAGTGTACCTTTTACCGACGAAATATTTTGTCGGTAAAAGTGAAGTTTTCTGTTATCTTTTTTAGCAACGGGTTACTTCGTCGGCAATAAGCTTTTTACCGACGAAATTTTTATTTCATCGATAAAAGTGTATGGCGGGCATGAATTTCGTGGTGGTGGGGGATTTTTACCGATGATTTTTTCATTTCGTCGGGAAAAATGGTTTTTCCCAACGAAAATTATTTCGTCGGTAATACTTTCGTCGGTAAAAATCCGTTTTCTTGTAGTGTAAAGATCAATCCCACCTCATGATTAACATAAACAATATCAGAATTATCATCATCATAGCATTAGTAATATGCATATTATCATCAACTCATCTATCTTTGGCCATATTACCACAAATATATTATGTTCCACATAAGAAACATACTACTTGTCATCATTAGCTACTTAACCATTATTAAAGTAAAGTTTTCATATCTACCATCTATTTAATCATCATCTCAATCATTAATAAGTGGGCCCCACCAATATGTGACTTCCACATTGACCTTGGACTACGTGCAAGGCATGTGATCTTTTAGGTCAACTGTAGTTTCCACTTGGTAGACTGCTAAGCAACTCCAAAGGATAAACATCTAACAACAATGTGCTTCATGTTGTTAACCCAATCCCATATCTAAGTGGGCCCCCACTAGCTTAAGGAAACATGTTCAATCTAAGATTAGGCCCAAATGGTATGGTTAATGGACTTTCCATTTAATGGGTGCTTATGGCATGGCTCACCTGATATTCAGGTTTGGTTTAAGGTAGTGGGTGATGGTTCCACACCATGGAAAAACACCTACCTAAGCATACATCAAGGTAAATCTCTCAACACAATTTGTTCCCCATACATTCCAACCCATCACACAACTTATTGGGCCCACTAGCTACGTGCTCAAGTAAACCAAATAAAAGCCCAACTTATATAGCCTATACCAATCAAAATGAGCCTCATTAGGTGTGGTCCAACTGACTAGTGGTAGTGTGCAAGGTACGTTGACCATTAGGCAATGGGCCTACCCAACAGTCCAAGATAAGGCATTTTGATGAAATTTTTCCCCTACTAATGGTTCTCCATAGTATATGACCCACACATAACTCAAGAGAAACAAATGGGCAGCAAAGACTGTCCATTTCATGCCCCACAAAAATTAAAAAATACAACATGAGCTTCATTAGACAAGGGTAAGGCCCACATAGGGTGGCCCATTAGGCAATGGTCCACCTCTGCCAATTGTTCAATTTGAGGACCTAAATAGATCATACAAAGTCTTAAAAAGGTGGTGGACCCTAAGGAAGGGGGTCCCTACAAGGTTCTGCCCAAAAAGTTTTGGTATAGTTCAAAAATGGCTTTGGAACATCTGTGGGTCTAGATTGTGATCATTTAGGGCCCACATATGGCAATAGAATGTAGTCACCTGGTAGCCCCATGCATGGGCTTCACAACCCACAAAGTATGGCCCATTGAAGATGAGTGTACAAATTTTGGCAAGAGCCCAAACATTGGCACTTGAAGGACTGCAAAAATGTTGTGCAGGAATGATATTTTCCTAACTTTGGGAGGATGCCATGGACACATGGGGCCACCTTTCGATATGCAGTCAAGTACCCTTGGTAGTCCCATATGTGGCCATCAAAATTCCTAAGGTAGGGCTCTCTGTTTACACGTGTACAATTTTTGGTACATGGCCCAACATAGCTATCTAAAATTTATGTGCAACTCTTCCTGGCCCCAATTTGGAGTCAAACTACAGATCACTAGGGACCACATTCGCCCCACTTAAATATCATTTCTCTACATACCCATGTAGGTTAGAAAGTCCACTTAGCGGCCCCCACATATCTCATACATGGGGCCCTCCACGGAGACCCAAAGTTAGTCCTAGAAACAAAATTCAGACTTGTAGTTTTTGGCAACGGGTTTGTCCCAAATTTGGGTCCACTTCACCAATGCATGGGGGTCAATTTCAATGAAGAAGTGGGACTTTCCAACATAGTTACATGTGGAATAGTTATCTCCCATGATGGGACCCTTAAATAAATAGCGTGGTGCCCACCAGGATGTGGCAAATAGACCTACTTGCAACATAGTCTAGTACTTAGAAAATTTCAGCAGCATACTTCAAGAAATTTTAGCAAACAAAAATTGCGAAGGAAAGAAAAGGGGTCCAAGGCAAGAGAGGCTCACATGCTCAAAACGACATGAGTAAGGTACATATATTATGAGTGGGTCCCACTTGCTGGGCCACACAAACAAGGATCATCATCACACTGTTATAACTAGAAAATGCGAAAAGACATTTTCTTATGTTTCATTGCTCTGAGGTTTAAAGTATCGAAAACATTCATAGACAATCATAAGCAATCATGAAAGTGCACACAAGAAGGCATTGCAAGGCAAATTTTATTCCAGAGATTCTGAGAACTTATACATTTCAGGTCATGATCTGGCACAAGCCCTTAATTACATCAATGGATGATCACCCTTGATTAAAAGGCAAAAGTAGATGTATACACATTGGGAATAAGTTAAATAAAGCGAACAAGGAAGCATAAATATAAATCATGCACACCATATAGAACACAGAGAATTTTACATGGAAACCCTTGCGGGAGAAAACCACAGGCACAAAGCGATAAAGCTCCACTATGAATGATAGTTGTACAATAGATGGAGTATTCGAGAAAATGCCTGAATAGATCATGCAAGTGACTAAGTCATCAAGGACTATGGTCTTTAAGTTCGCAGTCGTAGAGAGCTGTTCAGTTTTATTATGGTCTAAGCCATCTTTTAGACAGGTCAAATGCCTATGTCCCATGTTTCGTTAGAAATTCGAGTCGAGAGACAGTTATGGTTTTCAATTTAGTGGTGCGACTCTCGGCCCGTGCCCATTATTTTGAATGAGCGACCTTGGGAAGACTGGTTTGTAGTTATTTTAACCTGAGCAGCTCGACCAGTGGACACCATTTTAGATGGATAGGACATCGACTAGTTTTTTAATAATGGTTCATAACAAGGTACTTGCGATATGGACTTGTTAGTTGCGGTTTTTAGTGGTAACCATAGTCCTCTTTTGGCTAGTCAGAGCCTTAATCCGGGATATTTCTCAGTAAATACATCATTATATAGCTATTCATACCGCTTATTGCATTGCTTTGGAGTCTGGTGACATATCTTCGGAGACATTCTATGCTTAATACATTTGTCAATGGTTGATTAACCTGCAAGCAACTGTTTAAAACCAATTATCTTAAAGAGGGGTGAAATAATCCAGTGCACAGGTGTTGAGCTCTTAATTGTGCATATTCTAACCCCAATTCATCACTCATTATGCATGCGTTTCATGATTTAAAGACTAATCTAATGCATGGATTTGTGATTGTAGGACTGAGAAGGAGACTTCATCAATTCATGGTTAAAAGAGTCACTTTATATGCATTGAAGATAATTATAACAAGTGACAAAAGGTGGAAGAAAGAAGCAAGAAAGAAAGAGAAGAGATAAAGAAGAAAAGCTGAAATTTGTTCTTAGACCTGTCTGTAGACCGGTCGCCAGACAGGTCTATAGTATATTTTTGGACTGTCTTTCTCCTCTGTAGACCGGTCGCTAGACCAGTCGCCAGACAGGTCGAGGGGTGTCCAGAAACACCAAACTCACTGGACTATTTTTGAGGTTTTGAGACCGGTCGTGCGACCGGTCGTCCACAGTCTCAGACCGGTCGTGAGACCGGTCGTTAGTGCAACAGCGTGTGCGTGAAGCTCCGATTTTCTCTGTGCAAGTGCGTAATTCCTTGCGCAATCTGGAAGTTTCTTACGAAATGGACACCTCCAAGCTATAAAAGGACTTCTTCCCTTCATACCAGAGAGGCTAGGACGTGGGGATTGCTTAGGAGACAGATTCTACTTTGAGTTTCTAGTTTTCTTCCTGTTTTAGTAGTTTTTATGTTTGTTTTGAAGCTTCTAGTTCAAGAATGTTAGAGATGAACTAAAACCTCTTAGCTAGGGCTAAGAGGTGAAGCTTTTGATTTGTTTTTGATAGATTGATGCAACATAGGTTTCCTTTTATGTTTTAATTGAAGAATTTTAGTTCAATATGAGTTTGAATCAAGTACTAGTTTGGTTTTACTTTGATCTCTTGATGACTTCGGGCTCATGTGATTCTTAGTGATTCTAAGCTTGGTAGCTTACCTTCTGAGCATTGTTTATGCTTGTGTAGTTCATTGATCTATCATCGACTGCGGGCATGGTAGACCCTTTGATTGCCTTGTGTACAATGGCCCGATCTTCATGTGGGACTCATTCAACTAAGTTCTTATCTTTTGTTATAATCTGAAATAGCTGTTTGTTGGTTGATTTTGATTTTATTAGAGTTCTAATTATTAGTTGTAATCAAGTCTAGTGATAGGATTTGATGAAAGTTATGGTTATGAATCTCAACTAGATTGGAAAGAGGCTTGGCCTACACAATTGAGTGTGCTCAAGGCCTGAGCATGGTTGTGGGAATCAAATCAATGAATAAACACTTGTTTTGGATAATTGTTGATTGAACCGCTCTATATTCCAATCGGATAGAGATATGAATTCGATTCTGATTGAGTTATGAGAGACCTAGTTGTGTTGATGCATTGAAACCTATCAAAAGTGGATCTTTGGCGCTCTAGTGCCTTTTTAGATTGAAATTACCTTACAAATTCACTGTTTAAACCCAAATTGCTATTTTCTAGCTTTAGTTCTTAATAGGATCTTAATTATTAGTTGTTTTAGTTAAATTCTGAGAATACCCATTCATAAATCTCTGTGGGAACGATACTCGGTCTTTCCGAATTATTACTACTTCGCAACCCTACACTTGGGGAAGTGAACAAGTTTTTGGCGCCGTTGCCGGGGATTTCTATGCGATATTTTTATAATTTGCTGAGATAGCTTTTAGTTGAGATTGTGTTAAGATAGGTTTAGGATTTGTTTTGCTTTCTAGACTAAGTTTTCTTTTAATTTCAGCATACTAACTTAGTTTGTTTTGATTTTGCAGGATCCTAACATAGATCTACTTCAGGGATTTTTAGGAAGTTGAAGAATAAGTAGGAATCTCAAGTGCCAAATCAGGTTCTATCTTTCTAACCTTACTCTTCTTCTTCTCCTACTCATTCCTTCCATATTCATCTCTTGTAGAGTGGGTGGAGACTTCTTTTGGATCTCTGATAGGTTGGCCTTGTGCCGCCTTGATTCCTATTGGTCGGCTCTGCTGTCTTAAATCACCTTGTGCTCAGAGATTTCTCTTCTCAAACCTATTCCTCTTTCTTCTTTTTCTGCACTTTTCTGAAAAGACTCAAAGAGTAGGTGGGGACTTCTCTGAACCCCTATTGACCAGGAGAAATCGGTCTCTATCCTTGCTTCTGGCTCAACCATTGCAAGACACCTTGTGCTTCGGTCTTAGAGAGGAGTAAATGAAGGAAGGAAGAATTCTTTTCTGTTTCAACTTCTTATAATTTCATTATGAATGATTGGATGGGTGGATTGTCTAAACACCTTTTGGAAGATGAGAGGTCGAACCAAATTAAAAATCATTATGATTGGAACCATTACAAGCATGAATATCTTTCTATGACTCAATCTACTTCTAATACTCCCCCACGTAAGACCTTGCGAGATTACCGGAATGACAACAATGGGCATAACTTTTCGCCAGGTAAGACAATGGGAGAGTATCGGAAAGAGATGAATAATGTTCCACCGGTTAGGACAATGTATAATCACTTGTTTGGCTACAAATATCAACAACTATCTAATAGCACAACATATGACATACATAATCCTAATAGGTGGGGGCATCAAAATTTCAATTTGGGAGACGAGCCAACCATGGATGCCAACAATTATCCTCAAGAGTTTCTTTCTCACGAGCCACAACCGACACGAACTCTTGAGGATACACTGCGAGAGTTTATGAAAATAACCGAGCAATGCATACAAAACCTCTCGCCATCTCAAAATCCTGAACCCAACATTGGGAACACCGAATCAATCCCCAATAATGAGGAGGATGAGGCTATCCAAACCCAACCTTCTCCAGATTTAATGACTAAACTTCTAGAGGATATTGATCTTGGTGACCCCAATATCACCATCGATTATGGTGAATCAACTATCTCTTTTAGATATCTCGATTTTAATGATGAAGATATTTCAATGATGGTTGACGAACCTGAGGAATCCATAAAATCTGAAAGTGATAGTAAGATTGCCTACAATGAGGGTTCTGTGGATGAGTGTGAGCCCATGATTTCTTCTTCCAAAGGGCCGGATGTTTATGAGTCACCAGAAGATATTCTTGCTAGAGAGATGGCTGAAGTCGATATTTTTGAGTCCTTCCACCAACAACACATGCCGGATTCTATTGTGGAAGAACTCCCTTGGGTTGAAAATTCTATTTCTTTGGATGAAGTGGTGGCACAATCTGAAATTTTAGATCAACCAATGTTAGATGATGTGCTTATCACTGAATCTGAAAATTTTTCTTTGGAAGACCTCCCCTCTATAGAGGAGGAATTCATTGCCATTGAAACAGACTTTCCTCAATCACTTAAGGAGAACGAGGACCCTTCATCCGACTCTCTTGATTTCCTAGAAGAATACATGACCCACCCCTATGATCTGGATGATGAGATGATTAAGGAATTGGATAGTTTGTTAGACATGGTGTCGGTGCCTAAAGAACACCATTCCACTGATTTACACTCTTTACCATTGTTTGTAGAAGCGCCATGCAATTCTGAATTTGTGGACGAGACAACCCAAACTGAAAAATACTTAATGAATGTCTCTCCACCATTATGGGTTCTTCAACCCATTGAAAATTCTGATTGGGAGGACCCCTTTTTAATCAATTACAACCCAATTCAGGACTTAAGGAGATATCTTTTTGCTGTTCTTATCTCCTCCTTACATGCGCGTGGTGCACACTATAATTGGACCTTAATGAAAAAATGCACTCATGTATACATTCGAGCAGGACTTTGGATGGTCCTCATGAGAAACTTATTGAAATTCATGAAGATCCTGCTCAAATTTGATCATATAGTCGATCGTACTAATCAAAGGTAGGTAGGTAGGTTAGGATTTCTTTTCTACATTTAGGATTGAATAAGTCTCATTGAGACAATGGAAGATGCTAGAATTGATCAACTTGCTACCTCAGGTACTCTCGTTCTCACTCTCCTTTGTTTTATGTCATTGCTCTCATGTCCTGCATATTGCATATCTTATTACATTGAGGATAATGTAAAGTTTTGGTTGGGGGGTGAGAGATTCCTTAGATGATGAATCTGCTAACTTTTGTGACATTTCGAGCAATGATGTAGAAATTTTTTGATTTTTCTAAAATTCAAAACTCTTTTGGAAAACTTTAATTCTATGCATTCGAGATGGCATAAGTATAAGAAGAGGAGATATGAAGTGAGGGATGTTGCAAGCTTTGAATTTCTCTTAATATAATGGTTTTATATGTGAATTCACCTATTTTTATGATTGATAGAAAATTTGAACACCTTTTGCACCTAGTTCACATTACACGATTTTCATGATTTGAAAGGATTATGTGATTTGTGGATTAACTAGTCCTTGATTTAAGGTATTGAGAAACCAAGCCGGGGTACTTTGTCCATCCTTATCCATTGGAAAATAACGAAAGATATGGATTTCTAAAAATCTTATCTAATGTAAAAGAAAAAGGAAAGGAAGGATGAAATTGGGAATGATGGAAAAATGGTGGAAAATTCTGATTAGGGCTACCTACTACCAACCGGGGGATGGTCTACCCGTAACCAAAGCCGAAAATGGGACGTAGTGTGAAAGCTGTCGGAAGGACGGTAAGGCAAATTCCTGTCATAGGCTTGTTGTTGCTCTATACACCTTGAGATCTATAGTTTAGTTGATTTATGAAGAAGATAATCCCAGAAATTCATGGGATGAACTTTCACTATGCACACTAGGTTGAATTTGTTCAAGTTCTTCTATTTATCAATCAAACAGAGGGAATTTCATATAAACACTTATTATGTTCTGAGAGTTTAAGGTTTCAACCTCTATCACCTAATTTCTCTGATTTTTACGCTTGTGTGTTTTGGAATGTATAGAAGAATAGTTTCTGAAGAAGAGTTGGTTTTTGGAGAATGAAACTTGTTTCACGCATGTTTTGCTCGGGACTAGCAAAATGCTGGTTGGGGGTGTGTTGAGCTCTTAATTGTGCATATTCAAACCCCAATTCATCACTCATTATGCATGCGTTTCAGGATTTAAAGACTAATCTAATGCATGGATTTGTGATTGTAGGAATGAGAAGGAGACTTCATCAATTCATGGTTAAAAGAGTCACTTTATATGCATTGAAGATAATTATAACAAGTGACAAAAGGTGGAAGAAAGAAGCAAGAAAGAAAGAGAAGAGATAAAGAAGAAAAGCTGAAATTTGTTCTTAGACCTGTCTGTAGACCGGTCTCCAGACCGGTCGCCAGACAGGTCGACAGACAGGTCTATAGTGTATTTTTGGACTGTCTTTCTCCTCTGTAGACCGGTCGCTAGACCGGTCGCCAGATAGGTCGAGGGGTGTCCAGAAACACCAAACTCACTGGATTGTTTTTGAGGTTTTGAGACCGGTCGTGCGACCGGTCGTCCACAGTCTCAGACCGGTCATGAGACCGGTCGTCAGTGCAACAGCGTGTGCGTGAAGCTCCGATTTTCTCTGCGCAAGTGCGTAATTCCTTGCGCAATCTGGAAGTTTCTTACGCAATGGACACCTCCAAGCTATAAAAGGACTTCTTCCCTTCATACTAGAGAGGCTAGGACGTGGGGATTGGTTAGTAGACGGATTCTACTTCGAGTTTCTAGTTTTCTTCCTGTTTTAGTAGTTTTTATGTTTGTTTTGAGGCTTCTAGTTCAAGGATGTTAGAGATGAACTAAAACCTCTTAACTAGGGCTAAGAGGTGAAGCTTTTGATTTGTTTTTTATGGATTGATGCAACCTAGGTTTCCTTTTATGTTTTAATTGAAGAATTTTAGTTCAATATGAGTTTGAATCAAGTACTAGTTTGGTTTTACTTTGATCTCTTGATGACTCCGGGCTCATGTGATTCTTAGTGATTCTAAGCTTGGTAACTTACCTTCTGAGCATTGTTTATGCTTGTGTAGTTCATTGATCTATCATCGACTCCGGGCATGGTAGACCCTTTGATTGCCTTGTGTACAATGGCCCGATCTTCATGTGGGACTCATTCAACTAAGTTCTTATCTTTTGTTATAATCTGAAATAGCTGTTTGTTGGTTGATTTTGATTTAATTAGAGTTCTAATCATTAGTTGTAATTAAGTCTAGTGACAGGATTTGATGAAAGCTATGGTTATGAATCTCAACTAGATTGGAAAGAGGCTTGGCCTACACAGTTGAGTGTGCCCAAGGCCTGAGCATGGTTGTGGGAATCAAATCAATGAATAAACACTTGTTTTGGATAATTGTTGATTGAACCGCTCTATATTCCAATCGGATAAAGATATGAATTCGATTCCGATTGAGTTATGAGAGACCTAGTTGTGTTGATGCATTGAAACCTATCAAAAGTGGATCCTTGGCGCTCTAGTGCCTTTTTAGATTGAAATTACCTTACACATTCATTGTTTAAACCCAAATTGATATTTTCTAGCTTTAGTTCTTAATAGGATCTTAATTATTAGTTGTTTTAGTTAAATTCTGAGAGTACCCATTCATAAATCTCTGTGGGAACGATACTCGGTCTTTCCGAATTATTACTACTTCGCAACCCTACACTTGGGGAAGTGAACAACAGGCATCCTTAGTGAAATCTGGTGTACTCAAGGGGTGAGTGCACAATTGGGAGTGGAGTAGATAAGTAGTCGAACCACTATACATGCTTGTGTTTGTGATGTATTTGAGCACATTTCTACTTATGCATTGTATGTTTAATTGCTTAATTGGAATGTATGTTAGGCACTAGATAGACACATTCACACACAAGATGTACTTTCACTAGTTATGTAGACTTATGCTTATATGATTGCATCTCATATAGTTTACATAGGTTGCATAGATTAGTTGTTTAATTAGTTAAGTCATTAGTAATCTATGTAGTTAGACTAGTTTCTTAATTGTTATATCTTTGCTAGTTTATGTGATTGGACCCACTTAGGCTTGAAAGTCAAAGTGTTCTTACTTATTTAGTTTAAATTGTTAAATTAATTAAGTAGGGAAAAAGAATTTCAAAAGGTCCTAATCACCCCCTGTAAGACCCATACCTTGATTTGCCCTCCGTATGCTTAATTTCCGACGTCGGTACATCCTGAACCAACCAGATTAGAGAATCCTGATTGGACGCTCTATTTTAGTACCGCATTGACCTAAGACCTATACTCTGGCGACCGCGTAGGCGCTGTGATTCCAACGTCGCGTGGCATACCCAATTGTGATACCCAGTGTGAAAGTTACGATCATTTGAGCAATCTAAGGCAGGCCGCACAACGCACATGTGGTGTGGGCCCCACTTACACAAATCCCTAGAAAGTCTAATTAATCACTCAATCACTCTATCTATCAATCAATCAATCCCCACCTACCCCCATCACCTTTTTTCATAAATCCATTACCTCTCATGTTAAAATCCTAAAATGCCCTTATTAAAGTACTACCTAATCTCTACAACTCCCCATTCTACCCCTATCTTTTTCCATTTCACTTGCAAGAAGAGCCCTAAAGTCAACACCTACCCTACCCTATAGCTACTAACCATCATTCTCCTCACTTTTTCCCTTTCCTATCTACCCCTCTCTCCCCTTTTAATCCCTCCTCTATCCCCAAAATCTCTACTCTACAAAGCCTCCAACGTATGAACCCCCCATTTTATTTTGTTATTGCTAAAGTTTAAGAAATATAGTTTAAGAGAGAGATTAAGAGAGAGCTTAGGGGGTTGGGAGAGTTAGAGGAGTTAGGAGTGAAGAGGAGGTCATCCGGACAATCCGATCGACGATCTGACCCGATCCAACCGTCCATTCTTCAAGTGAGTGCAAGGAAGGATGAAAATCCTCTTTTCCATTGTTTCTTTTCATTTTAGTGGGCCCACAAAGATGGGGACCCATCTTATTTATACATCAAATGAATGGTGGACACCATAGTGGTGGGGGTCCATACCGAATTTTTCTCTTTTCTTCCCTTTTTCCTTCCTTTCCCTTTTTCATTTTCTTTGTGAATTGTGGTAGGGCCCACAAGAGGGCCACGCTGTGAGACAGCATGCCCCACACGCTGTCACAGTGTTCGCTTCCCCAAGTGTAGGGCTGCGATGTAGTAATAATCTCGGTAAGACCGAGGTCGATCCACAGGGACTTATGTAGGAATTGACAAATACTTCCAATAGTTTCTATTGGAAAGCTAACAACCAGATTTTGAGAAGATTGATGTAAATAATAACTTTGAACTAAACTGAAGATAACAATTAATTAAAAGGCACTAGGGGTTCAAAGGTCCACTTGTAGCAATCCTTGATGCCCAATTCGCTGTGGTTTCTCACTTTCTCAACTAGAATCGAAATTAAGATCTATCTAGCCGGATGATAGAGCAGTTAAACCAACAATCTGCCATATGTAAGATCAATGTATATGATTCACTCAATGCAAGCTAAGACGAGCATACTCAATTGCATAGGTCAGTCCCAATTCCAATAGACTAAGTTCACAATCATAACCATCATTAAATCCTGTCACAAGACAAAACTAGATCATGATTTGAACTTGATTCAAATCACATACACAATCTCACATACTACAGAATTCCAGAAAAATAGAACTTTGGTAAGAAGTTCCCACATGACAATCACAGATCTAGAGCGTATTCCGATTCCTCAGATCATACAGGTCTAGACTAGTACATAACAATTAAGAACTCAAGCAATTCTTTCAAACATCCATGAGTCATCATAAGACTAAGAAAAACTACTTAGTACTTGAATTAAACTTCAAACCATTGTTCATAAACATGAAATCCAACTTAAAACCAACTTAAACGAATTGAAAACATCTTAGATTCACTACAAGCTTCACCTCTTAGCCCTAGCTAAGAGGTTTAGTTGTTCATGATCCAAGGAAACATGAAACAAACTAAGGAAAACATAAAAACAGTAAACAAACTAGTAGGAGTTGTGGAACTCTGAAATCCACTTTCGCCGTCTCCCACCGTGCCGTTCTTAGATACCCTAGGAACGATCCCTAGGTGTCCTTTTATAGTGGGGAAGCTCTACAACATCAGAATCTTTCAGATTTTGCATAAGGTTACACAGTACATAGAGAAATCCGGAGCTTGTAGAACACGCTCAGTTACGCAGACGACCGGTCGCACGACCGGTCTGAGCTCCTGGACAACCGGTCGCACGACCAGTCGTAAAAGTGAAAAATCTGTCCAAAGAGTTTTCAAAATTTTCAAACCCAGAAAATTAATTCAAGGACCGGTCGCACGACCGGTCTGAGCAGTGAACAACTGATCGCACGACCGGTCTTGGACAGTCCAATGAGTTGTGGCCGCAGGGCCCCTCTTGTTGAGTGATCGGACCGGTTGGACGACCGGTCCTGGGCTATGGACGATCAGGTCGGACGACCAATCTTGAGCATGTTCTTCTGCTTTCTTTCTTCTTTTCTCTGACTTCTTTCTTTCATCCTTTGACGTTTAGTCCTTTACTCTTCTTTGCTTGTAAATGGCGTTTTTAAGTCTTCAATTGACGAATCCTCTCTATCATCCCTACAATCACAAATCCATGCATTAGAATAGTCTATAAATCATGAAAACCTTGCATAATGAGTGATGAATTGGGGTTAGAATATGCACAATTAAGAGCTTAACACACAGCATGGGCCACCGGGTGTGGCCCACCTAGATATTTATCTACCATTCAACTTGTTCGTTAGATCACAAAGATCTGGATGAAGGAAAAATACAAAGATCATCTTGATCCAAAGCTTTTGGACCCCACATATGGACAACCAAATGGATGGATTGGATCGCCCACATATGGACCCCACATAAACTTTAAAATAATAATAAAAAAAATGGGAGAGAGAGTCCAGACGCTGGACATTCTTAGTGTCAAAGATTCTGGAACTGTCCAGCATCAGACTTGCAAGGGGCGTGAATGGGATCCCCACTCGTGGGACCCACCTTGATGTTTTTGTTTAATCCACACCGTCCATCTATTTCTCCAGGTTATGTTATGTCTGGAGTTAAAAAATGAAGCAGGTCCAAATCTTAAGCGGACTGCACGACATGAAAAAGTAGAAATAATGATATCTATTGTTGAAACCTTCTCAGGCCCACTGTGGTATTTATATGCCATGCAACCCACCCAATATAGGACTCATTGGGTCCCCCATGAGCTGTGAAACCTGGTAGATGGAGTGGATCGTCCTCATGTGGGCCCCACTTGATGAAAAAAAAGAAGCAGCGTGTGAACACTGGCCACTCACAGCGTCAGAGACGTTGGGAGACGCTGGACTCCTTAGGCGTCAGTAAGGTAGCCCATTCGCGGGACCCACCATGATGAGTATGTTTTATCCACGCCGCCCATGCTTTTTGCCAAATCATTTTAAGCCTCAGGCCCAATTTTGGGCCAGATCCACTTCCCAGGTGGGCCGCATCATAGGACACAGTGGGGATAGTGACGTCCACTGTTGAAATCTTTCTTGGCCCACCTTGATGTTTTCTTGCCATCCAAACCTATTGATAAGGTCGCATATACATGTACGAAGGACCCACACAATATTAGCTTGATCTAGAAATTTGGTGGGCCCCACTGTCAGGAAACAGTGGAGATTGAACAGCTACTGTTGAAGCCTTCTTAAGGCTCACTGTAATGTTTAAATGCCATCTAGACCTATGGCATAGGTCTGGATGGAGGGAAAAACACAAATACTAGATTATTCAAAACTCATGAGACCCCCAAGGGGGGGGGGGGGGGGGGGGGGGGGGGGGGGGTTCCCACGCTGCCCAGCTGGCCACCTTGATGTATTTATTTTATCTATGCTGCTCATCTATTTCTCCATATCATTTTAAGTTGTGGGCCCAAAAAAAGGCAAACCCAAACGTTAGGTGGGCCACACCACAGGAAACAGTGGTCGTTGATGCCCACCATTGGAAACTTTCTTGGAGCCACTGTAATGATGAGATTTTCATCTAACCAGAGGTTGTGGGGCCATCTTGAGGTCCCACATTGATGGATGTGTTATATACCTTGCCTCCCATCTTGGCAGGGGTGTGAGGCCGGCCCAGTTTTGGATGGGCCACGCATAGTAAATGGTGGTGATTGAATGCCTACTACCGAAACTTCCTAAAGCCTATGGTAATGTTTATTTGCTATCCAACCTATTGGTAAGGCCACTGTGGACCCCACCTTGGTGTTTATGTTCTATCCAGGCCCTCCCAAGTGGGACCCGCTTGATGTGTGTGTTTCATCCATGCAGTACATTTATTTCGTTAGCCCATTTTGTATGTGTAGGCCCAAGTATGGGGCTGATGTAGTCTCAAGTGGGCCATGCCACGAAGACCTGTACATTTCCAACGGGACCCACAGTCTGGGTCCCACTCTCTACATATATTGGGCCATATAAGGCCAACATCACATGATATATCTGATAACATGCTAGTGTGCTTAGCTTGATAGGTCACACTGATAATATGCTTAGTATGATGGATATCATGCTCATTCATATGCCCATACGCATCATTTGTATGCCTGTTATGGATCACGATTAATCATAGCATGCGCGATTTTGGCTTGTTATACTTAAGGGACCCGTGCGAGACAAGGTCGCCCCACATGATTGCGTGGTATGTGTAGGTTTGGTGCATGACTTGGATTGTATGACTCACACATCTCGCATTATGTATGTCATGATCACCATAGTCATATCGTGGTTGGCAGAAATGGACACCGGAAACATGTTCTAGCATGTGGGCGCTATGAATGTCCTTGGGTGAAAGTCCCTAAACCCTGTAGTACCAATAGGATGCTCCAACATCGAGACCGAGTGAATAACATGAGTGTTCGAGTGCTAAATACCAGTAGGCCTCGTCTCCCACTGTGTCTAGGTCGATTGGAAAGGGGTGTGACTTTATCCGCCCAGGTGCAGAGGGCTATAAGCTAGGTTGAGTCTGACCAGCTCGCGAAATGGGTCCACTATTGACGAGCCGGGTGGGCATTGGCATACCACTGACAAGGTGGATAGTGAGGTCTTTTCTACTTGCTTGGTCATGCGCGCGATGTGCGGCGACCAGTGTTAGAGTGTACTAGACCCCGGTGATGTCCCATATGAGAACCGTTTTGATATTACAGATTAGTCGAGGATTGGCATGCTTGTGTTGCATCTCTAGCATATAACACTCAGATATGTAGGCCCTTGCATTGCATAGCCTTGGGATGGCTGATAGCATTCATGAACTTGGTAACTTAGCCCTCCATCACTTTAGCTTACTCTGATATTTGTATACTTGTCATATGCATCACACATGCACACACGCACTCTACTGAGCTTCGTAGGAGGCTTAAGCGCGTTTGTTTAAGCTGCAGGTATTAGGGTGTATCAGCAACGTTGAACTTGGATCATGTGCTTGATATTTTAGAATTTTACTACATTTTTGTATTTCCCCTTTTCAGCACTGTACTCAACAGACTATATAGTGGATATGTGATGATGTTTTGTGGTTTTGGTTATGATCCTTTACAAAAAAAAATTACCTTGAAAATCCTCCTGGTGGGATCCTAGGATCGGAACCTGGCATATGAGAGTTAGGAGCCAAGAATAGTGTACTAGGGAGGCTGTTGGCACCAAGGTCGGCGATCGGGAATTTAGTAAGCCCGGTCCCCAGGTTTGGTGTGTGACACCCCCTCTAGGACCTAGCCATAATTTTAGCAGCTCCGCCAAGCTAACACAAAGCGCATAGCATGACAAGGTGTCGTGTTAGACTAACCACACAATTTCAGTTGGTATTAGAGTGGATTACTTTTCAAGGACTTAACCATCTAGAGTATTATCTTTAAGAGCTTTAAAATCATGTCTACCCAAGATGGGAGCTCCATTAACCATCCATCGTACTTTAACAGTCCAACTACGCCTATTGGAAGGCTAGGATGCAAATTTTCGTACAGTCCTTGGACCACATTATTTGGGTAAAAATAAGTGGTGGTTGATGGTAAAACCATTACCACTACTAAAGATGATGAGAAATTGAGTGATGATGAAAGAGCTTGGTATACATCTAATACCAAAGCTCTCATTGCGATTTGTTGTACGATTTTTCAAGATGAATTTCAACGCATTCTCATATGCGTAATTATAAAAGAAGCGTAGGAACTACAAGTTACCCACGAGAGAATTAACATAGTACAATGTTCTAAGCTTTAGCTCTTAACCGCTAAATTTGAAAATATTAAAATGTAAGAGTTTGAAACCTTCATAGAGTTTTACACCTAATTTTCAGATATTTACAACTCCATATATGGCTTAGGAGAAAGGGTTTCAGAAGGACGGATATGTAGGAAGATACTTAGGTCCCTCTCGGAGAGATTTAGTTCCAAAGTCATTACCTTAAAAGAGTGTAGAGACATAGATTCAATAAAAGTAGAAGAACTTAAAGGTTTCCCATAAAACTCATGAACTACACTTTAGAGGCCCCTCTAAGAATAAACGCACTGTCTTAAAGACCTCATACAAACACTCTCATAGGAAAATCAATAATGAATCTAGGGAAGAAGATAATGATGAGGACGACGAGGAAGAGGAATTTAATTGTCAATTTAAGAAATTCATCAAAATGAATAAAGGGAGAAGTTGTGACAAGAAGGATAAGAAATTTAAAAAATATAAAGAAAAATTAACCAAAATGAAAGTCAAATGTTACAACTGTGATAATTATGATCATGTTGCCACGGATTTTCTGAAAAATCCTAAAAGAAAAGGTAAAAAGCCTATGGCAACAAAATAAGATGATACAGACGAGTCCAAAAGTGAATCCAATGACTCTTTTAGTGATGAAGACAAAAAATCAATAAAAATTCTAATGGCCTCCACCACCACCTCTCTTCCCCCTAATCTGAGAGAGGATCTCGACCATTATCCCTTCTTAGAGGAGTTCCCAAACCCTACTCATTTTCTATATTTTATGAGAGAGTCGAGAAAATTAGGTTACCCTTAGGATGAACAAACTAGAAATAGTTATTAAGGGAAGCTAGAATCTAGATACTATAAGCAAATCTAAGGATTTTAGCCTCATTTTGTGCTTAGGGGCATATTAAAGGATTCAAGCCTCATTAACCCACTTTGATAGTTTAGCCTATGCTTTATTTTAGTATTTTTAGTTGCTAAATTGTCATCTTGTTTAGATTAGTATAATCTTGTGAATTATATGCTTCATGTTGTTTATCTTAGAATGACCAACTATGTATAATCAACTTTTCTTAGATAGGAATTTTGTTTCTTGTTAATCATGTGCCATGCATACTCCACATTTTAATGTTCATGCACCCCTTATCTCTCTAATTAACATGTGATTATAATTATATCTAAGATGCTTTAATCTTTATTCCCTTTAGTTAATTGATGTATCATTAAGGGGGAGAGATTGGTTTGTCAATTGCTGACAAAAAAAAGAGAGAAAGATCAAGTCCCACTAAAATAAGTTGTTTATGTTTTGTGTTGTAGGATTGACAGGTTATGGGGGAGCAATCAAGAGGAGCATTACTTAGTGTTACATGTCTTAGTGTTAATTCAAGTTGTAATCTTTTCTTTTACATGTAATTTATTTATTGTTTTGGTATTGTCATTGGTATGAGCTATGACAAGGTCTAGGTTAGGTTTTTGTCACATAATTGGCAAAGTGGGAGATTGTTAGTGCACTTTTTATGGTATACTAGTGCACCTTATTGGTCAATCATGTGCTTCCATGTGTTGTAACGTCAGTTGAGCCTTGGCAAGCTGAAGATCAAATATTCAAGGGGACAAGAAGCATCAAGGAAGAAGAAATGGGTAAATGAAATACCTTGGTGACCCTAATCCTTACAACCAAAACAATCATAACCTCTAGATGACTTGGACAATACAGTAAAACTCTTAGTCATCTTCAGTAGCCTTAGAACACCTAAAAAAATACGATAAGTTAGGCTAATAAAAGAGGTGCAAGTAGCTGTAAATAAACCAACCTAAACAACAGTTTTTTATTGGACTTCGATTCATCGAAGTTTAGTTCGATGGGCCTTCGATGCTATCAAAGACCAGTTTGATCCATCGAACATATGTCCAGTAACATTTGTGAACTCTCTAAACAGTTTTTCATTCCATCAAACAAGTCCCTTCAATCCATCAAAGTCGATCCATCGAAGTGGATTTTTCGATCCATCAAAATATATTTCGATCCATCAAACTGGATGTCCAACAACTTTAAAACTCTTTGGATAGCTTTTCAATCCATCGAAGTCGGATCTTCGATCCATCGAAGCGTATTTCAATCCATTGAAGTATCATGAATCTGCCCATTTTTTACCGTTGGAGCTTCATCTATAAAAGACGAGGATTCGGTTTTTTTTTTCTTAAGAGAGGAATTTTAGAGATTTGGAAGCCACCATCATTGTTGACACCCTTAGGCTTTAATCTTAACCTATACAAGCCATCTTCCTTGTGATTCATCACAAGAATAGAGAATTTAAAGCTCAAGAAGAAGATGAACTTGTTCCTTCTTGATCTCTAGGAATTTAGGCACCTTAGCCATAGATAAAACCTTTGTCTAAACAAATCCTAGAGATTCAATTAGGTGTATTCATTTAGGCAACCATTTTCTACTACTTATAGAGGATTCACCACCACCTCCTAGCACCCTAGGTATCTTAATTTGAGCATCTCATACAAGGTGATTGATCGTTGGAGCTGAGACCTTGGTGAAACATCGACAACAAGATCAGAGGAGCAAAGGGGAGTTGATTGAATCACGAGAGAGCAGAGATTAAGCAACCCAAGCGGCGCATCAATGGGGCTCAAATTTGATAAGTAAGGTTGTCAATTTGTAAAATCCATCCACTCTCTTCCCGTGGGGAATTAAGTGTAGAGTTTCAATTGTTAAACTCGATAAGTTCAATTGTAAGACCTACGCCCGGTTGTAGGGTCGAAGCAACTCTCCGTGGAGAGCCTCCGGAAGAGTAAACGTTAGGTTTAGTAGTAGGACATTGGCTTAGTTGTAGAGCCTAAAACCATTGAGGTTCGGTTGTAGGACCTTGGCTTATGTGTGAAGCCTAAATTGAGGTTCGGTTGTAGGACCTTGGCTCTTGAGTAGAGTATAAATTGTTAAGTCTCCAAGGAGAGCCACTGACATAGGTGTATACATGGTCCACCAACATGGGTGTATACGTGAGGTTCTTGAGTATGATTGTAAGGTTGGGAGTAACATATTTAAAACTCTTAGGTTGTGAGGTGAACTTGATTTATAACCATCATATTAAAATTCGGTGTACTCAAGGAGTGAGTATGGCAACCAGGAGTGGAGTAGACAAGTAGTCAAATCACCATATACGCTTGTGTTTGTGATGTATTTAAGTACATTTTTACTAATGTATTGTCTGTTTAATTGCTTAATTGGAATGTATGGTAGGCACTAAATATGCACTGTTATAGACAAATTAATGGAGACCAGCTCAGCTATTAAAAATTGTACACAGGACACCCATTAGACTCTCGAGATCATCTGATCGAGAGTCGAAGATTGGGAAGGTACGGAAGAACCCATTAGACTCTCGAGATCATCTGATCGAGAGTCGAAGATTGGGAGGGTACGGAAGAACCCATTAGACTCTCGAGATCATCTGATCGAGAGTCGCAGATCGGGTAAGTGCGGGATGCCCATCCGACTCTCGAGATCATATGCTCGAGAGTCGTAGGATGGATAAATACGGAGCACCTATTCGCAAGGCTTCGAGCTCCCCTAGCCGATGGTCAGATAAAGTGAAGCAAAGATTCCCTTCTTGAATAGCGAGCAGACCTTCTCACAAGTCGTTGAAAGGTGTTACGTCAGAATGAGCAAGCACTTGGACTCGCAACCATGTTCCAACTTGCGAACAGCTTTTTTGTGGTTACACCTCTTAACCTTCAAGTACCAGCACCCGATTCCTGTCGAGCAGCTTGTCCAATCCCTCTGCGATGCCAGGCAGGGCTACACCCAGTTCGGTGGTTTCCGTCTCATCGGCGTCTCCTTCCTTTTCGCTGGCTATGACTCCAACTACTGTTTCCAGCTCTACATGAGTGATCAGTGCTATTACTACGCCTACCGGCAGCCCGTATAGGTTGGTTTTTGGGCTTACCTTCTCGGGTGGTTCCAGATCTCAAGGGATTGCCATCAAGGGACTTGATTGCCAAAATAGGTTATTGGGTTGGATCTCGTCTCCAAAGATGAGGATCTTATCCCACGGAATCAGCAAGATCTCAGTATCGTACACGAGATCAGCGGGATCTCGATATCTTACGTAACAGATTGAACCGCTTCAGATCTATATAAAGGGACGACTCCATTAAGGGAAAGGTACACACACTATTCGATCTGTCCCGCTTTGCCTGACTATTCTTCTTGCTTTGGTCTGACTTAAGCATCGGAGGGCTAACGGCTGGACCCCAGCCACCCTTGGTTGCTGTCTGTCCTCTTTCAGGTTTGGCGGAAGAAGTCTCTGTTGGAGAGAAGGTGAACGTTCGGAGGATCCTATTACAAAATCTGACATCAACATGCACATTCACACACAAGATGTATTTCCACTAGTTGTGTAGACTTAAGCTTATATGATTGCATCTCATATAGTCTACATAGGTTGCATAAATTAGTTGCTTGATTAGTTAAATCATTAGTAATCTATGCATTTATACTAGCTATTTATTTGTTATATCTTTACTAGTTTATGTGAGTGGATCCATTTAAGCTTGGAAGCCGAAGTGTTCTTGCTTAGTTTAAATTGTTAAATAAGTTAAGTAGGCAAAAGAATTTTGAAAGGTCCTAATTACCCCCGTCTAAGACCTAGCCATAATTCTAGTACCATCGCCAAGCTTTCGTAAAGTGCATAGAGTGACAAGGTGTTGTGTTAGACTACCCCATGCAATTTCACTTCTCTTTGGATAAAAAGAAAAAAAGAAAAAAGAAACGGTACTTTTTAAATTCCACCTCTCTTAGTAGTGGTCTACCTTATTAGCTTAGATAATGTATAAAAGAAGTAATGTTTTCAACATCAGTATCAACAGACGTATCACATCTTTAAAATATGAAAGTATATTGACTATCATACGAGAATTATCTAATATATCACATAATGTTTTGTTCTTTTTAGAAACCATTGAAAACATTAGGATGTTAAAAAAGACACTTAGAAACTTCAAGGGATGTCGAAAAAGGCATCATTATATAGTTAGAAATCAAGAGATCACAAAAAATAATGCATATCTTAAATTTCATTTGTATAGGGTCCTAAACTATATATAAGTTGTTTGGTAGAAGTGATGCCAGTATATTCAAAATCAATGCATATCACATGTATGGAAATACAATCGATATATTCAAAAGTTAACCAAAAGTAAAAATATAATTGTGATGTGCCCTCAATGTGTATGTGAAGCTATGCCTCAGACACACATAGAGTTGTGACAGCTCAAAATCATAATATCCATCTTCACCTCGATGGGGCTGCCTATAGTATTACTTCTACACAAACCAATAATATTATGCCCTAATCATAGTAAATTAATATTAATGAAGATACTCTTCGACATCATGTTAATACTGCATCCTTTCTCAACTAGATTAATATGCCCATCTGTAGGTACTACGCAATTGTTACCATTTGTGTCTGATATGGATCTCGAGCAAGATATGACGTTGGTATAATGAAACACTTGAATACATTTGTAACATAGCCATAATAGCCTGGATATCTCTACTTGTATTTAAAAGAATACCCCTGCTCATAGTCGAATAGTCTTATACCGTAACTGCTTAAGTCACTCACCGCATATTCAGATAGGTCATAACCATATGATATAAAATCATATTGGGGAACAAACTAGAGTTTCCCTTCCCACTACCAATGTATATGAACCCTATACTTTTTCAGTTGCATCTTCTTATGACAATTGTTAGTCTTATTCTGGATAATATGAGTATACAGTTAAGAACTGTAATATTCATCCTAGGTAGCATACTAAAAAATTTCTCTTCCCAGTAAATAATAAGCTAAGAGGCCTTTGAGTCTAGCTCTGATTCCGACTCTCATCACGTACATCATTATCCCCACCACCCCTGTCACTACCGCCATCATCATCACCACCACCAGATCTGCCACTCCGTCACTCTTCATATCAATGTCAATGTCAGATAGAGTGTGGCCACACATATCCCATAAGATGATTATTTTCGATGGTTGTCTCTAGTACTCCTCATAAGTGGGTTAAAGAGCTTCACGGGAAGATCTAGCCTCCTCTAAAATCGAATAAATATCGATGCCTTGTGATGTTACCTCCTCTATTATATTCAGTTTCAATTGGTAATTTGCTCAATTCAAGTCATTTAACGTAACCCACTCGTAAAGTGGGTCATCTTCATTTCCTTTGTAGAATGTATGACGATCCATAATCATTAAATCAAATGGGTCCTTTTTCACTCTTCTTGCACCTTTTGCCTGTAGAAGCCTCTTAAAGCTTCATATTATAGTGATAGAATACCGGCTTCTGGAGCCTCCCATGGACCAATTTGTTCCTCATGTTCGTATGAATGAGACATAATGTGCTCAAATTTTGGTGGTGTAGACACTATATGTTCCAGTACGTGAAGTAGTCGTTGTAATGTCTCGCAATCTCTCTTGTACATGGCTCACCAATCACCTCTAAAATTGATCATTCTTCCGTTAGTTCTGCATGTAATGTAAAACATGAAAACTAAGTTTTAACTAATGCAACAATTTATATGGCATCATCATCTTCCTCGACTCCTCTCGTGGACTTGCACCTAGACATGCCCTTTGCATCCTATAAGGAGATAACATGTTGATGGCATTTAATAGTAATTGTAAGTATAAAGCGTTAGAGGAACTTAGATAAGAATTAAATGCAAAATATGTTTACCTCATTTTTTGTTATTGCACTTGTTTGTGGCATACTAGTGCACCTTATTTGTCAAACATGTGCGTCCATGTGTTGTAATGTTGTTTGAGCCTTGGCAAGCTGAAGACCAAATATTCAAGTGGACAAGAAGCATCAAGGAAGAAGAAACAGGTAAATGAGGTACCTTGGTGATCCTAACCTTATAACCAAAACAACCCGAAACATCTAAATGACTTAGACTTGTTAAGAATACCATTAATCATCATAATTAACCTTAGAACACTTAGAAAAACATGATAAGTTAGGCTAATAAGAAGTGGAAACTGTTGTAAATCAAATTAACCATACAACAGTTTTCAATATGACTTCGATCCCATCAAAATCGGTTTCGATAGGTCATTGATCCCATCGAAGCCCCGATCGATGCCATTAAACATTATGTGTTGAGCCTTGAATTGTGCATATTTATCCCTAATTCCATGCCATGTTTACATGAAATATTATGTTAAATAAGCCAACTTACATATGTTTTTATGTTTACAGGTAATAGAGAGAGAGCGATGTTGCGGATTTAGAGATAAAAGTGATGAAGTAAGATGCTAAAGAGACAAGTTTCATAAGTGAAAGAACCAAGTTATTGAAGATTGGAAGCCAAAGTTCAGAAAAATAGGAAAAACTGGATTGTCGGATGGTCATACAAAATAGTCAGACCATCCCACAAGCAAACAAGCTTTAGGAAAACTTGCTGGACAAAAAACTGTCCACAATCAGACCATTCGATCAGGTTATTGAACGGTCTAAAAGACCCTTGGACGCTCCAACAGAGTAGTTTGGCTTCATATTTTGTTGCTGGATAGATTTGGTAAAATTCGGACGGTCCGACAGACGAGACGGTGCAAAAAATCCTTACGTAAATTGAGTTGGTGCTTGATTTTCTCTATAAATAGAGGGCTCTCTTGCACTTATAATTCATCCTAAAAGAGTTCCAGACAAAGTGGAGGAACGAAGAGCTAAGAAGGAGTTTCTACTCCGACGTTTTTGAATTTTTCTAATTTTAGTTTTAGTTCTTAGTTTTCTTAGTTTTTCTTTTAAGATTTAATTAAATCATGTCTTTGATTAGATAAACAAGAAGGGCTAAGAGGTAAAACTTATAGTCCTTTAATGCTTTAATTCATTTATTCAAGTACTTAATGTTGGATTTTTAAGATTATAGTTCAAATAAAGTTGATAATTTTAGATAATTTTAAAAATCTCTTATGATTCCAGTTATATGGGATGCATATGAGTTTCTAAGATTGATCATAATGGTTTTGATGAGTTTTTTATTGATCAAAACCCTAGATCCATCGTGATTTCTAGATACGGTGGATGCTTCGTTGTTTTATATGACTTTAAGTTCTCTAGTTTAAAGTAAAACTAGATTTTCAAATTTTCAAATTTTGTTGGATTTGAATGTGGTTTAATTGTGTCTATTGTTGAGCTCTTAATTGTGCATATTCTAACCCCAATTCATCACTCATTATGCATGCTTTTCATGATTTAAAGACTAATCTAATGCATAGATTTGTGATTGTAGGAATGAGAAGGAGACTTCACTAATTCATGGTTAAAAGAGTCACTTTATATGCATTGAAGATCAATATAACAAGTGACAAAAGGTGGAGGAAAGAAGAAGAAAGAAAGAGAAGAAAATATGGAAAAGCTGTCCCAAGACCTATCCTAAGACCTGTCCCAAGACCGGTCGCCAGATAGGTCTACATAGCTAGACCGATCGCCTGACCAGTCGCCCGGTCGAGATTAGTCTAGAAAAACATAACTCACTGGACTATTTTTGATGTTTTAAGACCGATCGTGGGACCAATCGTCCATGGACTCAGACCGGTTGGACAGCGTAACAGAGCTTGTCCGTAAAGCTCCAATTTTCTCTGCGTAATTGCGTGATTTCTTGCACAATCTGAAATCTTTCGCTCCAACTTATAAAAGGCCACCTCCACTCTCTTCTTAGGGCATCTAACAACGTGGGGAGTAAAGGATTGAAGACCAAGGAGGCTTCCTAGCCTCCTGCAACTAGTTTTCTTCTTCTTTTAGTTCTAGTTCTAGTTTATTTTTATGCTTATCATTAGCTAACTTCTTAGCTAGAGCTAAAAGGGGAAGCTTATAGTTTACCTAGATGTTTTAATTCATTTTATTGGTTTCAAGTTGGATTTATTGAAGAACAATGGTTTTTTAGAAGTTTGAATAAAGTTCTAAGTAGTTTTTCTTAATCTTATGATGGCTCATGGATGTTTGGAAGAATTGTTTTAGTTCTTAATTGTTTTGCATGGATCTAGACCTGTATGCTCTGAGGAATTGGATTCAATATGCTCTAGACCTTTGATCCTCATGTGGGAGCTTCAAACCAAAGTTCTACCTTTTTGTTCTAAAATCTGAATATTATGTTGATTGTCCATATGATTTGAATGAAGTTCAAATCATAATATAGTCAAGTCTTGTGACAAGGTTTGATGATTATTATGGTTATGATCTTAATCTATTGGAATTAGGATTGACCTATGCAATTGAGTGTGCTCAAGTCCAAACTTGAATTGAGGGAATCATGTTGATGAACAACACATGTGTTGGATTGCTTTGATAATATAACCGCTTTATCATCCGGCTAGATAGAATTTTATTTTGATTCTAGTTGAGTAATTGAGAAACCATATGAATTATACATTTAAGGAGAGCTATAAGTGGATCCTTGATGCTCTAGTTATCTTTTCATTATCAGATTTTTTGTTTCATGTTCAAAACCGATTTCACAAACCTCTTAAGATTCTAGTTATTAGGATAGTTAGAATTGTTTACCTCCTTCCCTGTGGATTGACCTCGGTCTCACCGAGATTATTACTACACCGCAACCCTACACTTGGGGAAGCGAACAAGTTTTTGGCGTTGTTGTCGGGGAAGAAGTTAAACGGTTCTAATTGTTCTAGTCGCTATAGAGTATGCTTAGTTAGGTAGGATTTTCAGTTTTTCTAGAAGTAGTTTTTTTATTTTTTTTATATTACTAACAATTTTCTGTTTTTGTATTTTGTAGGAACTTAGTTGCGGACATAGTTCTCACTTCCACGGTTAACATCTCCCTATCTCCCCTTCTTCTTTTTGTTTTTTCCTAGATTGGGATTGTTTCAACTTCTTATAATTTCATTATGAATGATTGGACGGGTGGATTGTCTAAATACCTTTTGGAAGATGAGAGGTCGAACCAAATCAAAAATCATGATGATGACTCAATCTACTTCTAATACTCCCCCCTTGCGAGATTACCTGGAATGACAACAATGTGCATAACTTTTCACCAGGTAAGACAATGGGAGAGTATCGGAAAGAGATGAGTAATGTTCCACCGGTTAGGACAATGTATGATCACTTGTTTGGCTACAAATATCAACAACTATCTAATAGCACAACATATGACATGCATAATCCTAATAGATGGGAGCATCAAAATTTCAATTTGGGAGACAAGCCAACCATGGATGCCAACAATTATCCTCAAGAGTTTCTTTCTCATGAGCCACAGCCGACACGAACTCTTGAGGATACTCTGTGAGAGTTTGTGGAAATAACTAAGCAATGCATACAAAACCTCTCACCATCTCAAAATCCTGAACCCAACATTGGGAACACCGACTCATTCCCCAACAAGGAGGAAGATGAGGCTATCCAAGCCCAACCCTCTTCCGATTTGATGACTAAACTTTTAGGGGATGTAGATCTCAGTGATCCCAACATTACCATCGATTATGGTGAATCAACTATCTCTTTTAGATATTTCGATTTGAATGATGAAGAGATTTCAAGGACGGTTGACGAACCCGAGGAATCTACAAAATCTGAAAGTGATAGTTTGATTGCCTATAATGAAGGTTCAATGGATGATTATGAGTCCTTGATTTCTTCTTCCGAAGGGCCAAATGATTATGAGTCGCCGAAAAATATTCTTTCTAGAGAGATGGTCGAAGTGGATCTCTTTGAGTCCTCCCACCAACATAACATGACCAATTCTATTGTGAAAGATCTCCCTTTGACTGAAAATTCTGTTTCTTTGGATGATGCGGTGGCTCAATCTGAAATTTTAGATCAACCAATGTTAGATGATGTGCTTACTACTGAATCTGAAAAATTTTATTTGGAAGACCTCCCCTCTATAGAGGAGGAATTCCTTGCCATTGAAACAGACTTTTCCTCAATCACTTAGGGAGAACGAGGACCCTTCATCCGACTCTTTCGATTTCCTAAAGGAATGCATGTCCCACTGTTTGCTTCCCCAAGTACAGGGTTGCGATGTAGTAATAATCTCAGTAAGACTGAGGTCGATCCACAGGGACTTATGTAGGAATCCACAAAACACTTCCAATAGTTCTACTAAAGAGCTCACAAACAGATTTGATGTAAATAGTAATGTTCAATTAAACTGAAGGTAATCAATTAATAAAAGGCACTAGGGATTCAAGGATCCACTTGTAGCAATCCTTGATGCTCAATTCGCTGTAGTTTCTCACTTTCTCAACTAGAATCGAAATTAAGTTCTATCTAGTCGGATGATAGAGCGGTTAAAACAATCAACCTGACATATGTATGATCCATGTATGTGATTCACTCAATACAAGCTAGGACGAGCATACTCAATTGCATAGGTCAGTCCCAATTCCAATAGGCTAAGTTCACAATCATAACCATCATTAAATCCTGTCACAAGACAAAACTAGATCATGATTTGAACTTGATTCAAATCACATACACAGTCTCACATACTTCAGAATTTCCAGAAAAGTAGACTTTTGGTAAGAAGTTCCCACATGAAGATCATAAATCTAAAGCGTATTCCAATTCCTCAGATCATACAGGTCACAACAATTAAGAACTCAAGCAATTCTTCCAAACATCCATGAGTCATCATAAGACTAAGAAAAACTACTTAGTACTTGAATTAAACTTCAAACCATTGTTCTTCAATAGAATTCCAACTTAAAACCAAATAAAACGAATTGAAACATCTTAGATTCACTACAAGCTTCACCTCTTATCCCTAGCTAAGAGGTTTAGCCTTTCATAATCTAAGGAAACATGAAAATAACTAAACAAAGCATAAAACTAGAAAGCAAACTAGGAGGAGTTGTAGAACTCCGAAATCGACTTTCGCCGCCTCCCACCGTGCTCAATCCCTTCTAAGATGCCCTAGGAACGATCCCTACGTATCCTTATATAGTGGGGAAGCTTCGCTGCATCGGAATCATCCAGAAGATGCGTAAGGATACACAGTGCGCAGAGAAATCCGGAGCTTGTAGAACACGTACTGTTAGGCAGACGACTGGTCACACGACCGGTCTCAAAAGCGTGAAAAACGTCCAAAGAGTTTTGGCAATTTCAGAGTCTAGGATTTTAATTCAAGGACCGGTCGCACGACCGGTCTGAGCAGTGGACGACCGGTCTTGAATGGTCCAGTGAGTTTTGGCCACAGGGCTCCTCTGTTGAGTGATCGGACCGGTCGGACGACCGATCTTAAGCACTTTCTTCTGCTTCCTTTCTTCTTTCCTCTGACTTCTTTCTTCCATCCTTTGATGCTTAGTCCTTTGATCTTCTTTGCTTGCAAATGGCGTCTTTAAGTTTCTCATTGATGAATCCTCTCTCTTATCCCTACAATCACAAATCCATGCATTAGATTAGTCTTTAAATCATGAAAACCTTGCATAATGAGTGATGAATTGGGGTTAGAATATGCACAATTAAGAGCTTAACACCCACCCTTATGATCTCGATGATGAGATGATAACGGAGTTGGACATTTTGTTAGACACGGTGTCGGTGCATGAAGAACATCATTCCACTGATTTACACTCTTTACCATTATTTGTGGAAGCAACGTGCAATTCTGAAATTGTGGAGGAGACAACCCGAACTGAAGAATACTTGATGAACGTCTCTCCACCATCATGGGTTCTTCAACCCATTGAAAATTCTGATTGGAAGGACCCGTTTTTAATCAATTACAACCCAATTCAGAACTTGAGGAGATATCTTTTTATTGCTCTTATCTCCTCCTTACATGCGTGTGGTGCACACTATGATTGGACTTTAATGAAGAAACGTACCCATGTGTACATTCGAGCAGGACTTTGGATGGTCCTCATGAAAAACTTATTGAAATTCATGACGATCCTGCTCAAATTTGATCATGTAGTCGATCGGACTAATCAAAGGTAGGTAGGTAGGTTAGGATTTCTTTCTGCATTTAGGATTGAATAAGTCTCATCAAGACAATGGAAGATGCTTATAATCGATCAACTTGCTATCTCTGGTACTCTCGTTCTCACTCTCCTTTGTTTTATGTCATTGCTCTCATGTCATGCAGATTGCATATCTTATTACATTGAGGACAATGTAAGATTTTGGATGGGGGCTGAGATTCCTTAGATGAATCTACTAGCTTTTGTGACATTTCGAGCAATTATGTAGAAATTTTTTGATTTTTCTAAAAATTCAAAACTCCCTTGGAAAATCGTGTTTATATGCACTTGGGATGTCATAAGTATGAAAGGACGAAAGATGTAGTGAGATGATTTTGAAACTCTTAAAGGACTTGTAACATGATGGTTTTCTAATTGGATTCCCCTATTGATTTGATTGATAGAAATATTGAAACACTTTTACTCCTAGTTCACGTTACACGATTCTCATGTTTTAAAAGGATTATGTGGAATTGTGGATTGGTTAAGTTTGGATTTGAGGTGTTGAGAAACCAAGCCGGGGTACTTTGTCCATATTTGTCCATGGAAAAATAACGAAAGATATGGATTTCTAAAAATCCTATCTAATGAAAAAGAAAACGGAAAAAAAGGATGAAAATATGGGAATGATGGAGAATATGGTGAAAATTTCCGAAAAGGGCTACCTATTACCAACCGGGGGATGGTCTACCCGTAACCAAAGATGGAAATGGGACGTAGTGTGAAAGCCGTCGGAAGGACGATAAGGCAAATTCTTGTCATAGGCTTCTTGTTGATCTATACACCGTTGAATCCATACCTTAGCTAATTCATGAAGAAGGCAACCCTGGAAATCCATGAGATGAGCATTCACTGAGCACACTAGGTTAATTTGTTTGGATCCTTCTATTTATCAATCAATCAGCGAGAATTCCATATGAACACTTGTTATGTTTTTGGAAGTTTAAGGTCTCAACTTCTATCAATCGGTTTTGTTGATTTTTGTACTTGCATGTCTTGGAATGTATAGAAACATAGTTTCCGATGAAGAGTTGGGTTTTAGAGAATGAAACTTGTTTCACACATGTTTTGCTCGGGACTAGCAAAATGCTGGTCAAGGGGTGTGTTAAGCTCTTAATTGTGTATATTCTAACCCCAATTCATCACTCATTATGTATGCTTTTCATGATTTAAAGACTAATCTAATGCATGGATTTGTGATTGTAGGAATGAGAAGGAGACTTCACCAATTCATGGTTAAAAGAGTCACTTTATATGCATTGAAAATCAATATAACAAGTGACAAAAGGTGGAGGAAAGAAGAAGAAAGAAAGAGAAGAAAATATGGAAAAGCTATCCCAAGACCTATCTCAAGACCTGTGCCAAGACCGGTCGCCAGACAAGTCTACATAGCCAGACAGGTCGCCAGACCGGTCACCCGACCGGTCGCCAGAGAGGTCGAGATGAGTCCAGAAAAACATAACTCACTGGACTATTTTTTATGTTTTGAGACCGGTCGTCCATGGGCTCAGACCGGTGGTCCGACCGGTCGACAGTGTAACAGAGCTTGTCCGCTCCGATTTTCTCTGCAAAATTGCATGATTTGTTACACAATCTAGAATCTTCCGCTCCAACTTATAAAAGGCCACCTCCACTCTCTTCCTAGGGCATCTAGCAACGTGGGGAGCAAAGGATTCAAGACTTAGGAGTCTTCCTAGCCTCCTACAACTAGTTTTCTTCTTCTTATAGTTCTAGTTCTAGTTTATTTTTATTCTTATCATTAGCTAACCTCTTAGCTAGAGCTAAGAGGTGAATCTTATAGTTTACCTAGATGTTTTAATTCATTTTATTGGTTTCAAGTTGGATTTATTGAAGAACAATGATTTTTTAGAAGTTTGAATAAAGTTCTAAGTAGTTTTTCTTAATCTTATGATGGCTCATGGATGTTTGGAAGAATTGTTTTAGTTCTTAATTGTTTTGCATGGATCTAGACCAGTATGCTCTGAGGAATTGGATTCAATATGCTCTAGACCTTTGATCCTCATGTGGGAGCTTTAAACCAAAGTTCTACCTTTTTGTTCTAAAATCTGAATATTATGTTGATTGATCATATGATTTGAATGAAGTTCAAATCATAATATAGTCAAGTCTTGTGACAAGGTTTGATGATTATTATGGTTATGATCTTAATCTATTGGAATTAGGATTGACCTATGCAATTGAGTGTGCTCAAGTCCTAACTTGAATTGAGGGAATCATGTTGATGAACAATACATGTGTTGGATTGCTTTGATAATATAACTGCTCTATCATCCGGCTAGATAGGATTTTATTTCGATTCTAGTTGAGTAATTGAGAAACCATATGAATTATACATCTAAGGAGAGCTATAAGTGGATCCTTGATGCTCTAGTTATCTTTTCATTATCAGATTTTTCGATTTCATGTTCAAAACTGATTTCACAAACCTCTTAAGATTCTAGTTATTAGGATAGTTGGAATTGTTTACCTCCTTCCCTGTGGATCGACCTCGGTCTTACCGAGATTATTACTACATCGCAACCCTACACTTGGGGAAGCGAACATCTATCCTCCAATTGGATAGAGATGAGACTTTGATTCTGACTGTTTAATGTGCTTAGATGTATGAATTAGTATTGAGAAGTGATTATAAGTGGATCTTTAAGGCTCTAGTGCTTAGTTGTCTTATATATTCTTAACTCTTAATGATTCATGTTGATGAAATCCTTCCCTCGCTAATTCTGAATTTAGATAGTCTAGATTGGTTTGGGATTGTTACCATCCTCTCATAATCCCTAAGGAACGAACTCAGTCTCACTGAGTTATTACTACATCGCAACCTTATGCTTGGGGCTGGCGAACAAGTTTTTGGCACCGTTGCCGAGGATTTGTAGCGAAGGTTATAATTTTAAATCTTAGGATTAACATATTTAGATAGGTGTTGGTGCTTTTCCTAATTAGGTTTTCTCAGATTCTCTATAACTCTAACAGTTTTGGGGTTTTTTTTTTTGTAGGATCTTAATTAACCTATTTCAAACATTTCAGTACTATCCTTTTAACTTAGTCTTTCTTAATTTATTCTTTTAGTCCCTTCTTTAGATTTTTACTTTAGGTTTTAGATAGAAGTTTTGTGTGGTTTATGCTAAGTGGGTACGTGAGCGCACCTTTCGTCTCTTAAGTGAAGGAGGTTTAGTTGAAGGACTTCCTAATCAACAACGTGAAAAAGACGTTTGAAATTTTCTAAGAATTCTAGAGTAATGGCTAAAAATCAACCAAATCCTCCCAATCCACAAAACCAAAATCAGCAAGAAGAATAAGGAGAGAATGAAGTTTTTAATGCTCCTCCAAATATAACATTACGTGATTATTTGCAACCAACTCGGACCACTACACCTTCCTACATGATTTTTTCACTCAATACATGCGTGGATGTTAAGCCAGGTGTGATTCAACTTCTTCCAAAGTTTTATGAGCTAGACTCTGAGAGCCCTTATTTACACTTGAAAGAGTTCGATGAAGTAGTGTCAACTTTACAATATAACAATGTTACACAAGATGTTTTGAAATTAAAGTTGTTCCCCTTCTCTCTAAAAGAAAAAGGCAAGTCATGGTTTCATTCTCTAAGGCCGAGATCTATAGGCACTTGAACTGAATTGACCTAGGAGTTAAAAATTTCTTCCCAGTTCATAAGACAAATACATTAAGACATGCCATCATGAATTTCTCCCAAAAAGAAGATGAAACGATTTTCCAATGTTGGGAGAGATTCAAGGAACTTTTTCTCGCTTGCCCACATCACGGTTATGAGAGATGGCATGTGATTAGTTTCTTCTATGATAGATCAAACTCAACCATGTGCCAATTTGTTCAAATGATGCGCAATGGTGAGTTTCTTGATAAGGATCTTGAGGAGGCATGGGATTACCTTAAGATGGTAGCTGAAAATGCACAATCATGGGATACTACCAACAAAATGAGTAATATTAAGCCTCAACCTAGAGAGAAAGGAGGCATGTACATTTTAAGAGAAGAGGATGACTTGAATGCTAAAGTTTTCGCCCTTATAAAAAACGTCGAGGCCATAGAACTTAAGAAAGTTGATCAAGCTAGTAACCCTGATGAACGTAAAATTGCACCTATCACTCACACTTGTAAACGTTAAGCGTGCGGAAGCTTGGAGTGAAGCTACTAGAACTATGGTTAAGTCCTAGAGGGGGGTGATTAGAACCATTTTAAAATTCTTTTAAAAACCTCTTACCTAATTAAACTAATTAGTAATTAAACTAGTTAAACATGAACATTTAGCTTCCAAGCTTAAATGGATCAAATCACAAAGGCTACAGAGATAATGCAATTAAGCAAACTAGCCTAAGCACATAGATTATAATGATGCAACATGTTGAGTTTTTAATCAATATGTAGTTATTTAGACTACAAATGATATAAGTACCTGAGCAACTAGTCTAGAAGTGAAACTATAAGATGTGTGTGAGAATCTACCTATCAATGCATAGCATACATTTCATATCAACATTCATACAATTAACAATTAAATAGACAATGCTAGAATATAAATGGCTCAAATGACAATCTCAAACACAAGCATGTATAGTAGTTGAATTTTCCTACTCCACTCCCGATTACCATACTCACCCCTGAGCACATTGGATTTGACTAGGGAGTTTAAATCAAGTTCCTCCCAACCTAGGTGTTTTAAATCGGTTCCACCCTAACGGGGAGTTTAACAAGGTTCCTCCCAACCTATGAGGGAGATTTTACTGGTTCGTCTCTCAAGCAAGATATTTACGACTTTCATCCAAATCATGAGTTTGATAAGGTTCCTTCCAACCCTCAGATTCCAATCCAAGAACCTAGTGTACATTCCCGTCGGAGGCTCCCCTTGAAGACTTGGTTGAGTTTGATTCCAAACCCTCACACTCAATCCTCCATAAGCAAAGAGTGCAATCGGACTCTCAATCATGAAACTTACTTGTCAAATTGAGCCCCTTGTTCAATGCCGATTAAGTTACTTGATCTATAATCTCCCGTACTTTAATTAGCTCCCCTTTACTTTCCCTATCTTGTTGCCGATGTGTCGTCAATGCCTCAACTTCAATGATCAGCTACCTTGCATGTGATGCTCCAAAGAGATGCCCAAGGTGCTGAGAAGTGGTGGTGAATTCTCTATAACTAGTAGGATTTGATTGCTTAAAGGAATTACACCTAATTGGATCTCTAGAGAGGTTTAGATTAAGGATATACCTATGGTGTAGGTGTTTAAAACATCTAGCTCTCAAGAGAGAGAAAGTTCATTTTCATATGAGCTTTGAATGCTCCATCTTGTGATGAATCATAAGGAGGATGACTTGGAAATGATAGGATTAGAGCCTACTGATGTGGGTAATGAGGGTGGCTTTTAATGCTCTCAAATTTCTCTCCTTACCCATAAAACTATGCTCCGTCTTTATATAGATAAAGCTCCAACGGATGAAAAATGGTAGTAAACGGCTAGCTAACAACTAGCCGCACCTTAACTGTGACCGATTGCATGGGGTCATCGACCGGTCGCCCGAAGAGCGACGACCGGTCTAATTAAGGCCTGGGATTGGGTTTTCTTATTCTCCCAACTGAGGGCCCTTGCGACCAATCGCACCAAGGCCGGCGACTAGTCGCACGGACCAGTGGATCGGTTAGCGACCGGTCTAATTTGGCCAGGGTTCTAGCATAGGTTGCTGCCCCATTTTTTGCCTCTTGCAACCGGTCGCCTAGTACCTGTAACCGGTCTCCAAACACATGAGTTTTGTTGTTTGTCTGTTTTGTTCACAGCAACTCATGCAACATCTAAGGCCTTTTTTTGGGTAGTCTTTTGGGACACTTAAGGTCATTCTAAGATGACGAAAAGTTTACCTATAGGGTCAAGTCATCTAGAGGTTTGGTTTTGGTTTAGGTTCAAGGGTTTTGGCTCACCGAGGTATCTCATTTACCTGTTTCTTCTTCCTTAATGAAATAGGTCCACTTGAGTCTTCAATCTTCATCTTCTTTGGATTCAACCAACACTTAGACTCACAAATCTACATAATTGACAAAGAAGGTGAACTAGTATGCCACAGAAAAGTGCATTAACAGAAAATGTTTGTGGTATTCGTGCGGCTAATGTGCACGCTATGCAGGATTATCCTAGAATTCCTGCATTTTAAGAAGTATTACAAGACCAAGCAAATGCCCTAAACACTTATCAATGGCCGTTCCATGAGCCTATGGGAAACACATATAATTCTAGTTGGAAGAATTATCCCAACTTTAATTGGAGAAACGAACCTACAACCAATCCTAATAGTTCTCAAAGGGGGCCACCTATGCAAATTATTAAACCAAACATGGCCCCACCCCAAGTGACTTTGTAGGATACATTGAGATCATTTATGCAGGGCCAAATTCAAATAAATTAAAAGAACCTTGAAAAGTTTTAAGAGTTAAAAACATCGGTTGAAGAGATTAAGGGTCACTTAAATACTAGGGAAGGGACTTTTTCGGCCCAATCTCAGCCCAATCCAAAGTCACAATGTGAAAAAAGCACCCAAAATCCCTCCAACCAACATATGGAGTAAGATGAGTCCATCACTACTCGATCTTATTGCCAATTTACCCACCACCTATGAGCATACGTAATGTCAAATGTGCAGTCCTTCCTTGGACACGCAGGCTTTTATAGGCAATTCATAAAGGACTTTAGTCAAATATCTTGTCCTTTATGCGATCTCCTTTAAAAGGATAACCGATTAGAGTGAAGTGGCAAATATCAAGCTTTTACAAAGCTTAAGGTCGTGTTAACTGGCGCACCCATCATGCATCCACCTGATTGGTTTATTCCTTTTGAGTTGATGTGCGATGAGAGTGATTATTTTATTAGGGCGGAGTTAGGGCAGAGGAAAGAAAAAAAAAAGGCCCATGTTATCTACTATGTGAGTAGAACCTTGAATCCGGTCCAAGTGAACTATTCGACTATGGAGAAGGAGCTCTTAGCCGTTATGTTCGCTCTGAATCCAATCCAAACAAATATCTACCTCATTTTTTTGTTGATGTCCTAACATGAGTTGGAGCACAATCATATGTTGGACGTTGTTGGCTCACCACGATGTATTTATTTATAGGGCTGTAAATGGGTCAGCGGACCCGATGGGGTACCCGGACCCAACCCAGACCTGACCCATTTGTTAAATGGTACGGGTCTGGGTCTAGCTTCTTTTATTTAGGCCCGACCCGACCCGAACCCATTTAGTAAGTGGGTGGGTTTGGTCTATGTTTTAAGGGACCCGTCCAGACTCGGTTTGAAGCCTTGTAAAAATGCTTACGTACTTGATCCAGACCAGGACCCATTAGAGTCGACCCATTTATAAATGGGTCTAGGCGGATCTCCCTCTACCAGACCCGGACCCATTTATAAATGGGTCTGATGGGTTGACTTGGACCTGACCCAGACCCGCCCATTTAGTAAAAGGGTCTGGGTCTAAAATTTGGACCCAGACCCATTTAGTAAATGGGTGGGTCTGGTTTTGGCTAAACCCGCCCCGAACCCGACCATTTACAGCCCTATTTGTTTATCCATGTTGTCCATCTATTTTTGCAACTTATTTTAGGATAATCTCAAAATTGATGCAAATCAAAAGTTCAAGTGTACTACACTATAGGAAACCATGGTGATTGAACATCTGCCATTAAAAACTTTTTGAGGACTATATAAGTTTTGGATCAAGCTGATATTTGTGTTTGCCTTCATCCCAGCCTATGTGACCTTTTCAACAAGTTAGACGACTACTAAACATTATGGTGGGCCCTAAGAAGGTTTCAATGGTGGGTTTCATTATCCCTACTATTTCTTATGGCATGGTCCACTTGAGCTTCAGATTGTTTCATTTTTTATCTTGCCTTAAAATGAGCAGGCAAAACATATGGAAGACATGGACATAAAACACATACATGATGTATGTCATTATCCCCACAGCGCGCAACCCACAAATCTTATGAATGACTCTTCGTGCTTTGCGAGGAGACATACATACATTTTCAACTAAAGATTGTACTCGTGTACTTAAGATCCTCTTTGTCTCCATCTTTTGCAACAAATCAACACACCACCGTTAGGGGTATTATTTTATATACATGTTGTCCATTTGCTTTTGCAACTCATTGTAGAGCATAAACCCAAAAATGAAGAAGATATAAAGCTTAAGTGGACCATATCACAGGAAACAGTAGGGATAATGACACCCACCATTGAAACCTTCTTAAGCCCCACCGCAATGTTTATTAGCCATCCAACCTCTTGATAAGGTTACTGTAACCTGGATGAAGGTAAAGCACAAATATCAACCCGATCCAAAACTTTTATCACCCTTAAGAAGTTTTTAATGGTAGGCGTTCAATCACCAATATTTCCTGTGGTGTGGTCCACTTGAGATTTTGGATTTGCTTCATTTTTTGCTTATACGCTAAAATGAGGGGGTAAAACAGACGGACAACGTGGATATAAAACACATACATCATGTTGGTCCCCACAACACCCGACACATTAACGCATCACTGCTGGAGGTGGTGTTGACAACACTACCTTATCCGTGTCTAGACACAGCAAAATCATCATGGTGGCCCTCATAAAGCCTTGGTTGCACGGCTTGCTAGTACTTACGTTCGGGTAAGTTGTGATGGAGGAGATGGGAAGGATACTCTCATAAAAGAATTAAATGACAAAATGCGACATACACATCCTACTTTCTTCTTAAAATTAAAGTTTACCCCTCTACCTAGTCTAACTACAAGGTTAAAAATTGGCCAAAGACACTCGCATATATACAATAGACTTTTGTTAAAATTAACTTTTGACCCTTTATCATTCACTTGAAGGCCACTTAGTAATCTCATGACCTGCACACTACAATTTTTTGAATTCCGCACCATTCAAAATGGGATAAGTGTTTGAATGATAAGGATGGAGTAATGATATGACAAGTGTACGCATAGGCGGACACAAATTAGGTACTACCCCTCTGTCTCGAGCTAAGGATAGGGTGTGGCTCTAAGGGGACCACCATGATATATGAGTTTATCCACATCGTCCATCCATTATCCCATATTATTTTAGGAATTAAACCTGTAGACATCCCACCCCTAGCTAACAAGCTGATCAAGTTGGATGGAATCCACCCAATCTACCCAAACCAAACCCTAAATCCAAACTAAGTCCTAAATAAAACCCTAAATCCAAACCAAGCCCTAACCCCAAAACCAAAGCCCTAACCCCAAAAACCAAAGCCCTAGAAACCTAAACCCTAAAGGCCTAAACCCTAGTCAACTTGTTGAGTCAACTCGCTAAATCAACTTGTTGAGTCAACTCATCTAGCCAATTCACCTATTTGGCTCACTTAGTCAACCCATCCAGTCAAACCTAAGGTCAAAACAGGGCCAAACTCGAACTCCAAGACCCATGAAATTTTAGAAAAGGCAACAATAAAGCACTCAAGGAGCAGAAGCTCCCACACACTTAGGGTAACTCACCTGACAAAGCAATGAGCCACATATGTGTATGGTGGCGCCTTAGGCGCCGCTGGCCACGAAGCAAGCCCCCTGCCTAGCAGGGGAGGTCCAATGCATGTCGGGTTTTTCCTGGTGCGAGGTGCAAGCATGTGGCACTATGTAATGACATTGATACCCCTCCCTTTAGAATAAAATTATTATTTTATCATCTCATCCAACCGTTCAGATCATGCCATGTGGCGATCTTAAATTATAGCCATTTTAAACCCTAGACTATTAGTGCACTTTACTGTAGCATACTAGTGCACCTTGTTTGTCAATCACTTAGGTTAGTGAGTCTAGTTTTGGTTGAGCCTAATGAAGACGAAGACCGAAGACTCAAAACGGACCAACTGCATCAAGGAAGAAGAAACAGGTAAAGGAGATGCCTTAGTGTGCCTTAACCTTGAACCTACCCAAACTCATAACCTCTTAGATGACTTGGACCAACTAAGTATACCCTTTAACATCATCATTAGTCTTATAACTCCATGAAAAACATGATAAGTTAGACTAATTAAAGAGGAAGAAGTTGCTATAAACAAAACAGGTCAAAAAGCAGTTTCCGATAGGACTCCGATCAATCGGACAGGTGTTCCGATTGGACTCCGATCGATCGGACAGAAGTCCCGATTAATAGAAATTTATTCCAGCAACATTTGAAATCTACTGGATAAATTTTCGATCAATCGGACAGACTTTCGATCCATCGGAAGGGGTCCGTCCGATCAATCGGACCATGCTTCTGATCAATTGGAATATCTTCCAGAGAATTTACTGGACATATTTTCGATCAATCGGACATATGCGAATCTGTCCATTTTTTTACCGTGGAAAGAAAATCTATTTAAGATGGGGGATTCATTTTTTAGCTAAGAGAGGGGATTTTAAGGAAATAAAAGCCACCATTGTTAAAGTTCATTAAGAGCTCTATTCCTAACCTAAACAAGTGATCTTCCTTGTGATTCATCACAAGCATGGAGCATTCAAAGCTCAAGATAAAGCTGCGCTTGTCCCTCTTTTGATCTCTAGAGATTGGATTGATCTTGATAGTCATATTCCTATCCAATACTTTATTATGAGATCTTTGTAGATGAGAGTCTCTAGGCAACCCATTCCCATAAGTTATAGAGATCTCAAACCTACCCTCCTATCACCTTGGGCATATCAAGGCATCATTTGCAAGGTGGTTGATCAAGTATAGTTGAAGCATTGGCGACGCAGCGGCAACACAATCGAGTGAGCAAGGGGAAGCTGATTGAAGCACGGGAGAGCAGAGATCAAGCAACCCGAACCAGCGCTGAACAAGGGATTCATTCGACAAGTAAGGTTGTCATCGTAGAGAGTCCTTCCACTCAATTCCCTGTGGGAGATGAGTGTAAAGTTTATTTGACAAACTCCAATTAGGATCGTTTACCGATCCTTAGCTTATTAGTTGAGCCCAAAACTCTAAGGATGTTGATCGTTCCTTGACGCGTTTGTCAGCCTAAAGACTAGGGGTTGTTTGGCGATCCTTCGCTCATTTGTCGAGCCTAAAGAAAGCCTCCAAGGGGGAGCCTCCGACATGGGAGTGAACGTGCGTTGTCCTTGAGTAGGACTTGAGGTAACCTTGAGTAGGTCCCATAAGTTGGGAGGAACCTGTAAACTCCTCGGTTGGGTGGAGCCAATTTAAAACACCTTGGTTAGGAAGAACCAGATTTAAACTACCTAGTGAATGTCGGTGTGCTCAAAGGAGTTGAGTACTTGAACCGGGAGTGGAGTAGACAAGTAGTCGAACCATATACATGCTTGTGTTTGTGATTGTATTTGAGCACATTTCTTATTATGCATTGTGTTTAATTGTTTAATTATGAATGCTTAATTAGAATGTATGCTAGGCACTAAATAGGCACATCCACACACAAGATGTACTTTCACTTAGTTGTATAGATTTGAGCTCATTGATCCATTCTCATAAGTCTACATAGGTTGCATAGATTAGGAGCTTAATTAGTTAAATCATTTGATTATCTATGCATGCTTAGACTAGGAAGATTATTGCTTAAACCATATGCTAATCTTGTGATTGGACCCACTTAGGCTTGGAAGCCAAAGTGTTCTTGCTTACTTGGTTTAATTTGTTAAAATTGTTAAGTAGGCGAAAAGAATTTCAAAAGGTCCTAATCCCCCCATAGGACTTAGCCATAATACTAGTTGCTCTCAAAGCTTTCGCACGCATACGCCTTTACTCCAAAAGGTGTAATTTCAATTGGTATCAGAGCGGGTTACTCTGATAGAGCAAGTGTGAATTGTGCTTGAAGGACTTAACCGTCTGGAGTAGATCCAATACCGGAGCACTAGCATGATCTCTAATAGAGATGGAGGTACCACCAACCATTTACCATTCTTTAACAGGTCCAACTACACCTATTGGAAGGCTAGGATGAGAATTTTCTTACAATCTATGGACCGTCCGGTGTGGCTAAGCACACAATGTGGATATGCCTTGCCCACTGAATAAGTTGAGGTTGATGGGAAATACATTGTCATTCCCAAATATGATGAAAAATGGAATGACAGTGAGAGAGCTCAATAGATGCATGGCAAATGCTAAAGCCCTTAATGTGATTTGTTGTACGGTTTTTCGGATGAATTTCAGCACATTCTCACATGAACAACTACAAAAGAAGCGTTGGATATACTTAAGGTTACCCACGAGGGAACTAGCATAGTAAGACGCTCGAAGCTTCAGCTTTTAACCACCAAACTTGAAAACATTTGGATGGAAGAAACTGAAACCTTCATGGAGTTTTATACAAAACTTTCTGATATTTGCAACTCCATGTTTGTCTTGGGTGATTGGGTTCTGAAAGGACTTATATGTAGAAAAATACTTAGGCCCCTCTCGGAAAGATTTAGCACCAAGGTAATAGCCTCAGAGGAGTATAGAGATATAGATAACATGAAAGTAGAACTCATAGATTCCCTACAAACTCGTGAACTACACTTTAAGCCCCCTTTAGAAAGAAAAGCATCACTCTAAAGTCCTCTCACAAACATAAGAAAATTAAGAATGAGTCGGAGGAAGATAGTGCTGAAGATGAGGAAGATAAGTTAAATAGAAAATTTAAAACATTCCTCAAATTTGATAGAGGGAGTAGCTGTGACAAGAAGGACAAAAATGGTGATAAACATAAAGGAAAATCATCAAATCCTAAATCCATCAGATGTTACGGTTGTAGTCATCGTTGCCACATTACCCCAGAATGTCCAAATGGATTTAAACCAAAAGGGAAAAAGGTAATGGCTGCCACTTGGGATGATACGGAGGAGTCCAAATCCAAATCTAATGACTCCACTAGTGATGAGAGCCAAAATATTGATAAAGCCCTCAAGGATTTCACTACTACTTCTCTTCCCCCTAATCTAAGAGAGGATCCTGACCGTTATCCCTTCTAGGAGAAGAAGGAGTTCCCAACCCCTCACCTCATGCTACATTTTATGAAGGTGTTGAGGAAATTAGTTACCCTTAGGCCTTTCAAACTAAACATAGTTAGTTAGGGTAGCTAGAAAGTGATTCTATAGGAATATATGAGGATTTTCAGCCTCTTTTTTGTGTGTACGGGTAAATCAGAGGATTCAAGCCTTATTAGCCCAAATTTGATAGCTTAGCCTTGCTTTTATTTTATATATTTGCTGCTAGACTATCTCACTGCTTAGATTAGCTAATTATGATAATTTTATGCTTAATTGTATCCTAATCTTTGCTTAGAATTGGTCTTGGTATACCATTAGGGGAAGTTGGTTGATTGGGCTATAAGCCCTTTGTGCTTTTATTACAAATGTATATCCTTGACCAATTATGCATGATTAACTATGCTTAAATAATTTCATTTTCTTATTAATCATGTTCCTTAGCATGCTACATATTTTAAAGTTCATGAATCCTATACTCTCCTTGTTAGCATTTGCTTATAGTTATAACTGCGACATACTATCTTCTCTTACCTTAACCTTAATTGATGTATCATTAAGGGGGGAAAGAATAGTTTGTCAATTGCTAAAAGAAAGGGGGAGAAAGATCAAGTCCCACCAAAATTAGTTTGCTATGTTTTGTGATGCAAGGATTAACAGGTTATGAGGGAGCAAACTGAAGAGGAGCTGCTTAGTTAGGCATGTAAGAGTCTTGTATTTATTTCATTATCAATGTAATCTCTTATTCATATAATTTGTTTTGGTAGGTTAAGTTTTTGTAAGTAATTGACAAAGGGAGAGATTATTAGTGCACTTTTTTGTAGCATACTAGTGCACCTTGTTTGTCAATCTCTTAGGTTAGTGAGTCTGGTGTCGGTTAAGCCTAATGAAGACGAAGACCGAAGACTTAAGACGGACCAATTGCATCAAGGAAGAAGAAACAGGTAAAAGAGATGCATTGGTGTGCCTTAACCTTGAACCTACCCAAACTCATAACCTCTTAGATGACTTGGACCAACTAGGTATACCCTTTAGCATCATCATTAATCTTAGAACTCTATGAAAAGCATGATAAGTTAGACTAATTAAAGAGGTGGAAGCTGCTGTAAACAAAATAGCTCAAATAACAGTTTCCGATAGGACTCCGATCAATCAGGCAGGAGTTCCGATTGGACTCCGATTGATCGGACAAAAGTCCCAATTAATCGGAATTTAATCCAACAAAGTTTGAAATCCACTGGATAAATTTTCGATCAATCGGACAGACTTCCAATCCATCGAAAGGGGTCTGTCCGATCAATCAGACCATGATTCTGATCCATTGGAATATCTTCCACAGAATTTACTGGATAGATTTCCAATCAATTAGACATGTCTCCGATCAATCAGACAAGAATCCGATCAATTGGACCTTTTTTCGATCAATCAGATATACGCGAATCTGCCCTTTTTTACCGTTGGAAGAAAATCTATTTAAGTTGGGGGCTTCATTTTTTAGCTAAGATAGGAGATTTTGAGGAAATAGAAGCCACCATTGTCGAAGATCATTAAGAACTCTATTCCTAACCCAAACAAGTGATCTTCCTCGTGATTCATTTCAAGCATGGAGCATTCAAAGCTCAAGATAAAGATGCGCTTGTCCCTCTTTTGATCTCTAGAGATTGGATTGATCTTGATAGTCATTTCCTATCCAATACTCAATGATGAGATCTTTGTAGGTGAGACTCTCTAGGAAACTCATTCCCATAAGTTGTAGAGATCTCAAACCTACCCTCCTATCACCTTGGGTATATCAAGGCATCATTTGTAAGGTGGTTAATCAAGTGTAGCTGAGGCATTGGCAACTCAGCGGCAACATGATCGAGGGAACAAGGGGAAGCTAATTGAAGCACGGGAGAGCGGAGATCAAGCATTTTGAACCAGTGCTGAACAAGGGGCTCATCTGACAAGTAAGGTTGTCATTGTACAAAGTCCTTCCACTCAATTCCCTATGGGAGTTGAGTGTAGAGTTTGTTTGACAAACTCGAATTAGGATCGTTTGCCGATCCTTGGCTTATTAGTTGAGCCTAAAACTCTAGGAACGTTGGCCTTTCCTTGGCGCGTTTGTCAGCCTAAAGACTAAGGGTTGTTTGGCACTCGTTGGCTCATTTGTCAAGTCTAAACAAAGTCTCTAACCGAGAGCCTCCGACACGAGAGTGAACGTGCTTTGTCCTTGAGTAGGACTTGAGGTAACCTTGAGTAGGTCTCATAGGTTGGGAGGAACCTGTAAACACCTCGGTTGGGTGGAGCCAATTTAAAACACCTTGGTTGGGAGGAACTAGATTTAAACTTCCTAGTGAATGTCGGTTTGCTCAAAGGAGTTGAGTACTTGAACCAAGAGTGGAGTAAACAAATAGTCAAACCACTATACATGCTTGTGTTTGTGATTGCATTTGAGCATATTTCTTATTATGCATTGTGTTTAATTGCTTAATTATGAATGCTTAATTAGAATGTATGCTAGGCACTAAATAGGCATATCCACACACAAGATGTACTTTCACTTAGTTGTATAGATTTGAGCTCATTGATCTATTATCATAAGTCTACATAGGTTGCATAGATTAGGAGCTTGATTAGTTAAATCATTTTATTATCTATGCATGTTTAGACTAGGAAGATTATTGCTTAAACCATATGTCAGTCTTGTGATTGGACCCACTTAGGCTTGGAAGCCGAAGTGTTCTTGGTTACTTGGTTTAATTTGTTAAAATTGTTAAGTAGGCGAAAAGAATTTCAAAAGGTCCTAATCCCCCCCATAGGACTTAGCCATAATACTAGTTGCTCTCAAAGCTTCCGCACGCGTACGCCTTTACTCTAAAAGGTGTAATTTCATAGACTTCTCAGGAATTACAGAAAAATAAGGTTTGGGGACTATAAATAGCCCCCCTCCCCTTCACCTTTTGAAAGCATAGAGAATCCTAGGAGCATCCCTTAAGCCATCTCAGCCCATCCATCCCTCCACCAAGGAGAAGTGAGAGTGATAAGGATTCCAGCCAAGTTAGCCTAGTCCAACCAAACCTCGAACCCCTTTGAGCCACCAAGACCCTAATCCTAGCCATTTAACCCAATCTTTGCGACACTCACGTCCATCCCGTTGTTCACTTTTTGACGAACTTCGTGTATTTCATACATTAGCATCGTACAATATCCATTCCCTTCTCACCTCCTTACTTGTCCCTTATATTCACATTTACATTGCATAGCATTGCGCACCTAATCAACTCGGGTGTATGCTTTGTGGTTTGTCGATAGAATCGGATCTTGCCTATGAAAAACTTTAGTCGATTAGATTACGCTTTGGTGAGTGGAAGAGTAAAGGTAGATTTATCCAGCCAAGGCAACACCTCATCATAGGTGTTACATTCAACACTGCATCACACACACAACATTATATACAATTTCATAAACGTTACACCGCACTTAACCCCCAATCTATTTAAAATATTCTCTATGGCATCCGACATAGTTGGATCTTGCCCATTAGAAAGTTGGACTACTCAGTTAATCGCTTCAGCAAGTGGTTGGGTTAAGGCAGACTTTGTTAGTGCACTTTTTTGTGGCATACTAATGCACCTTATTTGTCAATCATGTGTGTCCATGTGTTGTAATGTCGGTTGAGCCTTAGCAAGCTGAAGACCAAAAATTCAAGCGGACAAGCAAGCATCAAGGAAGAAGAATAGGTAAATGAGATGCATTGGTGACCCTAACCCTTTGAACCAAAACACCCTGAATCTCTAGATGACTTGGACCAACTAGGAAAACCTTTATTCATCATCATTAGCCTTAGAATACTTAGAAGAATATGATAAGTTAGGCTAATAAAAGAGATGCAAGCTGTTTTAAACAGACCAGCCCAAACAATAGTTTTCGATAGGTCTTCGATAAATTAGAGTCCAAATTCGATAGGACTCTGATTGATTAGAAAGACTATTTCGATATATCAAAATATGTTGAGCAACTTACCAACTCTCTAGACAAATTCTTCGATCTATCAAATTCATCAATTCGAGATATCGAGATTGATGTTTCGATCAATTGAAACTCAATTCAATATATCAGAAATATGTCCAGCAACTTGTTGAACTCTTTGGACTAATTTTTTGATCAATTAAACTGGTGGTTTTAATATATCGAAGATAAGTTCGATCAATCGAATGGGCACTTCGATCAATCGAAGTGTTTATTTTCTACTCGTTTTATGACCGTTGGATATTTATCTATAAAAGTGGTAGAGACATTTTTTGGCATAAAGAGAAGAATTTTGAGGAGTTAAAAGTCACACTTGTTGAAGATCATTAGGAGCTCTAATCCTAACCCATTGCAAGTCATTCTCCTTATGCTTCATCACAAGCATGAAGCATTCAAAAGCTCAAATGAAAATGATCTTGTTTCCTCTTGATCTTTAGAGTTTAGAACCTAAACTAAATATTTAAATCTTTTCTTAAACTCTATAGAGAGATCCTTGTAGGTGAGATTCTCCAGGCAACCACTTCCCATTAACTGTAAAGATCTCAAACCTACCTCCCATCACCTTAGTCATCTTAAGAAGATCAAATGCAAGATGATTGATTGTTGAGTTAGAGCATTGGCGACACATCGACAACAACATCGGGGGAGCACAAAGGGGAGTTGATTGAAGCACGAGAGAGCAAAGATCAAGTAACCCGAAGCGGCACATCAACGGAGTTCAAATCCAACAAGTGAGTTGTCAATTTGTATTGAGTCTAACCACTCTTTTTTCATGAAAAATTGAGTGTAAAGTTTGTTTGTCAAACTCGATCTAAGTTTGTTTGTTGATCCTTGGCTTATTAGTTGAGCCTAAAATTTTAGGGGCGTTTATCAATCCTTGGCTCATTTGTTGAGCCTAAATCTTAGGTTCGTTTGTTGATCCTTACCCAGTTTGTTAGGCCTTAAACAAGTCTCCAAGGGGAGCCACCAACACGGGTGTAAACATGTAAGTTGAGCGGAACCTGTAAACTCCCCAGTAGGGTAGATCTAAGTTAAAACACTTAGGCTGAGATGAACTTGATTTAAACTCCTTAATGAATGCCGGTGTGCTCAAGTGGTGAGTACTTGAATCGAGAGTGGAGTAGACATATAGTCGAACCACTATACATCGTTATGTTTGGGATTGCATTTCAGCACATTTCTTATTATGCATTGTGGTTTAATTATTTAATTATGTATGTTTAATTAGAATGTATGCTAGGCACTAGATAAGCACATTCACACATAAGATGTATGTTCACCAATTAGAGTAACTTAAGCTTATATGATTCACTCTCATATAGTCTACTTAGGTTGCATAGATTAAGAGTTTGATTAATTTAATCATATGATAATCTTTACATATATAGACTAGGTTGCTTATTGCTTATCATATACTAGTCGTGTGCTTGGACCCACTTAGGCTTGGAAGCTAAAGTGTTCTTGCTTACTTAGTTTAAATTGTTAAATTTGTTAATTAGGCGCAAAGAATTTCAAAAAGGTCCTCATAACCCCCCCCCCCCCCCCCCCCCCCCCCCCCCCCCCCTTTTGCATGCATAGCGTCTCAAGTGGTATCAAAGTGACACAATTTCAGACTCATCCAGCTGAGGCTACAACTTATCATAGGCGCCGCATTTAACACGACATTACACACACTGTTGCATTGTTAACACGCAAGAACTACTCATCCTCAATAGTTTTTTTGATCTTGTGAAGTAGAGACTGTATGTTTGTATGAGCAGAGTAGGTGCCAAACACCTTCTCTCTCTATAATAGTGGTCCCTTACCCCGAGTCTTCAAGCGCTAAGAATCATCGGATCATCTACCTAACATTTTTACAGAGTCTAGCTAACTTTAAGAAAAAAGTAATTGGCTAGTGGTACTTCAGTCAATTATAACCCATGTTTCATATTCAACAAAAAATCAAAACCTTGAGTGTGATTCGATCCACACATTATCCAGCGTCCACAAAACCCAAAACTGAGGCAGATCAAAGGCTCATGTGGACCACACAACAAGAATCAACAGTGATAATGATGTCCACCATTGAAACCTTCGTAGGGGCTATTAATGCGCTTTTTTGTGGCATACTAGTGCACCTTGTTTGTCGATCACTTAAGGTCAGTGAGTCTAATATCAGTTGAGCTTAATGAAGACGAAGATCGAAGACTCAAGATGGACCAGCTGCATCAAGGAAGAAGAAACAGGTAAAAGAGATGTCTTGGTGTGCCTTAACCATGAACTTAACCAAAACCATAACCTCTAGATGATTGTGACCATTAGGATACCCTTAGTCATCTTAGATTGGCTCTATGTGTCCCAAAAGATCACCTAAAGAATGGCCAAGAGGTTGCATAAACTGCTACAAAAACAAGACAGAAATATGCAAATGGACAACGAGCTTCCTTATGAAAAAATTGTCTCTGGTCTAAGTACGACCGATCGCCCGACCAGTCGGCGGCCTATCAATTTGAGACAACGAGTTAATAATGTCCTGGCCAGTTAATTAGATCGGTCGCCAGACCAGTCGAGGACCCCCTCTGACCGGTCAGATAGAGTTATTTTATAGCCATTGGAGCTTTGTGTATTTAAAGGCTTGGCTCGTTTTTAGGGGCAAGGAGAGGGATTTTAAGACGATTGAAGCCACCATTGTTGGAGATCATTAGAGGCTCAATATTTAACCATTGCAAGGCATCTTCCTTGTGATTTCACACAAGAATGGAGTATTCCAAGCTCATGTAGAAGATGACCTTCAATCCCTCTTGATCTATAGAGTTTGAATCTTCCTTGATAGTCATATCCTTATCTAAAGCTCTAAGATGAGATCGTTGTAGGTGAGCAACTCTAGGTAACCTATTCCTATCACCTTGGGCATCTCAAAGGCATCACAAGCAAGGTGATTAATCAAGTGGAGCTGAGGCATTGGCAACGCAGCAACAACATGATCGGGGAGAGCAAACGGGAGTTAATCGAAGCACGGGAGAGCGGAGATCAAGCTACCTAAAGCAATGCTGAACAAGGGGTTCATCGACAAGTAAGTTGTCATATTGAGAGTCTGATTGCACTCTTTCATCGGTGAGGATTGAATGTGAGATTTTGGATCTACAAACTCGAACAAGTCTCCATGAAGAGCCTCCGATAGGAGTATACGCTAGGTTCTTGGATTAGAACCAAAGGGTTGGGAGGAACCTTGTCAAACTCCTAGGTTGAGAGATGAATCTTAAAATCTCCGTTATAGGTTGAGAGGAACCTTGTTAAAACTCCTCGGTAGGGTGGAACCGTTTAAACACTTTGGTTAGGAGGAACCATATTTAAACTCCCTAGTGTGCTCATAAGGGTGAGTACTTAAACTGGGAGTGGAGTAGGGTGACTGAACCACTATATATGCTTGTGTTTGTGATTGAGTTGAGCATAATGTTAATCTAGCTTTGTATGGTTTAATTGCTTAATTATTTATGCTTGATTAAGATGTATGCTAGGCACTAGTTAGACACATCCACAAACAAGATGTAATTTCACTAAATAGACTTGAGCTTATATGATCCACTCTCATATAGTCTACTTAGGTTGCATAGATTAGGTGCTTGATTAGTCTAATCAATTGATTATCTATGCATATTTCGGCTAGGTTGTCTTTATGTTTATCATATGCTAGCCTTGTGATTGGCCCCACTTAAGCTTAGAAACTAAGTGTTCTTGCTTAATTAGTTTAGAATTGTTAATTAGTTTAATTAAGGTAAAAGGTTTTAAAAGAGATTTTTAAACGCTCCTAATCCCCCCCCCCCTATAAGACTTAGCTATAGTTCTACAAGCTCCGCTCTAAGTTTTCGCACGCTTAGCATCTCAAGTCTATCTAAAAGACGCAATTTCAGGGGCCATCATGATTTTTATTTACCATCCACTCCGTTCATAAGGTCACATAGACGGAGACGAAGGTAAGAAATAAATATCAGCTTGATCAAAGACTTTTGCGACTCCCAAGAAGTTTTTAATGATGACCTTTTAATCCCCAATGTATGGTCCACTCGAGTATATGCCTCATTTTTTAATTTATACCCTAAAATGATATGGCAGAATGAATGGACGGTGTGGATAAATCCATACACGATGGTGGGCCCCCACACGGTTAGGGTAACACCCACTAAGTTGCTCCCAGGGTAACAGCTAATCAGCTCTCCATTTGTGATACCCCACGTCTTTTATGGGAGCAGATTAGGGGAGACCCCGGATCCACCGAGGTGGGTGGGACCCCTGACTATGGGGCCACTTTGATGTATGTGACTACATCCATGCCATAAATCCATATTTAAAGATCATTTTAGGGCATGATCCAAAAACTGAAGCAGTTCTAAATCCCAGATGGGCCATAATACAGGAAACGGTGGTGACTGGCCAATAAAAACTTCATGTGGGCCACAAAAGCTTTGGATCACGATGATATTTATGTGGTCTCTTCATCTAATTGCTTGTTACCTTATCAATAGGTTGGATGGAAAATAAACATTCCGGTGGAATCCATTGAAAGTCTATGAAGTTTTCAATGGTAAAGATTCAATCACGACTGTTTCTGTGGTGTCGTCCACCTAAGATTTGATTCAGCTTCATTTTTTGTATTATACCCTAAAATGAGCTTTCAAAGTGGTTGGACAGTGTGGATTTAAGACACATACATCACTGTGAGCCCCATAGTCAGGGATCCCACCCACGTCGGTCAACCCGGGGTCTCACCTAATCCGCTCCCTTCTTTTACCACAACTGCCTAGGGCTGTCAACAGATTGAATTTGGAGCGGATCAGAGTTGATCTGAATCCGATCCGATTTGTTATTCGGATCCAATCCAAGATCTGGCAGATCTCTAAACATTTGATCCAAAATCCGATCCGATGGAGATTCGACTTATCCAAATGCGATCCGACCCGATCCGAATACACGTGGATATCATATGGGTTATGCTTATCCTACCTATTTTTCATTCATATCCTACCGTCTTTTACACATACATCTCAATGTTAAATGGGTTATGCTTACCCTAATTCATATAGATCATAATTGCATCCCAATATCCCTAATGTAGGATTTTTTTAACATGTATTTATATATATATAATATATAATATTATTTAATTAATTTTATATTTGGATCGAATTCAAAATGGATCGAATTCAAGGTGATCCACATTCAATCTGAAATTTTAACGGATCTGATCAACAAGATCTAAATCCAAACCATTGATCTGACTATGGTAAAATCGGATCGGATCCGGTCCAGATGAAGATTCGGACCGTTGACAGCCCTACAATGGCCACCAAAACATGGAAGTGGATTTCCTGTGCAAGCCTTTCTGCCCGAAGTTCCTGCGCTGGGAGCTTAGGTGGGGCCCACCGTGATGTTTGTAAGAAATCCACCTCGTCCATCCATTTTTTGAGCTCATTTCAGGACATTATACAAAAAAAAAGAGCTGGATCCAAGATCAAGTGGGCTGAAAACGTGAGGATTGAACATCCACAGTCGAGATATTTGTGGGGCTATAGAAGTTTTGAATCAGGCTAATATTTTTGTTTTCAGTTCATCCAAGTAGGAATGACATTTTGAACGGTATAGATGGCATATAAACATCAATGTGGACCCAAGGAGGTTTCAACACTAGGAATTTCCTTACCCACCTTTTCCTTTAGTGCGGCCCACTTGAGTCTTGGATCCGGGTTATTCTTGTTTGTATGTCCTAAAATGAGCTCACAAAACGGATGGATGGAGTGGATTTATCACAAACATCACGGTGGGCCTTACCTAGGTTCCCAGCTCAGAATTTCCTGGGAAAGGCTTTCGCAGGAATTCCGCGTCCCCAATACACGCTCCACAAAAGTACTTCCCTCTTTGGCCTACTTTGAAGGTCATATAGGCTAATATGCGCGCGTGGGCGGTGACCACCTTGGGTTTGTTGGGAAAATGACAGACTCGGAGAGTGTAAGAAAAATGAGAAAACCTCCAAAATCGATTTTCGATGCGTTTTGCCTGTCATGCACCTATGCGGTATGGCAGCTGGGTGGGGCGCCACTTTGGACGCCTGTACTGTCTTATTCGGAGTGCGCCGTGTGCTCAGTGCCTCATTTAATGTCATTTGGCTTTTTGCGCGATCGTCGTGGATAGAAAACGGAAATCGTTGGGTTTGACTCGGACGCGAATTTCCTACCCCAACAGAAGTCCTGCAGGACCCACCGTGATGGATGTGTGACATCTGTACAGCTCATCAGTTAGCCTGCTCGTGCTAGCATGGGAGATCGAAACTCAAGTGGGCCACGCCAGTGGGAAAGACGGGTATGAAATGCTACCATTAAAACCTTTCTGGTCCACCGTGATATTTATATGCCATCTTGGGTTAGTCGCTCTAGGACGAAGTGAAGGAAGAAAGAAAAAGCCAGCGTCATCTCATACTGCTTTGTGGCCTAGGACCCAATGGTCAGCATCCGTTGATGTGGTGCCGCGCGCATCCTTGAGATTTTGATCCGCCTGATTTTTTTCAGGTCTTGACATGAATTAAGCAGATGACAAACAGACACCATAGTGGCCCCACAGAGCTTGTTGTTCACGGTAGTGGATTGCGTACTGAGTAACCTCTGTGGGTCCACTGTCATTTATTTATTTTATCAACACCGTCCATCCGTTTTATCAGGTAATTTTATGGCTTGAGACCAAAAAATAAGCATAGCTAGAGCTCAAGTGGACCAGACTAGTGTGAATTGAACCACTATTGTTGAAGAATTCTTGGGTCCACAAGCTTTTAATCAAGATGATACTAGTTTTTCCCCTTCATCTATGTCTATGTGATCTTATGAATGGGTTGGGTGTCAAATAAACATTACTGTGGACCCTAGAAAGGTTTCAACTATGGAAATCATTATTCCCACTTCTTCCCGTGATGTTTATTTGCAACATTGAAACCTTCTGGCGCCCACCGTGCTGTTTGTTTGCCATCTCACATTTTCATAAGGTCATATATACATGAATGAAGGGAATCACAAATATCAGCTTGATCCCAAACTTTTGTAGCCCCTAGGCAGTTTTTAACAGTACTTGTTTGATCCCCGGTGGCTTATAACCCAAAATGGTATGACAAAATGGATGGATGGTCCCATACATCACAATGGACCTTTAGAGGCCCAGCCTATCTGGAGCGGGATTTTTACTGCAATAAACCCCCAATTGTGGCTATTTTTACTACAAATGCAATTTGTCGTGAGGCTTATTTTTTTGGCATTTTCACGAGAATTTGGAAATTTTAGGGTCCAAAATGCCCCTTTGGCCCTCCGCACCGGCCATCATGCGTACGTCCACTGAGGAGGCAGAAGCCCTTTTGGGCGTTTCTAAGGGGCTCCACTTGCAGCCCACCATGATACATATATTACATCCGTCCATCCTTTTTACAACATCATTTAAGGTTATGGGCCCAACTCTAAGACATCCAGATCGTAAGTGGTCCACACCATATGGAACAGTTGTGACAGTGGCATCCACTATTGAAACCTTGCTAGGCCCCACTATGATGTACATGTCTTGTCCATCATCTATATAAATTTCCTATCCCAATGGGGCATGAGTATGAAGTTGGAGCCACTATTCCCATTGTTTTCTATGGTTGGACAACAAGTACACATCATGGTGGCAAGTACACATCATGGTGGGCCATAGGAAAGTTTCAATGGTGGGTGCCACTATTCTCACAGTTTTCAATGGTGTGCCCTACCTGAGATTTGGGTCTGGTCCAAAATGGAGCCCATGGCCTAGAATGATCTAGCAAAAAGGATGAATGACATAGATTAAATACATACATCACAGTGGGTCCCACGGTGGGACTCTTCTCACGCCCAAAAAGGGGCTTCCACCTTCACGCACGCTGGACAGTCCATCAACCTTCTTCTTTACTTCCTTTTTTATTTATTTTTTCCAATTTCCTTTTGTTTTATTTTTCATACAAGTGGGGTCATGTGTGGACAATCCACTCCATCCATCAAGTTGGCCAACCTATGGCAGGCCCAATGAATCCTATTTTGAATAGGTTTCCTATCATACAAATATCACAATGGGCCTCAGAATTTTCAATAGTGGGAATGGTTTATTTGGTATGGTCCACTTGAGATATGGATCTCCTTCATTTTCTAACCCCTATCCTGTGCTAAGCTGGAGAAACAAATGGATGGCATAGATTGAACACAATCATCACTGTGGGATCTGCCTACGTTGGATCTGTGGGTGGAGCCCACACGTGAAGCAGATGCAAAGCTCAAGTGGGCCCCACCTCAGAAAACAATGGTGATTGAATGCCTAACATTGAAAACTCCAAGGGGCCCACTAAAACGTTTATTTGCTATCCAACCTGTTTATAAGAAAACACAGACCTGGATGGAGGGTAAGAACAAATATAAGCTTGATTCAAAACTCCTTGGGGCCCACCGAGTGGGCCATGCTGTCCTCACAATGCACCCCATCATACGGTGGGGCCTGCTGTACTGTGAGCTTCCTCTTGAGCACTCAGTGAAATTGCGTCGGGTAGTCTAACACGACACCCTATGCATACACGTGCGGAAGCTTAAAGAGCAACTAGAATTATGGCTAAACCTACAGGAGGGGGGATTAGGACCTTTTCAAAATTTTCACCTACTTAAAAATTTTAGCAAATTAAGCTACGTAAGTGATAAACACTTCGGCTTCCAAGCCTAAGTGGGTCCAATTAATAGACTAGCAAAAGATAAAGCAATTAACAACCTAGTCTAATCAACTCATGTGGACTAGAGAGGATGGATCAAGAAATGCTCAAGTCAACATGAGGTAGTGAAAGTACATCTTATGAGTGTGGATGTGTCTATCAAGTGCCTAGCATACATTCCTAACTAAGCATTTATAATTAACAAGTTAAACGCAATGCATAAGGAGAAATGTGCTCAAGATCAATCACAAACAAAAGGATGTATAGTGGTTCGACTACTTGTTTACTCCACTTCCGGTTCAAGTACTCAACCCCTTTGAGCACACCTGCATTCACTGGGGAGTTTAAATCTGGTTCCTCCCAACCAAGGTGTTTTAACTCGGATCCACCCAACCGGGGAGTTTACAGGTTCCTCCCAACCTACACGTTTGCACCCGTGTTGGTGGCTCCCCCTTGGAGACTTTGTTTTAGGCCCGACTAATGTGCCAAGGAACGGCTGACGTCCCTAGATTTTAGGCACAACTAATAAGCCAAGGATCGGCTGACGACCCTAGGTCGAGTTTGTCAAATAAACTCTACACTCAATCCCCACAGGGAATTGAGTGGTTGGACTCTTAACAAGACAACCTTACTTGTCGGATGGAGCCCCTTGTTGCGCTGTCTTGGGTTGCTTCTTCTCGCTCTCCCGTGCTTGAATCAGCTCCCCTTGTGCTCCCCCGATCTTTGACGCCGCTATTTTGCCAAGGCTTCAGCTACAAGATCAGCTACCTTGCATGTGATGCTCCATTGGAGATGCCCAAGGTGCTAGGGAATGGTGAATCCTCTACAAATGGTAGGAAATGGGTTTCCTAGAGGAATGCACGTATATGGACTCCTAGGTAGTATTTAGACAAAGGATTTAACTATCATCAAGGTGCCTAAACCCTAGGAATCAAGAGGGAACAAGTCCTATTCTCAAGAAGCCATTGAATGGCCCAAGCTTGTGATGAAAACACAAGGAGAATGACTTGCTATAGGTTTGGGATAGAGCCTCTAATGATCTCTAGCAATGGTGGCTTCTATCTCCTTAAAATCCCCTCTCTTAGCTCAAAAAAACGAATCCCCCTTTTAAATAGATTTTCTTCTAATGGTTAAAAAACGGGCAGATTCTCGTATCTCCGATTGATCGGAAAAATGGTCCGATTGATCGGAGACCAGTCCGATTGATCGGAGACATGTCCGATTGATCGGAATTTAGTCCAGAGAACTCTCTGGAGGATTTTCCGATTGATCGGAACATGGTTCGATTGATCGGACGGACCCCTTCCGATGGATCGGAAGACTGTCCGATTGATCGGAAATATGTCCAGTGGATTTTCAAAGTTTGCTGGAACAATTTTCGATTGATCGGAACTTCTCTCCGATCGATCGGAGTCCTATCGGAGCCAACGTCCGATTGATCGGAGATCAATCGGAAACTGCTGTTTGAGCTGTTTTGTTTATAGCAGCTTCCACCTCTTTAATTAGTCTAATTTATCATATTTTTCATGGAGTTCTGAGACTAATGATGATGACTAAGGGTATACCTAGTTGGTCCAAGTCATCTAAGAGGTTATGGGTTAGGTTTTGGTCAAGGTTAAGGCACACCAAGGCATCACTTTTACCTGTATCTTCTTCCTTGATGCTGCAAGGCCACTTGAGTCTTCGGTCTTCATCTTCATTAAGCTCAACCGACACTAGACTCACTGACCTAAGTAATTGACAAACAAGGTGCACTAGTATGCCACAGAAAAGTGCACTAACAATCTCCCCCTTTGTCAATTACTTACAAAAACCTAACCTAACAATCTCCCCCCCTTTGTCAATTACTTACAAAAACCTAACCTACCAAAATAAAATACATGTACAAGAGATTACATTGATAAAGCATTAAATACAGGACTCTTGACATGCCTAAACTAAGCTGCTCCTCTTCAGATTGCTCCCCCATAACCTGTCAATCCCTGCATCACAAAACATAGCAAACTAGTTTTTGTGGGACTTGATCTTTCTCTCCCTTTTTGTCAGCAATTGACAAACTATTCTCTTCCCCTTAATGATGCAACAAGTAAGGTTAAGGTAAGAGAAGATAGTATGTCGCAGTTATAACTATAAGCACATGCTAACAAGGAGAGTATAGGGTGCATGATCATATAAAACATGGAGCATGCTAAAGAACATGATTAACAAGAAAATGAGACTATTTAAGCATAGTTAATCATGCATAATTGGTCAAAGATATACATTTGCAATAAAAGCACAAGGGCCTATAGCCCAATCAACCAACCTCCCCTAATGGTATATCAAGACCAATACAAAGTAAAGATTAGCATATAATGAAGCATAAAACTCAAGATGATTAGCTAATCTAAGCCGGATGATAATCTAGCAAGAAATGTATCAATTACAAGCAAGGCTAAATTATCAAAATTTGGGCTAATGAGGTTTGAATCCTCTGATTTGCCCATACACACAGAAATGAGGCTGAAATCCTCAGATTTTCCTATAAAAGCATTTCTAGCAACCCTCACTAACGATTTTTAGTTTGATTAGCCTAGGGTAACTAAATTCCTCAACACCCTCATAAAATGTAGCATGAGGTGAGGGGTTGGGAACTCCTTCCACTCCTAGAAGGGATAGCGGTCGGGATCCCCTCTTAGATAAGCCGGAAGAGGGGTTGTGGTGGAGGTCGAGAGAGCTAGATTTTTATGTTGGCTCTCATCACTAGTGGAGTCTCCAGATTCAGACTCCTCCGTACCATCCCAAGTGGCAGCCATTGCCTTTTTGCCTTTCGGTTTAGGCCCTTCCGGACATTCCGGGGCAATATGGCCATGTTGACCGCAACCGTAACAACGGACGGATGAAGGTTTGGATGATTTTCCTTTATGTTTATCACCCTTCTTGTCCTTCTTGTCACGACTATTCCCTCTATCAAACTTGAGGAATCTCTTGAATTTTTTGTTCAATTTCTCTTCCTCATCATCCTCATCATCACTATCTTCCTCCGACTCACTCTTAATTTTCTTATGATTGTGAGAGGATTTGAGAGCGATGTTTTTCTTTCTAGAGGGGGCCTTAAAGTGTAGTTCATAAGTTTGTAGGGAACGTATGAGTTATTCTACTTTCATGTTATCTATGTCTCTACACTCCTCTAAGGCAACTATCTTGGAGTCAAATCTATCCGGGAGGGATCTAAGTATTTTTCTACAAATCCTACCCTCCGGAACCTGATCACCCAAGACAAACATGGAGTTGCAAATATCTGACAATTTAGTATACAACTCCATGAAAGTTTCAGTCTCTTCCATCCTAATGTTTTCAAATTTCGTGGTTAAGAGCTGAAGCTTCGAGCGTCTTACTGTGCTAGTTCCCTCGTGGGTAACCTCAAGTATATCCCACGCTTCTTTTGCAGTTACGCATGTGAGAATGCGCTGAAATTCATCCGGGGATACCGCACAGCAAATCGCATTGAGAGCTTTGGCATTTGCCATGTATTGAGCTCTCTCTATGTCATCCCATTTGGAATCATCTTTGGGAATGACAATGTTTTTCCCATCAACCTCCACTAGCTCGGTGGGCAAGGTATATCTAGTTTGTGTGCTAATCCACACCGGACGGTCCATGGATTGGAGAAAATTCTCATTCTACCCTTCCAATAAGCATAGTTGGACCCATCAAAGAAAGGTGGACGGTTGGTGGGACTCCCATCTCGGTTAGACATTATACTAGTGCTCCGGTACTGGATTTTACTCTAGACGGTTACGTCCTTGAAGAGCAACCCTCTCTGATACCAATTTAAATTGCGTCGGGTAGTCTAATACGACACCCTATGCATACACGTGCGGAAGCTTAAAGAGCAACTAGAATTATGGCTAAACCTATAGGAGGGGGGATTAGGACCTTTTCAAAATTTTCACCTACTTAAAAATTTTAGCAAATTAAGCTACGTAAGCGATAAACACTTCGGCTTCCAAGCCTAAGTGGGTCCAATTAATAGACTAGCAAAAAATAAAGCAATTAACAACCTAGTCTAATCAACTCATGTGGACTAGATAGGATGGATCAAGAAATGCTCAAGTCAACATGAGGTAGTGAAAGTACATCTTATGAGTGTGGATGTGTCTATCAAGTGCCTAGCATACATTCCTAACTAAGCATTCATAATTAACAAGTTAAACGCAATGCATAAAGAGAAATGTGCTCAAGATCAATCACAAACACAAGGATGTATAGTGGTTCGACTACTTGTCTACTCCACTTCCAATTCAAGTACTCAACCCCTTTGAGCACACCGGCATTCACTGGGGAGTTTAAATCTGATTCCTCCCAACCAAGGTGTTTTAACTCGGATCCACCCAACCGGGGAGTTTACAGGTTCCTCCCAACCTACACGTTTGCACCCGTGTTGGTGGCTCCCCCTTGGAGACTTTGTTTTAGGCCCGACTAACGTGCCAAGGAACGGCTGACGTCCCTAGATTTTAGGCCCAACTAATAGGCCAAGGATCGGCTGACGACCCTAGGTCGAGTTTGTCAAACAAACTCTACACTCAATCCCCACAGGGAATTGAGTGGTTGGACTCTTAACAAGACAACCTTACTTGTCGGATTGAGCCCCTTGTTGCGCCGTCTTGGGTTGCTTCTTCTTGCTCTCCCGTGCTTGAATCAGCTCCCCTTGTGCTCCCCCGATTTTTGACGCCGCTGCTTTGCCAAGGCTTCAGTTCCAAGATCAGCTACCTTGCATGTCATGCTCCATTGGAGATGCCCAAGGTGCTAGGGAATGGTGAATTCTCTACAAATGGTAGGAAATGGGTTTCCTAGAGGAATGCACGTATATGGACTCCTAGGTAGTATTTAGACAAAGGATTTAACTATCATCAAGGTGTCTAAACCCTAGGAATCAAGAGGGAACAAGTCCTATTCTCAAGAAGCCATTGAATGGCCCAAGCTTGTGATGAAAACACAAGGAGAATGGCTTGCTATAGGTTTGGGATAGAGCCTCTAATGATCTCTAGCAATGGTGGCTTCTATCTCCTCAAAATCCCCTCTCTTAGCTCAAAAAAAGAATCCCCCTTTTAAATAGATTTTCTTCCAACGGTAAAAAAAGGGGCAGATTCTCGTATCTCCGATTGATCGAAAAAATGGTCCGATTGATCGGAGACCAGTCCGATTGATCGGAAACATGTCCGATTGATCGGAATTTAGTCTAGAGAACTCTCTGGAGGATTTTTCGATTGATCAGAACATGGTCCGATTGATCGGACGGACCCCTTCCGATGGATCGGAAGACTATCCGATTGATCGGAAATATGTCTAGTGGATTTTCAAAGTTTGCTGGAACAATTTCCGATTGATCGGAACTTCTCTCCGATCGATCGGAGTCCTATCGGAGCCAACGTCCGATTGATCGGAGATCAATCGGAAACTGCTGTTTGAGCTGTTTTGTTTACAGCAGCTTCCACCTCTTTAATTAGTCTAATTTATCATGTTTTTCATGGAGTTCTAAGACTAATGATGATGACTAAGGGTATACCTAGTTGGTCCAAGTCATCTGAGAGGTTATGGGTTAGGTTTTGGTCAAGGTTAAGGCACACCAAGGCATCACTTTTACCTGTATCTTCTTCCTTGATGCAGCAGGGCCACTTGAGTCTTCGGTCTTCATCTTCATTAAGCTCAACCGACACTAGACTCACTGACCTAAGTAATTGACAAACGAGGTGCACTAATATGCCACAGAAAAGTGCACTAACACTTAGGATTCCCCATGAACACTCAAGATTCCCCTTGAGCACTCAGAATTCCCCCTGAGCATTGTGGGTTCCCCCTGAGCACCGTGGATTCTCCCTGAGCACTTTGGATTCCTCCTGAGCAATGTGGTTTCCCTTAGCACTGTGGATTCCTCTTAAGCACATGGATTCCTCCTGAGCATTGTGAATTCTTCTTGAGCATTGTGGTTCCCTTAAGCATTATGGATTCCTCCTAATCATTGTGAATTCCTCTTGACCATTGTGGACTCCTTCTGGATTCCCCCTGAGCGCTGTGGATTTCCCCTGAGCACCGTAGCATCCACCGTTGAAACTTTCCCAGGGCCCACCATGATGTTTATTTGGGATCTAACTTGTTTATAACTTAAAACGGACATGGAATAAGGGAAAATACAAATATCAACTTGATCGAAAACTTTGTGGCCCAAAGAATTTTTTAATGGTAGGCATTCAATGCCCACTGTTTTCTATCGTGGGGTCCACTTGAGCTTCGTATTTGCCTCATTTTTTGGATCATGGTCTAAAATGATCTGTCCAAATGAATGGATGGTTTGGATACAACACATACATCATGGTGGGCCCCACAAAATGTGGTGACATCACATTAGAGTTAGACTTGCTACTATCGAGTAGCTAATCTGCATCGAGGGCTTGGGCCTTACTGAAGTGACGTCACCAACTTTTGTGGACCCTACCGTGATGTATGTGTTGTATCCACACTGTCCATCCATTTGAAGAGATCATTTTAGGGCATGATCTAAAGAATGAGATAGATACAAATCTCAAGTGGACCCACCAAAGAAAACAATGGTGTTAGTGATGTGACCGTTGAAACCTTCTTGGGCCCACCATGATGTTTATTTGATATCCAAACTATTCATAAGTTCACATAGACATGGAAGAAGGGAAAACACAAACATTAGCCTGATTGAAAACTTTTGTGACCCCAGGAAGTTTTTAATCGTAGGACATCAATCCCCATTGCTTTCTTTGGTGAGGTCCACTTGAGGTTTGGAGCTGCTTCATTCTTTGGCTCATCCCCTAGAATGATCTCTCCAAACGGATGGACGACATGAATATAACATATGCATCATGGTGGGGCCCACATGTAGAGCCCCTTTATAATGCCCAAAAGGGCATTAGCCTCTTTAGGGACGTAAAGTGGTCAAATCGGCATTTCTGTCCAAAAGTTTTGCAATTTCTCATAAAAAGGCTAAAAACGATAAGTCTCAATGAAAATTATACAATGAGTAAATAGAGCCACACCTCAGGGCTATTGCATTAAAAATCCCATCCGGAGCTTGGGACGGTGGGGGGTAATACTCAAACGGCGTCACCAATGGTAAGCATTGGGAGAAGATTAGGTGAGACCGGGGATCAACCGTGGGTGGGACCCTGACGGTGGTTCCCGCTGTGATGTATGTGACTACATCCACGCGGTCCATCCCAGATGGACCATAGTATAGGAAACAGTGGCGATTGACCATTAAAAACCTCTTGTGGAACACAAAAGCTTTGGATCAAGATGATATTTGTGTGGTATCTTCATCTAGGTGCTTGTGACCTTATCAGCAGGTTGGATGGAAAATAAACATTCCAGTGAAATCCATGAAGTTTTTAATTCCGAGGATTCAATCACGACTGTTTCCTGCGGAGAGGTCCACCTGAGATTTGACTCAGCTTCAAATTTTGGGTTGTAATCTAAAATAATCTTTAAAAATGTTTGGACGGTGTGGATTTAAGTAACATACATCACTGTAAGCCCCATAGTCAGAGGTCCTACCCACCTCGGTGGATCCGGGTATCACCTAATCCGCTCCCCAAAAAGTCTGGTCGAAGGTTGAGAAATTCCCTTACGTGATGATATCCATGCCGTACCTCCAGAATAACCAGTGTACTGATGGGAACATTGGAAACTTCTCACTGGTTACAGATCCCGACCGTCCATAAGAATGAAGCGGATTGGCTGGTGCACCCTACACCAGCTACGTTGCTGGTGTAGGGACGTGGCGGACGCAGAGCGAGTGTGCAGTCCTCGAGCACTGTGATTGTACGAACGGTTTAAAGAAGATTAAGGCTATGTGGACCCCATGATGATGTACTTCTTATATCCAAACCGTCCATCCATTTTAGGAGATTATTTTAGTGCATGATAACTAAAATGAGTCATATTCAAAACTCAAGTGGACCACACTACTAAAGGCAGTGGGGGCAATGATTCTCACCGTTAAAACATACCCAGGATCCACCATGATGTTTATTTGCCATCCAAACTGTTCATAAGGTCACACGGACCTGGATGAAGGGTAAAAAGAAATATCAGACTGATCCAAAACTTCTGGGACCTCCAAGAAGGTTTCAATGGTATACGTTCAATCTCCCACTACTTTCTAGAGTGTGGTCCCCTGGATACTTGGATCTGTCTTAGTTTTTGGCTCAAGCCTTAAAAGAATCCCAAAACATGGACGGACGGTTTGGATATAACAAGTACCTAATGGTGGGACCCACAGAACTTGATGACGTCACTACACCAGCAACGTAGCTGGTGTAGGGTGCACCAGCCAATCCGCTTCCCCATAAGAAGCTGAGTTACAGAGTAAGAAAACGACGTCATTGACTAATCATTGACTACATTTTTGAGATGATCTATGCCGGGCCTTCTAGATGAGCGATCTGGATCATAATGTGGCAAGGCATATACAGTTTTGGTACAATACCCTAAAATGAGCTTTCAAAATAGTTGGACGGTGTGGATTTAAGGTATATACATCACTGTGAGCGCCACAGTTAGGGGTCCCACCCACCTCAGATGGATCCGGGGTTTCAAAATCCTTGGTCAAGGGAGATCCGATGACTAGTGCTTGCCATATATAGTTTGTTAAATATGCCTGGGCACATCTAGATCGTCCAAATCATTGGCCCCTTGAAAGAGGACACTCACCTATGAGGATTCAGCAGGCTAAATCCAATGGTTAAGATCGTCTGGTAAGTATAATTTCTCAGCCACACTTCGTCGACGATTACTTGATCAAATCCAGCTGTGCATCTGATGCTGTTATTTTCACCGTACATCAAAAGAACCATCAAAACTCAAGTGTCATACACCACTGGAGTAATATACAATCACACATAAATCCTGGACACTAAAGTGGTATGGCCCAACTGAAATTTCGAACGCCCCTTCATCCGGATGGGCGCACCTAATAACCGGCTTGGATGGCCTGTGTAATAATGGACCCAAAATTCCATCTGTAAGTGGCCATGGTGGGAGTCACCCTCCCCAATGAGGCATCTAATGGACGGGTTGGATGGTGATCAAAGACCACCGTGGGCCTGCACGAATCTCCTTTTATCGATCTAGGAGCTGATTGCGTATTGAGTAACTCAGTACCCTAAGCATATTTTGTCAACTCTGTGGGTCCACTGTGATTTATGTATTTTATCCCCTCTGCCTGTCCATTTTACCCGATCATTTTAGGGCCTAAAATGATCCATGTCAAAATCTCAACTGGACCACACCACGGGAAATAGTGTAAGTTGAGGTCCACAGAAGTTTTGGATAAAGCCGATATTTATTTTTCCTTTCATCCATATGGGAGTGATCTTATTAACCGGTTGGATGATAAATAAACATCACTGTGAGCCCTAGGAAGGTTTCAATGTTGTTAATCATTATTTTCACTTTTTCCTGAGACGTAGTCCATTTGAGCTTTGGATATGCTTTAATTTTGGGATCAATCCTTAAAATGAGCTGGAAAAACGGATGGACGGCGTGGATAAACCATATAAACTCACGGTGGGCCCAATAAAGTTTGCTCGGTACGATAAAAGCGTACTCAGTAACTCAGTACGCAATCCGATTTCCGAGTGATTGCCGACTCGAGGTGAGCCGGACGGGGTTCCGTTTCTCGCTCCTGCAGAGAGGACGGAGGGACAGAGATTAGAGGAAGTGGGCATGCGGTGGTCCCCACCAAACCAGTGTCACGTCGCATCAATGCTGCCGACGAGATATCCAGGATAGTGACGCAGATGACGTCAGACTCCACCAACATCCGACTCGTGTACGCCCCTCAATAAAACACGTCACCGTTGCATACGGCTACCCTAGCCTGCTGGTTGTCTTGTAGCTGTCAAACTTTCGTGTGGACGGGACTTTCTGAAAGAGAGCAGCCAGACAGGACATGTTAAATGAAGCTTGCTTATTAAACACCATGCTCACGTTAGCGGGCCATGCTCACGTTAAAGTCTTTTCTAGGAGGACTTTCGTTACACTCGGGCTGCGTAAGACGCTTGATGCGCTGGCACTAATTGTGGAAGTGGGAGACAGTAAATGAAATAAGACCGCTCACAATTCCAAGCTTCGATTGGTTGAACAATCTTAACATTCGGGACACTTGTATGTGGTAGTACGACTTTTGTATCTTTGTAATTTTGAATCAACAAAGTGGTTGGCAGAAAAAAAAATGCCTACACTTGATCAAATATATATTATAAGCAAGGCCAAAACATTACATAAAAAAAAAAAAGTAAAACAAAATAAGAGGCAAATGTTACAAAAATTCATGTAGTTTGATAATATGCCTGCTCCATGAGATGTAATAATAGAGTTTTTTTTTTCTACAATGAAAATAAGAGAAATAATAATATAAGGCTTATCTCTCTCTCTCTCACTTGTACAAGGAATCTCACACTAAGAAGTACCCTAGAAGATAAATACAACAAGGGCCTATTTGGAGTGTGGATTTGGAACCCCCTGGGTTCAAAACCTCCTGAATTTGAAACTCCCTGGTTGTGTTTGGCACCCTAGATTTGGAATCCCTTATAATCCAAAAGTATAATATTTACATGGGTTTGAATTTAATTACTAAATCAATTTTAATATCCCTAATTAGTGTACATATTTAATGTTTGACACAACGGTTGCAATAAGCTTGTTGAAATATGTACTTCGGTAGAAAATAATGAAATTTCGAGTCTCGGATGGGCCACAAGCACAGGATCACATCCGAGTGACTAACCAACAAATTTTAACCATTGATTTACATGGAGAATGTTTTGACGACGCAAATCATCCTTTTAAAGTAATTTTAGTGATGCAGTTGATAATCTGAGTGTTTTGGGATATCATCAATGGGCCATGTGCCCAATAGATTAGTAACCTACTGACACAAATGTTACACATGTGACTCTTGGAAGGATTTTAGATGTAATCCAAGCTTCAACCTTGGATTTCAAACCCCCAGTTGCTTTATGTGCTAAACACACTAGGGGATTTGAAACCCCCCCAAATCCAAAGTGTCAAACCCCCTCTCTTTACCTATGTCCCTCTTTATATGAACCAAACCATGTGAGAGAGCATATAAAAAAGTGTAGAAGAACTAGACTTCACCAACCGTACGTATGTATGGACGTAGAGAGAGAGAGAGAGAGAGAGAGAGAGACGTGCATGAGGTGGAGAGAGAGATGACAAAGAGAGAGTGTTTCTCACTAGGAGACTCCACACATCTCCATCGACATAACATTCTCACACTTGAAGACTAGTTTCTCTAATAGTGCGAAAAAACAATCTCAATAATAATTGCCCAAGTGTCATAAATCACTAGGTAACACACTACGTGAAAAAGGCCCGAATTCAACAACGCAACTCTTAGCACCGTTTTTACGCGTCAAAAACTATTTTCGTCGGCCCAAACTCGACGAATTATAATTGACGAAAGAAGCAACCCACCGAATAATTTGGGTTGAATTCTAAGGTGAGCACCATTGTGTTCATCGGCCTGAGCCGTCAAATTTTTTAACAATGACGACTCATGGCCGTTGTATAGTTAAAAAACGCCAATTAGAATTCAGCAGTTCATGGCCGCTGTTGTGTTTTTTCGTTGACGGCTGTAAAAATACGACAGTCATAGTTGCCGAATTTGAGAATCAATTTTTTTTTAAATATGCGTTTATTTGTGCCTTAGGGCATCTGGTTGAGCCCAAAACCTGATAGACATATTTATTCACATTTAAACCTATACATATGTTGCGCAGCACGCCAACAACGCTGGTGAACCGAGATCTAATCTCCGGTCTCACCCACAAACGATAAACAAGAAGAAATAATAACTAGAATCAGAATTCAAGCAAACCAACAATCCACAAGACATAATTTACGTGGAAAAACCCCAACAAGGGTAAAAAAACCACGGGTGCAAAGTTTCACTATGAAGAAAATGAAGTTACAAGGAGTATACTCACCTTCTCCGGTGCTCCCATGCATAGAGACGACCCTTTTTGCTAACCTCCTGTTTCTTTTCTCACCTTGGACGTATAGAAACCTTAATCCCATACTCTAATCCCATATTGCACCCCTTTAGATAGCATAAGACCGGAATCGGAGCCAAAATAAGAAACCGCGCATAAACTATTTACGCCCGGTCAGGCTTGGTCAGGCGCTCGCTTGATGTGAAAAACGTCCAATGAGCTTTAAGAGAAAATACCAGAATTTTAGGCGTTCGACCAAACATGGTCGGGCACCCAATCCACTGACCATCGAGTGCCCAACTACATCTGAAACAATCCAGAGACTTTTATCTCCTTGGGTGAATATCGGTCGCCCGGTCACAGACTGTCCGGGCGCCCGACTACCCCTGGCTAGTATAATTGGTGTGCTGGCTCCACACCTCAACGATCTCCCATTTGGAGACACATCACCATAGATTCTTCGTCTTCTACATCCGGAGTACACCACCTCCCCATCTTCATGCCTGAAGACCAATCAAAGCTGAACAGAGCTTCAGCTTCTCCCGTGTGATTGTCTTGGTCAACATATCTGTAGGGTTCTCACTTGTATGGATCTTATCCAGTGCAATCGATTCATCTTCCAGTAACGAATGTATGAAGTGATACCTGATGTCAATGTGCTTGGTCCTTGAATGAAAGGCTAAATTCTTGGCCAAGTGAATTGCACTCTGACTGTCACTGTATAGCTTACAATCTGCTTGCTTCTTACTCAACTCTTTCATAAAACCTTGCATCCACAGCATCTCCTTGCATGCTTCTATAGTTGCAACATACTCTGCTTCCATTGTACTGATAGATATTATCTTCTATAACTGAGAGATCCAACTTACTGCAGCACTACCCAGAGTAAAGACATACCCTGTAATGCTCCTTCTGCTGTCAATATCCCCTGCCAAATCTAAATCGACGTAGCCTTGTAGCTTGATTTTCGATCATCCATAACATAGCCCTACATCCACAGTACCTATTAAGTATCCGAGGATCCACTTTATAGCTTCCCAATGTTCCTTCCCGGGGTCATGAACCTGCTAACAACTTCTACTGCTTAAGCAATATCTGGCCTCGTGCTCACCATAGCATACTTGAGGCGCCTTATAACTGACGCGTATGAGACTTTAACCATGTAGTCCCATTCCTCCTGCGTCTTCACACCTTGCTGCTTAAAAAGCTTAAAGTGATTGGCTAATGGAGTGTTAAATGACTTAGGAGCTCCCATACTGAATCGATCAAGTACCTTGGCTATGTACTCTACTGTGACAAAACTAGTTTCTTATTTTTCCTGTTACGCTTTATCCTCATGCCTAAGATTTGTTTTGCAGCTCCCAAATCCTTCATGGCAAACTCTCTAGACAATTGTCTTTCGAGATCCGATATGTCCTTCATGTTTGAACCGGCTACAAGCATATCGTCAAAATATAGAAAAAGGATGGTGTACGACGTATCAAACTTCTTTAAATAGCAACAGTGGTCTGCATGACATCTCCTAAACCCATTTCCCGACATGAAACTGTCGAACTTCTTATACTACTACCTCGGGGCCTGCTTTAAGCCATATAGACTCTTTCTCAGTCTACACACCTTATTCTCTTTTCCTGGTGCCACATATCCTATTGGTTGATGCATATATATCTCTTCTTCAAGATCCCCATGAAAAAAGCATGTCTTAATATCTAGTTACTCTAGATGTAAGTCTTTTGTAGCCACTATACTCAAGACTGTGCGAATCTTAGACATCTTCACCACAAGTGAAAATATTTTAGTGAAATCGATACCTGCCTTTTGTTGGAACCCTTTCACAACCAATCTGATTTTGTACCGCTTCGAACCATCATGCTCCTCTTTCAGTCTGTAAATCTACTTGTTATAAAGAGCTTTCTTACCCTTAGGTAGAGTGATGAGCTCCCACATACGATTGGACTCAAGGGAGTCCATTTCATCATCCATAGCCTGTGTATCTGACTGTAATGCCTCTTAAAAATACTCTGATTCACCATTATCTGTTAGCAATAATAATATAAGGAGGGTGAGTATCGAACTTTGGGTCTCCTCTCCCGGGTAGACCTTCTCACAACCGGTGTCTTAGGCTTTGCCTCATCATGCTCCTGAGCATGCTCATCCTATGACTCTGTAACACCTGTGTCCGGTAACTCTTCTAAATCTAAGTATTCTTTCTCATCGGCCTTGTTCTGTTTTTGCTGCAAACTCTTCTTATGCATCACTTTCTCATTGAAGAATACGTCCTTACTTCTAATGATTTTTCGGTTCTCTGTATCCCAAAATCGGTAGCCAAAATCATACTGCCCGTAGCCTATAAATGTGCATCTCCTGGATTTCGCATCCAGCTTGTTTTTGTGCTTTGCATCAATGTGAACATATGAAGTGCAACCGAACACTTTGAGATGTGTTAGGCTCACTTCTTTCTCAGTCCACGTTTCCTCTGGTAACCCACCATCCAATGGTGCTAATGGACTTCTATTAATGAGGTATACAGAAGTATTAACAGCATTTACCCAAAACGTCTTGTGTAACTCTACATGTAATCTCATGCTCCTGGCGTGCTTTAGGATAATCCTGTTAATATACTCAGCCACACCGTTCTTCTGCGGTGTCCCTAGAATCGTTTTCTTATGTTTGATTTCATGTGTTGCACAATACTCTTCAAATCTCTTATCACAATACTCTCCCCCATTATCTGATTTGAGACATTTTACTGTTTTTCCTGTCTCATTTTCTACCAGAACCTTCTACTTCTTAAATACATCAAACACCTCAAATTTATGTTTTAAGAAATATACCCACAGTTTTCTACTAGCATCATCAATGAAAGAAACAAAATAACGTGATTCACCAAAAGATGATACCTATGCTGGTCCCCACACATCTGTGTGTTCAAGCTCCAATAGATTCATCTTTGGAGCTCGTCCTGTTTTCTTGAAGCTCACTCTTTTCTGTTTTCCATACACACAGTCCTCGCATAATTCGAAGTCTACAGACTTCAAACCCGGTAGCTTCCCCTTTGACAACAACACCTTCATCCCCTTCTCACTCATGTCCCAACCTCTGATGTCATAACTGCTCATTCACTCCAGTTGATGTGACTGTGAGTAAACTGTGTGATCCGAGAGTTACATACATAGTACCTTCCTTCTTACCTCGAGATATTACCAAGGCACCTTTTATGACCTTCCAGGAATCAATAGTGAATGTCGTCACATATTCTGTATTAGCTGCCTTACTGAGATCAAGTTTCTTCTCAGAATTGGTACATGTCTGACATCCTTTAACTTTAAGATTGTTCCGTCTTTCTGACTTATGTGAACGTCCACCACAAGAAAAATGACTTTTAGCCGCCATAATTTTCGCGGTTAAAAGTCTTAAAATTGCCACTAAAAGTTTTAGTGGCGACTTTTCCGTTGCTGTTGAGCTGCCGTAATATGTGTTGTGGCTAAAAGTTTTAGCCGAGACTTAAAAAATTCGCCACTAAAAGTTAGAAATTTAGCCACGACAAGAATAACGCCACTAAAAGTCTATTTTTAGTCACGACGTTTCCCGTTGTTAATTGAAACTAAGCTTGTCACTGAAAGTATAAAGTCGCCACTAAAAGTGGTATTTTAGTGGTGAAAAAAGTTGCAACTAAAAGTTAACTTTCAATGGCGACTTCTAGTAGCAGCTAATCATTTACTTTTAATGATGACTTTTAAAAGTCGCCGGTAAACAATGGACTTTTAGTTGCAATAATTTTCACGGTTAAATGTCTTAAAAACGCCACTAAAAGTTTTAGTGACAACTTTTTTGTCGCCGCTGAGTCGTGGCAATATGTCTCGTTACTAAATGTTTTAGCCGCGACTTGAATAAAGTAATAACTAAAAGTCCACTTTTACCCGCGACATTTTTCACCTCTAATTGAATCAATGCTTGTCACTGAAAGTTTAAAGACGCCACTAAAAGAGATAATTTTGTGCTAGAAAAAGTCGCGGCTAAAAGTCTAAACCTAAACATTTACTTTTAGTGACATCTTTTAAAAGACGTGGCTAAAAAGTTGTTGTGGCTAAAAGTTCACGTTCAGTGACAACTTCTAGTCGTAGCTAAAAATTTATATTTAGTTACAACTTTTAAATGTTGCGGTAAAAATAAACTTTTAGTAGCAAAATTTAGTTGCGGCTCTATGTTGTTAGTCAGACTTTTAGTGGCCACTTTTATAGTTATGGCTCTATATTTTCTGCTTTCATGCACTTATTTTCATAAACCTACTTATAAATGATTGATATATTTACTTATATAAAAATGATACTATAAAATTTTAATATTTACTTATATAAAAATGTTAATATAAAATTTTAATCACCACCAAGTAAACATAACTTCAAATTTAATTAATATAAGTGCAAAATCCTTACAAAAACGCAATTAAATTGTATGTTTGCAACACATCATCACTAAAAATAAAAATGCAAATAAAATAAAAAAGAGTCATGACCATCGAACTTCTCAGCAGCTATGCATCACATCTCTCTGGCCTACAAGTAAAAAAAAATTGAAAAATGATTAGAGTGATAATAATTTTTTATTTCACAAGTAAATTTATAATTAACTTATGAATAAAGATATCTTACCCTGTCAGAATAAGAAGAGGTGGACATTTATATTGACTCATTGTACTGCTGGATGAAGGGTAAGATCTATAATTCTAAAAGCTGCAAGCGACTCCTATCTACCTTAGTCTGCCTCATATTCTTCATTAACAACGATTCCAAGCGAATCTTATCTGCTTCAGCCTGCCTCCTATCCACATCAGCTTGTCTCTTAAGTTCCTTATTTTTCCTCTATGGCTGCGCACGAATATGGTTCTTAGATGTAGATGTCTTGGATTTCGGATCAGCCCCACGACCACATATATATCTCACTTGCCCACAATACTACACGGCTCATCATCATCCAGGTAAATTCTCCCGAAGTCACTTGACATGTAGTATTGAAGAACATCTTTCGACGAAGTGGCATGAAACGAAGTACTCGAGTCTATAACCCAAGACTCATTCTGCACATTAAGAGACAAAATGAATGCTTCTGTATCACTCTCTTCAGATAAATTTACTGAATCCTTCCCACCTTGAGAGCTTCCTTCTTGCTTCTTAAGCACTCTACAATCACGCTTCATGTGCCCCTTCTTCCCATAATGCCAACACCCGTCCTTGTCTTTCGGTCCTTTAAACTTGTTCCTCGACTTAGAACATTCGTGTTTATTGCCTTCTTTGTTCAACGATCTTTCTTTCCTTTAACATTTAGAGCATTCTCAGAATCCCTTAAAATTCCTGATGCCTTCCTTCTAGATTCTTCGCTAAGAATTAGACCTGCCACATCATCAAATTTTGACTTTGTTGTTCCTGAAGAATTGCTCACAACAATCACTAAACCATCCCAACTGTTTGATAAATTGGACAAGATCAATAACGCCCTGACCTCATCATAAAAAATGATGCCAACGGATTCCAATTGGTTCGTGACTATATTGAACTCGTTTAGATATTCAGCCACGCCCCCATCATCTAACATCTTCATGTTGAATAGCCGTTTCATGAGATAGACCTTGTTGGACGCTGAGGATTTCTCATACATCGTAGCTAGATCTTGCATCAATTCTTTTATGGTCTTTACCTTAGATATATTGAAGGCGACGCTCTTTGACAAAGAGAGTCGAATCGTTCCTAAAACCTTCTGATCCATTAAAGCCCATTCATCATCTGTCATCTACTCCAGTTTTTCTTTTCCTTCTAAAGGAATATAGAGGTCCTTCTGATACAGATAATCCTCCATTTGCATCTTCCAGAAGGAAAAGTTTGAACCATCAAACTTCTCAATTTATGTCTTCCTTTCTTCCGTTATCACTCCCACTTGAACTAAACCAATAGCTTCGATACCAGTTGTTGCGCAGCATGTCAACAATGCTGGTGAACCGAGATCCAATCTCCGATCTCACCCACAAACGATAAACAAGAAGAAATAATAACTAGAAGCAGAATTCAAGCAAACCAACAACATACACATTCATTCAAATTTAAATACATTCCCACAACGATACATCTAAATCCATTCGCATTTAAACCTGTATATACACATCCATTCACATTTAAACCTATATATACACATCCAATAATACATACCCAAAACCATTCAACCATTCTACAACTAATCACATACATTCAATAACCATAGCCAAATTAACAAATTATAAATGTTCACAAATTATAAATGTTCATTAAAGTAAACTAATTAAGCATTCCACGACCATTCAAGTAACCACAACCATTTATAACCATCTAATAAATTATTCATAATAAAATGAAGTTTATTCGCAACCAATCCAACGATTCCATGACCAACGTACAATAAAATAAAATATATACACATCCAATGTATAAAAATCATCTGTCCCAAATAAAACTAATATACTAGAATCTCAAGGGAGTATATCCGTCATATGTTAAGGTCATTTAATAACTGATCCAATTTCAATATCTGCAAATGTCTTTTCAAGTCTATCTTGATCTCTTAGCTCGAAAGACCGATCAAATATCTCCTCTATACAAATATAATAAAAAAAATGGATCATAGTCTTCGTCTCGAACTAGTACTCCACTGACCAAGGTTCTAGTACACTAAATGTACTTCAAGTACCATCTACTACCACCTAAATTAGGGGAGGGAGGGAGTGTTGGCTGTTTACCCTTATCAGGTCTTCCTTATTAATAATAAATAGTTAAATATTAGGATCTGAATCTACATATTACTAGATCCAAAGCTACATGACTCGGATCCAATATCATTGAAAATCAAATGCGACCCTAATACACACACACACACACACACACACACACACACACACACACACCTGAGAAGGCCACGTAGTCGGCTGAGAGGTAGATCCTAGCTGCTATTGGCTCATGTTCGCCACCTGCTCCATCACCGTCTTCATTTGTTGGGACATATGAAACATTTGTCCCTCTATCTCATCTATACATGACCGATATGGAGCTGATGTACGCAAACCAATTTTGCTTATTCCCCCTCCCATGCCGCGTATCCTTCCCTTTTTATCTTTTCCACACACCTATGCAAGAAATTACATTTTTATTACAATATACTATAATATAAAATGAAAATTAAAATAAATATATATTAAAGACAACTTATTTACCATTGCAATGGGATTATTATCAAAATTTTTCTGTCCAACTGTGGGATCCATCCTAATAATGTTCCTAATTTGGCACTGAAAAATAGGACGATAATTAGTACGAATATACAAAATTGTAATAAAATTAAACTAAATAAGCAAATTTATGATTAGTCATAATGTATTGGTTCGCTTTAGGGGTTAGGGCGGAACCATCAGCTTTAGTATGGCTGCTGATAAATGGTTTTGTCTTAGTAATCATACGACCGTCATTTTTTTATTTTTTCTATAACATAAAAACTAAATAAGTAACTAATTTTCATCAAATGTATCTTAATCAAAATAACGAACATAGATATTACCAATTCCTCAGCTTTATTAGCCACATCCTTCCTGCATGTTGTGTGTTGGATCTTCATTTTGGCACGAAGTTCCTTGAACTTACCACTTTTCTCTTTCTCTTCCTTCGTCGAGCAATAATCTTTACGATCCTCCGTCAAATGAAATTATGCTTATGAAGGAGATTATTCCAACAGTCGAAATAAATATCATAACATGATTTACGATATTAACATTAATTTAAAAAATAGAGTATTTGAACATTACCTAAATAAGAGTCCAAAGCATCTGGAGCAACTCTACTAGAACTTTATCTCAAGAAGAATAAAGAGGTGGCATATGGCTCATAGCTATGCAACCCACCTATGTCGCAAAGTCAATCGAGTGAGCACTTATTGATTGTCCCGACGAGTTGAATTCAAGAGAGATACACGACTGACGTCGAAGATGATACTCTGCGTGCTAAATGGGAACTATCAGCCATAGGTGGTGTAAACACCCACCCCAAGCTAAAAAGTTGATTAAATGACTGGATAGATGAAGCTCTATAACCCAATCTGTACCCTAACCTTAGGTCCATGCCCCATTAGCTCACACAGTCCATAGTTCAAATCCTAGGTCCAAATCCAGTTAAATCACTCATCCAAACCCTAATCCATAATTCAAGTCTAGCCTAAACCTAGCTAACTCACATTGAATCATCAGCCTAAAACCCTACTTGTAAGAAAAATCAGGCCGAAATTTCCCAGTAAGTCAACTCGGTGGGTCAACTCAATGGGTTAACTCACCAAGTTAGCTCACTCGGTCAGCCTAACCCTTCAACCCAGTCAACTCATCGAGTTAAAGCCCAATACCAAGCCAAAGTCCGAGCCCAACTCCAACCCTCAGCCTCGGAGCAAGTCCAAGCCCCAAACTTAGAGCTTTTTTTCTCCAAGTTGGGAGCTCCAACTGTTCAAAGCTAGAGGAGTGTCCGTACGAGCATCCTCCAGGGGGCCACCTGTCTAAAATTACACAAGCTTCCACTCCTGAGAGCTATAAATACCCCCACTCCCTTCAGTTCTTAGCATCTAGAAATTCAAAGAAATTTTAGAGAGTTCTGAATCCATCTCCACCCCTTTTAGCCCATTCCTCTACGGAGGAAAGCCCGAGTGCGACTAAGAAGAGTCTGACCTTACTCCAGTCCAGCTCGACTCTGGTTAAAGCTTCTGAAACCGCCTAAGTCCATATCTAAGCTGCTCGAGCTAGCCTACATGACACTTCCGTCCATCCAGTCATTTATATCGGCATCATCTCATTTATATCTAATATAGTACAACACTCATTATTCTTCTAACCCCCCTGCTCATCACATCCACTATAAACACCTAACCGGTCCTAGCGTATGCTCTGTGGCTTGCCAATTTGATCGGATCTTGCTCATCAGAAACTCTAACCGATCAAACACACCATCATACATCTTTCGTAGCACCTGACGGTTCGAGCGTTTGCTCTCCGGCTTGCCAATCTAATTGGAACCTGTCCATTAGAAACTCTTACTGATCAGACCCATATTCATATAATATTGCATTTCACATTTTTTATGAGAATGTACTAGGATCAATCTCAACCTTCAAAGATTAGTTAGATTCGATGAAGTAAAGACCGTACATCTGTATGGGCAGAGTGGGTGCCTAACACCTTCTCACCTTGTAACCGTGGTCGCTTACCTCGAATCTCTGATCGTAGATCAAGGAGTAATTTTAGAGGAAGGAATCTTCAAATCTCATTCTCTAACATTTCTACAGGGTCTAACAGATTGTAGATTCGAAGTAACTGGCTAGTGGCGACTCCAATCAATCAAACATCAAAACCATCAACCCCGAAAGCCCTCAAAAGAGGCAAACTAGTGAAAGGCTACAATTTCGCACTCGATCCCCTGAAAAAGGGAGGAAAAGGAGGGGGTCTAGTGTTCACAAAATGACGACTCCACTAGGAAATTTTAATCCCACTAATCGTGACCTGACTTGAAAAGCTGGATCTTTCAAATTCTCATTTGCATTTGCATCCATTCATTCACCCAAAAAAAATTTACAAATCTAGAAAAATTTTCAAAAAAATTCCCCCCACCATTACTACGCCTCCAAACCAAATCATCCTACCACAGCACAATATAAAACAGTCATGGCTCTCTCATTCCCTACCCTTGAAATACCCGAGGCATCATCTCTACAGTTTAACCCGGCAGAATCCGTGCTAATTCTTGGCATCCAAGAGCTATAACAAAGCATAAAGGCCATGCAGGAAATGCTTCTCCGGTTCACACAAGCCTAGGTTTCAACAATCAACACCCAGGCTAGCACAACACAATAACAACAACCACCATCTCTTTTAGCATTCAGTTCATCCCAACCATAGTTGTCAAGGTTCACGCCGGACTTTCGATACCTCCTAACAGTAGCCATCAGTTAGAACAACCCTCGACCTCGGGACATTTCTTCCAATATCCTCATGAAACGGGAGTCATTTTCAGTCACATCCCACAGCCAGAACTCCAAGCCAATTCCAACATTATATCCTTAATGAGAGTTCTTGTCAAATTCAACATCCTCCTACAACCAATGTCTCTTTGCAATCTCTTTTCCCAGCTCTAGTCCAACAAAATCCTTATAATGGGAGAAATCACCAGGTCCAACCTCCTCAAAGAAGGATTCATAAGAGCATCAATGAAACCAATTATTATGAGAGGGGGTCAGTTTAGGCCTGACAATGGATAAGATCTTCATCATCTGGTCCCTCCGAAATCAAGCAACTCCGAGAGTAAATGCAAGAGATGAAGAGGAAGTTGCATAAGTAACAGGGGGTGGATCTTCCATTCACTAAGTTCAGGGACCTCTGTCCCTTTCCCAATGCAACTGTACCTCAAGGCTTTGAGGTATCAAAATTTTAAATATATGATGGGACAAGGTGTCCTGTAGACCACCTGAGAGCATTCTGTGACGAGGTAGATGTTGTGGCAAGTAATGACGGGGCATTGATCTGTCTATTTCAGAAGTCCTTAAAAGGTGACGCATTAGATTGGTACACTTCACTAGACTACCATCGTATCAGGACTTCGAAACAACTTTCTCAAACATAATTTGTCAATCGTTTCGTGTACAATCTTAACTCGGCACCCAAAAGGGCGGATCTTGCAGCCTTAAGGCAGGGGAATGAAGAATCATTATCAACTTACATTGGATAGTGGCGGTCCATGGCTGCTAGAATGAAGATACCCATCGACAACGAGGAGAAAATCTCTATGATCATACACTCGTCAAACCCAAGTATCTCTGGATACCTTGTCTCACATACATATTCAAACTTTACCTATTAATTCGCCCCGGGGAACAAGTCGAAGTCAGAATAAAGGCTGGGATGATCTCTCCTTGGTGGCCTCATCAAGCATCCCCGGTACAGCTGATAGTGGAAGAAGGCCTACTGAATATGAGAACAGGAACGGAAGTGTTCCCGTCCCTCATCCAATGAAAGAAGATGATCTTGTTGCCTCTATCTAAGGTGCACTATTCCTCCATCAACATAGACAACTACTACAGTAGCAGCAACAACCGATATGAAACCCATAGTGCCTTAATTAAGGTTGGCAAGCGGCACCCCTAAACAGTCCAATCTCAGAACTCCACACCTTGCAAGGGGCATCTCCGATCAGTCCAATCTCTGCCCACTAAGTATGCAAGGGGCACCTCCTGCTTATCTAGCTTTTATCATCCAAGAAGAGCATCATCTCCTGTTTATCCATGCCATCGACTCTCGTTTAGAGTTCGAGCGTCTCATCTTGCAAGGGGCACCCCGAGCTATTTCAATCCTAGAGCCTCTCATCCTCCAAGGGGCACCCCTAGCTATTTTAATCCCAAAGCCCATCATCATGCAAGGGGCACCTCCAATCGGTTCATTCTTCGTGCCATTACTCAACCAAGGGTACAACTTGCCCACTCTAACCAACCAGGGGCATAACATGCCCATTCCAGTCAACTAAGGGGATGACCTCTTCATCGTAGCATCACTTAGCCAAGGGTACAACCTGCCCACTCCAGCCAACCGGGGACCACAACATCTAGCCAGGGGCACAACCTGTCCATCTCTCTAGCAAGCAACCAGGGGTACAACCATCATCCCCACAAAAGAAAACCCTTCCTTGGACAGTATGCCACATGACTTAGTAGAGTTAGGGCCCAGCTTCAATTATGTGGCACTATTGAGGGAGTAAGATCTCTCCTCAAAAGGACTTGCCCAGTTTTATTAAGCCATTAATCCTCCAAATTGTTCCTGCATCTGACAACTCTAAAAGACAGGTCTAAAGGGAGATTGATGTCGAGGTTTAAATCAGTCTAAAAACATTAACCATCACTTTTTAGGTCTTAGACATCTCAGCTTCATTCCATATATTCCCGATCGGTCCTGGTTTCATAGAATCGGTGATGTCTCTTCAGCCCTTCACCAAAGGGTGAAATACATATTCAAAAGACAAGATGCTCACAATTCGCACTGACGTGAAATAAATCTTCATGGTAGAAGTGGTTAAACCTTAGGAGCCTAATGTCCTGGCCATAGATGTACAATGCTTCGATGAGGACATCCCATACCATAGTCTTGAGTTTAAGACTGAATCACATTCCTCTTGTATGTCCCATTGGATCAAACTACGTATTCCTTCCTGCAGAGCGTCAAACCCTCTACTATCAGCTTGAATATCAAGACTTAGCCTGAATCATGGAGGTTTAAGAGGAAATGGAAAGGAGAAGACTGCGATATCGGCCTACTCGAATTAGGAAACCAAAGCACAAATGTATCAGGAGAAGACAGGGTCATCAAGAAGAAGGCAATCCTTACATCTATACGCCAATCCAACTTATCAATGCAAGGATTATCTACCCTGATGACAGGTTGGATTCCACCCTTGATGATCAAAGGAGTAGATTAAGTTTAACAGAGCTGCCCGAAGAAGACTCAAGCGAGGGGTAGGAATTTCCCCCGATTGACTGGACCACAGTCTTGGTCTCACCTCAGCCAGATGAACCCGAAGAGCAAGACTGTGGTGAACCAGGAGAACTCGCATCCAACACTGACTCGAAGTTCAGCCTCAGATCTATCATGATGTTCCAGCACGATAGCGAGGGCCCACTTAATTTGGGCTTGCCTCTTGAGGGGAAGGAGTGCTAGGCAGTAGTTGGTTTGCAGTCTCCATGGTGGTGCAATAAAAGTCAATCTAAGCAGTACTCGGCCCCCTGAGCTTGATCAGGTAACCCCTGGTTTGCATCGTCCTCTTACTCAGGTCCCTTATATCAAAATACTCCAAAAAATATTAAAAGATTCAAAGGCCTAAAACACCGAATATTTTTAATTTTCAGAAAAATATTTCAAAATTTCATAAAATAAATTTTTTTAAATTTTTAAAAAAATCTGGATATTCACAAAATTCTAAAAAACCAGAAAATCTTTGAAAGCCAATGAAAAAACCAGAAATCTTTCAAAATCCCAAGCAATAAAGTGCCAAGTCTGTTAGTCAAAGCACTTAAGTATGATTTTGATCTAGAGTTGGACTTCAAACTCAAGGGCTTGGACAAAGATAATGAGGTGGGAAATGATGAGCCAACTCCCGAACTAAGGGGTCTCCTCAAAAAGTTCGAACCAAAAGTCAATGTCATCTAAAAAAATTTCGAAATTGTAAACCTAGGGTTAGGGCTGTAAATGGGTCAGCGGACCCGATGGGGTACCCAAACCCAACCCATTTAGACCCGACCCATTTGTTAAATGGTACGGGTTTGGGTCCAAGAACAGACCCATTTGCTAAATGGATCTGGGTCTGGGTCTGGTTTCCTATATATTGGCCCGACCCGACTCGAACCCATTTAGTAAGTGGGCGGGTTTGGTCTATGTTTTAAGGGACCCATCCAGCCCAGACCCATCTATACCTGGATTTAAACCTTATAAAAATGCTTGCATACTAAATCCAGACCCAGACCCATTAAACCCTGAAATTACGTCTGTAGTCTAACATGACACCTTCGTATGTGCGGAAGCTTAAACAGCAACTAGTATTATGGCTAAGTACTATGGGGGGGGGGGGGGGGGGGGGGGGGGGGGGGGTGATTAGGACCTTTTGAAATTCTTTTCGCTTACTTACACAATTTGACAAATTAAACTAAGTAAGCAAGAACACTTCAGCTTTCAAGCCTAAGTGGGTCCAATCATAAGACTAGCATATTGTTTAAGTAATAAGCAACCTAGTCTAAGCATGCATAGATATTCAAATTATTAAACAAAACAAGCTCCTAATCTATGCAACCTATGTAGACTTATGAGAATGGATCAATGAGCTCAAGTCTACACAACTAATGAAAGTACATCTTATGTGTGGATGTGCCTATCTAGTGTTTAGCATACATTCCTATCAAGCATTCATAATTAACAATTAAACATACAATGCTAAGATAACAATGTGCTCAATACAATCACAAACACAAGCATGTATGGTGGTTTGACTTTGGGTCTACTCCACTCCCGGTTCAAGTACTTAACCCAAATGAGCACACCGGCATTCACTATTTGAGGTTTTAAATGAGGTTCACCTCTCAACCTTTACACGTAGGTTTTACCGGTTCACCTTTCAACCATAACTGAAGTTTTGGACAAAGGGCTAACTCTCAACCCAAACGGCGTTTTGGACATAGGCTAACTCTCAACCCGACGCACGTTCATTCCTATGTCGGAGGGTCCCCCTTGGAGACTAATTTAGACCCGACAACGTGCCAAGGAACAGCAAACATCCTTGGATGTTTTAGGCCCGACAAATGTGCCAAGGATCGGCAAACGACCCTAGATCAAGTTTGATAAACAAACTCTACACTCAACTCCCACAGGGAATTGAGTGGATAGACTCTCAATAAATGACGACCTTACTTGTCGGATGAGCCCCTTGTTTAGTACCACTTTGGGTTGCTTGATCTCCACTCTCCTGTGCTTCAATTAGTTCCCTTGCTCCCCCGATCATGTTACCGCTGCGTCGCGAATGCCTCAGTTATACTTGATCAATCATCTTACTTGTGATGCCTTTGAGATACCCAAGGTGATAGGAGGGTAGGTTTGAGAACTCTACAACTAATAGGAATGGGTTTCCTAGAGTTGCTCACCTATAATGATCTCATCTTAGAGCTTTGGATAAGGTTTTGACTATCAAGAAAGATCCAATCTCTAGAGATCAAGAGGGGATGAAGGTCATCTTCTTCATGAGCTTGGAATACTCCATTCTTATGTAAAACCACAAGAAAGATGCCTTGCAATGGTTAGGACTGAGCCTCAAATGATCTCGCTTTAATCCTCTCAAAATCTCCCTTCTTACCCCTAAAAACGAGTCAAGCCTTTAAATACACAAAGCCCCAATGGTTATAAAACGGCTCTATCAGACCGATTGGAGGGGGTCCTCGACTGGTCGGGCAATCGGTCGAATTATGGCCAGGATGGAGAAAAGCTTTTTGTCTCAAATCAAACGGTCACCGATCGGTCGTCCGACCGGTCGATCAGACTAGCCGACTGGTTGGACGACTGGTCGAATTACACACCCAGACAGATTTTTGCATGAATGCTTGCTGTCCATTTTCAGCTATCAGACCGGTCTAAGGCATGAAAACTGCATTTTGTCTATCTTATTTTGCAGTTGTTCATACAACCTCTTGGCCATATAATTGGTGATCTTTTAGGACACTCAGGGCCAATTTAAGATGACTAAGGGTATCCTAATGGTCACGGTCATCTAGAGGTGATAGTTTTGGTTAGGTTCAAGGTTAAGGCACACCAAGGCATCTCTTTTACATGTTTCTTCTTCCTTGATGCAGCTGGTTCGTCTTGAGTCTTCGATCTTCGTCTTCATTAAGCTCAACCGACACTGGACACACTGACCTAAGTGATTGGCAAACAAGGTGCACTAGTATGCCACAAAAAGGTGCACTAACAAACCTGACCATTTATAAATGGGTCTGGGTGGATCTCCCTCTACTAGACCCAGACGCATTTATAAATGGGTCTGATGGGTTGACTCGGACCCGACCCATACCCACCCATTTAATGAAAGGCTCTAGTTCTAAAATTTGGACCCAAACCCATTTAGTAAATGGGCAGGTCTGGTTTTGGCTAAACCCTCCTCGAACCCGACCATTTACAGCCCTACCTAGGGTCTCCTGAGACCCTTAAGGAAGTGCACATTGAGAATCCTTGTCCCTAGAAGATAAGAAGAGGATGATCAAATTTTTGAAGTCATGACTTCCTGATCTTGCATCCTATGAAGACTTGTCTGGACTTGATAAAAAACTCATCAAGTCTGTCAATCGGAAGCTGTCAAGACCATGCTAGCATTTCATGTTAAAGTGTGTGGCCAGCACATGAATAGACACAGTGATAGAAGAAGTCTTATGACTCAATGAAAACAAATTGCTGCCAACATGTCAGAAAGTACTTTAAGTGTCAGCAGCATGCAAACTGGATCCATGTGTGTGCTTCGAAGCTCTACAACCTGACAACGCTCCAGCTATTTCTTATACGAGGTATCTACATCAGTAGAAAGATTGACTCGAAAACATCTAGCAGTCATGGGCACATAATTGTGGTAGTTGATTACTTCTCAAAGTGGATGGAGATAACATTTTGATCTCCCGTGATAATTCTCATGAAGAACGACATAATCAGTTGCTAAGGGTTCTCATATGCTATCACGATTGGCAATGGGACGTCCTTCGTGAATATAAAGAGGAAGGAGTTCCTCGAGAAGCTTAAAATCAGAAGATAGACATATAAGTTTAAGTCAAAATTTTGTCAACATGAGTGCTGATGGAGAATGAAGTTGAAGAAAGAAAAGTCATATTGGGTTTGCAACAAGCACTGCTACATCTATTACACTCAAAGGGGAAAATTCTATCTGATATAAGATGCCCCAACCATCAGAGAAGTTCTTCCAAAAGGTGCCCTTCGACTCACCAACCTAAAGGGTAAAGATCTTTTAGAGCCAATCAACGCTAACAATGTGAAAATCTCTCACGAGTAAGTTAATCTAACCATGTCAAGAGTTACATTGGTCAAGATGAAGTTAAGTGACTAAAGCTGGATCTTCTGAGAATCATCTTCTCATATCTTCCAATAAGTGCTCCAACAATAAGGTCAAAAAAGAAGAAGAAGAAAATGAAAAAAAAAGTGAAAGTAGCACAAAAAAAAAGAAAAAAAAGAAAAAAAAAGAGAACAATGATAAATTAAAGAAAAAATAGAAAATAATGAAAAAAGAAAATAAAAAATTGACCGGGAAGAAAGCACAATCCTTCACTCCGTCATCCCTCTCAGAAAGATTCCTAGCTAAAATCGACAGATTTACCATTGTGACTTAAAATAAGGTTAGAGAAGCAAGTTAATTAGCTGACAATGATGGAAATTCCAGCCTTCTGTCACTGCCAAGATCATAGAACTAAAAGAAAAATAAAAAAAGAAAGATGTGCCTAAACAAAATGATGGAGTGAAAACCCGAAAGGGTACTCCTAGTAAAAACAGTGGGCACATAGCGAACTTGGTAAAAACTTAAAAGGGAGCCATGGGTAAAAATAGCATAAATGTCAAGGGGCAGACAAGATCAAACACCTGAGACGTGGTGAAAACCCGAAAGGGTGCCACGGGAAAAAATGATGGTCAAGCCAGATGTGGTGAAAATCCAAAAGGGTGATGCAAGTAATAATAGATAAGAAAAAGAAAAAAAAAAAGAAAAAAAGTAGTTACATGAAAGGTCCGAGCAACAAGAACATTTAATAGATGAAAAGAGGGTAATTGTGACTCAATAATTCTTTTAAGCTCTGACCAAATCCTAGGGAAGGATACCATTGCACACTACCTCAAGGGGATTTGAACCTAAGGTGAATGATTAGAAAACTGAGTATAGCATTCGATTAAGTCAAATGTTCTGATTTCTACATCTATAGGCACAACAAGCCCAAACCACGATCAGACAGACAGGCATTTGGCACAAATTTTCATTTTCCTCCATCTCATTTTATATATGATTTGCGTACATAATTCTTTAAAAGAAAAAATATAAAAAAAAATTCATTTTCCCTATCCATAAATACATAAAAAAAAAAAAGAAATCATACAAAGCTTTCAAAATAAATATCCTCCAATCAACTCATGGGGTGCCTCCCGCGAGCACTTTTCTCCTGGTCATCCTCTCCAAAAGGTAAGTATCTCTCTTCCTGCTTCAATACTTTAATCTTTTTCTAAAGTATTTTCTCTCCTTATAGGTGTTGAAGCTCCATCAACCACAAAATAATCTCACCCACTGGTACAAAACAATGTGCAAACATGGGCAGTCGGCACGCCATGGCTTGTAAATCACTGTGTCAATCAAGAGCACACTAGAAGCCAAATGCAGCGAGGTAATTATGCCTTCCAATAAAAACCAGCATTGATCTCTTCCGTTCGAGTCGAGATCCGATGGTCTGGATCATTTCAAAAATCATAAAAATATTCCTAAGATACCATTTCCATAAAAAAAAAATCAATCCACTAATCCGAAGATGTTAAACTACTTCGGGATTAACATCTTGGGAAAATCTCAATAAAAACTAGCATTGATCTCGACCGTTCGAGTCGATATCTAATGATCCAGACCATTTCAAAAATATTTCCTATAGTAAACCGGCATCGCTCTCGACCGTTCAAGTCAAGATCCGATGATCCAAATCATTAAAAAAAGTCAACAAGATCTTCTATAGTTTATTAATAAAAATCGATATCGATCTCGACCGCTCGAGTCAAAATCTAATGGTCCAGATCTTTTCAAATAATATATCAAAAAAAAAATATTTCTAGCATTGCTTCCAAGCTTACCCAAACATTGGGGTCCAAAGACCTTAAACTACATCGGGATTAACATCCTGAGAGATTTTCAACAAAAACCGGCCTCGATCTCGACCGCTCAAATCAAGATTTGATGGTCCAAATCATTCAAAAAAAACTTTCCATATTTTTAATAAAAAATGGCCTTAATCTCGACTATTCAAGTCAAGAATCGACGATCCGAATCTTCCCAAAAAATATATTCCCTACATTGCTTCCCAAACTACTAGAAAAACAACGGTTAGAAGACCTTAAACTACACTGGGATTAGTTTCTCAGGGGCTTCTCTGCTTTCAATAAAAACTGACGTTGTCTCAACCGTTTAAGTCGAGATCCGATGATCCAGAGCATTTTAAAAATACCAATAATATAAATATTTCATTAGTTTCCAATAAAAATTGATGTTGACTTGATCGTTCAATTTAAGATTTGATGGCGTGGATTATTTCAAAAAAACATAAAAAAATGTACTACCATCTGTCCATATCCACCGGTCAGAAGACCTTAAACTATATTGGGATTGGTTTCTCAGGGGCTTCTTTGCTTTTAAAAAAATCCGACATCGATCTCGACTGTTCGAGTCGAGATCTGATGATCTGGATCATTTCAAAAATGTTAAAAAATATTTTCTAAGTTTTATTTTAAATAAAAATCAGCATCGGTCTCAAACGTTCGAGTCAAGACCCGATGGTCCAGATCCTTTCAAAAACCACAAAAAAATTTACATCGTCAATTTCAATTGCCCAAATTTATCCCCAGCAGTTCGAAGACCTTAAACTACACTGAGATTAGTTTCTTAAGGGCTTCCTAAATAATTTTCGGGCATGGCTAACACTTGATCGTATGGGTACCTGGAACCTATCCAAAATTTACAAAAATATTAGTCATCGCAGCAAACCTGTTTGTGTTGAACACACCGTGATAGAAAAACTTAGATGAAAGTCGCTGTTGAATTTGACAGATGATCCTTGTTCCTAGAAGTCATGAAGGAGATTAAGGCAGCTGGGAGGTGAAGCACTCTTAGGGAATTGTGAGCAGCAGAAGACCCCAAACTGAATTGATCAAGAAAAATTTGTGGATGTGTTTCATCTTGTGGCCGAAGGAGTTCGTTGGACGATACGTGGTTTATGTGCACCGCGCATGAGGAACAAGCAACTTTGTGGGTGTGTTGACTATAAACCCTCAACCCCCTCATCCGAAGACGTAAAACTACAGTACTTAACTGTGTATGATCATCTTGCTTGCTGACATAAAATGGATCGGTTGCCTTATCAGTAGTAGAAGTTGAGGGTGGGTGGAAGTTCCACACCTTTTTCCTGTATTTTAAAAAATCACAAAAAGATTTCAAATAAAAACCAACGTTGATCACAACCGTCCAAGTCGTGATCCGATAGTTTGAATCATTTCAAAATCATAAAAATATTTACAAATAAAAATCAGTGTCGACCTCGACCGCTCGAGTCGCGATCCGACAAACCGGACCATTTTCAAAAGAAAATTTATAAAAAAAATACAGTCACCATCTCCATTAGAGCCCTTCAGGGTTATGACCCTGAGTACTCACACTCTCGATAGGAGACCCGAACTCCACTCATCCACTTCGTCAGTTTTGGGACGACGGATCCGATCATTCACAAGATTGGAATCCTAACCAAAATCGACGATTAATTACCATAATAAGTGTTATCTAAATCCCCAATGGAGTATTTCACGATTGTAGCCAAAAGAACTCTCATCCATCCCAGCAGAAACACAACAACATATTGGGACGATGGACCAGATCGACCACGGATCAAGATCTTGACCAAACCGCTGATCAAACCTTCGCCTTAAAAGCAATGTCCCCAGAGGAGCAAAACCCTAAAAGCGATAAAGCTCAGATCTTCACATCCCTGGTGGCATCGATCCCAATCACAACCATTGGATGGAAAGACAATGAGCCAAATTCATGCATTCATCATCCATTACATCAGTCATGATCTTTTACATGCTTTCAATAAAAGTCGGTTAGCCCACAACCCCACAGGAATCCCTAGTGGATGCATGAGCAAACCAGACTCTATTTTTCAAGAAAAAAAATTTCGCTTTGCAAATAAAAACTCCACGGAGTATCATTCCCCAGAGTGGGTCTTTTCAAAATCTAAAAATATTTTTTTTTCCAGTAGAGCGTTTGGCTTCTGAGGCACTAAGAGATCTTTCATATCTCTGGGTGGGAGTCGGCACAAAATTAAATAAGATCCGATGTCTTGTGATTTTTCCAAAGACCATTGGATTCAAATGCACTCAAGGTACAATTGACTTGAACTCCAATGTTAGGGCGGTCATACCAAATGTCAAGGTATGAAAAAGATGAAAGCAAAAACACTCAGTCAAAGAAATCATCCAAATGGTGGATTTGCATCTTCATTGTCTTTCTCAAAATCTTGTGTTTGCTTTCTTATTCTTTGGGGTAGTTTGGATTTCTTCAAAATCTCTATGGGACCTAGAGCTACACAAGTTTCTAGAAGGTCCAGGGGAGAATCTCCATCTTCTTCTACAATATTACGTATTATACAGCCCCAATCTGATGATCCCGAATATGTAAGAGGTTTTAGAAAGAGAGAACCTATCATTGAAAGAAACATAAATGTTATGCATTTGCATGAATATGATTTCATTAGTCTACTCACTCAGATAGGATGGTGAAACATACTATCCTTCGGGGGGGGGGGGGGGGGGGGGGGGGGGTCTCCTGTATATAGGTCTATTGTGCAGGGCATGTATGCATCCATAAGTGAAATGCATGTTGATGATATAGTTTATTTCAATGTAAACTTTGTAGAAGAAAATGTAATGATCAATCCTGCGACTATTTCGACTGTAATGGGTCTCAATCTTGACTCAGATGGTCTTCAAAATGTTGTTGTTCCTAATTCATCTGAGAGGCTTGAGGAATCTCGTTTCCTTTGTGGTTTTAATGCTCCATGGAGAAATGGAAATGCTCTACCTATTTCATATCTTAAGCTAAAGTACCGTGTTCTTCATAAAATCTTTATTTCAAATGTGTATCCTCATAGCAGTAACAAAACTGATCTCACCCCCATCATGGCCCACATTATTTATCTTATTGCAATTAGGTGAGAATCTATCTTCTTACTTTTATTTGCAAACACATTATTTCATATCGTCGTAATTCAGGGCATGTTTCTCTACCATTTGGTTTTTTAATGACTGAACTTGCTCATTCTTTTAATGTTCCTATGCCCACTGAGGAGGCCCCTATCATTCACCCTGTTTTAATCGAACAAACCTAAATATGATGAATCTTAAGTCTCGTCCTCAAAGTGAAGAGCAGGCTGGAGAAGACGATGAAAATCCTGAGGATATGGATGTAGAAGAGCCAAATGAAGAGGAAGAAGAAATGGATTCATATGATGAGATGCCGATTCTAACTATCAGCCTCAAGTTTTTGGACCTCGCCTTGAATCATTGGAGAAGCAGGTTCGTTCTCTTCATGAGAAGCAAGAAGAATTGCATACTAAACAGAAGATCATTAGAAAAATGTTGAAGAAGTATTTTCATCATGTCAGCAACAGTCTGAGGAGAATGGATCTGGAGTTGCCTCCTCTAACCTCTGATTCTGATTTGCCTCCTTCTCCAACCTCTGATTCTGATTGAGGATCATTTACTTATTACTTTCAGAACTTTATTGCATGCCGTAGAATTTTATTTTGGACCATATTTTGGATTTTCTTCATGGATCATGGATTATGTTTTGGATTTTAATTAAGACTGCTTCTATTTTCATGCATGTGATGATTTTTTCTTACCCGCTTATGTGTTGTACATGTGATGATTTTATTTTCTTTGTCAATTTATTCCAAAAGGGGGGAGAAATGTTACTTAGGGGGAGTTTATGTCTTCATCTAACATGTACTGTGTATCAAATGTGTAATATGTATGTATTATAGTTTTGTAGAAAAGATTTGCTTTGCAGGCACATATTCAAGGGGAGACTTCTTATTTCAGAAAAGTCTATGCTGACAAAGAACATACCATGATAAGACAAAGAAGATATCAAGGATGTTGTCATTGTTATCAAAGTCTATAATCAAAGTCTTGTATTGATTTCATATGATTAAAGGTTTTTGTCATGAATTTGACAAAGGGGGAGATTGTTAGTGTGTATGTTAAATATTTCCTCTCTTATATTGTCAAAATACGTGACTTAGTTTGTAAGGTCATCCCAATTAGTTAATGAGAAGTTTCATCAAGATTGAAGATTGAAGACAAGTTTCAAGCTTCAGCATTTCAAGAGGTTCAAGAGATGATCTGATGAGTTTATCAACCATAGCAGGTTTGTGGACCTTAGAAAGACCTTAGGCTCTCTCCGTATATCATGTTTTGTCTTTTGTATTAAGAAAAAAGGGTTGCCCAGCAGCAAGTTTGAAGGTGTAAATCATAACATCCTCCTAGGTCAGTCGAAGGTAGCTTTGGTCATTGTTACAGTTTGCCAATGGGATTCTAAAGTGTGGGCCTTCGATCAACCAAACCCTGTGTTTGGTCGACCGAACGACACCCAGGGTCAACTGAAGCTCCCTCGGTCATTGATACAGTTTGCTTGTATATTAGAGAATTAGGTTCCTCAGTCAACCAAACTCTGTGCTCGGTGGACTGAAGGACTCACAGAATCTAATCTTGCGAATCTTGATAGCCGTTGGGATTTAAACGTTGTGCTTAGGTTAACCGAGGAGGTCACTGGGTCGACCAAAGAGCGATTTAGAATCTTATAAATAGAGGTTCCTTCTCCTTGTTTTACACACAGAAAAAGCTCGAAAGTTGAAGCAAAAATTGCTAAGAAATACATCCTTTGTGCTCTAACTTGTCTTCCCTTGCCTTAAGTTAAGATAAATCTTTTAGGCTTACTCTATTGCTTCCACATCATCAATGTTCATGTTCATGAGAAATATAGGGATATAATATATATATCTTCTTTATATCCCATAGATCCCTATTTTCTTCTATTGGTTGTGTGCTCATCAGATCATATTCGTCACCAATATCAGAAGGGAATAGCTTCTTATGACTTGTGCTTCATCAGAATACTTCTTTGTTTTCAAGAGGCTAGGTTTGACTGTTTTAATTCTTTGCATTCTATTGTATTAATGTTTCATTGAGATTATCCTGTGAAAATCTCATTGGGATGGATTGAGATCATCCTGTGAAAATTTCATCGAGTTGGATTGAGATAATCCCATGAACTTTGTGTATAGGTTATTAAGGTTATCCTGGAAAACCTTGAAATAGTTGAACTCTCAAAGCACAAGAGATGTGTTTTTTGGAAGTGGGGTAGGGAAACTGAACTACTATAATTTCCTATGTCATGGTGAATATTTTTTGGATTGTGATTGTTTATTAGAATTTCTTTGGTAGCTTTATTCTCTGGTTTTAAAATAACTGGATTTTTATTTGTGAGAAATATTCTGCAAAATCTTGAATTGTCCTATTCACCCCTCTAGGACATTTGAGCTCTTTTCAAAATGTCCACAAATCCATAATCTTAATTTCATGTGCAATTCTTAAGTAATTTTTAAATGCCTTTGCATCATATACATCAGGATGCCGATTAGGTGGTGAAGAGGGTGGTGTGATGAGGAGGGTGGTGTGGGCCTTACCCCAAAGCGCTTGTTTGGGAGCTTGTATTTAGAATGCATTAGAATTCAAACCACAATTTTATTGGAATCAAAGTGATGATTTTGAATCCTCAGTTGTGTTTGGTATATTGTAATTGAAATGTAACTAGAATGCCAATGACACTGGTGGCAAGAAGCTCCTTGGATCAAAAGCTAGGGGGAGCCTACTTTGATGTTTGTGATAAACCCACCCTATCCATCCCTTTCGCAGGCTCATGTTAGGATATGGGGCAAAAAATGAAGCAGATCCAAAACTCAAGTGGGCGACACAACAGGAAGTATTCAGGATTGGATGGCTATTGTTCAACATTTGTGGGGCCACAAAAGTTTTGGATTAGGCTAATATTTTTATGTTTTCAGTTCATCCCACCATGAATAACCTTATGAACGGTATGGATGGCATAAAAACATCATTGTGGAACCCTTGGAGGTTTCAATGGTACGCATTTCCCAGCCCACTTTTGCCTATCTTGAAGCCTATTTGAGTTTTGGATCTTCCTCATTTATGAACTCATGTCCTAACATGAGCTGACAAAACAAATGGATAGGTGGATTTCTCACAAACATCATAGCGGGCCCCACCTAACTTCTAACCACATGAACTTATTCTTGTGATAGGGTGTCGTAGCAATCCACATTCAATCTAAACCTTCCATCTGAAAGCTTGTACTTGGAATACATTAGAATTCTCTACTATATTTAGAAAATCTAAATTTAATTAACTAAATTAGCTTTAATATCCCAAATTAGTATACATATGTGATGTTTGACAGAATGATTGTAATAAGCCATTGAAATATATACTCAAATACAAGGTGTCAAACACTAATGTTCTGCATTTATCCATGAACACTCTGTTAAAGTATTAAACTGTTTCTCTTTTTTTGGCTTAGATTTTTATGGATTCATTCAATGAGATAGTTTCTTTGAATCAGACATTTTGACAAGACATGTTTTTTGTTATTATTATTATTATTATTATTATTTTGTGCTAGACATGTTGGACTGAATTCAATTTTTGTGATGGCAGTGTTGGACCACACTTCGTTATCCGTCTTCGTTATGACATAACTTTTTTCGGGGGTTAGTACACACATCCCACTGTTAGTACACTTAGTACACACATCCCACTCTTAGTACACTTTTTTCGGGGTTAGTACGCACATCCCACTGTTAGTACACCCACCTCATGTTAGTCACACTACAATGTTAGCCACTCCCACTTTGGAAATCTATGCCAAGACCTCAAGTGCTGAAACGAGGTTATCTTCACTCAGTCTCCCACTGTTATGACATGACCTATTTTTTGCTTGTTGAAATGGGTAGAGTCACTAGGAGAATAATGTTTGAACTCTTAGCCATTGGAAAGTGTATATCCATCGGAAAGCCATGTGGGTGAAATCCGGACTACTGAAATTGTTGCTAAATCTTTTGTCAGCCATTTTGCATGAAGCTACTTCTCGCTGTTTCATCACCATTCAATGCCCCCATGCTCTCCCTTATTACAGTTACAGTTTTCCTTTTTTGTTGCATAAGGGCCCAACAGACGACCAACAATTGTATTTGGAGCTTTGTTTACAAGCATGACATGACGTGTGTACTCTGAAGGATTAAGCTTCGTTTCGGTGGATCCCGGAATCCACCAAGGTGGGTGGATCCCTTTCTGTTAGGCCTTCGTTGATGTATGTGCCTCACGTCCAATCTATCCGTCCGTTTCAACAGCTTATTTTAGGACATGATCCCAGAAGTGAAGCAGATCAGAATCTTAGGTGGACCCCACTGAAGGAAACAGTGTGATTAACCATGAAAAACTTCTTATTGGCCACAAAAGTTTCGGATCAAGTTGACATTTGTGTGACCCCTTCATCTAAGGTCTTTCTGACCTTATCAACATGTTGGATCTGTTTCATTTTCGAGTTCCAGACCTAAATGATCCGGAAAAAATGATAGATGACGTGGATGTAAGGAAAATAAACCAAAGTAGGCCCAAAAGTCAGGGATCCACCCTGGATCCACCGAAGCCTGGCCGATAAGGGCGCCACGAGTACGTAAGGCACACACTTCAGAAATAAAACTCATAATCTTATTCTACCATCATTTTATCTAGAGAGATACGCCCCCTTAGAGAGAGACTTGAGAGAGAAAGACTGGCGCAATAAAGAGATTTTACGTGCTCACACCACCAGAAGCAGTGGGAATTGGAAGCTTGCTGTTGAAAAGCTCTTGAGGTAAGGGAAGTTTTCGATAAGCTGATACTTTATGTTTTCCCTTCATACTAGTTTACCTGGCTTTATGAATAGGTTGGATGAAAAGTAAACATCACTGTGGGCCTTAAGATGTTTTTAACGGTATGAGTTCAATCCCCAATGCTTCCTTTATTGTGGTCCACTTGATCCTTTGACCTACATTATCTTTGGACTCTTAATTTAAAATAATCCGTAAAAATGAATGGATAACGTTGATAAAACATATACACCATGGTAGGCTCCACAGATCTCTTGGCAATCTGTCTGTCTCCAGCTCGATCCGTTGGTAGAGCTTGCCCATTTAGAAAGAGGCATCTTTCTTAACAGAGTCTGGATCACAGAAGGAAACATCTATCTTGACTGCAGACAAGGATTGTCTATTGCACTATACCATGCTCTATGGCCCACCATGATATATATATATATATATATATATATATATATATATATATAGATTATCCAAACCGTCCATCTGTTTTTCAAGATCATTTTAAGGAAAAAAAAAAAACAAGCAGTAATTGAACGCCCACCATTAAAAACTAACTGGGGCCACAACATTTTGGACCAAGCTCATATTTGTATTACCTGTTCATCCAGGTCTGTTTGACCTGATCAACAGGTTGGATGGCAAACAAGCATTATAGTGGACCCGAGGAATTTTTTAAGGGTTCGTGTTCAATCACCACTTCTTTCTTGTGGTGGGGCCACTTGAGATTTGGATCTGTCTCATTTTAGGGATCATGCCAAAAAATGAGATGTTAAAATGGATGGACAGGATAGATCAAACACACACATCATGATGAGGTCCACAGGAGAAATAATTTGCTACACCCACGAGTTAGCTACACCAGGCGTAGCAATGACCCACCATGATGTATGTGTTGTATCCATACCGTCCATCTATTTGGTGAGATCATTTTAAGACATGACACAAAAAATGAGGCAGATCCGAAGCTCAAGTGGACCCAACACAGAAAATAGTGGGGATTGAATGCCAACCATTAAAAACTTATTGAGGGTCACTTGAGCTTCAGATATGCCTCATTTTTGGTGTGATGACCTAAAATGATCCCGCCGAATGGATGGACGGTGTGGATACAAGACATACATCATGGTGGGGTCACTGCCACACCCGGTGTAGCTAGCGTAGCTAACTCGTGGGTGTAGCAAATTTTTTCTCGTCCACAGCACTCTCCAGTAACGACCCGCTCCTAGTAGTGTTGGATGCGGAATTTCTGGCAAAGAAGTTCCTTGCGCTGATAACCTAGGTGGGCCCACCGTGATGTTTGTGAAAAATTCACTCCATCCATCTATTCTGTGAGCTCATTTTAAGACTTGGGACAAAAAATAAATTGGATCCAAGACTGAATATTCGTGGGGCAACATAAATTTTTACTCTAGCTAATATTTGTGATTTCAGTTCATCCCAATAGGAATGACATTATGAACGGTATTGATGGCATATAAACATCACTATGGACCCAGGGAGGTTCCAATGGTAGGAATTTCCCTACCCACCTCTTCCTTTGTGCGGTCCGCTGCAATGTTTGTTTGCCATCCAACATGTTGATTAGGTCAAACAGACGTGGATGAAAAGATAACACAAATATAAGCTTGGTCCAAAATGTTTGTGGCCCCCAGTTAGTTTTTAATGGTGGGCGTTCTGTTTCTTGTTGTGTGGTCCACATGAGCGTTGGACCTACTGAAATTTTTTGTTTCATGCCTTAAAATGATCTTGAAAAACATATGGACGGTTTGGATATATATATATATATATATATATATATATATATATATATGGTGGGCCATATAGCATTATGTAGTCCAATGCACAATTTTTTTCTGTGCGCATAATCAAAAAAGATGTTTCCTTTTCCAATCCAGACTCAGTTAAGACTTAAGAAAAATGCCTGTCTCTAAATTAGAAATTCAGAAACCGTGGATGCTATACCAACGGACATAGCTAGAGACGGACGGTCTGAATTGGGGATTGAACTCATACCATTAAAAACATCCAAATGCCCACCGCCATGTTTATTTTCCATCCAACTTGTCCATAAAGGTAGACCTGCATAAAGGGAAAACATAGAGTATCAGCTTGATCCAAAACTTCCTTAACCCCCAAGAAGTTTTCAGCGGTAAGCTTTCAATTCCCAATGCTTCCAGTGGGGTGGTCCGCTTGAACCTTCGATATGCCTAATTTTTTTTTTTTATCATATCCTAAAATGATCTTTCAAAATGGATGGACGGCATGGATAAAACATGTAAATCATAGTGGTTATCATAAATCACTCGATAGACTGCTCATCTCATCCTCACATCCTCATACTGGTGGCTGTGGGAGCCCCTTAAAATCTCTTAATTGCGCAAGCCTCCCTCAGTTAGGTAAGATGTATCTGTTATATTCAAGCCATCTATCCATTTGGAGAGATCATCCTCGGCATGAACCAAAAAATAAAGCTAATCCAAAGTTCAGATGGACCACACCACGGAAGCCAGTGTGGATTGAACATTACCATTGAAATCTTGTCAACGCTGTGACCTTTGTACAGGTTGGATGTCAAATGAACATCACGGTGGGCCATAGGAAGGTTTCAACTGGGGTCATTATTATCCCCTACTTTATGTGGTAGGATCAACTTGAGCTTTCGATCTGTCAAATTTGGGAGGTCATGTGGTAAACTGATCTCGTCAAATGGATGCTTGGTTTAGATATAACATATATCATGATGGGCCCATGCCCATGTAAATTGAGGGAGCGGTTTGCGTGGATCCCGGACTTTGGGCTCACTCTGATGTATGTTCTTTATATCCACACCATCCATCTATTTTGACAGATCATTTTAGGGCATGACCCCAAAAATGAAGCAGATTCAAAACTTAGGAGCCCATGCCATAGGAAACTGACTTGGTTGAATCCTCACCATTAAAAACTTCACAGGGGCCAACGGAATGTTTATTTTCCATCCAACCTGTTGATAAGGTCACAAAGACCTGGATGAAGAGATAACACAAATATCATGTTGATCCAAAGCTTTTGGGTCCGACAAAAAGTTTTTAATGTTGGATTACCACTGTTTCCTGTATTATGGTCCACCTGAGTTTTTGATCTGCTTTATTTTTGGTAATAATGCCGTAAAATGAGTTTTTAAAACAGATGCATGGTATAAGGAAAGTACCTCATGGTAGAAACCACGTTAAGGGATCCACCCACCTAGGTGGATCCGGGATCCACTGAAACCGCGCTCCTACCGAGAGCGGACTACCTGTGACCCCGGGCACAGAGATATCTCTGTGCCCGTGGCTGTGTGGGGTCCACAGAGATGTTATTGAAAAATCCAGTTTGTCCATCTGTTTTTAAAGACCACAATAGGACAGTATTATAAAAATCAAGCAGATCCAATAGTCAGGTGGGCCATACTAACAAAACAGTGGGAACATCAACGTCCACCATTGAAACCTTTCTGAAGCTTACCATGATGTGTATATTCCATCCAAACCGTTCATAGAATTATTACCAATCAGATAAACTCTAGGAACAAATATCAGCCGGATACAAAACTTCTGTGACCGTCAGGCGTTCAATCCCTACGGTTTCGTGTAGTATGGCCCACATGAGTTTTGGATCTTCCTGATCTTTTCATTCCTGTCCTATTGTGATCTTTTAAAATAGATGGACGGAGTGGATTTTTCAAAAACATCTCTTTGAACCCCACACAGCCACAGGCGAAGAGATATCTCTGTGCCCGGGTCACAGGCAATCAGCTCTCGCTCCTACCAGGGCGTACGCGGATTTCCTGCGAAAGCCTTGCCAAGGAAGCCCCTGAGGTGGAAACTAAGGCAAGGCCATAATGATGTTTTCTGATAAATCCACCCTGTCCATCCGTTTTGGGAGCTCGTTTTAGGACATGAGAACAAAAATGAACCGGATCCAAGACTCAAGTGGGCCGAAAACGTGAGGATTGAACATCCACAGTTTAAATATTTGTGGGGGCCATAAGTGTTTCGAATCAGGCTAATATTTGTGTTTTCCGTTCATCTCAGTAGTAGTGACGTTGTGAACAGTATGGATGTCATACAAACATCACTGTAGACCCCAGGGAGGATTCAACTCTAATAATTTCCCTACCCACCTTTTCCTTTAGTGAGGCTCACTTGAGTCTTGGATCCGGTTCATTTTTGTTTTTATGTCCTAAAATGAGCTCCCAAAACGGATGTACGGGGTGGATTTATTAGAAAACATCACTGTAGGCCCCACCTAAGTTCCAGGAACTTCCTGCGCAAGGCTTTAGCAGGAAATCCGCGTCCCCACCTAGCTAAAAAACGGACGGTCCTATCAGGGTCTCTGCGGGGGCACACTATAATATATTTGTTTTATCCACACTGTCTATCTATTATGAAAAATGATTTTAGAACACAGGATTAAAAAATGAGGTATATTGAATGATCCGGTGGACCATACCACAGGAATAGTGAGGATTGAATGCATACCACTGCAAACCTCTTGAAGGCCACAGAAGTTTTGAATCGAGCTGATATTTATGCCTTCCTTTCATCCAGGTCCATGTGACCTTATGAACAGGTTGGATGTCTAATAAACATCACAATGGGCCCTAGGAAGGTTTCAACAGTAGAGGTCATTGCCTCCACTGCTTATTATGGTGTGGTCCATTCGAACCTTAGATTTAACTCTTTCTCGGGCTCATGCCATAAAACAGTCTTTCGAAATGAATGACCCATTGGATAAAGCACTTACTGAATAGTGGGCCCTACAGCACCTGACAGTACCATCCGTCTCTAGCTAATGGTGGAGGGGTAGTACCCAATCCGCACCGAGGCAATCCAATTTTTAATCTAAACGGCGTAGGGAAGCTAGCTGGGGCTACCCTGATATTTTTTATAAGTCTATTATGTCAACTTTTTTTGCGAGCTCATTTTAGAACATGTGGCTAGGGCTGGTCATGAGCTGAGTCGAGTCAAGTGACAAAACTTGGCTCGACTCGCCTCGACTCAGTAGGGCGAGTCAAGGCAATCTTAAATTTGCAAGCTCGAGTTAAAATCGAGTCAAGCCCGAGAACCCAGTCCCTCGCCTCGACTCGCCTGGAAGCTCGCCTCGAATCAGCTCAACTCGAGTCATAGCTCGACTCGCTCGATTTACCGCCTATATAGGTAGTTTGGAAAGAAAAAAAAAACCTAACATCACACCCGTAGCCGTAGGCCACATCTCTCTTCCCTCTCTTTTCCAAAACCCTACTCTTCCCTCTCTTTTCCAAAACCCTAACCCGTCCCATAGCCCACACCTCTCTTTCCCTCTCCCAGATCTTCTCTCTCTCAGACTAGTCCAGCGTCCAGAGGCTAGGAGCGAGTGGAGTGAATCATCCGTACCTCTCCTCCTCTTTCACCTATTTTATTTCTTCTGAACAAGGTAATGCGAATGCCTCTTTTCCCTGCACCGCTGGGATGCTAGGTGGGGTCCACCGTGATGTTTATTAGAAATCTAACCCATCCATACGTTTTTCAAGATCATTTTAGGATATGCGACCAAAAATAAGGTGGATCCAAAACTCAAGTGAGCCACACGAGAGGAAAAATGGGAAAAGGAGTTTCCTATTGTTGAAACTTTACTGGGCTTTACCTTTATGTTTGTACCCCATCCAAACCGTTTACAAGGTCATTACCACTGAGATGAAGTGAAAAAATGAAAAAAAAAAAAAAAATCGATAGGAAAAGTTTGTGGCCATACGAATGTTTAAACGGTGGTCACTAAATATCCACTGTTTCCTCTCGTGAGGCCCACTTGAGTCTTGGATACGCTTGATGTTTTGCCTGTACGTCCTAAAATAATATCACAAAACATATGAACGACGTAGATTTCTCAGAAGCATCACGGTGGGCCCCACCTTGCATCCCAATGCAAGAACAAAAGCGGATTGGCTGGTGCACCCTACACCAGCTACCTTGCTGGTGTGGGTTACAGTGGGTACGTGTCAAGCTTAGACAAGGGTATCAGTCCTCGAGCACGATGAAGGTACAAACGATAGACCACACCACAGTGTTGTATTTCATATATCTACACCATCCATCCATTTGAAGAGATCATTTAGCTCATGACCCAAAAAATGAGTCATATCTAGATCTCAAGTCGACCACACCACAAAAATGATTCTCATCGTTAAAAATATCCTAGGTCCCACCATGATGTTTATTTTCCATCCAAACTGTTCATAAGGTCACACGGACCTGGATGAAGAGTAAAAACAAATATCAGATCCAAACCATCAGGTAGGCTATTCTATTCTTCAATCCATAGAAAGTTAATCTAAATTTCAAATTTTTAATATTGAAGTTCCATAAGATATTTCATTTTTTCTTTAATTAATAATTTTTCAGGCACACTTTATTTTTCGATATTTGTTCTTTAAATATGTATGTTTAAGATTCTTTGTTAACTGACGTTGTTAATTTATATTTAGGCCACCTAGTGGTTTAGCAATGTATCCTCCCATTTAGGAATTCATATTGAACGAGTACAGTCATTCGACTGGAAATGCCTGTTCTTTATAGATTCCTAAATTGTCCCCATTTTTTTACAATTCGATACCATACCATGTACTTAGGTTATCCTCGTTTTCAGTTTACATGCAGTTGAAAATTTTGGTAGCGCCTCCTTATATTTTCTCTCGATATGTGGTTCTTTACTGATTGGTTGCCTCTATCCATGTATAATGGATTATATGTGGCAACTAATTAGTATTGAATTTTACATATATCTTAAGAATATGGGGAGGTGCTGCCAAAATTTTGGCTCGCATGTAAACTATATGAGGATAGTACATGGAATGTCACCGAATGGGATAGAGACAATTAGCACATCTAGATAGATACAAGTAGGAATATGTGAGGCATTTAGAGACAACTAGCAAACAAATTTGAAACAATTAGGGACAATATATAGTTATGTATATGTATGTACCCCGATGGATTTATTGATTAGGGGACTATTTGAGACACTTGTGTCTTGCAGTTTATGGAGGGGGCCTGATATGGTTTGTACTATACATTTATATATACGTATAAATGCGATTGATTGATTGCTTCGACTTTTAAAAGCCCTTATCTTACCTTACCCTTATTTTCTTTTGATTTATAGATGACTAGTGAGGAAAATCCAAGTAATCCCGGTGTTGGTGCATCAGTTACATCTCCTTTTATTGTAGAGGGAGATGTGACGGGAAAAAAAGTTGAAACGACTTTAGGTTCAGTGAAAGGAAAAAAAAAGATCAGCAGTATGGAAATTTTCAATGAGATCACACAACCAAATGGTTCAATTAAGGTTAGATGCAAGTATTGTAAAACTCTTTACAGCAAGCATTCTGATTCTTTTACTACTCATTATCAAAGGTATCTAGATAAATGTGTGAAGAAACCAAGAACGTCAATTGGTGGAGTCCAGTAGCTGCTTTCATTTACAGCCTCTGAAAATGACGACTCTCAAGCTACACTATCCACTTATAAGTATGATAAGGAAAAGCTAAAAGAGTGGTATGTAAGATTGGTGATAGTTGAGGAGAAGTCATTTATGATGGTAAAAAATAATTTTTTTATGGTATTTTGTAAATTTCTTAATCCTAGATGTGAGAAGGTCTCTCGTCATACTGTGAAAAGAGAGTGCATGAAGATGTATGCAATCGAGAAAGTAAACTTGAAAACTCTTTTAACATCCGTATCAAGAATAAGTTTGACTTCGGATATGTAGACATCATCCAATCAAAGAAAATGATACATGTCATTAACTGCACACTTTGTTGATGCAAATTGGAAACTTCAAAAGAAGATTCTAAACTTTTGCTACGTTCCTCCTCCTCATATTGGTGTGATAATGTCAGACTGCATCTACAATTGTCTGGTTGAATGGGGCATCGAAAAGAAAATCTCTTCAATAACTTTAGATAATGCATCTTCCAATGATAGATTGGCTTTTTCCTTATGTAATCAGTTCAAGGTAGCTGGAAATTTATTCTTTGATGGTAAAGTATTCCAAGTCAGATGTTGTGCTCACATACTGAACTTGATTGTACAACAAGGGCTGAACACAATGGACTCCACGATCTCCAACGTACGAGATAACGTCAAATATATAAGGGGATCACCTTCAAGACAGAATATGTGGAATGATATAATCCTACATTTGGATTTGAAATCTTAAAAACAATTGAAGTTAAATATTTGCACCCGCTGGAATTCAACTTATGAAATGTTGGATATTGCTTTAGAATTTAAAGTTGCATTCACTGAACTTGCGACACGTGATAAAATGTACACATACGTGCCTAATGATGAAGACTGGATGAAAGTTAAACATGTTCACAAGTTACTCAAAGTTTCTTACGACTACACGAAGATTTTCTTTGGGAATAAGTACCCTACGACAAATCAATTTCTTCTAGAAATTATTTTCATTATAGATGCTCTAAAAAAGTGTGCTGATGAGGGTCCAGATTTTTTACAAGTGATGGCTTTTGGAATGCAAGAAAAATTTGATAAGTATTGGGCTGACTGCCATTTGTTAATGGCCATTACAATTGCTATGGATCAACGGTACAAGATGGCAATAGTTAGATACGTTTTCAGGTGCTTTATTCTAATTCTAAAAGGGTTTCAACGGGGATCGCCATTATTCGTGCTGCAGTTGATGAGTTGTTCACTTTATATGTTAGTATTTTCACCGCGACATCTAATATATTGGTTACTCCTCAATCTAGGTGTAGTACTTCTATTGTAGGAAAGAGACTTCATGATTTTATGTCTTTGTTAAATGAAGAAGAAACAGATATGCAGAAAACTGAATCAGAAGTAGAGAAGTATATGAAGAAGCCAGTCATAAGGTTACAAGAAGAAGATTATGATGTTTTGCAGTAGTGGAAGTCGAGAGCTTAGGAATACCCTGGACTTTTAGTAATGGCAAGAGACATATTGTTAATTCCAATTTCAATGGTGGCATCAGAATCGGCTTTTAGTATGAGGAGTAGGATTGTAAGCAAGTATCAAAGCTCCCACACCTCGAAAACAATTGAAGCAATGATATGTACACAAGATTGGTTGCATCCAGTTTGGGGCGGTAGCAGTTTCGATGTTGGGGAAGATGAAGATGAAAATGCAAATCAAGATGAGAATGCATCTACAACTGCATGAATAAATATATACTTTTAAAGTTTTGTTCAAGCTTTTACGTTTTCTAATATATTTTCACTTTTTGGACTTGATGGTGTGGCTTCTAGATAACATATGCGATACTTTTTTTTGGACTTGATGTTGTGGCATGCGAGACTTTTTGGACATACATAATGTTGTTGACTTTTAATTTATATTCTGTAGCAAAAAATATAATAAATTGTGGTGGGAGCAGGCTCGCTTCGGCTCGAGGTAAGCTCGACTCAACTTGATCCACTAGCTCACCTCGAGCTTGCCTCGAAATATTTCGCAAACAAAACAAGCTCCAATGGTAAGCTCGAGGGCGAGCTCAAGTAGAGCACAGACAAGTCAAGCCAAGCTTGGCCCACCTTGACTCGACTCGGCTTGACGCGCAACCCTACATGTGACTAAAAGCGATGTGAATTCGAAACAAAATTGGGCCACACGAGAGGAAACAACAGGAATTGAATCCGCATCCAGCAACGGTGCCAAGCTATCACCTACACCTTTGGGACAATGGTAAACTGAGTGAAGATAACGTAGTCTCAACACTGGAGGTCAAGCTATCGAATCCCAATGTGGGGGGTGTCTAACATTGGAGGGTGACTGACAATGTGGGTGTGTGTACTAACAGTGGGATGTATGTACTAACCCAAAAAAACAAATAAATAAATAATAAATAAAATAAAATTGGGTACTAACCCTTTTGCCAACGTTAGATGGGGAGCATCTCTCTCTCTCTCTCTCTCTCTCTCTCTCTCTCTCTCTCTATATATATATATATATATATATATATATATATATATATATATATATATATATATATATATATATATATATATATATATATTTGGGGGTTGTTGTAGGCAAGGAGATCTGTAGCTCAAGTGTAGAGCGCGGAGTGAAGATAGCTTCATTTTCACAATGAGGTCATGGTATCGATCCCAAATTACCAGGGGTGGCTAACATTGCAGTGTGACTAACCGGGGTAAAGTCGCACAGGCCTGATGAAAGGAAGATAACAAATATTAGATTGATACAAAACTTTCATGATGCACAGACGGTTTTTTTTTATGGTCCATAACCATTTTTTTCTACATTGAGGTGGGCCCCTATGAATCAGGGTCGCAGCCAAGTTGCGCTCATTTAATTTCTGGTCTACAACCTACTTCAAGTGAACCACCATTTCGACAGTTTGGTTTCAGCTACATTTATAGTCAGTAAGTCATCTAAAGTGGGACCATGGGAGAGATGGAGAGAGACTTTTACAAAGGAGGGATGGGGTTTGTAAGTGGATCTGACACACCAGATGTTCTCACTCAACTATAAATATAGTATATTCAGTGGGTGGGCCACGGTGTTAAAAATAATTGTACACAGCAGATGTTCTCACTCAACTAAAGGTATTTATTTATTTATTGTTATCATACATTTTTTTTTAAATCATGGCCCATCTGGCCAGTGGACCAACCTGAGACTTCTGACAGAGCATCTACACGTTGATATCCCAATGAATTGATCTCGTACTCATGTTGCAAAAATGGAAAATATTTTACATGCAGAGCTTATGACTGACATGTGGAAGAGCTCTCTAGGGCAGTGTGATGGACAGAGAAAAGATTTGTAGCAGCGTGATAGATTGGTGATACGAACGCTCACAAAAGAAAATATCGCTAGTAGCAATGCATAACTCGAATTAAAGCATTCACATAGTGGGACCCACTCCAAAATGTTTTCAGTAATTACCATTCACGGAAGTTAGGCGCTAGTATAAGGCTCCGGTGGGACCCATTGTGATCTTTATGGGAAATCCACGCGAACAACCAAGTGTGTCAACCCATTTCAGGGCGAGGGCAAAAAAAGAAGGAAAAAAAAGAGAGCCTTATTGGTTCTTTAGATGGACCTCACCATGGAACTTAACCGAATCATGAATGCGCCTGATGTTTTTGGCATCTAATGGTTATAGCAGGTTTGATAGCCTCTTTTCAACACTAAGGTCATGGTATCAATTCCATAATGGGGTGGCTAACAGTGTGATGTGACTAACAGGCCAGGTGTGTGTACTAACGATGGGGGTGTGTGAACTGACGCATAATAATAATAATAATAATAATAATAATAATAAGTTTCATATTATCATCTCCCGGGCCCTATCAAAATGAAGGATTGAAGTCTCTCTTAATTGTTCACCGTCTGCCTAAAGTTGATTTACAGATGTAATAGTTGGAGCGACCCTTTGCCTAAATTGAGATTATACATCTTGTTATTGGTAGATTTGGGCTGAGCTCAAAACACGACAATTCAGTATAGAGTATGTTCATGGATCAAGTATTTAGGATAAGAAGTTAAGTCCTGCTCAGCCCTGGTCAGGCTCGGCATTTGGCCCTCGGCCTCGGCACTTAGCACTCGGCCCACCACCCCCGACAAGGCCTTGGCACTTAGTACTCAGCCTTGGTTCACTCGACCTACCCAGCCTCGGCATTCGACACAGGAATCAATGAGCAAATCCAAAGGAAATCACGTATCTAATCATGATATCTCCAAATGAGGAAACGTATCCTAGTAGAGATCTACTAAATCTCTTCAATAATTATCTATAAAAAGGCCATCCGCATACATTCCAGGTACGCAAGATCATATGTAATATGCCGCTATTAAAACTCCCTTTTAGTATCCGTACTAACTTAGGGCCGTAAGCCGGGCTAACCGGCAGCGGTCCTAACCTTTCTTAGTGATTACAGGTCCCTCGATCTACATCATTCATTCTTATCTGAAGATCAGACGGTGAAGAATTCAAGTTGGTCCCTGATCAACATTTGGTGACGAGATTTAACGTCAACAGATTGACGCCCACCGTGGGGCCTACTTGATCTTTTTCTTCGTCATTCAATCGTTCTTCACCTTATCAATGGAGCAGCTACAGCAAATAGGAGGCCGCCTATACCTCCAACCAATCACCATCACATATGGGAGCTCCTTCTCCATCTGCAACGTCCAACAATGTTGGACAACACTAACACATTCTCTCCACATGTGCGACTATAAGAACATAGTGCATCATCCATCTGACGACCCAGTTCAAGAGGTGGACCCCACAATAGTAGACGAACGCCTCTTCCATCTTCAAGGTCCACCTCTTTAGCTACAATGGACGTCCATCCATCAGCTCCTCCATCATGCCACTCTTGCCCAACAGAGGAGACACCTCAACCATGTGTTCTAGGAAAGGGTAACTGATGCAATCACCTTGCATACCCAACAACTGGCTGATCCACCATCTATTCGTTCAAGATGCAACTGTGGTGGACCCCACATTCATATCACATCAGCACGCAAGGCTAGAAATTAAAGGAAGTAATGGAGATCTCCTCCATCAACGTCACCAATAGTGGAGATCTTCCACTGTCCAGCAATTGATCATCCGACATCAACCATCCACTGTCACATAGCTCGTACAATAGTTGAAGATCAATCTCCACCATCCATGTCACACGTGATCTCTAGCCCCATCTAACATCCAGATGGTTGGACGTGCAAGAGGAGCACACGGGCAACTGACAAATGAATGATCATGATCATCAGTAGTGTGATTAGCAAAGGGCATCTACATCTCAAACGTCCAGTCATACAAAACATCCTCCATTCATCTTCCATTGTCCATCATGGAGGGTCATCAAAGATCAGCAAGCATGATCATGTGCCATCACGAGCTAGCAATCATTTCCAATCCAGCTATCTATAAACGGCCAGCGGTCATCAACGAGGACTCCACGTTACCACGACCGTGCACCTCTCCACCTAACTGTCCATATCTAACTAGTGGACAGCCCACCTTCTCCCAGTTCTGTGTTAACTACTAGAACCGTCTCTTGCTCCAGTCGCACGTACTGTAAGGTGGACCAACTCCATCAGTGTCCATCTCATGTGCAGAGCATCACCACCGTCCAGTTGATGAAGTATTCTATTGTCATCATCATCCATCTTCGATAGCTGGCTGAATCTCCACCATCCTTTGATCTGCACGTCCCAAGGGGTCTCTGACCATATCATGTCTTCAACAGCACCCTCAACAAGTTAGCTGGACAATTTTGTTTCCAACACCAGTTTCACATGCGAACATTCTAGTACATCTTCACCGACCAACATGAAGGACGATTCGGCAGGGGTGGACGTTTCCAACCCTCACGTTCATCAACATTGTTCATGGTATCTATCATCTAGTAGATGGAGAACCCCTCCATTCCAAGACCAAGTAGCTGCTATCATATCTATTTTCTAGCCATGGGACACTAACTGATCGTCCTAATCATCTTTGATCTCCAAGGGTCCAAAAGCTACATCTATGGTGGGACCCATCTTGTATATCTAAACCGTCCATTAGACACGACCCCCGGGGAGACTTAAAACCGTGAAAATCTTGAACCCAACAAACTCGACCGTTCAAATTTAATCAACGGCTCCTATTTCTTTATAAACATGCGTCGCTTCTTCATCGCTTTTGAACCATCGTATTTTCTTTTGAACGAATTTTAGAAAGCCAAGAATCCAATCCAGGCAGTTTATCCTTTACGCTGGATAGAAACATGTCGCGAGAAAAGAGGAAACTAGCATTCGACTTCCGCCTTTCACGAAAACAACTTGAGGCAATTCGGTCGATCACGGAACCCGCCACCAGAATGGTCATCAACCTTCGATTTAGAGCATCTCCAAGCTTCGTAGAACCCATCCGGACCGATCAGCGTCGACGGTTCGAAGAAATATACTATTATATGAGTTACTGCTTCATCAAGAAAAACCCATAGTCATGCATTCTTGGCAGGGCACTGATCTAAGATTTAAACCGTCCATCGAGAAGTCAATCTGATAGGAGTATAACATCTGGATTCTTCAACCAAGATCAATCCATAGGCAAACTGAGTTCGTCCGATCTCCGCCCTGAGCCTCGATCATCTCCGTCGTTTTCATGCTGTCAATCACATGATGACCATCCATCATGTGGAGCAGCCTTCATCTCAGCTGTCCGAACCTCTAATCAGCATCACCGTGCAGCCACAGAGGGAGGCCTCATCCCAGCTCCATCCACCACAAATAGCGGTTAGATGAGCCAGCCATCATCACAGTCAAAGGGTTGTCCAAGCTATCCAAATCTTCAACGCTCATCCAGTTGATGGACGGCTCAACTCACCACAAGTGCTGCAACACCAGCTCTGGTCATCCATCTCAGTGGCATTCCAGCTTCAGCATCATTTATCATCTTGTGGACGTCTCAAGAATCATCACCGTCCATTCAAAAGCTAACAGCAATGAAGCGTCTGCCAATCCTAGCAACGTCCATATTGGTGGGATCCATACCTACATCAGTCATCCAGTACTGAGTGGTCCACCTTCTGATGACAAACAACAGGCTACCATTCAACTCTTCAAACCCAAGAAGAATTGGCTTAATTTCACTCCATCTACATTCTGAAGACGAGTACGACCATGTACTGAGTATTGAAATATATTTGTCCATTACCAAGACACGGGCCTCGGCTGCCTCGGGTACACCCATCAGGCCTCGGACTAAACATATAGCATTCCCTCGGTCCGACACTCGTCTCAGCCTCGGCCCACTCGCCCTCGGATTGACATTCGGCATACTTGGCATCGACACGTGACGCTCGGCCTTGGGCACTCGCCCGCACTTGTCACTCGGCTCGGCCTATTCAGCCTCGTCATTTTGGCACACGGCCTTGGGTACTCGCCCTCGGCCTAGCCTTGGGAATTCGGCCTACTCGGCCCACTCGCCCTCAGATCGACACTCGCTTCGGGTATTTGGCAGACGTCCTTGGCATCGTCTTAAAGGCCTTAACAGACGACCTCCACGTAATCCAAACGGTCCCATCCTGAATGCAAGTATGGTCATGGTCTGAGTATTGAAATGTATTTATTTGTTATCCAGGAAGCTACGCACAGGGGCTCGGTCTCATCGCTTTGCCTCATCCATGCCTTAGGCCACGGTTCGACAACATTCATCTACCAAGACCTCACTCATATATGGGCACTCATCCTTGAGGCTTCATCCTTAAGAAAAAAAAAAAAGATGAAGAAATTGCTCGTCCAAGAGGCGGCAAATCTTCAAGTCAGCAAAATTGACATCGACAGGATCAATTGCCTTGACGGCCAAGTCACAGGCACCCAAAGAAGATGTCAAACAACTAAAGATTTCATCAAGCATGCACGTGGAATCGATGCTTAGTTGCCCTTATCCCTAGAGGATACGAGGACTTAGGAGGAATACTAGACGTTCCCCGACCAATAACTGGAGGCCTCTGGGCCACATCAAATGGAGACTCAGTCGGCAGTGACAGCTACCCAAGTGAGGGACAAGGCTGACCAGAGCGTCCCCTGACTGAGGCATTCAGTTTGTAGCAGATGCTACCCAAGCGAGGGACAAGGCCAACCAGAGCGTCCCCTAACTAAATAAAGTCTGCTAGCCAGACAATTAAAAACAGCGAAAACATAGCCTCCAGGCACCATTACCTTTGGGCCATATTGCCTCTGGGCCACATTGCCTCCGGGCACCATCGTCTCCGGACCATGCTAATTAAGCTCAACCTATTCAGACGCTTTAGTAATAACCTCTTAAAGTTCCGTGCTCGGACTTTCTGACCACGAAACTTGGGGGACTTCTGTTATTGGTAGATTTGAGTTGAGTTCAAAATACGACAATTCAGCATACGAGTACGGTCATGGACTGAGTATTTAGGATAAGAAGCTAAGTCCTTCTCGGCCTTGGTCAGCCTCGGCATTTGGCCATCAGCTTGGCAAGAGGCCTCAACCTCGGCACTTGGCACTTGGCCCGCCACCCTCGACTAGGCCTCGGCACTTAGCACTCTGCCTCAGTTCACTCGGCCTACCCAGCCTCGGCATTCGACAAAGGAATCAAGGAGCAAATCGAAAGGAAATCACGTGTCTAATCATGATATCTCCAAATGAGAAAACGTATCCTAGTAGAGATCTACTAGATCTCTTCAATAATTATCTATAAAAAGGCCCTCCGCATACACTCCAGGTACGCAAGATCATATGCAATACACCGCTATTAAAACTCTCTTTTAATATCCGTACTAACTTGGGTATCGGAGGGCCGTAAGCCAGGCCAACCGGTGGCAGTCCTAACCTTTCTCAGTGATTGCAGGTCCCTCGATCTACATCGTTCATCTTCATCTAAAGATCAAATGACGAATAATTCAAGTTGGTCCCTGATCAACATCTGGTGACGAGATTTAACGTCAACACATCTAATGATTGGAGTGGATCGCATGCAGGCATAAGTGGACCCATCAAGAACCAAAGGTAATAAGAGCATATTAGATGAGACCTTGGCCTCACCTAATATGGTGCAGCCCTTACCGTGGGCCCACCTCAATGTATGTATTATGTACCCATGCGGCCACGCCATCCATTCGTTTTTCCATGTCATTTTAGGGCATTATCCAAAAAATGAAGCAGATCCAATTATAAGGTGAACCACACCATAAGAAGCAGTGGTTATTGACAGTTCTACCATTAAAAACTTCTTAGGGAGCACCTTAATGTTTTCTTAGTGTTTAATTACCTTCCAATCCATTGATAAGGTCAAATAAGCCTGGATGATGGGGAAAAAACATATCAGCTTGATCCAAAACTTTTGTAGCCCATTAGCGGTCAATCACCACTATTTCTTATGGTATGGTCTACTTGATAATTGAATCTACTTCATTTTTTGGATAATGCCCTAAAATGATATGGAAAAATGGATAGATGGCATGGATAAATGATACATGCATCAAGGTGAGTCCCACGGTAACCCAACGATAAGGGCCTAACTTCTTGGGAGAGGCTGGGGTCTCACCTATTTTGCTCTCAAGGTTAATGAGTAATTCCATAGTAGGTCAGGGCAAAAAATTAAGCTGGTCGTGATTGAGGTTTGAATGGAAACATGAGGGAGAGACGTCCACCCTTGATTCTTACAAGATCCATCATGATGATTACATAAAACAAGTTTCTTTTATTGTTAGTCATGATCCATCATGATGATTAAATAAAGCAAGTTCTTTTTCTTGTTAGTCATGCAATGCACCCACCCTGTTTGCTTGGCTGGCAACGCACCCACTCAGTTAGTCGCGCCCACTCAGTCACACAATGCACCCACCGACTGGTGCGGTTAGTGTGTTTCCTTAGCACTTGAACCCAAGATGAGACCTGGTGTTGAAACGCCCAGGCTTCTTCCAGCTGGGCTAGCAGGCAAGATACTACAATGTTTACAAGTTTGTGTTTCAAATGAATATCAAATGGGGTTGATTATTTTTCCCTGGTTCTAATATAAGGGTGTGAATTAGGTGTCACTTGGAACAGCTTAGTGGGTGTTACCCCTGCGATGCGGCAAACATGGGTGATATTTTGTATATCCACGCCATCCATCCGCTTCTCTAGCCCATTTGAGGATGAGGTTCAAAAAATTATGCAAATCCAAATCTCAGGCGGACTATACCACTGGAAACAGTGGTGATTGAGTGCCCCACCATTAAAAATTCCAAAAAGCCCAACGTAAGGTTTTAGTAATGTCAAGAAGATCTGGATGAAGGGAAAATATAAAGACCAACTTGATCCAAAACTTTTGTGGCCCATAAAAAGCTTTTAATGGTCATTCATCACTGTTTCTAGTGGTATGGTCCACCTGAGATTTGGATCTTCTCAGGCTTTGGTATCACGTCAAAAAATGAGATAGAAAAACAGATGGACAGGGTGGATTCGTAAAAAATATATCAATATAGGTACCACACGGTTAGGGTAACACCCACTAAGCTGTTTCCTGGTAACAGCTAGCTAATCTGCTCTCCTAACATATGAGTGCCAAATGAATAACAAATGGGGCTGATTGTTTTTCCCTGGTTCTAACATGGAGTGAGACGCCTGGACGTGGCTAGGGGATTTCAGTGGGGCACCGGCTCTTATGCTCGCATGGTTGAGTTTTGTTTTGTTTTGTAAAATTTCTATTTAATATTTTCCGTGCTCTAGGACTGCTAAAGCGACGGCTTGTCAGTTGCGATTTTGGAATTTGACGGTTGCCTTTTAGCCCACAGACAGGTGATCCGTACCGTTGGAATGATGAGTCATACGGATTGCCATGGTGTGCTGGCGTCACCAAGTTTTGTAGGCATCGATATGATGTATGTGGTACATGCCAACCGTCCGTCAGTCCTTTCAGGGCTTGAGTCTAAAATTGAGACAACCCAAATCTTAAGTAGAACATACGAGTAGAGCAGGGGGATTGAATGTCTACTATTGAAAACTTTCTGAGTGTTAAACAAATTCAATCTGATATTGAAAACTTATTGAGTGTTAAAGAAGTTTCGGATAAATTGGAGATTTGTTTTTCCCTTCATTCATATCTGTGTGACCTTTTGAACACGTTGGATGGAAAATAAACATCATATGGGCCTTAGTAAGGTTTCAACGGTGGGAAACATTGTCTCCACTGCTCTGGATTTGCCTAACAGGGTGTGTGCGTTGCATGATCTTCCCCCCCCCCCCCCCCCCCCCCCCCCCCCCCCCCCCGCCCAAAAAAAGAAAAAGTGGGATTGAAGGCCCACCATTAAAAACTTTCTAATGACCACCGTAGGCTGATCTGTAATGTTTATTTGCCATCCAACCCGTTCATAAGGTCAACCAGACCTAGATGAAGGGAAAACAAAAAGATCAGCTTGATCAAAAACTTTAGTGGCCAGGAAAATGCTTTTAATGGCCATTCACCACTTTTTCCAGTGGTGTGGTCAATTTGGATCTACTTTAGTTTTAGAATAACATCCTTGAATGAGCTGAACAAACGGATGGGCAGTGTGGGTACACGGTACATTCATCAAGGTAGTCGCTTCCAGATTTAATAGTTTTAATGTGGACATTGCTTCCTTATAATCCATTGGCCCTACGAATGTTGCTACGAATGTTTCAAGGGTAGCCATTTCCCTTCCCACCTTTTCCTATTAGAAGTGGCCCACTTGAACTTTGGATCTCCCTAATGTTGGGACTCATGATTGATGTAAGGAAGACGTCGTAAGGTCGATCATCGTCTCCCTCACCTTATAAATACCTTGAATTCTCAAGGCATTTTTAAATCTACCAGAAGATAAAAGAAAATAATTCCTAGAAAATATGAAAAATTTATTGAATGAATAAAAACGTGATTATAACGCTTTAAATAGAAAACTAAACCATAAAACAAAATATCAGACTCATACTCTAACTAGAACTCTTAAAAAATGACTTATTATAAGTAGTAAACTTATTATTTATAGACGTCTTTCATTCCTACTAAACTTTATAGTTTTCGACAAAAAAAATAGAAAGTTTTCAATCCAGCCCAACCACGTCGTTCTCCTAAGTTTTCTAAACCCTTCCATGTTGAGCACAACTCCTAAATCACAATGGATCAAAAGTTATAATCAAAATAAAACTTACTATAAATAATAAAATCAAAATAAAACTAGCATAATGACCGTCTATCTGGTCGAATCTCGCAAATCTGACATGAGCAACCCAGCATAGCAAGGTTGGTTGGATTTACTACCTCCAGCTACCCTAAAATCATATATTTTACGTCCTGTAACTCATCAAGGATTGCGAAATATGATTGTGTTTACGGTCCTGACGGCCTGGATCACTTCCATCTCTGATTGGGTTTCCTTCGGTCCATCTACGCTATGAAATAGTCTGCTGTCTCTCTACATTAATGACCTACCATGAGCTGGTGAAATAGATGAATAGAATGGATTTCTCACAAACATCATAGTGAGCCCTACCTAGCTTTTGATGTGGCACTAGTGAGAAATCCACTTAGTCCATCTGCTTTGCCCACTCACGTTAAGAGGACACTGATTAGGCGGCGATACCCTCAACTCTGGTGTGATGACATGGTGAGATTTGATTCATGGGGCTATATCATGATGTTAGAAATGGGCTAACTAGTTATTAGATTAAAAAGAAGGAAAGAAAAACAAAGAGGGCTTGACCAATCTTTGACACCATGCAATTGGAATCAAATCTCATTGCACCACTGCCCCATCGTGGAGGGTGATCATGTTAGGACATGAGCCCCAAAAGATGAGTCAGGTTCAAAACTGGCTGCATGATAGGCAACTGTGGAGATCAAATGCCCACTATTGAAACATTTGTGGAGCTATAGAGGTTGTGGGGGATAATATTTGTGTTTTTTTTTTTTTTTGTTGGGTTAATCCTAGTGGGAATGACCTCATGACACTTTGCATGGTGTTGCACAGCACGCCAACAACGTCGATGAACCGAGACCCAATCTCCGGTCTCACCCATAAACGATAAACATGAAGAAATAATAACTAGAAGCGATATTGATACAAACCAACAAACCACAAGACAAATTTTACGTGGAAAAAACCCCCAAACAAGGGTAAAAAACTACGGTACAAAACTCCATTATGAAGAAGACAAAGTTACAAGTATAATACTCACCATCTCCGATGCTCCCATGTACAGAGATGATCCTTTTTGCTAACTTCTCGCCTCTTTCTCACCTTAGACGTATAGAAACCCTAATGACCTACCCTAATCCTGGATTATACCCACATATATAGTAAAAACCGAAAATAGAACTCAAATAGGAAACACCGCACTTCAAGTTGCTGCCGGTCGGGTGCCCGGTCAAGCTTGGTCGGGCGCCCGCCCACTTCAGAAAACGTCCAGCGAGCTACAAATGAAACCATTCGATTATCGGACGCCCGGTCTACTTGACTGTCGGGCGCCTAGCTGTTCACAGAATAGTCTAGAGACTTCTGTCTCAATTACATGAATATCTGACGCCTGGTCCACGGACTGTTCGGGCGCCCGACCACCTCCTAGTCAGTAATGGTGTGATTGGCTCCACACCCCAACAATCTCTCACTTGAAGACACATCACCATAGTCTTTCGTCTTCTACATCCGAAGTGCACCACCTCCCCATCTTTAAGCTTGAAGACCAATCAAAGCTGAACAGAGCTTCAGCTTTTCCCGTGTGACTGCCTTGGTCAACATATCCGCAGGGTTCTCACTTGTATGAATCTTCTCCAAAGCAATCGATCCATCTTCCAGTAACGAACGTATAAAGTGATATCTGATGTCAATATGCTTGGTCATTGAATGAAAGACTGAATTCTTAGCTAAGTGTATTGCACTCTGACTGTCACTGTACAACTTGCAATCTACTTGCTTCTTACCCAACTCTTTCATAAAACCTTGTATCCACACCATCTCCTTGCACGCTTCTGTAGCTGCAACATACTCTGCTTCCATTGTACTGATGGACACTATCTTCTGTAATTGAGAGACCCAACTGACTGCAGCACTACCCAAAGTAAAGACATACCCTATAGTTCTCCTTCTGCTTTCAATATTCCCTACCAAATCTGAATCGACGTAGCCTTGTAACTCGATTTCCGATCCTCCATAACACAGCCCTACATCCACAGTACCTACCAGGTATCTGAGGATCCACTTCACAGCTTCCCAATATTCCTTCCCGGGGTTGTTCATGAAACTACTAACAACTCCCACTGCTTAAGCAATATCTGGCCTCGTGCTAACTATAACATTCATGAGGCTCCCTAGAACTGACGCGTAAGGGACTTTAGCCATGTAATCTCGTTCTTCCTATGTCTTTGCACCTTGTTCCTTCGAAAGCTTGAAGTGATTTGCTAATGGAGTTCTAACCGACTTAACACCTCCTATGCTGAATCGATCAAGTACCTTGGCTATGTACTTTGCTTATGACAAAACTAGCTTCTTGTTTTCCCTGTCACGCTTTTTACTCATGCCTAGGATTTGTTTTACAGCTCCTAAATCCTTCATGGTAAACTCTCTAGACAATTATCTTTTGAGATCCGAGATGCCCTTCATACTTAATCTGGCTACAAGCATATCATCAACGTATAGGAGGAGGATGATGTATGACTGTATCAAACTTCTTCAAATAGCAACAGTGGTCTGCATGATATTTTCTAAACTCATTTTCCAACATGAAATTTTTGAACTTCTTGTACCACTGCCTCGGGGCTTGATTCAGGCCATATAGACTCTTTTTCAGTCTACACACTTTATTCTCCTTTCCTGGTGGCACTTATCCTGTCGGCTGATGCATATATATCTCTTCTTCAAGGTCTCCATGAAGAAAGGTTGTCTTAGCATCTAATTGCTCTAGATGTGGATCCTCTGTGGTTACTATACTTAAGACCACACAAATCGTAGACATCTTCACTACAGGTGAAAATATTTCTGTGAAATCGATACATTTAGGTAGAGTGACGAGCTCCCCCGTACGATTGGACTCAAGAGAGTCCATCTCATCATTCATGGCTTGCTCCCACTTAACCTGTGTATCCAACTGTAATGCCTCTTCAAAACACTCTGGTTCAACATTATCTGTCAGTAGTAGATAATGTAAGGAGGGTGAGTATCGGACCTTGAGTCTCTTCTCCTGATTAGACCTCCTCACAATCGGTGTCTGAGGCTCTACCTCATCATGCTCCTGTGCATGCTCATCCTGTGGCACTGTAATACCTGTGTCCGGTAACTCTTTTAACTCTATGAATTCTTTCTCATCGGCCTTATTCTGTTTTTGCTGCAAACTGTCTTTATGCATCACTTTCTCATTGAAGACTACGTCCTTGCTTCTGATGATTTTTCTGTTTTCTGTATTCCAAAACCAACAGCCAAAATCATGCTGTCTGTAGCCTACAAAAGTGCACCTTCTGGACTTTGCATCCAGCTTATTTCTGTACTCTGCATCAATGTGAACATATGAAGTGTAACCGAACACTTTGAGATGTGCAAGGTTCACTTTTTTCATAGTCCACGTTTCTTCTGGTAACCCACCATCAAATGGTGTTGAGGGACTTCTATTGATGAGATATACGGCAGTATTCACAGCATCAGCCCAAAACGTCTTAGGCAACCCTGTATGTAACCTCATGCTCCTGGCGTGCTCAAGGATGGTCCTGTTAATGCGTTCAGCCACACCATTCTACTATAGTGTCTCCAGAATCATTTTCTGATGCTTGATTCCATGTGCTGCATAATATTCATCAAACCTCTTATCACAATACTCTCTCCCATTATATGATCTGAGACACTTTACAGTTTTACCTGTCTCATTTTCTATTAGTACCTTCCACTTCTTACATACATCAAACACATCGGATTTATATTTTAAGAAATAGACCTACATTTTTCTACTAGCATCATCAATAAAAAAAATAAAATAACGTGATCTACCAAGAGATGATACTTGTGCCGGTCCCCACACATCAGTGTGTACAAGCTCTAACAGATGCGTCTTTGGAGGTCGTTCTATTTTCTTAATGTTTACTCTCTTCTAATTGCCACATATGCAGTCCTCATAGAATTCCAAGTCAATAGACTTTAGCCCTGGTAGCTTCCCTTTTGACAATATCACTTTCATCCATTTCTCACTCATATGTCCCAACTTCTGATGTCATAACTGCCCGTTCACTCTAGTTGATGCGACTGCGAGTGAACTGTATGATATGGAAGTCACGTACAAGGTACCTTCCTTCTTGCCTCGAGATATCACTAAGGCACCTTTTGTGACCTTTCATGCATTGCTCGTGAATGTTGTCACATATCCAATATCGGCTAACTGCTCCACTGAGATCAAGTTCCATCTCAAACTCGGTACATGTCTGACATCCATCAACTTCAAGATCGTTCCGTCTTTCTGACTTATGTGAACATCTCCCTTGCCAACAATACTGCATGGCTTATCATCACCCAGGTAGACTCCCGAAGTCACCTGACACATAATCACGAAGAACTTTTGACAAAGTGGCATGAAACGAAGCACCCAAATTTATAACTCAAGACTCATTTCGCACATTAAGAGACAAGATCAACGCCTCTATATCACTCTCCTCAGATAGATTCAGGGAATCCTTCCCACCTTGAGAGCTTCCTTTTTTTCTTAAGCGCCCTGCAATCACACTTTTCGTGCCCCTTCTTCCTCCAATGCTATCACCCGTCCTTATCTTTCGGTCTCTTGGACTTCCTCGACTAAGAACACCCGTGTTTATTGCTACTTTATTCGAAGATCTTCCTCTTCCTTCAACGTTTAGAGCATTCCCGAAATCCCCTGAAATTCCTGATGTCTTCCTTTTAGATTCTTCGATGAGAATTAGACTGGCCACATCATCGAATTTCAACTTCGTTGTTCCTGAGGAATTGCTCATGGCAATCACAAACCATCCTAATTGTCTGACAAACTGGACAAGATCAATAGCGCCCTGACCTCATCATCAAAAGTGATGACAACGTATTCCAATTGGCTCATAACTATATTGAACTCGTTTAGATGTTCAGCCACGCCCCCACCATCTGACATCTTCATGTTGAATAGTCATTTCATAAGATGAACCTTCTTAGACGCCGAGGGTTTCTCATACATTGTAGCCAAAGCTTGCATTAATTTTTTTGTGGCCTTTACTTTAGATATATTGAAGGCGACGCTCTTAGACAAAGAGAGTCGGATCATTCCTAAAGCCTTCCGATCCACTAAAGCCCATTCATCATCTGTCATCCCCTCTGGTTTCTTCTATTTTCCTTCTAAAGGAATATAGAGGTCCTTCTGATACAGATAATCCTCCATCTGCATCTTCAAAAGGCAAAATTTGAACCATCAAACTTCTTAATTCTAGTCTTCCCTTCTTCCGTCATGGCTCCCCATTGAACTAAACCAATAGCTCTGATACCAGTTGTTGCGCAGCATGCCAACAACGCCGGTGAACCGAGATCCAATCTCCGGTCTCACCCACAAACGATAAACATGAAGAAATAATAACTAGAAGCGATATTGAAACAAACCAATAAACTACAAGACATATTTTACATGGAAAAATCCCAAACAATGGTAAAAAACTATGGTACAAAACTCCATTATGAAGAAGATAAAGTTACAAGTATAATACCCACCTTCTCCGATGCTCCCATGCACAAAGATGATCCTTTTTGCTAACCTCTCGCCTCTTTCTCACCTTGGACGTATAGAAACCCTAATGACTTACCCTAATCCCGGATTACACCCATATATATACTAAAACCCGAAAATAGAACTCAAATAGGAAACCCTGCACTTCAAGTCGCAGTCGGTCGGCCGCCCGCCCACTTCAAAAAACGTCTAGTGAGCTATAGGTGAAACCATCCGATTATCGGGGGCCCAGTCCACTTGACCGTCAAGCGCTCGGCTGTTCACAGAACAGTCTAGAGACTTCTGTCTCAATTACATGAATATCAGGCGCCCGGTCCACAGACTGTCCGGGCGCCCGACCACCTCCTGGTCAGCAATGGTGTGATTGGCTCCATACACATGGCATATAACCATCAAGATGAACCCTGAAAGGTTTCAAAGGTAAGCGATGTTGGAGTTTTCCTCCTCAGTGAAGAGGAGAGAGTGTGAAATTTTTTATCATCGACCGGCCGGATATATTGGCTGTAATAGAGATACTCATTGGACAATTTTTTATCTTATCTGACCGGTCGACAATAGGTCGGATTCACGTTTTTCTCACAACAACTCTCTGAAATGTCTTTTGTGCATTCGGCTGGTCGGAGGCTTTTGGCCAGCCGGCCGGTGGTGTGTGCAGACTGTTATAGACAGTTTCCTAATTGGGTTAGAACTCTTCCAAAAGGCTATAAGAGGGCTTATAATTTGGGATTTAGGATTTCAATTTGGAGTTCTACACGTCTAAGGTGAGAGAGAGACAAAAAAAGAGGAAGAGAGGAAGAGAAAGAGAGAGAGAGAGAGGAAGCTTGTTGGAAGAGGAGGTTTTTCTTGTGAAGGTGATTCACGGTGCAATCGACGTCTCGGCTCTTCAACGTCCTCGTGCTCAGTGAGATCTCTTAGTTTCTAGTTCTTTTATGGTTTATCTATCCCTACGTGGGTGAAGAAGGTTAGATCCAAGCGGTTTGTGCTTGTGATCGAGGTTGTAAATAGTTCTCTTGATAGTGGATTGTTTGTCTGGATGAGGTCCCGTGGTTTTTACCTCTTTGAGGGTTTTCTACCTAAATATCTCTTGTGTCGTGTGGTTGATGATTTGATTTTGTTTATTGCATTATCTTATCACATAATTCACAAAGTTTGGGGGGTGAGATCCTAACATTTTGTGCAATGCACCTAACAAAAGTGGTATCAGAGTGTTCGGGTTGTTTGAATGGAAGTGGGATCGGTGTTGAATTATAGAAGGTGGCTCATCAAGGATGATTAGCCTCAATAGGTCTAACTGGCCCATATGGAAGGCGAAGATGGAAGACTTACTTTATTACAAGGACTTGTATACTCTAATCCTAGGCATATCAAGGAAAATAAAAGATATGACAGATGATGATTGGAAGAAGATGGACTGAAAAGTGGTGGGGTTCATTAGACAATGGTTGGATCATTCAATGTTCTACCATGTGTCTATGAAGACCTCAGCCGCTAGCCTATAGTAGAAATTGCAAGGGCTGTATGAGAGAAAGACGGTCGGCAATAAGATCTTCTTGATTAGAAGACTTGTGAATCTCAAGTTCAAGAATAATGGTTCTGTAGCTAAGCATATGAATGAAGTCGGCAACATTGTGAACTAGCTTTCCACTATGAAGATGGTCCTGGATGATGAACTACAGGAATTACTATTGCTTAGCTCGTTACCTGATAGTTAGGAGACATTGGTGGTGTCTCTAAGTAACTCTGCACTAGACGAAAAAATATCCATGGAACAGGTAATAAGTTGTCTCTTTAATGAGCAGACAAGGAAGAAGTCTTAAGGGTCTATGCAACAAGAGGCCCTTGTGACACAGGATCGAGGGAGAGGAAAGAACAGGAAGGCGAGAAGGCCCAAGATAAATCAAGAGGCAAGTCTAATGTCAGGAGAGATGTGGAATGTTGGAATTGTGGCAAGAAAGGCCACTACAAGAATGAATTTCATAAGAAAAATAATCATAAAGGAAAAGGAAAGGAAAAAGATGATAAATCAGATTCTGCTGCAATCGCCTCAAATGGCGACATTGTTGTTATTCTCTTGGCAGATTATGATGTTTGTCTCACGGCTACGAGTTAGTACACCAACTAGGTGATAGACTCAGGAGCCTCGTTTCATGTGACTCCACATTGAGATTTCTTCATAAGCTATAAGTCAGGCTACTTTGGGACCGTGAAGATGTAAAATTTTGGCATATCGAAGATCGTGGGAGTCGGTGATATTTGTGTGAAGACTGATGTGGGCTACACATTGGTACTCAAGGATGTGAGGCACATTCCTGACCTTTGCCTCAACTTAATGTCGACGGGAAAGATTATGATGGCTATGAAAGCCGGTTTGTTGGTAGGTGCTGGAAGCTCATTAAGGTTTTGTTGATCACAACCAGAGGGAAGAAGTGTTGCACCCTTTACAAGACAAGTGTCAGTGTATGCAAGGGTGGTTGAATGCTGTAGACACCCCACCTTCGGCTACAATGTTGGTAGAGATAGCTGAATGAATGGAAGACCATACCTCTAAATCCCATGTCCAAATTCAACCAAACTCACCCTTGTAAGCCCCAATCCATAACCCAGCTCAAGTCTGAACCCAGTCGACTCACCCCTAAACATCAGCCTAGAAAAACCCCCATAAGAAAAATCAGTCAAAAAATTCTAAAAAAGTTAAACTTGGTGAGTCAACCCGCTGAGTCAAATCACCGAGTCAACCCACCGTGTCAACCCATCTTCCAAACCCAGTCAACTCACCTAGTTCCGAACCACAGCTTCGGAGCAGGTCCAAACTTCGAACCTCAGGCTTTTCTGCTTCAGGTTCGGAGGTCGTACGCTCCGAAGCCGAAGCGGAGCGGCCGTACGGGTGGCCCCCCTGTGGGCCACCCAAACTTATTTACACAATCTGCCACTCTCCGCTGCTATAAATACCCCTGTTCCCTCTCATTCAAGGCATCCAAAAAATCTAGAAAAATCCCTCAACTCCTAAAAAAATTCTATTAGTGTCGAGTCCATCTCCATCCCTTTAGCCTATTCCTCTACCAAGGAGAGCCCGAGTGAGAAGAGCTTAGCCCTGGTCCAGCCCAGCCTGACCCTGGTCTAAGTCTCCCAAGCCACCCGAGTCTTGATCTAGCCACTCGAAGCAAACCCTTGCGACACCTCCGTCCATCCAGCTACTCCTTTATCAGCATCATCTCATTCGCATCTAGCATAAGTGCAACATTTACTTTTCTTCCAACCCCCCTGCTTATTATGTCACTACAAGCACTTTGATTATTCAAACACACAGCATGCATCCCGCATAAAGCACCTGTCAGTTCGAGCGTATGCTCTGGGCTTGCCTGTTAATGGAAACCTGCCCATCAGAAACTCTTACTGTTCAGACTTGCATTCATACATTATATCATTCATGAGAATATACGAGGATTAAATCAGACTTTCAAGTACTAGTTCGATTCTGTAATGTACGGGCAGTGTGGGGTGCCTAACATCTTTCCACCCTGTAACCGTGATCCCTTACCTAGAATCTCTAGCCGCAAATCAAAAGGAGTCATTTTAGAGGAAGGAATCTTCGGATTCCCTTCTCTAACGTTTCTATGGGGTCTAGCCGATTGTAGATTCGAATTAACTGGCTAGTGGCGACTCTGGTCTTATACGAACTCATCTAAACACATCCAGCTTAACACGACAACCGATAAAAAGCCCTCGAGAACGAGGCAACCTAGTGGCATAAACGGCGATTCGCACACACGCACCCTCTTTTCCGAAAGGAAGGTAGAATTCGGGAGCGCGGAGAGGTGAGCGTCCACAAATGCAGTGGAAGATTTGGCTACTGACATGTAGTATAGGCGTCTTGGCCACATGAGTGAGAAAGAGCTTCAGCTATTAGCGAAGAAGCGGCTCCTTCTAGAGTTGGCAGGTATACTTCTTAAAACCTGTATTGATTGTTTATCAGGGAAACAACATAGAGTTTCATTTATAAAAAATGCTTCTCATGTTAAGAAAATGCATGCATTAGATTTGGTTTATTCTGATGTTTGTGGTCCTATGAAGACAAAATCCTTGGGTGGGGCATTGTATTTTGTTACATTTATAGATGATGCATGTAGGAGGGTTTGGGTTTATGCATTGAAATTTAAGGATGAGGTCTTTGGTGTGTTTAAAGTGTTTCATGCCATGGTCGAGAGAGAGACATGTAGATCATTGAAGTGCATCCGCACTGACAATGGTGGTGAATACATTGGGGCTTTTCATGAATATTGCAAGTCCCTAGGTATATGATATGAACAGACGGTACCCAAGACCCCCTATCACAGTAGTGTATCTGAATGTATGAATCGCACCATTGTAGAGAGAATCAGATGCATGTTATCTCATGCGAAGTTTCCCAAGATGTTCTAGGGAGAAGTAATGCACACAACAGTGTATTTGATAAACAGGTCTTCATCAGCCCCGTTGAATGAAGAAATACCTGAGAAGGTGTGGACTGGACGTGATCCTTCGTACAGTCATCTCAGGGTGTTTGGATGCAGGGCATCTGTTCACGTACTAAAGGACGAGAGGTCTAAGCTCGGCACGAAGATCAGACAGTGTGTGTTCTTGGGGTACGGTGATGAGAAATTCCGTTACAGATTGTGGGATTCGACCGAGAAGAAGCTCATTAGGAGTAGAGATGTGGTTTTCATTGAAGATCAATGTTTATAAGACATTGGAAAGCCAGAGAAGACTCAGTTCAGTTTAAGTGAGCCGGAAGACATGGATCCGATTACTCTTCTCGTGGTGCCTGATGACGGGGGAGTGCAGCAAGGTGTAGAGGATGAGGGAGTGCCTACAGAAGATTGATTGGGGGAGTAGCCCCCACATGATCCACCTGTTAAGCCACAGGTGAGGAGGACATCTAGGGATAGACACCCGTCCAAGAAGTACTCACCGCATGAATACATTATGCTTACTGATGGTGAAGAGCCAGAAGATTATTCTAAGGCCCTAGTCGACATGCATAAGTGGGAGTGGTTGAAAGATATGCAAGAGGAGATGAAATCCTTGCATAAGAGCCACACCTATGATATGGTAAAATTACATAAGGACAAGAAAGCTCTGAGTAACAAGTGAGTGTTCAGAAAAAAGATTGAGCAGAAGAATTCACAAATAAGGTTCAAGGACAGACTTGTGGTGAAAGGTTTTTGGTCAGAGGAAAGGTATAGACTTCAAGGAGATATTCTCACCAGTGGTGAAGATGATGTCCATAAAAATGTTGCTTGGGTTGGCGGCTAGCATGGATCTGGAGATAGAGCCATTAGATGTTAAAACTACTTTCCTCTATGATGACCTGGAAGAAGAGATCTATATGCGCCAACCAGAGGGGTTTGAAGTCAAGGGCAAAGAGCATATGGTGTGTACGCTTAAGAAGATCTTGTATAGGCTGAAACAAGCTTTGAGGCAATGGTACAAGAAGTTCGACTCGTTCATGTTGAAACATGGGTATGATAGAACGGAGTCGAACCACTGTGTGTTCACTCGCAGGTTCTTAGATGGTGATTTCTTAGTTCTGCTATTGTATGTTGATGACATGCTCATCATGGGAAAAGACCTCAAGAAGATTGACAAGCTGAAACAAGAGTTAGGCAAGTCGTTTGCGATGAAAGACTTGGGCTCGGCCAGACAGATCTTAGGAATGGAGATAACCCATGACAGAAGCAGTAGGAAGCTTTGGTTGTCACAAGAGAGATATATTGAGAAAGTCATAGAGCGGTTTAATATGAATGTAGTAAAGCTGGTCAATACTCCACTAGATGGTCACTTCAGATTGAGTGACAAGTAATGTCTCAAGAAGAAGGCAAAGGTGGATGAGATGTAGAAGATAACCTACGCCTCGGCAGTAAGAAGTTTGATGTATGCTATGGTGTGTACGTGTCCAGACAGCATATGCGGTTGGGGTTGTCAGCCGATATCTTGTCAATCCTAGCAAAGAACATTGGGCAACAGTGAAGTGGATATTACGGTATCTAAGAGGCTCATCCAGGTTGAGCTTATGCTATGGTGACGGAACACCTGTGTTAGAAGGCTACACATATGCAGATATGGCAGGTGACATAGACTTCAAGAAGTCTACTTCGGGACTCATGTTCACGTTTGCAGGGGGAGCGGTCTCTTGGCAGAGTAAGCTACAGAAGGTCATAGCGTTGTCCACGATAGAGGCCGAGTACATCGCAGTGAAAGAAGCATGTTAAGAGATGCTTTAGATGAATAGGTTCCTACAAAAACATATAGCCTGAAACATGAGAAGTATGTGGTCTATTATGATAGCCAGAGTCCAAGTTAACATTCTAATTCGAAGCACATTGAGGTTCGGTATCACTGGATCAGGGATACTTTGGAACAAAAGGTGTTACAGGTTGAGAAGGTCCACACGAATAATAACGGGTCAGACATGATGACCAAGGCTTTGCTCAAGGACAAATTTGAGACTTATAAAAGTCAGGCTGGTGAAGACTGGTGAACTCCTCCTGAGTCGGAAAGTGGGAGATTTGTTGGAGTTTTCCTCCTTAGTGAAGAGGAGAGAGTGTGAAATTTTTGGTCACTGACTAGTCGATGCCCCCTGGCCGACCAACCAGATATACTGGCTGGAATAGAGATACTCACTGGACAATTTTTTGTCCCGTTCGACCGGTCGTTCCACTGGTCGGGGGTCCTCGGTCGGCCGGTCGGCCGATCGGCAGACAGGTCGGATTCACGTTTTTTCTCACAGCAACTCTTTGGAATGTTTTTTGTGTATCCGGCTGGTCGGAGGCTTTTGGCCGGCCGACTGGTGGTGTGCGCGGACTGTTATACACAATTTCCTAATTGGGTTAGAACTCCTACAAAAGGCTATAAGAGGGCTTCTAATCTTGGATTTATGATGCCAATTTGGAGTTCTACACGTCCAAGGTGAGAGAGTGAGAGAGAGAGAGAGAGAGAGAGAGAGAGAGATGAAGCTTGTTGGAAGATGAGGTTTTTCTTGTGAAGGTGATTCATGGTGCAATCGACGTCTTGGCTCTTCAAAGTTCTCGTGCTCAGTGAGATCTCTCAGTTTCTAGTCTTTTTATTGTTTATCTATCCCTGTGTGGGTGAAGAAGGTTAGATCCAAGCGGGTTGTTTTTGTGATCGAGGTTGTAAATAATTCTCTTGATAATGGATTGTTTGTCTAGACGAGGTCCTGTGGGTTTTACCTCTTTGAAGGTTTTCCATGTAAAAAATCTCTTGTGTCGTGTGATTGATGATTTTATTTTATTTATTAAATTATCTTATCACATAATTCATGGAGTTTGAGGGGTGAGAACCTAAGATTTTGTGCAACGCCCCCAAGAAGCAGTTCCACCTTTTTAAGTCATGTGGCCACTTGAGTTTTAGATCTACCCATATCCATGACTGAACATGAGCTGAAAGAATGGCTGGGCTGGATTTCTCACAAACATCAATGTGCCTAGCTTCCTAGGTTAAAAGCTAAATGGGTCCACCGTGATGTTTGCCGTGATTCAGCCATTTTATAAGAAGACATGAACAAAAAATGATAAATATCCAAACTAGTACACCACAATAGGAAATAGTGAGATTGAAAATCCACTGTTGGAACACTTGTAAGGCCACATAAGTTTTGGATAAGCTAGTATATGTATTTTCAGTTCATCCGGTGAGAAAGACTTCATGAACGGTTGGAATGATAGTATATAACTATCGCAGCGGGCCTCGGGAAAGTCTTAATTGTAGACATTTCCGTTCCCACTCTTGTCCTAATGTTGTGGCGCACTAGAGTTTTGGAGCTACCTCATTTTTAGGCATGCCCTCAGCATGAGCTGGTAAAAAGGTAGGCTATGTGAATTTCTACAAGCATTATGGTGGGACCCACCTAGCTTCCTACTGCAGGCAATCCGCGTGTGCCTTTGCAAAGCATAGTGCAACCGTGACTTTCCAGAGCTTACCTTAATAACCCCGTATGTTGGTTCAGACCGTCGGTTGACCATTGATCCCAACAGCGTGGTCCACCTAATGAGTGGACCGGTCTGATTTTGAGCCGGGTCATCTTAATCTTTAAGGTAGGGCCCGTACTTCAGTGGTCCTGACGTACTACAACACAAGTGACATGCTGGCGGGAGAGATGGTGGTGTTCGAAAAGCTGTGGTACGGCAGTATGGTTTTCTAGGGCATAGACTATAATCATCCCATCTGCCAGGCCATTTAAAACCTGCGTACTACGGTAACTGCGGCCCGAGGAATAAAAGGACTGTTTTAACCAGCGGTTACTTTGTAATACACAAAGACCAGTAGCCCAAATTTGACTTTTTGTTATGAAGAATGTTTCCATCTGGAGTCTGGACGTAGCTTCGGTGGATCCCTGACTATGTGGCCCACCTTTATCTATGTTCCTTAACATCCACGCCGTCCATACGTTTTAACAGATAATTTAGGGCACAATCCAAAAAATAAGTAGATCCAAATGTCTGAACAGTAGTGATTGAATACCCACCATTAAAAAGTTCTTGGGGGCCAACAGAATGTTTATTTGCAATCTGTGGATAAGGTCACTATGACATGGATGAACGGACCGGATAATATCAGCTTGATCCAAAACTTTCGTGACCTGTAAGAAGTTTTTAATGGTGAATCACCAACTTTTCTTATACTGTGGTCTACCTGAGATTTTCATTTGCTTCATTTTTTTTTAGGGTCCGGATCAACCCGTTTGGAGCCTTTTTCATTCATCCAAGTCACGCTGCATGGCATCGGCACGTCACACCGCATGGCATCGGCGTGAGGGAGCGAATTAGGTGTTACCTCGGAACATCTTAGTGGGTGTTAACCTACCTTGTGACCCACGTGGATAGTATTTTGTATATACAAACGGTCCATCCGTTTCTCCAGCCGATTTAAGGATGGTCCTTAGAAAATTATGCAAATCCAAATTTCAAGTGGGCTATACCACTAGAAACAGTGCTAATTGGGTGCCGGCCATTAAAAATTCCAAAGAGCCTATTGTAAGGTTTTGTTAATGTTTATTTGCAATCCAAGTTATTTATAATGTAAAAGTCTAGATGAAGGGAAATTTTAAAGATTAGCTTTATCTAAAACTTTTATGGCCTAAAAATACTTTTAATGATTATTCATCACTCTTTCTATAGGTATGGTCCACCAAAGATTTGAATCTTCTTATAATTTTGTATTGCATTTTAAAATTAAATATATAGATGGCATGGATATACAAAAAAATACATCAAGGTAGGCCCTACATGGTAGGAGTAACACATACTAAGGTGTTACCAGGGTAACAGCTAATTCACTTTCAGGTTGCATACCTACCCAGCTACTCTACGTGGTGATGACGTGGGCCAATAAAAAAAGACTCCAAATTTGTTTCCCTGTTTGGCAACCGACAAAAGATCTAAATTCTTTTTGGAATCATGCCCTAAAATGAGCGGTCAAAACAGATGAACAACCTGGATGTAAGGCACATACATCACAGTGGGCCCCACAGTCATCCACCGAAGCCCCGTCCATTTTATCTAGCATTGTATATGTACTTCACGTACAACGTTTTCTTTTGCATGTACGAATCACTTATTAGAACATCTGGACCGTTAAAAAGTTGGTTCGCACCATGAGCACTACCTTCGCGAAATCCAATAATTAGGTGAGCCAATACTACACAGTGCTTCAAACCATCTTCTGTCCGTTGATCTAAGCGGTACTTCGTACGATTGATGAGCGGGTCGTTCTTATTATTACCCTGTTAATCTTTAGGGCTTGACCTACCTGTTACAGGCCTCATCACTACAACTGACAGATCTGTTGGAAATAAGGCATCGAATTTGAAATTTAACATACAACGACACGCTGTTGCACGTAATCATCTCTCTTTGTGGTTTGTTTTGAGCGACGTGGCCGACTCAGATCGGCCAATGGACGGTAAATCCGGACTGTTCATCTTACTCATCTTACTGAAAATCACGCTAAGTGGATGATCACCGGCCGTCAATTTTCTTGTTGAAAGTTTAACAGTAACCATCTTAAAATGTTTGACAATATCTGTTTTTCAATCCATCGGTAAATAGAACGGGTAGCAATTTTTGCAGAGAAACTGATACTTACGCTATAAACCATTCATCCTGGGTACAAGTCTGTTGATGACTCTGCAAAAATAGTGTCCACCGACCGGTCGGCCAGTGGACATATTGTCACAGAGTGGACAGGCAGATTTCTAGGAGTCTCAGACTGGTCGGTCGATCGATTTGTTGGAGGCTCCAACCGGTCGTATTATGAGGCAGAAAAATAGTTTTGGGACAAAATTCGCTGGACCTATTTTGTAGGTTGCCGACCAATTGGCCGACTGGTAATCGGCATGCGGGAGACGTTTTTCTTGCGTGGTTTCGCGTTACATATTTTTAAATCGAGATGAAGTCTTATTTAAACACCTCCTAATCGTGTTGGGAGATATCTTAATCAATACCTAGGTGTCCAAACTTGGATTAGAGCTTTGGGGAGAGGATTGAGAGGTTTGAGAGTGCCTTGCTCATCTTTATAATCTACTTGTGGGTATATTAGCTTTGTAATCATATGAGATTCATAGTGGAGGTGTCGCTTTGTGCCATGTTTTTTTCCCGCAAGGGTTTTCCACATAAAATTCGTTTGCTTTTGCGTTGATTGGTTGTGTGATGATTGTTTGATATTCTTCGTTGCTTCCACTAATCAGATTTTCAACAAGTGGTATCAGATCTATCATTGGAAGGTTGAAGAAGGAGTTTTCTGAGACAATCTCATAGCTTTAAGTACGAAGTTCGACGTCGAGAAGTTTTCGGGTAAAAACAACTTTGAGTTGTGGAAGGTGAAGATGAGTGCCGTCCTAACTTAGCAAGGGGTCGTGAACGCCCTTAGAAAGTGACCTACCGACATGAAAGATGATGAGTGGACTAAGATGGATGAGAAGGCTATGACCTCAATTCAATTGTGCCTTGTAGATGACGTCATCTATAACGTCATGAAGGAGAAAACCACTGTAGACACATAGATCAAGCTAGAGAACATCTATGTGAAGAAGTATCTAGAAAATCACATGTATCTAATGATGCAATTCTTCACTTTGAAGATGGCAAAGGGGATAGATGTGGAGGACCACATTAGCACGTTCAACAAGTTAATTTGCAAGTTGCTTGATTTTGGTGAACAAATGAAGGACGAGTATCAAGTCTTGATCTTGCTGAACTCGCTTCCTAGTTCATATGAGTCACGTAGGGACTCGTTGTGCATGGGTAGGGACACTATTAGTGTTGAGACTGTAGTCTCAGCCCTTTAGTCGAAGGCAATGAGACAGAAGAGTGGTGACGCTAATTCTTCCTCCGATGCACTGATTATGAGAGAGAAATTTTGAGTGAGGTGAATGATCGTCACGTTCTCGATTGAGGCTATTCCTCCCAGAACAAAGGGATCAAAACCTTCTGAGGGCAAGGGCAAAGTGAAGTTGAAGTATTGGGGATGTGGCCAAGTTGGGCACTTGAAGAAGGACTGCAAGAGTCCTAAGTATAAGAAGGAGAAGTCAGGAGACTCCTCTAGGAAAGCTAATATCATTGAACGAGGTAGTAATGTGCGCGAGGTCTTGATGGCGTCCAAGATAGGATCTCTCAGTGATGAGTGGATCATGGACTCCGGGGCTTCGTATCACATGTGCCTGGATAGGTGCGTCTTTACTTCCTACAGGGAGTATGTTGGAGGCTCGGTATTTCTAGACGATGACTATTCCTGTTAAATTGTGGGGATTAGTACTGTGCGCAACAAGATGTTCGATGGTATCGAACGGACCTTGACGGAAGTAAGGCACGTTCCCAGGTTGAGGAAAAATCTGATTTCTGTTGGTGCACTCAAGGCATTGGGGTGCAAGTTCACCAGTTTTTACCAGTTCTGCAAAGTTTCAAAGGGGGCCCTTGTAATTATGAAGGGACAGAGGCATGAAAACATTTACATGCTAATTGTGAGTACTTTAGTAGGTGGAGCTGCAACGAGTGTAGCAGATTCCACGTCTACACGTATGTGGCATGCACGCTTAGGCCACATGAACGATCTTTGATTCCTTCCTTTAAATCTGTAGACTTTAGCATATGTGAACACTACATGTATGAGAAACAGTCTAGATTGTCTTTTAAAGGGGAGAAACATGTATGTGAAAGGGTGCTTGAATATGTCCATTCTGATGTATGGGGGCTGTCGCCCGTTATTTCTGTTTGGGAGTTATCGTGGTTTGTGTCGTTTATCGATGACTATAGAAGGAAGGTTTGGGTTTATTTTCTGAAAAATAAATCCGATATCTTCATGGCCTTCAACTATTGGAAGGTGATGGTGGAGAATCAGTTAGGGCAAAAACTGAAAGTTTTGAGAACCAACAATGGAGGTGAGTTTACTTCCAGGGAGTTTAACACGTATTGTAAGAAAGAGGGCATCATGAGGCACAACACAGTGCGCCACACGCCAGAGCAAAATAGTGTGGCAGAGCAGATGAATCGGATTCTCTTGGAGAGAGCCCGATCCATGATTAGTAATGCTGGGTTTGGGTAAAGAGCTGTGGACTGAGGCCGTTAACACGGCTTGTTACTTGATAAATTGGTCTCCTTCTATGGCAATTGAATGTAAAATTCCTGAGGAAGTGTGGAGTGGTCGTACGCTAGACTACTAAAATCTGCGGATCTTTGGTTGTGAGGCTTACTCTCATGTACTGTCAGTTGAGAGAAATAAGTTAGGCCATAGGGCCAGAAAAGAGATCTTTGTGGGTTATGGTGATGGTGTGAAGGATTATCATATATATGATCCTTTCACACGGAAGATCACTATGACCCGTGATGTCAAGTTTGATGTGAGTTCTTTGTTCCGTAAGGATGCTACAAAGGAACAGAAAAATCAGAGATCGTTGACATACAAAACGACAGAGATGAGACATGGGTCGATACTAAGATGCGGACAGAGGTACAAGATTAGGTGGAGCAGCCACCTGTGCGAAAAAATTCACCTAGAGATCGCAAGTTACCAGCAAGGTATATGGATGACTTGAACATTGCATTCGCTCTCATTACAGATGAGGGAGATCCGTCTAACTTTGAGGAGACACTACAGGATGTAAATGCTAAAAAGTGAAAGACGACAATGCAAAACGAGATGGATTCCCTGTACAAGAATGAGACTTCGGAGTTTGTGGAGCTTCTAGTGGGCCGAAAATCGATTGAGAGCAAGTGAATTTTTTGGAAGAAAGAGGATAGATACAAGGTAAGGTTGGTAGCGAAAGGGTATGCTCAGTGTGAAGGCGGGGACTTCAGTGACATTTTTGCGCCGGTTGTAAAGCAAGTATCTATTAGGTTCGTGTTGGCGCTGGTTGCCCAATATGACCTCGAGCTGGAACAGATGAATATATAGACTGCTTTCCAGTATGGAAAATTGAAAGAGTAGATTTACATGGTGCAACCAAAATGTTATATAGTGCAAGGGGCCGAGAACAAGGTTTGCAGGTTAAGGAGATAGTTGAACGGTCTCAAAGTCGCCTAGGCAGTGGTACAAGAAATTTAATTTCTTCATGATGAGTCAGGGCTTTTCCAAGAGCGAGTACGATCATTGTGTTTATTTCAAGACACTGAATGATGAGAAGTTTCTCATGCTGGTGTTGTACGTTGATGATATGCTTATCGCCAATCATATCATGTTTAACATTGATGTATTGAAGACTCAGCTTTCAAGGACATTCGAGATGAAGGATCTGGGGGCTGCAAAGAGGTTCTTGGCATAGATATTTATAGAAACAAGAAGAGAAAGTTGTGGTTATCTTAGGAAGAATACCTTGAGAGGGTATTGAAAAAGTATGAGATGGACAAGTCTAAACCGGTTAGCGTTCCCCACATGGTTCACTTCAAGCTTTCTTCTGAATAATGTCTGAAGACAGATGAAGAAAAGCATGTTATGTCTCATGTGCCCTATTCAAGTGTTGTGGGCAGTTTAATGTATCCCATGGTCTGTATAAGACCAGATATTTCACAGGCTATGGGTGTTGTTAGCCGATTCATGTCTAAGCCAGGCAAACAACACTGGGAAGCTGTGAAATGGCTACTTCGATATATTCGGGATACGCAGGACTACGTCTTGATGTTTGAAAAGTCTAAGGACAAGTTGGTTGGTTACGTCGATTCTGATTACGTAGGTAGTGTGGATAGTAGGAGATCGACTTCAGGGTACTCGTTGGTGTTAGCGGGTAGAGTGATTAGTTGGATGTCTAAGCTTCATTTTGTGGTGGCTCTTTCCACCACAGAAGCTAAGTATATGGCGGTGACAGAAGCTTTCAATGAGGCTGTTTGGTTGAAAGGAATGATAAATCAGTTGGGGCTTCTGTAGGAAGTTGTGCGGGTTAATTGTGACAGTTCTAGTGCTATCAATTTGGCTAAAATTTTTATTTATCACTCTCATACTAAACACATTAATCTGCGTCACCATTTTATTCGATAGGTGCTTGAGGAAGGATATGTGACCCTGGATAAGATTTACACTAGCGTGAATCTGGTGGATATGTTAACCAAGGTGGTCCCTGAAAATGCGGTATAAGTTTAATTACCGCTGTTGTAGAAGCAAGAAACAAGTTATCTTGTCCTAGAGGGGGGTGAATAGGACACTTTTTAAAATTTCTCAACACAAAATATTCTTAGAGCACTTTCATCAAACATCAGATATGCATACCATAATAGAAGCCCAAAAAGAAGTAAATCAGTTCATCCAATCACCACACAACAAGGGATTTTTATAGTGGTTCGGTTATGTACCTACTCCACTCCCGGCTGATCCACTCACTCCTTGAGTGGCCGGATTTCACTATCACTGTGGTTTTAAATGAGGTTAACCATAAACCTTAACAGCCTACAAAAGGACTTACGACTCAACACATGGATTCATCCTTCCATAGGACTAATCCATGACCACTTAGTCCTACACAAGGGCTTGTCCTACTCAAGGACTTGTCCTACGCAAGGACTCTACCGAGTTTGGGTCTTCAAACTCTGAAACCCAAATCTCAACTCGAGGAGGTTTCTTGGACTCGAAAGACTAAAGATACTTAGCTGATTGAGTCCCTTGATGATGCCTTTGTTGAAGATGCTTCAGCTTGTACGGAAGACGTCTTCTTCAGCTCCCTCGATCAGCAACCTTGCTCCGGATGACCCATTGTAGTTTCCAAGGTGAGGGATTGAGGATAGGTTGAGGCTATTTTGGGATATGGCTTTTATATGAGGAAAGCTTCTACCTAAACCACCATTAATGGCATTGATGACAAGCAGATGTCTATGAGAGGAAGGTCAAGATGCCATTAAAGAGGAGTTGAGTTCATGTTTCAATCCAAGCTTTGAATGCTTAATCAATGTTGGTCAGATCAACATGGATTGAAGAATGAACTCAACAGATCTAAGGGTTTGGAAGAAGGAGATCTCAAGAAGAAGGCTCACTCAAACCCTAGATGGTGCTCAAGGTGTCTTTTGCAAGATCCAACCGAGTTCTATAAATAGATTATGCCCTTCAACGGTCAGAAAACGGTCAGCTCGATAGGTTCCGATTGATCGGACATAAGATTTAGTCAAATTTGAATTTTGCTTGAAAACAGGTTCTCCGATTGATCGGACTTGGTTCCGATTGATCGGAACACCCTGTCCGATTGATCGGATAGGTGGTCCGATTGATCGGAATTTCTTCCAGAGAGATGATACAATTTTTCTGGAAATTCTTCCGATGGATCGTACCTATTTCCGATGGATCGGAGAGCCCTGTCCGATGGATCGGACAGACCTCCGATTGATCGTAAAAGAGTCCAGAGAGTTTTTCAAAGTTTACTGGACAAATGTACGATTGATCGGACATACTGTCCGATTGATCGGAACACTCTGTCCGATGGATCGGACATACCTTCGATGGCTCGGAAAAGTGTCCAGAGAGTTTGCAATGTAACTGGACTATTTTTCGATGGATCGGACACTTTGTCCGATTGATCGGACATCTATCGGGATACTCTCCGATGGATCGGGTATGTATCGGAGAGTGCAGACTGAAATATTTTCAATTTTAAGGAACTTTCTGCAACCAAAAACCTATCCATTGCTGATCTAAATGGAAGGTGAGCTATAGATGGTGCTAAGGGTGTGCCTAGAAAGGACTTGGGCCATCTATAGAAGATTTTTTAGGATCAAAGGTTTGGGGAGAAAAGGCTAGAGGCTGACTTGATCTTCGAGAAGCTTCTGTCTTCAGCCGCAAGGGAAACTGACTTCAGTTGCCAGGGACTCAACGACACACTAACCATGGTAATTGACAAATCTTTGCATTAACAATCTCCCCCTTTGTCAATTACCAGACAAAACCAAACCTATGCAAGTCTTGGTCCATACCACAGACTTTATCCTAGACACCAAAAATCAAAATACATCATGTCAAAAGAAATAAAAACTTTATACATAGACATGACTCATTACATACAAAATGTACAGACTCAATGTACAAACTTGGCTTCATATGAACTCCCCCTTTGTCCCTGCACACAAAAGATCAACAAAAAGATAACCTGGATCTTTTGGTGGGATAAATTCTCCCCCTTTTTGTCAGTGATTGACAAAGGTTAGTAAAATGAGAATGCAGCATATATGTCATAGACGCAAGGAGGAAAGTAAACATTATCGAGCCGAGAGAGGAAGCCAACACACACATGGTCATGCAAGGATATACAAGTATATGACAGTAAGCACAGAGGGCTTATAGCCCAGGCAACCAACCTCCCCTCCTGAAATGTATATCATGACCAACAAACCATATATATACAAAAACCAAAAAGAGAGCAAGAAGCCCACCAGGAATGAGCAATGTCGCACAATAATATGTATATATATGCAGAAGATACCCACAAAGAATGATCATCAGATGTAATAGCATAACAAGAAAGACATAATGATCATCAGATATCCAAATACTGAGCATCCAGAAGATCCAAAAAGTATCCAAAAAACATAGCCAAAAAGTATAACCGGCCGTCAATCCAAAAAGATGTCAATGAAAAGATGCACCAATCAATACAACAATCAACGTCGCTCCAAAAAGATATCTGCGACAACTAAACGCTAGGAACCCTAGCTGAAAAGGTGGGCCGCTATGGAGCAGGGCCAGAGACGTCATCGCGACGGCATGATAAAGCTGAGGTGAGGCTCTGGACAGCAGCATGAATAGACTGCATCAAGCCCTCGAGTCGCGACAGCCGCTCACCATGCTGGGCAAGGGCACCCTCCACGCGATCTAATTGAGCAGAGATCTGCTCCGTGCTGGGAGGAGGAGGAGCCGAGGAGGCGTCGGACTGAAGGCGCCGCTTGACTGAGCGACGAGCTGGGGCAGGAGTCGGTGATGGAGCAGAAGACCCGCTGCGGGTGTCAGCCGACACCTGTGTAGGAGTGTGCGAGAAATCCCGATCTTCTACGTCATCCTCTTTTGGAAGGGTCATCTTCTTGATATTGAGGTCCCTGAATGTGCGACGAGGAATGGGGTGGACCACAATATCTGTAAATCCGCACTCGTGCCCTAATCTAGTAATGAGCCACCCGAACGGAATGGTGTTGCGGTTGTGTGGCAGGGCGTCCAAAATATGATGCAAGATGATGGATGGGAGACACAGGCGCGTACCATGACCGACGTGGTACAACAGATTGACCATATTGGCAGTAAGGTCGGACTTGTTTGTACTGCGAGGATAGACATTGGTGCTGAAGATCTGATGGAGCACACGAAACCTATTAGACATTTCAGATGCGCGGAGAGCACTACCATCGATCCATTCCGGATTTGGACCCCGACACAAGTAGCGAGTCCAATCAGCCCTAAGTGAAGTATCAAGTAGATTGTCATTGGGTTGCGGTGCTGAGGACACGGGAACACCAATCAGGGCGGCTATTGTGTGGGCTGTGACCTGGACGACCCGGCCGCCGACAATAACCTCACATGAGGGAGGGTTGCCAACAGGATTGATGATTTTAGAAAGAAATGTATAGACCACCTCGGGATGGGCGACGCCACCAAAACGAAGTACAGGATCCCACCCAATCTGAGCAAGAAGAGCAGGAATGCCGAAGGGCTCCACGCAGGACTCAGTGACCACTCTCTCATAGATAATGGTGCGTGATTGAAACCGAGAGAGAGAGGCTGGACTCTCAGGCTGAACAGGAGGTGCAGCAGGTGGAGGAGAGCCCTGAGAGGGTCGAGAAGTTTGCAACTTCTTGGTCCTGGCAGTGGTGGATGGCCCAGCTGCCATCTTGGACTTGCCTTTTGGGTCTTTAGGCATGATGTAGCAAGCTTGGAAAGAGGATTCAACCAATGTAGATACCAAGATGGACGGAAAACACTTCAAATCCCTAGGAATGATGATCTGATAGAGGAGAGGGACAGAAGATACCAATCGGATAGCCAAAAAAAAATCAAACCACCAGCTTGAAGGATCTTACCGAGGAGATGCAAAGACCTATTGGAGCTGCAAATGGTGATTCAGGAAGACTCAGCTGAACTCTAGACCGCCCGGATGGAGATGCCCTAGCAAAAGGGACTGAGAAATGAGTGGAAGAGAGAAGAAATGAAAACCGACTGAATAGGGCTCGCGTATTTGACTGTTGATCTGCCGATATTTCCGATTGATCGGACGATGTGTCCGATCCATCGGAAATGCCCCCAGTGGGATTTTCAACACTAAACATTTTTTTTTTCAGCAAATGATGTCCAGCTAATTTGATACGAGTGTGAGCATGACAATATCAATAATTACCAACAAAAATGAGGCTAATTCCTCAGATATACCTATAAGCACATGAGTGTCCATTTTGCTAGAATGAGCACACACCGATAGACTTCCGAAGGTGTTCAAACCTTGTGGAATCTAGCGGTTTTGTAAGGATGTCGGCCAATTGCCGCTCAGTTTGAATGTATTCAAGATTAATCAGTTTTTCTTCAACGAGTTCTCTTATAAAGTGATGCCGGATGTCGATATGCTTGGTTCGAGAATGTTGAACCGGATTTTTTGAGATATTAATGGCGCTTGTGTTGTCACAAAAAAGCGTCATTTCATCCTGATTAAGACCATAATCCTTCAACATCTGCTTCATCCAAAGTAGTTGAGCACAGCAACTTCCGGCAGCAATATATTCAGCTTCAGCGGTGGACAAGGAGATGGAGTTTTGCTTTTTGCTATGCCAAGCAACTAAGCAATTTCCGATGTAAAAGCAGCCACCGCTAGTGGATTTTCTGTCATCCATATTTCCGGCCCAATCGGCATCGGAGTACCCCGCAATGATGGTTGAGGTGTCAAAGGGGTACCACAAGCCATAATCAGTGGTGCAGGCCACATATCTAATCACTCGTTTTACAGCAATGAGGTGTGATTCCTTAGGATCGGCTTGAAATCTAGCACACGCCCCTACACTAAAGGCGATATCGGGTCTACTAGCTGTGAGGTAGAGAAGACTCCCAATCATACTTCTATATAGATGTTGATCAACACTAGTGCCAGATAAGTCTTTAGATAGTTTAATGGTGGTGGCCATAGGCGTGGTGTGTGATCGACCCGAGTCTAACCCAAATCTCTTGACCAAGTCTTTTGCATACTTAGTTTGGTTGATAAAGATTCCATTTTTCAGCTGTTTAACTTGCAATCCTAGGAAAAAATTTAGTTCGCCAACCAAACTCATCTCAAATTCAGATTTCATTAATTCAGCAAATAAGTCAGAGAATTCTTCACAGTTAGACCCAAATACAATATCATCAACATAAATCTGAGCAATGAGAAAGGAATCAGCCGTCCTTTTAACAAATAGGGTTTTATCAACACTCCCCCTAACAAACTGGTGAGCAATAAGAAATTGAGTAAGATGTTCATACCATGCTCGGGGGGCTTGTTTTAACCCATAGAGAGCCTTGTTCAATCGGTAGACTCTTTGAGGGTAACTAGGGTCCACAAACCCTTTTGGTTGTTCAACATAAACCTCCTCATCAAGTATACCATTTAGAAAGGCACTCTTCACGTCCATTTGAAATAATTTGAATTTAAGAGCACATGCTATGGACATGAGTATTCGAATGGATTCGAGTCTAGCTACCGGGGCAAAAGTTTCATCAAAATCAATTCCCTCAATTTGAGAGTACCCTTGAGCCACGAGACGTGCTTTGTTCCGAATCACATTGCCAGATTCATCTGTTTTGTTTTTGAAGATCCATTTGGTTCCAATGACATTTTTCTCATTTGGTCTTTCAACTAGAAACCAAACATCATTTCGGGTAAACTGTTGAAGTTCCTCTTGCATAGCAAGTATCCAAAATTCATCATTGAGAGCTTCATTTATATTTTTTGGTTCAATTTTTGAAGTGAAGCATACATGACTGTTGATGGCCTCAAGTTGTCTTCTAGTCTTGACTCCAACATCCGGATCTCCAATGATTTGATTGAGGGGATGATCCTTGACATGTGGAGTATTTCCCGAAGCTATTGAGGCATTGGGAGTGGGAGATTTTTCATCAGGTTTACCTATGTGGCACGGTTCTCCCACTTCATCATCAACAAGTCTTGTGTCTTCCTTGGATTGGTCATCAATGACAACATTTATGGATTCTTGAGTTGTTTTAGTCCTTGTATTGTACACTCTATAGGCCCGACTATCAGAAGCATATCCTAGAAATATTCCCTCATCGCTCTTAGAGTCAAATTTTCCTAAATTTTCTCTATCTCGAAGGATGTGACATTTGCTACCAAAGACCCTAAAGTACTTAATGTTTGGGACTTTTCCATTCCATAACTCATATGGGGTCTTATCTAGGCCAGCTCTCAAGTAGACTCGGTTAATGATGTGACAAGCTGTATTCACTGCTTCGGCCCACAGATTTTGAGCTATATTTTGCTGTTCATTATGACTGTGGCCATTTCGAGTAGAACTCTGTTTTTCCTTTCTGCTACTCCATTTTGTTGGGGAGTTTTTGGGGCTGAGAATTCATGCTTGATTCCCAAATTTTCACAGAATAGTTCAAAGCGCCCATCCTCAAATTCCCCTCCATGATCACTCCTAATACGTTTAACTGTGCATTCCTTTTCATTGTGGAGTCGTCTCATGAGTTTCTCAAATTCCTCGAATGTATCCGACTTTTCTTTCAAAAATACAACCCATGTATACCGGGAATAGTCGTCAACAATAACGAAGAAATACCTCTTACCTCCTTGACTCATTACTCTTGTGGGGCCTACAAGGTCCATATGGAGTAGGTCAAGGGGTTTTGATGTAGCGATGATGGATGTCTTCTTATGTGCTACTTTAATTTGTTTACCTTTCAAGCATTCAGCACATACTTCTTTTGGTTTCTTCCCAATCTTTGGTAATCCTCTCACCAATTTCTTCCTACTTAGCTTAGCAAGGTTCCTGTAGTGGACATGACCAAGCCGTTGATGCCATAATTCAGTATCATCATTA